>OV816027.1:74420060-76920060 GCA_929113105.1 Agrypnus murinus
CCTGACAATATTGTTTCGACAGCTAAGCTGTCATTATCAAAGGTAATATAAATATAAACAAATACGTCGCTAAGGTATATACAAAAATAGATAACTGGATAAAAAGCTAAAAATGATAATAATCAGAATTAAATATCTAACACTTCCAGTAACGGAGAATTACTGAGCTCAAGTTGTTCATTTATTAAAGGTACCCTGAGTTTGTATTTGTATATCTCAAAGGCTTCTAGAATGTCTAATTTGCGTTTGTTATTACAAAAATGTAGGAATTTAATATTATTTTGAGGAGTCATTGTGTGATTTTGTTCTAACAGATGTTTGGCATAATTAGATTTTTCCGGATGTTTATTTTTGTAATGACGTACGTGTTCTTTATATTTTATGTCAAAATTTCGAAGTTTTGCCCAATATATACCGAACTACAAAAAGAACAATTTAAACGGTAAATGCCCGATTTCATGATATCATGTGTTCTGTCTTTCGCATTAAATAAAAGTGAAAAAGTGTTAGTGTTGATTTTAAATGTAATTTTATAATTGTTGGTTTTTTTAGTATATGTGCAATTTTTTCTGATATTTTGCTAAAATATGGTATAGATTTTACACTACAAACAGAACAAAACAGGGCTATAAACTTCCTTGACTTAACTATCAAGATTAACGAACACAATCTATTTGAATTTTCCATATACAGAAAACCAACACAAACGGGCATAACAATACCAAATGAGTCTTGTCACCATAAAGCACACAAAATAGCAGCCTACAGATCATTAGTACACAAAGCTTTAACTATTCCACTAACAAAGCCAGATTTTAGCAAAGAGATATCAACCATTAAACAACTAGCACATGCAAATCATTACAATCCGAACATGATTGACACTTTAATTAAACAAAAAGATTATAGGTTAGCTATCAACAGAATATATCCCATTGACAATCAAACAGAAGACACAAATTACATATTGCTGTGATTTTCAGCACTGATGATTGAATATGACATTTGGGTTGCCTATAAATTTAGGGGTTTAGATTGAACTTGCCCAAATATTATTTAAAATAAATTAATTGTTACTTAATAGGTAAAGGATACACTTTACATCACTTGATAATAATAAAAAGTAGATCTTGAAAGGATTTTTCACTTAAAATTGAAAAACTATTTTTACAAGTTACGATTTGCATATCGTTAGGTCGTTGCACTTGGTTTTTCATAATTGAAGCCATTGTAAGATGTAGTTTCACCTGAAAATTATAAAAGGCATAGATGGAAAGGTGTGTGCAAGCAATCACCACTATACTCACAGTTCTTGTTGTTAAATTTCAAGCAAATCCCATGTTGGTTTAACGATTCATCTAAATCCATGATAAATGTATAATTTTCATTAATCTATGCATTTGCAGCCAAAATGTTTTGCTGCAATATTCTTAATTAAGTTCTAGAGCACCCTTAGCAATAGAATCTTCAAGTGGGCAGCTCTATATAGAGAAGGTTTAGCCTGTTGAAGTTTATAATTTGTATCGTTTCAACCTTACCTGGTAATATGATAAAATTTTGTTAATATTTAAAATGTTGGTTCCAAAATTGTAGTAAATATTGTGTGATGGAATATGTGGATTCAGTTAATTATTAAAAAAGGAGGGAATAAGGTGTGAAAATGTAATTAACTGTAATTTTATAAAACCATGTATTGTCAGGAAGTTCAAGATGGTTGCCATTGAATCCTGGAGTTAAATTTGCTTTTTGTTAGACATGCAATATACCAAAATGTAGGGAAAATTATCCTCTTTCCGATTATGTAATTTGTTTAAACATTTAATTTAATTTTTTAACAACATTTTGGTTATGTAGTTCTTATTAGGCTAGATGTTCAATTGTTTCTAGTTACTTACCAAATTTTTGTTGGTGGAGAAATGACGATCGTCATTTGTTTTACAAGAAAACATAAAAGCAGATCGAAAATCTGGTTACTTGCTTGTTGATCTTCATATAAAGCAGAAGCCATGTTGGATTGTTAAAATCTTGAGATTATGTGTGACAGATTTTACGTCAATGAGATGTCAGAAAGGTGAGGTTATGACAAATGTCATACAAATTGATTTTTTAAAGTGTTTAATAATGAAAATAACATTGAACAATTAAAGTGAGTTAAATAAAAAGTAAAGTGAAGTGTTAATTTGGTGTTTGGACTATTTATTTATCAGAAGAAAATTTTTTTGAAAACGTTTTATAACTTTATTTCGTGATGAAAGCAAATTATAACTGGATGTAATAAGAATTTTTGGAAAATAGACAATTGATGTATGTACTCACGTATTGGAGGTAAATTGTTCAATATTTAATAGTTGTAATAAATTACAAGAGAAGACCTACAAGAACAATTATGGAAATGCGTGTTTTACAATGCTACAAATAAGCAGGTAAATTTACAGAGAACTGCCAAATAATAATAGTGTGTGCAAAAATCCAGGTATGGCGCAAAAATTTCTGAATTTAAAAATTTATCTTTTAAATTTAACTTTGTTTTTATTTCGTTTCCTTTTTTTAAATTATAATCTAAGATTGTGGGATTGATCAAATAAAAATTAAGCAAGACAAAGAACATTAACACTGTCTCTTGATTCTTATTTTGTTAAATCAAGTTGGCACCAATAATAATTAAATGAATCCACTTTAGATAATAAGGATTTTTTTGTTTTCGTTTATCTTTTCTTTTTTTTCATGTGTTTATTAATAAAATATTTTAAGTTTTTAAAAGCAGATTCATTTGTGTATTTTTCTTGTTTTGTGTACATTAATAGAATTTCGCAGGTAAAAGTTGAACAATATTTTATTTTTTGTCAAAGAGCGACCCGCCTGAAAATTTCTCATGTAATTTTCTTGAGCTTGTCTTTGGATTTTAAAATCATAGCAGGAGCAAATTTTCTTTTCATCACAAAGGTAAGTGGTGTTTGTTTCCGTACAACTTTTCAGTTTGCCTTGCTACACTAAACATAAGTGAAGTAAATTGATAGTCAAGTGTTGTAAGGTGTATACTAGTACAGCGCTTATCACCATAAAATTTAATTGATGCACGAATGCGATGCCTATTAAACATTATATACCATAGCAATATCTATACCATATTTTGGCAAAATATCAGAAAAAATTGCACATGTACTAAGAAAAACCAACAATTATAAAATAACATTTAAAACCTACACTAACACTTTTCATTTTTATTTAATACTAAAGACAGAACACATGATATCATGAAATCGGACATTTACAGTTTAAATTGTTCTTTTTGTAGTTCGGTATATATTGGACAAACACTTCGAAATTTTGACATAAGATATAAAGAACACGTACGTCATTAGAAAAATAAACATCCGGAAAAATCTAATTATGCCAAACATCTTTTAGAAAAAAATCACACAATGACTCCTCAAAATAATATTAAATTCCTACATTTTTGTAATAACAAACGCAAATTAGACATTTTAGAAACCTTTGAGATATACAAATACAAACTCAGGGTACCTTTAATGAATGAACAACTTGAGCTCAGTAATTCTCCGTTACTGGAAGTGTTAGATATTTAATTTTGATTATTATAATTTTTAGCTTTTTATCCAGTTACCTATTTTTGTATATACCTTAGCGACGTGTTTGTTTATACTTATATTACTGTGATAGGCGCAACAAAGGGGGGGAATGATTTGGGAAGTGTTTAGCACTTCCCAAATCAAAATAATTTTCAAATTATATTTTATTAAAATTTGCAAAACCTACAACTACTCGACCTGTGCTTTCCTGTAAAGACCTATAACGACAACTGTTCTATCTCCCTTTTCAAAAACAAATATTTTAAACTTGCTAGGTGTGGCTACGTATACTTTTTGTATAGTAATTAAAAAATATTACAATAAAAAAATAAATTTTAAATAATAATGAAATAGCGGTACCGCATAGAAACGATGATAACTTTGAAATTACTCATTTTTAAAATAGAATATTAATGTAGAAATTAATTAATAACAGACTCAAGAGCTGAATTATATAAAATATAAATATACAGGCTGTCCCATTTAGAAAAAGAGATTTTTATGTTCAAAGATTTATATGTTTCTTCTATACCCAAACAAACAAATGAAGAATCTAGGTCAACGCGTGATCAATAGCTCTGAAATACATTAAGTTAATATAAGAGAGTAAGCAGCATCTTGTGTTACTCTCGACTGTTAAAGAAAGTAAGTAGCGTACGTTACTTACGAGTACTTTTTAACATTTCGTTTGTCATATTTGAATACATACACCCTAATAACGACTTTATAATTAAAAAAGTCATTACGTTTTAAATGTCATGAGGTAATGAAGACATGTAAACAAAAATTTTAGTTATAACCCGTTATAAATTTTATGACGCGACTGTATCATTCCAGCTCGTCTGCTGTACATTTTCACCCTCGTGATTTTGGTGACCTAGATTCATCATTTGTTTGTTTGGATATAGTGGATTAAACACCCTGTATATTATTCCATAATAAAATTATGAAACATTTAGGTTATCAAAAGAAAATCTGGGAAACTGAATTTACTCAAAAACTGTGCAGAATATCGGGCTATATGTATCAACCTAAAATATTTAAACTAAAGTGTAGAATCGAAAAACGTAAAGATATTCAGCGTGTTCCATTTAAAATAAAAAAGTTGATAGTAGCCGAAGCAAAATTGCTCACCCTGTATATACAAGTATTAAAAAATTTAAATTTGTTTTATATTGACCAACATTGGCATTTAACTTTTTTTCGTAAATCTTACGGTTTCCAAGGTGTAAGGTCATCTTACGTGAGCCACTTTGTAACTACATTATGCATAAATATATATTATTTATTGAAAAAGATAATATTTTAATCTGATACAAGACCTTTTAATAGATAGCTGCTAGCCAGACACTAGGTTTGGTTGCATAAAGCATTGTTAACTATGTGGTTATTTAGACCCGTTGTTAACACATGTGATTGGCTAATTCAAATCAAGTGTTGCCGTGTGATTGGTTCTTTTAAACCCGTTGTTATGTTCTATCTAATCAGATTACTTAACACCGTGATCAATTTAACAAAGCGGTTAACTGTTAGAAAAATACAGTAAATATAATAAAGTAAAAAAGAAAAAGTCTCTTATAAAATGCTCCAAAAAAAACACTTTTGACATAATTTTGAATTCCCCCCTCCCAAACTAGATGCTAGTGCGCCTATGGGTCCGCCAATCGGTGAAGCGTGATCTATGTATTAAGAAATTACCAAAAACGTTCAAAGTTTTTGGGCTCTATAATAGTTTTAATATTTTATCACAATCGAAATTTAGTAGTTTAGATGGCCAGAGTTTCAAATTTTCGAGTTTCTGAGATTTCAGAGGTTTATATTTGAAGTTTGACCAAATACTCAAAAAAGTTCAAGGAATTTGTAATTCATCAACAGTCCAAATTTTTCAAAGTTTCAAATACGCTACGATTAAGGAACTATAAACGTTATGTTAAGCAGTTCGTATTAGAGTTCTGAATTCTACAATTAGGAATTCAATAAAATTTATAGAATTCAGGCTTCACAGATCCAGAATTCCATTGTATCATAGTGCTTTAAATTTTAATTTCATTCTATCTCACTCGGGAGTCGGGACTCCAAAGGTTCAAGCTTTTATTGTTCTAAGGACTAAATGTTTAAGACATTATCATCAGGGTCGTTCCTGGACAGTTGCTGGTAGTGCTCTTGCACCAGGGCGGCCAAACGTATGGGTCGATGACAAATAAAATTGACTAATATCGTTGAAAAAATCCACAATTTAAAAAACTTAACACCTTTTTAAATAGAATCATCAACGCCGCAGCATTATTTATCGGGACTACCCTGGTAGTAAATTTCTACCAAACACACTCCCCACTCACGTATACATGATTTAGTTATAAGTTATAACACAGCATTAGGAGGACGTTGTGGCCCGCCGCCTACGCCACGAAATCCTTATCGATTTTTGGTTTTAAAAAGTTCAAACTACGAATATTTTTCACAAATAATTAATAATTAGCTGAACTTATTGCTACTAAAAGCTAAGAACATTATTTACGATACGAACATTATACTCTATGCTAGTAATAATATGCTACTTGTTACTTTCTTAAACCAAAAATATCTGGATTTTCAAATTTTATAATAATAATAATATTTACTTATTGCCCAACAGGATACCACGTACAGGACAATTTTAGATAAGGCAAGTAATGGTCGGATTAGCTATTCGGAAAGCATAAACAAACAGTGGTCAGGTGACCGCTCAAAGCTACGTTTACATAATTAGATACGTTACGTATCATTACCAATAACAAACCCGACTTTAAAAGAGGTGTTTGTCCTAAAAATGACGTTTTTACTATGTTGACGAAACTATAAAATAATTATAGTTCATTCTGTGAACAGATTAGAAAGATTAATACATAATTTAAATTTCAACTTACTATCCGTCATTTTCATAACCCAGAATCCGACTCCCCACTGTTCACGATAAAAATTATTTTTTCCACTAAAATATCGACTTTGTGATCCAGATCCCACATTTGTTTTTCTATTTGTTGGGTGTGCTAGAAGCTTTTTTGTCAGTTTTCTACAGTAACCTGCGCAATCCCTTCCACTAGCAAACCTATTACATCCTTAAATTTAAAAATGTTGTTATTCATTGCAACGTAACCTTTAATTTACGTGTGTAACATTAACAAACTGTACGTTTATCCGCATTTCCGTGCTTAAGTGAACGCCATTCAGTCACCAATAGCATTGCATTTCGTTTTACGTTTACGCTTTCCGAATAACTAATGCGACTAGACTTCAGGTTAGTATAAAACTATTTGGAAATATTTTAAAAATAATGCCAAAAAGTTTCAAAAATATGTTTAATGGCTCAATTTAGACAACCTTAATAGGTCTTTAGATAGAAACAACAAAAAACTCTTATAGGAACAACCACTTTAAGTTTGCACCTGGGCGGAAAGCACCCCAGGGGCGGCCCTGATTATTATTACTGACTAAAAAGAGGGTCTGATCTTGAAAAGTGCTGCTTTAAGGGTTTGTAGATCTTGTTATCTTCAATAAGTAACGACTATGCAAAATTCTGTTTAATTTTTCCCCAGTTCGATTTCACTTCAGTATTTAACCTAAAAATTTGTCACTCCTCCAAACTTTTTATAGGTTATTTCATATTCAGTTGTTTCAGATCAGGATTTTTCATTGGTAAATTCTGCTTAACACTGGTTTTTAAAACCTTTGCAAAAGATATCAATTATTTCTTTTTAAGAATTTAGTTGTAAATTTCTTTTAAATAAGTAGTGTTCACTTTCATTCACTGGCGAAGTTTTAATAATTTCCCTCTTTGGGTTTTTAAGCGTGTGAAAGTTATTTCTAGTTTTTGATAGTTATTTCCTGTAGACCTCGTTTGTTTTTTACGTTGTAGGTGAAGTTTATAGACACAGGGAATCCAATTTGATTGGGATTTAATTGTTTCATTCCAAGGTATACTTCTAAACTAAGTTATTCATTAGGGTTATTTCTAAGAATTCCCTGTTTTATAGGAAGACCTTACATAAATACAAGAGACAAACTTTATCCCTTTGGACCTCTTTGTTGAAGCTGATCCCATCTATTTTGGTATGCTTTAATTTTGTATAAAAAATTGTTACGTTAATGCTGAATTCTCTTTTATAGCCTTCTTTCTTTTCGCTACCTTTTAATGTTACATCTTTTACTACCTTACTGGAGAGTTTCGCTTTTAAACGTTGTATTTTGTTATCTAAAATATCAAGTGTTTATATCGAATCCAAGATACTGCAAAATACTACAAGAAGACACTACATCCTTCTAAACACAATTATTTCTTATATATTAATCTTTTTAAAAATTCTTTTCTTATCTCTAAGGTAGTTTATTAAATATAAACTTGGCTATTAAATTTGATTTGGTTATATTTTTTGCGTTTACACAGTTGCCAGATTTAATCTAAAACTACCGTTTCCGCAGAAATCGTATGCATAACTCTAGGATTCCTTTTGGATAATTTGAATTTGATTAATTGATACTGTTTGATTTTAGTATTTAAGAACTACATATTTGCTTATGATTAAAAATTATTATAAAATTGATTTTAAAATTATAACAACTGCAAAAGTATTTTTTTTAAATACATCTCTCTCTTTTGTATCCTGTCTTTTACTTCTAGTATTGCTTATGATGAGTTCAAACCAAGGCTGTTATCTTGAAGCAGATTTTTGCGGGACCCAGAATTTAGTGGTTTCAAGTTAATGTTCTGTGTTATAAATTTTAATATAGCGGTACTGCTTATTAACACCGCGACCTAGCCGGTCTGGAATTCTCATTAGAATCTGACCACGACAAAATCGTCATTTCATGAGCAGAAGTTAAACAAACTTGATTTCTTAAAGTGAATAGTTTTCATCCCGCTGCGGTGCTTTGTTATGCAGTATTAAGTAGCGATAGCGCCACTTTGGATCCCTAGACGATGAAAATTATCCGCCCATTTTGAAACATAATTTAAAAGAGTTATATGTAAGTCTTAGTATTTTTTTTATTGTATGATTTAAAAAAATCTCAAAATAAAGCTTTGTAAGTAACAAGCACAATACTGTGAGCACCTACTCTTTCATTTTCGGCTCCAAGAAGAATGGAGATGTGGAGCTAAATAAGATGCAAAATTTTTACGGATAGTGGGGATGGTATAGTAGACGATCGAAAAATAACTTTTTCCACTCCCTACATAGTAAGCACACTGTTATGACATTGATTTGATGGAAGCAAGTGCAATTTCCTGAGCAAGCTATGGTTACTATTAACAACGGGAGGTAAGTAGCAACTTACCTCCCGTTACTATAACAACGGGAGGTAAGTAACAACTCACCTCCCTTCAAATCAGGTATCTCATCAGAAATTGATTTCGACCATTAATGGGATGTGAGACCCACATTTATTTTTTATTTATATTTATAGTACAATTTTCAAAATTACAATTAACAAAATTTGGTGCGAGTCCCTGAAGGTCCTTTTTCATTTCGATTTTGTTGCAATCATTCCGATCTAGAATTGCACTTCCATTCACACACGAAATTTCGGTTGATGTGCTGGATGTTTCTAATATAATATTCGAAGCATGACTGTTATTGCCGTATAAAACTCTGTTAGCCAACTCATTTTTATTGGACAGTCTATCTGCAACGTACCCTTCAGCAATGGTATCCGATTTCCAGCCCCCATGTTTCTTTAGTGCAAGAATGTCGACTCCAGTGTTGGCTAATAAAGTAGCTGAAGTCCTCCTAAATGAATGGCCAGTGTAAGTCTCAGCGTTTTTCAATCCAAGAAATTTTGCTATTTTGCTCGGAATTGAGGAAAACGTGTTTTTTCCAACTGGTTGACCTAAGCATTTACCATTTTGGAAGCGCATAAAGAAACGCCGATGGGCACTTTTAACCATAGATCTTATTTTCAGGTATTTTTAAAAATTTTCAAGTGACAAACAGCATCTCTCTCACCTGCGGTAACCGTAAATTTACGGGACATACCATTTTTCGAATCTGATATATTGACAATCGCTATACTTTCCATGTCTTGAACATTCTCCATCATCATATCACACAGTTCTTGCGATCGACAAGCCCCTGCTATCCCCATTATCATAACTACTTTCATCAAGAGGAAATTATTGTCGTCAGCCTCCACTAAAAATATATTTATTTCTTGTCGCGTGAAAACATTAGATTTTCTCGGCCTATACCCATCATTTCTTCTTTTTAAAAAAGCTTTGAGTTTTGGGAATTTAGAAATGTCTCTGTTGTCTTCAATAAACAACGTTGATTTTAACATTGAGTATTCACACCACAAACTTGCTGGTGACTTCAGTACCTTGGTTTTCTCCATAAAATACGCCAGCATTGTTGCTTCCGATATTTCAGTAGCGTTCTTTCTCTGGCACCACTCTTTGAAACACTTATATGCATTTTGATAACGTCCCTTCGACTTTTCCGGCAAGAGGAAGGAACAGGCAGCGTTTGCAGCGTCTTCAATCCCCATTTCGTTTTCCTTTTCGTTGAAATTCATTTTACAAACGGATGCAACTTTTAATACTCACACTTTGTTTGAAAAACAGACAGATGAAAGCCTTAGCAACCAAAGGCGTACTGATATTTTATTTAAATTATTGTAAAGATAAATTAACATAACCCGTATTTCACAGAGCTGTACAAGCAAGCTTGGTGGCGCAGTTGTCCAAACAAGGCTGATACCACAAAAAGGTGCCGGGTTCAAATCCTGGGCTCGAATCTTTTTTTTTTTTCATTTTTTTTTCAACAACTTCGGGAGTGGAAAAACTGTTATAAGCAATTTGGGAGGTAAGTATATTTGACCAGTCTCGGACTTGCCAGCCCTCGCTATCGCTCGGGCGCAAACTTGTCCTCGACTGGTAAATATTACTTACCTCCCTTAATGCTTAAATAACTATTTCTCACTCCCCTTATAGTAAGCATGCCATTAATACATTGTTATTATGGACGTAAGTTGGTTTTACCGAAATGACAATGGTTGTTGTGGCAACGGGAGGTAAGTGATCTACTTACCTCCCTAGGGGACAAAAGTATCAGAACACCAGAGGTATTTTAAACCACCAAGTACAATCAATATTCACATACATTATTACATTCTTGAAGATTTTATTGTCTGGGGAGTGGGAAAAATGTTATAAGCAATTCGGGAGGTAAGTCTTTTAACCAGTCTCGGACTTAATTGCCAGCCCTCGCTGCGCTCGGGCGCAAAATCGTCCTCGACTGGTAAATTGGACTTAGCTCCCTTAATGCTTAAATAACTATTTCACTCTTGTTTAAACGAGTGAAAAAAAGTACTTTTTATATACAGTATTCTTATTCACTATTTAAAAAAAGTGACAAAAAGAACATCTTTGTGACATTGAAGATTACAACTAAAAACTTCAACTAAACAAATTCAAAGGCTCTTTTCTCAGCAAACTTTTTCAAAGAACAAAATTTTTTGATTACAGCTTTATTTAAAAGAAAAGGCCATACAAAGGTGAAGAAATTCTTTCGTAAGAGCCAAAATTTTTTACGCATTATATAGCAAACAATTGCTTGTGTTCTGTTGTTACCCGATGAACTTATATTCTTGATTTTTCATTATAGTCCCGTTTTGTTCATTTTCCACATATTCCAACTTTTGACTACTTTTGGATTTAGATTGTTTATATGAGCTTACAATCAGTATACTTAAGTGTTATCTTGTAACTCCAATTCCCTCACTAAAGAAACTTTTAAAGGTATATTAGCCATCCAGACTCTCTACACTGTCCGAAAATAAGTCTCATTATATAAAGACACGTATTTTCTTATTTTCGCTCTACTTTTACTCAAAACGAAACTGACGAACTCTCAGTTGATCCTTTTGTAAAGCAATGGGGATTGCAACATTGTAGAAAAATGTAATATCCTTTCAATTTCATACACTCTTTTGCCGTAGAACGCATCCCAAGCGGGATCGGTAGTTATAGGTACAATACGGTAATGCATCAAAGTTTCAAAAGTTTAATAAACACAATAGGTCCATTAGATATTAGGAACTTTTAAAATTTCAGTTTCGAAATTTTAAAGACTATGGTCTTCAAGTTCGAAAGTTTTGTTTCTATTTAAAGAAAGTTTAATCTTTGCAAATAAAACATAACAAAAACAAAAGATATATTTGTAAATATAATTTTGGCAGTTAACAGTTAGCAGTTTCCTAGATACTAGTCATTTTTGGAGTTTTCGGCCATCAAATTTCAACAATACGTTTGAACTACTTGTATAAAAAAACTGGCCACAATTTGTTCCATTGTAGTAAGCCCATTATTGCAGATAATTATTCCACTTTGTATATAATTTAATTTGGTGTATAAAACAGAAAAGGTTTTCGTTTTTGTTTGCGATAAACTGCTATATTTCAAGAAATATTTAAAAAAATGCAACCAGTCTTATTTAAAGTAAGCGTCTGGTATCCACTATCAAGTTGAAACTAAGTTAACACTTGTACATACACAATATATTTTCCACGGATTAATATCTTGCTTAAGTAACGTATTCTTTAGAATTCTACTTAATATCATTTTCAAAATAAACTAAATATTAGCTTGCAAGCAATTAAATTAAATACACAGAAACTTAATCTATTTTAAAATTTTATTTTGGAGTTCATATTAAGTTTCTTTGAATTTCAAACGTTTATAGAAGAACAAAGCGATTTCAAAGTCGTAGTTCTTGTTTGGACAGACATTCTCATGGCTGGTGATTGGTTACTCTTTGATAGGCTTGTTTGAAATATGGTTTAACAGACTCTGCAACTTTTTATAAAAGTAATAGATAGAACGTGCAACAGGTTAAAGCATTCTATAACAGAACATCCCACTTAACAATTAATTACCAAAAAACTGCAAGCTTCTTTCGTTCGCGAAGATGAGTCTCGTTGCGTGAGTTGATACACTCGTAGAGTGGTCCGAAGAAGCCCACCCCGTTGAACTCGTTTAGGAAAGATACCGTTTTAAGTGGTGCGAAGCTGTACTAATTTACCGTTTGTCGAGTTTTATGGTTCTACCAATGGTTAAAATTTTACCACCAATTACCTATTACTCATGTCGCTTTTCTTGCAGTATATCGTTTCAATATTGAGAGATGAAGTTTAATTCAGAGAAATGTGAGAACTTCAACAATTTTAGGTTTGAGATACAATTTAATTTTTAACATCTACAGGGTGTTTCACTAAAGAATCGTTTCCTCTGAACAGGTGATAGTACACATAAAATGCAACAAGAAAGCTTAATTCAAAGCCTATATTCACCGACAAAAAAAACTATTTTTGTGGGTTGGTGGTCATGTTTAAGATTTACAGTTGGAACTGGCTATACCTAACTGCATTTTCAACGTGATATCTGATACATTAATGCAGCTGATGCTAAGTGACGCCACAGTTTGTTTTGACTATTATTTCTAGCAGTTCCCAAAAGTGCACATTTTTTAGCAATTTTAATTCTTTTGCATAAGCATTTTATGTGCCTATTGACGAGTACTATCACACATTGCATTTATACGAAAGTTCAGTGAAACACCCTGTATAGACGAAATATAAAAGATCCAAATTTTATTAATTATTCTATATAACATTACAAATTCTGGCGTAAGTAATAAATTAAAAATGGAACGTCTTTCTTGGTGGATCCCTAGATTAAACAAATTTGCGGGTGCTTATAAACGTCCTATTTATTATTTCTTTGTTATCATTATACAGTCTAATTCTTAGAGCTCACCATTCCTAAATCAACCAACAAGATCCAATGGGGACATCGAATATCGCTTGACACGCTTAGAAGTCCTTCTAGTGGAAAAATTAGAAAACCTAAGAAGTGAAGTTCGTGAGTCAAGCAGGAGATTACAGGCATTAGAATGGCAGTCAAATGAAGCTCATTCTACTCTTGAAGGACTTCGTGCCGACGTAAACAGATTTGCCCAACAAATACCGTCGGGTGTTCATGCACCATCGTCGCAGCAGCAACATGCTAATACATTATTAGAGCAACGTGTAGATAATTTAGCTAAAGGAATACAAATTCTAGTTGTGGCTACTAGAGGCTTAACGTCTGATATTAATGGAGTAAAGAGGAATATTACGAGTATCGCGAATGATACGAGGTAAGCTAATTAAATATAAACTTCGTCATAAATCCCATTTGGGTATCAAACTAACATAGTAATGCGGATGTTGCAATAATGCATTGCTATTTAGTTGCTAATTTACATAAAGGTAGGTTGTTAAGTTAATTTGTGAACTGCCATTAAGATTATTAAGTGGATACAGAATGTGAGTGGGTGTGCGCACAGGATATCCCATAACTCAGTTTAAAAGATATTGAACAATTATTAAAAAAGTGAATTACAGCAGGTCTTTTATTTTTTTCTTTGTCTAGTCATCTTTATAATAAAAGTTATCTTTAATATTTTTTTAATAAAATAAAACATATATATATATATATATATATATATATATATATATATATATATATATATATATATATTGCTGTGGATGGTAGTTTCAAAATTTTGGAAAATTTTGAAAATTTTGTGAAAATATAAAATCTTTGTTAAATACTAACACTTTTGGAATATTTTTATCAACTTTTCCAGTTAAAAATAAATTTGAGCTATTTTATGGTGTGTCATTGATTATACAATCAATGTGTATACTTTTTAATACGGTTAAATAATACATGTTTCTTTATTTATTATCAAACAGCTTACTCACCGATTACTTAAGTGTACGTAACATCCAGTTGTTCGCAAGTTTGTTATTATGTAATTCATTTATCTATAATTTCAAATGAGTATATCGACGGGTTATGTGATTCTTTAAGGTTTTTTGTTAATGTAAATAGATCGTTGTTATTGCGTAAAAGTATTGTGTAATTAATCTGTAATAGATGTGTCACTTTTATAAAGAATATTAATCTGCTATTATGTATTATATGAGTGTACAGTTTGTATTAGTTCGTAAGGTGACGTCAGATTGTGTAATAATTATGTAAATAGTCAATAGTATATAAGCTTAGAAAAATAATAATTTAAGACACTTACTGATAGGAAGCGACGGAGTAAAGTCGTGTAAGATAAAATAAGACTTACCAATATAAAGCGACAGAGTAAAGTCGTGGTTGAGAATATTATAAAATTTTAAATATAGACAAGTTAAGTTAGTTGGTGATTTGAATACGGCGAAAGTGTAAAAAGTATAAATTGTAAAAGTGTATATGATGATAAAGAACCACCTTTAAGATAAATTACTTGCTAAAGTTAAGCAAGATAATAAATCTACGTTAAAACCATAAACGGGTGTTTTATTTAATTAAACACAAAAACAACTATAAGTATTCTACGAAAAAGGGAAATTGTACCCGCAATTAATAAACAAAAGTGAGTTACCAAAATCAAGTGTGTGGATGATATATGGAAAATCCATCCAAAAGGAAGACAGTCAACCCTGAATTGGAAACCAGCCCTGGGTCAACATAAAGTGATCTACTCTGCCAATGGGTTGGGAAAGAAGACATCTATAGTTAAAGGAAAGAAGAAATATTATAAAAAGGTAGGAAGTTATTTCCGTCTATATTGGCATTTGCTGAAGAAAAGACTATCGTTTGTGAAGTGTAGTAAAGTGATTTGAACAATTTAGTAATAGTTAAAATTAATTAAGATTTCAATTATAAAAGTAATTTTAAAAATTTCAATTTGTATAATTTTAATACCACAAGAAACCACATTCACCCTGAGATGAGTCTTTATTAAATATAATTCTGTTAATTTAAGTTATTTAACTGGCGCCCAACTCTCTTACGTAAACTTGAGTTAGTCAAGAACTAACGTAACATTAATTTTATATAACCATTGCATTATTAAATCTATTAAAAGGTATTTTCAAATCATATTAGATATTATAAAAGAGGGAAGTTGAAAAGCATATCCAAAGTTCAGTCATTTTAAAAATCAATTTAATTATAAAGTAATTATCTACGATCGAACGGCAATTATTCAGTTTCAAAATATATTATAAAATTTTTTAAAGTAATTTATTATTTTTAATTAACCAATATTACTGCATTTATTTATGTCGCTGTCAACATTTGTTAATGTCGGGCAAAATACTATATTTTTTTTTAAATGAGATATCACTGCATTTATATATGGCGACCGACAACGTGGGACATTTGTGGTAGATATAGCCTTTTGTGGTTTATATAATCTTTTGAAAAATAGTAGGTTATAGTAGCTTTTAATAGATTATTTGGCTTTTGAGATTATTTAGTTTTTGTAGGTTATTTTGCTTATAGTAATAGTTAGCTTATTACGATTATATTAAATTATTAGGCTTATAATAGCATAATTAAAAGGTATAGAAAAGATTTTTAGTGGTTAATGTATGACGTCAGTTAAAAATATATATTCTGCCGCGGAAAGTAATTTAGTATTAAAAAAGAAGTATACAGATAAAGAATTAGTTGTGTCTGAGAAGCAGAAAGGTTTAACGATTTCCATAATGGAGGGGAACGGGGAAGAAGGCAAAACAGTAGAACCTACACTTTCACAACTTATGGCATTTATGGTAAAACAATCTACAGAAATGAATGCTAAATTAGACAAACAATCTTTAGAAATGAATACTAAATTAGACAAACAATCTTTAGAAATGAAAGAAGAAATGAGAATTCAATCAGAAACAATGAAACAAGAAATTAAAAATGATATAAAGGAAATAAAACAAGAATTAAAAGATGATATTGAGACGATTACAAAAGAAATGAATCGTAAAGTAGAAGCATTGAAGATAGACAATGAAAAGAAATTTACAGAATTAGAACAAAAACATGAATCCTTTTCACAAGAAATAACAAAAGTAAAAGGAATTCAAGATACTCATTTAATATATTTTAAAAATAAGATAGGCGAAGTTCAAGGAAATTGTATTCAAAGATCCGAATGTATAGAAGAGGATTTAAAACAAATTACTGTTCAGGTTAATGAATTAAAAAGTATCCATACTGAATCAAGTTTAGGACAACCTTCATTCGCACCTATTTTGTTACCATCTTTGAGTGAACAAAATATTACCAAATTTTATGGGGATAAGAGAATGCATCCCAAGACCTTTATAAAGAATATAAAATCTTATTTGGGTAATGTGAAGATAAGTCTTAAACAATCATATAATTTTGATTACGAATTATCAATTATTCGTGGATTGATGAAAGGAGAAGCAGAAAAATGGTTTTCAATAAATGAAAACAAAATCCTTAATTTTGAAGATTTCGAAAGATTATTTTTGACACAGTATTGGGGTCTATCGGAACAAGAAAAAGTGGTAGAAAACTTAACATTTGGAAGGTTTAACCCTCTTCAAGGGACTACAAGGGAAAATTATGCCTTGAATAAAATGTTTATGATTAACCAATTGGACAATCCGATAGAAGAGGCGGTTGTAATTAAACAATTAGCTAAACATTTTGATAGGCCTATTTTGGAGAAAGTATACACTGATGATGTAAAAGAGTTTGAACGATTTTTGCAAATATTAAAAAACTTTGACGTACTAGATAATCTTAAAAGAGATTCAACAAGACCTGGTCCAAGAAATGTGAATTTTATGCAATCTAATTCTAGTTTTTCATATAGAAATAGGGATAATTATCGGGGAAATTTTAAAAATCCAGTTAATACTAATAGATTTGATGAACGAGATGAGAATAGTAAATATAACAGACGTGATAAAGTTGAGCAGGAATACGGTAGGAATAGTAAGGAGGGTAACTCTTATAAGTATAATACGGAGCGAGAGGTATCACGTAACATGCCTAGTCGTTTATATAGTCCTACGAGAGAGAAGTTTGTAAGTTTTGAGGAAAAGGAATCACAGAAAGAAGACGAGAAAAATTTTTAATTGCTAGTACCACTACTCGCCACAATTATGCACATCCTAGAGAATATTTCCTTTTTCCGGAAAGTGGTGGTACGGAACTGACAGATTTTATACATAGTTTACCTTTTATAAAAGTTCAATTAAATAATGTGGTAATCCCGGCTTTAATTGATACAGGGGCAGAAGTATCTTTAATTGGGGAAAAATTTATAATAGAAAGTATTGATAAGTTGAATCAGGACATTATCCCTGTTAGACAAATTAAGTTAATTACGGCTAATAATAAAAAATTGGCTAATTTAAATAGAGCTATCAATATTGATATTAGAATAGGTTGTAAATATAAAAGAACAGAGCAGTTCTTGATAGTCCCTGACTTAACAATTGATTGTATTTTGGGAATGGATATTATTAATTGCAGTAAAATGAAAATAGAATGTGACAATAGATATGTTGTAATTGATGATGATATAATACGATGGGAAGAAGAAAAGCAATTACCAAAAGAAAATGGGGTAAATGTAAATTTTTTGGGAAAAATAAGAAATCGAAGAGAGTTAGAAATGATAGATGTAGGGAGTAATACTAATGACGAGATAATGTTAAACAAAGAAATGGTTGAAAATTTAAATTGTAGTGATAAATATAAGAAAGAGGTTGGTCGTTTGTTAGGGAAAAATAAAAATCTAATAAATGAAAGTTCTAGTGTAGCGAAGGAATATGAGCATAAATTAGAAATTCTAGATGATAGACCGTATAACTCCAAAACTTATCCTATACCTTTCGCTTATAGAAAAATAGTCGAACAAGAAATACAAGCCATGATAAAGAATGGTATTATTGAAAGGGCAACAACGTGTTATATTAACCCCATTGTAGTAGTTAAAAAAAAAGATGATTCAATTAGATTATGTTTAGATGCAAGGGAAATCAATAAAAGGACAAAACCTCAATTTGAAACACCCATCAAAATTGATAATTTAATAGGAAGAGTTCAAAAATGTGCAGTATTTTCTAAGTTAGATTTAAGAAATTCATTTTGGTTGATTCCATTAAATGCGAATTCAAGAAAATATACGGGATTCAGTGTCGATGGATTTTTATATCAATTCAAGGTTGTTCCTTTTGGACTGTCTACCTCATGTGCGGCACTCGTTAAAGCTTTACAAAGAGTTCTCTCTAGTTACGAAGAATTTTGTTTGCACTATGTTGACGATATTTTAATTTTTAGTCAAGATGAAGAAACACATTATCTTCATTTAAAAGTTGTTTTAAGTGCATTAAATGAAGCAGGATTAAAACTCAATATAGGGAAATGTGAATTTTTCCAGGATAAAGTTAATTATTTGGGTTACGTTTTAACTACAGAGGGTGCGACAATAAGTGACGAAAGAGTCCAGGAGATTGTTAATTTCTCCCCGCCTAAAAATTTAAAACAACTTAGAAGTTTTTTGGGAGTTTTAAATTATTATAAAAAATTCGTCCCAAATTTAGCAGAAAAGTCAACTCCCCTTTATGAATTACTTAGAAAACATGTGAAATGGAAATGGGATAGTAGGACAAATCAAGCATTCATAGACTTAAAACAAGAATTTTATAAAAGTCTAAAACTGTATCATCCTAATTTCGATCATGAATTTATCTTGCGTACTGATGCTAGTGATGTTGCTATATCTGCGGAATTAATACAAATAAATGAGAACAATGAAGAGATACCTATTAGTTTTGTATCGCGAATTCTTAAAGGTTATGAAAAAAGGTATAGCGTATCGGAAAAAGAAATGGCGGCGGTAGTATTTGCTGTGACTAAATTACGTTTCTATTTGCTAGGTAAACCATTCACTATACAGACAGATCATTCCGCTTTGCAATTTATAATGAAAACAAGATTTTCTAACAACAGAATTTATAGATGGTCATTATTATTACAGGAGTATCAGTTTAATATTCAGTATAGACCAGGAAAAGACAACATCACCGCTGACATGTTTAGTCGACCAAATGTAGAGTATGACACAAGAGTACCAATTATGAACAAAAATAATGAAGTCATGGTGGGCATAAATAGATTGTCTAGGCAGGAAGGTATCTATTCGCTAAATTATATTCTAGGAATACAACAGGAAGAACAATTTGACATCATTAGAGAAAAAATACATAACGCTAGACAGTATAAGGGATATAGTATTGTGGACCAGATAATAATAAAGAAAATTCGGGACAAAGAATTGTATGTGACAAATATAAATCACATGAGGGAAATTACTTTACAATTGCATACTATGTACGGACATATAGGAGCTAGAAAAATATGGTTAATTGTTAGGGAAAACTACTACTCCGTTAAAGACTATGATACTATCAAAAATACTATAAAGAATTGTCACGTGTGTCAGTTAGGAAAATACAAAAATTATACTAATTACAATGTCACTAGAAGTATTATTGTTGAAAAACCATTAGACATTATTGCAATAGATTTTCTTGGTAACTTAGTTCAGAGCACGGGTGGTTATAAACACATTTTAGTAGTTATTGATATTTTTACAAAGTACATTAAATTATATCCTTGTGTTGTTTGTTCTACGGATAGCACCAATTATTGTCTTAACAAATATATTGAAGAAGTAGGTCTGCCTAAAAAGATTCTAGCTGATAACGCTACATATTTCAATAATGAACGTTTTAAAACGTACTGGAGAGAAAAGAATGTACATGTAGCTTACACTAGTATAAGGCATCCTCAAGCCAACCCAAGCGAACGATACATACAGGAAACTGTAAAATTTTTAAGACTCTTAATAAAAAATGATTGTCATAATAGATGGAATAAATATTTAAAGAAAATTGAATTATTTATAAATGACGTACCAAATACAATGACAGGACAGACACCTTTATATTTAATGAAAAAGATTATGCCAAAACGACCATGGAGATGTGATGAGAAAACTGATGAGGAATTTGAACAATTAATCAACAATGTTGCTAGGAAATCAAAAAGGATACTAGACAGATATCAGCAAAAAGAAAATCAGCAAATGAAAAGGAGAGAGAGGTTTGAAGTAGGAGATAAAGTTATTGTTAGAAATATGAGGGTTTCAAATCGACCGGGAGAGATATGCGCTAAGTTATTATTTCCTTATATAGGACCATTCGTAATTAATAGGCGATTTGGGGATACCTATGAATTAAAATATCCAGGGTCAGGAGAAATTCGAGGAAAATATAATATTCAGTTGTTATTCCCATATTTGGACAGTGATTAATTAAAGTTTATAAGAAAGGTAAAAAGTATGAATAAATTGAAAATTAAAGTTTAGATGAAAAATGAAATGTTTATGAAAATAGGGGAAAATGGGGATTAGGAAAGTTAATGATTATGTCGATATAAAGCAAAAGAATTATGAAATAATTAGATGAATATATGATGGAGATGAGGATTGATAAGATATAATTATTGTTGTATATATATTGTAAATAGTTTAGTTAGCAGATTTAGCATAGGGCAAGTTTATTGGGATAAAAGATTAAAATACAAAAAGATTTTTGGTGTTTAAAAATATAAAATTATTTATTTGTATAACTTATATTGTTATTATGGTTGTTTTAACTTATATTGTGTTTAAAAGTAAAATTGCATATTTCAATTTTATTTGAAACAGGAGGGGATAAATGCTGTGGATGGTAGTTTCAAAATTTTGGAAAATTTTGAAAATTTTGTGAAAATATAAAATCTTTGTTAAATACTAACACTTTTGGAATATTTTTATCAACTTTTCCAGTTAAAAATAAATTTGAGCTATTTTATGGTGTGTCATTGATTATACAATCAATGTGTATACTTTTTAATACGGTTAAATAATACATGTTTCTTTATTTATTATCAAACAGCTTACTCACCGATTACTTAAGTGTACGTAACATCCAGTTGTTCGCAAGTTTGTTATTATGTAATTCATTTATCTATAATTTCAAATGAGTATATCGACGGGTTATGTGATTCTTTAAGGTTTTTTGTTAATGTAAATAGATCGTTGTTATTGCGTAAAAGTATTGTGTAATTAATCTGTAATAGATGTGTCACTTTTATAAAGAATATTAATCTGCTATTATGTATTATATGAGTGTACAGTTTGTATTAGTTCGTAAGGTGACGTCAGATTGTGTAATAATTATGTAAATAGTCAATAGTATATAAGCTTAGAAAAATAATAATTTAAGACACTTACTGATAGGAAGCGACGGAGTAAAGTCGTGTAAGATAAAATAAGACTTACCAATATAAAGCGACAGAGTAAAGTCGTGGTTGAGAATATTATAAAATTTTAAATATAGACAAGTTAAGTTAGTTGGTGATTTGAATACGGCGAAAGTGTAAAAAGTATAAATTGTAAAAGTGTATATGATGATAAAGAACCACCTTTAAGATAAATTACTTGCTAAAGTTAAGCAAGATAATAAATCTACGTTAAAACCATAAACGGGTGTTTTATTTAATTAAACACAAAAACAACTATAAGTATTCTACGAAAAAGGGAAATTGTACCCGCAATTAATAAACAAAAGTGAGTTACCAAAATCAAGTGTGTGGATGATATATGGAAAATCCATCCAAAAGGAAGACAGTCAACCCTGAATTGGAAACCAGCCCTGGGTCAACATAAAGTGATCTACTCTGCCAATGGGTTGGGAAAGAAGACATCTATAGTTAAAGGAAAGAAGAAATATTATAAAAAGGTAGGAAGTTATTTCCGTCTATATTGGCATTTGCTGAAGAAAAGACTATCGTTTGTGAAGTGTAGTAAAGTGATTTGAACAATTTAGTAATAGTTAAAATTAATTAAGATTTCAATTATAAAAGTAATTTTAAAAATTTCAATTTGTATAATTTTAATACCACAAGAAACCACATTCACCCTGAGATGAGTCTTTATTAAATATAATTCTGTTAATTTAAGTTATTTAACTGGCGCCCAACTCTCTTACGTAAACTTGAGTTAGTCAAGAACTAACGTAACATTAATTTTATATAACCATTGCATTATTAAATCTATTAAAAGGTATTTTCAAATCATATTAGATATTATAAAAGAGGGAAGTTGAAAAGCATATCCAAAGTTCAGTCATTTTAAAAATCAATTTAATTATAAAGTAATTATCTACGATCGAACGGCAATTATTCAGTTTCAAAATATATTATAAAATTTTTTAAAGTAATTTATTATTTTTAATTAACCAATATTACTGCATTTATTTATGTCGCTGTCAACATTTGTTAATGTCGGGCAAAATACTATATTTTTTTTTAAATGAGATATCACTGCAATATATATATATATATATATATATATATATATATATATATATATATATATATATATATATATATATATATATATATATATATTGCTGTAATATTGGCTAATTAAAAATAAAAATTATTTTTAAAAAAAATTATAATATATTTTAAAACTGTGAATAATTGCCATTCGATCGTAGATAATTACTTAATAATTAAATTGATTTTTTAAATTACTGTGAACTTTGGAAATACTTTTCAACTTCCCTCTTTATAATATCTAATATGATTTGAAAATACCTTTTAATAGATTTAATATTGCAATGGTTATATAAAATTAATGTTACGTTAGTTCTTGACTAACTCAAGTTTACGTAAGAGAGTTGGGCGCCAGTTAATAACTTAAATTAACAGAATTATAATATAATAAAGACTCATCTCAGGGTGAATGTGGATTCTTGTGGTATTAAAAAAATATACCAATTGAAATTTAAAAACACTTTTAAAATTGAAATCTTAATTAATTTTTAACTATTACTAAATTGTTCAAATCACTTTACTACACTTTTACAATCGATAGTCTTTTCTTCAGCAAATGCCAATACAAAAAAAGGAAATAACTTCCTACCTTTTTATAATACTTCTTTTTTCCTTTTAGTATAGATGTCCTCTTTCCCAAACCATTGGCAGTGTAGATCACTTTATGTTGACCCAGGGCTGGCTTCCAATTCAGGGTTGACTTTCTTCCTTTTTGCATGGATTTTCCATATAATATCATCCACACACTTGATTTTGGAACTCACTTTTGTTTATTAACTGCGGGTACAATTTCCCTTTTTCGTAGAATGCTTATAGTTGTTTTTTGTGTTTAATTAAATAAAACACCCGTTTATGGTTTTAACGTAGATTTATTATCTTGCTTAACTTTAGCAAGTAATTTATGCCGTATTCAAATCACCAACTAACTTAACTTGTCTATATTAAGACTAAACTAGTTACAATTTTATAATATTATCAACCACGACTTGACTCTGTCGCTTTATATTGGTAAGTCTTATTTTATCTTACACGACTTTACTCCGTCGCTTTCTATCAGTAAGTGTCTATACTCTTTCGTCGTTTAACAGTAAGTGTCTTTAATACGACTTTACTTCGTCGCTTTATTTAGTGAAGTGTTATTTTATCTTACACGACTTTACTCCGTCGCTTTCTATCAGTAAGTGTCTATACTCTTTCGTCGTTTAACAGTAAGTGTCTTTAATACGACTTTACTTCGTCGCTTTATTTAGTGAAGTGTTATTTTATCTTACACGACTTTACTCCGTCGCTTTCTATCAGTAAGTGTCTATACTCTTTCGTCGTTTAACAGTAAGTGTCTTTAATACGACTTTACTTCGTCGCTTTATTTAGTGAAGTGTCTCAAATTATTATTTTCTAAGCTTATATACTATTGACTATTTACATAATTATGTTACACAATTTGACGTCACCTTACGAACTAAAACAAACTGTATACTCATATAATACATAATAGCAGATTAATATTCTTTATAAAAGTGACACATCTATTACAGATTAATTACACAATACTTTTACGCAATAATAACGATCTATTTACAAGAACAAAACCTTAAAGAATCACATAACCCGTCGATATACTCATTTGAAATTATACATAATTGAATTACATCATAACAATAACTTGCGCACAACTGGATGTTACGTACACTTAAGTAATCGGTGAGTCAGCTATTTGATAATAAATAAACAAACATGTATTATTTAATCTTATTAAAAAGTATACACATTGATTTATAATCAATGACACTCCATTAAATAACTTAAATTTATTTTTAACTGGAAAAGTTGATAAAAATATTCCAAAAGTGTTAGTATTTAACAAAGATTTTAGATTTTCACAAAATTTTCAAAATTTTCCAAAATTTTGAAACTACCATCCACAGCAATATATATATATATATATATATATATATATATATATATATATATATATATATATATATATATATATATATATATATATATATATATATAAGAAGGAGTTATAATAAAGGGATATCGCGCAACAGAGAAGAAAGAAAAAATAAGTTGCAGCCGTCTACACGTGTTTCACACTTATTAGTGATCATCAGGACGGCATAGCAGATGGAATAAATATAAAAGCAACTAACTCAGAGAGATGTAACAACACAAGGTTTCACTAATAGCAGCCAACCGCACATTTGCAGTATCGGCCTGAAGACACTGAGTTTTCAGTGCAACAACAAACGTCACTACGGAGGCAGCTAAAGCCACTACCGTGAGACAACCAATCCCAAAGTATAATATCAATGATTAGAAGTAATAATGCGCGTAGAGATATACAAGAAGGAGTTATAATAATGAATTATAATAATGAGTTATAATAATTAGTGAAACCTTGTGTTGTTACATCTTTCTGAGTTAGTTGCTTTTATATTTATTCCATCTGCTATGCCGTCCTGATGATCTCTAATAAGTGTGAAACACGTGTAGACGGCTGCAACTTATTTTTTCTTTCTTCTCTGTTGCGCGATATCCTATTATTATAACTCCTTCTTGTATATCTCTACGCGCATTATTACTTCTAATCATTTATATATATATATATATATATATATATATATATATATATATATATATATATATATATATATATATATATATATATATATACAGTGAGAATTTTATTTCACTGAACATAGGACTATTGACATTCCCTATGTTCAGTTTTAAAAAAGCCAAGTCAATGCATTGCGAGCAATTAAAACATATCCAAGCAACCTATAAAACAATTGCTATTCGTAGTGTCATTAGAAAGTGTCAAAACTGTGTTTTTTTTTCAAAGTTTTTGCCAAGACAGCTGCAGATCCTGACCTGACCTGAAGCTGTCTTTGGCATCAGTGAGGACTTTATGCCTTTATTATGATTAATTAATGAATATTCGTGTCGATAATTATTGTCAAGGATTACAATCATGTCGCAAACATTGTCGCTGGGTAGGCAACCAAACTTGCAGGTCTGCTGGTAGCTGGTGTTTTTTTTATTGTACATTCTTTTGACACAACTGAAATTAGTTTTAGGTTAAGTATAATTACATCCAAATAACAAGTTTAAACAGAAACTTTTATTTAAATTACTTTAACAAATGTTCAAAGTGACCACCCTCCTGTTCCAAACAATATGCTAACCGATTGTAAAATCCTTGTACACTATTTCTTAAAAAATTTGGATTTATTTCGTTGCAGGCGGTAAGTATTCTATTCTTTAGCTCTTCTGTATGCTCTATTACTCTATTATTGTAGACTTTGGATTGGATATAACCCCAGAGAAAGAAATCATTTGGTGATAAATCTGGGGACCGAGGTGGCCAAGCTATGGGGCCAAATCTTCCAATCCAGCGATCCTGGAATGTTTCGGTTAGGAAGCGTGTAATAGGGCCCGTGGAATGTGGTGGAGCGCCGTCCATTTGAAACCATGGGTTTTCAATATTTAAAACTTCTAGTCGTGGTATAATGTTTCTCCGCAGAAGTTCCAGAAATTTGGCAGCGTTTAGGGTGCCATCGATAAAAAATGGACCAATAAGGGTACCGTCAACTATTCCAGTCCAAACATTAACACTCCTATTGTATTGAGTGTGTGTTAAATTTTGAACGTGCTTGTTTGTACGTGACCAATACCTGTAGGAATTAGCAAAGAAGGATAAGGAGAAAGGAGAGAAAAGTGTTAGATACAAACCGATAATTCTGTTTATTGACAGTGCCATCTAAACAAAACGACGACTCGCCTGTGAAAACTATTTTTTTGTAGAATATCTTCATTTTCATTTAGTAAATTAAATACTGTTTCACAAAAATCTGTTCTTTTAATTTTGTCAATAGGAAAAAGCTGCTGGTGATTGGAAAATTTGTAGGGTTTGTATTTATACTTCTTGAAAGTTTTAAGCACAGAGTCTTTCGAAATGCCAAATTGCTGTGCTACTATCCGCGAGGGGGTAATGGGATTTTCTTCTGCATAACATAATATTTGTATTTCTCGTTCTTCTGTTAAAACGGGGCAAGCTTTTCTTCTTTTTTTATGTGAATTTATTACACAACCTTCACCATTAAATTTTTTAATTATGCTATGAATAGTTGCGACAGATGGTATCGGTCTTTCGGGATAACTTACGGAAAACAAATCGCGCACTTGTCTCATACTATTATTGGAATTGTACCAGTTTACAATGGCAATCTTTTCATCTTTTGAGTACATATTGCAAAGCACAAGTTGAAAAACTTTTTAAAAAAACAGTTTTGACTTTTTAATGACATTAATGGCAATTGTTTTATCAGAGGTTGCTTGGATATTATGTTGTAATTGCTTGTAATGCATTCCTATGCATTACCTCTGATAACACAATTGACAAAATTAAATGAACAGATTTTTGTGAAACAGTATTTAATTTACTAAATGAAAATGAAGATATTCTACAAAAAATAGTTTTCACAGACGAGTCATAGTTTTGTTTAGATGGCACTGTCAATAAACAGAATTATTGGTTTGTATCAAACACCTCGCTTCCCTTTCTCCTTATCCTTCTTTTCCAATTCCCACAAGTATTAGTCACGTACAAACAAGCATGTTCAAAATTTAACAGTCCTCTGGAACTTCTGCGGAGAAACATTATACCACGACTAGAAGTTTTAAATATTGAGAACCCATGGTTTCAAAAGGATGGCCCTCCATCACATTCCACGCGCCCTATTACACGCTTCCTAACCGAAACATTCCAGGATCGCTGGATTGGAAGATTTGGCCCCATAGTTTGGCCACCTCGGTTCCCAAATTTATCACCAAACGATTTCTTTCTCTGGGGTTATATCCAATCCAAAGTCTACAATAATAGGGTAATAGAGCATACAGAAGAGCTAAAGAATAGAATACTTACCGCCTGCAACGAAATAAATCCAAATTTTTTAAGAAATAGTGTACAAGGATTTTACAATCGGTTAGCATATTGTTTGGAACAGGAGGGTGGTCACTTTGAACATTTGTTAAAGTAATTTAAATAAAAGTTTCTGTTTAAACTTGCTATTTGGATGTAATTATACTTAACCTAAAACTAAATAATTTCAGTCGTGTCAAAAGAATGTACAATAAAAAAAACACCAGCTACCAGCAGACCTGCAAGTTTGGTTGCCTACCCAGCGACAATGTTTGCGACATGATTGTAATCCTTGACAATAATTATCGACACGAATATTCATTAATTAATCATAATAAAGGCATAAAGTCCTCACTGATGCCAAAGACAGCTTCAGGTCAGGTCAGGATCTGCAGCTGTCTTGGCAAAAACTTTGAAAAAAAAACACAGTTTTGACACTTTCTAATGACACTACGAATAGCAATTGTTTTATAGGTTGCTTGGATATGTTTTAATTGCTCGCAATGCATTGACTTGGCTTTTTTAAAACTGAACATAGGGAATGTCAATAGTCCTATGTTCAGTGAAATAAAATTCTCACTCTATATATATATATATATATATATATATATATATATATATATATATATATATATATATATATATATATATATATATATATATATATATATATATATATATATATATATATATATATATATATATATATATATATATATATATATATATATATATATATATATATATATATATATATATATATATTGCGGTGACGTTGGCTAAACAGAATAAGTTTTGATTTTCTCCCACCTCGGCTAGCAAAAATAAAAATATAAGCGATGAATTTGGCTAATTAAAAATAAAATATTGTTTCTATATTCAAAATACATTCAAATAATGAATAATTGCCGTTAGATTGTAGATAATTGATTTATAAATTGATTTTTAAAAATACTGTACTTTGGAAATGCTTTTCAACTTTCCTCATTTGTAAATTCTTATATGATTCAAAAATACTTTTTAATAGTTTAAATAATGCACTAGTTACATAACAATGTTATGCGAGTTCGTGACTAACTCAAGTTTACGTAAGAGAGTTGGGCGCCAATTAAGTAACATAAAATAACTGAATTATATTAATAGGAAATACTCATCTCAAGGCGAATGTGGATTCCTGTGGTTTTAAAAATAAACAAATTGAAATTGAAATCACTTTTTAAAATTAAAATCTTAATTAAGTTTAATTATAGCTAAATTGTTCAAATCACTTAATTACACCTCACAAACAATAGTCTTTTCTTCAGCAGATACCAAAACAGAAGGAAATAACTTCCTACCTTCTTGTATAACGATGCTTCTTCCTTTTGCTATAGATGTCCTCTTTCCAAAACCATTAGCAGAGTAGGTCACTTGATGTTGAACCAGGGCTGGTCTCCAATTCCGGTTGACTTTCTTCCTTTTTCCTGAATTTCCCATATAATATTATCCAAAACTTGATTTTGGTAACTCACTTTTGTTTATTAATTGCGGGTATTTTTTTTCCTTTTTCGAAGAACTTGTATTTGTTTTTGTGTTTAAATAAATAAAACAACAATCAATAGTTCTAATCGAAGATTTATTATCTTGCTTACTTAGCAAGTAAATTTACTTTTAAAAGGGTGTGGTTCTTTATAAACTTATACATACTTTTACAATTTATACTTTTTACACTTTCGCCGTATTCAATTAACTTAACTATCTATTTACATTTGTACTGTATCTCTTACACGACTTTACTGCGTCGTTGTTTACCATGAAGTGTCTAATTACATTATTATTATCTTTTTAACACGACTTTGCTGCGTCGCTTTATATTACTGACTCTCCTAAAATTATAATTTTCTAAGCTTATATACTATTTCCTATTTACATAATTATATTACACAATTTGACTTACGAACTAATACAAACTGTAAACTCATATAATACATAATAGCAGATTAATATTCTTTATAAAAGTGACACGTCTATTACAGATTATTACACAACATTTGCAATAACAATGAACTATTTACATGAACAAAAACCTTAAAAGAATCACATAACCCCTCGATAAACACATTTGAAAATTAATCATAACAATTATATAATAATAATAACTTGCGAACAACTGGATGTTACGTACACTTAAGTAATCGGTGAGTAAGCTATTTGATAATAAATAAAGAAACATGTATTATTTAACCTTATTAAAAAGTATACACATTGATTGTATAATCAATGACACACCATTAAATAACTTAAAATTATTTTTAACAGGAAAAGTTAATAAAATATTCTTAAAGTGTTAGTTTTCAACGAAGATTTTCAAATTTTACAATAATTTCAAAAATTACCAAAATTTTGACACTAAAATCCACATATATATATATATATATATATATATATATATATATATATATATATATATATATATATATATATATTTATATATATTCGATTTGCATAATCGAACCATTATGAAACCTTTTACAGTGATTTGTATATAACGATGAATAATTTGTTCTATTCGATATCTCAAGACAGAATGTACTTATGTGTCTATTATTCAAGACATGCATTTCTTTACTACTCCTCAAGACAGAATGACTGACTTACTTGACAACCATTCAAAACGGGGTTTTTATAATACTACCAAACTGACTTTACTTAACTACCGTTTAAGACAGAACGAATGTTGAACTTACATCGCAGCTGCTTCTATTAAACTATTTATCTAACCTACTATACATAATACTTATTAAACATATATGACAAATATATACATAAACTGTGACTATAAATACACCAAAAGTATTATACAACCTATCTTAAAACATATTCCGAATTGTCATTAATTTTTATATAATATAGGCATGATAACAAATTTAAAATTATGAAATGATGTCCTTCTATCTAACGAAAAACGCTTTCATATGAAATAAAATAAATCAACAATAATTAAATTTATATACAGTTATCTACATTTATTAAATTATCTACTATTATGATTAATACAGTTATATAATTGTGACTTCTTACAAAATCTGAGGCAAAGGTTTGATAAATAACATAACTGGAATTTGCATAATTCAATTAATATAGAAGAATCCAATATATTTTAACAAATATAAATAAATAATTAAAAATAGTAAATAATTGGTTGAAAATTATAATTAATCAAGAAGAATCTCGAATCGATGTAATCAAAACTAAGTGAAAGTTTAAAGTGAACGTTTTACATTAAGGAAACATAACATCATCCATTTAACAAATCCAACCACTACGTATCATTAAAGCCTTTATAATTGAACATCTGTAAACAAACTTTTGTTGAATCAATTTACTTAACTAGAAATGAAAATCTACCTTAACGAACACAGTTATATTTTGGGAAATTACAAAACTTTGAAGCGTTCGCCCATCCAACTGTGTTGTTGGCCATTCATTATTTATCTTATCTTTTCGTGTCTTTTCTTTCTTGCTGAATCTTCCACGTATTTAGTATTTCGTTTTGATTTAAAAACGTCAAAGTTTTTACATTTAGAAATTTATTTTTATGGCTTTTTCTTAACAATAAAAACGGCATTGTTTTAATATTAATAATCTATAATCATTGTGTTGTTAAATCATAAACAAAGTATAACCTCATTTTGTCCAAATAATGTTAGATCTGTCAAGCTCGCAAAAAAGCTAATAGCACCGACGCCGATACGTTGGAAGGAAGAATGAGCATTTTAAAACTCACTGGTGTTCATTGCTTGGTGTTACACATTTATTAGTGTATAACAATTAACATGTATTATTAAAAGTGTATTTCAATGTATGTTCCGTGGAACACTGTCGTTTCAGCAAACTTGTCTAGACGTTTCACAAAACGATTTTCTTGTAGCTTAAAGTATCGTAAAAACGTATCAAAATTGGTCATTTCTGTTTACAACATTTACTTACGTTACCAAAGACATAACAACTCTTCGCGATTTCACTCACTTCAAGACAAAGCTGATATAGGTCCATATATTCTAGCTAGTGAACTTCAATCACGATAGTACTGTATGTTTCATTTTTTCTTAGGCTACTCCTCTTCCAAAAGGGGAACAATAAGAATACTTTCTTGCCTCTGGCACTGCTCTACGCCTCCACTTCGACCTCTGCTTCTGTTTTCGTGTCTAAATCATTTCTCTAGTAGAAACATAAACATACATGTGAAACATAGACATCAATGTGTGTCTCTGCTTCTGCGTCTGATTTATTCTCAGCTCCCGTCTCCGTCTCCGTGTAACACACAAATTTTTTAAAATTTTAAAATCGTTTCTATACTAAAAACATAAACATACATGCGGAACACAGACAGCTCTGCTAATGCTTTAGCCTCGACCTTCGTCTCCGTCTCCGAAAATCTCACATTTTTTTTAAATAATTTCTCTAGTAGAAACATAAACATACATGTGGAAAACAGACATCTACTGTGTATCCCTGTCTCTGCTTCTGCTTTAGCCTCCGTCTCCGTCTCCGTTTTCGTTTCGGTCTTAGTCTCCATCTCCGTGAAACACAATTTTTTAAATCATTTCTCTAGTAGAAACATAAACATACATGTGAAACATAGGCATCTATCTGTGTCTATGCTTCTGAGTCTGATTTATGCTCAGCTCTCGTCTCCGTCTCCGTGTTTTTAAATCATTTCTATACTAAAAACATAAACATACATGCGGAACACAGACAGTTCTGCTTATGCTTTAGTCTCAGCCTTCGTCTCCGTCTCCGTAAAATTCACATTTTTTTAAAATAATTTTTCTAGTAGAAACATAAACATACATGTGGAACACAGACATCTACTGTGTATCCTTGTCTCTGCTTCTGCTTTAGCCTCCGGTTTCGTTTTCGTTTCCGTCTTAGTCTCCATCTCCGTGAAACACAATTTTATTAATTCATTTCTCTAGTAGAAACATAAAACATAAACATACATGTGAAACATAGACATCTATCTGTGTCTATGCTTCCGAGTCTGATTTATTCTCAGCTCTCGTCTCCGTCTCCGTGTAACACACAAATTTTTTTAAAATCATTTCTATACTAAAAACATAAACATACATGCGGAACACAGACAGCTCTGCTTATGCTTTAGCCTCAGCCTTCGTCTCCGTCTCCGTAAAACTCATATTTTTTTAAAATAATTTCTCTAGTAGAAACATAAACATACATGTGGAACACAGACATCTACTGTGTATTCCTGTCTATGCTTCTGCTTCAGCCTCCGTCTCCGTTTTCGTTTTCGTTTCCGTCTTAGTCTCCATCTCCGTGAAACACAATTTTTTAAATCATTTCTCTAGTAGAAACATAAAACATACATGTGAAACATAGACATCTATCTGTGTCTCTGCTTCTGCGTCTGATTTATTCTTAGCTCCCGTCTCCGTGTAACACACAAATTTTTTAAAATCATTTTTATAGTGAAAACATAAACATACATACGGAACGCAGACAGCTCTGCTTATGCTTTAGCCTCAGCCTTCGTCTCCGTCTCCGTAAAACTCACATTTTTTTAAAATAATTTCTCTAGTAGAAACATAAACATACATGTGGAACACAGACATCTACTGTGTATCCTTGTCTCTGCTTCTGCTTTAGCCTCCGGTTCCGTTTTCGTTTCCGTCTTAGTGTCCATCTCCGTGAAACACAATTTTTTAAATCATTTCTCTAGTAGAAACATAAACATACATGTGAAACATAGACATCTATCTGTGTCTCTGCTTCTGCGTCTGATTTATTCTTAGCTCCCGTCTCCATCTCCGTGTCACACACAAATTTTTTTAAAATCATTTCTATACTAAAAACATAAACATACATGCGGAACACAGACAGCTCTGCTAATGCTTTAGCCGCGGCCTTCGTCTCCGTCTCCGTACAGCTCACATTTTTTTAAAAATAATTTTTCTAATAGAAACATAAACATACATGTGGAACACAGACATCTACTGTGTATCCCTGTCTATGCTTCTGCTTCAGCCCCCGTCTCCGTTTTCGTTTTCGGTTCCTTCTTAGTCTCCATCTCCGTGAAACACAATTTTTTAAATCATTTTTCTAGTAGAAACATAAACATACATGTGAAACAGCGACATCTATCTGTGTCTCTGCTTCTGCGTTTGATTTATTCTCAGCTCCCGTCTCCGTCTAACACACAAATTTTTATTAAATCATTTCTATACTAAAAACATAAACATACATGCGGAACACAGACAGCTCTTCTAATGCTTTAGGCTCGGCCTTCGTGTCCGTAAATCTCACATTCTTTTAAAAATAATTTCTCTAGTAGAAACATAAACATACATGTGGAACATAGACATCTACTGTGTATCCTTGTCTCTGCTTCTGCTTTAGCCTCCGTCTCCGTCTCCGTTTTCGTTTCGGTCTTAGTCTCCATCTCCGTGAAACACAATTTTTTAAATCATTTCTCTAGTAGAAACATAAACATACATGTGAAACATAGACATCTATCTGTGTCTCTGCTTCTGCATCTGATTTATTCTCAGCCCCAGTCTCCGTCTCTGTGTAACACACAATTTTTTTTAAATCATTTCTATACTAAAAAATTCTATAAAAAAAAACATAAACATACATGCGGAACACAGACTGCTCTGATTATGCTTTAGCCTCAGCCTTCGTCTCCGTCTCCGTAAAACTCACATTTTTTTTAAAATAATTTCTCTAGTAGAAATATAAACATACATGTGGAACACAGACGTCTACTGCGTATCCCTGTCTCTGCTTCTGCTTTAGCCTCCGTCTCCGTTTTCGTTTCCGTCTTAGTCTCCATCTCCGTGAAACACAATTTTCTAAATCATTTCTTTAGTAGAAACATAAATATACATGTGAAACATAGACATCTATCTGTGTCTCTGCTTCTGCGTCTGATTTATACTCAGCTCCCATCTCCGTCTCCGTGTAACACACAATTTTTTTTAAATCATTGCTATACTAAAAACATAAACATACATGCGGAACACAGACAGCTCTGCTAATGCTTTAGCCTCAGCCTTCGTCTCCGTCTCCAGAAACTCACATTTTTTTAAAAATAATTTCTCTAGTAGAAATATAAACATACATGTGGAACACAGACATCTACTGCGTATCCCTGTCTCTGCTTCTGCTTTAGCCTCCGTCTCCGTTTTCGTTTCCGTCTTAGTATCCATCTCCGTGAAACACAATTTTTTTAATCATTTCTTTAGTAGAAACATAAATATACATGTGAAACATAGACATCTATCTGTGTCTCTGCTTCTGCGTCTGATTTATTCTCAGCTCCCATCTCCGTCTCCGTGTAACACACAATTTTTTTTAAAATCATTGCTATACTAAAAACATAAACTACATGCGGAACACAGACAGCTCTGCTAATGCTTTAGCCTCAGCCTTCGTCTCCGTCTCCGTAAAACTCACTTTTTTTTTAAATAATTTCTTTTAGTGTCTCTGCTTCTGTGTCTGATTTATTCCCAGCTCCCGTCTCCGTCTCCGTGTAACACACAAATTTCTTAAAATCATTTCTATACTAAAAACATAAACATGCATGCGGAACACAGACAACTATGCTAATGCTTTCGCCTCAGCCTTCGTCTCCGTCTCCGTAAAACTCACATTTTTTTAAAATAATTTCTCTAGTAGAAACATAAACATACATATGGATCACAGACATCTACTGTGTATCCGTGTCTCTGCTTTAGCCTCCGTCTCCGTCTTAGTCTCCATCTCCGTGAAACACAATTTTGTAAATTATTTCTCTAGTAGAAACATAAAACATAAACATACATGTGAAACATAGACATCTATCTGTGTTTCTGTTTCTGCGTCTGATTTATTCTCAGCTCCCGTCTCCGTCTCCGTCTCCGTGTAACACAAAAATTTTTTAAAATCACATTTTTTTTGAATTATTTCTCTAGTAGAAACATAAACATACATGTGGAATACGGACATCTACTGTGCATCCCTGTCTCTGCTTCTGCTTTAGCCTCCGTCTCCGTTTGCGTTTCTGTCTTAGTCTCCATCTCCGTGAAACACAATTTTTTAAATCATTTTTCTAGTAGAAAAATAAACATACATGTGAAACAGCGACATCTATCTGGTCTCTGCTTCTGCGTCTGATTTATTTTCAGCTCCCGTCTCCGTCTAACACACAATTTTTTTTAAATCATTTCTATACTAAAAACATAAACATACATGCGGAACACAGACAGCTCTGCTAATGCTTTAGCCTCGGCCTTCGTCTCCGTCTCCGTAAATCTCACTTTTTTTTAATAATTTCTCTAGTAGAAACATAAACACATGTGGAACACGGACATCCACTGTGCATCCCTGTCTCTGCTTCTGCTTTAGCCTCCATCTCCGTCTCCGTTTTCGTTTCCGTCTTAGTCTCCATCTCCGTGAAACACAATTTTTTAAATCACTTCTCTAGTAGAAACATAAACATACATGTGAAACATAGACATCTATCTGTGTCTCTGCTTCTGCGTCTGATTTATTCTTAGCTCCCGTCTCCGTCTCCGTGTAACACACAATTTTTTTTAAATCATTTCTATACTGGAAACATAAACATACATGCGGAACACATACAGCTCTGCTTATGCTTTAGCCTCAGCCTTCGTCTCCGTAAAACTCACATTCTTTTAAGTAATTTCTGTAGTAGAAACATAAACATAATGTGTGGAATTCAGACATCTACTGTGTATCCCTGTCTCTGCTTCTGTTTTAGCCTCCGTCTCCGTCTCCGTGAAACACACAATTTTCTAAAACCATTTCTTTAGTAAACATAAACATACATGCGGAACACAGACATCATTCTCTATCTCTGTTTCTGCTTTATCCTCAGCCTCCGTCTCTGTCTCCGTGTAACACACAAATCATTTCTCTAGTAGAAACATGAACATACATGTGGAACTTGACAATTCTTAGAAGATTGGCCACATTCGTGTTAAATTAAAAAATAATGTTGTTACAGGAATAAATTATGTTTGATATAATAAATAAATAATAAGTAAGTCGATAGTTAATAATAATAAAAAACCATGTACAACTGGCGTTATACGAAAGTAACAAAAGCGTTAGGTTTTGCTTTTTATACTCTCGTAGAAAGTGCATATGAATACCAATTGACTTCCTCCACTAAATTAGTAGACTTAAAGCTGTTCAACAACTGACTTATTTTAACTACTCATGTGGGCCGTTTGATTTGAACAGTTGTTCTTCAGATTTTTTTTTCATCATCCACTTAACGTAACTTATAACACCTATCGTAATGTACTTAAATACTTACTAAATTATATTTCTAGATATTTATTACGATCGACATCCCATTTGGTAACTAAACAATTCTTTAACAATGGTATTTTGGAATTGAAACACCAGCAGATCTATCGACCATCAACATTCCCAGGCTCATACTGCCCATCACCTTCTCCTGAAACTACTTCTCCTTTACCCAGAAATTGTCAAGATGTTCAAAATTCTGGACAAACCCAATCTGGAATCTATCGTATCCAATCGGAACATTCATCAAAACCATTCATGGCGGTATGCGATTTACAAGCTCATGGCGGCGGTTGGACAGTAATTCAGAATAGGTTTGATGGCTCGCAAGATTTTTATCAAAACTGGCACGAATATAAATTTGGCTTTGGAAATCTGGGTGGGGAGTTCTGGATGGGTCTGGAAAATATACATGAGTTGACTGGTAAGTTTAATCGTTTAATTTTGAGACTAATTGATATAATAACTTGTCTTAATTTTTAAACATTTGTAGGTTATGAAATGAATGAACTCTTGATAGAATTGCAAGATTTAGAACTACAAAATAGAACTGCACACTATAGAGTTTTCAGTGTTGGGCCAGAAGTTGAAGGTTTTCCTTTGAAAGTTTTAGGTGGCTATAGTGGTGACGCTGGTGATTCATTATTATATCATGCTGGTAATAGATTTAGTGCGAAAGATTTGGATCAAGATGGTTGGGCAGAAGGCAGTTGTGCTCAAGCTCATGGTAAGATTTTAACATAACTAAGATTTCATCAGATAAATAAAAATATATCTGAAGTGCTTTTAAATAACATTTTGCCCTACGGAAATCTAAAATATTTACAATATTATTATTTAATTTTATGTAAAAAATGGTTCTGGCGAACTATAACAATACCTTGAATTGGTTCATACAGTTAGCTATAGAATTAGTGAAGCAGTAGAGACGAAGGAGAATTTTGAAGTGCATTTGTTCATTGATCTCTTTCCAATCGTCTTCTCCCATATAGAGATTGTAAATGTAGAGAAAGAAATTCAAAGTTAGTTTGCACTCTATCTTCTCTCCTTTCTTAGGTGTGAAATTTTTCAAGTGTTGCATTAGTAACAAATATAATTAGTTTAGATAGCAACAATATTAAAGTAATACCAAAGCAAGTAATACTAAATACGATCCAAAAATCCATACGGGTTCGGCCGGCCGGCCGACCTTAAATGTCTCAAAAGTTCAAAAAGTACGTCATGTACAAATAGCCCAATGTACCCAAAATTTCAAGTAATTCAGAAGATTCGAAAACTTCAACTGGCCTAAAAATCCGGACAAACGCAAACAGCCTGACAGGCTTAATAATCTTGACAAGCTTAAAGCCCGAAAAATTCTGCTGAAGTCCAAAGCATTTTAAAGACTGGTAGATTTCAAGGATCAGCAAGGTTTAAGGCACCTCGAAATTACGAATAACTTAACAAAGTATGTATGTAGCCTAGAAGAGAATGTGTTGAGTAATTGGCAAACCTTAAGTAACTGCTTTTCACATCTCGCTCGCGTCTACAAACGTACGCAGTTCAGTCTTGTATGCCTTTTAAAATGTTTCAGAATCAGCACTCTCACTTTTTCAACTTACTTTTTAAAATTAACCATTTTTGCCACAGTTGATTTATTTGTTGTGTAATCGCATGGTCCCAGCCAATATCACATTGCCAAGTCAAGAAATCATCGTTTTCATTCTAAAGTTGCTAATGACGCAGAGGAGGTCACTAAACTGCACATTTCACGCTTGGTCGGTCGTTTTCATTACAATATTTCTTTTTTTCAACTTGTACAGAGTAGACTAAAAGGTGATCAGACAATCTCAAGGATCCCAGTACAGATTCTGTTGGAATCTCGGATTTTTCTTCAAAATCATTTATCCCATTTGCTCTAGACCGAATTCTGCTGAAACTAATGAAAACATTATTGCACAGAGCCATACTTTCAAAATCTTTCGCGAGAAAAAGAATCTTTAATCTCTCTGCTCAATTGGAGCCTCTTGGCTTTTGTTGGTCACGATCAACAATGCTTTATTATTGCTACTAATCACCGACAGTACCATTTCTATTGCGTTTCGTTTTTTCACTATTCAAAAATGAGAACACTTATTTACTTTCTCTCTCAAAATTGAATAAGTATGTAGTAGTTTTTATTTTTTCCACTGTTATAATGTCATTAATCTGAAAAATGAAGGTTCTTTATAGGCTCCGCCTACTTCGCATTTAACTTGGCTGGCATACGTCACGCCCCTTGGTTCTTCGTTGATTTCTTAAAACTTGTACGAGATCGGTTTTTTTGAGACCAACACTTTCCGGAAGGCTTCTTTCGTGATGAGGCTTCTGTTGGCACCCGAATACTGAAGTGCGTAAGCCTTCTTCGCTTCTCTTGGTTCGTTGAGTTTGATTTGAATTATCGGAAGTGGGCCGTCAACATCCCACAATTATTGCTAAGTGGATTTTTTTATTGTTCTCAGAGTTGGTAGCAGGTGATGAAGTTCCGTCTGTGACACTTACTCCATCATCCTTCTTCTTTTCTTTTGCAACACAGGTTGAATGAAGTAGATCAAACTAAGTAGTATGATGATTTGATGATTTTAGGGAACAAAAAACATTCGACATTAGCCCCTTGTTTTTCAAAACTTCACTCTTGACTCTATATATGTAAGTAGTTACTAATTCTTCCAATACCTAGTAGGCGATTATTAAAGTACTTCGTGACATAGTAGGAACAGATGTTTGCCAAGCATCTAGAGTTTTTCCAAAATTGTCAAGTATGTGCCTAGCTTATTCAGTTCTGTTTGCATGCTCGTACTTCATTTACACAGTGGTCAGTTACAAAATTTGTTCCGCAGATGAAGAGTTTTCTGGAAAATTAATTTTCGAGTCCAACCCTGTAATACTAACCTGCCGTAATGCGTACAAACCTCAAAAATATGACACCCTTGGATGCAACTATTATTGCCAAATATTTACTACAGTTTTCGGGTGTTCAGATGTTTAGTGAAAATTTATTTTTGAGCTAATGCAAGGATTTTTGCATTTTTGCCTACTTCATGTATTCATATACTTATGATATTTAATCATTCTGGGGAGAATTAACCCTCATTATAATATTTAATAAGCAGATTATATGCATTTTAATAACTACCGTTATGGTTGCATAACCTCACATCTGAAATAATAAATTTTGAGAAAAAAATTTTAAATGAATTTAAAATTAGTTAATTAAGACTAATATGCACACAAAAAACCTTTTAAGCAGATAGAGGATAAGTGGAAATCCAGATTTTAATAGTAAAAAAATAATCTTTTCCCATAACTTAACAATTTGGGAAACATTTATGCATTTTTTTTAATTTAGTAAATTTTAGTTCATTTTCAATGTTATAAATCACCTGGAACAATCTTTTTGATAAGTTGTTTTAGTGCAAATAAGGAGAGCTACATTACAGGAGCTTTTTGATAAGTTGTTTTAGTGAAAATAAGTAGAGCTACATTAATACCACATAATTGATACATCTTAATGTAAAGGTTGAATCATTTTGATGGAATCACATAAAGACATGTTTGACAAGCTGCGCTTTTTTAACGTTCAGTTGAATTAGGTAATTTAGGTTGCACATCAAAGTGTTTTGGTAACTAAAAACATTCAGGTGAAATTAATAATGATATAATGTTTAGATTTTTGGAGAAAGGAAAGTGTAAAAAGGTGTTTTTTAATAAAATTAAGCTAATTAATAGTAATAGGAAAATGTTCTTTCGTCAACATTAAAATTAAGAGTATTATTCCATTTTTAAATCCAAGTATTGTATATGGTTGGATTCAGGATTTTATTTCTTGGATTATGAGTTTGTATAAATAGTTTTTGCATTTATGAAAGTGTATAAATTACAATTGGGTCACTTGAAAAGTGACAAATCAAATTTTTGTTTGAAAGTTAATTGTTTATCTAAAATAGTATATAAAGGGAATCTATTTTTAACAATTAAGTAGCTTTATTTCATCAAAGAAACACGATGTATCTTAGTTGATTCAAAAATTTGAGATTCTTAGGTTACAATTTTGTTTATAAAATAATAATGAGGTTATGTAAAATGTCAAAAATATTCAAATTTGTTTGAAGTGTATTTGAATAATTCAGATGGACCTTGGTCAAGTCCGGACTTGCGAGCACGATGTGTAACCCTTTCCTTTACACCCTCTTGTCAATCGAGGCCTTTCCTACCGCACGATAGCAACAGTGTCTCTTGACGTGCATTGAAATTAAATTTTTATATATTATTTATATTTCTGCTTTAATTTTTTTTCAATTTAGTGTTTTCCAAATGTTTGGTTCAATATTTGATTTGTATGTAAAAGTGTTCGAAACATCAATTTAAGAAATTTTCTATGGATAAAAAAGGTTATCTTTGGATGAATTATAGGAATAAGTAGATGCGTTCCGTTTTAAATACAAAATAACTAATTATAAATGTATTTTCTTCTTACATAGGCTAATTTTCGAAGAAAAAGCTACTAAAAGCACAATTTCCAAAACGAACCAATCTACCTTAGCAAATAAGGAATAAATTAGTGGCAAGGGAATTATACACGAGGTTATAAATATATTCTAGGTGGAGCTTGGTGGTATCGAAGTTGCGACATGAGCAACCTGAACGGAAGATATTTAAGCGGAGAACTTCCGGAACAGTACATTTATCAAGGGATGTACTGGGGTGAATTTAGAGGTGCACAATACAGCCTTTTAAGGTCAAGAATGCTAGTCAGACCTACACAACGTATAAATTCTGCAATTATCGACGAGATATTTACACCAAAGCCAGCGGTGAGAACAATTAAGAAATATTTGATAGAGCCCTAAATTAACTCTATTACTTCATCTTTATTTTCAGAGAATACAAGAGTACTGAACAAAGCAGCTGAAAGCGGAAGGGCTTGTTAACCTTAATTTCATGTGTTCAATTTTATCAGCCATTGATATAATTTCTTAGATTCTTAGAGTTACCATGTGTACTTCCTACTAGATTATGTTTAAGTATAAGTATATATTTTGTAATAATTACTTTCATAAATAAAAATGCTCATTAAAGTTCATCTATTCCGTTTAATTAATAAGAGTTCCAGTTTCAGTTAAAATGTTACTTGTGTGACAATTAAGTAATTATGTGTTACAAAGACCGGTTTGATAAAAATTGCCTGCCCTAATGAATTAGTTATTTAATACTTTTAGTATTGTGAAGTAGTAGGGGTGTTGAGTCCCTAAATTGATTGCATCGTTTATCTTTGGCCGTTACAGAAACACTAATAAATTGCCTCTGCTTGGTTCCTAATGCAGCGCAAACAAATAAAAACACAAAATATTAGAAATGCTTTATAGAGAAATATATAGTAGGGAAAAAGCTGGAAGGGGCAACTTTGAAACTTTAAACTAGTTTAAAATTAGTTTTATCAAGAAATGATACAAAATTTATGAGATATATGCAAATTAGAATTAGTTTAACTTGTAAGAGGCGGTTTTGCTCTTATAATAAAGTGTTTTGTTTAGTAGCGCTCTAGGGTTTGTAAAACACTTTTTAGATGATAGACATATCTTTTTTTGGACGACATACTTGATATTTACGATTGTATTTATTTGAATCTTATTTTCATTTTAGAGCATGATTACTCGCCAGTGCTTTTGAATTTGTTCAATTAATTCATATGCGGGTTTTCCAACAATAAACATGTCTTTTATAACTATAAAATGATTGCTTTGATAAGTCTATTTCTTTATATTAACTACAGTTTTTTTTAAAGTTCAAGTTCAATGACCTCCGGAATATATGTGCTAAATATATATATATATATATATATATATATATATATATATATATATATATATATATATATATATATATATATATATATATATATATCAGTAAATAACTAAAGTTTATTTACTGAATTTAACTAAAGGTACTATAAGGGATTCTGTTATGTTCTATCCAGTTACCAATTAGAATTATAATTATGCATTGCATTTCATTACATTACACACGTCCTTATGAATGCTTTCACTCTACTACTTTATTTCACTTGAATTTTTAAACTTAACGTACATTATTTTATTTATGTACTTGCATAAAAACTGATTTAAATACCATTTAATTGTTTTGATATTTCGATTTATTGTTAATAATTAATTATAATTCAACTTGAATAATTTATCTTGATTGTGTAGCTCAATAAATCCTTTCTTTTACCAGTATTATTCCTTCTTTGTTTTTAATTCAGGAGTGGATTGAAATGGCAGCCATTTCAAGGTAGTTAGTTAAATTATATCAATGGTATACAAGCTAAATAATGGGTTATAATTTGAGACGTAACGAGAATGTAAATAAAATTTACGTTGTCACACACAGTAAACAGTACTAAACAGTAAATTTATGAGAAAAGAAACAATAAACTAGTCAAGAATGTTGCTTAAAACGAGGGTTACAACTTACCTCCCTGACTGGGGATGAAAACAGCTAATCTAAACGGCAAAATTCTATGAAATGAAAGATGCAATAGGACCAAAACAAATCGCAAAATCGATTTAATAATCAATACCCATTTGGACCACTAATAAAGTTGGCGTAAAGCCAGAAAATAAAAGATTTACCAAATTTCTGCCGGATAGATACATTCGTTGCCTGTACTAAAGAACGAATAAAATGTATTTCTGCGTTTTTGCTAACCAGAGGACGAGAAAAGGGGAGAACAAAATTTAAAAGCAAAGGAGCATAATAATTTTGAATAGTTTTACTCCCTAAAGCGAATCTTCAATTTTGTTGGGTTGCTTAAATACTCTTTATGTAAATCTATCTACTGTTTTTTCTTACTTTGGGTCTAATAACTTTTAAAATATCCATTACTTTTGATATTAAATTGGAAGAAAATAAATTCAAAATTATAGACATCGCAGATGTCTAAAAGGGATCTAAAGATTTAACATTCTAGAATTAATTCAATTCAAGTATAATGTCAAAGAGTTCAACATTATGTTACAATTTTGACATTTCAAGTCTTCAGTTTTTTGAGTTTTGTAGTTTAAACTTGAGTCTAAAACCTTACGTTGGTATCTTTAATTCCTAATTGATTCTAAATGGAGATTAATCTCTATGAAAAATACAGTCTCATTAAATATCGGACTCTATTTCAGTGATTTAAACCAAGATACTTTAAGATTCAAAAGCTTAACCATCAAATGCTCAAAATTGTCACAATTTCAGATTGCCCGTTTGTCAGTATTTAAAAATCTAAAGCATGGAAGTTTTCATGTCTCATAGCTAATTTGTTCAGGATTTTAAACATTTTAGTGTTCAAGTTCAAGAACTAGTCGCTGTATTAGCTCAGTGACTTTAGTGGTCACCCCTGAATTGAGAGAGCCAAACCCCGTTCAAATCTATAATCGGACCCAAGTAATTCTGGAAATTTTGGCCGCCTCTGGATTAGGTCTTTAGGTCTTAGGTATTTCAGAAGACGAGATCGCGGTCCTGGTGGTTTATAATTCACAACGTAAAGTTGTAGGCTTCAAAATAGCACTAATAGAATCAACAGAAAAATAAATAAAGGGTCATACAAAATTACACAAAATAAAGAGCAGAAATTCTTCTGCAAGTGGAAGAGTAGTTAAACAAAAGGCCACACAACAATTTCACAAATCTGTGAACTTTTCCAAAGATGAAACCACTCTAAGTGAAGACGAAAGAAAGAAGAACATGCTTAAAGTAAGTTCTAGCCAGTGGCCTAATGTAAGGAACAACGAATGCTTAGATGACAAACGAAAATACTACCCTAGCTGATGGTAGAAACTAAAAGATTTTCTTAATGGGTTTAAAGAAAGATCTAGTTTTAGAGGATGTAGAAAAGAGGCCAGCTAGATATCTCTTTCGTTATAATCTTACATTATAGTCGTACATAATTTAAATCAGTTTGAAGATCAAGTGAATTAATGGCATAATATTTCTATGGAGGACAACAATGGGAGTCATCTTGTGACTACATATTGTAACATTACTATGTATGTATGTTTTACGTGGGGCACCTATATTAACTTTATCCCGACGTTCATTCCAGGAGGAAGTGATGGAGATTGGGCCATCAGTTTGTTCATTTGAGTATGACCAATCAGCGTGCATTTGCATGGCAAATGCTTCCAGTAACTCCCTGATGGGAGCGAGGTTGCTTAGCCACTCTCTACTAGCTCATCAGGTTAGTGCCGGAGCGATTACATGTGAAGTACGTGCTCACCCGCCGGAAACCTCCAGTACTCTTTCGTACGGGGGTAACTTCCTCGTCCAGCATTAGGACTATTCTTTAACCTAGGTTAGGTACATCAGAACCCTTCAACCTTCTTTCATGCCTTCATAAGTTTTTCCACCCAGCCTTAGTTGGGGCCACTACCCCATCGAATCTAACCTCAGATGTAGCGGACTTGGTTTTTAAATGGGTTTGCCACCCTGATTCCCAGTTATATACCTAGTGCGCCCCGACAGAGCTTCGTTTCGAGAAGAGAAGAGAGTTTCGAGAGAGCCCATCGAAGTAGCATCCTGGTGTGTACCCATTAAGGTAAAGTTGTCTTGAACGTGAGAGGTTATGTATCTCCGCATCAACGTCCCTTAAGTGTAGGTCTCTAGACGATTTCTGAGAATTTGACGACTGCAACTGCACAGTCAACGTCGGACCCCCATATTGTCACCTCTGAAACGCTACCTGGTGGCATGCAGTTTCTCATAGGTCAGCGAGCGAACTCCCTGACGGAGATAAATTTCACTTAATTCTCCTCCATTCGTCTAAGTCAGACAGCGGGATACTTAACTCCATAAAAGACCCTGACGCCAGGTAAGAATCAGACCACTCACACCGGACTCTCTTGTTAGCAGAGGTTCCTCCGCAACGTTTTAGAGTCATCGTCGAGAAACACTTAGGTGTAACTCTACAGCACATTTCCTTCTGATTGCGTCATCCGTTACTCAGACAGGCCTGGGATTGGGTAGACAACAACCAGTTCTAAGGGGGGAACTCCGTGTGGTCTGACCACAAGCTAGTCGACTGCCCTCCCTATGTCTTCGGGTTAGTCTCGGATACTAGTGGAGTCCAACACCTCGAGCGACTGCTTGTCCGTTCATCCCGTTCACATATTGTAACAGTCAGATTCCTTTGATTACCTTTACTTTAATATCACCTAGTATATTGGTGTTATAATTATTATGCCATCGCGTTTAGTATCACCCCGTATAATATTTTCTGTCTTGTGAAATTTAATTTTAATAATTATAGTCCCTAAATAGTAGCGACATCGTGAAGCAAGCATGACGTAAAATTTAATAAAGATAAAGTTACTACTTGCACATTGTTACCTCAATTTAATAAAACGTTGTTTAAAGATTATAATTTCATACGTATATATTATGTATAGTAATATGATCGTTTTTACATAACATGAATGTCCATTATCAAATTAATGTTAAATTATAAATATTTTTGTGCATGACTATTATTAAACCTGAGATTTATTGTAAAATGGAATGTCAAATTAGGTAACTTTCAATTGGAACGCGCCAATAAATATAGATGGCGTTGTATAGCAATAAAATTAAACAAAACGACGTTTAAAAGGTTTTTCTTATTCTGAAAGTTCAAACCTATATCTATACTCTATACTTCTATATTCTACGTTACTCTGATCGACCACCGCGGTCTAGGTGACTAGATGTAGTGACTTTATTAATAATATTTTTATGACACCATTTTTGTTTGGCGTTTCAACTATAAATTATCGATTTTTCAATAATCCATTTTCATTCGTTATCAAGTTATTAAATGATAGATGCCAGTTCTGGCGGTAAACAATAATTATATCATCCAATTAGAAAGAAGCATACTCTCCACGTGACCTACGCCACCCTGCCCTTCACTCTTCTCTACAAAAAGAATGGTGGTAGCGTGGTACAAGACGTATTTTGGTGCTGTCCTGAATAGTTGAATTTTGTGGTGCAAATACCCTTGCAATGACACGTTTATTGTGTATATTTGTGCATGGTGTAAAATGTTAAATGTTGGAAATGTTAGTTCCGAATTTTGAAAGTTGGAAATTAATAAATACGCAACTTTCCTTTCTTAAGGAAAGTGACGATAGTCTGCCATAATATAAATTTTTCTGCCTACTAATGGGTCAATCATTAGATTTCCCTTGGGTCATTATTCTCTTATTATTCTATCTTTTTAGGACTGTTGATTCCCAATTACTGTTTTCCCTGAGCGGCTGTTTCTTGTTTACTGTGCGTTCGTTCGTTGTTTGTTGTTTCTAGTACCTTGTTTTGGTAACGTCAAGGTTTTGTTAGAAGTTTGGTTTTTTGTTTTGGACTGGAATATTCGATGTTCCTGTCAACTTGGATTCCTTTGAGCAGCTTGTGTTGAATCTGAATTTCAGACAATAATAATATAAAGTCAAAGCGAAATCTCTGGAGTACCAACTCGTGCTCTGTATAGTCTGCGTGCAAAAGCTACTAGTTGACCTGGAGTACCATCCTCGTAGCAGTTGTAGGTGAAAAAAAATCAGTTTATTGTATTAAAACACTCACAGGTGGGTTCTTTATTTGGCGTAATGCCTTTTTATTACTTTATTTAACTATATTTTAAAGTCGCAAGGAAGTCATGGCCTTTTGTATCTACCAAAATTTAATGAAAATAGGTTATTATTATTTCTTTTGGAAAACAAATCAAATTTGAATAAGGTTACTGTCTCAAAATTCAAAATCAAACGGTCGTGACAATTATTATTATAAAGATCAAAGATTAACTTCTCATGGATCCTTATCATTGTTAGTAATTTATTTTGGTTTATTCTATCGAAATATTGAATGTATAACCTAGTGGTATTTTAGTGTGCCTTATTTTTTATTATTAACGTTTAATTAATAACTTCAACTAATTATTTTAATTTTTTGTGTAATTTTTCTTGTTATGTAGTATTTTTGTGTAATAACGGAATGAAAGAATTCTATCCTTGCATGATTGAGACTGATTTACTTTAAGATTTAGAACTCCGTTATTGTGGACCATTACCACTAATAGATTTCATTTGTTTAAATCAATATGCTGGCGCCCTTCTCTATAGCTCTACAAATTTACTGATGCTCCAATGACCTGCCTTAGTTTTAAATGAGAGAGATTCCTCAGTCACTTTGCTTAAGGTAAGCCGAGAGGTAAATAAGTATTTTAACCTAAGTATATTTTTGTCTTTTGTTTATATAAAAGTAGATGTTAAAAAGTATTGTTACAAATTGACACTCAGTTGCGCGACAAGTAATTTATATGTTACAAATCGGTTACAAAATGTTACAAAAAATAAAAAATTAGCTTTGTATGCTACAATGTAAAAAATGGACTCATCAACACTGCCATTCACCTTTCATAAACATCAGTATGCTTATGTCTCATCTTTGTTATCAAGGATATGATTGAGGTGTTGTCTACATTTGGCACCAAGTTTTAAGTTTGCATTTTAAAAATCTTAAAATTAGTTTTGAAAGATTTCGCGAAGCTATTAGCTACTACAGGAGAACCAGACCCGCAAAATAAACCCATAGCTGTGTTGGGCAGTGACGGATAAAACTGATTACCAAGACGAAACAAAGTCTAAAATAAAGACTTCTGCACCAGAGGTCCTAGATGTGCCGATTTTCTATCTTAAATTAGAAATTGTCGAATTTTATTGATAGAATTGAGAATAGTGAATCTTCTGAAATATTCTTTATTTTTCCCTTGAAGAAACTTCATCCTTGAGTGTGGTCGAATTGTTCATCTCCTCCCCTTCCACAGTATTCTCTAAATCAGGTCAGTGCATATAAATAATCTAAATGGCATTGTCGTATACGCTAGAGGTGCAGTTATCTCGAACTGGATGCACAGTACCTGAGTCTCACTGACTTAGAATTTAACGTAACTGGGTCTTGCCTAACTTAGCCTAACAAATAGGGTGAGGGTATATAAGGTGATAGTTCCGGCCATTCAAAACTATTATTAGACAATTTTTGTAAACCCATTTTTAAAACGATCTGTAAAACTTTAATAAACCTAGATTTCCAGTTTACATAAAGAATTTCTATAACGACACTTTGAATGAATGAACTTGATGGCATCAATTTCAAGACCATCGGACCCAGAAAGGATTACACAAAGAAAAAAATTAACTCCAGTTTTATCTACTTACCTGAATTATTATACGATATAATTAAAATAGCCTAACTTATGCAGACGGAATACGACGAAATAGTTCTAAACATACTGCTATAATATTTGGAGGGTGGGGAGCGAAGATAAATATAAAAATATCTGTACCGACGTTGTTTGAAGATTAAATGAAGTTGATAAAATTGTTAAATTGATGTTATAATCGAGAGTACAAATATACATGAAACAGACTTCGGCAAAAGCACAGTGAAAATAATTACATACAAAATATAAATCACACCTACCTTTACCATAAAAGAAGAGAATGCGCCGGCTATTATTAATTATTGTGAACCTAGACCCTACTCACAACTGAGATTCTACCAGTCGGGTCGCTTCAATAGGGTAATAAATAAATATGGATCTATAAAACATAACTAAACCATACACACAAAACAAATAATAAACCAGGAGTTACTTTCAAAATATCTAAATGGCAAGATTTATTTAACAAACACAATAAATAAACCAACAAAATTTAAATTGAAATACTAAAAATTAATGAAATAAAAAGAAACTTGGATAAAGGAAAAATCTATTCTAGGATAGTTTAATTCTCTTTATCTTCAGAAGTAGTATACTTATTATTTGTATTACTAACTTAAAATTTAAATAAATACCTTACTTTATTTACAAATAATCATATTTGGCGCCTTTTAAATTGTTAACTAAAGTTAGTAACAAACTGCAAAATTTCTGTTTCCATGTGGTTCTATATCAACATGGTGGAAACGCAATAACACTGGAATGCACTATTACTGGATATTATTGAAATTATAAAAAGCAGCTGTATTTCAGCCATAAGATAAATCCATTTAATGAATACAATGATAAATCTCAATATTCCATTCAAATTCTAATGAAAATTATTAATCTGATAACCCAGAAAAAAATTTCTTCACAACAAAATAAAAATTAAATCACTATTAATTCACAACGTTATTTATTTAAATTAAATTGTGTATTATTAAAAACGTTAACTAAGTTCAAAAAACTTTAACAATTAAATAAAAATCTGACATTTCATCAACATAACCTAAAAATCTGACGTTTGGACTTTGTTTACGTTTCGAGGTCTCCATATAACTTTTAAATTTTTAATTATGCTCTGGGCACAAACGCATTGCATGGAACAAGTAAATTTACAGGGAGATTGATCAAATTGCTTTCTGTATTTATATGTTTTGAAAAACAAAAGGGAAAATTGGTTAATTTTTCTGGTGGAGAACAAATGCAAAAAAGTTACTAAATCTACATAACCAAATTATTGTTTATAATTATTATTAAATGTTTAAACAAATTGTGTAATTGGTTAGAAAAAAAGTCCTCTTTCTAATTGTATAAAATACTTATGCTAAAACCCAATAATAAGCTGGCTAGTAGATGTCGACTGAATCAATTTTCAAATGCATTCAATTATACATTAAAATATGAATTAATTAATTACTATCTTTGTTTTACCTCTTTTTATGATTACAAAAACCTTTCTTACACCCTATTGAACAATATTTACACAAATTTAAATATCCAAACTACAAAATAACAACTAAATCACATAATTTCAGATTATCAAGATAAAACGCATCATGTAAAAGAAACATGTTTTTTAAACCCATAGATCTTCTATAAGAAATCATCCCCACATTAATATTTATGTCTCAGTTGTGTCCAAAGAACTACTTGACAACAACATAATGGAATTTTAAGCCCATAGACTTTTTACTTTTAAAGAATCACGAAATTATAATAAAACTGCCAAAACGTTAACTCTCAAGAAAAACTTTACAAATTAAACCTGCAGGTAAGGCGATAAATCTTTGCATACATGTCCACTAACTGTATCTGTTTCAGGTCAAAACAAGTCTTGAAATGACTTCAATACTTTTTTATATACAAGAATCTAGTAACGATATCCCATAGTTGGCTATCTAAGAGAATCTTATCAGAATAAACAAAGAAATCAACTTTAAATTATATCTTTTTCCTATTTAGTTTGTTATAGAGAGTTTCTTTAAGAAATGAAACGTATTTAATTATTTTAATTAATCGTTAACTGGAAAATTAAAATTTCCCCTGGAAGTTATGCAACACATCTAACATGTTTCTACATAGTGATACCTACATTTCTAATCATGTCATAAAAATCATGACAATACGTTGATGTGCTTTGTAAACTATAAAACTTTACGAAACTGTAAAACATCGATATAAAATAGATTATCTAGTTTGAACTTTATAATTACTTTTTAATGACTAATCGCCAATAATGAGAATCAGAATTTTTGCTCTACATCAGCCATTACTTTTTTCTTAGTTTTTATTGCAAAATGATCGATTTTTCGCAACGAATCAACTGCATTGAAAGGGATTAAATAATTGTGTATTCTTTGCTGGATGCAAATTTGATATGATCATGAACGGAGATATACATTCAATTTGATCGGAAAAAGAGGCCTGGATTGAAGTCCACACCTGAACACAAACTAGAAGGAATCTGAAAGGGTTTTCAAGTAGAGGGACGAGATATAAGTCAAACATAATATAATATACCAAAAATCTGCTTACCTGTACCTCTGGTGAAGCTTCCATTATAAAAGGACGCAATAAGGATAGTCAAATGTATATTTAATGTATATTTACATTGACAAAAATTAAAACAATGTTTTGCTTTAATCCTGAATTAATACAAATCGAAATCCTTTGGAAGCAGCTTTAAAAGTGTTTCCCGAAAATAAACTGTTACTGCCATTTTGATTTGAAGGTAAACGTAATTAAAGCAGATTAAACGAGAAATAAAAAGGTTTAAAATAAACAAATCGGTACAAATAACTCGTAAACTAAACAAACTCGAAAATTAGAATTCATTACAAAAAGCAACAGGCGGGTGACAACCGCATGTAAATGATGGTGCGCGTGTGACGCGATGGTTAAGCCGATGTTAAGCTGCCCTCGGGGGTGAAAATGACATGACGGCTGTTGTCGGTACCTAGAGGAATCCATTTCCAGTTGAAACTGTTATTTGAAACGCCTGTTTCGGGATTATGTTGGTTTAATTGGTAGACATTCCGTGCTTAATACAGATCTCGCTGACATCCCTATTAAACAATGGGTTTTGGATTTGGTGTGCGCGGTTTCCACGGGGGTTTAGGATAATTGCGCTCCACTGGATTATGCGATTTCTAGTCAGCCTCCGTGATGTTGTACACTATAATAATTTACACTCGATGCGCGTATAAAACTATTTGTTTAATACGCCAAACCGACCGACGTGTGTTTGAATTGCTGAATTGGAAACTTCACGCTCGGATTTAGGGGAAATTTATGGTAGCGTTAAGTGGATTTCAATTAATTACCATTAACAACTTGATTTCGTTTCGCTTGTATACACCCAAAGCTGTAGAATCCGATTTAAATTTCGTTCTTTCGTTTTACTCGTCGTATTTTTAATTTTTTTTCTACCGAACGCTGCTTTTTACAATTCATAATTATTCTGCACTCCATCTGCAAGTACAATAGGTACATAAACGAACTCCTTTAGATATTGAAGCCTGGGTCAAATGCAAAGCTTTGTTTTCTTTTTTGGGCATGACACAACGAATGTTTAAAAAAGTGTAAATCGAAAGATTCAATTTCAATAAAATCACATTAAATGTGTAACTGTGTACAAGATCTTAGAAACGAATGTTGATCTAATTAATTATATTACGTCGAAACTCATCTACTACACTTCTGTTAGTATTACTTATTACTTTCATACATTCCTTACCCATCAGAAACCCGATAAGACTTATAAGAATGAAATACACCCATAGAATTGTGCCACATTAGTCTAACTATACTATAATAATAAAGTCAAGTAGGAAGCAAAAGTAATAGAAAAATTATAACTTACACTCTAATAGAATCCAGCATTCCTGGAGAGATTTTCTGAGTTTTAAGGTAAGCCGATTTAGTCCTTTGAAGTTACGGACTTTTATATGAAAAATCCATGCGAGTCTTAGAAGATTTATAAATATGCAGTAAAAACTCTATTTTTATCTTGTACAAATACCCAATGCAGCTATGTATTCCAGTATTCTACTTTTAAACTTCTAAAATATCCTGTAGGTAAGTTATCTGGTAGTATATAGATTTGATAGGAATCTCATTTCTATCCGATATTCATCTTTCTTACGACATCCAAACTTTTGAATATTCAAAAAACTTTCAGATAGTCGGATAACTTACGGATAATCGGATAACTTACGGATAATCCGAAAACTTTCGGATAATCGGATACCTTCAGATACTTGAGCATTCGAATATATCCGATCTGATATTCTACAACAAATCCGACTCGGATCAAATAGATCGAACACGGACGTGACAATGTAGGGAACATGGATACTTGCTTCATTAAACTGATATAATATACCACACGCTCTGTGGTTAACTTAACACATTAAGGGTAACATTTAACTTAAAACTAACTGAACCTGAAAATTAACATTCGTTATGTATTATCATTAACATTACAGTTACCATTGCTTTTCCTGCTGGAATTGGTTGTGCCATTAACATTAGCCATGGCAGCGCAGTGGTATGGCACTTGTCTACCAATCTGGAGGTCGTGGGTTTGAATCTCAGATATGACACATGGGAATTTTTAAAATATGCGTGTACGTCTACTCAAACAGTGAAAATGAGTTTCTGGGAAAGCATTTCCTGTAACAATAATAAGCATAATAGACGGGACGGCGAAGAATAAAAAAATAGATAGTAACCAGTACAGACAGTAGACACTGTAGACAGAGTTCATTTAAAAGGTTAGATAATAGGCAGTACATAGTAAACAGTAGACAGGAGACAGGAAACAGCAGACAAGTAAGTTAGACAGTAAAGAGTAGATAGCAGATAGAAAATAGAGAGTAAACAATGAACAGAACAATTAGACAAAGAAAGTTAGACAGTAAATGGTATACAGTTACATAACAGACAGTAAACAGTAAAGAATAAATAATAGACTTATATTGTTCACAATAGGTAGTAGACAGTAAAAATATATACAGTAGACACTGTAGACAGTATATAGTTAGACAGTAGACTTTAAATGGTACAGGAAATATAGTCTTCTAGAGCTTATAGTTTAATAATAGATGGTATACAGTTAGACGGTAGACAATAAACAGTACAGGCAGTATATACTGTAGACAGTATACAGTGCAACAGCAGAGAGTGCATAGCAGGCAGCAAACAAGACATAGTAGACAGCAGACAGTAAATAAATAGTAGACACTAGAAAGACTACAATAGGCGCAAACAGCGCTAACAGTAGACACTATAACACATTAATGTAGGACGTAGACGGTGTACAATTAGACAGTAAACATATCCTTTTAAAAATTTATGGTTCAACAGTGGATGGTATACACTTAGACAGTAAGCAGTAAAAGGTAGAGGCAGTAAACACTGTAGTCAGTTTATACTTAGACAGTAGATGGCATAAAGTTAGTAGCTGTAGACAGTAGAATGAATCCATTAAATACTAAACGGTACAAGCAGTAGGCTGTAGAAAGTATGTAGTTAGTTGAAAAGTAAAAAATATATAGTTAGACAGCAGGTAAGTATAAGCCTGAACAGATACTGTAAACAATATAATTGGACAGTAGACAGTAAACGTAGATAACTAGACAGTAAAAAGTAGGTAGTCGACAGTATGCAGTAAATAGTGCAGTCTGTAATTTGTTGACAGTAGGTAGTAAAATTAAACAGTAAGAAGTAGGCAGTTATATTAAGTAGTGAGCAGTAAGTAGTAAGTAAGCAGTTGGAAGTATATAGTTATACGGTAAACTGAATACAGTTTGGTAGTTAGAAAATAGACAGTGGGAACTAGACTAGGCAGTAGGCAGTAAACATTACATAACAGACAGTATAATTATACAACAGACAGTACGCAATATGCAGTAGCATTGTCCACTGTAAGGAGACTGTAAATAGATCATAATCCAGAAACAATTTAAATATGCCTTTAAAGGTAGAGATAAGGAAAAAGGAGGCATGGGATGAGGGAAACAGGATTTGAACCTACAATTTCTGATTACTAGTTTGATACATTAACCGCTAGACTAATTCGGCGTACAGTTTTAAGATTTTCTTTATATCTTATTACCAAAAACATTAAACCAATCTGCTTTTTAAGTATTTTTCAGAATAGTTATATTCTTCATAAAGTTGTTTGTTTTGACGTAAAATAATTTATTCTTTCCGTCGATACCAAAATGTCTATTTACATTTACTAAGGTGCAAAATTTAGGAGGAAAATGATAAAGTTCCCTTGGATTTTCTATATTATCGTTTACAAATAACAGACTATATAATAAATGTTTTGTGTCCTAAAAAGAACGTTTTTAAAACAACTAAAAATAAACTACCAAAAACTTATTTTGGAGTCTATCAGAATACCATTGACAGTCAATTAAAAGATATGAGAAGCAGTCATACTAAGCTTTACAGCATGATCACGGCCTGCTTGAATTATTTTTTCATTTGATCGTATGGTACATTAAACAGACCTTGGTTTTCTATAAAGCACGTTAAGTCAGGTAATCACCGTGTCAGTCATGGTAGATTTTAAACTTATCCTAAGTATGCTACAAGCAAAGTTAAAATAGAGTCATTTACGAGGAGAAATTGTAATGTAGGCGATTTGGAGGCGCGTGTAAGGTCACACGTGTTGCAAGTACTTTCTCTCTCTAGCAAGAAGAATATATATATTCGGAGATGTGCTTATTTTTTATTTATTTATTTTTTTTTCGTTTATCGTTTATCGTTCACCGTTCATTGTTCGTCGTTCATCCTTCACCGTTCACCATTCACCGTCCACCGTCCACCGTCCACCGTCCACCGTCCACCGTCCACCGTCCACCGTCCACCGTCCACCGTCCACCGTCCACCGTCCACCGTCCACCGTCCACCGTCCACCGTCCACCGTCCACCGTCCACCGTCCACCGTCCACCGTCCACCGTCCACCGTCCATCGTCCTACGTCCAACGTTCATCGTTTATCGTTCATCGTTCATCGTTTTTCGTTTTTCGTTTTTCGTTTTTCGTTTTTCGTTTTTCGTTTTTCATTTTTATTATCATCAAAGGTATCATCAAAGGTCTTGGTTTTCTATAAAGCACGTTAAGTCAGGTAATCACCCTGGCGTCATGGTAAATTCTAGACTTATCCTAAGTATGCTACAAGCAAAATCAAAATAGAGTCATTTACACGGGGAAATTGTAATATAGGCGATTTCGAGGCGCGTGGTAAAGTCACTCGAGTTGCAAGTACTTTCTCTCTCTAGCAAGATGTGCTTATTTTTTATTTTTTCTTTTCTTTTTTTTTTCGTTTATCGTTTATCGTTCACCGTTCACCGTCCACTGTCCACCGTCCACCGTCCACCGTCCACCGTCCACCGTCCACCGTCCACCGTCCACCGTCCACCGTCCACCGTCCACCGTCCACCGTCCACCGTCCACCGTCCACCGTCCACCGTCCACCGTCCACCGTCGACCGTCCACCGTCCACCGTCCATCGTCCATCATCCAACGTTCATCGTTCAACGTTCATCGTTCATCGTTCATCGTTTTTTGTTTTTCGTTTTTTATTATCATCAAAGGTATCAAAGCTGATTATATTGTCATGTTTTAGCTACGTTAGTGTAAGATTCCTTGATTTGTCTTTATATTTCTTGTTTGTTTGCTTGTTTTGGGCGTGGAATCAGGATGGCGGAGCATTCTTCGTACCTTATAGCACCGATTGCTATGATCATTTGGACGACCCTACTAGAATTTAGCCGAATCTGTGGGAATTCCACCCCCAGTAGGGAATTTTAACGTGCCAAACATCGCACGGGACCTACAATTTTACTTCCTATTCGAGAAGAAGGCATGTTTTTAATTTTTCTCCGCTTTGAAAAATTACCAGCTCGGCCGGGGATCGAACCTGCGATCCTTGGATTATGAAGCAAACATGTAAACCACTAATCCACCGAGGCTGGCTTTATATTTCTTATTTCATATCTTATTCTAATCTTATTTTAAACATGTTCAATTGAGGTAATTATTTTTAATTAAGTTGAAATCTTTTTCAATTTGATTGAAAAAGAAGTTGTTTTTGGATTCTAGTAGAAAACAATTGTTATTTATAAGTTATTGATATCATTTATCTAAATTTAAAATTTGAGTTATTCAACCATTTATTTGGCTTTTACTGTATAAAGACTTCAAAATCACCTCATTGTTTAACCCTACTAATGGTAATTTTAATCTTTAAACTAAGATAGATCTAGATTAGATTAATTTAGTCGGGTAACTAATTTATGTAAATTAATGCAGTTTACTAATACCAAAACTTCTTTGGGTGAACTTAGTAAAAATAATGAGGTTTTCTTCTTAATACCGAAACTAAAGTTGTTTGGAAGCAGAATTGATAAAGGACTCTTAAATGATAATATATGTCGTAATACGATTATGTCAATATACTACCAGTCTCGTCTTTGATGCTTTTCTTCCAGTTTTATACTTAATTTTTTGTTTTCTAGAAATAAAAAGGGTTATGTAAAGAAAACAAAAACAAAAGAAGATAAATTCTAATTCTTCAACTACCAGTATTTAAACTCTTCCACGCAAATCCAATTTCATTAATCAATAAGCATCCATTGCTACATTGCACCAAATCAAATAAAACAGAAAAAAAGGGGAAACAGATTACAATTAGGTTATCCGCGCGGATATTCGCAACAGAATAATCATTATCTGTCTCGTAGACAAATTCGAAGGCTGTTTGTGCTAAAGTAGAATTGATATTTTTCTGGGGAAAATTGGCTTTGAAGCAACAAGCTACATCATCGGTTTTTCCTGTCTTTTTAAATTAAAACATTTTTAAAATTATTTTAATTAATTAACGCACGAAGGGAGACAAAAAAGGAAAATAGGTTAACCATTTTTCTGCCTTTGTTCATTCTGTATAAAACTTCCTTTATTAGATTTTTTCTGTTTGACTGAACTTGTTCATGGACATGCCAGGTTTGTAATTAGAAAAGCCCCCAAAACTTTTTTTATTTTTGTTCTTTTATCTGTGTTATTACCTATCAATTCATCACTATTTATTACCGATATGTACAACGGAAAAGTCACTGATACAGATAAATGTTGTGTAAATTAAATTACATTTCCACTACAAAAGTGTAATAAAACGTGAAGAGATAAAAACAAAATAAAATATTTTGACAGTTAGCTCTGAATGGGCCACTTTTTTCTATTAACTGCTTAGTGATTCAATGACGTTTCCTGTTCTTTTTTCACCATAAAGGCCATTTGTCTGAATTTGTCTTCTCGTTTTCTTTGATACACTTTATATACTAGATCCAATACCCTTCGTGTTTCTAAAATTGTTTTCCTTCCTTCGTTGTTCAATATATTCTAAGATTGAATGAAACCTCTTTACCTCTTTTCAGTTTTAGTATAGTTTGTTTTCTCGTCGTTTATTATTGCTTATGCTATAAAGAACGACTTCTAATATTTCTATTGGTTTTTTAAGACGTTGTTTGTTCGTAGTAAAAGAAAAGTTAGTTACTCAAAGCTAAAAATTCCTATTTAATTTCAAAAAACTACTTAATATAAAGGTAATTTACCCCATGGTCTGATAAGATTTATCTTTTAAATTCGGAAAATAATTTAACAAGCAATAACAGTAATTGAAAGAACAAATATTACAACAAATTTAATAGTAACGAAAATCTATAAATGAAAAATATCATGAGGACTTACTTCATAAACCGGAAATATTTTAGAACAAAAATTAAATTTACAGTATAATAGATAAATAAATAAATGCATAATTCAAGAGGTATCATCTGGTCTTTGAAACAAAAAAAGAATGAATGGTTAGGTTTCACAATGTAAAATTTATAATCCGAAATAGACTATACCTTTTTGGTTAGTTCATAGATCTGAAAGAGTCTATACACTTTAAAGCATCTATAACTCCATGTACAAAATTGGCCGAGTTGTTTTTTTGTGCATTTTGTTTTTCTCAAAGTGTAGATGTCTTGTAGGTACCGCTGTGCACTATGTAGTGCAGAATTAATTTATTTAGGCTTTTGGTTTAATATCGTCTGCGATAAAATAATAATTGGCTTGTTTTGCCAAACTATGAATTCGTGTTGTCGTCAGTTATCGATCTTCGAGTTGTTTAGCCCGATTTTACACAGCAATTGTTAAGTGTGTAACCTAGGGTTTATAAGGTTACAAGAGATTACAGTTGAGGCTCGGAATCGAACTATTTAGTTAATAGTTAGTTTCGCTTTCTCTGTTAGATTCTCGATTTCCTTGTTTTTTGTTTGTCTTGGATGGTTGGTAGGGAAGTCTTTGGTAGTGACCACGTGCCCTAAAGACCCTGCCTTTTTTAGGTTCGTAGTCTTGCTGATTTGACAGTGGATTTTTTTAGGTAGTTGGATATTTACTGATTGTGAGGGGAACGCGAAGATTGCAGAGCCCTCTTTCTATATCTGTTCTAAGTATGTAAAGGTTGAGCTGATGTCTTAGTAGTCTTGGCTTCAAGGACGAACATGCTCTGGCATTTTTGTATCTTGTACTCCTCTATCTTCTGACTGACTAAGATCAGCTGTTTAGTTGTTTTTGATTGGTTGAGAAGATAGACACTTAAAAACCTGTATTATTATATTTTAGTTTTTTATCTACAAAAAAGCTCATTAATTTGAGGCAAGCATTTAGAAATTAGGTTATATGGTGTGGGAAAAATAGGGATTTTTTTCCTGCTAGAATCTTCTTTGTGTCTAATGATTTTCTGTTCCTCAAGAGTCTAGATGACTTCATATAAAACATTTACCCATCTAAAATAATTTTTTATACGAATCTTGCTGAGTTGGTAGATTTTCATTTTTTTTCTAACTACTTTTTTATGCTTTTTTTTGTGCTTGTAGTGCGCATTTAAGGGGATTTTTTAAGGGGTCTCCAGAACAAGTTGAAAGTCTCGGTACATTCTGTTCGTCTTCATTTTCAGTACATCACTGGTAACCAGGTCTAATATGGACATGAGCAAATTTGCGTCGTCTAAACCTTAGAACTATTTCTTACAGCTAGGGCATTTGAGGTTGAAGATTTCCGTGATATTAACAAGATCCTTCTTGTGTAAAGTGAGGTTATGTATTTTTGACTATTATATGGCATAGCTTAAAAGTTTGTTTTGAGCAGGGTTAGGCAATAAAGCGGGAAAGGTGACCTATGTGAGTAAGGTTTACTGCTCTTGAGGTGCTGTGTTGGTACTGTGTGAGGTATCCTATATTTCTGTCACTATAAAAACTATGTTTTACCTATCCATCATCCTACACTTGGTTCCACTACCTCACCATCATGCTGATCTGCAGCAGATAAACCAGGGCACATAGACCGCAGCCAGATATATTACATACTCATCAATAAGTATTTTGGTTCCTCTTCTACGAAGGCTTACCAATCTGATCATGTATCACTGCTAACATCCATCGAAATAGCAGTATACTTAATAATAAACTCGTTAAAAAATAATAATAAACAAAAATAGTATAGCATTTTATTACCTCTTTCTAGGCAAACAGGTTTTGATTCTGAGTCAGATTTTTTCAATATTAAAATGTCCACAAAGGAACAAAATGCTCTTGCAATCAGAATTCATGTTTTATGAGATATAATTGGATCTAGTTCTGAAGAAAACAACTAACCCACAAAAGTTCAAAAATGAATTACATACAGTTTCATATGTATGTGTACAAGTGCTATTTACGATTTTCGTAATAGAACCAAGCCACAAAGAGTTTTGTTTTTCATATAATTGAGTTTGAAACAACCAACAATATAGGGATTAGTAATAAAGTGATAACTTTGACACTCCATTTCTCAGATATTAAAATTTGTGGGTTAGTCGTTTTCTGCAGAACTTGGTTCAATTATAGCTTAGATAAAGTTGGTTTTTGTTAAAATTGTTTCTCGTTTTAAGATCTAGTGCTGTTTGCACCTTGTAATAAAAATATAAAAGGGAATTTGGTCGAATTTCGTTATTGGGAGTACCGATGTCATGATCATTGCGTGGTTCGTTGGAATATAATCGCCCCTCTTAAAACTTAATAAAGGGAGCTGGGCATATTAGATTTAGTCAGAGATAGGTACGAAGCAGTCTTCAATGATGACCAGATGCACACTTGTAGGCGGCTTTGCCGTTTAGCTTTTAGCGGTCTAACTTAAGTTATACCAGTTATGAGAGTTTTTCTACTGTATTGTAGTGTTGAAGTTATTGCTTAAACTCTTGTGTGGGAATTTAGTGTTTAGTGTTGAATCATTAGCTGGCAATTTAATAAATTAAGTTAATTTAACACCAAGAAAAACTTGATAATTTGTCTCGATAGGATGATCTATGCAGATTGTGCACTTCATGTGCTGCTAACAGAACATGAGTTTGAATTAATTAAAGAAGTTAAACAAAAACAATAATCACTTGTTATAGCTTGACTCGACAAATTGTTTGTGGTCCATTTAATCTGAAAAGACGTAATTAAAATAAAAATATTTTTCCAAATTGTAAGTTCTGATTGTTAATAATAACAACAAATAGTTTGGATGACGCCCTATATATTGTTCATTTATTCTTATGACCAATCTGGAATTAGTGATTTTTTGGGATTAAAACTCATGTCATCTGAGTATAATTTAGCATAAGAAGTTTCTGACGGGTGCTATATTTTTAGTAAGTTTAAGAGTAAGCAATATTTATTTATTGAAATTTATATTGTTACGAATTGATACCCTAGTGTGGAGCTTTTGTTTATTTGTTAATATAAAGAGATTTCAAAGCAAAATGATCCCTATCTATCTATTATTAATGCTTCTTTTGTATATTTGAAGAATTTCGCTTGTTACTTGCTTATGGGAAAAGCCGAAAAACGTCATGGTAAAGATTGCGCAAAAGAAAATATAATTTAAAACAAGAAATTAAAAATAGAAATGGTCGGCGAAATGAACAATAAGAATAAGGACTAAGTAGATTAAAGCAGCTTTAAAATACCCAGAAACTAATTTAAGGTAAATGATCAGAATAGACAAAAATAAATGGCTGAGACATAAATATGAAGAAACTGAAAAACTGTAATATGAAGTGTTACATGATAACTATATTCTGTATAAAAAGTCAAAAGAAACGACTGAAATGCTCATTATACTCATGACTCATACCTTAAAGTCAATAAATCGCTATTGGGTTCAGACTAGGTATGGGTACAAGAGGAACATTAGTTGCTATACAAGTTCTAGTACACAACACAACTATCATAGTCAACGGAAGATTGTAGGTCTATGTCTCATAGATTATGAGAAGGCATTTGACAAGATGTAACATTATAAACTCAAATATCCTTGAAAGGCTAGATACAGACCAGAAGGCCATCCGATATATAGACGATTTGTATTGCCATACCAAGGAGAAAAGTATATAAGGTACCTGAAGGTTGCCGACTTCTTATCTAGAGTTGTGACAAATTATTTTATGAAGTCCGATTTTATGTGCAATGGTGGTAGCCATATCACCTTGCGGGAGTCAATCAATAGCTCTTACTTGGCGTTGCTTCTAACACAGAATTTAGACTGCTCTGCCCATGTCGCCAGTAATAGTGCAGTTTCGTGTCCTGGTGTCGCAAAGACAAAGGAAACGATAAAATCGCCTTGGAGACTCATAACAAATGTCATCATGTTAACGTGCTGGATGACTTCACAGCGAAACTCATCATGGTACTTATACGCTTTGAGATGCGTTAAGTGGGGTAAGGGAATAGACGGATATTTGTCCCTGTTATAAAACAGCAGAATTTGAGGTTTATAGCTGAGTTGCTAATGAATATGCAGCAGTAGCAATTGTATATGTGGTAAATTTTTAGGATAGCAAGTTTTAGGAGGGAAAAGACTTCCGTTCTATCTTCCAGGTTAACAATTCAACAACTTATAATTTAAAAATGTATTTTACCTATAATAGTCGGCGGCTTATCCGAACAGCTATTGATTGTAAGGAATGATAAGCTTATTTACTCTTACCCCAATAATAATAAAATAAAATAACTCCGCCATAGTGACGAATAGTCAAACTTTGACATTTGTTATCTTATAAACCCAAAATTATGTAACAGAGCTGATACGATTCAAGTAAGTCTTGATCTATAATTAAAATTGAATGTCAGTTATTAATGGCTAGTTATTTTACATTATGCCACGTTTTCATTTGCAACTTTACAATGAACTGTGAACCCTAAATATAAACAGTCTTGGAGAAATTATTTCACTTCTTCTAAAACAAAATACAAGCTTTGCTTTTATTTACACACTTGATTATGCACAAACCTGATTTCTTGAACGATTAATGTTTTCCTTCTGCATAGCCTGCTTTCTGGAACTTGCTTGGGTTATACTGGAGCCATTCTTTTGTGAGATTCTGTAACTCTGCTCGATATACAATAAACAACTGCTGCTAAAACTATAGAGGCAAAATGTCCCTATTTATTTTACCTTTCGATTTCTTATATTTGAGATAAAGTTCCAGTTAATTTTCTATTAATCTTGTTTAGTTGAGCTTCCTGGACAACTTCTTAATTTATCAAGCTCTTTCGTACAAAACATCCCCTTGGATGATCTCTCGTCTTCAGGTAAATTACTATTTTAATTTATTTTTTCTTTTCTCTTTTTTATTTTTATCGATAAATCATATAGGCCTTTTTAAACACTTGTTAAACACTATTGTATCACTTATCACTAATTTGTATTTTATTAAAACTTACAAAGTTAAAATTGTTACTTTTTCTGTGAACAAAATTTAACCATTTTATTTATCTTAACTAATCCTAGAAATTTCCATTCTGTAGATTGCATTTATTTTCTTGTTATTTATTTTTACATCACGCACTACCCCTAGCTTAGGTCATTGTATCACAACATGATTATTATAAAATCCATTGAAACTATGTACTTGCATTAATTATTACTTATTATAATTTAATAACGAGACCTAATTACTGACTAACTACGGGACTAAATTATCTGTGATAATTAATTGCTGAATGGAAGTGCTGCATATAGTAAAATATCTTACTATTTGAAAAAGTTTCACCATCTCTTCTGTAAACAAATATTAAATATAGTTAGTTGAAATGTATGCTTTGATTGTTTCACACTTTCTATTTGTACGAAAATAATTATTTTAGTAATTTTTATTGAAATTACGTTGCGCTTAGAATTTCTAGACAAACCATATCTACTGTTCGCAATTAGTAATAACAATTATCGTATGCAGTTTTACACGGTTGCATCTGTTGGATGTAATTATTTTTATTAAGAAGGTCTGTTATTGCCTGATTGTAAGAGAGTGATAGATCCGTGGAACAACTTCACTGGTGCCGTTCGAAGAAAACTTTTAAAAGAACGTGCTAGATGTATTATTTATTGTATTTGGTTATCGATATATGTAGCTTTTCAAGGCATCTATTCTAACTTCCAAGAATGCTTGAAAGATTTATGTTTAAAGTATTGCGAAGTAATTGTCAATTATCGAAGTTTTATCAAATTGTAATCATAAAGTACAAAATTTGCAGTTTAACTATAATAAAGCATATTAAAGATGTAAGGGCAGGAGTAAGTGGTTGCACGAACTGAGTGGGATCATATTGTGAAGAACCTACTCCTTACGACGAGTTAGCTGGCACTTATCTAATGTTACCTTTTATGTGACTTGTTTACAACTGATTATTTTGTTGATAACAAGCTTCCATACAATATAATAATTCAAACACACCTAAAGCTGCTGCTGTAAGAAAACTTTGCAGGAAGACTAAATTATTTAGTTAATTACATCTAAATCATTTAAATATTACCGCTATGCTTCAAAACAATAACTTATTTATTAGCAAACTTTAGGAACAATGTTATTAGGCATCTTAGAATATTTAAGAATTCTATTAAAGGCAATACTGCAAATGAAACCGAAATAATGATGAGCTCATCACGAATTCTGAATTATTCCATTTGCGGAAGTTTATCGACTTTCTCCAAATACGACGAATGCCCTAGGGATTCTTAGTTTAAATAGAGTTTAGTTCAGCTTTAAACGGTAGATTAATTGCGAATCTACCAAAAGATATTTACCTCTTTCGAATGCATTAATACTTAATGAATCTTACAGATAATAATATAACGATTTAATGAATTGATATGATTGTGTAGGGGAAGAAGGGGTTAAATTAATTATAGTGGAAATAAACCAAAAAAAGAGCAGGAATGGAAAAAATTCAAATTGTAAGTGGATTTTTTATTTTTGGAAAATGAATGCATTTTCCTTGGTTGGTTTAATGCGAAAGCATTTTCGTCATGCCTATTAACCCTTTTAACGCAAAATAATTAGATTGAGTTGAGTGTACGCATAAATATTCAGTTAAATTGTAAATTCTGGTGCTATACATGCCGAAGTTGCACACATTTAACCATTTAGCTAAGTTCACGTCACTATTAACTCTCATTAGCCGTTTCTGTTTCGTAGTCATTCGTATTTGCTGTCACTATTAATCCCAGACGGCAGCAACATCTCGCCTCCTGCTTGATCAAGTTATACTGGGATTTTGTTCCGAATTCTATTTTCTTCGCAAGTTCTGTGGTTGTTCTAAATAATTTATCAGCGCTTCTTCTACTACGGCAGGATACAGATGTCCGTGGATGGAAAAAGGAAAATTGGATGGGGGATATTAACTTACACGGTCTTGATGGTGACGGAAAATCTTTAACGGTTATCTTGGTGAAAAGAGTGCCGTGAAATTTGTTCTGTTGTTGCATAGTAAAACTTAAGTGAATTGAATGTCCGGAAAAAGTTTTGATAAATCGTATGCTGACAGTAGAAATATATTTCGTTGGATGAAATATGAAAATTTGTAGAGTTTTTTATGACCGTATGTCACGGAATGTTACCTAGTCCGTAAATATATATTGTAGAACTTTTTTTTTTATTTCCCCCTCATTGTTCAAATTCTGTTCCACCACTCGCATTTTCTATTTATATTAATGTAGTTGCGCCGAGCACAATAAAACGTAATATTTTATAAAACTTTCTTTTACTTTTTAACCTGAGAACAACACGCAAACCTACATATATTTAAATTTTTTAAATGCCACAAAAGCATGCGCTACTGTTACTGCTACCACTTCTACCAACTTCTTCTTTATGTAAAACTAATTCTGAACCGAAACTTAAGCGCTCCGTTTTACTCGAGTAAACCTTCTGATTAAATCGTTCAAGAGGGTTTGGTAAGATTGCTCAGACATCGTTAATCGCTTTACCTTTCCAAGAGACCAATAAAAACTCAAATAAAGGAGTGTGGTTTGTGTTTTCTTTTTCTTCGGTTTCCTTAAAAGCTTTCTTGATCAACCTGCAACTAAGCTATAGCTTATTTTGTTCACGTCGTTTTAAATTGGAACGAATTTTAATATCGGGGAGAACTTTTCGAATTGATTTTGAGGGGTCTTAATTTCTGCTAATGAAGTTTGTATTCTAAACCTCAATAGGGACGGGTAATCTAATGAATGAGTTAATTTAAAGGAATACTTCGGAATAAATTTTCGTTTCCTACAAATATGGTACTTAAGATTGTATTCTACAAAAATTGCATTAGTATAGAAAGATATTTGAAAATTCTTTATTCTTATTCATCTACGAATAAATTTCCTAGAAGTTACAACATTTAATAACGATAGTCTTGGTAATATAAAAACAACAATTTATATTACTTATCTTTAGTTGAAAATGATACTGATTTACCTGATGTCATTATGCGTGGTTTGACTAGCTTAGAGGGCTGGATATTTACCTTTAATCTTAGTTGCAATCTTAAGAAGAATAAATCAACACATGCGTCAACAATCTAACAAATCCAGATTCTAACTCTAAGAGATGATCCGCGGCAAAACAAGATTCCGAGAATTGATAAAGACCTTTACACAATCTTAGAACGTAGATATATAAGAAGACTACACTAATTTACTGTAGCAAATTATATTTGTACATAAAAAACTTTTGCTAAATATTAACAAAATGTTTATAAAGGGACTAACCAAAATGATTTTTTGTACCCATCATTAAAAAAGCATCTGTAGTTTTTAATAAATTTTACCTAATGCGTTCTATTTATTTCCTATTTATAGCAAAACAATATAGGAGATTAACGTATTGTTGTGATATTTGACATGATATAGGAAGTATGTACTCCTATTTAAACAGATGTTAGTTGGGTTGCATAACCTCTAGGAAAAAAACTTTTTTATAATTTTTTTATAAAGCCAATGAAAAAGTTTGTTTAATGCACTCTAGAACACACTATGCAGTAAAATGATAAATTTTAAAGTTGACAAATAAAGTTGATAAATTCACATTGTCAACGATGTGGTATCGTTACTTATTTATGCACATAAAAAATGAATTTGAAGCCATTTCAAGGCGTGTTTTGACCTAAAACAGACAAGGTGAATGGTACTGATGATGTACGCAAATATTTGCAACACAGCCTTGGTAGTGTAATGTCTAGAGTGCTGGACTTTCACCCAAGCGGACCGAGGTCGATTCCCGGTGCCGGCAGATCTGGTTAAGGTTTTCTGCAGTTTTCCTTAGTTGTGTCACAAATGTGGGATTTGCGCTGTTCCATCTGTAAGTCGACTGCAGCCGCACTTAGGGCCTACGTAAGAATAATAATCGCCCCCTCCCTCCCACACAAGCTTATAGCTTCTGGGGCCTGGTTTCCAGGCTATGGGTTGTAGCAATTATTATTATTATTATTATTTGCTACCTTACCTGCATTATTAATGTGAAGAAATTATGTTTCAGTTTAACGAGATAGTGAAATCGTTAAAATTTTTTTTTAGTTGGATTAAATAGCTTGTGGCTAAAATATTTTATTGATGTTTTGTCAAGCAGTTCCTTGGGCACATTTTTGAAATAAATGTAAATGTTGGATTTGTTTTTTTATAGAAGACATCATAGTGTGACATCCTAGTAGCCAGGATGTACAATATTAACGCTCACGGTGCTCAAGGTTAAAAGGAGAGCTGGTAGGTTGGTTCGTCGATGATAGCTACTAAAAAATAACGATTTGCTGCCTGGGTGCCATTCTAGAAACCTAGAAAGAAGGGGAATGACCAAATACACACAATCATAACAAAAACACAACACGATCATGTATAAACGTATAATTAATATTAAGAAATTAATAATGTAATATAAATGTAAATAGTAACAGTAGTAATAACAAATAAGTAAATACAAAAGGTACAAAAATTTAATAAACAACAATAGTCACCAAGGGCTAAGCAAACACCCTACTATAATAAAGAATAAATGGCCACACTAAGGTATGAAAAATGACCACAGATATGACTAACAGCCAGTATAATAAATGTAGTACAAGATTTTCTGATAAATAAAATCGATAACAAATGTCAATAATGAACGTTCTTTTTTGTATACAAACAATCAAAATATTTAATAAAGTGCAACTTGCAGTGAACAGGAGTGTGCAAAAATAATAAAAGAATTGTTGGAAACTGTGAGAGGTGAGGTAGGAAACAAATATCAGGTAAGTATACATAAACTCAATTCCTAACCTTAAATCTTTACCAAACAACAAGTAATATAAATGCAAAAAGATCATAAAAATAACCTGTAATAATTTCAGGCAAGCTTGCTTAATAAGGCGCCGTACCAGCAATAATTAATACCAAGCAAAGAATTTACAAGTACCATCAGTACCACATAATAAAGATTTGAACACAACGAAGGTAAGTAATTAGCTTTAATTAAGAATAAGGATAATAAGAAGGGAAAACACTTCTGTAATACTTACAGTTACAACTCTCAAAATTTACCAAAATATAACAGTACCAAAGATGTCGAATGCTGACAAAACCAGCTACCATAAATAAACGGCAGGAACACAATACTCCTGGCTGTGAGACAATGTGGTCTACGGATGTCTTCAATGATTAAACCACCATCACCGGAGGGTAAGATTCTCACATGGAAATTCCAACTAGCAGAATAAAAATACCATTCTTTTAGAACTTGCTTAAACCAAAGCAACCATTTCCATGATGCAAGCCAATAAGATTAGCCAAGTAGATCTCAATAAACTTAGAAAAAACCCTTAACCATTAAGGTGAAAATGTGGGGTATATAAGAGATGCCTAAAAATAAAATAATAAATTACCCCCAAGCAAAAGTAGGTATAAATCTCAAATGAAAATCAAAGAGAATTAGAAAAATTCAAAAAATTAGCAAACATATTTACCTAGATGTTCTTAGGCCAAAAGTTCAATAGGAAAAGACTTGAAAAATTTTAAAATGTCTTCTCATTATCAAAAAGAGATTAGAATTCCTCCTACACATAGTTGGTAAAACTTTCACACCAAAAGATAAAAAGAAAGTAGAAATGGCTGACAATTGTTTATATTAAGATAACAAAAAATACACAGGGGAAAATATCAGGAAACACCCCAAAAGGAAAAATCCGAATAGTAATTAAAGAATAAAAATAAATAAAGTTAGTTAGGTAGGCAAATCATACAATAAAGACAATTCCTTTTCTTTTTTTTTTAGGAAACTTGACTCCAAAGAATCAAGAGGATTAAATAAAATTTGGGAACGTCACAGTAGAAACAAAAATTCTGCGTTTTAACATGGCAATCTAAAATAAGATAATTTAGCTATTATTTCATAGTTTGCACATCTAAAAATAAGTGAATAATGTTCAATATGATATAAGGTCGGATTTTATTAACGTAGGAAGAAGTAACTAGGCAGCTTTGAGCAATTAATTTAATTTTACTTATTTGATAGTTGTATATGAAGATGATTTCGTTGACATGTTCTAGTGAACTTGTTATTTTATGATAATGCAAGTGTAATATATCATTAAAAAAGAAATCTCTTTGTCTATCTATTTATTGAATTTGTTTAAAAATAGTCATAAACAATTATGTAGTTAAGTAGTATTTAGTTCTAAATTGTCTTTTGTGTCTAACTAAAAATCTCACAAAAACATTCGTTTGTTTTGTAAAAGATATAAAAACAGTGGCCGATTTGGTGACAAACTTTCTGTTATTTTAGATCCTTCGCAGTGCACTAATGCTGAGAGTGTACTTTATTTATGCTTCCTAGATATATATTTCTTTAGTGCCCCCATATTAAAAGCGACCCGCCTGTGAGTCTCAGTTGTGAAAAGGTTCAAGCTTCACAACAGTTAATTAGCCGGAACTTTATTTTTTTATGGCAAAGGTAAGTGATTTATATCTTGTATATATCATCAATGTGCTTTTACTGAAGTCTTTTGCTATATGTTATGTTTGTACTTTCAATTTAAATCAACTTATCAATTATTTAATTTTTTTTTCAAATTTTTCAATTTTTGTTTTTCGCCCCAACAACAAAAATACCGGATACAAACCCAACTTGGTGCCTGAACGTGGGTCATTTCTATAATTCCTATAATTAATTATATCACATTTGATTATATTAATATGTATATATATATTAATATGTATATATATATATATATATATATATATATATATATATATATATATATATATATATGTATATATATATATATATATATATATATATATATATATATATATATATATATATATATATATATATATATATATATATATATATATATATATATATATATATATATATATATATATATAGAGTTAATTTTTATCAAGTTGGATAATGATTTTACATTAAATAATATTTTGAATGCAAATTCATATAGAAAAATTTATCGACTCTGCTGGGATTCGAACCCAGGACCCTCCACTGTCTAGGTGGTATCTCTACCAACTGAGCTACAGAGAACGACTACCAGCATAGCGAGAAATTTTCCATATGAATTAGATATCAAGCAAACATGCAAGTAACTAGATATTTTTGAATACTATTAATGAAGATCAGCAAGTCGCATGACAACAACATCAATATTCAAAGTATCTAGATTATAATGAATCATTCCGAAAGGAAATTAATTTTTATAAATTTTTAGATAGAGTTAATTTTTATCAAGTTGGATAATGATTTTACATTAAATAATATTTTGAATGCAAATTCATATAGAAAAATTTATCGACTCTGCTGGGATTCGAACCCAGGACCCTCCACTGTCTAGGTGGTATCTCTACCAACTGAGCTACAGAGAACGACTACCAGCATAGCGAGAAATTTTCCATATGAATTAGATATCAAGCAAACATGCAAGTAACTAGATATTTTTGAATACTATTAATGAAGATCAGCAAGTCGCATGACAACAACATCAATATTCAAAGTATCTAGATTATAATGAATCATTCCGAAAGGAAATTAATTTTTATAAATTTTTAGATAGAGTTAATTTTTATCAAGTTGGATAATGATTTTAAATTAAATAATATTTTGAATGCAAATTCATATATAAAAATTTATCGACTCTGCTGGGATTCGAACCCAGGACCCTCCACTGTCTAGGTGGTATCTCTACCAACTGAGCTACAGAGAACGACTACCAGCATAGCGAGAAATTTTCCATATGAATTAGATATCAAGCAAACATGCAAGTAACTAGATATTTTTGAATACTATTAATGAAGATCAGCAAGTCGCATGACAACAACATCAATATTCAAAGTATCTAGATTATAATGAATCATTCCGAAAGGAAATTAATTTTTATAAATTTTTAGATAGAGTTAATTTTTATCAAGTTGGATAATGATTTTACATTAAATAATATTTTGAATGCAAATTCATATAGAAAAATTTATCGACTCTGCTGGGATTCGAACCCAGGACCCTCCACTGTCTAGGTGGTATCTCTACCAACTGAGCTACAGAGAACGACTACCAGCATAGCGAGAAATTTTCCATATGAATTAGATATCAAGCAAACATGCAAGTAACTAGATATTTTTGAATACTATTAATGAAGATCAGCAAGTCGCATGACAAGTAGAGATACCACCTAGACAGTGGAGGGTCCTGGGTTCGAATCCCAGCAGAGTCGATAAATTTTTCTATATGAATTTGCATTCAAAATATTATTTAATGTAAAATCATTATCCAACTTGATAAAAATTAACTCTATCTAAAAATTTATAAAAATTAATTTCCTTTCGGAATGATTCATTATAATCTAGATACTTTGAATATTGATGTTGTTGTCATGCGACTTGCTGATCTTCATTAATAGTATTCAAAAATATCTAGTTACTTGCATGTTTGCTTGATATCTAATTCATATGGAAAATTTCTCGCTATGCTGGTAGTCGTTCTCTGTAGCTCAGTTGGTAGAGATACCACCTAGACAGTGGAGGGTCCTGGGTTCGAATCCCAGCAGAGTCGATAAATTTTTCTATATGAATTTGCATTCAAAATATTATTTAATGTAAAATCATTATCCAACTTGATAAAAATTAACTCTATCTAAAAATTTATAAAAATTAATTTCCTTTCGGAATGATTCATTATAATCTAGATACTTTGAATATTGATGTTGTTGTCATGCGACTTGCTGATCTTCATTAATAGTATTCAAAAATATCTAGTTACTTGCATGTTTGCTTGATATCTAATTCATATGGAAAATTTCTCGCTATGCTGGTAGTCGTTCTCTGTAGCTCAGTTGGTAGAGATACCACCTAGACAGTGGAGGGTCCTGGGTTCGAATCCCAGCAGAGTCGATAAATTTTTCTATATGAATTTGCATTCAAAATAATATATATATATATATATATATATATATATATATATATATATATATATACAGGGTGATTTTTTTATAGCGGTCGTTAGACGTTTCTCAGAATCTACTAAAGTGAGACGAACGAAATTTGGTATGCGTCTATAACTCTGCACAATCTATCTTGCTAAAATATTTTCATCAAGATTCTACTTCCGGTTATACCGGAAGTTGCCATCAACTTTCTTATTTTAAATAGAACCATACATTTTTTTTATCATCATCGAATCGACCATTCAATTTGCTTAATTGCCAATCTAGGTTGTGCCAATCTAGTTGCCATGGTTTTCAAGATATTCAATTATTTTGGTAAAAATAGCTGCTTGCAGAGTGTTTTTCAAAAAATCGTAGTTTCCGAACCGCTCTTTAGAATAAATAGGAAAAAATTGTGTTTTATAGAAAAAAGTACATTTTATCAGCTCAGTAACCTCTGAGTTCAAATCGATGATTAGAAAGACCGTAAAAAATTGTTGAACTTTTAAAATTAGAAAAGCAAAAAAATCATTTTTTTCAAATGGAAGCACTAGTTTTTTTTACAGGAATCGACAGATATTCTGATTTGGAAGATTTTTTCTTTAATGGTCGATATGGCTACGGCCAACCGTTTTCTAGTAATAGGCACTTTTCTGAAAAAAATGTTTCAAATTTGTTTTGAAAGAGCGTAGTAGCCTTTGGACTATGCGATTTTCGGTGTTGCTGTGGTTACCATCATAATATTCGCGTCAAAACTTTTCAGTTTTGTATTAGTTTTGTCTTTATTACGCAAATAACTCCTATAATGCAGAACGAAATTGTTAATCGTCGTTTTCGTTACACAAACGAGCAAATTTTCGATTTGTTTTTATGTTTTGGTGAATGTAACCGAATTGTAGCTAGAACATGTCGACTCTTCAATGAAAAATATCCCCATTTGCCGGTTATGACCCCGAATAAATTTCGAAGATTAAAAAACAATTTTATAAATTTTGGAAAAACAACATTTAACAGAAGAAACACGCGGTGGGTCCTGACAGAAGAGGCTGAAATAAATATTTTGGCTTATTTTGAAGCCCATCCTCGGGCTTCTATTCGATCAGCATCTCTGGATTCTCGGCTGCATTATTCCACAATTCAGAGAATATTACGAAAGCATAAGAAGCATCCGTTTTCGTTTATTCGGCTGCAAAAGCTACGGAGAACAGATTATCTTTTTTGTATTTTTTTTATTGTCTTTTTTATTCTTGCTTTCAAATTCGAACAAGTTAAACGGCGTGTACAGGACAGTATTCTTAGTCATAACACCAACTATTTAAGACAAATGGTCCTTTTTAACAGTGGAAAGTAAACTAAACCAGAAAAATAATGATTTAATAACAATTTAATAATTAATGACAATTTAATAATTTAATTTTAACAATATTACAATAAATGCTCTATGTGTTCGCCGTTTTCCCGCAAACACATTTCCATTCGTGAATGGACTCCGTGCGTAGTCGCTTTAGACAGCTCTGCCGGGTCAATCTCTTCGAACGCAACGTTGATACGGTTGATTAGGTCCTCAATAGAATCGACAACTCTGTCATAAACTTTGCTTTTTATGACTCCCCATAAATAGAAGTCCAGAGGCGTTAAATCTGGTGATCTCGGTGGCCACCGCCAGGGTCCTTGATTTCCTAACCATCTGTCCTCAAACATGGTTGTCAATTGCCGATCCACAGCTCTTGTGTTATGCGAAGGGGCGCCATCCATTTGATACCAACAGCTTCTCATCTGTTGTAAAGGTAAATTATCAACAAATGGCACCACGCTGTCCTGTAAAATTTCCACGTAACGTGCTCCGTTTAGGTTGTCGTTGTATAATACAAATCTAATTTGGTCATACAGGATTAAACAATAGACATTAACTTTAAATTTTTGTTGGTTGTCAACAGTTTCTACAATTCGGGGATTTTCATACGCCCAGAAGTGTCTATTTCGTCTGTTTGTAATTCCGTTTTGGTCGAATTTTGCTTCGTCCGTCCAAATAATATTCCTCAAAAAGTTTTGGTCCTCTTGAATTCGAAGCAACGTTTCTTCACAAAATTGGACTCTTCTAGGATAATCTGTTCTCCGTAGCTTTTGCAGCCGAATAAACGAAAACGGATGCTTCTTATGCGATCGTAATATTCTCTGAATTGTGGAATAATGCAGCCGAGAATCCAGAGATGCTGATCGAATAGAAGCCCGAGGATGGGCTTCAAAATAACCCAAAATATTTATTTCAGCCTCTTCTGTCAGGACCCACCGCGTGTTTCTTCTGTTAAATGTTGTTTTTCCAAAATTTATAAAATTGCCTCATTCAGAAAAGTGCCTATTACTAGAAAACGGTTGGCCGTAGCCATATCGACCATTAAAGAAAAAATCTTCCAAATCAGAATATCTGTCGATTCCTGTAAAAAAAAACTAGTGCTTCCATTTGAAAAAAATGATTTTTTTGCTTTTCTAATTTTAAAAGTTCAACAATTTTTTACGGTCTTTCTAATCATCGATTTGAACTCAGAGGTTACTGAGCTGATAAAATGTACTTTTTTCTATAAAACACAATTTTTTCCTATTTATTCTAAAGAGCGGTTCGGAAACTACGATTTTTTGAAAAACACTCTGCAAGCAGCTATTTTTACCAAAATAATTGAATATCTTGAAAACCATGGCAACTAGATTGGCACAACCTAAATTGGCAATTAAGCAAATTGAATGGTCGATTCGATGATGATAAAAAAAATGTATGGTTCTATTTAAAATAAGAAAGTTGATGGCAACTTCCGGTATAACCGGAAGTAGAATCTTGATGAAAATATTTTAGCAAGATAGATTGTGCAGAGTTATAGACGCATACCAAATTTCGTTCGTCTCACTTTAGTAGATTCTGAGAAACGTCTAACGACCGCTTTAAAAAAATCACCCTGTGTATATATATATATATATATATATATATATATATATATATATATATATATATATATATATATATATATATATATATATATATATATATATATATATATGCTTTTAGTACTTATACACCTCCGAACGCTATATACAGCGTACGAGTCGGACTCAAAATCCGGAGGCAACTCGTCGGTATCGGAGTCGAACGCGCTAACCATGTTATTCGGCATCAGGACACCTCCAGGATCATTTTCCACCTATTTTCAGCCGGAGTCAAACGGGACCTATTTACGTATACTTATATACATTTTAGTTCCAGCGATTGCCGCAGAGTCGCTGCGAGATATACATGTATACGCCACGCGGTTGTGTTTACCTCCGCTTGTATAAAAGCATTCAAAGGATGTTTTGGCCTCCGAATTCGCGGCAACACTGCCTAGCATATTTTTAGTTTATATTCGTGATTTGTTTTGCTGAAGCCCGTTTAAAAACGCGTCATTTACTTATCTAAGGTATCACGTTTCTGTCTGTATTTCTTAGTAAATATAATTACATCTTTTAAATGGAAAGAATGATTATATTATATTAATACTGTACTCTTATTTAAAATTCTTGCAAATTATTACGAAATTAGGACTTATTACAGTAATAAGAATTTATTTTTAATGCATAAATCTTAGATTTGGGACAAAATTCGTGAAGTGGACCCAATTTAACAACAGCTAATGCTTAGTGATTTTATAAAATTATTGATTTATTGAGAGTTATGAACAGTAACGTTTCTACACAACGATTCAGGAAAACATTCGTTTTTAAGATACTCAAACATTAAAATCAATGTTTTTCGGCAAATCTCTGTATAAAGAAATATACAATACGAAGCAAATGTTTTTATCAAATATGATATTTTTATAAACAATAATTAGGATACACAAATTTTTACAGCAAACAAAATTAACAAAATATCTTATTTTAAAGGATTCTCTTACAAATTAAGAAAATTGATTATTATGAAGAGAAACGGCAGATTTTGCAGGTGGTCAACTATACAGTGTGTGCCATAAAGTTCGATCCATATGGGAAAACATTTTAATATTCTTTGTTTAAAGGAAAAAACTTTGTTGTTCAATCACTTCTGCTTCCAAAAATACTTGAAATACGCCATGTCAAAGTTTACAAGTGACAATAGGTGTTTAAATCGAGATTACCTTATTTGTTAAAATATAGAAAAATCTTATTAAGAAAAAATATTCCTAATGACATTTTACGTTCACAAACCGGGCTTGAAGAAATATCCCGACATGAAAAATTCCTTTTTTAACATTTTTTGATACACCCCCGTTACTGATTATTTTGAAATCATTAAAAATGCTTTAAAGGAGTAGGAAGGCAACAATTGCAGAGCATATTTTCTAATAATATTGAATGGTGTAGGTATTTTTGACAAATATTAAAATTATCAAAAAACAAAATAAAACTTTTTGGCGATTTTCCAATTTACAAGAAAACAACGTATAGTTTTATTAACTTTTTTAAATAATTGTTTGAATAATACAAGAGTTGTTGAAACTACTACTTAAAAACTTAATAAACTAATTCGCAAAGGATAGTACAATTTGAGGTTTTGGAACCGATCAACAAGATTGAAGAAACTCTTGAAAATTTCTATCTAATAAAACATAATGACAAATTTATATCCCAAAATTGAGAAGATATTAGAATGACGTAACAACAAGCTTGTTTCGTTTCCAATAATAACTTGCTAATAATAAATTCCAAAGACCTAAAGATTGTGTCAAAACTTGAGACATTCGTTAAGTACTTCTTTTTTGGTAGATCTATATCTTCCTATACCATCAATAGAATTTAAAATTTTTAAAAATATACCGGATGGCCTAGATAAAACGCTTCATACTTTGGAGTTCAATGACGATTGTTACCAACCTCAAAATAGCTGCGCGTTCGTTAAAGTATAATTTTAAAAGTCTACATAATTACAATACATATTTAATTAATAGCACTTCTAATACGATATATTGTATTATATTAGAGTTTATATATACTAGTTTCACCAATAAAATGACACTATTTTCCCTATTTTCAGTTATGATCATTCTCAATCGTGCTTTCCACTGCACAATAGCTCACGGAATAGTTTCTTGAAAATCTAAATCTCTCCCTTTCAATTCTTCCCTATTTTTAAACGGTTTCAGGATACTGCTCACTTTTCTCTGTAAAGCTTTAACTTAGTAATCAAAAGAATTAAGGTCTGGCGAATTTGAAGGCCAATGTTTGGCTGAAATAAAATTAGGACAACGTTTTAGTAAATTAATTATGAGAACCTCTAAGCTTGTCGAGAACGATGCGATGTATTGCTATCCAAAAACTATAATAATATTTATCTAGGTGCAGTCGTTCACATTCCGGAAAAAGTTGTAAATGTCTAATGAAAGTCTCATTGTTGAATCTTGTCTTGTAGATTTACAAGAAACCAGTTCATTTCAGGAAACAAAGCATATACCACAATTTTTAAAGAAAACCTGACTCGGTGTTTGTACAAGCGTAGTAGGGAGAGGTTACTTTTTAAACCTCGACTGTTTGTCCGATTATGCTATTTTGCAACTTGTGGGAGCATGCACTATAAAATCTATTTCGTTTTGAAAACGCATTCGTTTGACATCATTGAACATGTACATTCGCTACAGATATGACTATAAATGTATTTCTATCGTCGTTGCATCTAGTAGGGTACAAGAATATTTTTTCTAAGTGTCTGGAGAGAAATAAATCTGCACAAATTTGAAATATGAATAATTCTTTTACTATTGAGTTTAGATAAGCTGCAATTTTAAACAGATAACTAGATGTTCATACAACAGAATCAGCACCTTAGAAACTTTCGGTTATCTTCTCTTTGGCAACCTATAAAGACCGTAATTTTATAGGTGTCGCATCGGTTAGCATTTGGTACAAATGTTAGTCATTAGCTTGTATATAAGCCAGGAATCTGTGTGTGGGGTTCACAGGTGATTAGCTGCAGTTGATGAGAATGCAACAAACTCAAAACAGTCTGTTCTAGAGTATCACTTGTGAATTCCACACATTTCATTTTTACTCTGGGTTAATCGTCTTAAATAGTCTTAGTAAATCTTTTATATTTTAAATTGTCAATTCCTATACGATGTTTTGTCTTTGCTGATTCACTAGATTTATAAATGGCAATTTTGGAGTTTTTCAGAGTTTTTAGTTAGAGTCAGGAGCCGGGAGAGTCTGGAACATTGGCCACCTTTTTTAATAACATCAACAACAATCAAAATTAACCCTTTTTTATAGAATCTGTTACCATTAGATAACAAATACTATTTTTACTTCTACACCATTGCATTCTAAAACTGAAAAAAATAAAATTATAACAAAGATTTTGGAGTTGGAAGAATTTAAGATAAAAGTGGCCACTGTACCTACAGTGATGGTACAGTGGCCATTAGAGTATGGTACTGTGGCCACTACTGTGTGGAAGATGGGAATAGTAAAGACAAGTACACAGCCATTTACAGAATAATGATTTATTTTGTAAAAAATAGTTTGCATTAAAAAAAGGCAACTTAAATTTAAAAAACCAGGCAAAAGCTAACAAACATTATACATAGATAAATTAATGAAAAAAAACAGATATGCTGTTCTAGTAGTGCCGCCTATTTTTACAGGTTGATATAAATAATGTACAAATCATCAGGAACATCTAGGAAATAATATCTGAAATAAATAAAATATTGTACTAAATAATAGTACAGGGACCTACATAACAAAGAAGTGGCCACTGTACCTACATTTAACATGGCCACTAATCAACTACATGTTTTTAATCATTTAATAATAAAATGTTTTTTACATCAACTTCATGTTTTTTAAAAAGTAGGGAAAAACAAAAACTATCCAACACAATCAAAATATTATTATACCAATAAATATTTACATGAAGTAGGTATAAGCGGCCAACGCTAGTTCCTTTCGACGTTTATTTATTTAGCCACTAACAATTATTATTTTACTTGCCTGTTGTAGTTTACTTCAAGTACAAAATTTCAGGTTGAGTTTGTTTTAAAATAAAAATCTTGAGATTTAAATGGAATTACTTTGTTAATATACTTAGTGTCCTATTGGTACATTCTGTGCTAGATGACAGCACCTAATCTTGAGCAGCACCTAATAAATAAGAAAATGGCGGGAAGGTGGCCACTGTTCCTGCATGGCCAATGTTCCAGACTTTCCCCTACTTTTTCTTTTTAACAATCCCTGTCTTGTAGTCTCCTTATCTGTACAGCGAATTTCTTGTTTACAATATTCATGCTATTGGTTGATTTATGGAATTGTCAAAAAGTTGTACCGGTTTATAAGAGTAACAAACCTTGTAGTAGGTATTTGATTGTAATTTGGTATATATTTTGGAGTTGCTAATGACAAACCTTACCAAACATGTACATTCGCTACAGATACGACTAGAAATATATTTCTATCGTCGTTGCATCTAGTAGGGTACAAGAATATTTTTTCTAAGTGTGTGGGGAGAAAGAATCTGCACAAATTTGAAATATTAATAATTTCTTTACTATTGAGTTTAGATAAGCTGCATTTTTAAACAGATGACGAGATGTTCATACAACAGAATCAGCACCTTAGAAACTTTCGGTTATCTTCTCTTTGACAACCTATAGAGACCGTAATTTTATAGGTGTCGCATCGGTTAGCATTTGGTACTAATATTAGTCATTAGCTTGTATATAAGCCAGGATGCTGTGTGTGGGTTTCACAAGTGATTAGCTCCAGCTGATGAGAGTGCAACAAACTCAAAACAGTCTGTCCTAGAGTATCACTTGTGAATTCCACACATTTCATTATGTTTCTGGGTTAATAGACTTAAATAGTCTTAGTAAATCTTTTATATTTTAAATTGTCAATTCCTATACGATGTTTTGTCTTTGCTGATTCACTAGATTTACAAATGGCAAATTTGGAGTTTGCCGGAGTTTTTAGTTACTTTTTCTTTTTAACAATCCCTGTCTTGTGGTCTCCTAATCTTTACTGCCAATTTCTCGTTTACAGTATTCATGCTATTGGTTGATTTCTGGAATTGTCAAAAAGTTGTATCGGTTTATAAGAGTATTTTTACAAACCTTTTAGTAGGTATTTGATTGTAATTTGGTATATATTTTGGAGTTGCTAATGACAAACCTTTCTTGTTGTAAATCCTACCATGCTTTATTGCAATACTGAATCTTTGACCGAGGATTTGTATTGTTTGAGCAAGCTTTCCAGAAGCTGCATGTTTACAGCAGAAAAAATTTTAAAAATTCCATGCCAAGTATAAAATTTGTCAATTTTATCTTCGAGTTAATTTTTGTTTAAATTCTTGATTATTTATGTATTAGAAATTAATTCTACTAGCTAAGTAAACTACACTTTAAGTAAAAAAAAAAACCAGAAAGTATCATAGCATTCTAGATGAATGCAAGCAAATTAGAGTTGCAACCAAATTTTGCAGACTTTTTCCCCACAACCTTATGTATGGATATCTTGTATACCTTTGAGATTTATATTCACATGCAGTCATCCAGTAGGTACCTGTCAGAGATTCTGTTGAGTTTAATTATTTTATAAAGCATCTTTTTGTCTTGAATAATCGTGTCATTGTCATAGAAATATCCGACTTGGGCGTCACAGAATTTATGCAGAGTGGTGTAATCAACAAACAGAATTTGAGTCATTGGACAGGTGAAAATATTGGCAAGCGTTAACAAAAAAACTACATAGCCCGAAAGTCATTGTTTGGTACAGTGTAGGATCGTTTGGAATTATAGGTCAATACTTTTTCAAACACGAAAATGACATTCCGTTACAGTAACCTTCCAACTCTACTCACATATGTTAAAAACCTATGCTGTTCCCGGATTAAGATGTCGGGGACTACTAAATAATGGCCTGTTGTTCCAGCAGAATGTGACAACTCATACAGCTGGAAATTCAATGAAGATCCTCAGGCAATATTTTAATGGCCAAATCAATTCACCTTTTGAATATTTACCGTGGCACGTGTGGTCGATCGATCTAATTAGAATCTAATCTATTTGAAAGCGAAAGAGTCGTCTTAGAACCATTGAGGAACTAACAGCATGCATTTATAGAGAAGTCGCTGTAATAAATGAAGGTTCACTCCACTGGGTAACGAATGTTGGTGAGGGTCACTTAAATGATCTAATCTTTAGAGATTAGGCAAATATCCACCCTGAATGCTAAGTTTCAAAGAATAGGCTTAATTCCATCCAATAAATTTTAAGAAAACTTATGGGTATAAGCTAATCGCCAGGTATGTGGTAGCTACCGTTTCTCTTCTTTCTTGTCCGACATCGGTCCAGAAATCCCTGCTTCGGATATCGCACACCACACCAACATTTTATCCGGAATAGCTTTTGCCTTATAGTTTACATTATCTGGTAGTTCATTGATGTTATCAGATGTTATCAAAGAAACCTTAATTTCCTTTTATTCAGGAATTACCAAGAGTAAAAAATGTCTCATCATTCTTAATAATGACTCTATTTTCGGAAAAGTAGTTTCTGCTCAGTGAACAATAACATACAGGTATCCGTTGCAGCTGGATTTGGATGTACTTATTTGGACATTTTTCCTTTTTCTGTATTTTTGACCATGTCTGGACATCTGGACAAATTGATGACCTTGAAACATTGAATTGGTGAAATCATTTACGACTTGAGATGACGATCCTGCCTTTGGCTCTATTCAGCATTCTGTTTACCACAGGTTCTTCGTAATATATTAATTCGCAGAGAGTAGTATAGTTTGAGGTTTGGGCATCCGTACAGCAAGATTATAGATAAAACTTCTATCTTATAAAATCACAGTTATAAAATTTAATGACAAATTTAAACCCCAAAACTGAAATGACGTAACAACAAGCTTGTTTCGTTTCCGATAACAACCTGTTAAAAATAAATTACAAAGTCCTAAACATTGTGCCAAAACTTTTGAGACTTTCGTAAATTACCTCTTTTTTGTAGATCTAGAGCTTCCTATACCGTCAATGCAATTTAAAATTTAACGCTAAAGCATAATTTTAAAAGTCTACATAATTACAATACACATTTAATTAATAGCAATTCTAATACAATGTTGGGCTGAAATAAAATTATGATAATGTTCTAGTAAAATAATTTTGAGATAATTTGAGTTTGTAAAGACGATGCGATGAATTGCCATCCAAAAACTAAAATAAGATTTATCTGGATGCATGATTTGCATGTGTTTTACGTGGGGTTCCCATATCAACATACCCCCACGTTCCTTCCAAAGGAGGAAGCAATTGAGATACGCTCAATCAGCGCGCAATCGCACAGCAATTGCTCCCAGTTACTCGCTGGTCAGAGCGAGGTTGCCTATCCACCCTCTATTAGCTAACCAGGCTAGTACCGGAGCGATTAACATATACATGCTCATGCGCCGGCATCTTCCCGTCCCCTTTCATACGGGGCTAAGTACCTAGTCCAGCAATAGGACTATTCCCCCAACTTAAGTCAGTTCAGTACAACCGAGCCAGAGTTGGGGCCACTGCCCGATCGAATCCAACCTCAAGTGTGGCATGACTTGGTTTTTAAATGGGTTTGCCACCCCGATCTCCCAGTTATAGGCCTGGTACGCCCCGGATAGAGTTTTGTTTCGAGGCTAGTTTATAGGGCCCATCAAAGTAGCACCCCGGTGTGTGCCCGTTAAGGTGAAGTTGTCTTGAACGTGAGAGGCTATGTATCTTCGCATCAGCATCCTTTAAGTGTAGGTCTCTAGACGATTTCTCATTTTCAGTTTCTCCTGGGTTAGCGAGCGAACTCCCTAACCGAGATAAACCTCACTTGAATCTCCTCCATTCGTCTAGGCCAGATATGAAATGTCAAGGTTGTTTTACGTGGGGTACCTGTGTGCACTTACCCCCACGTTCCTTCCAGAAGGAAGTGATTGGATACGCCCAATCAGCGCGCAAGTTGCATAACCGGCAGTCGTGCAATTGCTACCAGATTGACTAACTGGTAGGAGCGAGCTTGCCTATCCACCCTCTACTAGCTAAGTCGCGCATAGTGACCGAGCAGTTGACTTAACACGCTGCTCACCCGCCAGCACACTCCCGTCCTCTTTCATGCGGGGTGAAGTACCTCGTCCAGCAATAGGACTATTCCCCAACTTGACGCTGTTATCAAGAGGGACCACTGCCCGATCGAATCCAACCTCAAATGTGACAGGACTTGGTTTTTAAGCGGTTTTGCCACCCCGATCTACCAATTTTAGGCTTGGTGAGCCCTCGACAGAGCTTCTTTTAAGTCTACACGTTATAGACTCCCGGTGCGTACCCGAATTTGGTGAAGTTGTCTTGATAGTGAGAGGCTATGTATTCGCTTCAACTATTCTTAAGTGTAATGGCTTTCAGAGCTTCTCCCAATCACTGTACCCGGCTGCAGTCCGGATCATAGGGTGGTCAGGATAGCTCCTAAGCACATTTACCTGGCGGCTTGCAGTTTCCCATTGCCCAAAAGCGGGATAACCTCACTTCTAGTCACCGCACTAGAGATTCAGTCAAACAGCGGGTTCCTTTGGTGACCATACATGACCTCGGTCATGCAGCGGAGTCCTTGGTGACCATAAATGACCTTGGTCAAACAGTGGGTTCCATTGGTGACCATAAATGACCTTGTCCCTTAGGCGAGATTCGAATCCGCCCACACCGGTCTCATCTACCAGGGCTCCCCCTGATCGGTCAGAGTTACCGTCGAGAATTCTCACGAATTTCTCTAGCACACCCTTTATCTGACAGCTTCGTCCATTGCCCTTGATAGAGATAGGGTAGAAGACAGCCAGTTCTAGGGGTGAACGTCGTGTGGTCTCCCGTTCACCCAAAGGGTAGAAGACAGCGGGATACTTAGCTCCTTAAAAGACCCTGACGTCAGGTAAGATTCAATCCACCCACACCGGACCCCCTTGTTAACAGAGCTCCCCCTGCAACGTTTTAGGGTCATCGTCGAGAAACACTCCGGTGAAACGTAAACGCAACACCTCGGCATAACTCTACCACACATTTGATTCTGATCGCGTCATCCGTTACCCAGACAAGCCTGGGATGGGGTAGACAACGACCAGTTCTAAGGGTGAACGCCGTGTGGTCTGCCCTCAAGCTAGTCTCGAATCCTAGTGCTTCCCGACACCTCTAACAACTGCCCTCCCTCTGTCTTCGGGCTAGTCTCGGATACTAGGAATGAAGTCCGACATCTCAAACGACTGCTTGACCGTTCACCCAGATTTATCTGGATGCAGTCGAAACAAAGCATATACCACATTTTAAAAGAAAATCTGGAACATTGTACTAGTGTAGTGAGGCGACGTTACTTTTTAAACCTCGACTATTTATCTGATTCTATCATTTTGCCAATTCGTGGGGGCATGCAATGTAAAATCTATTCTGTTTTGAAAACGCATTCGTTTGACATCATCATTCAGCGTAGATTCGTTAAAGATATGACTATAAATATATTTCTATTGTCGATACATTTAGCAGGGTACAAGAATATTTTTTCATATTGTGTGTGGAGAGAAAGAAATCTGCACAAATTTGAAAGATAACTAATTTCTTTACTATTGAGTTTAGATAAGTTGAAATTTTAAAACTGATGAGATGTTCATACAACAGAATGAACACCTTAGAAACTTTCGGTTATCGTCTTTTTCACAACCAAAAGAGACTGTAATTTTACTGCATGGTGCGGTTGGCTTTTTATTTATAGGTGTCGCATCGGGTACCATTTGGTGCTAATGTTAGTCATTGGTTTGTAAATAAGCCAGGATGATGTGCTTAGGCTTCACAGATGATTAGCTCCAGCTGATGAGAGTACAACAAACTTGAAACAGTCTACCCTGAAGTATCACTTGTGAATTCTAGATATTTTATTATTACTGTGGGTTAATGGTGTTATAAATCTTTTATAGTTTAAATTTTCAATTTCTTTACGATGTTTTGTCTTTGCTCCCTACTAGTCTTACAAATGGCAAATTTGTTGAGTTTGTCGGAGTTTTTAGTTACTTTTTCTTTTTAAAAATCCCTGTCTTGAGGTCTTCTAATCTTTACAGCCAATTTTCGTTTGAGATTTTTATAATATTCACGCTATTGGTTGATTTATGGAATTGTCAAAAAGTTGTACCAGTTTATAAGAGTATTTCCTTTTAGTAGGTATTTAATTGTAATTCAATATAAATCTTTAAGTTGCTAATGACAAACCTTTTTTGTAGTAAATGCTACCATACTTTATTGCAATATTGAATCTTTGACCTAGGATTTGTATTGTTTGATCGAGCTTCCCAGAAGCTGCATTCGCCAATACCTCATCTTTTTTTGGAAAGAGGTTATATGTCTTTCAAAATCTCATCTTTTCTAGTACGTATCTTTTTCTAATACAATACAAATATAACATAATAAATGTTGTTTCCAGAATTTCAATTTCAGAAAAATTTACAATAGAGAAGTCGCTGCAATAAATGAAGGTTCACTCCACTGGGTAATGAATAATTTTATATCCAGACGTAAAAAGTGTATTGAAGTTGGCGAGGGTCACTTACATGGTCTAATCTTTAAAGAATAAGCAAATATCCACCCTGTTTGCAAAGTTTCAAAGATTAGGCTTAATTTCATCCAATAAATTTTAATAGTACTTATGGGTATAAGCTAATGCTCATGTATGTAGTATTTCGTACATTCGGAATAAATAGATGATAATGATTTATTATAGCGGAAAACAACTTGAGTTAGGTAACATTACTTGGTAGTGGCACTTCCAGAATCGCCTTTTTTCTCGATTCCCCGTGAATTATGCTTTTATCGATACCTATTTTTTCCTAAAATTTCAAAAACTTTACACAGTCTTTCAATATGTAACTTTTTGTTTGGCGTAGATTTCAAAATACCATCCCAAAACAGATAACTCAGGGAATATTAACAAATAAATGATCAATATTTCTTTGAAAGATTGAACCCTGGTATACTTTATGTGTTTGAAACGAGAATGTGTTTATCTATCTAGATTTAAAACCTTTTGAAACTTCGTCCATGTTTGTTTGTTTTTATTTTTAATATATGTATTTCAACGATAATGATTGATGTAATGGTAATGGTTGATGTAATTTTTCGGTTAAATTTGATTGTCGTTTTTAAAATTAAATTGCAACAGACTTTTTAATGCTGTAAACGCCTTAAAAAACCCTGACGCTACACTGTTTATATTTTGGTTATTTACGAGCTGGATTTGTATTTTCAGACCAAATAGTTTTGGTTCAAATTTGACATTGATATTTGCAATAATTTCAAAACTTAACAGGTGTACAGACAAAAACAACAGGATTTTTTCCTCCAGGGATGTCTGTCGTGTTATTTAGGTCATATAACGTCGAGAAATGAAAAAAGGTATTTTTTACAAAAACTCGTTCTCATTCTGTCGACTTGTACATATATTGTGAGAAAGCAAAAGCAAAGAAATGGGTTTAAAGAATAAACTTTAATTGTTTTCAACCACTTTGTTGTTAGAAATGTAGTTCTGAAATGATTCTAGCTACTTACCACATCGCACATACCTTATACAGTAAGGAATGTCATCCTTTGTTAATTATTTAAAAATAAATAAAAACATATATGATTTTCTTCCATTAGAATATAAACGAAACAAATTTACATTATTATAATCTGAAAATTCGATTCTAACAGAACTATATCTCGAAATATCTTATATGTATAAATTTAAAGGTCCGTTTTGTTTAACGGCATACTTTCAGCAGGTGTCCTCGAACTCAGCACTTATAGCAGACATAAACACGGACTTGATAAACAGAATATGCTGAATAGTGATAAGTACCATAGTTTTATACCTTGTAAACTTGACAACGTTGATGGAGGCGTACTCGAACGCTTGATTTGCCAAAATTATATACACGGAGGTGAATACGAGCGGTCTATGTACGGAGGCTGACACGAACGCGCACTATACAGAAGCATGTATATCTAAAAAATTAAATAAAATTACCCCTCTTGGTGGATTTAGGAGTGTTAGTTCAAGAAAAAGTCTGTGACACTAGAATAATTAATATACAATCATTATTAATGGCGGAGTTGTGGTCGTCTGTTCAGTATACGGAGGCGAACACGATACAAAAGCACATATATATATATATATATATATATATATATATATATATATATATATATATATATATATATATATATATATATCTATATCTATAGGGCACCACTATGCGTCCCCCCATGTAAAATCTTAGGTTCAAGCAGCGTCCGAAGTCACTCGGCGTCCGGATATACGGACGCTGGGTGACTAGTGCCTCAAAATTGCACCATATGAAGCTTAAAGTGTCTAGATGGCGAAAATGTAAAAATTAGCTGTGCGCAGTTTGACACCCATTCCTGATTCGTGTATAAAATCGTAGTTCGAGCGTTTGCCACACGCAGCGCTAATAGCGCGGGATTTGTATACATTTGTATACAAATTTATGGCATAGGTTTACCCTGCGTCCGCATATTTAACAAGAATTGTGTTGGTAACACTGATTCCTTTGTGGCTAGACAGTGACGTCATTTCAACGGGACTTCACTTTATGCATTGTATTTCTTAGTAAAGATTGCGTCATTTAAGGTGACAAAAATTCGTACATATTATATTTTGTTAAAGCTATTTAAGAAACACTTTTAATACGTTTCATTTATGCGTCATGTAAATTTCGTTTAAACCGGTTTTAATTGCTCCTACAAATGGGCGATAATTTTAATAAAATCGTAAGATTTAATTCAAAGCTCTATTGATTTAAGTGAAACAAACGTAACCATTATTATATTATCATTCAGTATTTAATCAATCACTGATGCTGTTAGCTAGTAATAAATCTGGCTGTTTAATCTTATCCCATATTATATTTTAAAATTTTTAAAACTCATATGTTTGTGAGGCAGACAGTGACATCATTTCAAACGGGACTTCTTATGCATTAAAATATTGAAATTAAATAACTTTTACAACTTCTAATTTGTTAGATGACATACAAACTTGAGATTTGGCACAATTATAGGAATTGGGATTCTTGTAAGTAGGAAAATAAAAAAATATATTTATGCAACCCTCGCACCCCCTGTTAGGAGTTGTAAAACTTCTAGATGACTTAGAAACTTGAAATTTGGTGTAATTATAGGATTTAAGATTATTATAAAGAAAAATATAAAAAAAATGTTATGATGTCAACCCCTGCACCCCGTTCTGGGGTTGCAAAACTTCTAGATGACATACAAACTTGAAATTTGGTATAGCGATGGAATTTAGGACTCTCCTAAAGAAAAATTTTAAAAAAATTATTAAATCAACCCCCATCTTCCATTTGGGGGTTGTAAAAGTTCTAGATGACATACAAACTTGAAATTTAGTATAGCGATGGAATTTAGGACTCTCCTAAAGAAAAATTTAAAAAAATTATTAAATCAACCCCCATATTCCATTTGGGGGTTGCAAAACTTCTAGATGACATACAAACTTGAAATTTGGTATAGTGATAGGGTTTAAGACTCTCGTAAAGAAAAACATAAAAAATTTTATTAAGTCAACCCCCGCACTTTATTTGGGGGTTGTAATACTTCTAGATCACATACAAACTTGAAATTTGGTATAGCGATGGAATTTAGGACTCTCCTAAAAAAAATTAAAAAAAAATATTAAATCAACCCCCTTATTCCATTTGGGGGTTGTAAAACTTCTAGATCACATACAAACTTGAAATTTGGTATAGCGATGGAATTTAGGACTCTCCTAAAGAAAAATTTAAAAAAATTATTAAATCAACCCCCATATTCCATTTGGGGGTTGTAAAACTTCTAGATGACATACAAACTTGAAATTTGGTATAGCGATGGAATTTAGGACTCTCCTAAATAAAAATTTTAAAAAAATTATTAAATCAACCCCCATATTCCATTTGGGGGTTGTAAAACTTCTAGATGACATACAAACTTGAAATTTGGTATAGTGATAGGGTTTAAGACTCTCGTAAAGAAAAACATAAAAAATCTTATTAAGTCAACCCCTGCAATTTATTTGGGGGTTGTAATACTTCTAGATCACACACAAACTTGAAATTTGGTATATTTATAGGGTTTAGGATTCTAGTAAATAAAAATTAAAAAAAATGTTATTATGTCAACCCCGCATCCCCTTTTAGGGTTGTAAAACTTCTAGATGACATACAAACTTGAAACTTGGTATAGCGATAGAATTTAGGACTTTCCTAAAGAAAAATTTAAAAAAATTATTAAATCAACCCCCGTATTCCATTTGGGGGTTGTAAAACTTCTAGATGACATAAAAACTTAGAATTTGGTTTAGTTATAGGGTTTAGAGTTCTCGTAAAGAAAAATATAAAAAATTGTTATTATGTTAACCCTCCGCTACCCCTTTAGGGGTTGTAAAACGGGACTTCACTTTATGTATTTAAGTAATGAAATTAAATAGTCTTTATAACTTCCGAATTTCTAGAGTACATACAAACTTGAAATTTGGTATATTTACAGAGTTTCGGATTCTCGTCTAGCGAAAAATTAAAAAAACGTTAAAAAAACCCATATTTATATTTTCAAAATTTTGTTCTGTTTTGGGTAGCAGCCACCTCTTAGAATTTCTACACACGGGAAGAATAGTAAACAATCTTTGCGTTTGATTTTCGAACGGGTGCCGTGAAAGAACATAAAAAGTCACCTATTTTATAGATTTTGCGAAGTTGAGGGTCTAAGGGGGTAGCAACCAACCCTTAGAATTTTGAAATACGGGAAAAATAGTAAATAATCTTTGTTGCGGTTCATATTTGAATGGGTGACGTGAAAGAACATAAAAAGTTACATACTTTACGGATTTTGCGACATTAAGGGTCTAAGGGGTAGCCAGCCATCCCTTAGAATTTGCAAATGTGGAGAAAATAGTAAAGCAGTTTATTTGCGTTTCATTGTTGAATGGGTTGCGTGAAAGAACATAAAAACGCACATGCTTCACCGATTTTGCGAAATTCAGGATATAAGGGGGTAGCAGCCAACCCTTAGAATTTCTAAATGTGAAAAAATAGCAACGATTTTTGTTGCGCTTCATTTTCATGGTTATCATGAAAAAACATAAGAAGTCGCATATTTTATGGTTAATAATATACAAGATACTTTTTAGATTTTGCAAAATTCAGATTTCAAAGGTGTACGAGTCACCACTTCAAATGTTTAAATGTGGAAAAAATAGTAAACACTTAGCCACTTAACGGGTTCTGGCCTATTTAACAGTCTACACTCAATCATCCGGACAAGCTTTTGGTTATAGTAATGGAATTAAAAGAACTTCGTAGATTTCGGCTTCTTGTTTACGAAAACAGTATTAGAATACATTCACTTTATTATTTCATTATCATTCACTTTAAACCTGTAGTACCTTATTACTTTTTTATTCAGAATCCCACTTGCTATCGATTTCCATACTTCAAATCTAATCGTTCCATTTAAAAAAATCCTGATGATGATATCCAGCACCAGCACAAGTTCTAAGATGTGTTCTGATTTCGTAAACTAGAGGTCAAAGGATACAAAGTTCTTTTAATTCCACTGCTATAGTCACAAGCTTGTTGGAATGATTCAGTGTAGACTGTTAAACAGGACACCCTGTATAGTCTTCAATATCTTCCTCTGAATCGCAGAAAAATTAATTTAGTGACAAGCGGTTTGGACAAAAAATTGGTTTTTATGTTATTGCACTGTTATTGTTAAAATTAGGAATATTTCTTTGAGAAAAATAATGCCTACATGAAAAGTGTTCATTTAACCAAAACGAAATCAAAAAATTAATAAACAAGAAAACATAATTCCCTATTTTTTATATAAATCTGAAATGAATTGCTTTTTGGTCTGAAAATTAGAACCCAAGGTTTCTTTCTATAACCCCTACAAAAATTTCATAGATATATGGCATGTACTTTCTGAGATAAAAACTAATTTGTTTTTAATAAAATTGTCCCTAAAAATGGGTAACTTTTATTACCTATTGTCTGATAAAAACAAAAGTAGCTATAGCATTTAGAAATATAATATTTTACTAAAGTTAAGCTTTATTAAAGTCAGAGGACTCGAGAAAAAAATGGATATTAGATAATCAGGAATATAACTCAATATTATAGTTTGAAAGACGTCCTTATAAAAAGTTAATGTTGTTAGCAAGAGAATATTTCCTTGTAAGCATGGATTAAATTTCCCAAAATGACTATGTTTATTTACTGATTGCAGGTGTGCAAGTCTATAAAGTGACGTAATTTTGTGTATGCTATAACGCACACGTAAAAAACAAAAGCTAATTATTGTGTAAAATGACACTTAATTCGAATTCTAGTTAGCGAATAGATTCTGATATTGGGCTATTGCCAGAAATTCCATTTTTTTCAAATTATGCACGATGGTACATTTTATATACTAGAATGATTGCTTGAAGCTGGAAAAAGAACTTAAAATTGTCTGCTAATAGACCCAACCTGTGTATTCTTGTATATAACTTTTTTCGGTCAGTTGTGTTTACAAATTTTTAATCGTGTTCCTTTTAACACTCGTTTTTCGGGGATTTTCCAAGGAGTAGAGGTTCTCTTTTGCAATTATGAATTTGATAACGGTTACAGCTGTACATATAAGTAAATGTAAAAAACAATTCATTTATGCAGCATTCATTCGGAGCATTTAAGAATTAAAGTAAACATTTTAGGTTCTCAGAATTGTATGATGAACAATTTGACGTCGCGTCATCAAACATCGTATCAAATATCATGTTACTGAAGATTTTAGTTGCCCATTGCAAAATCTTAATTATTTATGCTGCCAGATTTTAAATTTTTCTTTATATTCTTGAATCTGAAATTTTTTGAAAATATTTTAAATGTTTACACTTGAAACCACCAAAACAAATTTTGGTTAAAAAGTCTTGAATAATTATTGTTTTAAATGCGTTAATAGGATTGAATTAAGATTATTATTTTTTGTTTAAAAGACTGACATGGAATTATAAATTATAGGACCTTCGTCCAGCTTCAAGCAATCATTGTAGTATAAAATGTACCATCGTGAATAATTTTTTCTATCAAAGAAGAAGGAAAGTGGCAAACACTCTCTTATACTGCATGCACGCAGGCCCCAGTTTTTTTCTGCCTGTCATTTTCTACGAGTTTCTCAAAATATTTTTTATGTCACTATGTGTAGTTTATAGCAATTTAAATTTGTCCAACAAGCGTTGATCTTCGTACACTGGTATAACACCGTAAGCGTTTCAAAATGGAAAACAGCATTCCAATTATACTGTCTCAACAAGGATTTTCGAAGCTCCACTGTCTTTGAGGTATAGCCCAATGCATGAGAGTACTACTTTTAGGAGATGAATCCCTCCAAGACCAAGCAATAGGTTGGGATTTTTGTTAGACACACTGAATTTATTTGAGCATGTGATGTACTTCTTCATTGCATCACAATGAACCCTTTAGTTCAGTTACATTTGATTTTCTAAGAAATAGAGAAACCATACAAGATCCTTGGGAAGGTTTTTACTTCATTTTCTTCGTTAACGTCACTATTTCCTTTTGTTTTGATAGTACAGTAGCTTTTGAGCAGTACGGTAGTTTTTTCTTTTCCTTTGTGTCATAATTTTTTGCAGTTTTCAATTTTCCAACACCATAGTGTGTTATTGTCGAATAATTTATATGAAGAAAAGAAGTTGTCAAGGAAAATATTATGATTAGGGTTATTCTCTACAATAGATAGTAGATAAAAAACAAAGTCACCTCCCAACCCAAGTCTGGATTTTTTATTATTTGGAGGATAACTTGTATAAGTACCCTTCATCTGAACAGATATACCATAATTTGAAACCGAATCTTACCGGTTTCACTTTTAGAAGCATTTTGTTGCGAGTGCCGTTCAAAATATGGAACTATCTGTTCATCTAGTAATATAAGTTGCACGAGAATACTCCATACTGCATGAGTTTTTCATTCATGATGTAAAAATTACCTACTAAGATTTACCAAAAAGAATGAAGTGAATATAATCATGGGTGACTTCAACGGAAAGATAGGTAAAGGAAGAGTGCAATATATTGTTGAAGACCATGGTATTTGCAAACGAAACGATAGGGGGGATATCTGGTACAGTTCTGTAATGAAGAAAACTTAATGGTAGCAAACACCTGGTTCCAACTTCCAGAAAGGCGATTGTACACTTAGAAGTGTACTTAGGACCAGGAGACAATGAAGGAAATATCATAAAAAATCAAATAGATTATATACTGATTGATAAACGATATAGAAACGGAATTAAAGTTGTAAGAACTTATCCTGGATCAGACATATGATCTGATCAGAACCCCGTAGCTGAAAAACGTGAGATTAAATTGAAGAAAATCCGGAAGAGAAATAAAACAAGACCTAACTTTGAGAAACTGGGGGAACCACAAATAAAAGAGGAAATAACACGAGTTTTGAATAGTAAGTTTAGGGAAACGGTATAATTGGAAACAGAAACAATGGAAAACTTTTGGCAGTCTGTTAAAAATGTAAACATGAAGTACAAGAAAATGAATTGGAAAACCAAGAGCAGAGAGCAAAACAGAGATGGATGACGGAAGAAATCCTTTTATTGATGAACGAAAGAAGGAAGTACAAACATAAAGACTATAATAAATATAAAGAAATCCATAAAAAGATTACAAGGCTTATAAGAGAGGCAAAGGAGACCTGGGTGGAGAAACGTTGTCAAGTACTCGAAGAGCTGCCAAGAAAGCAAGATTTCTTTAACACACAAAAAAGAAGATAAAAGAAATAACTGGAAATAAAACCCATCAACACGATATCTTAGTCACAGATAGTAACAAAAAAACAATAGACCCAAACGAGATAGAAGAGATTTTGACAAGCTATATACAAGAGCTTTTTGATGATATCAGAATGTAACCAGAACCAAGAGAAATAGATCAAGAAGATTAGCCATTGAGAATTATTATAGCAGAAGTGAAACGCGCAATAAAACTATCAAACCACGTAGAGTCTCAGGTGAAGATAACATCTATACTGAGATGCGTAAAGTATTAGACGATGAAAGCCTCAACATCTTAACATCTTTCTTAAATAGAATATACTATACAGGAATCGTACCACACGACTGGACCCAACTTACTTTTATTCCGATACCTAAAAAGAGCGGAGTAAAACAGTGCTCACAGTACCGATTGATTAGCCTGATGAGCCATGTACAGTAGATAATGCTAAGAACATGCATCAACGAGTAAACACAAAATGCGGACAATATGTAGGAGAAGAACAATTTGGTTTTCGCTTAGGCATTGGAACTAGAGAAGCAGTTCAAGGTCCTAGGACTAGCAGAAATACATAAAACAAAATTAAATAGCTTATCGGTATCTCCAGTGTAAGTGACTCCTGCGTACAATGTTGCTTCCTCACGGCTTGCTCCAAAATTATAAGTCTGGATTTCTTCAGCTAGTTTGCAAGCATAATTTTCAGAGAAGTCTATATGTAGTAACCCTTCATTCTTACTAAGACTGTTTTTCAGTGTGTTCTTAGCAGCATTTTCATTTTTAATGTTAAATTTATATTTATTTTTAAAGTTTTCATTTCTTCTTGAACCTCTCCCTCCAACTCTCGGACAGGTTTAGTAACATTGATTTTAGCTGCAATCTTAACATTAAATTGAACCTTTTCTTCATTTTATTTTGACATTTCAGAGGCCTGCCATACATATGCAATGCGGAAGCCTTACTACATGTTACAGGAGTTCATATGAATTTTCATTATCTACAAGTTTTAGTGGCTTTAGTTTTTGTGGTTTGAAGCTTATGTTTGCACGTTTTTTGTACAAGCAGGTAGCTCTGTTTATTTCATTAGGTTTGCATACATAATATAGACGGTAATAACATAGGGATGGCATCGAGAGAATGTACTGTAGGATATTTTTGTTTTGTGTGCAAGGCCAATTGTTTTATTTGCTAAACTATAAAGACGGTAGTGTCCTATATCAATGTACATCAACAAAGCATTTAAAAATATTTTCCGTTGGTTTTTTTGACCTCCAGCAACTCTCCAAGGTTTCACCAGCGAGTCATGCAAAACTAGAGTACGGATTGCTTATTCCTCATTGCTTTTTCCTTTTCCAGGTCCAAGTCCAACAAAACGTTTCCCTGCAGTTTTTTTTTATTCAGAGATGGGCATTAGTTTTTCTTCAGGTGTTTTCATAACTGTATTGTTTTCAGTTTTTTTCTACTTAAATGCTTTCTTCTTCTTTTCACATTCTCAAGTTTGCTCAAAACAAATAGCCAGAAACCCAAGTGCAGAGAGGTTTCTTTTTGTATCTGAACTTGCCCGACGAAGAGAACACAAAAAAATTGAACAGCTAAAAAATCATTTGGCAGGTCAATCACCGCTGGATATTTTTCTAAAACTTTTTGATGATGAAGTTCAAGATATAGTATTGCGATTTTTTGTAAAGTAGGCTCATGATAAATGAACTCGCTAAATGCAAAACTTTGTAATTATTTACAAAAATAATTATAACAATTTAGATATCGATATTATTGGTTGTCTTGTTTTATGGACTTGCAGTACTGATAAATGTATGAGATGCAAACTTTGGTGTTTTATAAATGTAAAACTTCACGCTTATAAAATATAATCATGTAAAAGTCATCATCAGATGCAAAACTCACGGGAAATGTGAGATTGTTAGGTGCAAGACTCAAGTTCACTAACAATGTAAACGCAGAGTTTTGTATTTAGTGGGCTCAAATAATACACACGATTTTATATTTACAAGGGAAAAACTTTTCAGTTTTATTGGCATCCTGTTTTTATTAGGCTATCATACGTTGCCCCAAGCTAATTTGTGTTGGTATGTTGAAGAAGGCAAAGGAGTCGATATTGCATAAAACTGCATGAGTAAAAACAAATTCAGAAATATTCAGTAAGCTCGATAAAACTGTTACATTTTCTAACTTTGCGGCCTTTTTTACATCTTCTTTTTCTTAAGGTGCTGTCTTCTTATAGAAGGTTAACAACAACTTCGGCAAATCGTTCACTATCTTTTGCTATTCTTAGTAATAACTGTGAGTTTAGGCCAGTGCAGTCTCTCACATTTCTCAACCATGAGCCTTGTCTCCTGCCAGTTCTCTTCTACCCTCAATCTTGCCCTCCATTATCAGTCTTAGGTATGGCTCAGCAGAAGTTCAAGAGTTGCAGGGAGAGGTTCAAGAAGAAATGAAAACTTTAAAAATAAATATAAATTTAACATTAGAAATAAAAATGCTGCTTACAACACACTGAAAAAGAGTCTTAGTAAGAGTGAAGGGTTACTCCATATAGTCTTCTCTGAAAATTATCCTTGCAAACTAGCTGAAGAAATCCAGACTCATCATTTTGGAGCAAGCCGTGAAGAAGCAGTCATTTACGTTGGACATACCGATAAGCTATTTAATTTTGTTCTATGTATTTCTGCAAGTCCAGATCATGTCCTGCAGCTATTTGGGCACACTTAATCCTGTCTTTACCTTTCTGTCGCAACAATTGCCAAGAATCCAAACAGTTTATTTGTTTTCAGATAGACTCTCCATTCTTTAATAAGGTAGTTAGTTATCTTTAAACTTTGATGCATTGAGTATTCCTTAACTATCTTTGTAACATAAACGGTTTTTGTATTTAGTCAAAGTAAAACTTCTAACCGAGAAACAAGAACAACGACGAGTGACATGGACTAAATATGTAGTTGTCCTAGACAATGTTCCAGAGAATGACTGGTATAAGGTCATATTCAGCGACTAGTCAAAGTCTGGTGTTTTCGTTGGTTACTCTCGCAAAAGACTGATCGGAGCTAAACATGAAGCATTCCATAAGTACTGCTTAAAACGTACGGTTAGGTTTCCTCAAGGTGCAATAGTTTAGAGCTATATGTCAGCTGGAGGGTTAGAATGATTTCAGTCCATAGACGGCACAGTTAATGTTGAAAAGTATCAGCAAATTCTTAACGCAAACTTGTTACCAATCGTTAAAAATCGATCTTGACCGCGATTTAATCTTTCAACAAGATGGTGCTTCTTACCACACATCAAAAACGACCAAAAAATGGTTTGAAAATCATAATTTCAAAGTTGTTGAATGATCCTCAAGCAGTTCGGATCTTTAGTGTTATTGAATTTGAAATTATCAGCAAGTGGGGCATTATCCAATTTAGATAATTGTAATCCCCAAGTTAGAAGTATGTCAGCCAAAATTTAAGAGGCGAATAAAGCAAAGCGAGATGTTAAATCTTATTGAATTGTATTTATAAACTGCTATCTGAATATTTAGTTGTCAGCGAGTTTTATTGAATTTTTGAAAATTGTTTTCTGCAGATCTTTTTTTACAGAAGTTAATGGTTATTGTTTGAAAATGGTGTAATTTGGAACACTAGTAGGAAAAATAAACACAGAATTCATGAAACTGTCCAAATACATATTTAGTTGTTAGGGCTCGTACATGTTTTGTAAATTTCACAGAGGAACATCGATAACTTAATACCAGAATGTATATTTAAAAGGTAAATAAAATAAATAAAGGTTGCTCATGAAACTAAAATTTGCAAGTAATAAAAATTTCTTTCTCAAAATATTATTCCAAACACAAATGAAAATGATCCGAAATAAACAATTATATATAACAAGGTTACAAGAAATGTGTTTAATACCAAAAATAGGTGAATAGATTAGCATGATCTTACATTTTAGATATGATATTATTTACTACGTATTATGAATGCACAGCTGTTTTCTTCTGAAACTAATAATGGTTTCAATTTATAAAAAATCAGTAATTGATTAAAATAAAGTAAGCACTAATAACGAAAACAAAAACGTCATTTTAAGAGATTGCTAGTCAATAATATTTTTGTTGCATCTTTATTTAAATATTTTTAAATTACATAAAAATACATCTGCACTGACCGCTGGACCTTGAAATTCCCTTCTAAACTACCTTTATCACTACCCAAACTTTTTTTGTCAAATTTCTCTTTAGGCAATATTTGATAATATTGTTGCATGCGCTCATTTTTAAGGTTTAATTTAAAAAAAGAATCAGCTTTCTAGCTCAAATATGTTTGGAGATATAACGATTTAAACCACTGGAAGAACTTAAAAAACTGAAAGCTCTAATTAACACATTAAATCGCTCGGCTCTATAAAATATAGAACGAGAAAATGTACTACAGAATGTCAATAAGAAATAAAACAACGAATCTGATATTTTTAATTAGGTATTGAAATTAAAATGCGTTCCCAATAAAAATTAACAAGTCAATCAAAAATCAATATATTTCATTATTTCATAAAATCAATTATTAGTCGTTATAAATAACCAATAAGTTTTACCTTGTGCGATCGAATAGTAACTGTTTTGTAAAACAGTGACAGAAAGAATATATATATATATATATATATATATATATATATATATATATATATATATATATATATATATATATATATATATATATATATATATATATATATATATATATATATATATATCTAACCTTAAATTACTCAAGATTCCTTACATGTAGCATCACCAATTAGATATACAGGTAACATGCTCCCAGCGTTTTTATATCGTACATTTATTCTGTTGTAAAGGGAATATCCTTCAACAGTCGATAATTAATAAACTGTAACTCCGATAATTTCTGTAATTGTTGGTTATAGACCTATAGTAATTGTGATAACTGTTCTGCTAATTGCAGCTGTATATGTATGTTCATTCCAGGACTAAAATACATCAATGTAAGATTGATTAATGGTACTAGGTTATTATTTGGAGGACACCCTGTACATCATAAAATTCGATTATTCAATGTTTATCTGCAACGCCCTCTAGGTTTGGTATTTTTTAATTGCAAACTAAAATTTTAAATTTTTTCTTTGTGATAACTTAATTCTTATTATATATTTCTTATCTGTCAATTAAGTTTAACATTTTTATTACTAATTACCGAAGTTTCGAATCCTTTTAGCTTTCTTTTTTCGGTAATCAATAACAAATCTGTTGTTCTGTATCACCGCGGCGAAAGTACTGCATTGATGCCTGGATTCAACCAATTAAAAAGCAGCATATTGGTCACGAGATCCACGCCTGTTTATTTGTTAGAAAAAGGTTGCTTTCTCTTCCTTCTTTTGCAGACTTAACAGAGTAAAAACGTAAATTTGGTGCACGGTTTAAATTTGCAATTTCTTTGTAAAATTTCCCTTTGGATGGGATAATTATAGTGTAATTAGTGCACAAAATGGTTTTGTGAAATACTGAAAGTATTAACTCATTGTTTGAAAGTTATGAAATAACGAAATTATAGTTTTGATACCTCCCCTTTGAATTTGAAACGTAATGTTATTATTTAATTAAAGTTTATGTTTGTTGTATTGATGTGATCAATAAGCCTTTGTTCTAAAAAATAATGATTCTTTATAAGGAATCCGATTCAGACTTTAATTTAGTTTGGTGTTTGACCTTCACAGTCGAAACTACAAGCTTTACCCTTGTTTGTTTGGAGTTAATGGCGAATATGTACGCATTCGCTCTAGTTAATTGTAAAAAAGATTCAGTACCTCTAAGGCTCTTAAACATAAGCATTAATAATGGTCTAGTATTACGCAAAATGTTGACTACCTGCTCGTGACTTTTGGGAACCTTCGCCAAAGGATCTTAACAACCTGGTGATCATCTACTACGAGTCACCTAAAGCAACGTGGATTAAAATCAAAGTTAGTTTATATTGTAATAACCAGGTGGGTTCTTTATATTTTATTTTCATGTGAAAGCGTTACTTAGTTCGTTGTATCAAAATCTAAGAGTGAATTATTAGAATTATCTGTTAGAATGTTCCATGATATGATAATTTTTATCAGATTTTTAATTTAATTTTTTAAGTAATAAATTTAATAACGATCAAAGTGTGATTTTCTAAGTATTTCTTAATTTAGTTGAAACATTTTTAGTATTAACTATAAGACATTAACTAAATTACGACTGAAGGCCTTCCAGTTTATTATCAATCCAATGATTGTATAACGACTTTTATGTGTGAATAAATAAATAAATATTGGTGGAGTTATTTTATTTGTTGTGTGATATTGTTGAGTTTATAACGCAGTGAAGAAATTCGGTTCTTGCATGGTTAGAACGGATTCACTTTAAGATCTATAGCTCCGTTCTTGTGGAGAACTACCAGTAACACTTTATTTTCTTAAACTATAACCATGCAGGCGCCCATGTTCCATAGCCTTGTTAAATCAGCTGTAATTTCCAATTAACCTATGATTTACCTTAATTTAAAAAGATAACAAGTCGGGCTCATTGTTCAGGCTAAGCCGAGACCTTCTTAAGCATAACGTAAGTAATATTAAGAAGTTTTGTATGCTATAAATTGGCGCCCGACAAAAGGGGCCATTTGTTATATTGTTTAGTAGTTTTTTATTTCTACCAAATAAAGCGAACAAATAAAGACCAATTAATGGGGACCTATTTATTCACCTTTAACCATGAACAAAATGATTTGAAAAGAATACTAGTAGTATTAGATTCTGGTTAACCAGAGAGACCAATATACACTAATTAATCACTTACCAAAATTACCTGATTTTAGACGTTTTAGAAGAAAATTAATTCACTACAAGTCGCTTCCACAAGCAGAACCTTTAAAAACATTTCAGTGCATTTGAAGCAAAAATGTTCTAAAAAACACGAAAAGGAAAATCCCCTCCATTCTAGATTTAAAGCAGAAAATTGGTCAAAAAGATAAGTGATCAACAGTAGAATTACACAAATACCTCAGATAAACAACTCAAAACACGCAGTGGTTTTCCATGCTGGCTCCTGTTACATAAGTACCCGTAAAGCTGAACTAGCATTCTTCAGCCAGAGCAATCTAATTTTAGATTTAACATTGCCCAATCTTTAATTTCTGCATGATGTTAGAATTGGAATTTAGAATACAGAATTACAATACAAAAAATTATAATGGAATATATAAAAAATGTTTACGTGGTCATTAGATCGAGAATGTTTCTTGATCTTGTCTCGATTTTGAGACAAGATCAAGACAAGAAGTTGTAACTAAAAAACAAGACAATACAAGAAATTCACTTTCAAGAATCAAGAATTCTCTTAAAATTTAAATGACAAGAAACAAATAAACAAACAAACAAAAAAATGAAATAGTAATAAAGAAAAAATAAAATTTGGATACCCGGAATAAAAGAAAAATTAATTCTAAGACAGTCTAATGTTTTTATCTTCAGAAGTAATATCTCTGTCATTCGTATTATCTTAAAAACTAAATTAAAATTTAAATAAATACCTTAAAATATTTACAAATAATCAATTTTTGGCGCCTCTTAATTTACCAACTTAACTTAGTAACAAACTGCAAATTCTCTTTCTCCCATATAGTTTTATAACAAAATGATGGAAATGAAAAGATGAATCTATCTTCATAAAAAAGTCCAATTAATTGATATAATAGAAATTGTTAACGATTAGCTGTATTCCTGAGATAAGGTAAGTCTATTTAATTGTTAAATTGATAAATTCCCTTTATCATCCAATTTGTAATGAAGGTTGATAATCTTATAACTTTTAAAAATTTTAGTTACAAAAAAGAAAATTAAAACACTATTAAAATTCAATTAATTTAATTAAAATGGTTTATTATTAAAACCACGAACTAACCTTCTCCGCTTGCAAAATTCATTCTTACATCCTATTGAACAATATTTACACAATAGATAAACAAACTATAAATTAACAACTAAATTACATTATTTCAGATTGCCATGGTTGAACGCAGAATTTTGTATTTTCAAACCCATACATCTTCTATAAGAAATAATCCCCACATTTACATTTATGTCTCAGTTGTGTCCAATGAACTACTTGACAACAACATAATGAAATACTTGAGCTCATAAACTTTTTAATCTAAAAAAAACAAATTATAATGAAACTACCAAATCGTATTCTTGTAATACATTTTTTTAAAATTAAACCTGCGGGTAAGGTAATTACCCTGTCTGTTTTAAGTCTTGAAATAGCTTCAAATTCATATTTGCTTACAAAATTATGCAACGATTCCACATCATTAACCAAACAATGAAATTTTATCATAGAAAGAACAATCAATTCCAAAATTTTTCCTTTTTCTACCTGGTGTGTTATAAAATGTTTCTTTAACAAAATGAAACATATTTTAAAATCGATTTTTCATTTTTTTGTACAATGTAAATGTATGGTAGTTTATTACATTGCAGTGATCTTTGAAGATAAAATAAAATATAATATGTCCACCGTTCCAAATATAAACATAAATTATATACGGTGGATTGAAATGAGAATACACCACAGATATTTTTCTTTATTCCTTTCAGCTAGCTCAGGTTTGCTCAGTAAAGCATAAATTATTTGAATTTCGAGACTCCTAAGACTAAAGCTCCTGTAAGCTGGACAACTGCTACTAAACTCTGAATTCAAAAGAAAAGAACGCTGGATGCTTGTATTAACATCAATTAAACACGTATGTAAAATTGAAAACACATAAAGTTTATTTAAAGAACAATAAATAAAAATTCAAATGGAAAGTCAAAGTAAAAAAAATGTTATTCAAACTAATACAGTTGATAATTGAGAAACACTTCTTAGGTTTGCTCAAACGTTAGAAATAATTGTAGTGACCTGACATAGGATCAGTACGGTCATTCATTTGAACAGACCAACACAACTAAAATTTGTTTATAAATAAAAATATTCATCAAATGAAAATAAATTTTATATAAAAGAAATTTAGTTGTTTTATTTTCTTCAAATCAAATAAATTCTCAAAAGAACTTAATGAACTAAACCAAATAGTTTTATATTTGAGGATGAACGTTACAAGTTAATTATTATTCATGAAATTAACAAGAATCATTCATTAAAACCAACCTTGTATATTACGATATATTTTCCCCTTTTTAAAAGTTAATCCTTTTTATTGGTAACACTGCGACGAAACCAATCAGCTGACTTCTTGTTTATAAAATATCGATACGAAGATCGATGATGAAAATAAATCCAATCAGAATTTATTTAAACAATTACGTTCACTTTGTATTAATGTTGCACAATTATTAAATATTCTTTTAATCCTTTTAAAAAAACGTTCAGGTAACACTTTAATTTATTTTAACTTTGTTTCATATATGACATTTGCGTCATAAACATATGGTTGAAATATAACCTCAAATTTATTACAGATATTATCCGGAGCCGGGCATAGATTCTGCCTTGTACGTTTTATCGACTGACTTTGTTACAATTTGCCCCAGCTTATATAGTTTATGCCAGAACAAAAGAAAACTATGACATTTTTTCAAAACAATGAAACATCGAGTAAGCTCGTGACGTCACTAATCCCGCACACCTGATATTTTTTTATCACTAATCCTAATTCTATTATCATAGAATTGTAGCTCTTGAAACGAAGATCAAAAAAGTATAACACATTCATTGTCCCAAAATGTATCGTAACGAAAATATTCAAAAAAAACGATTTACAATGTACACATCTTGTTACGATCTGATTACATATAAAGTTCAACAAATCAAGGTTCATCCTTTACAAACTAGTTACATGAATACATGACACAGGTAATACAAATAATAACTCCATAGGAACATCTTTACAATTTACTATAAACATAATCTTTTTAGAGTGCGAACACCAATTAATGCATATACAAATGCCAGCTTAAATATTAAGTGAATTTTTATCAATTTATGCTCAAAATGTCCAGCATACAATGCTCTAAGCACATACATCAAAACAATAGTGAGGAAAAACAGAATAAGAGTCTATAAGAGTCATATCAACACGAACGACAGGATTTAATACCTTTATTAATTGAAGTGATTAGAAATCTTATAAACAAATTCAAAAGTTAATTGTATTGTATAAATCACAACAAGATTGACCTAATTAATCTATTTTCAGCTAATTAGCAACATAAACTTGAGCTGGCCTCCTGGAAAATAGAAAAATCTATTTAACGATAAACATCGTAATGTGTAAATTTTAATATGGAAATTACATCCTCCTTGCAAATGAGGAAACCGTCCTAAAGTGTAACTTGGGTTGCATAAACATGTTTATGATCAAGCAATTTAATTAAATGATATCCTTTTTCTAAAATGAAACCTATTTATTTATACATAAGGACGCTAGGTTATGTTTGCATGACATTTTTATTCTTAAGTTTTTAATTTAAACATTAATGACCCTAACTGTGGTCCTATGTATAGCCTTTATATTAATTATGCTCATGACATAGCGTGTCTCTCTTTTAATTTAAATCTGATATAAAAATATTTGTGTTAACGTTTCCGTTCCATTGTTGATAAAATTTTCAATACGGTGATTTGACAACACCGCGATATTGTATTCAAGAACATTTCATTTTTTACACATAATTGCCCACTCGTCCTGATTTATGAAATCAGGACGAGTTACAGCGTATATGGTACAAAAAATTGAAAAACCGTTCATCACTATTTTTTCGTCGGTTCTTAGCGAATGATGGCAATTGCACATTTATGTAAAATCATCTTATGTTGTGCACACGCTTCTCTTAATAGAGTAATAAATAGAGTAAAATTTACTACTTCCCGATGATAAATCACTCTATATTGGTGCCAATTTGTTTTATTTACTCTAGCTAGATGAAGGCGTCGGCAACCTTTTTTTGACAGCGGGTCAAAATCAACCCTATGTGACGAAGAAGACGTTTCGGGTCAATGGGTATTTTCATCTTCATCCCAAAGTGTTCGTTTCATGTTATGTTTTATAATTTATTTTTATGTATTATACTTTATTTGCACTCAAGTGGGTCACTTGAAATTATTAAATGGGTTGGTTGGTGACCCACGGGTCATAGGTTGCCAACGCCTGAACTAGAGTAACATGAACACTAACAAAAAATTTTTACCAATTTAGATAACTTTTTAACGGCTTTCTTTCTCTTAAAAAAAATTAATTATAGTAAATCTTTTTATACTTTTAGACTAGAATACTATAAGATTGAATATTCAATCTACACGCCAGCCAGCACACTGAGGTTATAATGACGTTATTTTTAAGTCATTATTGGTCGACGACTTCATATGACTAATAAATAATGTCCATAAGACGTTATCTTATGGGACGTACGTAGACGTCCTCAAAACGACGTCTTTTGGACGTACAATACAATACGTTCAAGTTTCATTAAAAAGATATTATTTTAGAAGGAGCCAAGGAATACTGGTTATATATTAAGCAGGTGGTCACAATATAGAGATGTTTTGACTGTAGTATATAATAAATGTTATTTCCAATATTCAACGATTTATTTATAATTCCTGTCTTAGTCCTAGTATAGGACGTTTTAATGACGTCTTATATTGACGTCTTTGGGCTGCGACATAATGATAATAACGTCAGTTTTACAACAATTTGACGTTGTTACTGCCGACAGTATGACGTCAGTGTGCTATCTGGAACAGAGTTAACTAATAAGTAATATATAGAGAGAATATCTAGTTTCATTAGTTATTGTGAAGAATTATTTCTTCATAAGAATAGAGCGAAAAAAGAAGTTTTTCTACTCTAAATTTTAACTCAAAAATCTTTATCCAGTACTCTAACAATCGTTCGCAGGGTTGATTTTTTACTGTGTACCTCTAGTATAGTATGCAGATTTTATACTGTCCCAAGAATTCAACTCAAGCCTTTGAATAAATTTCCTATCCCAAGGTACCAATTTAAAACTTGTTGTGCCTAGCGATAATGTTTCGGCCACCTCTACCTAGAATCCCAGCATTACCTCGTGGAGGTGAAGTTGTCTTAGTTGTGAAAGGCTATAAGTTCGCGTCAACATCCCTTTAGGTACTTAGTGTCTGAGATCCACTTGAATGTATTAAATCCAAATTTAATCAGCGATAACACATATCCACGGAATGATAGAGCCCCTAGGCTGGTTCAGTAATTAAAGTCATCCCCGCTTGAAGTTATTTCTTTATTCAACTTGTTTCTGCATCAATTGACAAAGGATGTAATAAAATGGCGATATCCAAATCGCTTTATAAGTTTTATGTATATATTAATATTAATTATTCCTAAGAAAGCCCATCGTTATATCAATTCAAAAGGATATTGATAGCAGTTTTCTGTAGCAGCTTTTTATGTAAATGATTATAGTTGTTTGAAGTTTGTTTCTTTTATGTATAAGCATTATTGACCCCATAAAGCCATTCGGGACATTGATTTTAAATTTAGTCGTATAAATTTCAAGTGCCATTAGATTACAAGAACGACAGAAGAGGGGAAATATCTAGGAAATTCGGCAATTTTCTTATGTTAGACGCCAGGCTGTATTAAATCCCAGGGTGTCATATATCAGAACGACCAGTGCTATGTCGTGTTAAAACATCATCCATCTTCTACGAATATACTCTGTTAGACAAGTCCTTTATCCACGCACGGACCCTTATTTACCTTCTGACTGGAACTCTATCGTTTTTCGCTAAAAATTTATTTTACCTCGGTGGTCAAGTTACATGCATGATATGCATCAGTCAGTTTTATATGGTGCGGTGTGGTATAAATTGAAGGGCATAAAAATGTTTTCAGTAGGACGAAGTTTGTTGGTTTAGGATGATGTTGTGTTTTTGATATCTGAAATGCGCCCGCCCTGAAAAGTTTTCAAACGAGGGTTGTTATAAATCAAAACAACCCCACGTTTCAGAACGTCCGACGGACGCGGACGGTCATTAAGCTAATATGTATACGATTATAAATACCAACGCAAATTTGTATTAAGAGTTACCGAATAGATAATTAGATAAATTTCATTAAAACTCGATGCTGCAAACAACCTCATAAAGTTTTACCCTTAAAAGTTAAATTTACAATTTTGATAAACAGAGTAAAGTTTACACTTGCTATATTGCTTCTTGTGCTCGAATTGAGCAATAGTGTCGGAAAGAAAGAAGGTAAAAAAATACTAAAAGAATTTAAGATGTTTACATCTTTTTTGTTCTTCATCCATCTCATTAAGCAAACCTATTTTTAGGCAGCTATTTTCGATAATTACTTTCTTATCTGTTGCTTTGAAAGAATTTCTTTCACTTATAGAAGATAATTTCACTTATCTGTGAACTAATACATGTTTATTAATAATAATCCACTTGTTATTTACTTGTAGAGATGCGGTCGGAATTGCATTTCGTTAAAAATAGATGCGTTTAGAGAATTAGGTTGTTAATGAATTGAATGTTTTATAAATCTTATAATATTAGTTCATGTTTGTTGATTAGATTTAACAAAAACAAATTTGGTGGTCGTAGTTTCATTTGGTAATATATTTGGTACAATTGAATTATAACTGTTCGATTTACGCCAAGGCCTTAGCAATCTTTAATAGTTTTGAAAAGATTGAGAAAGCTCCATTAAGGATTATTATAGATAATTATTAGCCTAATCATTGTTTTTTTTTACTTTGGGGTCAGTAATTCATGGGGGGTAGGAATACTGCAAGAAGTCTTTTAGTCAGGCAATAGAATTATTTTATTTACTTACTTGCCAACTTCGTGGTATTTATGTTTTTTTTTGTTAACGATTTATTATCACATTGGGGGTTAATAAATGGGATCTAATTACATTGATTTAATTGAATTTTTTGTATGGGTATTTATAATTTTTTATATCTGTGTATCCGACAGTTTATTTATTATTTCAATAGAGAAAACAGTGTAAAGCGTAAATCGAGCCTATTTTACCCACCCAATGCTTTGTTTGTGTGTCTTGTTTTTCAACTGAGCTAACAGTAATTAGTAAGAATGCATTTATTGTACGGGGAGTTGCCGGGATTTCTTCCCTTACAGTCTTTGGCAAACCTCGCTTGGTAAGATGGGGGTTAACCAGGGCCGGCGTAAGCTTTTGCGGGGCCGGGTTCAAAAATGCACTTGGCTTACAAAAATTTTAAATAAATTATTTGTTATAAACACATTGTTACATACTCGTGTATTACGATAGAATCATAAAGCTCATTACAGTTATTTACGAAGTACGAAAAGTTTTTTATTTCGCGCGTTTTTCGAAACACGACCGACGAAGAAGCGAGTGATTTATTTGCGCGAAAGTGTCGAACTTTGACTTCTCGCATCGACTTTTGCACAACATTTTTTGAAAAGAACTTTAACAATAAAAGACATAACCAACCAAAACCTCTAATACTGTATGGAATTCATTAAATTCATAGTAAACATAAAACCAAGTATATGCCAATAGATGGCGCTCGCACATTTGTCAGTATAGAGACCCCTTCAATTAGAGTCTGGCTAATGCGTTGCCATGGTGACCGCCATTTTAAATCACAATATTTTTGATATAATATTTTGATTTTGACGTCTTAATTTTAATGCTAAATAATGTTTTATAAACACAACACACTATTTCGTGTTTTCTAATTGAGTCAAATACCGTTCACATGCGTGCCAATATTTGACCGTGTAACCATTTCTGTACTTTTGACATTTGACGCTACGTTTCTCTATGCGTTCTCTTCACGCGCCAAGGGTCTCTATGTCAGAGTAGAATCACTACATCTAGTCACCTAAGCCGCGTTTGGTCGATCAGAATACCGTGAAACGCCTCCATGTTGGGACAGAGAAGTGTGATCTTTAATAATGGACAAATTAAAACCAGATTTTACGTATTTTATATATTAGAGATTTGAACTTTCAGAATAAGAGAAACTTTTTAAATTAAACGTGGATTTGATTAAATTCAATATAGCTTAAACTAATAAATAATTTCGTTTTTCGCTTTTTTTGTGGGCTGCAAAGGTGACTAGATGTAGTGACTATGTCAATAGATTATTAGCAATTATTAATCTTTCTTTTGTGATTTCTAATACCCAAATGGGAAAATGGCATTTTCTAAAGTAAATTTTAGGTATAATTAAAGAACTCCCTCACTGAACATTCTTTGACCAAGTTGATGTTATTTTACCGAAATTTTATGCTGATTCTGCATATGTAAATCAATTTCAGGGCAAACACCCCAAAGGTCCCAAATTTGGGATCAAAAGTAAAATAATGCTTAATCTCCACGGCAATCAATAATAATAATTAAATTAAGTTACTGTGCTTGCCAAATTTGTTTAATTTACAATTACAAAATTTAGTTAGGTTAGGTTTAGGTTAGGTTAGGGTTAGGTTTAGGTTAGCTTACGTTAGGTTAGGTTAAATTAGGTTAGGTTGAAAAAATTCGAATTTGCTTTTGCGAATAGCGATTTGGTTAGGTAGTGGCATTTTTGTAGAGGTTAGGTTGGTAGAAACCAATTTCGGAGACTTAGGGGGCCTAAAAATTATTTATTCGGAATCAGCATAAATTATTCTTTATGGCCTTTTTCGTTGCAAAGTTTTTAATTACGTCATCGAAATTTACGTGGTTTGAATGGTGAAGTTTGTTTGGCCAGTCGTTAAGTGACACGGAAACATCGGTGTGACTACAGCAGCAGAGGAAGCGTGCATATTTGTAAGTAAGAGGACCCATATAAAACCCGTGCTGTCAAAAACGCGGGGCCGGGTTCTGGGGAATCAAAAAGCGCATCAAAATACATGAGGATAGGGGGACATTTCAAATCTACGTTAAGTCTCATTTTGCTCATTTTTGGCCATTTTTTGAGGTTAATATGTACAAAACCTGAGGTAAATCGGTGATTCTGACCCCGGATTCGGATTCAGCGCTGAAAATTACATGGGAATATACCGGTCAGGTGCTTTGGCTCGGACACTTTTTTTTTGTGTGGCTGTGTTATTAATTGGTGCAGTCGTTGTAAGGAAATTGATCATTAATTAAGAATTAATCTGGATTAAACAGATGCTGTCCACATACAGATTTGCATGTGTTATTTACTGTGCACAATTATCCATCATCTTTCCAAATTTTTTCAGTTCATTTAATTCATTTATTAGACCACAATTAAAATGCCACAGATCGAAAACAAGCGGTATGACATATTTTATTCTTCAAAAAAGTTTCTTACTGACTGAACCTTAACACATCATCACATAGTCTTAGGTCAAGCAATCTCAAACTAATATTCCAATTTTGTCTAAATATTTCAATTACTTCTTAGAATTGTCGTGTAACAAAGACACTTGAGACTTGAGAAGTTTTGAAGTTAACTGATCTGCCGCGAGTGTACTCATTTAGTACATTTATTCTTCATATAAAGAGAAATAAATGGTAATCAGGGCCGCTACTGGCCGCAGCGTTATCCTTAAGGGACCAGCTTTGTAGTGGATGATAAGCCCGAGATTCCAAATACCTCTTACCATTTCAAGTACGTAATTCGTGATGACTAATTACTTCACTTAGTTGTCAGACTTTACTTAAGTGTATGTTGTCAGGAAATATAAAATCCTGCTGAAACTAAAAAAATGTATCTTCTGCTACCAACTGATTACCATCCCCCATCTGTTACTAGAAGTTTAGCCTGTCTGGCTATACAGTGCAAGTATACTATGCAGTGCAACAAGGCCCGGACGTCGGTCGTAGCTATATGGGTTCAAAAGGAAGGTCTTTGAGTCAGTCCTGAAAAAATCACAGTAGTACAGTTCACACGAAGGAAAAATGTGGAACGCCTTAGACCTCTATACCTTGGTGGAAACGAAATTACTGTGTCGAGAGAGGTAAAATACTTTATACTAGTTATTTTACACTCCAAACTTACCTGGCATCGACAAAATGATAAAATTGTCAGAAGATCGGAGACCACTTAAGCTGTGGCCTGACGAATGTATGACAAATCTTGGGGTCTTATCTATTAAACTCTAATTAAAATTCTATTACAACTCTATTAAAACCAGGAATAGCGTACTGGTTGTATACCAGAGTGATCAGACCAGCAATAACCTACGCGCCTTTGGTTTGGTGTCCCACAGTCAAAGAAAAACTCAATAAACTAAGACTAAACAAGATTCAAAAGCTAGCATGTCTTGGTATTAAAGGGACGATGAGAACAACGTCTACTGCTGCAATGGAGTCACTTCTTGACTTTCCGCCTCTTCACATAGTGATACAGGGCGAGGCAAGATTAGGTCTACTTAGACTATAGAATTAACCGAACGATCTTTGGATGGGTGCAGAACATATAAGAATGACTAGTTGCCTAGGGGGACCCTTGCTGGAAATGATAACGGACTACATGATGCCTAGGATTCTTGAGAACCCCACTTTTTGAGGTGAGTATACAGAATCGCCGGGAGTGATTAAAATCCTGGCAGAACATTCGTCCTGGAAGCCTGATCTGGTACACTGACGGCTTTAAAACCGAGTCGGGTGCTGGATCAGGCCTACATGGCGAAAATTCAAGAGCGGAGCTTTACTCTACTCTTGTACAGTTCGCGTCCGTCTTTCAAACGCGACACTACAGTGCGCGTGAAAATATTAAGAAGGCTTATAGAAATAAGTGGATATAGATCCTGATATAGATCATAGCAGACAGCCAGGCAGCTCTAAAAGCTTTTTCGAGTTCTAAGATTTATTGTAGACTGGTATGGAAAGGCGTTCATTGACAGACCTTGACAGAAAAGAGCAACGGAACTTCTCATAAGTAGATTGCAACTCAAGATCATTACGGGCTTCCTAACATGGCATGCTACCGTTAAGGAACACCTGCGTAAGATTGGAAAATTTAATGGAGACTGCGCATTTTCAGACAACCCTCCTTGGAACCGAAATACTTTATCTCGCATCCAGCGAAAAACCTGTATCTATTGATACAGGGTATTGGCATTACAGACTGGTTGTGATTAACTTGTTGTAGGGTGAGTACAATAAGCCATCTAGGCTGCAGTGCGACCGGTGCCAACTGGCAGATGGAAGTCTAGGGAGAAGAAAAAGCTATACAATGGCATGAAATAATCCGAAGAACATAAGAGTTTCATTTCATGATTATGAGGCTTGAGGCTTTAAAATGGCTAGATTTCTCTTTCTCGATATCTGTTCGTGCATCAAGGTCCGTAGATGCAAAGCAAGCTTTGAAATATAGGTCATCGCAATGCCGCCATTTCCGCGCTCAGTAAAAGTTGCAATACGGCTGCTATCGAAGCCGACACGGTCCTCATATGAGGAGCATGACGTTCTAAAACGTTGAATTAACGCTAAGTAACCAACTGAAAACAAGTCGAGTTGTCGATTATTCCTGTTTTTATGTTAATTAACATGTTCCGCCATTTTCGCGCTACTGCATAGTGGAAGTGTATGAGATGACCTATATTTCAAAGCTTGCTTTGCATCTACGGAGCTTGTTCGTGCGTTTTTGTACAGCCCCACGAAGCAGGGAGGGTTAGGCATTGAAACTTGACAGTTTTTCGACGCAGCTTTTGTCAGCTGACATGCCCAGTCTAAACAAGCAGTTTTACAGAACAACTAAGAATAATGCTGGCATATCAAAAAGTTCATATTAACTGACACAAATTGTGACTAAGACATTAAGTTCAAGTTCAAGCTGATTGGTGTTGGTTTATCTTATTTGAAAATATTTGAAAGCCCTTTGAACTTATTTTTCTAAACTTACATAGGCCTTCATGGTCATAAAAACAAATAGAGCAATATATAGAGTGTAGTCACAATATTATGGCCATCTCCCAATACCGACGTTACACACACACAGGCCGAACGTGCGAACGTCCACTGACACGATTTGTCAGGATTAATTGGAGTAAAAAATATCCTACACGACAGTGGAGCCCAAGCTGACGTCCGATCATCGCAAACAATGCTAGACAAATACTTACCTATCAGTCGTCACCGATCAGGTGCATTCGTACATGGTGACCATGTTCCCAGGGAGCGATGGTATCTATCAGCACTTAATAAGTTAAGGGACTACTTTAATCGACATATCAAACGAATGGATCCTCCACCAAGAAACCTGCAACTTCGGAGTGCACTGCAGACTGTATAGTCACAAATTATCCGTAGTGACCTTTTGCCGATTTATTGAGCCTTTCAAACAAGGCTGGCTGAGGTGCATGCTGAGAAAGCCACCATGGAAACAAATTCATTTTGATCTAATGAAACATGATTTCATGGTTCAATATGGAACAAAGCTTCGCAAAATTGAAGATGAGAACTGCACAAGAGAGTTCAAGCGTCTCGTTACATATTTGTGTGTATACGTGTGCTTGAATGAATGGTATTGAATCTGACACGACATGTTAGAAAAAAAGCTACAGGGTGAAATATTTCACTTAACATTCAAAAAAGAAAAGTCTGGCCGTATTCTTTGAATTTTTAAATATGGCAAATTAAAAAGATGCTTTAATGGAGGTAAACGCGTGCCAAATTTGAACTTGTTCCATGAAGTCTTAAAAGGCATATGGGCTGTTAAAGCTTTTCACAAAACCCATATCATCCCGTATATTCTTAACAAGTGACTTTAGAAAAAGATCTAAAGACGATTTTGGTTTTTCTAGACAAACTCTCCTTAAACTTTGTGGGTTCACTCGTGAAACACCCAGTATACAGGGTGTAACTAATATAATTAGAAACCTCGTAATGGGGGGGGGGGAGGTGGGTAGCTGTAATGATTTAGAACATATTTTCCTTATCAACATGTTATATTACTATATTATACATTATGTTATATTGCTTATCAGATTTTTAAATTTTTTTTGTTTGTTTTGTATTTTTAATGTAGGTGATGGGCGTACTTAAAATCTAAAATGCAATTTTTTTTGAAAAATAACAGGCAACGACTACATGCTGATAAGGAAAATAATTAAAGGTATTCCAGAGCCAATTAGATTAGTTAATTAAAGATTTTTATAACCTGTTTCCACCCGGCCCATGTCACTTTTTATTATCGTAGTTCTTTTCATTTTACTTTAGTGGTAAAATTTGTTAAATCTCGAGCTCTCGAAAAACAATTGAAGATAAGTTTTTCTTTTTTCGGTTGTTTCCTTTTAGAAATCTTTCAATTCTTGGATTATTTTGGTTTTTGGTTAATAATTTCGTAGGTGATTTCGAACGCTCTACCCCTACATGAGACATGCACTCGTGAAGGTGCTCCGTTTTGTTGTTTTTTACTTTTTAATTAACCCAAATAGTTTTTGTTTTCTTAGCAGTCTGGACCAATTAAATATTCAATGTAAAATTATTTAGTTACTCCATTAATTAAATGGCTATTGCGTCAACTACTGAATGAGATTTTTCTAGTCAGCTGCTTCTACTTTGCATAATAAGAAAATAATTACCCACAGGAAAGATGCTAGGAAAAATCGAAGGATAAAAATTTCTATATGCTTCTATATTATCTCTGAGCATCTCTAAAAAGTAAATTCGGACTAACGAAGCGTATAAACGAAAATTTGATTATATTTCGTATTCGATATGAAACTTTTCCTTTAATACACAAACAGCTTGAACGTTCCGCCAAAGTTTTATTAACAAATTTAATCAGTGCATGAAATTTGGGAAGATGCAAAATGGAAGGATCATCTCTCAGCGATTTAATCAAGTGTGTATTACGGGCATATTTCGTAATTAGATTAGTCTTGATAAAAATTCGATAGAGACGTTTTCCTCGCCTTCCCCTCTCGTCCGATTTCTTTTCGAATGAATGTTCTTTTTTATAGTTATAATAAAATTTTAATTTTTTTTGCTGCATCGTAAAAATCGAAAAGTAGTTATACAGCAAATTGCTTTTAACGTTAAAAAGCAGTTGGGTATTTTCAAATATGAAACCAAAAAATAAAATACAAAATAAGTTGGCTTGAAATGAAAGAAATGAGTGTAAGTAACGTTTATTGAACGCATCTAGAAACTCTAGAACTTTAAAAAGTTCAAATGTGACTTACTCTTATAACAGAATTAATTGATAAAGGGCAGCTTTTTCTGTCGAAGATCAGTAAGTCCGAAGGTATGTTGCTGCAGCGAAGAGAGTTATAGCTGATGGAAGAGAAGGTTCATGAGTACTTAATTTTATGAACGGCTTCCTAGTCCGATTCCAAATAACTTGATGGAAAGTTATTTCAAGACACATGGGAAGCCCGGTTGGCTCTAGCCTTATACTCTAAAACTCTGCCCTAATGTTTAAAAAGCTGCACAAGTATTTGATGTTGAACGAAATTTTGAACAGGGTAGACTTAAGAAAACGTTTCTCACTGGACGTACACAAATTGAACAGGCTTTTATAAGAATGAGCATATGGAGTAGCTGGCCATATTTTTAGACCGTTGTGGCCTTGAAGTTGAGCTTTCAAATCCTAAAGCGCAAAACTGCTCGTGAAGATTTCACAATCCTGTAGACGTACCATACCCAAGCGGCGGAAGGAGTCCGTTAAGCTGGTTGCTGAAGCAATCAGATCTGCGTGCTGTTCTGAAAAGCATCTCAGGTACATTTTTACAAAACTGGCTCAAGGAAGAAAATGCCCAAATTTGAAAAAAAACAGGAATATAAACAAATGAAGAAATAAGCTTATACTGCCCATAAGGTAGGAAGGTTGTCGTGAGAATGGGCGGGGTGTGAACTGCAGCTGTCTTCCCGGTAATTCCGGTTTTTGGTAACTGCTATTGTTATAAAATCGGAGAAAGCAAGTTATGATGTGCAGAAGAGCAACCAGTGCGGTCGAGTTTTTGAACACGTCGTAAGTACCATTCAACACAACTTGTTGTACTAACGAATTGCTTAACTTAAACAAACAAAAATAAATTAATATTTGGTCATCTCTAATTTGCACCACACATTCAGGGAGGCTCAGCCGCTTAATTAAGCACATAATCTTGCTAACCCCTCAAGTGGCCGATCCTTTCAATATTAGGGTGAGTTGCTGACGTTTTTGACAACAGTTATGTGTAGGATGGATGAAACCAATGTTTTACCATTTTTATTCATTAATTTTCCCTCAGCGACTAACCTTCTCCGGCTTTTGATTTTTAAACCACAAGTAAAGTAAGCGTAAATATTCTATGCTGACCAGCTTTTAGTTAGCTATTCAGCCGTTTATCCGTTCAGGGAAAGGTCTAATCTCAGTAGCTGAGCGTCGCTGGATCTTATATCATGAATTCATACTTCATGAAAACGATTGCACGTACACACTCTGACGGACAGGATCTCATGCCACTGAGAATTCCACTTGTTGCTACTCTTACGTTCAGTGATTGGCTTCAAAGCCTGTACCTGACGATCACGCACTAAGCTATCAAACTGTTGAATTTCCGATGCTCTAGTTGGCACTAACTATTGCGCTCAAAGTTTAATTGACGATCGGTGATCATGTACCACATACGTTGAAACTAGTTTAGTAATCGAGTTTTGAAACTTTGTACGTAGTTCATGTATTTATACTAGACTTACCACCCTAGCCCTGTGTGGTTTATTAACCAACATTGGGCGATTCAACTCTATAATGGGACACTTTCTTAAATGGAATATTTGAAATCTCTGCCATGAAATATTTGCCATAGGTTAATTTAGCACAGTAGGCCGCGCTTTCACTGCGACAACATGTTTCGATTATAAGGTTATACATTCACGGTAAGCCTTGTGAGGAGTTCTACTGCAGATTCTCCCCTTATTTTCGACAGGTGATCTCTAAACTTTTATTTTTGTGAAATACAAAATGACTACTTAACTGTAATGACGCGGTGCGCAGGTCAACAGACGTCTAAATGTGATGTTCAATTACAATCTGGGCTACATTTCTTAGGCCACTACTAGCATTTAGACATACAGCATTTTCTGGGTATACAGTAAGCAGTATCTCGGTCACTAGAAAAAAAGAGTATTTAAAATCGTTTTGAGTATTTGCGTAATAACTTCAGTAAAAAGTGAAACGTTCACACGAGGTCGTAACTAGTCCAAAAGGAGTCGATGGTCATAGGATAGAATGTATGTTTCAAACACATCCAGGCAGCGGTGACTCTTGGCATATCACCTAGGTTTTACTGTATTACGGCGCCTTGCTCCAACAGAAGAATAGCCTAGCAAAATGTGGAATGGAGACCCGGCATTAACAGTTTCTGATGGAAGCGAAGAACCACTCAAAACTCACATTAGAGGTTGACTCAGAAGAGGTAAATAATCCAATAAAAAAGTGTAAAAAATGCGACTAGAAAATAAACAAAAAAAAAGCCGCGAAGTCATATAAACCTACATTATTCTGCAGTTTCTAAAAATAGACTAGCTGACGATGTGACTAAATACAAAATAAATCACCCCCTCAAGACCTTAAACGGCTTGCTTATATTTTTTGTAGTCTGGCGTGTAAAGTCATTTCTGGAGATACGACGAATTTTGTGCCCAAAGAAAACTAAAATAATGCCAAAAATAGTCATAAACAACAAAAAAATCTATACAACCCATTAAATCCGCGTAAGTGCGTTCTGAAATTTCTCAATCTGGAAATTTGTAAAAGATTTTTTACATCCATACCGACTACATCGTAAACGTGTAGAATTTCTTTGGGAACGACAAAGAAGCTGGGCCTCTGCTATGAACGCTTGAATTTTTCGGGAATGTCTTAGAACTTAACGAAGTTTTGAAGAGGTTAAGGTGTGTTCGTAATTTCACTAGGAAGTTTCTTGTCGTGATTGTTATGACGCCATGAGGACGTGATTAAAAAATGTCGCCAACGATTAGAGATTTTCATGCTTAATTGGCATATAATGTTTCGCAGTTTTCACACAAGGTGTCTCTTGAGAAACTTGAAGTTACTAGAAAATAAATAAACTATTCTCAAATGTGAAACTTTTACTACTCCTCCTCCTTTTCAAAAGAAAAGGCATAAGGCATACTAAAAATGCGACTTGAGAAACAAATTTTATCTAAATCTGATCCAAACTCGTATCCGAAATCCAATGGAATATCTGAATCTAAATTTTATCCGACATCCGATTTCTATCCTATATCGAAACTTTATCCGACATCTGAATTTATCTCATATTAGATTTTATTCGTCCGATTTTTATCCAATATCTGAGTTTTATCGGGAATCTGATATCAAGATTTTATTCGATAACGATATCCAAATTTTATCCGACATACAAACATTAATAACGTGTATTTTCTGCCTCATTTTTGTTTTTCGAGCCTTTATGTTTTGTTGCTCACTCTCAGCACAACATTTTTTATTTCAAGATGCAACCGAACAACATTGTATGAAGTTGCCTACTTTTTCAAGTTGAAACTCATGAAAGTCATGTTTAAAATTTCGTAAAGATGTATTGTCGAATCAGACTGAAATAATTGTTTTTTGAGCGATGTCTTTCGAATAAGCGGATAGTTTTCGGATAATTGGATACTTGCGGATAACGATAACTTCGAATAATCGAATAACTTAACTAACAGCACAACATTTTTTAATTCAAGATGCAACCAAACAACATTATATGAAGTTGCCTACTTTTTCAAGTTGAAACTCATGAAAGTCATGTTTAAAATTTCGTAAAGATGTATTGTCGAATCAGACTGAAATAATTGTTTTTTGAGCGATGTCTTTCGAATAAGCGGATAGTTTTCGGATAATTGGATACTTGCGGATAACGATAACTTCGAATAATCGAATAACTTAACTAACAGCACAACATTCTTTATTTCAAGATGCAACCAAACAACATTATATAAAGTTGCCTACTTTTTCAAGTTGAAACTCATGAAAGTCATGTTTAAAATGTCGTAAAGATGTATTGTCGAATCAGACTGAAATGATTGTTTTTTGAGCGATGTCTTTCGAATAAGCGGATAGTTTTCGGATAATTGGATACTTGCTGATAACGATAACTTTCGAATAATCAAAAAACTTAACTAACAGCACAACATTTTTTATTTCAAGATGCAACCAAACAACATTATATGAAGTTGCATAATTTTTCAAGTTGAAACTCATGAAAGTCATGTTTAAAATTTCGTAAAGATGTATTGTCGAATCAGACAGAAATAATTGTTTTTTGAGCGATTTCTTTCGAATAAGCGGATAGTTTTCGGATAATTGGATACTTGCTGATAACGATAACTTCGAATAATCGAATAACTTAACTAACAGCAAAACATTTTTTATTTCAAGATGCAACCAAACAACATTATATGAAGTTGCCTACTTTTTCAAGTTGAAACTCATGAAAGTCATGTTTAAAATGTCGTAAAGATGTATTGTCGAATCAGACTGAAATGATTGTTTTTTGAGCGATTTCTTTCGAATAAGCGGATAGTTTTCGGATAATTGGATACTTGCTGATAACGATAACTTTCGAATAATCAAAAAACTTAACTAACAGCACAACATTTTTTATTTCAAGATGCAACCAAACAACATTATATGAAGTTGCCTACTTTTTCAAGTTGAAACTCATGAAAGTCATGTTTAAAATTTCGTAAAGATGTATTGTCGAATCAGACAGAAATAATTGTTTTTTGAGCGATTTCTTTCGAATAAGCGGATAGTTTTCGGATAATTGGATACTTGCTGATAACGATAACTTCGAATAATCGAATAACTTAACTAACAGCAAAACATTTTTTATTTCAAGATGCAACCAAACAACATTATATGAAGTTGCCTACTTTTTCAAGTTGAAACTCATGAAAGTCATGTTTAAAATTTCGTAAAGATGTATTGTCGAATCAGACAGAAATAATTGTTTTTTTTGGGCGATTTCTTTCGAATAAGCGGATAGTTTTCGGATAATTGGATACTTGCTGATAACGATAACTTTCGAATAATCGAATAACTTAACTAACAGCACAACATTTTTTATTTCAAGATGCAACCAAACAACATTATATAAAGTTGCCTACTTTTTCAAGTTGAAACTCATGAAAGTCATGTTTAAAATGTCGTAAAGATGTATTGTCGAATCAGACTGAAATGATTGTTTTTTGAGCGATGTCTTTCGAATAAGCGGATAGTTTTCGGATAATTGGATACTTGCTGATAACGATAACTTTCGAATAATCAAAAAACTTAACTAACAGCACAACATTTTTTATTTCAAGATGCAACCAAACAACATTATATGAAGTTGCCTACTTTTTCAAGTTGAAACTCATGAAAGTCATGTTTAAAATTTCGTAAAGATGTATTGTCGAATCAGACAGAAATAATTGTTTTTTTAGCGATTTATTTCGAATAAGCGGATAGTTTTCGGATAATTGGATACTTGCTGATAACGATAACTTCGAATAATCGAATAACTTAACTAACAGCAAAACATTTTTTATTTCAAGATGCAACCAAACAACATTATATGAAGTTGCCTACTTTTTCAAGTTGAAACTCATGAAAGTCATGTTTAAAATTTCGTAAAGATGTATTGTCGAATCAGACAGAAATAATTGTTTTTTTGGGCGATTTCTTTCGAATAAGCGGATAGTTTTCGGATAATTGGATACTTGCTGATAACGATAACTTTCGAATAATCGAATAACTTAACTAACAGCACAACATTTTTTATTTCAAGATGCAACCAAACAACATTATATAAAGTTGCCTACTTTTTCAAGTTGAAACTCATGAAAGTCATGTTTAAAATTTCGTAAAGATGTATTGTCGAATCAGACTGAAATAATTGTTTTTTTAGCGATGTCTTTCGAATAAGCGGATAGTTTTCGGATAATTGGACACTTGCTGATAACGATAACTTCGAATAATCGAATAACTTAACTAACAGCACAACATTTTTTATTTCAAGATGCAACCAAACAACATTATATGAAGTTGCCTACTTCTTTAAGTTGAAACTCATGAAAGTCATGTTTAAAATTTCGTAAAGATGTATTGTCGAATCAGACAGAAATAATTGTTCTTTTAGCGATGTCTTTCGAATAAGCGGATAGTTTTCGGATAATTGGATACTTGCGGATAACGCTAACTTTCGAATAATCGAATAACTTAACTAACAGCACAACATTTTTTATTTCAAGATGCAACCAAACAACATTATATGAAGTTGCCTACTTTTTTAAGTTGAAACTCATGAAAGTCATGTTTAAAATTTCATAAAGATGTATTGTCGAATCAGACAGGAATAATTGTTTTTTTAGCGATGTCTTTCGAATAAGCGGATAGTTTTCGCATAATTGGATACTTGCGGATAACGATAACTTTCGAATAATCGAATAACTTAACTAACAGCACAACATTTTTTATTTCAAGATGCAACCAAACAACATTATATCCCCCCAACATTATGTCCGATCCGATCCGTATCCGACTTGTGCTGGGTCGGACACATATTTCGGATATCCAAGTCGTACCTTTATAAGATAAGTGAATATTAATTCATTAACATGTTTTTTCTAGGTAGCACTTTTTTCTTTTTCGTGGCGTCAGCAGGGCTACCATGACCCTTTCATGACTGGACCGGTGATTTGGGAATGGGTGGTCATAGATCAAGGCCGGCCTGCCAAAGTTTATACCGTCAGTGGCTTCCTAACCACTGGCCTACGGCAGACCTTGTTGCCAGGTAGTTTCCTGGAGTGGTCAAAACGAAGATCAGCTACCGCGGACTTTCTGGGAAAACTCGCCTCTCAAGGTTCTTCAGCCCTTCAGTGGGTTAGGGTACCCAAGTGCAGAAAACTGATGCGGTTGAACCAAATAAGGCTGCCCTGAAGACTGAACTGAAGGGATGGTGAAATGGTGATGCAAATATATAACTTCCCACACAAAGACAACTTCATCTCCATGCAGTGCATACCGGGTCTCTACTTTAGATAGAGTTGAACGGGGCGTTATCGAAGGTCTAAAAAGTCTTAATTGGTAGGTCGAGGTAGGTAAATTTTCAGCATAAAAGATAAGCCAGTCCACACTTGAGAAGGATTCCACCTGCAGTTGGTTAGTTCATATGCTGGACTAGGGGTGAGGGGACTTCTTAGAGAACATGGACCCGTACGGGTGAGCACATTAATAGTTCCAGCGCCAGCCCGGGGAGCTAGTAGAGACGTTGCAAGCTATCTTTCACCAAAAGAGAATGACGCACTAATTGACCGTATCTCAATTCACATAAATGGAACCGTAACAGTTAAGCTGAAAGGCAGATATGCCATGTAAATCCGTAACACACATTTTTGTAGTCTGTTCTGACGAATCTGTTTTTCTAGAGACTACAAAAAACAGAGCTCCACACAAGACCAGTGACAGTACATATTAGATAAATTTGAAAAAAGCTATTTTTATAGACGAAAGCTCAGGTAAATATTAGATTATATTAAGGCAATTATATTAAAATAGTTTTATACCGCTCGTTTCACCCAACTAGGAATATAGAGAGCAGCAGTCGCATCAGGTATGAACCCACGTATCTTTGGCGTTTGCGGTTGCCGATTGCGATACCGTGTTATCTTCCTAGTTTTGTGAGCTTCCCTGTAAATATACATTATTTAGCAAGCGTGAACATTTAGATACACAAGTTTCGCAAGTTTCAAGCGTTGAATGGTTTTAGATTAGTCACAAAACAGGTAGTTTTGGGTTTTAAACTCTCTTACCCTCCTTGAAGTTTCTTACAATCTAAAAAGTTGAAATTTCGACTTAAACTACGTGTGTCAATCAAAAGATCTTTAACAGTACAAGAAAATTCCAGTGATTTTCTACCACTTTTAGAACACTTTCATTACATTTAAAGTCAAATTTACGAAGTAAGCAAATCTAAGAGCGTCATTTATAACGTCTTACGAGTATTTTAAACAGAAATGTTCTACTTAGAAATATAATTACGCCGTCTTTGAAGTTTGGCGAGTAAAGTTTTTGGTGATTTTCCGTAAGATTTTACATTTTATCATCCAAACTTTTATCAATGGTATTTTATGAAAGTGAGACGAAGATAAAATGCGACGCCTGTAAAGCAGTTTAGAGCAAGATTTAAGATATTTATCTTCCATACTTCCTTTGTAAAGGGAAACGCAAGAACGTGATAATGATGTAATCAAATTGATAGCTGTGCTTAACGAAGACATCTGAACTACTTTGCTGTTTGTATTCATCTTATGGCGTCTTTTATACCTGCGAAGACGTAAAAAAGATTTAACAAGGTAGGTGTATATGATTTGCAATTTATTTTTTTTCCACAATTATTGGAAATTGGATGCTTTTATGGTTTCAGGATGTTTAATTACTTTAGATGCGAACTTTGTCGATAACAGTAACTTTCTGTTGCTTTAAGCATTTTTACTAGAAATGCAGACTCGTATCTCTTGCAGTGCACTTAATACGACCGCGTTCGAGAAAATTGAATGGTTCGGAATATCGTACAAACGCAAGAGCACTTGATCCATTCTGTTCTTCCAATGTAGTCAAGGGTTATTCAGGATAAGTTATTTTACTATTGACTGCATTTCACATATCATATACGTACCTAAGACTGATGTAAATAACGGTTGCCCTTGTGCAACTTATGTTTTTGTATTAACATCTGCATTCTTGGTGATATCATCTGTTTTTAACCTTGGGCTAGGATAGTGATTATGGAAATAATAATGCAATGTATGTAAATGGCAGTATAGGTATCGGTGATTGTATTTATATTATCATTATCACAAATGATTATAAATCATGCGATCTTTATATCGCTTTTAGAGCTTGATTTCCTTTGGATTTAGGCAACACTTTGTACTCTTCAAATGCCAAGTTATCAATGTTATCAGGTAGTTGAGTTAATCATGGTTGTTGCGAATTATTAATAAAATTAAATTTTCCTTTTTGTTGGTTATATTTATAAAATTTTTTTAAGGCCAATTAAGTTGCTTAATCAGCATTTTTGTAATCTTTCTCCATCCCGCTTATAACTTTATGTGATTATCTTAGTTTCTTTTCATTTTGCTTTTGTGATAATCTTTAAAAAATAGAAGAAAAGTCCTTCCTGTTTCCGGCTTCTTTACGTTTTTACACAAAAACCATTTCTAGATTTTCCGTGTTGAAAAATTTTGGGCGGCCTCTACTCGCATTTGATATAGTTTTTCTGCATATGACTGTTTCTGGTATTATTTGAATGTTTTGAGTTAAAAGATCTCGTTAGAAGCTTTAGCGAAACGATCTCATTGGTTTTATTTAGATAATTTTCTGGTCGTATTTTTTCACCTTTTCCTTTGGATTATTTATCATTTCTGGTTTAACCCTTACTGTGAGATTCGAGTGGTTCTTCGTTCCTGCCTGCAACTGTTAAGGCGGAACATCTCCAAGTTTTGCTGGCCTGCGATGCTGGAGGATTCTAGCATTATGTTGGAGCCAATCGTCGCTAAAATCCCAGGAAAAAGGAGAAGTTAAACCTGCGTGGATTTCATAAAAACGAAGTATATTATATAGCCACGGGCGGATCCAGAGAATTATTTGGGGGGGTGGGAACTTTTTGGAAAAACAATTGGTTTAATATATAATAATTAAACAAACATTATTTGTTTCTATCCTATAAATATTTATTTATAAATTTGGGGGGGGGGGATTTCCCCATTTCTCCCCCCGTGAATCCGCGCCTGATATAGCTATTAATGTTTGTTGCATGCTTTTTTACTTGTTTATGATTGTTGGTTTAATCGATTAACTAATTTATTATTGGGCGAGAAATCGGATTGGCGGAGCATTCCTTGTGGATGACACTGATTAGTATAATCATTTGGTCTACCGTACTAGAATTTATCAAGTAAACATACAAACCACTAATCCACCAAATCTGGCTTTAACTTAATTAGTTTTCCTCTTGCAGATATTCTTTTATATAATTATTTAAGCATTTCTATTTACATCATTTCTGTCACCTTATAAAAGGTGCAGCAGCGGTTTACAGTAAGTTTATGCGTGATTTGAAAAATTTCTTAGTATTCATCGATACCGTCTGGCTCTGTTGGCGTAGAGCCGTTAAAGAATCTCTTTGTTTGTTGATTGAGTCAGTGGCGTCGTATTTATATATTTTTGTGAGAGATTCAAAGTTTACATCCTGGATTGACATCCTAGGATAGTAGTTTAGTAGTTCAAAAACTTCCACGACTATTGATTCCGTCTGGACTAGTTATCACTTTGTGGGAACTTTTTTGTGGTTTGACCTGAATCCTTGGTTTTCCATTTGTTTTCAATTTTGAGCTAGAATGACAAAAACAAATCAGATTATAATCATGCAATCACAATGTTAAGTTAAAAAAATGATTATGTAATAATTGTGAAATCAGATAACACACAGGGCACATAAGACATAGAGCACTGACTATACTAACTCACTTAACAGAGAATATAGACAGTACGCGATGCGGACAAAAACGTGGTCAGGTAGTCGGTTATCAACAATGATACTAAACAATGAAAGAATGTAGAGTAGATACTAGATATATGGTAGATAGTATACGGTTAACTATAAGCGGTATTTAAACAATAGATGTGGGTAGCAAAAGGTAGCGAATAGTACCAGGCAAGTATTAGGTAGACCATTAACGGTAAATAATAGACAGTAGACTGCAACGGACAGTAGACGATAAAGAATAAACAAGAGACAGTAGACAGTTAACAGCACTCATTAAACTAGTATAACAGCGAGGTAGGGTAGTAGCACAGATAAAAGTCTGTGGTTAGCAATGTAGCCTACAACATACATCGTAGATGTATAGTAAGCAACACGATACAGACAGTAAACAGTGAACAATAAATAGCGGAAGCGCACGCTAGGTAGTGAAGAGTAGGTAGTACCGTAGACTAATAAGATTGCTAGACTCCGCTGACGTGTCGACTGGTAAATTTCTTATTCGCCCCAAAAACATGCATTTTTTGTACTAATTAAACAAATAACTGTTCACGTAGCCTACCAAAAATGATTCCGCGTGCTATCGGTAGTTCGTTATTGACGATCGACAGAGGTAGATAGTAATCTGTAGATGGGAGAAGGAGAGCAGTGGAATTAGGCTGTGGTCGGCACAAAGTGGATCGCAGATAATAGTCACGTTAATTGTTTACTATCGTCAACACAAGTTAGTAGGTTATAGACAGTACAAAATAAACTGTAGATAATACACAGCATGAGAATAAGGTGGACAGTAAATCAGATCTATACAACTTCTCAGTCTGAGTATTCGACGGGTCAAAATTAAAACATCCGCAAACTTCAAAAACCCAATTTAGTAATTTAACTAGAATCTATCAATCTTGATGATAATATTTACTAGGCTGCAAGTATCTAAGGCATCCGAATTGCAGGTTGCACAAACCTACAGTAATTAACAATAAACAGTGAATAACGGTAATCGTAATGATAATAATCGTAGGCAGTAGATGATAGGTCCGTAGGTGTTAAATAGAAAGTAGTAAATAGTATAATTAAAATGAAGATTTTAGTAAATATACAGTAGTGAAAAGCTGTAACCAGTAGACGATACGACAAGTAATAGAGTATGGACGGTAGATAATTAACAATAGTAGCCAATAAATATGAATGATTGAATATATAAATGAATGAATGATTAAATGATTGAAGGCAGATAAAAAGTACGCCTTGATATGATCGCAATTTATATTGGTTCACAGTAAATAGTAGATACTGACCGTTAAATAATTAATAAAAGACATTATAGACATTAACAGTAGAAATCAGATGTACGGTAGACAGTTGATACAAGATAGTAGGTAGTGGACAGCAGACAATAGACAGTAGACAGCAGGCAGTCGACAGTAGATTGTGGACAGATGGAGTGGTCAGTCGGCAGTAAACAGTAGACAGCGGACAGGAGACGGTAAAGAGTCGACGTAGACAGTGCAAGTGGACAGTGAACGGTAAACATTGGACAGAGAATCGGGAACAGTAGACATTAGACATACGCAGTAGAGAGTAGATAGTAAACAGTAGACATTGGACAGCAGATAGAAGACAGCGAAGAGTGGAAGTGGACGGTGAATTGTAAAAAGTGGACAGTAGACAATTAGGCATAGACAGTAGAGAGTAGATAATAAACTGTAGACAGCAGACAGTAGATATTAGGCATAGACAGGAGACAGTAGACAATAGAGTGTAGACAGTAGACAGCAGACCGCAGACGATAGACAGCAGACACTAGACAGTAGACAGTAGACAGTAGGCAATAGGCAGTAGGCAGTAGACAGTAGACAGTAGACAGTAGACAGTAGACAGTAGACAGTAGACAGTAGACAGTAGACAGTGGACAGTGGACAGTGCAGTGGGCAGTGGACAGTGGACAGTGGACAGTGGACAGTGGACAGTGGACAGTGGACAGTGGACAGTGGACAGTGGACAGTGGACAGTGGACAGTGGACAGTGGACAGTGGACAGTGGACAGTGGACAGTGGACAGTGGACAGTGGACAGTGGACAGTGGACAGTGGACAGTGGACAGTGGACCGTGGACAGTGGACAGTAGACAGTAGACAGTAGACAGTAGACAGTAGACAGTAGACAGTAGACAGTAGACAGTAGACAGTAGACAGTAGACAGTAGACAGTAGACAGTAGTCAGTAGTCAGTAGACAGTAGACAGTAGACAGTAGACAGTAGACAGTAGACAGTAGACAGTAGACAGTAGACAGTAGACAGTAGACAGTGCAAGTGGACAGTGAACGGTAAACATTGGACAGAGAATCGGGAACAGTAGACATTAGACATACGCAGTAGAGAGTAGATAGTAAACAGTAGACATTGGACAGCAGATAGAAGACAGCGAAGAGTGGAAGTGGACGGTGAATTGTAAAAAGTGGACAGTAGACAATTAGGCATAGACAGTAGAAAGTAGATAATAAACTGTAGACAGCAGACAGTAGATATTAGGCATAGACAGGAGACAGTAGACAATAGAGTGTAGACAGTAGACAGCAGACAGCAGACCGCAGACGATAGACAGCAGACACTAGACAGTAGACAGTAGACAGTAGGCAATAGGCAGTAGGCAGTAGACAGTAGACAGTAGACAGTAGACAGTAGACAGTAGACAGTAGACAGTAGACAGTAGACAGTAGACAGTAGACAGTGGACAGTGGACAGTGCAGTGGGCAGTGGACAGTGGACAGTGGACAGTGGACAGTGGACAGTGGACAGTGGACAGTGGACAGTGGACAGTGGACAGTGGACAGTGGACAGTGGACAGTGGACAGTGGACAGTGGACAGTGGACAGGAGACAGGAGACAGTAGACAGTAGACAGTAGACAGTAGACAGTAGACAGTAGACAGTAGACAGTAGACAGTAGACAGTAGACAGTAGACAGTAGACAGTAGACAGTAGACAGTAGACAGTAGTCAGTAGTCAGTAGACAGTAGACAGTAGAAAGTAGACAGTAGACAGTAGACAGTAGACAGTAGACAGTAGACAGTAGACAGTAGACAGTAGACAGCAGACAGCAGACAGCAGACAGCAGACAGCAGACAGCAGACAGCAGACAGCAGACAGCAGACAGCAGACAGCAGACAGCAGACAGCAGACAGCAGACAGCAGACAGCAGACAGCAGACAGCAGACAGCAGACAGCAGACAGCAGACAGCAGACAGCAGACAGCAGACAGCAGACAGCAGACAGCAGACAGCAGACAGCAGACAGCAGACAGCAGACAGCAGACAGTAGACAGTAGACAGTAGACAGTAGACAATAGACAGTAGACAGTAGGTAGGAGACAGTTAATACCAGATGCAAGACAGGAGATTCTTTAATAAGTATAAGTGATTAAGTAATATAATACACAGTAGACAGTCAATGGTAAGATAGTTGGTAAGAAATCGGAAGCATACACCTAGAAATAGGCAAGTATGGTAGCAGTAAATTTAGGCAGTGGAAAGTACGTACATACATACATACATACATACATACATAGTTTAGCGAGAAATATAAGGTAAACGGCTAACCACTAAACAGATGGGACGGATGCTAGACAATAAATAATATACAGCAGATAATACAGTAACTAGACTCAGTAAATAGTCGTTAGTATCGTGTAGACAGTTGATAGATAACAGAGGCTAGCGAGTAGATATTTGGCAGTAGATAGAATTGTTTGCTGCTTAATAACTCCTCCTAGATAGGAAGGGTTTAAAATAAAACGAACTACATTGAACCAAATACAATTTTATTTCCTTTCTGTTATGGTTTAAACTCAATTAAGTTCTCGTTAATAATGTGTTATATTGACAAGTTCTTTGTGTTTTAATTATTACAAAAATGTATGATTTAGCAACTTTAAAGTTCAACGTATCATACTTCCTGCTGTCTGATGATCCTGCTAAATAACAAGTGCAGCACAATAGATATTGTTGATCTTTCAATTTGCTTTACAATAAATTCTATTTTCTTAACTAAGTTTTTTACATTTCAAAATTTGATTAATTGAGTTTGTTTAGGTCACCACATTAAATACAGACCATTTCAATTAAAACGATCCACCTTGTATAACTAATTATATACTAAATATTAAATGTTTTATCTTCATATTTTTTTAGTAAATCAAATTCAAATTTTTTTATTTTAACTATAGATTATTTAAAAAAATCACCTTATACTTAAGTACTCAAAATGACTCCATCGACTTCAATGTAGGACTAGTAGGTATTGTATTATATCGGGTGTCTCCAGGTACATGAAAGTCCATGTATGGAAATCAGGGTAATGTCACGTTTTTGTAAGACGGAGATCAAGAACATTTCGAAGAATGGAGAGAGTTGTCTCCAAAAGTTTAAAGACTAAATTTTTAGTCTAACTTTTGTGATTGCTGTTCAAGTTCGGTTCAATGGATTCTTACACAACTGTGCTCAATAAATTGACTACAGTTTGTGTTCATTACTGCAGAAAAAGACAAGATTATCTTATAATTATGTATAAAATATACAGTGGTGCTTCTTAAAAGATAACAATTTAATCTTTACATATTGCATTTTTAGCTCCTTCTTTGTGGTACTCTGGTGGTGTGGCACTACATTCAAGAAAGCAATCATAAGACCACACCGAAATCCTTATTAGAAAAAAATGCAATGACTTTAATCTTTTTACGATCAGAATATTAAATAAGAAAAGCAGACAGACTCTTTTCGTCAAGTATATTTAAGTTTCCGGCAGAAGAAAGGTCTGTTAGAGCCTCTGGGGGAGGATGTACAATAGTATCTAGTATGAGGACATGTTGGACATGAAGACTAACACAATAGATTTATTTAAGAGAAGTAATTTGGTTCACTTTAATAGCGAGATTAGAAAATAATATCGACAGCACTTTAGGCGCATAAATCTTAATCGAAATAAATAATTACTTACTTGAAGAAATAAATCTATACTAATTTTTCATAGAAGATAATGCTACTGATATTCTTTTTTGCAATACAGAATCTACGTTGTCGATCTTTGCTACTAGCAATAGTCAGAAACTGAATGACTAACATGAAGGTTTGCTGAATTGTCCTGGTTCTGTTGAATGTAGTTTGGAATCTTATTAAAACTATTAGTTGTGCTGTAAGACAATTGTCATATTGGAAGTTCTGAGGTTATGTTTTACAATTAAATAATATGTGTTGCATTGGCCACAACATTCATTATCATCTACTGCTTGCCTACTGGATATCTATATAATTTTAATGTTGTACAAACCCATTTTTATTACCGCATTCCATTGTTTTTCAAAACATTTTAATATGTCATTTTTGCGACATTTTATTAAAATTTACTTTTAATAATATAATGTGCAGCACATAGAAGTATACCTAACTTTTTCTTATAACTTACTTTTTTTGGAGAACAATGGAGGAGTTAATGTACCACAGTGCTGACGCTCTCGTAATATTTCTTAAATTTATATAAAATGTTTTTGACAACAATTTATATGTAAGTACCTTTAGGATGACGAGGAAGAAATACCAGATCCTTTCTGCGATCCAATTAAACCTGCGTGTGTAACATTTAAGGATGTAAAACATGCAGAAGAATTGATTAAAGGAGGTGTAATTTATACACCATGCAACGTACGGAATATATATTTTTTAGATTTTCAAAGATAATTTTAAATCGGATTAATGTTTTAGAAATCAAGATTATCGGATGATTATGGAATGAATCTATATTTAAAATGTGAATATCAACAATTTACTGGCAGGTATAATCTGATTTTGAGAATTTATATTTTGAGGTTATGCTTGAATTTATAGGATAGAATGTTTCCTTTTATCTATTTGAAACAAATAATTTATACTTAGTTTAATAAGGAACAAGAAGCATTCAATAATTATTTGAAAACAGTCACAATAGATATATGTAAGTATTAGTTAAGGGACAACCTAAAATTTTTACACCAGAATCTTCAAACGAATCTGTGTCTGCTATGGCTTTGTGAATAGGTCTAATAAGAATTACAATTTAAGATTGTAGCAGATACAAGTAGCGGAATCTATAAGATCTAGATCATAACATACTGTTAACTAATATAATTTATTGGTATTGACGATGACTCTGTGGCGCGGACAAAATAAAGAAACCTTAAGTGAATATCTTGAATTCAATTGGACAGCGAGATATGTGCCACAAGAGTTGTACTTTACTGGGATGTAAGCATGAAAAATAACTATTAGGGCAATGAAGGTGTGCTCTTCATCCCAACCAGTAACACTAGCAATGGAGACTAGCAGTGGAGAGTAGTGGATAGGTTTTACTTTATTATTTGTCTTTGCCGAGTCCTTTAGGGACGGTAAAGATGGTCCAAATATAATTATAGTCCAGTCAAATTAGAAAAAAAGTATGTCCGTGTATTTTTATATAGAGTTTCCTTGTGGGTTGTTAAATAACCCCCTAAAAGTCAACACCTATAGGTAGTGAGCTCGAAGAAATAATTAGGGTAAACCACGCCCCCTAACGGGTTTTGCGTTTTTCTCGAAAACTATTAGCTTTATCGAGATGAAAGAGGTTAGGTAAAATAAAGTTTGTTTAATTTCCTACCAAAAATGTCCAAATGCTTTTTCGTACCTCTCCTTTTTTGTGTTATCGAAGAAAAAAGGTATGTCATACACGGATCAGCAATTTGCTGTAGTTTTGCTCAAGGAACTTTCAGGCCTAACTTTCTGTGATCTCATATTCGTCATGAAGTAGCTAAGAAAAATTTGTTAAGAGCTGCACGTGATCGTGTTCCAGTCATCTTTTACTGTAGCATCTCTTCGGCAAAATCCATCAGGCGATATCGATATTCTTAGTGCCAGTTGGCTGAAAAACTTCTATTGACAAGCTACTTCTTAGCAAAGTACATTATACTATTAGTCAATTTTTATAATGAATAATTTTTCATGTAAAACTGAAATACACGATTTAATTCCCGACTTGTTTTAAATTGTACGGGCGCTACAAGGCAACAGCTTTATTTTAAATCGTGTATTTCAGTTTTACAGCAAAAATCTTTCAAGAAAAAAATTTACTCTGTATACGTATTGGGTTGGATAAGAAATTGAGTAGTGCAATGTACTCGCCTAAGAATTAACTTGCCAATTTTTTCAGCCGACTGGCACCAAGAATATCGATAATATCGGCTGATGGATTTTGCAGAAGAGTTGCTACCACGAGATGACTGGACCACGATCGCGTCCTGTTCTCAACAAATCTTTCTTAGCTACTTCATGACGAATATAAGGCTACAAAAAGTTACGCCCGAAAGTTCCTTGAGCAAATTTATTGGTGCAATTTTCTGATCAATGTATGACATATCTTTTTTCTTCGATAACACAAAAAGAGGGCGAAGTACGAAAAAGCATTTGGTCATTTTTGGTAGGGATTTAAATTAGCTTTAGTTTACCTAACCTCCTTCATCTCGATAAACCTAATAGGTAGTTTCCGAGAAAAACGACAAAAACCGTTAGGGGGCGTGGTTTACCCTAATTATCTCTTTGAGCTCACCACCTACAGGTTATTTAACAACTCACAAGGAACTCCACGAACATTTGTTCTAAATTGACTGGACTATTAGCCAAATAAGGAAAAGAAATGTAACTCTGGAAACCATGAGGGGATTAGCAAGAGCATAGTATTGGATCAGACTGGACATTTTGTCTCTATAATATTGGTATGGGCTCTATTCCACAAGAGTCCTGTCAACGTAATGTTTGATGTAATGTTACCTTTATAGGTAACTAGTTAATTCTAGTAAACCTAGGTGTTGGGCTACTGCTTAAGTCATTCCTGCAGATAGTATAATAAGAGATGAATATTTACAAGTCTCGAGTGCACGAACACCACTCTAGTGGTGTGTAGCCTACAGACTCTGACGGGCTATTGTTGGAATGATTATAATTTGTTCTCATCTATCTGATATGTACGTTACTAAAAATTGAATAAAACCTTCTCAGAAGATGAAAAATGGGAGCGGCAGTGCCAATACTAGTAAACACTTATTGTAGGAACTAGAAGCATAAATCAAAGAATTTTCCAAAAAGAAGAATTCTCCTCTAATTACATTTGGTACTGCCTAGAGCGTCTCTGCATGTGACATAAGGAGAAAGTGTGTATATCAGAGATGTGTATATCAGAGACTACTTACGTTTTTACTACGTAATTAGTTTATGGAGATAAGTGATAGTGTGAGAAAAGAGAAACCAATGGTACTAATAATAGCACCAACCACTTTAGTACCCAAAAATGCGGCGTCTTTGATGATGGTAAAATATTGTACTATTTGTAAAACATTTTTATCGAATTTAAAATCCTACAAATTAATTTTTTTCGAGATGTGAGATTGATTGGCAGGATGGTGAGCTTTCTATAACCAAAATTACTTAGAAAGAATTACAGTGAGCCTAGAATTGGAATACTGGGTAAGACTAAGAAGAGAACTGATATAAGATCTGAAAGTTGATGATGCTGAAAGAAAAGCTTATGTATTAACCACTTCGGGACAACACTCGGAATGACTAGATTTGTTAGGATCTCTACTAGAAACAGTAAACGCAACCAGATCTGGCTTATTCTAGACTTGCACTTGTACATGCCCTCGATATCCAGAGCTCTTGCCTCTGAATGTACTTTTTGATCGACATCCCCATGAGTCCTGAAGGAACAATACATGGAGCAGGTCCTCCTTTGCTGCTTATCGCTAGCAAAACCAAAGGTTCTTGGTAAATATAGCGTGTGTTTTATAAATTATTTTAGTATTGATTTAATACCTTTTTTTATGGACGTAACTATTGTTTTCGGCAATACCAGTTCCATCTAATGTGAAGTAGGACTTATTGTCCATTAACTAATCCATAATCCTTAAGGTCTGTAGTCTGCAATCGGAAAGCCCAAAAACGACATTCATAATATAAATAAAAACCTCCCAATCTGACAGCAACATTCGAAAGTAACCCCCCTTCAACGTTGTCATGTAGAGTGACAGTTTCTGCTTTTATGTTACAAAGGTTGATTGAATCTAACAATATATATCGATTGCCCACTTGTTTTATTTTCACTATTGAAAGCTTCATATTCGTTAATATTGTACTCATAATTGACAAAGAAACCTTTAATAACACTCTTAATTTCACTTAAGACAAGGTAGAAGCGTTTGCATGAAACTTTACCGTGCAAGAAAGAAGTGCTGCAAAAATTTACCTAACAACCAAGAAAAAATTTGATTTGATAGTTGTACAACTTTTTCAAAATTCTCTTTTAGATATTGTAACAAGCTAATTTCTTTGAACAAAATTCCAATAAACAAATGAAGCATAAAAAAATCTTATACTTATGCAAAAAACAGTTCCCGCCAGAGACTTCTCACTTATTTGGATTACTTTCACCATTCGTGGGTGTTAATGACAAAGATATTAATTTCAGCCACCAAAATTGTTTAAAAGCAACGATGGGAAAAACAAACACTGTCACATATTAAAGATGCTGGAATCTGGACAGCTGTAGTTGAACTCTGAACCCCTTAAAAAACTTAATTTGAGAACGTTGCAAGTATTTACACTTTTTTACTTGTTGACTTTGTTATTATTTATATTTTAATTATTTATTTACTAATGTACGATGATCGAAACTGACATCAAAACAAGTCTGAATCTACATTTATTAATGGCTTCTCTAACAAAATGATTGAAGTTAATGCGTCATTACTAGAACACATTACTTGAACTGACTAAACTCAAAATCTAATATTATTTGTTATTTTAGTCCCACAAGGGACACTCAAACTTTAATACGGGTTAAGACTGCCGAGACAGATTCTCGAATTTTTTTAATAGTAATAGGTTGTTGCACTATTTATTTAACCTTGGGTTAAATTAATCCAAATTATCAAACAAACGTCAGAAAAAAACTTTAAACCGTAACCAGAACTTTCTTAAAACCAAACCAAAAATCTCAAGGTTATGGGGAATAACCTGCTCGCCTCAGAGCTTACTTGTTGCGCTGTGCGAGTTTGTATTTGGACTGTTTAAACATTAAACAAAGCTACTAGACGATTCCCATTTGAATTCTACTAGCCAAACGCGAAATAAATTCATCGCTAGATGCTAGACGGCAAAGCCGCCTAGACGCGAGCATTCACACATCCCCTGAATATTATTCTCTCAAAATGAAGAGTAACAAATTTAGATAAAAATCTTTCTCATATGTTTATTAAAAAAAATAACCATAAAATTCAATAAACCCGAAACTAAGCTAGTTTCAATCAAAGTTCAATTGAACCCTGGTATAATGAAGTCTCGTCAAATGTGAGTTATAGTTTTAAAAGCGTTTTGTTCCTTTGTGAACATTTTAATACCGAAGAAATTACCTCAAAGTAACGACTCATTAGCCTAAAAAGAGTAATAAAATACTATATATTTTTGTTAAACAACTCCGCCTCCTCGCGGTAACTGTCGCACCGGGACTCTACATTCAAGTAGAGGCGAACGAATCTCTGTGGCAAATCACACCAGGCCTGTAATTGGTACATTAGAGCGGACAAATCATTTAAGCGCAGCCCACACTTTGGTTGGATTCGATGGGGCAGGATAAAATCTGCATGCTGGACCATATGTGGGGTAGGGTAGTCTACAGAGACTTTCAAGGGGAGATGGAACCCGATTGATGAGCACGTAAATATCTCCTGCTAACTTGCTCACTAACCTACAAGGTTAGTAGAGAGGGTATAGAAACCTCGCACTAGTTTTGGTAAGAACAGTGTTGGTAGCACTCAAATAAATAAGTGATGTGCTAATTGAACTTATCTTGATTTCTGGCTCAAAAAAGGCATGTGACGTAAATGGTGTTCATACTAATGGAATATCATTTGTTTATGGTATCAACCTTACCTCATCTTTATGGTATTATCCTTATGATATCAAGAGTTTTAAACTATCAACGGTTATAACGATCAAAGGGTTTTCTAACGGATTCTAAGATGTTTACATCATCAAAGGTGTTTCAAAAAGACTTACAGTCATTGATTTCTGCAGAGTGAAACTTATTTACTCTGATAGGTTCATATTTCTGTACTACGCGTCGCGTATGTATATTTATTGTATTGTACTTACTTTGTACTGTCCTCCAAATAGATTCTTGTCTAGACAAATCAAATTAAACTAAATTAGGCTGACCAGAAAGGCCAGGTTACATCGAGCTAATGTAATCGTTGACTTTTGACCTTTAAACTAAAAGTAGCAAAAGTAAATTAGAGTTTCTTTAACTACGATAAATGTCACTGGCTACTCAATCAAGATCAATTGGAGCAATTTTTACTAATTATTACAAATTTGAGTCTATCAATCATTCATCAGAAACTCTGGACAAAATTAAATCACCTAATTAGGATTTCTTTTACGTTTTTCAGTTTTAAAGAGAGAGGTGCACGATACGCAATGTTAATGCTAACTGACGAACAGAAGAAAAAGGGCATAGTTTCTGCGTCGGCTGGAAACCACGCCCAGGCCGTGTCTTACCATGGTCTTCTATTAGACATGCCTATTACAGTTGTAATGCCCGTTATAGCTCCGATCATGAAAATTGCTAAATGCCGGGCTTTGAAAGCCAATGTTATCGTCGAAGGAAGAGATATGGCGCAAGCAAAGAAAATCGGCTTAAGAATAGCCAATAGTAATGGAGCCCTTTACCTTAACGGGTAAAATAATACATTGCGCACAAAGATGAATTTATATTCTCAAATATTATTTTTAGGTACGATCATCCCCATATTCTAGCAGGTCAAGGCACTGTAGGAATAGAAATACTACAGCAAGTGCCTAATGCTGATGTAATTGTTATACCGGCTGGAGGAGGTGGGCTGATTGCTGGCATTGCTGTTGCAGTAAAAGAATTAAAACCAAGTTGTTTGATTTATGTTAGTAGAATCCACTATTTGTTTTAATAGAGAGTGGTTGGTTATAATCTACTTTTGTTAATATATAAAGAAAACTGACCAGCAGTATCCAAATTGTTCTAAGATACCCAGCCAATATCTAAAACAATGCATAATATTAGTAATTCTGTATTTACTGATTTTTCTTTTTATCTAATATAACAGGGAGTTGAATCTGTCAAAGGTCCCGGTTTCTCAGAATCATTAAAAGCTGGTAAACCAACTTTAGTTACTTGTGAAGCATCTCTAGCTGACGGTTTAGCGGTGCCATTTATTGGCGTGAATTCATTTAGAACTGCACAACCGCTGATAGACAAAATGGTAACCAGTTAACTAACTTTACCGCAGTTAAACCTTTTTAATTCTTACTTCAATCGTATTAGTTGGTAGTAGAAGAAAAGCATATAGCCTCAGCAATTCTAAGGCTAGTTGAAACCCAGAAATGTATAGTAGAAGGTGCTGGCGCTACTGGATTGGCTGCTGTTCTGGGAGGACAGTTGGACGAATTTAAAGGAAAAAAGTATCTTTTAGTTAATTTATGCATTGGGACAATTTGTTTTTGCCCGTTTTTTTAGTGTCGTTCTTGTGTTGTCTGGTGGAAATATCGATACATCCATATTAGGGAGATGCTTGGAACGCGGTTTAGCGGCAGACAGTCGCTTGGTCAAGGTTGTTGTTACTATTAGTGACAGGCCGGCTGGTGTTTCTGAATTGACCAAACTAATATCATCGATTGGTGTTAATATTAAAGACATGATGCATTCAAGAGCATGGGTTACAGAAGATGTATTTAGCGTTCAGGTAAGTCTTACTTTCTTTAATTAGTTCTCCACTAAATAATCTAGGCGATATTTAAAAGTTTTTCATGGAGGGTCAGTAAAAATCTGTAATTCCAAAATATAATTGCATAAAGTACCCTTTATGATTGCATTTAGCCGAATTAACGCCTTTTTGATTAACAAGACACTGTGATAGGCTAGACTTACATTAGACTGTGAAACATGAGATATGTTCCCTTTTTCTTCAAGGTTTTAGTCATCCAAGAAACAGCAAAATAAAATAAGCTTTTGTACAACAAGTTCGAAAGTTGTTTTTTTCATCCCAATGGTTAATTTTTTACGAGGTGAAACATAGAAGAGAGAAAAGACTTTCTTTCTGAGTTGCACATATGATTTCTCTACTACCTTTAGAAAACTAGGAAAAACATTAAATTTTAATAAAATCGAGTACCTAGAATTTCTAATAATTTTATAAGAATGCAAGATTTTCATAACTTTTTCATTCCTGTTATTTATACCTCCTTTGTTTAGTAAATGGGAGATTGCCTGGCCATAAATAAGATAGAGGACGTCAGCCAAATTTATTGATGTTATTAATTACTTGGTCAAAAATGAGAAATCCACAATTTGGGAAAAGATTGCCTTTAAGATTTATGTTAGATTTATATGAACTAATCTTTTTCTAAATACTAAAATTAGTTTACGAATGGCACCCTAACAATTTGTCGTGCCGAACTATAGCAATCATTATTAATTTTGAAGTCTGTATATTGAAATAAATAAAAAATATCTGTTACACAATATAAGTCCTAATAGTGATAAATAAGAAAATCTACTTGCATTATTATTCTATACATTCTAGTTTAATTTTGGGATCCCATTCTAAATACATTTTCAGTAAAATTCTTAACCCAGAAATAACTTAAAATTTTGCTATCAACCAAAAAATTTAGATAAAACATTTTTAATCACTTACATAAAATATGTGTAACATAAATCCTTTCGTAACAGCTCTTAGTAATTCTTTATTTCACAATAACCTCACAAATAGGTGCTAAATTTACTAAAACAAAAGCCCAATGATTACACAAAACAAAATATCACTAACACTGCAAACTGAAGGAAACGCAGCGGGAACAATACTTGAATTTTGAACAATTTTACAGCAATAATAAAATCTTCAAACGCTGCAACAATTTCCAATATTAACTGGTTTCATTATTATTAAATATTTCTAAACTAGAACGGTGCTTAAATAATGATTTGAGATTTTGCTGAATTGTTTAATAATCATTCCTCAAAGGAGATAATGGTCGTTAATATTCACTTTCTGCGTATTTATAATGTTTCATATTTTAAATATTTAAGTTCTTTAGAAGAACACGTTATTTAAACGGTATGATCCACAAGAGATAAATTCTCCATGTCCTCGAAATGCAATAAGTAACACAATTCAATCCCTTCGTAAACTTAATTTTCAAAATAAGGGAAACCTCGTCTGAGTCTGTACACAAATACTGGTCTATACATAGACCGAAAATACACGGAAATCTAACTAGACCCATAATAGGGAATTAAATTTTCTTCACCTAACTGATCTTTAACTGGACCTACTTTAACTTTAACTGTATTGACGAAACACGGGCTAATTCGCCGTGTACCTACCCACGAGCGAAGATCCACTTATGGATGGCGGAACACGAGACTTCCGTCTTCATAGTTGAAGCCTAACTTTCTGCATGGGTAAATTTTTGTATTCGTCTGATTATGTTTTAGAATGCGTTCTTTTGAAATTTAATCACTCAAACTTGAATGTGACGACAGGCTTACCCAATAGCAAATTTGAACGGATTTATCTGCACTTTCCTCTTAAAAGGTGCACAGAAGTAATAAAGTAGAAATTTCAAACGATAATGACTTGTCAACCAAATAAAATTTATTACAATTTTAGCACTTAATTCTTTTAAGACTCCCTCATTGTTTTCCCATATCGTGCTGGTTGAATTTTGCATTTTGTGTCATATTCCAGAGATAATACGAATCACTTATTGATAAAGTTGCCGTTAGGTTGTCATGTTGATAGGATTATGATTCTCTATATGAAATTGAAACAAAAACAAAATATACTTTTTTTTATCTAATCCTGAAGTAACGATGTACTCGTAACTCTAGTTTGACTCGAAATTAGGCGTTTCTTTATTGTAATTCTTGCAAGACAATTCGCCAATAAAAAATATAATTGAACAGACAATATGAAGTACCTTTATATGAATTAAATAAAAGTTACTGATTTTTCTCGAAAATCAAAAGACATATAATATAAATAATAATTTATATTTTAAAATAAATATAACAATAATTTCTGTAAGGATTTCTTTTTAGAAACGTATACCTAACATCTCACTAACACGATATATAATCACAAGATCTTGAGGGTATAGTGCGTATCCAGTAAAGTTTTTTAATCGTCATAAAGGAAACCTATATAAAACCTTTTGCTTCCTTTTTCTCAATTTGTCAAAAGAAATAAATGCACGTGTGTCTGTGGATTTACTATGCGGTTTTTTATAGCTGTCACCATTTTTCCAATTCTGGTTTAGTCATTTATAACACCTCTGATTCGTAGCTAAAGATACTTTCCATGATACTGCTAATTTAGTAATTTTTGTCTTTTTTGTTACTTTATTGCTCCACAGTAGCGGGTTTAATTGCCGGTTTACTCTTTTTCGTTGTCCTATTCTGTTAGATATACCTTCGCCACTTTTGTCATTTGAGGGAAGCGTCCAAATATTTAAAGCATGAGCAGTGCTTAAACTCCCATTAACTTAGAGAAAGTGACAGGCATGTCATCAATTCTGCGCGATATGGTGGACATAGTTAGTTCAGCTGTTTCCAGTGGAAAATCAGCTTAGTGTTCTTGTCTGGATAATAAACGACTAAATAGGCTCAAACTACCTATTAATTATAAAGCGGTGCGAAGAATAAGAATTTAGCAAACACTGATGATAAATCATAGACCATGCCGAACGCTGGTATAAAGATATGATTCCAATAAGCAAAGCCTCTGAATTTATTTCAGCTGTTCAGAAATATGTTGTTGCGAGGCAATGAAAGTACATTTTCACAATTTCGTTGTGCGCATGATGATGAGGTGTACCAATCTCTAAGGTAACGGAGTTTAGTACTAAATATTCCAATGTTCCCCTTCCTGGCGTTTTCCTACTACTGTATACTCGCTAATCACTATGACTTAATCGACGAGCAAGTTGTAATAACGTCTCATCAGCGATTGGCATCCCCATGCCATTACATTTTTGTATCCTTAGCTTAATTGTATAAACTTTACGTTACCGTTTCCCCCTCCCGTTGACGTTTGCAGTTTCCGCTACCGTTGCCACGGGCCATTTTATAGACTTGCTAGAAGAAAACCGCGACTCATGCGCAAATGTAATTAGTCAGGTGGCTTAGTGAAATTACCGTTACCTGGCAGATAAAAGCACCAAATTTGGTATTTGAAGGTTCATTAGAGTATACGAATAAATGTTAGCCTAGGAGCCCTCTGAAATTTCTAAAAATTTTCATGTGCAGCACTAAAATCCAAGATAGCCGACAAATACGACAAAATATCACATGTGAGTCTTTCTTTTCGAGGCACCGCTACTGCAAAAGTCATAAAAAGTGGGATTTGTGATGTGTTGCAGATGTTTACCATCTTGGATTTCATTCCTGTTTATGTAGTGTTTCTCACTTTGATTTTTGATCAGTTTGAGCGGTGTTCTAACTGGGTCATTTCAAAAACACGCAACACATTTTCTACAATACCAATCGCTCAGGCTCACGAACAAGAGACCAAGATTTTAAAAGGTTCGGGTGGTGTTGTTGGAATCTCAGAAAATCCGGTTGCTTTACGACGATGGATGCTCTCAGGGCCTGAGATGGCCAGAATGATCATTTGAAGAAGAATACATTCCGGATAATCATGACACAGATAATCCCAAGAATTCCCAACATCATGAGCAGGGACTTTCATCTCAGAAGAACTTTCAGCAACAGGTTGTTAGTCTATGTAAAACCTTCAAAGAAATGGACAATCCCTTCTCGGATGATTTCTCTGATCTAGTAAGTCTTCACAGTCGCAACTGCACAAGTGAGTCGGTGGTTGTAATCTTACACACCTTGGTGGATCGACCTACCTGAAACGGTATTATCAGGACTTTGTCAAGAATGTGCTTGAAGAACGTACCCTCTCTATACATGACCCAATCATGAAGAATTCTCTTAAACTCTTCAAGAGACCAAAGTATAAAGCAACATCTCAGCAGGGGAAGAAGCTGTGAAAGTGCTTCAGAACAATGTGACACTATTTGGTCAACTATCTATATTTATGCAGAACTAGATATCAGATTTGGATGAGTTTTGCGCATGAGATACAGTCATTCCCCCCTTCCATTTCAGACTTTGGTAAGCTTCATTTGCCAACCAACGAGGCTGGAATACTGCAATGTCTTGAGCAGCCAGGTCAATCAGAACTCCCTTCAACCTTTGACTCCAAATTTCTGGACGGTGCCGTGATCGTCCACTGTCTGTCCACTACTAGTGTCAACACCTTCAGACAGTATGCTGATAAGATATTTCTGCCTCACCTTCAGAAGCAGCTGGAGAATGTCCAAAGGTTAGATGTTGTTTGGGACACCTACATTCCAGACAGTTTAAAGGAGTCTACACGGGAAAAAAGGTGAGGGGATTCGAAGGAAAGTATCTGGTAATGGTAAATTGGATGGACTTTCTCCGTGACTCAATGAACAAGAAGGAATTGTTCAACTTTTTTACTTCCAAGGTTGTAGAGTTCAACTGGCCACCAGGCAAAGAGGTACGAGGGCAGTTTTTTAAATTCGCGGAATTTGTAAGTTGGCGGTGCAAAAACAAACATCTCACTTTTTACTATTAATTGTTGTTCATTTCTGTGTAGAAACGTCAAATTTCATACCGATATTTACGATAGTGGTTTCGCTATAGTTAAAAGATTAAGTAAATCCGTCACATTCTTGGAAAAATGTCGAACTTCGAGTTTCGCGCAGTTATTAAATTTCGCACGAAGCAAGAGAAAAGTGTAGATACCATTTTAAAAGAAATGAGAGCTGTTTACGGAGATACCTGCCCTGGTAAAACAATGATTTATAAGTGGTCACGCCTATTTAAACAAGGTAGGGAATCCCTAGAAGACGATGAACGCACTGGAAGACCAAGTGACGTAACGACACACGAAATGGTGATGAAAGTTGAACTCGCCATTATGGAAAATGATCGACTAAAACTAAAGGAGATCGCGAAAACGTTCAATATTTCTTAAACAACTGCGTTTAAAATTCTTCATGAAGATCTTGGAATGTCAAAGGTTAGTGCGCGATGGGTCCCCCGAAACCTTACACCTCATCAAAAACAATACCGCGTTGATTGTTGTAAGCAATTTTTAAAACTTTGTGGGGACAATGAGGCAGATGTTATCAGCAGAATTGTGACTGGAGATGAAACATGGGTTCATTTTTACGATCGTGAATCAAAAGAAGAGTCGAAACAGTGGCATGTGAAGGGGGGGCCAGCCCCAAAGAAATTCAAAGTCCAGCAATCGGCTGGAAAAGTAATGGCGACAATTTTTGGGACTTTCAAGGAATTTTACTTTTAGACTACAAACCTAAGGGAGAGACCATTACAGCAGCATACTATGCAAACATTCTAACTCGTTTGAGGGAGGCCATAAAACAAAAAAGGCGAGGAAAGTTGGCAAAAGGTGTTCTTTTACTCCACGATAATGCACCTGTTCACAAGGCTCGCGTTTCCGTATCTGCTGTGGCGTGGTGCGGCTTTGAAGAAATTAACCATCCTCCATATAGTCCTGACCTGGCACCCATTGACTATTTTTTGTTTCCCAATCTGAAAAAGGACCTACGTGGAAGACGTTTTGAGGACGAAACATCATTGGAAGCTGATGAACATGAACATTTTGAGAGCAAATCGGAAATTTATTTTTCTGAAGGTTTACAAAAATTAATTCCGAGATGTATCACTGTTCGAGGACATTATATCGAAAAATTAAAATTAAGAATGCTTCTCTTTATACCCCATTCCGCGAATTTAAAAAACACCCCTCGTATATGTCACAACAGGGAAAGCAGTTGCACAAATCGGTTCGAACACACCCATGGAAAACCGCAATAATTCATTCATTCATGTACACATTCACTACCGCAAGGGGCAAAGAGTACCCTTGTGCGTACTGTAGGCACAGATGTGATTGTCATCCTTACTGGCACATTCTATGATCTAATAGTGACTCAACCTTTGACTGATACCTGGGTGGCCTTTACCATGGGCAAGCATTACAGGTTTTACCACATCAACGCCATCTGTGCAAGCCTGGGGGAGCCAAAAATACACGAGCAGTATCTGTGTTTCACTCGTTCTCTGGTTGCGACCCAACCTCCGCCTTCAAAGGTAAGAGTAAGAAGTCCATTTGGGAAGCATGACAAGCATTTCAAAACGTCACTAATACGTTTGTGTATTTGGCCACTCATCCATTTCAACTGCTGAAAGCCCACTCTGAACACTCCAAGAAGCTAGAACGACTGACTGACTGTTATTTTATATGATAAAATCACTCATTTCAGCAGTATCAACCAGATAAAAAAGGAGTTTTTCTGTCAGAAGAATCGAGCAATGGACAAATTCCCACCGACTGACGATGCGCTTCTTCAACATGTCCGAAGGGCACTTTATCAAGCAGGTATCTGGACGACCAGCACACAAACACCGCAAGCGATTCCTTCTCTAGAGGATTTTGCTTGGAATAAGGTTTCAGAGTCATGGGTACCAGTTTGGATGGCAATTCCAGAGATTTTCCGATCATGCAGGGAATTGATTAAATGTTCCTACAAAGGAGACTGCAAAATCTGCAAATGTGGGAAATCCAACCTGGACTGCTCACCACTTTGCAAGTGCAAGTGTAATTTATTATAACTGTTGCATACTGAATTCCATTGAATGAATAACTATAAATATTTTTCTGTTATTGGGAACTCTTATTAGCGTTATATTTGGACATATATTACTTTAATAAATGATATAGATATATTTTATTGCATTTTATATATGTAGAATACCCTAAGATTCAAAATTAACAGTATCATTGATTGTTTTAAAAGTGATATTTTGTCGTATTTGTCGGCCATTTTGGATTTTAGTGCTGTACATGAAAATTTCTAGAAATTCCAGAGGGCTCCTAAGCTAACATTTATTAGTATACCCTAAGGTACCATTGATTTCATAATAATCTAGGACAGCAAGGCTAACATGATGTTATTATTCACTTTTTTCAGTGTGAATGAATAGGATAAAATAATAAAAACTAATATCATATTAGCCTTAGTGTCCTAGATCATTATGAAACCAATAGTACCTTCATGCCAAATTTGGTGCTTTTATCCGCCAGATAACGGTAACTTTCAATATAGCTCTAACACGATGTCCTGCGTGAGCAACCAATGTGGCGAAGCGGACGATCCGGGCGAAGCGAGCGAATGGCGGTGCGGACGAAGCGAATTGAGAGTGTCCTACGTAGCACATTTTCGTAATTGCGAATCGCGCGAAAAAAAATAAAAAACAGAACTATGATACCCTAGTCTGGTAAAAATGGGGTGGTGGAACGGACGCAAAATTTGAATGTCGAGAATACATTTTTAAAATTACGCTACTGTAAAAATTAAAAAAAATACATCGGTGAAAAGGTCTTCAACAAATATTGTTTATTTGCAGAGGTTCCCGCAAAATCCTTATTATGGAAAATGGCTTGGTGTTTACCAAAGTTTCAAGAATATTGGCCCAGGGCCATTTCTCAAAAGGATTCTACCAGGTGCAAAAATTGTGAACTTCAAACTGCTCTAATTCGAAAACTATAATTTTTCCGACTTTCTGCCCATTGAGACTTTTGATCTAGATATCGAAACTATCTTTCACCAATGTTTCAAAGCAATCTGGTAAAAACCATTTTCCATAAGCATTTTGTTGGGTCCTTGGGAAAACCATTTATACAAGATATTAACAAATTGTCCAAATCTATTTCAGAATTATTTCAAAATTAATAATTTTATTATTAGTTTTCCCTTTTAAAATTAAATTCAAATAAAACATTACCCGCTATGCCGACGACTCAGATGCGACTAATGCGGTTAGGGCGGAAATAGCAAATAATTTGATCGCGTCAACCGCCTGAAATCTGCATCTATCGAAGTTACGGGTTGTACCATATTTAATAATTATTCATTCTTTACTATTTTCTACTATACACAAGTACATAAAGGGAGCTCTTCGGCTCGGTAGTTATTGTCCAGGGTATCAATGAGAATAATAGATGTTCAATTATAACGGGTTATAGTTTAATGCCAGTTATTCATTAAAAGAATTATTAACCAATTTAACACTCCATATATCCACAGGACAGATTAATCAACGCTACCGTTGATAATCCTCAAGACCACAACATCCATACATTCCCAACAAGCTGCGTTCCAAATTGTCCATAATATAAATCCTCTCAAGCAGACCATAATGTAAACCAAATTATGTCTTTCAATGTCCACTCGATCAAAAGGAAAACCAAATTCAGCCGTTTCCAATCAAATCCAATTCAAGCCCCTCACAAGGAAAAGCCTACCATTTCAATGTTCACTCGATAAAAAGGAAAACCAAATTCAGCCGTTTCCAATCAAATCCAATTCAAGCCCCTCACAAGTAAAAGCCTACCATATTGAAAGTGGTACGTAAATGTATTGAAAATTTACCATAATGAAAGTTTCCTCTAATGAAAGTTTCCTCTAATGAAAGTTTCCTCTAATGAAAGTTTCCTCTAATGAAAGTTTCCTCTAATGAAAGTTGTAGGTATTGAAAGTTGCTAGATCAAAAATTCATAATTAAAGAAAATATATTTTTGAATTATAATTTGCTTACCCCATAATTTGCTTACCCCCGGGCATTTTCATATTCAGTATATCTTTTAATTTAAAATATCTCAAAGATTTTATGAAGGATCTTCAAAAAATATTTTCTGTTTACAGAAAATTCTGTTTGTCTTTCTCTTTTATTTCTTTTTTCTCTACCCCCTTGATCTTTTATGAAAAAGCTTCCTTGATTATTATAGTTTATTGCAATAGCAATGATATATACAACCTGAAACGGAATTAACCGTTACAGGGTAACGTGCTTCAATGTAGGACACCTGCATTGTTTGCTTAATTTTGATAAATCCGCGCCGGCCGCTTCGCCCGCAAGTAGTCGCCCACGCAGGACAGCGTGTAAGTCACCTCACTAAATGGTTTACTTGACATTCCCAATGCGAACCGTCATTATCATAAACATAACCTTATTGTTTGTTATTTTTCAAGTTGTATTTTGTGTTATTATTAATAGTCTGATGAAGATGAACTTAGAAAGAGATAATATGTTGTTATTAAAAGCTTCAGTTTAAATTAATATCGATTTTGCTTGATCGATGTATGAACTGCAACGGCAAAAGTTAAAAATTGGTTATCTCAAACGGACGGCAGCCGCAAACGGTAGTGGTAGCGGTTTATAAACGCACGTAGGCATTTTAACCTTTTTATGTTTAACGGGTAACGGTAAGCGGGAACGGCAACGAAAAAGTTTAAAAATCGCCTTTAAGCGCTATCTGTATGTACATATATTTTAAAGAGAAGTGGAGCCATAAAGTATTTTTCTTTTAGGCTCTTTGTAACACAGAATCCACCAAACAAAAAAACTTTGCCACTTATTTTAATAGTACTCCGACATCTGTCTACAGCTTTTTTTACCGCATATCATCAGCCTTTTCCAAATTGGACCAGGTCAGTTGTGCAAATTTTCCGCTTTCTACTTGTTTTTCAATTTAGTAAAGATGCCGTCGATGCAAGAACGTCCTTTGCTAAATCATTTTGTTCTTCTTCCTCTGTAAATCGTTCTTTGAGTTTCCGTTTCGGTACCATTCTATATAAACGTTCCGTTAAGCTTGTGGCTCGTCTTCCCTATTTTTATATATGGAACTTATAATTGTTTATTTCCATTCGACGGATCTTCGCCTTGTTAAATATAGTGGCAAACGTTTTAATTAATATATCAGAGGCTGCTTTGATTACTTAGACGTTGATAAATATCGGGATCGGGTGATTTCTTATTTTTCATTTGCACTAGAGCGTCTTTTAATTTTTTAGTTGATATGGAAAGTTCAATGTTTCTAGTATCTACCATATCTTCATCAAATACTGCTTCATGAATTTCTATCGACTCATACATGTTGTTGGCGGTGTTATCTATCACTTGTGCCAAATATCTGCAAAAAGTTGAAACTGATCTAAAAATCAGATAGAATCATAGCTGAGGCCTAGCTTGTCATAGCTTGTTGTGTCAGCCGTGTTGTGTTTTTCTGTATGAAAAATATATCTTTGCAAGCAGCATTCTGGGCATCATTGTAGTATAACTCATAATCATAGATTTGGAGTCTACAGTGCTGTCTCAAAACAATATAGTCTATTATATCTCTTAGATTTGGACTTGGTTGTGTTCAGTCGTAGAGATGTGTTTTTATGTTGGAACCATCTATTTGTTATTATAAATCCGTAAGTCAATTAGTCTCTCTCTATTATAATTAATTATAAGGTAATTTACAAAAGGTATGTTTCGCCAATAATCAAATTAGTTTTATACGTTTGTTTAACTTTAATCCAACTTGACCGTAACACATGTCAGGAATAATCATCACAATAATCCAGAAAAACCTACACTGCCCATACTAAAGACGCTGGAACGTAGCAGCTGTAGTTGAACTCCGAACCCTTTCTATTAAAACTAAATCTTCAGACGTTGCAATCATTTTACTTTTGAATTTGTTTACTTTGTTACTTATTAGTTAGATTTTAAATATTTAGTTACTACTGTACAATGATCGGAACTGATATCAAAACAAAACTATCCACATTTATTAACGATTTGTTCTAAAAGAATTATGAAGTTAATCCGTCATTACTGGTACACAAGACTTTTAAAATTCAATACTTTTTATTGGCTGCGTACATTTGTTGAAAATGACTCCCAGACTTTAATTAACGAGAGTGATAACCAATCCAAGACAAATTCTCTCGTTTTTTAAAGACTGTTCCAACGAAACGAAAATTTCTTTTTAAAATTCATCACTTTATGAGTTTCTTGCTACCAATAATGATCTCATAAAACATGAATTTATAGTTCTAAAAGCGTTTTGTTTCTTTGCGAACGTTTTAATACTGAAGTAATTTGCCTGTTTGTCTAAAAAATGGTCAGAAATTCGTTATTAAATTCGTTTTGTATGATGCAATAAGCAGAAATGTTTTACGTACGTGACTAAAAAGAAATACGATCTTGTGAAGAGTTTAATCTACACAAATGGTAACCTTCGTAAAATGAATACCAAGAATTAAACATTGTATTTGAGGTTATTATTCATCCCTGATTTAAAGCTGCCTACGGCACTCAAAACAAATGTTTAAGTATTTTAGTAACTTTAGAATTCTTTTTGGTTTCAGGCAGTGCTATCATGTCTATATATTTCTCAATTTCCCTGAAGACTTCTACGACTTTTGCAAAATTATTTATTTTATACATTCCAGGCTAACACTGTCACAATCTGCTTCATTGCTTGTTTGCTTTTGAGAAATCTTGCAAGTAGATTTTTTCCAAGTGAAGGTTTTTTAACTCAATTCCTAATCTGGAGGGCTGCATTATTTTATGTCGAAGTTTTCTTCTCTTATACGAGCGGTTTTACGAAACTAAAGAAATTATTTTCTTCTAGGTAACCCATTGTAACCCTATGCCAGGTAGTGCTGGACCCCAGGCTTGAGATTGGTATAGCGGAGTTTGTTGATTTGAAATGTTAAATATTAAACTAATACCTGTTTATTCTTATTGCAACTATTTAAAAGTTTAATACTTGTTTATTGGGGTGGTTTTATTTGGTTTACTTTACATAAAACTTGAAGCTATTTCTTTCTGTATTACATTACAGGTTTTATTATTCAGACTTTGGTTTATTAATCTATCGACAAAAACTAGTTTCCAATTATAAATCTGTATATATAACTATAATAATTAATTAATAGAATCGACACAGCAAACGAAAACTAAAATTATCACCATGATCGCATAGCCCATTAACCCTAATTGTATTATTTTCCTTTAACAATTCTTTGATATTGTTGAATTTTTAATATTTAATTAGAAGTGTATTTCTAACTCTTGATTTATTTTTTAAGGTGACTTGCATATGTGAAACGTCGGATGCTCAACATACTGCACAATTGGAGGATATGCTCAAAAAGACATATAGAAAGGTAAGACTATGACAAGAATATTTAGATGTAACATCTTCTGATTTCATTTCTTTTCCAGGTTGATATAACGAAATAATTCGGTTTATGTATTTCTAAATCTTGTACGTTGATGTAATGAATAAATCAGAAATCTTCCTGTTTATATATTATATATACGCATAGATATAGTATTCAGTTATAAAATGTCATAGTTAACACAGTACCGCCGTCATCGGAATTAACAGTGATTAATGTAGACATTTTCTCCACCCTCAATTTATGCTTAACTATTAAGCGAAACATTTCACGCCCTTAACATGTTTCCAATATCAAAGAGAAAATATTAATTATCCCAGCAAATGACGTCCTTTTGCCAGCTTATAATTTCCAATCAGCATACACACACATAGTGAGAACGAATATTTCGTTCCATTCGTGCTGCCGTGCTGAAATTTGGATGATAAAGCGTCCTTTCGTGTGTGCCAATGATTATTAATAAAAGGGTGGAAGGGGGTTCTTTTTGTTGGTTTTGTTGTAACTGAGGAAAATGGAGATTTTCGTCTTGTATAATTCCTAATCTGGCCTTGTGAAAATCAATATAAGCCTCACTAATAGCTTTAATGCAGTCGAGACAGCTGCATGCATTATTAACTCACTACTCTGTATAATACAGAATGAATTCCGTTTGAAACTTCCTGTATAGTGTGGATGGAAAATTTTAGAATTTATTTATGCGTTCGTAATAAAAGCGTAACATGTTCTAGATATTTTATATATGTATGAGACTACTTAAAGTTAAAGTAGGGAGTTATAAGCACTTGGCTTTAATATTGAGAACGGTAATAATAGTAACGAGAACGGCAATGCGGGATTTGTGCATAGAACACAGACAATTACAAGCAGAGCAAATGTTAGAGGAAAGGTGTTAGCTACTACAGTCCACGGTTGTTACACCGTTATGTAATTCTGTTCTGTATTGTAAACATGTCTGCATTACACTATGCTCTTTCGCAAAAAATGTATCCCTAAACTTGTACAGCTGATGTTCGTTATAAATAATTTAATGATAACACAGATTTCCTATTAATCGGTTTAACTAAAAATCAATCAAACACTTTGTCTTTCGATTTTTAAGCGTTCTATACTAAAGTATGTACGCTGGCCTGTGCATCCGTCCGCTTTCCAGTATCCGTCTGTCGGAATTAAGAACTTTTGACTAAGTCAAGGAAATGGTCAGATGAAAATGGTGGTTAATTAAATTCAATTAACATTGAATTTAATTCTGAAATTCGATTTTGGCTGCGACTTGAATTTTGAAAGCATGTATGTCTATAGTGGCAGTAGGGGTAGTAGACCACATCTAATTTGATCTATGGCAAATCATCCTTTAGCCGATTATCTATACTTATGCTGCAATTAACAAGTACGCAGGTGCAGCAAAATCAAGACGATATAAAATTTTGAAAAACTCCATAAACAGTGGAGAGACGCATAAATAAAATTTGTTTAGAATTAAAAGCTATCACTAAATATTAAATTACATACTAAACATTGTTTTTTTTGTTTGTTTTTTACAATGCCGTTTAAAAAAAAACATTTTTTTCGTATTTGGCTGTAATTTCATATTTACACTTTTCTTAATGAAATTTCGCAATTGCATAAAATATCTTACCTCATCAACAGATTTAATTAATTAAAATTATTCTATTAGGGAGGTGTACAGCCTTTAGCAGATTACATGACTCGAATAGACAACACATTTAACAAATCAGGTAAAAGAAACGACGTACGCTATTTATTTTTTCTTAAAGTTAAAAAATGTTTTTCAAAATGGTCCTTTATTTTACGGTAACGGAGTCCAAGTTACAGAATGAACAGTTAAGTACAAGAATATATGTTAATTCGTTGTTAATATTATACAATATGCACTTGCATAATAACTTAAACACTATGCAGTTTTAATATTAAACTCGGAAAGCTAGGTAAGCGACGTCTCTGGACGCTAACTTCTAAGCATTCTGAGCGACGTAGACTGCAACTTGAACTGAAGTATCCTACAGAGCTGCGATCTTTATATACCATTCTGTGTTCAAGAATCCTTTGTTTGAATTCCACACTAGGCGATCATTAGAATTTATGAAGAGAAAGTTTCTGAATGCTGAATAGAGTAGCTAGAATACATTAAGATAAGGTTTCTGAATACTGCATATATTAGCAGTGTTATCGTGTAGATGGCAAAGTGTTATCTTGCAGGTGGCGATAAGTTTTATAAATAGATCATAGCTATAGCATAGTTCTCTTATATGACTGCATTCATTGGTAATGTTAACTGGCTTCTGAGCATAGTTTCTTTTTCCATTGTTTACAAACAACACAGCAAATATAACCAGTTTTAGATATAATGAAGAAGGATCCATGCCTAGAGTGGCTTTGTATAACAAGAATAGATTAATAAGAACTTCTACTTTTAAGTGAGTTTTTATTGTCAAAAGAATAAATAATCAACATTAGTTATTTTATAATAAGTAGGATAAAATGATTTGTCATGTATCTTTTACAAAGATGAAAACAAATAAATTAACATAAGAATAATACAATACTAAATAGAAACTTATAAATTGGTGGTATTTGTATCAGTGTGTGTTTTATATAAAAGTAATTTTGATTTATTTCGAGTTTTTCTCTAAAGAATATGAATTTACGGTGCAGGACTTACATGTAAAAAAATAACAGTTATTTTGAAAGTTTGAATAAAATGAGTAACAATAGATTTACAAGAATGTTTTCAAAGCAAGATTTAAAGCTTTTATTTTGGCTTGGTAGTTGTTCATGTCTATCTAATTCGAACTCTTTCGTACACAGTATAATAGGTAAAATTTAAATAAAAAAAATGCCCTTTAAACTGTTAGAATAAACTAAACGATATCAGATTACAGTCTTCCATATATGTGACTAACGCTTTTCTGTCTCTTTGATTGGTGTTTAAATCACTGACATCATGCTTGGGTAGATTTTTAAATTAAACCAACTGAATTAAAGGTTTCTCTAAGGTACGACACATCCGTTAACGTAAACTTGGTTCATCTATAAGCCGGAACGGACATATTGGCTTGGTTTTTCGTTAAGACAACTACGGTTACTTTTTGCAGTGGTGAACGCTAATTTTTGGTGAAATTATTTCCTCAAATTGGAGATCTTGGTGAAAATTATAAACTGGAAAAATTTGAAAATTATCTGAAAAAAATTTGTTTTGGTGTTTCAACTTTTCCTTTGTGTTTGAAGATTGTGCAATAAATGTGTGGTTCCCTCTTGTAATTTGAGAGGTAGGTAGGTGTTCGCATTCAGCTAACCTTTTTAAAAGGGGAATAAAGGAAACTTTATTCCCCTTTTAAAAAGGTTTATATATATATATATATATATATATATATATATATATAAATGTTCTTTAAGAGGTGTTTTTTCTGTATGGTTTTTTCGTAAGGTTTATAGTACGCGCATTTTTTGGATATTGCAGGAATTTGGAAATCTGCAATTTACTAGATTATACTGTCACGTGGGGGCTGTTGTGAACCGTAGGTATGTAGTTAAGGGTAGAGTAAGAATTAAACACATTATAATTTAACAATGTAATAAGTAACGAGATACTACATATTACACAAGGATGAGGACGTTCAGGACCTCATAAATGACACACAAACACTAATTGCTAGGGTGGTCGAAACCTCCCTAATAACTACATACTACGACTAAGCTTAGGAAGACCAGGTAAGCGTCCCTGAAAATTAGCCTTCTAGACTTATAATAACTAAGCAGTACGCAGATCAGGTAAGCGAGTCCCTGGACGCTAGCTTCTAGAATCCCTACTAATAAATAATATAAAAGTAATTTACCCGAAGTTACAACTTAACTTAACATAAAAGTTGTTTAACAAATCCAGATAGAAGTAGGTACTCAGTTACCGATCGATTGCACTTGTAAGTTACCGTGTTGTACAGACCTCTGGACAAATTATAGTAATTGTGCTAATAATTATTAATAAAAAAAAGAATAATAAAAATTATCTACCTATATTCTCAAAAGTGGATCTTTTCACACTCTAAAATTTACATTTACTTAACTTTTGGTATATAAGCAATGAAATAAACGGTTTATTTAAAAAATAAGCGGAATAAATGGCCAGTGAAATAGAATGTAGAGAATTGGTCAGTGTTACCAGGGTGGCTTGTCTCTAATGGGAAGACAGCATTTTGATTATCGTGAAGAAAATCGTAGAGATTTATACTGACAGCTTTCCCTGGTAAACAATTTTCTCTGCCTTCCATTGACTATAGACACAGAGCTTGACCGATCACATAATGCAATCACGAAGTTAAGTTTAGTTCGTTAAATCAATTAACTATTCGGATGCCTCTGATCAAGCTGTCCCATAACTTCTAGCCATTGCCAGAGAATGAGGAGAGTATATTGTACTCAAAGAATCGAAGAATGGAAAAGCCTATGCATTTGAAGTTGAAGGAAGCCTGAGAAAAATAGAAAATTCAACGTAAGCAATGTTTCGACGTCTTCTGATCGATGCCAATTCATGAAAGTTCCGACTTACTCAATGTACTAGTGATACTAAGAGCTGCGACAAATTCGTGGTATTCCATATGTGACTGATTGACTGTCAAAAGTATATGCAACGTCGGTAGCGGTTGTCCAAATCATTATCTGGGTAAGTACCTGTTTCACATCATCGGCCCCGTGCAATATTAGCTAAGTATCGGCCTGTTCATGGTTACAGGAACCTAAACCATTCGAATCAGCGCAGCTGCGAGAACGCAGAACTTACAGGTTGAGTGTGATATTTATAAGTTTCAACGCCATGTACTGCAAAGTAAAAGTAGTTTTATTTTTTAAAAACTGAAATCTGTATTAAAATTTACCGAAATCATAAAATAGAAAGATTAGTCGTTTAATACAGGGTGGGCCATTTAAATCTTCGCCATTTAGAAACCTCATAACTTTTTATTTGCTTTCAGATCGGTTTGTGACGGCCCACGTTCGAAGCATCAGTTCTAGCATCAAATTTGTGCTATGGAACAGTGCACGCCACCACAACGCACTGATATCGTGCAGCTTTACATTCAAAACATGTTCTCAATTGTGAAAACGCAATGTGCGTATCGTGCAAAATATGAAGTGAGGCAAGCCCCTTCAGACCACACCATTAGACGTTTATACGAAAAATTTATTGCCACCGGCAATCTTGGTAATGCCAGTAATCGAGGCCGACGTCGTCCAAGGCAGTCCAATGAGAACATTGAGGCTGTGCAAGCCAGTGTTGAGAGATCACCGTCAACATCGACTCGTCGCCGTACTGCGCAGTTAGGCATCTCTTGCATGTCTCTCCGTCGCATAATTCGTGATGATTTGAAGTTATTCCCGTACAAAATTCAAATAACACAACCACTTTTAGTCATCGACAAACCAAGTCGCTTGAATTATGCGAATTTTGTAGTGGATATGGCTCAAGCTGACCATGATTGTTGACCGGAAATTATCATGAGCAATGAGGCTCATTTTTCGTTGAATGGAGCCGTGAATAAACAAAATTGTCGATTTTACGCCACTGAAAATCCTCAACTAATTTACGAGAAACCTCTCCACGACCAACGCGTGACTGTTTGGACTGGAATGTCTGCGGAAAGGATCATTGGGCCGCTCTTCTTCGAAGACGACGATGGAGCAGCCGTAATCGTCAATAGAGCCATGATCGGGTCATGATTACGGATTTTTTAATCCCATTTATGACTGAAAACGGCATGGACAACTTTTAGTTCCAACAGGAAGGCGCTACAGCTCACACAGCCCACGCCACGATCGCTTTATTGTGTCCTTTGTTCTTCGGTCGCCTGATTTCGAAAAATGTTGATTTTGACGGGCTTGTCGCCTTCAGACTTTTTTCTGTGGGGCTATTTGAAGTCTAAACTCTTTATCAATAAGCCACGGACTCTGTAAGCCGTAAAAGACAATATTAGACAGGAAATGGCCGCTATTCAGCCCGCAACACTACAAAAAGTGATGGAAAATGCCGAAAAACTAGCACATTGCGCCATTCGCTCTGGCGGCGACCATTTACGCGATATCATATTCTACAAGTGAACAGAACAAATTTGCAAGGTTCAAATGACACAATAAATCATTTCACAGCAAATTATTTGTATGTCTTTTCTTATTATTACAATAAAACATCCCGAAGGTTAAAATGGCCCACCCGTTACATTTAGCTATAAATTTAAAGAGCTCCTGTTGGCATCTTTTTAGAGTCTTTCCCAATGATCTCTAGGAATAACGTGAACTCTGCCACCTCTAAACATTTGCATTCCCATGATTTTTTTCCTATTTGAGCAATGACAGAAAGACGTTATCTGCATATTCCATGTGAGTAATAGCAAGGCCTTCAAAGAATTTTGCATCAACTCTAGGTTGAATCAGTAAAGTTGGAGTTATGCACGACTTTAGTTCATCAGTTGCATGAACACATGTACCCTTTTTTATAAAATATTGCGGTGATATATACAAAAAAAAATAATAATAGTATAAATATATATATCACTACAATATATTTTTTTTAAATAACAATTTTGCCCCGTCACTAGCTCAAATTTTACCTCGGTTAAGCAATCGACAATTATCTCTCTTATCTGACATAAATTAATCTTACCTTGCCAAATTTTGGTATCAATGGGTCCACCTGTAATGATGACACCTGGGCTGGGAAATTGTAACAAGCTGCTAAACAAATTATTTCCACACAAGAAAGAAAATGAACAACAAACAAATATCAAAAATATAAATAGAAACAAATTTATTGCAACACAAATAAATGACACATAAATAAAAAAATAAACAGAAAACAAGAACTACAATTCAGCCTTTTTTTCAATTGTTGGGGATTTCTACGTATTTTTATATATATCTCTAAACTACAAATCAAAATTTAGATAATAATTAAGTTTTAGTATACTAATTATATGAATTTATTACTTTTCTTTTTTTTATTAAATTAGGTTGTTTTCTCAAAATGTTTAAATTTTACAATAATATTCTTAAATTGTTCCAATGTAAAATAGTTAGATAATTTTTTTTTAATAAAATGTTTGTCCGAAATTATTTCTTTTACTGGCCAGTATAATGAAAATTAAAATCACTTACTATTTTGCCGCACACTCGATACTTCCTTTTACCGATCCCGGGAACAACATACTGCTTTAATAACCACTACCAACTGGTGGAAGTGATATAAAATGCATTTTTGCAGAACATTGAATCTTCTTAAAATTTCTTTATCAAATAAAAAAATTTTATTTGTTGTGATGTTATCTAAATCAATTTTATACTTTATAATCTTCTTGAAATTACGACAAAAGCGAAAACGTAAGTTACATAAATTTCTTGCACGAAATCTCATTTGTTAAATTTATAACCTCACTTTGTTCTTTCAAATTATGAAAATGCATGTTTTTTATAGGTTAATCAAAATAGAAACGACACAACCTCCTCTCAATGCGTTCTGGAGATTACTAATTGTTTTTCACATTATAATTTACATTAAAACATATAGAAACAAAAACTATACAACACTAATCAAGTAATCCTTGGATTAAATTGACATTTAACATTTTTCAATAAAATATAAATTTCTTTAAATTTTAGGTTTAATCACATAAAAAGAAACCCAAACACTTCCTTAAACTAACAATATAACATTTCTATCTCTAAAACCCCACAATAACCTACAATTTGAGTGGAACAAGCAAGTTCTCACGGTCGACTAAAATTATATTAATTTCTATTTAAATCTGTCCACATACCAATTTTATCCGTTAATCTTTACACAAAATGATTATTTAACTTTTCCCAATAGTTTACATCAAAAACAAATAATTAAAAGACAAAATTAACTCAAAATGAATTTGAATATCAGTACAGGTGTGTGGACATTTTTAAATTGAAGTGGCTGAAAAAACACACATAGAACTACAAAAACTTTATACAACTTACACAGGCAAGATCTTATCCAACGAAACTCCAACAATAACATCATGAACCTACATTAATTAAATTAGAACAGTGGCTCGACAAGCCAATACTATGAATCGCAAAAGGAAAAATCACCCATTTTGAAAATTAAGTAAGGTAAGTAACTTATATATATGCAAATCTACTCATAATAGCGCGTTTTATTTAATTATAGGTGCATTTTACCAAATTTGAGCTATTGACGGAATATTAAGAAAATAATTCAACATACCAATCATTGTATTAAAAATTACAATTATTAAATTATATGCACACTTAAATAGTATCCTTTTGTTGAAATATAAAACTTTTTATGCATGTCAACATAATATGAATAAATTATTCCACTAAAGAAACCCATTTTGAAAATTATTTTCAAAAATTGAGGTTATGTAATGAATAGATCGGAACGTTAAATAACCTTGCATGAAATGTAACTTTAACAAGAAATTATCGCAAATAGGATGTATTTATCTTAACTCCTGTATTTAGCTGGCTTCAACCGTACTTCTGAAACTATAAAATAAACCTTTTAACATGGATTCTTTTATGAATGCCTGAAAGATAGGCAACCCAAATTACCTATTTAACATTTCTAACTGCTTATAACACAGCAATATGTATTTTCTTTTTCGTCACGTACGCAAAACAGTTTCAGTTTCCTATATTATAAAAACGGCGCACAATAAAAGCGAATTCTTTTAGCATTCTAATTAATTTAGTTTTGTCTAAAATATATAGCAGTTTATGATTCATTCTAGGCAAAACATACAGTTTGGGACTTTCCTTAATATTAACTAATTTACGCAAAGGAACAAATCGTCTTTAAAAACATAATTCATGTTTCACCAGACATTTTTATAGTTCTATAATGGGATTATGTTCTCATAAGCTTGTTGCTGATTTTTTATTTTAATGACTTTTTGCACTTTATAGAAACTATAAGAGCGAAATTCGTCTAAATTGAACATTGGTAGTTGTTGATGTTGCGAATATTGTGTGGTTGGTTGCAACAAACAACCTCTGTTAAATGTTAGGAAGGTATCTACAATTTCTCGTTCGGAAATCAGTCAAAAGAAGTGACAGGCTGTCGAGGGGGTGCTTGACACTTGTCAACTTTTAGTAATTATTTTGTTTATCGTTCTTGATAAGATAAGACATATTATCTGCTATTCTCCCATTTGGTTTTAAGAAGGTTTTGGTTACGGATTTGTTTAGTTGTGTTTATTGCTCAAACCTTAGGTAAAGAATTCAGAGTTTCCAGTATCCGTTGTGCGTTCTGCTTAATAATTACTTTAAAAACAATGAAACGTACAAGAAGTAAACCTGTAACTTGGCCTACTTGAGAAACGAGTGAATTTGTCTTATAGAGTTTGATGTTCAAGTTTATTACTTTGAAAATAAGTAAAATTACATACTGAAAGTCTTGTGTTTCGAAAAAATTGTTAATAAATGTGGACTCTAAATTTCGTTTTATTATTAGTTTCGGTTATCGTACAGAAGTAACTAAATTTTGTAAACCATAATTTATGGGAAAATCAAGAAGTTTAGGCGTGATAGTGATTACGTCGTACGAAGTTTATTTATAAGAAAAGTTCAGAGTTCAATTATGTTTCGAAATCTTTACAGTATTTGTTCTGTTTGGGTTTTTGTGATTACTAGTTTTACCAGTTTTTCAAGCCAAGTTACATGTGCTAAGATGGAGATTAAGTTTAAAACAAATGTATTAGGATAAAAGGATTATTGGCAAACGTTCTTTCAGTAAGTTATTTTGTAATTAAATATTTTGAAAAATCATACGCGATGATAATCAAGTAATTTGATTTTCGGTTTAGAAATTGGTAAAGTATAAATGTATTTAGATTGGGATCCCCGACAAGTTAAAGTTGGACTGTGTAGAGCCTCTTTATAATTGTAAGTTTCATATTATAATGAAATGTTGTTTACGTTTTATAATACGAATTTTTCTTAGCAGTGTTACTAAAATATTTTATTAAACTTAATCTAATAAACCAAGTTTAAAATTAAAAATCATTTTTTATAGCTTAGCACACCAAATTGTTAGTGGTTATATTAACAAAATTAAAATAAGAACCATAAGAGATAAATAATTTAAGGTAACTTAGCTGGGAGTTTTTCCTAAATTGTAGATTCCCATTTTTGCTTTTAAAAATAACAATAAACAATTTGGGAGGCGCCATACTCAGTAGCAAATTGCAGGATTAAATATGATTAAATTAGCTGATATGAGAATGCTAGACATGAAGTAACAAAAGACCGAGTAGAAGATTTTAACCGCTTTTTTCTAACCCTTTATATTATTTCGTTTGAAACTCTTAAAAACTAGAGTGGTATTATGTAATTATTCATCTAGAGGTTACTACCTTCTGTAAAGATATCCAAGCTGCTAGTATTCTGGCGCAAACAATATTAGAAAATTTCTTTGTAAAATCTAATCTATGTTAATGTATAAAATCTACGACGACTGGCGAGTCTTGATTAGTAGATGACATTAACAGTTTATTATTAAAGTTGTGTATTTAACAAATTAGGTTAAACTTATCTTCAATAAGCATTTGGAGTTTATCGTTGGAAAAAAGGTGCAACTTGAAAGCACACAGTAGGGGTTATTGCTTAGCCATTGTCTTTATGAAGATTTCTCTTATATCTACGCAGCTTGTTAATTCCTGTGCTGAGAACTAACTTGAAATACCAAACTTCATTACACTGAAGTTTAATTTTCTAATAAACTCTGTATTTATCTTCCTAAATTCAATGAAATACTTACTGTTTCGAATAATAACTTAAACAAGTAGGTACTATAAACCGGTTGATTAAATGTATTACTCAATTTACGAGAGAATGAATGTACATCATGACATATTGGTTAATTCTCGACACACGTTGTTTATCTTAGTTATGTGTGAGGCAAATCTAGCCTTATAATTTTTATAAAATATCTGAGTAATAAGTGCGACAGAGATGAAACTAAAACAACATCGAGCGCGCAATAAGAATGCCTGCCAAAGCGTAAATGCATTTATCGGTAGTTGAACTATGTGTATCTGTGTCTGAAATATTTTTACAGCAGTATAGGAATATTTATAAAAAGTTGCTATCGAACGCAGGTATGAAGCTTACGCCGTTGCTTGACAACGAAAGTACAGATTCGTGTGTGCATGATGACAATGTGCTTTATTCTTTAAGAATGGGATCTACTTTAGAACGTACTTATTACAAATAAATTAATTTTGAAGAATATACGTGTTTGGTACCCCTTTTAGTAAAAGAATATCATGATTGGAACTTTTTACTGTATACTTTAATACACATACAGGGTGTTTTGGATAAGATGCCTTTCCCGTTAAAGGGCAATAGAGAAACATGTGTAGAGTAACATCTTACTAACAATTTCCTGAAATGCCCCTTTGAAATGACAACCCCCCTTATAAAAGTATTAGGCACGCCACTGCAAAATAGTAGATAAAACTGTATGAAAAGAAAATTGTGTCTACTAGTACAAACTTTTAAAGGTCATGGACAAATGAACCATAAACTAACCCAAGCAGGTAGCAGGATAAATATAAATTCTTCGAAGATTGTAATCAACACCAAATAGCAGTACGTGCTTTTAAAACGTTTGTAACTAAATAATAACACTCATTTTGAACATCTGTAATAACTGTTACTGACTCTGATCTTTGAGATTTGTAACTGCAGTATGCAGTTTGTCGTCGACTTTCTTTGTGTTAGGTGGTGGTAAATTTGAGTTTCGATTAATACACGTTTTAGAATTAATAACTTGCATTAGGTAGTGTTAAGTGTTTCTTTTAGGTGATAAGTAGTTAAGTGTATTTAGTTACTGTTTAAATTATGGCAGAACCAAACACGCCTGCTGAATGAACGGAACTTTTCAAATCAACCATTTTCAGAAAGTACACTTATAGCGCGAGTGCAATTTTGCCAATGGCTATTGGAACGCAAACAGGAAAATCCCCAGTTTGCACAAAATGTTTTACTCGGGCGGGTGTTTTAATTCACACAACAGCCACATAAGACCTTTTATTCTGCTCCAACGATTAACCGGTGACTGGGGACTACATTTTCTGGTCAATGAAGTGTTCAACGGACTCCCACTGTTGAGCACCAGTACACTTTGCTCGACAAGTACGGGAGTTTTTGAACACATGTTATAAAGATTGTTTGCATCTAAACGGTAAGTTTTACTCATTTTGTTAAAATGACATTCGTAAAATGAAAAACAGGCAATGTTTCCACCACAATTAGGTCAACAAACGTATGTTACATTTTATTTACCGTCCTTAATAAATGATCAAGTCATCAAGGTAGTGAGTCACTCGGCAACCGCTGCTGAAATTCAATTCTGTTGTTTCTGTAAATTGATACGTACGTAGCGGAGGTCAGTTATTAATTTAGTAGTGCAGTTGTGAGATCATTGTTTGCTTTATCAGTAATTCAGGGTCAAAATCTTACAAACAATCCATAGTCGACTCGTGACTTGCAAAAAATACGGAAAAATCCGAATTTTTTTAATTTTTTATTTTTATTTTATGAGTTTTGGGGTCTCTATATGGTCACCTTTCACCCCCTTAAAGCATTGCATATTTATCCGGAACACCCTGTATTACTTTCTATGGCTGACGTTAGTTTTCTTCGGTTTTATCTACCCATAGTATTTGTTAGAGAAAATCTTATCTCGCTCGACTGTGGTTTGAATTTAGATAGAAAGCAATGTAACATATTTTGAATTAATTGAATTGAATTAATTTTGCAGAAATGCAAAACATTATTTGAAACTGGACTAAATTCATAAGACAAACAGTTTGAAGATGCGGTGCTCCATTTTGGACATTTGGACATTTTCCAGTTGGACATTTCTGGACATTTTGGAAAACTTTGAGTAATAAACAACTTTCGAATACAGATTCAGAATATAGATAACATTTGTACTGACGGTTAAAACTTTTACGAAAAGTGGCTGAACCAGAACTACAAAAACATTACATTACAAGGTGTATTTCTCAATAGCGTCATAAGTAGTTTGTTACGCCTTTTTGAAACAAAAGGAATAGCTTCGTTTGTTTTAAGAATCGGCGGAATTACTTAGTTAATGTGTAAAATCGATCGTAATGTGCTCCTACGAAGTGATAGGTAGCTAGAAGAAATCGATGGTCGCAAGGTTTGTTGACACAGAATTCCAAGTTGTTTAGGATTTAGGAGAACAAAAATACATACATAATACTGTCTCGACCACTAAATGAAGAGGAACGACATTAACGGCTTCACTCACTGGAACCAGATGATATCTGATAAATACCCAGATAATACAGATAATAAAGCTTTTATACCTAATCATACACCTTAAGTGGCATTTATTTATGAACTGCCGGTATAATTTTATTTTTATAATGTAGCTTTATCTTTGGAGAGATGTCAATGTTGGGATTTTTTATTAAAGTCTCTCCTCGTTTGCTCGTTTAAGAATTGAATATTTTGCTATGTTTCCTTGTGTTAGGTAATTGCTTTACACAATGCGATGTTTCGTTTGAGAGCTGTCAAAATATATTTTAATACCAAACGTCAACCTCTATTGATGTTAAACCACTTGATTATATGGACAGGTAAGCTTCTACTTAATTAATGTGAAAGAATATTTTAAAAGGTTAATTGTCTTTTTTAGCTATGAGAAGGAAATACTCATCAGCGCTCACTTTCGATCTTGTAACACTTCTTCTTCGTTATAATTATTTATTTACGTTTTTTTACCGTATTTACCCTGGTATAAGGAAAGCTCGTTCCTTTTTCTTTATAACCTTGTTAAACTTTGTAATGATATATTTTTGTTACTCACTAGTGATGCATTTATAACAACACACTACCTGTTTTGATGATAGCTAGGATCTCGATCTTTCGCTCAGAAAGCTTAGTTCTATCTGTTGCCTTTGTGTTAAAATGTTTTTTCTACAGACCTGTCTTCACTCCCCTACCTTCATTTTCTTCTTATTCTTATACAATACGATTTATACAATACCATACGGTTTTACAATACCACATAGTTTTGATTTCTTCCATTTTATATGTTTTTTGGGGTGCTGAATCCGAACCTGAGGTTTGCTAACAAAATTTCGTGACACAACATTGAAGAAAATACAAAAAAAAGGTAAAAAATCTCATTTTTTGGTGGTTTTTTGCTTATAACTCGAAAACTATCAACTTTTCGTAAATAACCTCTTGATTCAAAATGAAAGTGCATGAAATTTCCTACAAACTTCACTATTTAAGTCTTTTCTCCGACAAACCATTCGGGTTCAAGCGATAGTTAAAGATTGTCGTATTTTATCTGTCTCCGCAAAAACCCACTTTTTCCACTCCAAAACTCTAATTTATTATTAAAGGCTGTCAATGTCTCTGCTTTTCTCATAGAGCCACCGAAGATCAAGCACACATGGAATCACGGTTTTAGTTGGTGTATACATTTCCTTGAGATCTTTTATCTTGATTTCAGCGAAACCTTCAGGTTTTGTCCTTTCAAAATGGATCAGTTGAACAGCTCCATAACGCCCAGAAACCTCAGGTGGGGGTATCATTTTCAGCCGAGGAATGAATTGCTTGGTGGCTACTGCATGTTTTGGGCCGATACAGGAAATACCACCCATGACGTGAAAGGTGTTGTATCCGTCGATTGTATTACGTTAAAATCAGCGTTATCGTACACCTGCTGTGAAAAGCCCGGTTGGTTAACTTTCAGCGGATCACTGTTGATTGCTGATGCTTCCAAGCGAATAGCTTCTATGTAAGTCGAACAAAATCCCAATGACGAAACCACATCGACCAATTTCCTTGAGCTTTACTTCTTGTACAGAAACACTGCTAACCCTACGAGGACTGGTGAGACAAATGATCTGGACCTCACTGCTGCTGTAAGACTATGAGTCAGCGCTGTGCTCTTCTTCTTCTACATATCATGGTCCCCACGTTTTTTGTTTAGTACAACTGTTTCCATACATGCACAGAGGGTTTCAGGAATGAGTTTCTCATTTCCTTCCAAAAACTTATCAGGGGGGGGGTGTACTGTCCGGTCTCATAAACCTGGGTCCGGATATCTTCAACAATAATTGCAGCAACCGTCTTAACAATCCAGAGTCTTTCCTCTTGTTGATTTTTTAACGCCTGCTGGTACCAAGCATCATTTAAAATTTTATACCATGTGTTTTTGAAACACACTACCGGCTTCTTGTTTGGAGAAAAGGTAATTATTATATCACTTCCATATTTTTTGAGTAGATGAGCTTTAACAGTCATTTTGTCAAGACGATAATCACCCTTGATTTGGTCCATCAACTCGTCAAGGGTAAACTGGCATTCTTCATTACTATTTTCAAGATAAGTGTATACATCTTCCATTGCTGCTTCAACATCATCGGCGAATGGACCGCTCTTTCTCTTCTCTTGAGTTTTTGGGCGATTGTACAGTACACCAAGTCTGAACCAGGCAAAAGAAGTTTGATTATGGCTTATCCATACTCATCACCGCTTCTGCTCTTTTTATGATAGTTTCCTTGACTTTCAAAACTCGAACCTGATACACAATATTGCGCTTGGTTTTCTTTTTTCTTTGTTGATCTATAAACTCAGGTATTATGACGAGGTCACACATAAAGCGATGAGTTTTGAAACTGAAAGGTGCTTCAGTAGAACGTCTTTTGACTTGCTCCCTACCCTGTTCCACCTTCTTCAAATGAGCGGCAATCATTCTTTCAATACTGTAGTTTTTACGACATCGCTCATGAACCGCAACTGCAGATTTTTTACTTTGCTGGACACGCTTACCATCCTTTCTCTTCTTGCTTGACTCGATAAACGTTTTCAAACCTCTTTCCCGCACCGTTGTCACCTTTTCTACATTATTATTCATCACAAATAAAACACACGTTTGCAGCCATTTTTAACACTACGCGTAAACATAACTTGTTGAATTGTGTTGTCGTTAGATTCTAACACCGAGCTACTCTCTTCGCACTGGCACTGGTAGTGAGCAGATGACTGGCGTGTTTTTTTGGTGAAGGGAGAGGGCTTTGAGACTGGGAACGCCTGTCCACGGTAACGTAGTTGGTCTTGACTCGTCCGTGAAGGAATCGAATGGAAGGAAAAAGGGCTTTTAAACCAAACGGGGCAGTTATAAAATCATTTGGTGAGGCTGGGAGAGAATAAATAAAATCAAAAGACTTACAAGACGGAATTATATTTCCCCAGAATTTAAATACAATGTGATTTTGAAAATGCTTTTTTTTAGTACTGGAGATGGCATAATAGTTTAAACCAGTCTACATTGTATTGGAAGGAGGAATTCACTAAATGACAGCCTTTAATAATAAATTAGAGTTTTGGAGTGGAAAAAGTGGGTTTTTTTACGGAGACAGATAAAATACGCCAATTTTCAACTATCGCTCGAGTCCGAATGGTTTGTCGGAGAAAAAACCTGAATAGTGAAGTTTATAGGAAATTCCATGCACTTTCATTTTGAATATAGAGTTATAAGCAAAAAACCCCCAAAAAATGATAATTTTTACTTTTTTTTATATTTTCTTCAATGTTACGTCACGAAATTTTGTTAGCAAACCTCAGATTCGGATTCAGCACCCCAAAAAACATATAAAATGAATGAAAACAAAACTACCCCACAACTTTCCCGCTAGGGGCCCTTTTGAGCACAAATTGACTGGATTATTTGAAACCAAAACATAAGCGGCCGATGTTTACAAAATAGGTTCTTTCATATGAGGTAAGGTGCCAGAAACCTCTAAAGCAAATCTAAGCGATTGCACAGCGAATTACCTACGAAACCCTTTGGTGTAAAACTGTAATTCACCTCACGGTAATTATCAATTAATTATATTTTGAACTGACATTAAAAATCATAAATTAAAGATTCTAGAGAAGTGTCTAAATTCTAAAATTGATTATATGTGTTCATTGTTATGGTTTCATCGGAAATCAATCAAATCATACAAAGCAAGTTCCAACTTACAAAGTAAAAGACCATTCACTAAACATGCCTGCCCATACACAAATATTTATAATTCCACGGGCAACGCTTTCTGTAACCATAATTTTAGTAAAAAACTTAGTGTAAAATTCGAACACTAGACCACTCTAAAAAGTGTGCGTTTAGGTTCAATACATTTAGAGTAAAGTGTCTAATCTGTACCTTCCTGTAGACCATGGAATTAACTTCAATACAATGTTAGTGTAAATTTATTGTACTCGAAAACAATTATATCTTTAATCATTTATGCTAACTTTTTTACACTAAAACAGTCAGATTTCTAATCGTTTTGGAGTAAGATTTTACTCTTGACCTTTGAATCTTTTACTCTACATTGAAAAAATATTGTTTATTTAGAGTGGATTGTTATAAAAATTTTGTAGAATTTGTTTTCTATTTACATTAAAATTTAGAGTGAAAATAGTATAGTTTTCCAAGTTCAAGGTCAATGATAAAATTAGTATATTAAGTATCGAGAACAGTAAGGACAGTTTACCGATCGACGACAATGTTTGGCGACTGAGCGAAGCGAAGTCGCCAATATTGGAGGAGATCGGTAAACTCGTTACTGTTTGAGATGCTTATACTATTTTTTGTACGGCCATTATGAATACAAATGTATTAACTAAGGAAATATCCCAAAGATGGTAAAAAATAGATTCAAGATAATTTATTTTTGCCCTGTATATCCACCAACCATTAAGTAGGTTTTGTCGTTACCATGGATACGTTTGTAATTTTATTTTTGAATGTCACGATATTTTTGTCGTTTCAACATAAATAAATAGATAGCATCTGTTGTTATTATTATTTATTGGGTATTTTTTCACAACAAATTTGAATAAAAAACATAAATTTTTTTAAATAGTTCAATAATTATTTGGAAAATAATGATTTTTCACGAAAGAGACATCTAAAGATGATGCATTTATTTTATAAATTACATATAATTTACTTACCGTTCTGTTTTTGACAGAACTGAACGGTAAGTGATTATTTACCGACGTGTTGTTGCTTAGTAACCAGTAAACATAACCTACTGTGACACAAAACCAAGTTTGGTAAACAATCCGAAATAGCAGGGTCGTACAAAAAAGTGATTTATTTATTGTAATGCAAACGTACATAAAAAGTATATATTTTCTACAATTAAAATAATTTGCCCAGTTATAGACGGAGAGCCAGCGACAAAAATAGTTACGTCATTTAATTAAGAAAATTTTTGAAGCCATTGTACTGTCTTAACATAGGTAAACTTTAATTGGAAGTTCTGCCACATATCAGTGGTGGAGAGAGTAGCGGGAGGGAGTGAAAGGGTTAAACAATATTAATACAAAAACGTGATTTAAGTAAAGCCGATTTTTGGTGTGATGTCGGTAAATAATATTTTATGTAATATATTACAATCGCAGACAGTTTGGTTAGTGGGGGGATGGGGATAGACAGCGAGGAAGGTTGAGAAAATATGTGGCCTATTAGTTTGTACTTACTAGTAAACCTATTCAATGAGAGACACTCAAAATGCGTCATATTCCGCTCAACGGAATCATTTGAAAGGTAATTTTAAGTACTTTCCAACGATATATGATTCATCGGCAGACATTGACTATGAAAAGATCAAAGGCCAAAAGTATAGTAAAATTTTATCAAAATTAAGCAAATAACGAAAAAAATTAATAGGAAGCTAAAAATTGGCATAGATGTTGGCGAATACATATTGTTTAAGAAATCGATGAGTCCCGAGTTGAATAAGGGGTGTCTGAGACGCCATCTTGGATGAAATGGCGGTTTAAATGAACTATTCGGCAACTTCTATACCATTTTCAGCTTCCTATTAATTTTGTCCGTTATTTTTTATTTAAATCGCCATCTTGAAAAATATGGCGGCTCGAGCACATCTTATTCAACTTGGGACTTATCAATATCGTAACAGTAACTATTCGCCAACATTTATACCAATTTACAGCTACCTATTAATTTGTTCCCGTTATTTTCCATTTAAACCGCCATATTTCCCAAGATGGCGGATTGATTACACCTTGTTCGACTCGGGACTCGATTTCTTAAACAGTATGTTTACAGATTGTTTTTAAATTATTTTTACTACTATAAATTAATCATTGCAGCAATTCATTTAAATTACCGCCGCTCTGTGTCGTTGCGTCTGCCAAGGTGTTTGACTCAAAAATGTTGTCTGCCTTTGTGAATACAGAATTATAATGACATTTTGGAAATTTTAACAGTTGTCCCAATCTTAATGATATGGCGTAATAGGCCACATATTTTCTCGACCTTCCTCGCTGTCGGTCCCCATCACCCAACTAACCAAACTGTCTGCCATTGTAATATATTACATAATAGTATATTATGTATTAAGGGCTTAATTGAGTGTGTTAGAGCGCGCATAGTCAGTTAGCGCCTGAGCCGAAAGCCGAAGGTGCTAAGGCGATATAGGGCTCTAAAACACTAATTAAGCCCGAAATGCATACGTTAGTTTATGTCTGGCCTAAGTTTTAATTTATATTTAATTTTAAAATAAAAATAATTTAAAAAGTGCAAAACTTCAAGTAGGTAGGTGCAGTGATAAAACTTCAAGTAGGTAGGTGCAATGGTATATAATTACTGTTGTTACTATGAAGACGGCGTAAACAAGGTTAACTATTTCTCTAGCGGGCTCTAAAAAGTTTTAAAGCCCTAGAGCTCTAATTTAACAACTTATGCTCTAAAAACAGACCGCTAAGTAGGTCATAATTGCCCGATCGGACATAAAATATTATTTACCGTCATCACACCAAAAATCAGCTTTACTTGTATCACGTTTTTGTATTAATATTTTTTAATCCTTTCACTCTCTCCCGCTACTCTCTCCACCACTGATATGTGGCAGAACTTCCAATTAAAGTTTACCTATGTTAAGACAGTACAATGGCATCAAAAGTTTTCTTAATGAAATGACGTAACTATTTTTGTCGCTGGCTCTTAGACTATTAGGACACTTCTATTTCAGTTAATGGACACCCCGGAACCTTTAATTCGAAGTTGTTTTTCTTGGTCCATGGTATGGTTGTTAATTATTGCTAGAGTGTATTACTGCTCGTGCTCCATGCCAACTCTCATGAAATTTCCTTTCAGAACTCCGTAAACTCCGCCAAAGTTCAAAATTACTACAATTATGATGTAATTACGCTTTTGTTCTGCGAATTAAATATAATTATAATTATTGCTTGTACTGACCTACTTTTTAATATCTCTGTTTATTGTATGGAAATAAAATACTGAATATGTATTATTGAAAAAAGTACAACTCCGTTGGATATTAATATTAAATAGTTTACTGTTGAACATTTCTTATAAGTTTTGAAGTACTCCCGTCTTACTCATCATACGTAACACTAATTACTAAAATTATAAAATAATGCATGTATTAATAATATGTTGAAAATGTAACATTGTTTTTTAAGTTACTTTTAACTAATTATTAAAACAAACTGTAAAGCTGCACATTCATATGCAGTAAAAGGGCGTGAACATATTTGCACTAACAGGTCTCTACTTAATCTGTTAAAACTTTGCAATTTGAAAAGTTACTAAAATTAGCGGGAATCTAAAAATTTTACAAATCTAAACTTAATGTAATTATTTATGTACAGATACCTGTTTTTAATCCAGTCAATATAACTTTGATCACTAAATTTTGCTTAATTGTTCATTACGTTTTAAATTGTACAGCCACATTAGGTTATTGAAAGATTTGTAAAATATTGAAATTCTCACCTTTTTTAGTAGCTTTTGAAATTGTAAAGATTTCATAGTTACAACTAGCCGAAGTGAAATGCAGCATACAGCTGATTGTCGCCGTTTTTAGTTAGTGTCGTTATTGCACACACGTTTGTCTTGTCAAATACACTCTGAAGTGTATATTGGTGCCAATTCGTCTTATTTACTCTAACTAGAGTAACATGAACACTAACCAACATTTGTTTACCAATTTAGATCACTTTTTAACGGCTTTTCTTCTCTTAAAAAATTAAATTAGACTGGATTTTGTTGTACTTTAATATTCAATCAATATAGAGTTAATTAATAATATAGAAAGAAAATAGATTTTAGTAGAGAAGAATTAATATACGATCACATGCTAATATCCGTACCAAATTCTATTCTTTAGCATATGATTTTACTTTTGCCGTTTAATTCCTATTCTAATATGTAATTAAAACTGGAATTTGTCTCAAAGCTGATACTAAAACTCTAATGAAAGCTTTCCGTTTCAATCTCACTGAAACTGAAATGGATGTCAACGCATCTTTCAGGATCTAGTAATAATAAGAAACCCACATGCCACTGACGCTATGAATACAGAGAGAACCTTGCGATATCTGATTTAAACATTACCATTATTACCAACTGAAAATAAATATCTAACTAAAACTATTCAAATATTCAAAAGATAAGCTCTTTATAAAAGTTTTGAAAAAGTCAAAAAGTTACTATAGCTTCAAAAGAAAAAAAAAAGAAATTATAACTATTCAAAACCTAAAAATAGTGGATAATAATTTAACTTATTCAACTAATATTCGATAATGAGGGAAAGAATGTTATTCATAGCAGTGCAGTGGAAACGAGTGGAAGGGTTGCGGCGACGAGCATGCGTTACGTAAAACGAGCACCGCGACGCCCGTCAGTTTAGCGGTTTTGCCGAACCAGGACGTTTGTTGCGGCGCTTTTCAGCCTGTAAATTTCGTATAGTTAGTCGTGAAATGTTCTCGCAGGAACAGTAGAAGAACATTTTTTTGATTGATAATAATAAAAATAATTAATACTTTATTTTGCGGTTTTGGAATTAATTTGATAAGTTTGATATTGAATTGTTTTAATTTTGTGAAAAACAGTTACTTTGACTGAATTGATTTGTTGAAGATTATTTTTCCCAAGAGGCAGGAAGGTAAGAGTTTTGGAATTAAATTAATTTATAGAATTTTTTATAGAAACCCCCGAAAATGAGTTTTTAATAAACATTTTTAAATGATATCTAAAAAACAAAAATACTAAATATAAATAAGATTTATATTTAGTAAATGTATTAATTTTTAATTATTTATTAATATTAAAAACTTTAGACAACTTAATAATATGTTGCAGATATACAATTTGATACTATATATATATTTAAATATCTTGAAAATCCTGTTATATATTCAATATATAACAGAACAAACAATAATAATAAAAATAGAGTTTATTTATTATGCCTTTTATTTCTAAAACAAATAAAAGGATGAAAATGAGCATTGAATCAATAACTAAAGCAAAGTTATTACGCGATGTAATGAGAGCATTATAAATATTTAATATCCCCCATGCTACTGTATTCAACCCCTTATAAAATAAGGGGTGCGTGTATAATTACGAGGTCAAGGGCGGATTTTACCACCAATTACTAGTGTCATGATTTGTTTATAGTTGTCGTACAAAATATTGTCAACACATGGAGGATTATAATATGTTTATGTTTGTAGTGCTGTATAGAACTAGGGGTAGTGAATTATAACTAAATCGAAAGGTAGAGTTTAAACGCTCGCTTAAACTTTATGTGGAAACAAAGTTTATGGCGCTTTTGCTCTTTCAGCACATACACACACTTTCAGGATTAAATGTGAAATTAGCTGAAATGAGAATGTTAGAGATAATGCAACAAAAGACTGAGTAATTAGTTTTTGCAATACATAATTAGCAGCTGATTAATAAGTTCTTTTTTCATTTGTTTCAGTCCTCATAACTAGAAAGTAAATTTTAAAGCCTAATTAAATTCACTTAATTATTCTCAGATTTTAACTTCTTATTTAACTTGTTATATCATTCGACCAACGACTACGTGGCGAATCGTTTACCGGACATATAACGTACAACGTTTTAATGATTTACATTAAATAATATTTTGAACGCAAATTCATATAGAAAAATATATCGCTCCGGCTGGGAATCGAACCCAGGACCCTCCACTCACTAGGTGGTATTTCTACCAATTGAGCTATCGGAGAACCATAAATTTTCCATATGAATTAGATATTTTAGCAAACACACAAGTAACTAGATATTTTTTTGAATATTATTAATGAAGATCAGCATATCGCATGACAACAACATCAATATTCAAAGCATCTAAATTATTATGAATCATTTTGAATATCTAGCTGCTTGTGTGTTTGCTAAAATATCTGATTCATATGGAAAATTTGTCACTATGCTCCGGTAGCTCAGTTGGTAGAGATACCACCTACACAGTAGAGGGTCCTAGGTTCGATTCCCTGCCGGAGTGATAATTTTTCTATATGAATTTGCATTCAAAATATAATTTAATGTAAATCATTAATTAACTTAATAAAATTAGCCTTCGTCTAAAATGTACAACGTTTTATTTCATGCTGTGATACATTTTAAATTCTTAACGAAGATATAAAAATAATCTAGTCACTCATAATAAAACTGCGATACTTTGATAGCAACGAAGTATAATGGTTGAACTATTTCTGAATAAAATTTGTCGAACTGAGTTTGTTTAAGTCTTTTAGTGCCGTTACATTCTTTATGGCGTTAAGTTTCATTTTTTGGACTAATATAGTCCTGAAAATCAATGACTACGATACAGTACGAAATAAAACCTGTTTATGTAACAAATTAAAACGAGATAGTGCTCATTTAGTCATCGTCTTGATGAACATGTCTTTTGTATCTATCTTGTAACTGGGACTTGGGAACTAACTCATAACACCTGACACTAGGAGTAAACCGAAAATTGCAACTGTCAGGTTATCCATTTCTAGTAGGTGTAGGTCACTTGTGGTAAATCCACGTTCATTTCTTTGAGTTCTTAATCTTCATTCTATTGTTTTATTTTGGATAATCTATTACTAGGTATAGGATTTCTATGCATTTGCATGTTTTTTCTGCTTATAGCAAACATATGCAGAGTTATATTTCTTCATGTTTAAGCCACATATGAATCACATATGTCAATTTGAAAGTGCATATAAATGCATATTTAGGTGTTTTTTATAAATGCATGCATATTTTAGCATTTTTGAACGAGTGTGCATATTTTACCACATTTTGAGCGTTTCACATGCTTTAATTATGAAATTTCTAATATTTTTTAAATAATTTTAGCATTTTAGACAACCAACCAAGGGCGGCTTAGTGGAGTCTAGGGGAAACCCATATTTAAGCTTATTGTTAAATACTAGGCTTTAAAATATTTTACTGCCTTAACCATTTGTGTACTTGTTAATATTTTCTAAGAAAGAAAAAGTTTCAACTAAAATTTTAATACTTACATCCTGCGGTATTGTGATAAATAGGTATTAGGAAATTCCAAAGACCCTTTGACAACTTCCTGTTCATAGAAAAATTTGCCAGTACTTTTGTTTACTAATCTTGTAATCTTTCAATTAAAACAGTTGAGAAATTGCAAACTGCATTTTAGTTTGAAATCTTAGAGTGTAAATATGAGTAAAGAAAAACGGTCTGTGTCTGTTACACTTCGAAGTTATGTTAAGGAATTCAGTGTTCTTACAACTGACGATAAGGTCTTGTATTGTGCAGTGTGCGACGATAAAGTGACTGCAACGAAACGCTTTCAAGTTACACAACATCTGAACACGGATCGACATCAAAAGTGTGTTGCCCTGAAATCAAAAAAACAAACATTGTTACCGGGGTACCTTAATAATTTGCGCGGTGAGTCCAGCAAATCGATCGAATTTAATAAAAAACTATGTAGTGCATTAGTGGCTGCAGATATCCCGTTAAGTAAGATTAATCACTCAGCATTTCGTAATTTTCTGAAAGAAATTTCAAAAATGCCAATACCTGACGAGTCTACACTCAGGAAAAATTATTTACCTCGTTTATACGAAGAGACCATAAAATCAATTAGAAAACATGTAGCGAATAACTACATATGGGTTTCCATTGACGAATCTACTGACACTACTAGAAGGTGCGTAGAAACTTCATTTCCTTCGTTTTGTTAGTAAAATTTAACTAATTCAAGACAGCAGAGCAATTTACGGATGTTTTATTTTCTATTTTGTTAGTTACATATTTATCACAACAATATTTTTGCTTGATTAAAATATATTTTTTTTAAATAACTGTTTTGCGCTAATTGTTTGTAACCGACTAATTATGTAGTTCGATAAAATAAAAATCAGATTTTTGTTTTCAGATACGTGGCAAACGTTATAATTGGCGTTTTAAATTCGGAGAACAATCCCAAATCCTATCTATTAGCAATGGACGTTTTCAAGAGCACCAATCATTATTCTGTGGCAAAATTGTTTAATGATTCGATGGCTATTTTGTGGCCGGACGGCATACAGTACAACAAAGTACTGTTGTTCGTCACCGACGCGGCACCGTACATGATCAAGGCTTGAGCAGGCTTACAAGTTATGTACGAAAAAATGATCCACTTAATTTGTCTTGCCCATACAATGCATAGAGTTGCGGAAACAGTGCTGGAAATATATCCTAACGTAAACTCTATAATTTCAGATGTAAAAAAATTTGTTTGTAAAGCTCCATATCGCATACAAATATTTAGGGAAACTGCTCAAGAAGTGCCTCTCCCACCTGAGCCTGTAATAACAAGGTGGGGTACTTGGCTTTCTGCAGCAGAATATTATGCTTTGATATTATTAAAGCATTTGTAAATAAACTTAATAAACATGATGCACTATGCATACAAAGCGCACAGGATGCTTTTAATACTAAGGAGGTGAGAGCAGAATTATTGTTAGTTTTGACAAATTTTGTGCGTTTAGCTAAAGTAATTCAGAAATTAGAAAGTCAGGGAAATTCATTAGATGAATCTCTTGAGCATGTAAAATTGTTAGGTGTTTCTTTGAATAAAGTAAAAGGGCCAAAGGATTTGCCTATAAAACAAAAATTTAAATCCGTTATAGACAAAAATCATGGTTTTCACTTAATTCAAAGCATAAACGATGCATTATCTGGCCAAGACATTTTAGACGAGCTAAAACATTATTCGCTTGTAGAATTACACATTAGAATTTTAGGTATGCCCCAATTTGGTCTTGCGATGTGGAACGGAGTTTCTCAAAATATAAAACAATATTTAGGGATAATAGGCATATGTTTACTTTTGAAAATTTAAAATTGTACGTCATTGTGAACTGTAACGCTCTATGTTTAGAAAGTATAATTAATTAAATTATTGCATAGGATGTCTAATTAAAATAATTTCTGTAAATAAAATGTAAATAACGCTAAACAGGTGTTTTTTTAATAATGAAAGTGCATATATTTATTAAGAATTTCTAATTAACGCATATTTCATGATTTTTAAGTGCATATTTCACGTTTTTATAGTGCATAAGTGCATGCATATTTCAGCATTTTAAGTTTATACAAATCCTATACCTATCTATTGCAAATGTATAAAAACAGGAGTTTTATAAGGGCGTTTTTTTTTAGGTGGAGAACTTTAAATTGGCAACACTGTCTTATGTGACAGCCGATTTGACAGTTCTCGGTATTTTTGGGGTTAGTTTGGTTTGGCAATTCATCATGAATAGACTCACGCCGGAGCAACGTTTGCAAATTGTTCAAATTTATTTTGAAAAACATGGTTCAATTCGAGAAACTCATTGGGCATTACGTGCATTTTATGGTGCTCATAATCGTCCATCAGAGAGATTAATTCGGGAAACTGTGGATCGTTTTCGCAATACGTTTACTTTAAACGATAATACGCATACCGTAAGATGTCGTACAGTGCGCACACAACAAGCGATTGATGGTGTGCAGCGTAGTGTTGATGATGATCCAAATGCGTCAATTCGTCATCGTGCTCAACAATTAAACTAGTGTCCATCCACTTTATGGAAAATCTTGCGTAAAGATCTTGGTTTACATGCTTACAAGATTCAACTTGTACAGGAATTGAAGCCACACGATCATCGTTCGGGCCGTACATTTGGTGAAAGGGCCGAAGGAAACATTGCTATTGATCCACAATTTCATTTGAAAATTTTGTTCAGTGATGAAGCACACTTTTGGTTAAATGGCTATGTCAATAAACAGAATTGCCGCATTTGGAGCGATGATAATCCACAAGCCATTGTCGAAACACCATTACATCCAGAAAAAGTCACCGTTTGGTGACTGAGTTTTATGGACCGGTGGAATCATTGGTCCATATGTCTTCAAAAATGATGATGGTCAGAACGTTACAGTCAACGGTGAGCGGTACAGAGACATCATTACTAACTTTTTCGTGCTTCAATTGGCAGCCATTAATGTTGCAAACATGTGGTTTCAGCAGGACGGTGACACATGCCACGCAGCGCGCGATACAATTAATTTACTGTGAGAAACATTTGGCGAACGATTAATTTCACGAATGAACTGGCCACCTCGTTCGTGCGATTTGACGCCATTGGATTATTTTCTCTGGGGGTATATAAAAATCGTATGTCTACGCCGATAAACTAGAAACAATTGAGCACTTGGAAGTCAACATTCGACGCGTTATTGCCGAAATACAGCCTGATTTACTGCGAAGAGTGTGTGAAAATTGGACCTCCAGATTACGTCATGTACGCGCCAGCCGCAGCGGCCACATGCCCGAAATCATATTCAAACATTAATGCCATAAAATTTTCTTTTAAATAAAGCCAATTTCGGATATTAAAAACATTTTTCTGTGTTTTATTTCAATTTAAAGTTCTCCGCCTCAAAAAAAAACACCCGTATTGCTTTAAAAATATTTTAGTCCGTCGTCCGACTTTGTGGAAGAAATTCTTCAAGAGATCGTTCAATACCATCGGTTATACGATGCACTCGATCTACTGTAGTGTGCTTCTGTCTGAAGCCAAATTGTTGACTTGAAATTAGTCTACAATTTTTATAAATGTTCTCCATCTTTCAAAGAATAACTTTTCAAATAATTTTTAAAATTATTGAAAGCAAAATTATAGCTCTATAGTCTATACAATTTTACGTGATTTGGTGGCTGATTTTGTTTTGGCATCATAATAACGTTTGCAATCTTCCAGATAGCAGGAACATGTTTCAAAGGGAAAGCTGCTTTGAGAAGATACGTAAGCCTGATCACACCTTTATTTTGGTAACTGTTTCAGGATTCCAATTTTCATGTTGTCTTCGGTTTTTGATTGGTTCTGATGTCATTATATAACCAATGTTTTTTCTGATATAAGAAGATTTGCGGTGGCTGCCAATATGTATTCTGATTTTGGATTGGTTTGAAGTCTCTGCAAGGTAGTCAGCAAAAATGATATTGCTGGCTCATATGGAATATGGTACAATCCCTTTCTAACTGAAGGAATTTGTGCTAGGATTATCTGATTCCCTTAATGGTGTTCTATATCTATATATCTATCTGCTGATTTATTCTACCTATAGTTTTTTAACTCTGTTTTAAATCTGTGCTTTTTGCTATTTAGAATAGCTTAATCATTATTTTGATTTCTAAAGAATAGTTTTTCTCTTTTGTTGTATGGGTAACACCCTCGTTGATTGTAGCCACTCAGGCTACAAACCAAGCCAAAGCGTCACAGTCAAAACCGACCCTTTCATATCCAGAACAAGCAATTAGCAAAGTCGAGATTTCTTACATGATCGACTATCACAGCGGGTATGACTAATTAATTGGTAACGGTTTGTTTTCATTATGACTTTCACGACGTTACAGAAGCCTACAGAATTATGGCAATTTTTGCAGTGATTCGATTTTTCTAATTTCTGGCTCTAAAGGTGGCTTCGGTCTAGAAGGTGCGTAAAGGCTTTTGCGTAGTCTAAGCTGTAGGGTGTAGTATGGCACAACTTACAAACTTGCGTTTTTTACAAATTACGAGCGATGGCCCCACCATATGTTATCCCGTTAATACGACGTCTCATTCACAAGGAAGAAATATTTCGGGGTAGCAGAAGTGAAAGAAAAATAAATCAAACCAAACTCGATCATACAGATAGAAGCATCAAAGCTATATCTCACACTATAATTTCAAGTCGTTGTAATGTTTTATACAATCTTTGTGTATTTTGATCATGAAGAACCTATAAAGTGCCTTTTGTTTTTCTACAAAAAGCTTATTTTCATCACAAGATCATGATCAATAGATTTGAAGCTAGAGGTCAAATTGCCTGTTTTTACCTGCGCTACTGTAAGCTGAAGAGAAATGTTTTTCACTTACCTGAGGATATGTCTGCCATCCCGAACCATAGACCAATGTTTGTTTTCTATGTCTCGTGAAAACCCCAAAAACATAAAACCAAACAACTAAAAAACCCTTCGTGCTCGACACTTGTGGTATACGACAAAATCTTGTGTAGGTCAAAATGACGAAGGAGATATTCCAAATACAATTTTCACATTATTTTCCCAATATTTTGGTGTCGAAGGTTAGAATTAATCTTTGCAGTTTTTTTCTTTTATCACCGAGGGGAAAGAGGGGGGCAACAGAAACTTTGACACATCACATTGTTGTTTCGACCGAGAGTCTTATAAGACCTAACTTATCACGTTGTCCATCTTTGATTAATTTAGGTTTATTTGCATTTTTTACGAAAGTAAACAGATAATAAGTAGATTTTTGTTTCTTCTATTATATGCTATGGTCTACAGTGTCAGTCTTACGTTTTTGAAATCTATAATCATTTTACGTTCTAAGTCGTTCAAACAAAGATGCGAGTAATTACAGTTTCCCAAAATGGCAATCATCAAAGTATTTGACTACAAAGAAATACTCGCAAAGCATTGCAACAGCTTTTTTATAAGTAAAATATGCCAACTTTAAAAAGCTGTATTGTTTTAAACGTTGAATGCATTGAAGAGAATCATGATTTTTTCTGATTTTTTAAATCAACATTTGTTATTTATTACACCTACAAAAGTGCTAATCTGCATTAAGTTGAATAAAATTATGGTATCATATTCCCCACCTAGGGTAGTGAATATGTAAATTGTGTATTAACTTTTATAAACGAGATTTTAAATTTTTTCAGTTGCTAGAAAATGGTAGAATATTTATAGTAATTAGAAATTACGTAAAACTGTGTGTTGGGAATCAATTCCGAAATCTCTTGGTTTGAATAATTCTAATTACACGGCGCAGTTTTTCGTTTTTAGAAAGGTAATATTAAGATATTTTGAATGTGGATCTATGTTAAGGATCTCTGGTTTCGTTTAAAATGTTAGGCCGTTAAACCCTTTCTTCTTCTCTCCTAAGACGCACAACCATTCTTTTTGTTTTTATTTGTAAATACCTTCCACCTTCAAAAATTAAAAAATCATGAGAAGAATAAGGTTTTATACTTAAAACTTTCATATACATCTTTGTAGAGCACGTTTTGATAAAATGCTTAGTTTTTAACATACCTACAACTTATCCATTGCCATCGTTGTAATTATTAAAAAGGCTCCATTCTACATATACTCGATATGGTGGCTCGATCACGTCCCTCACTTTTTGAAACTCATTCATGTTTTAAAAGATGCGGATTCATACGCATCTGAGCCGATTTCAAGTCTCTAATTTGCAATCGTAAAAAGAATCACATCTCGAAATATAGTGGACTGAGGAAAATTCTAATTCAGATAAGGAGTTGTACCTAGTAAGTCAAGGATTTATTTATAAATGGTAAATTTAAATTTCGAAACGTTTGCATAATTTAATGATCTTTACATTCATCACCACTTACAAGATCCATTTTCCGTGTAATGCTTATGAAAAATACAATCTACAATGTTACCGCTATAACTCCAAAACTCAGTGGCGTGCGGTCCATGGAAGCAATGAAGCAATGCTTCCATTAAGAATTTATTAAAAATAAAAACCAATGCTAACAAAAATATTTTTATAAAATTATGGTTATCGTTTATTTAAATTTGTAATATTTAATCAACCTAAAGCTTAATATCAATTCCGTACAACAAAAAGTATAATTATTTAGAGTACTATTTTAAATCAGGCTCATTAAACTTGCGCGGAAAGGTAATACCAGTTCAGATGTGTTACATACACTGCATATAAGCACCGATTTTGTTGCTTACGTCTCTTCTCCTCACCGAGTCCGCCCATAATGTTACGGTTGACATCGTATAAAATCGTTATTTTTAAGTGTGCTCCGTGCCCAAATGTGTATTTATTATAATTTGGTTATTTGTTCGATTTAGTGTTTGTTAAATTTTATTAATGTTACTTAAGTAATGTAAATCTGCGAATGAGACTGTATTTTAAAACATTTTATTATTTCAATTTATATAAGTTGGATTTTTTTAAAAGACAAATAATTCTATTTGTTTGCTCTATATGCAAATTTAAAATTGCAGTATCGTCATGACTGCAAATTCAGCTGCTTCGGTGGAAGGTTCGAGTACTTTCGATACATCTGAATCGCGACGAATTTGTTCTTCAGTTTGTAAATTATTAGATTTTTATTAGGAGAATTTTCTGCATACAGGCAAGGAGAAAGGCAGATCAAAACCAGAACTTTCAAATTTAACAACAAAGATTAAAACCTGCATCCGGTATTTTACTAAAAAGGATCGGAAAATCGAGTTGAATTATACGTAAATACATAGTAGTAGTTTTTAAAATAAACAATAATATTCAACAAATTCCCTAAGTATAAAGTGTAACAGTTCTTTTTTGAAAAACTTTTAAGCGTAATAATTATAACACTGTTTTTTATTGTACCTAACAGCGGCAGATCCAGAGAATTATTTGGGGGGGGGGGGAATTTTGGAAAAATAATTGTTTTAATAAATAATAATTAAACAAACATTATTTGTTTTTATCCTATGTATACTTATTTCTAGATTTGGAGGATTTCTCCCATTACCCTCCCCCCTCGTGAATCCGCGCCTGTACCTAGGTATATTAAAATTAAAATGGTGGTTGCTTCCCTAGTCTAAATTCTCACCGCACGCCACTGCCAAAACTATAGATCGTAACAACAAAACAAAGACCAGAACCATTGTAAACCAAAAGCCATAGTAAACAACCAGATGGTCTTAACAGCAATAAAGAAGTTCTGTTGTATTTCTTACGTAAAATCAGTCAATATTTTAGATTCTTCTTAAACAGTTTGCATTCACACACGTTTGCAAAAAAGTTTGCTTGTTAGTTTTCTGCATACAAAAATATAACGTTATAGACGGTCAAGACACAGACAAATCCATTTATGTCGCCATACTATCGGTTTTAGAGAAAATGCAACTGCAATGTTCCACAATTTCTCAAATCGAAAAGGTAATGGAAGCTGATTCTACGTAAGATAACAGTACCTACATAAAATTTGGATGTAGTATCATTTTATAATAACTGTTGTAATATTATCAGAAATATTCTATCGCCTGTTTGAAACAAGAGCCAAAAAATTAAATTTATATTGGGGTTTCGTGGTTTACTAAAGTAACAGGTGAATGGTTCCCACAAGATGATAACTAGCTCAAAAAAAGTCGATGGTAGCAGGGTTCCTAAACTACAACACCAAACTCAAGATAATGAATAGGAACCCCTTTATAAAAAGATATATACGACACCACTGGCCCAACTGCTAAGTTAATTTTTTTAACACATTCACGCCACTGGAGCCAGACAGTGAGCTAACTACTAAGTAATTACAAAATTTCGTTGCATAAACCCACCGTAAATCTGCGTTGATGTCATAAAAACAAAAATGAAAGGAATGACAAATAATATAAATGCTTAGTTACGTATATGTAAGAGACAAACAAATAATTAACTAAACCAACAATCAGAAAAAAGCAAAGAACTTTTAATAAAAACTTTCCAAATATTATTATCTATGTGCAGCAAATAATAGTACCTAAATATGTAATTACTATCATGCAGAAAATTATTTAAATAATTCAAGATACACACAAATTTTATTGAATTATAACTAGTTAAAGATTTCGTTTAGTTAATAACTTATTAACTTGATGAGGTTGACTGACTTGTTAGTTTAAGCCTCTAGATAACTTTGCTTCAGATTTAATCCGCTTAATAAGATTAAAATAAGTTGGTTGCTCCTGGCTTTTATTAAATCCATTCAGATTATTGACGTTTCGCTTAGTAGCGATGTCGATGGTATTGTGAAATGGAGAAGTGGCCTTAATAGTTGCAGCCAGGAGCAAAAATCAGCCAAGCATCACAGTAGGAGTTGACCAAAAAGTGGCAAGCAAAAGAAAAGGTATAAAAAACTACTACCAGAACAAAAAGCCCTGGAACTAAAATAATAAATAATTTAGCTGATGACTTAATTAAAACAAGTCACTTACTCAAGATCTTAAACGGCTTGCTTTGTGACTAGTAACCCAGTGAATGTACCAAAATGCAAACCAAAATTTTTCAAATCAGGAAATACAAAAAGGGCTATTCACACATAAACTACGTCCGTTGTAACCAGAAATTTAATGTAATTTGTTTAATAAACCAGAAAACTTTTGAAAGACCAACAAAAAGGGAAGATATGCAAAACTTTTCGAGAAAATTCCCCAAATCTAACAAATATTACCACTATGTAGTAAAATGAAAAGATCTAGTATAATCAGAGAATTACAGGCAAGGTGCTAGCAAATTATAAGAACGTTTAGTTAATTAACCAGAAATTTTTTACAAAATATAATTACAAAAGAGAAAATTAATTAATAAAATGAATTATTCAAGAAAAAGATAATTCCTGTTCAATACATACTAGGCTTGATGATGCCTCATATTTATTTATTTAAAACCACAAGCTTATAAATAAAATCTGTTAGGGAAGGGACATAAAATTAAAAATAAAATCAAATTGATTTTAGATTTAAGAGACTGTATGATTTAGTTGAATACTAGACACATACATAGATGCAATTGTAACAAAGATGAAATAAACAACTCACTACTTGCTTACCTTTAATTGAAATAAATGCTCCGGCTAAATATATTATAGTTGTGAAAAGCCTTCCGCTCCACAGAGACCCTCTCAGGCGGGTCGTTTTAATGGTTTATCATATCCTTATAATTATTATGGGCAAACAATAATAAAAACACATACATACACAAAGTAATTTTCAAAACAATAACACAACTTTATTGTTAATTAACATATACCAAAGAACAGCAAACAAAACAAAACGAAAATTGGGAATAAATACCAAAAAAAAGATTTTCTTTTATGTGAAGTAAAAATATAGAACCACTTGTTTATGATGAATTTATTTTTACAACTATTTAAATGCAACAAAAAAATCTGATTACTAAATTCTATCTTTTTTAATCTATCATTAACTTTTTATTAATCCCAAAATAGTTCAGTTTTCTTTTTTTGAAGATGAATAATTTGCTTTTAAATGCATATTTAATTTTTTTAATTATAAAAAATATATATTTAGGTTTAATAATTTGTTTTTTTATTTACTTTTGATATCATGATATTTCTTAATTACTAAAAATAAAGCTAACTACTATGACAAACTCACGTTTTCGTTTATTAAGATTGCAATACTTTTCTTTTTAAAAAATTGGCGCCACAAGAATACCAACTTGACCGAAATGACAATTGACAAATGACAAAAAATTCAAGAAATGGGTGTCAACGACCTCTTATAAATATTTCCAATTAAAAGGTTTTAGTAATTCAAATTCAAAATCTATTTAATGCTTGTAAAACCATCGTAAGTAAAATTTTATTTTTATATATCCAAATCTATTTGATTCATTAAATTCCATTTTTTGTTATTAGATAATAAAATTAATTGTTAATTAATCAATTAAATTTACACACTTTCTTAAATTTAACATTAAACACTTTAACGTTTCGCAAAATCCTGACATTGATTTGTTTACATTTTAACTGATAACCTGAAATTATTTTATGCTCTCCAAAAGGTTTTGCACTTGTTAAAAAGTGAAATGGAAAGAGAGTTATGGAAAAATAACTGTCCATTTATATGACTTTGTTGAATCAATTGAATGCAATGCAATTTTTGCATGAAACAAATGAAACTTTGACAAGTCATTGTAACAACTAGATTATTGTTTATAAATCTTAATTAATCCTAAAACTAATTAGATAATCTAATAGATAAAAAAATCCAAATTTAATGGTATGTAACACTTTTATGAACAAACAACATTAACTTTATGCATGAATATGTTTATAAATAATTGTGTTCATCGGAACACACTTATTAATTTAAAATCCTTTTTTGCACCTTCCTATCTTTACAAATTTAAATATTATATCATTTAGAACATTATTTCAATAATTTCTTTAGGCATCAACAACATAAAAATGTAAGCCAATTAACAATGTTCATTGAACGTACCAAAACGTAACAAAATTATAACTTATTTATCTGATATCATTAATAAAAAGCCCCTTACATTTAAGATACTAACAATTATGTGCTAATGAAGTATCTTTACAAACCTCCATCAAACTAATTTACCCAAGAGCTGTAAAATTTTGAAATACAAGAAACTTAGAAATTGAGAATTGTCGTTAACATGAAAACATATTTTTAACTATTAATTGATAAGATAGTAAATACTTGTATAACTCCTTATTGCAATACATCGTGTCTGTTTTAGGTTAAATCTTACATTAAAATTAACCTAAATTTCATTAAATTGTAAAATTGATAATTAATTTTTAATAATGTTAATGGACAAGGAAAATTAGTTAAATTTTCAGATATCCTTTATCTGAATATAGTGTGCATGTTAATCATAAATAACCCAATTTCACATCATAAAAGAAAAATTCTCAAAATTATTATTTTGAAAATTGAGGTTATGCAACCAATCTAACGTGATTAAAAGTTACCTGTTTTGTAACTGAAAAATTGATGATTCTGAAGAATATTAAATTTGTGGTGATTTTCATCAAAGGAATGAGTTCTTAAAACAAAAACCACGTTACTAAGGGCAACGTGGGTTATAGTATAACAAAAGAGTAAACAACCACTTTCGTTACTTAAAATTAGCACAATAAACATGGTATTTATAAAAAGGTGGTGGATAAAAAAGGTTTCTATCCCAAATAAAATCTTTATGAAGGTTTGCTGCTGGAAAAAATTCTACAGTACGAGTTTTAATAAACATAACATTATTCAAATCATTCAATTACCAAAGGCATTTTCCAAAAAAAAATATTATTTTCCTAGTTTTGTACTTTTACTTCCCTCCCGTCTGTGAAATCCAGCCAAAGTTCATTAGCCAGAATGTGAGTGAGTGAGCTCAAGGCCTTTCAGATCGTTTAAAAGGGAAACTGTTTCTTTTGCTTTTCCTCACCGACTCGCAGTTTTCGTAGACGCGGAAACCTTTGATCAAGGAGCAACGTTTTTCTTATACTATATATATATTTACGAAAAGAGCCCTTCTTGATATGATTTATGGACAAGACTTCATCGAAACCTTCATCCTCCTCTTCGTCTCACAAACACACACGCATACACACATCTGAAACCCTAAAACCACCAATACTAGCACCACCCCTCTTCGTTTCTCCTTTATTCCTCCTAAAACCCCCTTGTCCATGACGATAGTTACGGAATTAATTGACCATTTTGGGTGTTCAATTAATAATGATTGAAATTCCATTTACAGAAACCTAGACCAAAATTAGTTAAGTACTTGAGAATTATACAGACGGTTGTAAAATGGATTTTCGATTAAAGAACATTTATAGTTGTACTAGTTTAGTTTGTGGAGATTTTTTTATTGCAAAACTGGTCTATATTTCATATAGAAAAGTTGGCAGCGGCGAGAGTGAGCTTTTTCCTTTCTCGAAATCTACATCTCTAAAATGTTTCAGAGAAAAAAATTCGCGCTTAATACGAATTCCAGTCGGTTGTGGATGTGACCAAATTCAGAATCGATTATAACGCGTGTTTCTTTTTGCTTTACTTTTTATTCCATTCTTCGGTCTTTTTATAAGTTTTTCCTTAACGTTTTGCTTAGTGAGGATGCTTTCAAGAGCTATCCATTTGGAATATTTAGAATTTATTCCTAACAAGTTGTTTACCTTTTTTTTAGAAATATTTTCAAATATGTAAATCTCAAAATGACAGAATGATTTTATTAAGCTTTTTTTGACAGCTTTACTAAGCTTTATTATATAACTGACATAAAAATGAAAATTCTATACTAACAATAATAATAAGAGGGTATTGGAAATATTTATTTTAACATGTCCGTAAGTTTAAATTTCGACGTCAATGCAACACTGCTCACTTTTGTAAGATACTTAATTTTTACAAAAGTGTTAGTGATATTGTCGTAAGTCTGAACACACAACAAACATTTGTTGTAAAAATGTACTAATGTCATGTACAAAAATGTAGGTTTGAATAGGTTCTTTAGCGATTTCTGGTTCTAACGAAAAAAAAAAAAGTTGGTATTTACACAACTTGGCCAAATATTCAACTCGGCACTATTAAAATGCAGAAACTAACCGGAGACGTCTCAATTTCTTGAAAGCTAAGACATGTTCTTAAGAGCGGTCGAACATCCGCATGATGTCAAAGAAGGACAAATATGTCAATGCATGTGTTGATTACCGTGCATTAAATGTTTCCACATTAACAGAACAATCGGTACTTACAAGTAGCGCCGCTTATCGAGGAATTGCACCCACTCTTTGGAAAGAAAAATTTCCAAAATGATTCTAATGCGCGCTTACTACCAGATTCTACTAGAATTTATTTTGGCTTTTTTAGCTTCCATTACTGTTAATGGGTATTTGAAACACCACAAGTCTTACTGCAGCCAAACTGTAAAATGTAAATCATACTTAACTGCCTTCATCTTCCTAAAATAACAAAAATCAAAAGCAGAATAAGTAGTCCAATGGATACCCGCCAAGTTAACATTTTTACCATTACTAAGCCTGGCTGAAGTTAACGTGCTAGCACATCACGAATAAAGTTTCTTTCCGCAATTTTCCATGCAATGATGCCGTGTTACTGAGTGTATACTGTCTGTATGGGTAGAAAAATGGCAATTTATCAGCTACATACATAGGCCAGAAACTACTGAAAACGTAACTACTGAAAACTCGGGTAAGAGAGAACGTGAGGTCTCGGAAGGGTATCGAGGGTAAGAATAAGAATGAGTTCTCGGTTTACACGTAGTGAGACTTCGGCAGGGAAGGAATGGTAATAGGGATGAAAACAATGAGACCACTTGGTTTACATGCACTAAGGTTTCGGAAAGGAGTGTGTGTAGATCGGTTGGCTTGGATGCTTACTGGTCCTGATGGTTGGTCTGAGTAGATCTTCGAATTTAATAAATGAACTGACTAAAACGGCTAGCGCACTCTAAATTATAGGTGCTTGCGGAGCGTTGAAAAACTGGTAGAAGTAAAACGGACCGGCACATTTAGAACAAACGCTAGGAGAAGGGATGCTTACGATTGCTTGAGTCGGCGGCTTATTCGAACGGCTACAGATTGAAACGGTTGATAAACTTATTTACTTTCTCACAATAATAATCAAAAGTAAATTTGTTACACACGGCAAAAAAATTGAAAGAAGTCACTGACACCTAAACGCAGCGAAAAGCATAGCGACAGTAAACTAAATTATTTTTCATATTCACTGTAAAAATAACGTCGGGCTATAACGTCTCTCGACGTTTATACGTTACCAATAAGCTTTTATCCTTAGGTTTTCAAGTCCTTCTAAGTGTACATAGCTTTACGCATTCATGTATTTAGATGACGTTAAAAAATCTGTCGAGAAAGACTATCGTGAATGAAGCCGCAGGTACATTTCATGTCAGAGAAATAAGATATCTCGACGTATAGGCATTCCGTTAGAAAATTTTCTTGGTTCCAGTGTTCAGCTACAGACTCGTCCGCAACCTTCCGTATTTCTACACTCCTCCACGGTTGAAAATCCTTTCTCTCATCCATGCACACACTCTGTCCAAAGTTGATTATCTCCAGAATTTCGAGGTAGCAGTTATTAGTTGAGTCTTAATCTCCAGCTGGTAGCTCGATTTGGTAGACTAGCCAAAATAGTAAAGTTGATAGACTAAACGGTTGGTTGAACTCTCGACCCTGAACATCTACACACGGCAACATCAGAGGTTAACGATATGGCGAAGCAGTTGCATAGACAAACAACAAAAGTTAATTTGGTTAAAGTAACGCCAATCCTACTTTCGCCATTTTTTAATCAAAAAAGTATCTTGAATGTTTACTAACGTTGTTGAAGAACACCTATTGTGCTACTTTTGTTTTTAAAAGCAATTAAGTATATAATAGAAGTGTCAAGGCGATGGTGGATAGAATTCGATAGAATTGATTGTTTGTTTGATTTTGGCGATAAATCGGATTGAGCAAATAATTCTCTGTATTTTTAGCAGGGCTGGACTTCAGGACGCGAGTCGATACTACTCTATCCTGGTAGCGACCCTCAGATCGCTGTCTAAGTGGAGACTGTATTGCTAAGCGCTTCTTTCTGGGTAGTCGTATTGCACTTTGAGTTGAGTAAGATCTATAAGTATTGCTGATCCCAGGAAGGCTACTCCAGGGGATCATTTTCCAAGGGGTGTTGATGCGAATATAAAGACTCTCACGGCTAAGACAACCCCACCTCCTAATTGGTATTGCCGAGTCTCTACTTTTAGGTAGAGTTGGACGGCGCTCTGTTAAGGCTCACCAAGCCGTAATATGGTAGGGTGGGGTGGCTAAATTCTGAGGTATTCTAGGCAGGTATAGTTTCTAAGTTCCAGCGACTTGAGGTTGGACTCGTCTGGGCAGTGAAAGTCCGCATGCTGCCTAGGGGTGACACCCCGACGGGTGAGCACGTAAATATCTCCGGCACTAGCCTGTAGAGCTAGTAGAAGGTTGACAGGCAAGCTCGCTCCCACCAGTAAGCTACTGATAGCTATTACAAATGTAACGGACGCCTTAATTGAGCGTAGCTCAATTGGTAGTTCCCTAAGGGAGGTCGTGGTTATAATCTAACGCAGGTTGGCCACGTTAAATAAAACTTTGGATATCTGTACTTTTAGCAATTTCATTAATGGCCGACATACTAAAATTTATCCAAACCTGGGGAATTCCACCCTCAGTGGAGATTTTTAATTCCCTTATATTAAAGAAACGAGTTTTAAACTTTTGTTCGCTATGAAAGCGACAAGTTCAACCGGCGATCATACCTGAGACCTATGGTTTGTGAGGTAAATATGCTTACTACTGTTTTACCCACGATGGTAACTCGTCTGTTATTCCAGTCTTTGGGAATGCTTATGCTTACGTTTAATATGTTGCAGCAGTTAAAATTCTATAAACTTCTTGATGTCCTTAGGGAAGAAAATTAGTAAATTTTACTTAGAATATTAAGCATTCTTACATCTGGAACTGTCGATTGAAACTAATGCTGCCTCTACGGTGTCTGCACGTAACTAACTGCGACTTTTACCTTTATTTTCTATTGTAAGCATCACCTTTTGGGTCACCTAACATGTTTAAGGTTTATTGCACATTAATCTTAAAATAATTTCATTCTAAATTGACGTAATTATTGATTGAAGACAGTTTATTTGTTAATTTTAGTCCCGCGAAACCCGGAACGTGGAGGTTAACAAGCTTGAATCAATAAAATCTTATTACTTCTACTAAAACACAGCAATACGGTTTACATGATTAATTTCAAAAGTACTTGTAAGAGTAGATCTGTTTTAGATAATCAGTTTCTTTAAATATATAAAATTAACTACAAACCAATAACTCCAAAGGAAACAGTCTTTTCTTTATTTATTTAACTATTAAGTAGCAAATCTAATAATAAAACTAAATCTGGACTACCTGAAACACTACGAGAAATATCTGAACTAGTGAATTGTCCAAACTGGTTATAAAAGACTCTGTCTTGTGAAATATAGTAGGTCATCAAACTTCCTAAAACAGCCGAACGTTAGTTTGGTGAACCATTCATATTTTAGACAGGTGATATGCATGGTAATCTACATTTACTTGAGTTTTCCCGACTTTTAGGGAATCACATAGGCTGTCATTCTGGCTGAAGTATTAATTGACACCAGATATTAACAATTTCTTTTGTAATTTCGTGACGTTTTCAGATTTTCGACACTTCAAAATAAGATGGATAATGTTGAAAGGAATTCAAACAATCACATAGGTCTTTCAGAAGAACTCGCACTGCCGTAGGAAGGTGGCAGGGCGGGTTGACACATTAATTCAGATAGGTATTACTCATTTTTTTTAAATTTCATTATTTTGACAGTTTTTTGTCATTTCAAATCATGATGGGAAATATTGAGGGGGGATGCAAACAATTACATAGGTGTCTTAGACGATTTTTCAATAATTCATATTTATAAGGACATAAAGGTGATCTAGCGTTCCCATTCGCTATGAAGTTATTAAATGCTAAACGCGACTTTTGGCGGCAAACAACTCTCCTTGTTTATCTTGTTCGTGGAGAAGATTTTAACCAGACACCCGTCTCTTCAAAAAGAATGGGTGATGAAAGACGTATTTTGGTGTTGCCTTGAATAGTTGAATTTTGTGGAGCAAATACCTTTGTAATGGGAAATTTATTGTGTATATTGTGCAATGCGTGAACGATTAATAAGGTCCTCTCTGAAGTACCTACGCGTTTGTTATCTAGTCTGTATCAAAAAGCTACTAATTCACCACGCACCATCCTTCGTTTAATAAGTTCAACTGAAGTTTTGAACATACGGTAGCCTTCCAGTACTTGATAATTTTAATGATTCCAGAGATGCTGTCCAATGGATTGATTTACTGATGCAGTGTTACCTGGTATTATCTGGTTCACCTATTTGTTGTTCCATTGACCCTGAAGCGTGATGATCTAATCTGATCTGCATTACCTTCCCCATTGCCCTTCAAGCACCTAGTTTGTGAAGTGTGTTTTATGATTAGGAGGGAAATATTATCAGCTTGTTGTGGATGTTAGAAAAATTATATTGCCCTGTAAGAAACCTTTAATGTATTTTTTCGCCTCGTTTGGTTACGTTAAAATGATTTATCATTGCATCACTCTCAGCAACGAAACAGTTGTTTGTTTTGTTGCACTTATAAGTTAGCTTTTGTGAGTTGTCAGATTTGTGATTCAAAGTTGTTCCATTGGAAGTTATTATATTCTGTTAGGAACTGATTTTAAGATGTTAATAAATATATTTTATTTGTCTTATTTATTGTCTAATTTTTCTTATGTGGTATTTTTGTGTAATAACGGGGTGAAGGAATTCGGTTTTTGCATGATTGGAACTGATTCACTTTAAGATCTAGAACTTCGTTATGGTGAAACATGCTTTGCATGATTGCAACTGATTCACTGTAAGATCTAGAACTCCGTTATTGTGAAGCATTACTGCTAATATTTTATTTGTTTAAATCAATCATACTGGCGCCCTTCTCTATTGCTCTACGAATTTACTGATGTGGAGCATCCACCTATGACCTGCCTTTAATTTTAAAAGAAAGAGAATTCTCATTAATTTTGTTTAAGCAAAGCCGAGACATAAATAAGTATTATAACAAGTATCTTTTTGGCTTTTGTTTATAATTTTTGATTGTTACAAATTGACGGTTCGACGTGGGGCCTCTGATTATTTAAAAGTTATGTTAAAAAGGTATTCCAACAAGCAGTCAAATAGACTTCTCAGATCAATTGGGGGTCGCAACTGGTACTTGGAAATGTTAAGAGGGATGCAAGTAATCACATAATCTTTTAAAGCGACTTGCACTGGCGAGTGAGTTGAAATAATATTTGACACTCGGTATTAATCATTTGTTTTAAATTTCATGGCTCTGTAAACTGTTTGTCACTTTTTCCTATGCGATTGCTAAAACCCCGTTTAATATCTTCAACCATGTTCCAAATTGAGAAAAGCCAGGAAAATCGGAAAAATTTGTATATCTGTGTATCTAAATATGTAAAAGAACATTTAATTAGAAAACAGCACAGATACAAAGGATCAATAACAGAGATTATCTTTTGATCAACTGGGTTCATACTAAATTGTAAGATAGGATTTTGTTGAATAGAGTTTTTAAGAAGCAAAATTGCAAAGCACTAAAATTGTTTTGAGTATTTGCGGGATTATTTCAGTGTGGCGTAAAAAGTTTACATGAGATGATAGCTATTCCAGAAGGAGTCGATTTTCGTGGGGTTTGTAAACTACCAGAGAAATCCAAGATGCTGTTTTAGTATCTTCCAAAAGAATTATATGAACTGTTGGCTTAATCACCAAAGAAAAGATAACGAATTCACGCCATCGGAGTCAGGCGGATTCGATAAATACTAAGTAATACTCCAAATCCTGCAATAAAACGATGATTTGATTAAATAGAAAACGAATCATTCACTCAAGATCTTAAACGGCTTGCTTGAATTTCTAGTAGTCTGGCCTTCGAAGCTGTTGAAATATGATGAAATTCTTAATCCAACATTTTTAAAACACCAATTCAAAACCAATCAAAGCCGCGAGAATGTAATCAGATTTTCCAAAACAGAAAATTTAAAAAGGGCATACCCACACAGGTACTTACTAAAACGTACAAATTTAATTCCAAACCGAAAAAGAAGCCGGAAACAAGAACGACTTTTCTCATATGTTTTTAGAAATGTATCAAGGTTTATCATGAAAGTAAAATTAAAAGAAACTGTAGTAATCAAACAAAGTCATAAACAGGCACACAAAAACTGTCGATTATGCAAAAACTGAAAAGGTAAATATAGCATGTAGCAATAAATAACTTTGCAGCAATTGTCTGCAGCAGTGTTCTAGAATAATGTTTATTCACAATATAAGATACGAATAAAATGCTTTTATTGTTGTTTTAAGTATATGGAAATTAAATGTCTATACCTCTGAAATTCCAAACTTTGCAACAGTAAAGCTTTAGTATAGTAAAACTTAGATTTGACTTATTTTCTAAATTGATGATCTAAAGTAAATTTATCCAACCTCCATGGCTTTCTAGTTGTATTAAAACTGTAGGTACAAAGTTTCACTACCAGTACATCTAACCTATTTTATGACCTATTCAAAAAAATAAAAGGTTAATAGAAAATATCTTTTAAATCTTTAAAAACCTTTTTGCGAATTCAACCTATTTTATTTTATTGCAGATTTTATGATCGCTGACATAAAATTTTATGTATAATCCTATAATCACTAAAAACATCTGATGTTTACTTCAGATTCATTTAAATTTTCAATTATTTTCCTTTGCCAGTAAAACTTTTTAATCTCTTATATTTTTTACGATTTCCGACAAACTTTTATTATGTAGTAGATTATTATCGGCATTCCTTTTTGGCGATAAAGTGGACGTCGATAAAACGAGGAGATCGGTATATTTTTAACTCCTTTGATGAAGTATGCTCGTTTTAGATTAAAGCATTAACTATTAAACATAGGAATATTAACTAGCAATAATTTATCTAAAAGTAATAAAAAAATTTAGCAAGCTGGAAAATAGAAAAAATATAATATTTAATTTAATAAATAGTTCTAAAGAAACGCAATTACTAATACTTTCAATACAATAATTCGATGGGGCACAAATAGCTTTATATTTCCAGATACAATTTATTTTCGACATGTCTTTATTGTCCATCTAAATTGAAACAGTTTAATCTTTTTTACAGACAAAGTTCCAGGAAGTAGCAACAAAAAAGTGCTAAGTTTAAACATCAAGCTTTAACCTTGCTACTATTTATAACTTTCAGAATGTACTATATTGCTCAAGTGGTGTTTATTTATTTATTATTTTAACTACTTGCAAGTGTATTTTGTTGTTGTGTAAGATAAACAAAACAATTTAATTTTGTACTAACTTTTCTTCACAAAATCTGCCCACTAAGTAAGAAGGTAAGAAATTAAGTATATTTTTTTGTCAATTTAGTCAATTTATTTTGTTGATTAGTACGTATCCTCCTATTTGTTGATTAGTACTAAAAATTAGTAAACATTTTCTAATATTTAAATTAAGTTTGAAATAAATTTTCTTTCCAGACTAATGACTTGACCCACGTTGGGCGCCAAATATATATTGAGATATATAAAAAAATGACTTGCCTCACGTTGGGACACACCTTTTATATTTAGATGTTATTTAATGAAAAATAAAAATAATCTTTTATGCCTTTTTGATCTGGTAGAGCATGAGTTGAAGCGTCGTAAAATGAACTTACCTTTCTCCTTTCCTCTTCTCTCTCCACATTACCTACTTGGGAACTGTTTAAGGCCATTCTTTTTTAAAATAGTCAAAGCTTTTATGCTCATATATCGACTTAATAAAAGAATGTTAATTAAATTTTAAATTACAATCAAACTTAAGAGTTTGATTGTAATTTAAAATTTAATTAAGATTAATTATTTAATTGATTATTAAAGAATAGATAATTAATTAAAGAAAATTAATTAAGATTAAGATTTTAATTAATTTTCAAATTTATAAACTATTTAAATAAACAAATTAATCTTAAATAAGAATGTTCTCAAATTTTAAAATTCTTTAACTTAAGTACTTATATCGTCTTTTAATTTTATTTAATTTTATATAACCTTTTTATAACCTGGTATCAGAAAGTTAATTTTTAATAAGTGCACTTAGTTATTAAATTGGAGCAACACAAAACGCAGGCTTTGAATTAACTCGTCAATCTTTTCTGGCTGTGGAAATATGGCTTTGGTTAAAATAAAGTGTTAAGTCTGTTAAGCTAAAATCTAACAGCCAACCTGGGTCAGTATTTATTTTCAATAAATCAAAATTATTTGAATTGTGGTAAAATAGAGACCCAAATTGAATCGTTGAATAAAAAACTTTTTTCTTGCTTAAAATAATATGGTAAGTTAATCTTGATAATTAATCAACTGTGAGTAGTGTTTATAACAAAAGTTGCATAACTTAAGCTTTTCTTCAATTTGAGGAGCCATACAATATGTCTTTTACCAGCAAGAAAATTGCTTACTAACTGTCTTTTTAAATAAATTTTTTATACAGTTCGTGCACTTCATACAATATCTAACAAAGCTCCAACGAATTGTTAAACTAATAAAATAAAATAATTTAAAAATTTTCCTAACAAACAAACTAGCCCGTTTTATTATATTTCAGACATATTACAACCTGAAACTATATTTGTTTATGGGTAAAAAAAGATGTAAGAAATTTAAAATATTACTATTAAAACAGTTATTAATGCATCGTGCACTTGGTTTTAGAGCTATTAAGGCATGTGTTTAATATTTAGAAATAAAAATTTATCTAAAAGGTCCAAATCAATAAATCAATTTTCGAAAGTGAGGTTAGGTATCATCGATGAAACGGAATATTATATTTTTGTTATAATTAGCTAAATTTAACATTAACATTGCATGTAACGTAATTCAAATGAATAAGCTATTCTTCAACACTTATTATTCGAACTTTAGACGCAGTTTATTATTATTATTATGTGCTATTGTCGTGCTTGTCGTTGGTTTGTATTTATGTGTTTTGGAGCCTTATGTTTCTAATTTAAATTAATTCGATTCATAATCATGCATAAATTCATTCAAAACATCTAACAGAATGCCTTTGTTACGTACATTTTAATTGGTTCAATTAAGTTAATCGAAACAGATTTAGAATTCATTCTTCTTCATTTTATAATTGAAAGGTATACTGGTATGTTTATTTAATTTCCAATTAACAAGACTACTGTTTATTTTTTTAATTCCTGGACCAATACTTTTTTTCAGCAACAATTTTAATTGTATTTTACGGTTACGGTTACTAAATATAAACAAAAAATTAAAAAAGCGAGCTTGATTAGATTATTATTTTTGCCTGTCCAAATTCACTTCGATGAGCTTTTGCCAACAAAACCACTAAACCTAATGAATTATAATAGCGCTCAGTAATTAAGTTTAATGGAAATTTATAACTATATTTGCATACTAATACGGTTTGCGTTTGTAGCACCCTGTCGTAACCTAAACTGTATGCAGAAAAGCTCGTATCATCGTCATCATCATCATCATCATCGTCATCCTTTGGGAATAATAATGATTAAGGTAATTTAAACCTAAACTGGAAACACCATTTATCGAACAAACTTATTTAGAAAAAAATGAGAAAAAAGCAAACCAGATTAATATTGAGCGTAACGTTATATGCAGCGTAAAAATAGCGTTACAGAGATTTTCAAAAATGATAAAATTATTTTTTTTGTTTCGTTTCATATTTTCTCCAACATCAATCTCTATCCAACTTTATTATTCGTAATAAATATAATGGGATTTTCAGGTTTATACAATATAATACACAAAAGGTAATCTTTCTGATTGAAGGTTGCCAACGTAAGTTTAAATCAGAAAAAGTTATCAGGGAAAGAATGAAAGATTTCACGTGCGAGTCAATATCTAAACGTTTAAGACAGACCTTTTTTCTCTCAGGAATATAGCATTATATGCAGTGACGTAATGAGAAACCTCAAAAGAGTTTGATGATTGATTTGTTTCAAATTGGAAAAGGTATTTACTTTTTGCCATGAGAGCTGTAGGTGATTTACTTTAAATTAATTTTTTTCCTTGTTACCAAACCTGACTTCCATTCTAATCGATTGGGTTTTGATGAAGCCCTTGTAAATATAATTTGGAACTAATTATTTTTCATTGTTGCTGTACTATATATGGATTGATTCAGAGCTACAGCTGGTATATTTGAAAGAAGGTAGTAACAACTGACAAGAATGATTAAGTATAGAAGTCTCATTAGGTAAAAATTGGCGTTTCCAATTTGCCTTTCTCTTCCGGTCTAATTAAATATAATAACTTACAATTTCAATTAAGCATTATTTATAGCATTTTCGTTAACGGAAACAAAAAATAATGTGAACTACAAATGACATTAACGGTAATGGTAACTTCTATGGCTTCTTAGGTTGAACTATTAACTTCTCAGAAGTCAGAACCAATTTTAACCACCAGATGCTATTTAAACTAATAAAAACTTATCTTTCATTGTTGATTCTTGCACTGACACTCCTTTAACACACTATTTCCCCCGGATATCACACTTCTCAAATATGTAAAGTCACTAACCTTAGCTAATAGTTCATCTTTTATTAACACATTTTTGTTGCATCCACATTTACACATAATATAACGATAAGAATTCTTCAGAGGCTTAAGGATTATATCAAGAACACAATTAAAACTCAAATGATTCTCAAAGTGTCGTGGGTGTTAATGACTTACGGATTTTAGACTAGACACAGGAATAAATGAACCATATAGAAGACGCCACTTAAATTGTTTGTTATTATTATTATTCTACAATTTGGGAAAAGAATTCCATCCAGTTTATGTTTCGTTTCTTTTTTAAAAGGTATGACTACAAACAATTTGTTGAGTCAATGTATAGCAGGTTGTGGTTTATGAATGTCAATTAGTTATAAAGTACACCTTCTAGCGTATGACAAATATACACATTTTGTTATTGTTTGAAACACAAAAATACCAAGAAAAATTACAGAGCAAACTTACTTACGGATCTTATTTTACAATACGTACATAAAGAACATAAATCAAACGTTGGTGTTTTTTGAAATTCGAAAATAATCATTTAATAAAATGACTTACGGTACGTTTGCTTTTCATTAATCCACATAGGCACTATAACACTTAATGGCCTTATTTAAACAACACAAGCACACTCTTATATCTTAAAATTATTTCTGGAAGGACAAAGGGCAGCTATCGTTGAACTCTGAACTTTGTGCACTAACTAAATCTTTAACTTCACAATCATTTTCGCTATCTAAATTATTAACTTTCTTACTGCTTATTTGGCTACTACTGTATGATGAATTGAATTGTCAAAACAAATTTAAATCACACATTTATTAGTTGTTATTTAAAAAAACAGAGACGTTTAATTACGTCGTTATTAAAACCAGAGGGGCTACAGACGAAACTCAAATTTAATATATATTAACAGGCGAAATGATTCCGCTGAAACAAATTCACATATTCTTCGAAGAAGACTGTCAGAAAAGACAATTAATAATAATTAATGTAGTAAAAAACTCTCTAAAACCAAACCGAAAATCTAAAATTTCCTTTAGTTTGTGACGAGATACAACTCTGTTTCCGTTACGGTAGTGAGTGCTGCCCGCTTGACTAGAAACTATATCCAATTGCAAATGTTCATTACCCTTTTTAAAAAATTAAGAGGGGGGATTGTATTTCAGAAGGTTCCAACCTATCAAACGTTAAGCCTGATCATTACTATTTTTCTCTCATGTTTATCGAAAAAAAAAACAAACAGCTGTGAGATTTCGATGCCAGAAAAGAGGTCTACGATAATGTAACTTTATCCGAAATATAATTATGTTGCCTCATAAAATTTAAAATATTGTTCTGAACGCGGTAGATTCCTTTAATAAAATACTTATATGTTTTCCCCCGCAAACTTATTCTTCTGTAACTGTCGCATCTTTGCAGGTTTTCTATATTCCGTAGCTTACCATTTCTTCAAGCCATTGGCTTATTTCTTCTTCTTTTAACAGCAAAAACTTCTTTTGCATTATTTGCCTCTGTTTCCATCAATTTATGCTTTGTCGGCTTTCTTCTCTACGTATCTTCGCTAGTCGGGCTTCTTTGTTTCACCTATGCCGATTGTTTCTTTTAAAAGCATGAAAGAAGAGGGGGCACAGTGTTTGCATGCAACGATTCCGGATGGATAAATCTTGATGTTTTTGCAGATTAGTTTGATCTCATGTCGTGCCAACAGCGGAAGACCTTGCCCTCTTAGATCTAGACAGTCATCTTTAACCCAGTAAAACTAAGAAATTTCATACCTACTCCTTCATAACACACATAGGCTGCAGCCCCTCGATTTCAGTCTGATGCGATTAATTGTTATTAATTCCGAATCACTATCTAGCGCTAGTTGATCTTTTCACTCTGAAAGATTTGTTACAGGTTTTCAAATTTCTAGCATTTTCAACGAATCCTAAGCTGTTGAAGACACTGAGCACTGTCCAACCCGAGGACTTGCTTCGAAATGATAATGATCATGCCAAAATGAGATTACAGCAGCTCCATGAGCAAGTTGCTTAGCAGAGAGCCAATGAACAGCTGACAGCCTCTTCAGTTTACATTATAAAGTTTAGCGAACTGGACTGCCTAGCAACTTCCTTAGCTTCTTTAAATAATGTGAGCCAATATTACATCTTTGTGATTCCTTTGACCTCTGAGATTTCAACTGTTTTTAAAATTTTGCCGATAGATGTTCATGAGTTCTCCAAAAAGCACAAAATCAACGTACAACAACGACAAAAAATCCGGAGCTACGATTTTCTGACAAGCACTACTTTAAAAAAGTCAAGTTGATGGCTGAGCGATAGAAGAAGAGAGTAGAAATAAAGCTTCAAAAAATAAAAAATAAGTCAACAATAAAAAAGGCAATAAGGGAAAACAAGACACAAGCATAACAAAAGCTAAGACAACAAAATAGAGAAGCATTTAATTAGCTCACGTTATTGAGTGATCATTATTGCAGATTATTAGAGATTTAACACCATTGTATGTATGTAGCTGTTAGCCAATTTAATTTCCGTAGCCGATATTTAATGTTCCGATGGTTCCTTGCTGCTGTATTAAACTTTATATAGACAAGTTCAGCTCTCTAGCGTCACTCAATGAATTCTTTCGAGTTTACGCGACGGTTCTATTAAGCTTTCGCTTGCTTGTTATGTTTAACATTATTTCGATAGGACGAGGTTGTATTTCGAAGTTTGAACTTATGATTTTATGTACCTATTGTTAGTGACAATGGGTTTTAATATTTATTTAAGCGTCAATACAATACGAGTAGGGTATGCTTTATTACAGTCGACTCGTGGTGCTTTAAAAAAAAACTTTTGGTGAGAACCTTGACCTCACGACGAGCTATCTGGCAGCCAATAGAATTAAATGCGGTTAGTTCTTTACTTATTTCTAACTTAACAACCAGTTTCAATCGTAACACTTTATAAATGCTTAAAGTTCCGTATACTTACGAATCAAGCTTCCGAGCTTTTCTGATCTCTGAAAACTAGAAAGTTCAATGGGTTTAAGGTTTTTAAATTCTGCTTTATTTGTTTTTAGATTCTACTGATGTAAACAATAATACGAATTGTTCAGTTCGCTGAGATTGCAACAAACGGTAATTGTTAATACAGAATTAATTAAGAGGAACGGTGTAGATAACAATAAAGCGTGTAAACCACTGCATAAATGAACAGCATACCATTAATTAATTAGTTTTGAATTAGTTATTAGTAATAATTAATTACTAATAATTACATTCCAATACGTTTTATTTTGCGTATTAATAATAATTCAGTCATTCAGTTTGCAAATTGTTACAAATTGCTTTTAACTTTTCTACAAAATAATAATCAGAATGGCCAATTTAATGAAAATCAACTAAACGCCACCTTTGACATTAAAAAAGTTTCTGTAAAATCGAAATGACAATCTTTTTCATTGAAATCTTAAGAATTAATTGATTTATCGCAGTGAAAGGGAAACAAAATGTGCGCTTGTTGAGCGAAAAAGTAGGAAAACGTAAATGTATGGATTCAATAAAGGAAGTTTAATAATAAAACGTGAAGCAGTCAAGGGACATCGTGAGCGTCAATGTAACCACGTGAGTCTATATTTCAAAGATGCTTTTTGCGGAATGAAAAGGAAAAAAAATGCGAAAAATACTTGACGAGATTGTTTATTTCCTTGTTTCACTAATACGATCACAAGAGTCTGTTTCAAATCGCTTTAAATGTTTGATTCATATTTGCTTTTTATGCTTATTTTTATTATATACTTGATTATTTTAAATCTACTCTAAAGGAATAAGCGCTATATGTAGATAAAATTTATTATTAATAAATAAAAATTCGTGCATCTTATCTTTGCATTTTGTATGTCCAATTATATCTTCAGTGTTATATGCAGATGCAATTAGGACATAACCTAACCTACTTAAGCTACTTGAGGCTAAAACAAATAATATTTAACAGAAAGGTGTGAGAATTATAAAAATTCTCATATTCAAGTTTGGTTAATAGTGTTTGTTGAGCGCCACTGTGTTTACTAATTGTTATATGCATGAATAAAATTCAATTAGATGAAATTAATTATGGAAGTAAATTTCTGAGTATATCTGAGGCATCTTGTGCATCTAACCCTACTAGTCCCTTTTCCGTTGTTTTAGGGTTGGACAAAATTGCTGGATTTATTTAATTAAATTTTAATTTTTCCATTTTTCAAATTTCCAATTTGTTGGACTGTGATTACATTGCTGCGATTGACTGAGGATGTTGCACGTCACATGCTTCTATAAAAACACTGTGTTTGGCATAAATGTACAATAGCTATTTTGTCATACGTAATTAGTTAATTTTTATGTGATGAACATGTAGTCTCGTTTTGATTTTTATCCAAAAACATCTAATTAGTCGTGTTTTATCAAATATACTTGTTGGTCGCATAGATTTGAAACTTGTTTAATTAATATTAATTTGAGGTTAAACACTTCGTTTTGCTTTGGTTGTTTTATTTTAGTGAACATATGTTGTCCTATAAGTTATGTTTTGTAGTTGCAACTTTTAGTTTATTTATTTTCGGTATAAAACGTAGTTGCTTCACAATAGCCATTTCGGCTTATATAATTAGTTAATTTTTATGAGATGAATATGTACTATCGCTTTGATTTTTATCCAAAAACATCTGATTAGCCGTGTTTTATCAAAGGAACTTGTTGGTCGTATAGGTAAAACAATTTGTTTAATTAAAAATATTATTTTTAGGTTAAACATCTTGTTTTGCGTTATTTTAGTGAATATATTTTGTCCTATAAGTTAATATGTTTTGTAGTACCTAACCTTTAGTTACTACAAGAGCGATTGTGGCTCGGTTAGTTGCATGCGGGGCTACCGACCAAGGAACCCGGGTTCGAACCCCGGCCAATATATCACCGGATTTTTTAAAATCGCTTCTTCCTCGGAAGGCAAATCCAAACCACCGAGGTATACTTTGCCCAGGAAATTTTCCTGAAATTAATAAAAAATCCAAGTACTATGTACTTGGGGTGGTTCGGAGTCCACCTTAAGCTGTAGGTCCCCTATACTTGTGATCACTGAACACGCACAACACAAGTGCAGGAGGGAAATGCCAACGCTCTGCAACAGAGCACGGCACGTAAAAAAGAAGATCTTTATCGGCTGATATTTTAAATAGCATACACATTTTTTCTCTGGTTGATAGTAGTTACGTTTTTTTCAAGAGATTTTCCTTTCAAGTGAAGGGCATTGAAAGCAAATTTGGAATAAACTTTGAAATCGCGTTCCAGAGAGAAATTGATGTTCATGTTACATAAACGGAACATTCTATACTACAAGTTAATTTACGAGTATTATTATTATTTTGAACCGAACTTGAAGTGAGTAATCGACACTACTTTTATCTAAAATTACTTAAACCGTAAGAACGTAACGAATGAGCCAGGATCTAGGTTAACAAAGTAACATCCATAGTCGTTAGTATCGTTACAAATCTTTTGGTACCGAAATTTTAGCACGATCAGCACAACAGAAAAGGCCTGTTCAATTATTCTATAGAGTGAAAACCCAACTCTTCTTGTTTATGTATTTAATTTGTTGTACTGTTTACAATAAATCAGTACTAGAATAGTTAATTTTTTACCAAACGCTACTACTAAGGTCTATAACTTTAGGAAGGCAAACTTTCCAGCTCTCTATGACGAACTACTTAAACAGGACTGGAGTTTTTTGGATGATCATGACGATGTTAATGTGATCCTAAGGGAATTTTATAATAAAATATACTTTATCTTAGATAAGTATGTACCAATTTATAAGAACTATAAGCACAAGTATCCTATCTGGTTTAATTCAGATATTATTGGAAATATAAAGTTGAAAGTCAAAAATCGTAAAAAATACAAGAAAACTGGAATAGAATCATATCTGTTAGAATTTAAAAGATTACGGGGAATAATTAAAACGCAAATTAAATCTGCATATGACAATTATTTAGAGGACATTCAACTTGCCATTTCTAATAATTCTGAGAGATTCTGGTCATATGTACATTCAAAAAACAGATCATCACGTATTCCTGGTGAAATGAGTTTAGGTGAGATTACTTTTAATAATCCTCAGAGCATTGTTGCAGCATTCAAGGCATTTTTTGAAAAAGTATACTTACCTGTAGATCCAGAATTTCCTACGCATGAACAGAATTTGAGTAATTATTTACCAATTATTAATTTCTCTGATTTTAATGAAGTAGAAATAATCAATGCAATTAAAAAATTGAAAAATAAAATGACGTCTGGTCCAGATAATATTCCATCATTTCTGGTTAAGGATAGTTCTAGAATATTAGCAAAACCTCTTTTAAAAATTTTTAATCTATCATTAAAAACGGGAAAATACCCAGAACTATGGAAAGAGGCACGGATATGTCCTATATTTAAAAGTGGAAATAAATCAAATATTGAAAACTACAGACCAGTGTCACTTTTGTGTAATTTTTCAAAAGTTTTTGAAATTGTACTCTACAATCGTATATATCCATCTGTTCGAAGTCATATTTCTCAGTATCAGCATGGCTTTGTAGATAGACGATCAACTATTACTAATTTGGTGATATTAACTCAATATATTTCAGATATTTTAGACAATAAAGGGCAGGTAGATGTTATATATACAGATTTTTCAAAAGCCTTTGACCGAGTAGATCATCGGAATTTAGCCATGAAACTATCAAATTTAGGTTTTTCTAGTAACGTTTTAACTTTATTAGTATCTTATTTATCAGGAAGAACACAATTTATATCTTATAATGGGTACAAATCGCAATCTATATTAGTTACGTCTGGAGTTCCACAAGGATCCAATCTAGGACCTTTATTATTCTTACTTTATGTAAATGACTTGTTTGATGAAATCGACTATAAGAAATTGTGCTTTGCAGATGATTTCAAAATATTCTCAAATATTGAAAGCGAAAACGATTGTCATGAACTTCAAAGAAACTTAAACTCTATCAATAACTGGTGTATGAGAAATAAACTTCACTTAAATGCTCAAAAATGTAAAATCGTTACTTATTCTAGGAAAAATAGCAAAATTCTCTTTGAATATAGTATTCAAAATTCTGAATTAGAAAGATGTAACACTATTAAAGATTTAGGAATTATATTTGATTGTAAACTATCTTTTTCTAATCACATTGAAACGAAAGTTTCAGAAGCTATGAAAATGTATGGCTTTATAATAAGAAATTGTAGAAATTTTTCTGATATAAAACCTATTAAATTATTATTCAATTCGCTAGTGCGTCCCAAATTAGAATATGGAAGTATTGTTTGGTACCCTTTTTATAACTGTTACATTCAGGATATTGAAAAAGTTCAAAGGAGATCACTAAAATATTTAGCTTTTAAAGCAGATGGGGCGTATCCATCACGTGGTTGCTGCTATAATACATTGTGTATTAGATTCGATGTGGAAAGTTTAGAATTAAGGCGAAACCTTGCTTCATTAACATTTCTTTATAAGCTATTACATGACTCTATAGATTGCATTTATATTCTAACTCAAATTAACTTTAATGTACCTCGCCTTAATTCAAGAACAAATATGTTTTTTAAGTGTGATAGAGCAAGAACAAATCTCAGTCTAAAGGCACCTATTTATGTTATGTGCAATAATTACAATAAAATTGGTAACCATTGTGATATTTTTTCTTGTTCTTTGAAAGAAATAATTAGTAAAGCTACGATATATTTGTCATGACTAAATTTGTTAGACACCATACTTATTCTAGGTACCTATGTATATTCTTTTGTAAATTGTCCTATAAATGGAAACTGTTGGGCAATAAAGCTATTATTATTATTATTATTATTATTATTATTAATAATTGAAATAAATGCACGGATATCTTTTATTGAACTTTTAGGTAGCCAAATGGATGTGATTTGATGCTCTATATCCTGGACTTCGAGGTAATAATCAGAGTTGAAATTTGGAGATTGAAGTGTTCAACCATTGAAGTTTTCAATTGTCGTTATTATTAAATTTAGGTGGTGTTCGAAACACAGCCAGTCCATTTGATCCCATCAAGTCTTTCATCATCTACTGATGGAAAACGTCCATTCCAGTACCAGTTTTAAAATGCAACGGTTATTTATGTAAACTATTGCAAATTATTAAAATATTTATCAAATATAGTTAAATTAAAACCAGATAAAAAGCTGATGCAAGTTTTATAAATAAATACACTTGGTGGGCGAAAATGGTAAAACAAATAAATAAAATGTAACGAAAATGTAACCTTCGATGAAGGTAAATAGTGCAAAAATCTCAACAACAAAGTAAAATCTCAACAAGCAAAGAATTATAAAATTACAGTTGTACCAATAAGTAAGATATAATTAAATCGAAAAGAAAAAGAAGAATCTTACTGCAATCGAAAAGAAAATGGAACTTTATTAATTCTCGGCTTGTATTCCAAGGATTTACTCTTCATAAACGGATTAACATGAAGGATTTTTAATATAAAACTTTTTATTATTCCTTATCCTTTTATTTTAGAAACATTAAAATTCATTCGAAACAAGAACTTTTTCTTTTTTGGGTTAAATATCTAAAAAGTTTTAAGAGATTACAAAATGCCAGGTTGCTGCATATTTATGTGTTAAAAAGCTATTTGTATATGCAAATTTCGTTCTCCTGATGCATTAGCCGCCCAACAAACGTAAAAAACTTCATAAAGATTTAATCTTGCTATTACGACTTTGTAAATTTCAGGTTAATATATGAACAGGCACGTTGTGACACCGAAATTATATGCCCCTCTGGATTTACGTGTTAAAATTTTGCCGGTTTTAATGGCGAGCATTTTGTTTAATTAACTATTTCAACTTGGTGAAAGTTAGATGTGCAAAAGGAATAATTGTCTTTTGTTTTTTCTTCTCCCTTCATTGCGAATAAATTTGTGTCAACATAAAAAAAAGCGTAAAAGGCCTAGCAGTAGAAAAATGTAAACCGAGTTCATTTATTATTTTATTCTAAAAGGTGTTATTAAAAAATTAAATGCTTTGGATGTACTAGAAGTCAAGGCTCTTTTAGGACCAGAAAAATATAAGTGAAATATGAGAGGCGCTTTTGCGTTTCGTGTGCGGAAATAGCTTTGCGTGCCACCACAATTGATCGAGTTTACGGTTCATAGATCACATACTACCCTTAATATAGAGCGACTGTATTAAGAGAGTTTCTGTTATACCTTTTATGTACACATATTTCTATATATTTTTTTATTTTAAAACATTTTTAAAACGTAATCAAGCATAAACGCAGAGTTTTATAGGTATTTTCGGCGAAACTTCTCATAAACCATACGGAATTGCTATTACGTAAGGGTCGCTGCATTGAGATTAAACTTATAAGTATTTTTAGCAAAATCTAATTTAAATATTATTTTGGGGAGCTTTTAAATTTTAATAAGTTGGCTAAGTATGTTAATGATATGCGTTTTTTAAAACAAGGATACCAAGCAAACATATTTTGCTTACTAAATTAATCCTGAACCTAGCTTAGTAACAACTTTATTAAGTTTGACGAAAGTTACAAATAAAATCGGATTCGAACCAAAATAATCTTATAATCAATTTATAAAGAAGAGATCTGGATTATGAATGAGATAGACTTTGTGAAATGAATAGAAATATTCTTAGGGCGCCACTGGATTTAGTATAAAATACATCTGAATTCTTCCGACTACAATTTAACAGTATTTTTCCTAATTGTATTGACGGCTGTTCCACTTTTTTTTTACAACATTTCCATATATAAGCATTTATTGCATAAAAATCACGGTCATAACTCTTTACAAATTTCTTATTTGGAGAAGTACCCAAATACATTCAACTTTCCCTGAGAAATGGAAATATGCAAAGGTCTGTCCTGTTTTTAAAAATGGTAATTCTGCTGATGTGCGAAACTATCGTCCTAACTCAATTATTTCAAACTTTGCAAAGCTATTTGAAATAGTACTCTATGATCGTGTCCATTCACAGATAAGGAATCAGATATCGATATAACAACATGGTTTTATACCTTGTCGGTCCACACTTTCCAACCTGGCCGTTATAACTCAGTTCATATCCAAAGTTATTGATAAACGAGGACAAGCGGATGTTATCTACTTGGATTTTTCCAAGGCCTTTGATCATGTGGATCATGATATATTACTAGGCAAAATGTAAAAATTTGGTTTTTCCAAATCTCTGAAAAATCTCATACAATGGAGCTTCCTCGAAAGCGTACATAGCTTACTCGGGTGTTCCTCAAGGGACAGATTTGGGACCTCTTTTATTCCTGTTGTTTATAAATGACCTTAGTAAAATAATTAATAGCAACAACCTGTGCTATGCGGATGACCTGAAGATTTACTGCAAAGTTGACTCCATCAACGATTCTTCTGTTTAAAGATGACTTATCAAAAATTAAAGACCGGGCGTATTTGCCAAGGTAGCTACTTAGCTTCCAGATATCTTCTGATTAATCGGCAGGTTGATAGAATAACTGCTTTTTGCGCTATTGCTATAATGTAGTTATCAATTTCCATCAGCTTCACGACCTCTTTAAACTTTCTATGTACTAACCCGTTGCAAGATATTACAAATGGTAGTATATATACTTTTGTTAGTTGGTACATAGCTGTAATTTCATGTTTAGATGTTGACATTTTGTGACAACTTTTCCTACATATGCATTTGCTACGTTTTCACGCGCAGGGTGGTCCTCGATGACCAACGGGTGTGGCAATCCCGCGTCACCTTAGCCCGTCACTGGATGGGTTTACAGCACCCCAGTGTGTGTAATCTCAAGTAGGCAGCACATCAAGAACATATAACTCCAGAGGAGCGGGGGGGGAACCCTAGAGGCTGGCCCCTCTGGTTCGGCCCATCGGCCTCTAGCTGGAAGATACGGAGCGAGTGGCGCCTCCCAGCGAAATGATACCACAAGACCGCAGAACCTAGGTAATCAATATGGTGGAGGCTTGGGTCCAAACACACAATTGGATCCTGCTAGACTAGCAGAAATAGGAAATCGTATGCGCTGGACGAAAGATATGCAAACACGTCTTATGCGCGCATACTATAAAGCAACCAGATTGGAGGAAGATCTTACTTCATACCGCACAAGATTAGTGGAGATATGGCAGGAGGAACATCCCGAGTTGCCGTTAGAAGCGCAACGACTATCAGATCAAGTACGGTCAATTTTACGAAGGAAATCGCTGTCTGAAGCAGTACTCGACAGAATTAAAGATCAAGTGAGGCAAGAAATAGAAGACATCGAAGTACCACTAAACGACGATCAAGAACAAAATCTAGAAATCACGCAGAGAGAACAAGAAACACAGAATGCAGTAGAAATAGACAGAGAGATGGCTCCAAACAATGAATTATTTGAAGGTCACAATGACGTAGAAGAAAAAGTCAAGCAGAAGTACGAGATCTTTATGAAATATGAAGGTATTGCTCCAAAACTAAGACCAAGAATAAAATATAATTGTAAAATAAAGGCTATAATCGCTCATGTAAACAAAGTACTGAACCAAAAGATATGCAACAGTGTAACACTAGAAGAATCACCTAGTGTATACTGCGGCAATCACTGTGGCTGAAACGTTAGAATACAAAATAATAATTAAAACAAATGAGAACAAGGAAAACAATGTACCACCATGGAGAAAGAGATTAGAACTTAAAATAAACAGAATTAGAAAAAATATTGGAACTTTACAGACCTATATCAATCATCCTAACGCTAACGACAATAATAAATTACGAAGAACAGTAAAGAACATAGCCAAAACAGTAAAAATCAAGACAACTGATCCGGCCTATAAGCAGAAATTAGAAGTGTACCTCCACACCTTAAAACAAAAAATAACAGCATCCGAAGGTACAATAAGAGAATAAAGAGGCGTAAGGAAAATAGATTATTTAGACAAAATGCACAGATCTTTTATAGAACGTTAGAGAAAGAACAAGAGACAAATAAAAATCCACCTACATCAGAGGAAATGTACAATTTTTGGGCTAATATCTGGACAAAACACGAAGATCAAGCAAACTGGATTGGGGAAGAAAAAACACTAACACAAAACATGCCAAATATGGAAAACATCACAATAACTCCAGAAGATATACAAAACACACTTAAAAAGGCAAAGAATTGGAAAGCTTCTGGACCAGACAAAATACATAATTACTGGTGGAAGAAATCTACCTCCGTACATCAACCACTTGCTCGACAACTACAAGAAATTATTGATCATCCTGAAATTACTCCAAAGTTTCTAACCGAAGGAATTACATGGATGATACCTAAAACCTTAAATACCGAACAGCCACAAAATTACAGACCGATTACATGCCTTAGTACTCTGTACAAAATTCTGACGTCAATTCTTGCTCAGAAGATCACTACACATGTTTTAAACAATAACATTCTAGCAGACGAACAGGTTGGCTGCAAACGAGGTTCAAAAGGATGTAAGGAGATATTAGTCAAAAAAACGAAACCTCTCCCTAGCCTGGATAGATTATTGTAAGGCATATGACTCTGTACCCCACACGTGGTTAATAGAAGTACTAAAACTGTATAAGATCGACAATAAAACAATAGTGCTACTAAAACACTTAATGGGCAACTGGAAAACTGAAATTCATGTAAACTTAAATGCAACCAAATACAACACTCAACAATTAAATATACGAAAAGGAATATTTCAGGGTGATAGTCTTAGCCCGCTTTGGTTTTGCATTGCACTAAATCCTTTAAGTAATATAATCACACGAAGTACATATGGCTACCTAATTGAAAGAGGAAACCGATTAAAACTATCACACATGTTTTACATGGATGACTTAAAACTCTACGCCAGTAATCCAGAACAACTTCATCAAGAACTGGAACTGGTAGCTAATTTCAGCAGCACAATAAAAATGGAGTTTGGACTAGATAAGTGTGCAGTACTACACATAAACAGAGGCAAACCGACAAATGGGGGTAACATAACTCTAGACGAACAAATAACAATCAACGCTTTAAATCCAGACGGCAGTGGGATTTACGACAAATATTTGGGTTTTCAACAAACTCTAACTATAAATAACAACGAGATGAAACACAAATTAGAAAAAAGTAGAACAGCGTGTCCGAAAAGTGCTTAAAACAGAGCTTAATTCAAAAGCCAAAATAACGGCAATAAACACATGGGCAATCTCGGTAATGACATACACCTTAAATGGACAAAAACCGATTTAGACGGTATTGATAGAAAAATAAGAACAATGTTGACAACTTACAGATGTCATCACCCAAAATCTTCAATGAATCGGCTATACCTACCAAGAGCAAAAGGAAGCAGAGGATTGCGAAACCTAGAACAACAACACCAAACCCAAATATAAAAACTATACACGTATTTTAAACAACGAAGGACTAGTCCATAGGTCAATAACAAACATAGATTTAAATCTCACACTACTATCACTAGCACAAGCAAATATAGAACAACCCGAAAATAAAGAAATTGGGTGGGAGAGAAGTTGGAAAGAAAAAGCACTGCATAGGCGATATGCAAGAGCATTAAATAACGAGGTAATAGACACTACTCTATCTGTAGAATATCTTGTGAGAGGAGAATTGTTTATAGAAACCGAAGGTTCTCTAAGTGTTATTCAAGATCAAGTAGTAGCTACTAGAGCGTATAGGAAAAACATATTAAAAGAAAATATACCAAATGAAGTCTGCAGACTATGTAACCAGCAGCCAGAAACGATACAACATCTCACTGCAAGTTGCTCGTTTCTTACACCTCTAGATTATCTCTACAGACATAACGGTGTAGCAAAAACTCTGCATTTAGAATTATGTAAAAAATGGGGAATTGCTCAGAGCGAGAGCGTTTACTATAAGTACCAACCGAGATCAGTCTTAGAAAACGGCCAAGTAAAACTATATTGGGACACACAGATTATAACAGATAGGGAGATAACACATAATAAACCAGATATTCTCCATATAAACAAAATCTGCCCTTATTATTATTATTATTATTATTATTATTATTCTCTGTTATTATTTTCACGTGATTTGATTCTCACGGTCGCTCTATTTTAACCGGTATTAACTATGGTTAAAAAGAGCTGCTACTGCTACTGCTACTGCTACTGCTACTGCTACTGCTACTGCTACTGCTACTGCTACTGCTACTGCTACTGCTACTGCTACTGCTACTGCTACTGCTACTGCTACTGCTACTGCTACTGCTACTGCTACTGCTACTGCTACTGCTACTGCTACTGCTACTGCTACTGCTACTGCTACTGCTACTGCTACTGCTACTGCTACTGCTACTGCTACTGCTACTGCTACTGCTACTGCTACTGCTACTGCTACTGCTACTGCTACTGCTACTGCTACTGCTACTGCTACTGCTACTGCTACTGCTACTGCTACTGCTACTACTACTACTACTACTACACTACTACTACTACTACTACTACTACTACTACTACTACTACTACTAGTACTATTACTATTACTATTACTATTACTATTACTATTACTATTACTATTACTATTACTATTACTATTACTATTACTATTACTATTACTATTACTATTACTATTACTATTACTATTACTATTACTATTACTATTACTATTACTATTACTATTACTATTACTATTACTATTACTATTACTATTACTATTACTATTACTATTACTATTACTATTACTATTACTATTACTATTACTATTACTATTACTATTACTATTACTATTACTATTACTATTACTATTACTATTACTATTACTATTACTATTACTATTACTATTACTATTACTATTACTATTACTATTACTATTACTATTACTATTACTATTACTATTACTATTACTATTACTATTACTATTACTATTACTATTACTATTACTATTACTATTACTATTACTATTACTATTACTATTACTATTACTATTACTATTACTATTACTATTACTATTACTATTACTATTACTATTACTATTACTATTACTATTACTATTACTATTACTATTACTATTACTATTACTATTACTATTACTATTACTATTACTATTACTATTACTATTACTATTACTATTACTATTACTATTACTATTACTATTACTATTACTATTACTATTACTATTACTATTACTATTACTATTACTATTACTATTACTATTACTATTACTATTACTATTACTATTACTATTACTATTACTATTACTATTACTATTACTATTACTATTACTATTACTATTACTATTACTATTACTATTACTATTACTATTACTATTACTATTACTATTACTATTACTATTACTATTACTATTACTATTACTATTACTATTACTATTACTATTACTATTACTATTACTATTACTATTACTATTACTATTACTATTACTATTACTATTACTATTACTATTACTATTACTATTACTATTACTATTACTATTACTATTACTATTACTATTACTATTACTATTACTATTACTATTACTATTACTATTACTATTACTATTACTATTACTATTACTATTACTATTACTATTACTATTACTATTACTATTACTATTACTATTACTATTACTATTACTATTACTATTACTATTACTATTACTATTACTATTACTATTACTATTACTATTACTATTACTATTACTATTACTATTACTATTACTATTACTATTACTATTACTATTACTATTACTATTACTATTACTATTACTATTACTATTACTATTACTATTACTATTACTATTACTATTACTATTACTATTACTATTACTATTACTATTACTATTACTATTACTATTACTATTACTATTACTATTACTATTACTATTACTATTACTATTACTATTACTATTACTATTACTATTACTATTACTATTACTATTACTATTACTATTACTATTACTATTACTATTACTATTACTATTACTATTACTATTACTATTACTATTACTATTACTATTACTATTACTATTACTATTACTATTACTATTACTATTACTATTACTATTACTATTACTATTACTATTACTATTACTATTACTATTACTATTACTATTACTATTACTATTACTATTACTATTACTATTACTATTACTATTACTATTACTATTACTATTACTATTACTATTACTATTACTATTACTATTACTATTACTATTACTATTACTATTACTATTACTATTACTATTACTATTACTATTACTATTACTATTACTATTACTATTACTATTACTATTACTATTACTATTACTATTACTATTACTATTACTATTACTATTACTATTACTATTACTATTACTATTACTATTACTATTACTATTACTATTACTATTACTATTACTATTACTATTACTATTACTATTACTATTACTATTACTATTACTATTACTATTACTATTACTATTACTATTACTATTACTATTACTATTACTATTACTATTACTATTACTATTACTATTACTATTACTATTACTATTACTATTACTATTACTATTACTATTACTATTACTATTACTATTACTATTACTATTACTATTACTATTACTATTACTATTACTATTACTATTACTATTACTATTACTATTACTATTACTATTACTATTACTATTACTATTACTATTACTATTACTATTACTATTACTATTACTATTACTATTACTATTACTATTACTATTACTATTACTATTACTATTACTATTACTATTACTATTACTATTACTATTACTATTACTATTACTATTACTATTACTATTACTATTACTATTACTATTACTATTACTATTACTATTACTATTACTATTACTATTACTATTACTATTACTATTACTATTACTATTACTATTACTATTACTATTACTATTACTATTACTATTACTATTACTATTACTATTACTATTACTATTACTATTACTATTACTATTACTATTACTATTACTATTACTATTATAATTATTATTATTATTATTTATTTCATTAATGAAAATGCTTTTGACACAATAACAGGAGAAAAGATATTACATTTGAAACAAGCACGTTTCGTAGAAACACAGATTTTTAGATATATTTTGATTAAATTTATAGCAAAATCTTTACCACACACGATAAAAGATTAAACCTTGAACCACCACAATACTGATGCTACAGTAACGTGATGTGTTCCAACAAAAAGCAGCAATGTCGAAAAAGGACGTTTCTGCGCTGTGCAAACTGCAATAATTTTAATTTTTCAAAAATACATATTGTAATTATATTTAATTATTGGGATACTCAAAGTAATGAGTTAATAGGCAAAATGAGAAAAGTATTAACTTTAGAGATAGTTTAACCCACTTACTATTTGAGAAGGATACACAAGCAGTTTTAATTTTACTACCATAAATAAATTCAGTTTAGGCTTTATTGCAAGGACTATACATTTTTATGCATTTTGAAAAAACATGATAAACTCACAGATGACTATTCCCGAAAAAAGGAAAAACATGTAAATAAATTATTTTAAAGAATATTCCTTTATATCCAAATCACAACTAGCCTTGATAGTCGAAACCCGACAAGGATTGAACATTACTAAGAAGCTTGTTATAATTGTTCAAACTACACATTAATAATAATTATAATGAGACATTTTGGTTACGGTTTCATATTCGTAAGCCTGGGTGTTGATAAGGAGAAGAAAGAATAGAGAAAAATAAATTCTTTCCAACAAGAAAGTTGCTAATGGGAAATAAATGAAATAAAATAAATAAATTTTGTTGAGAATTTAAAAAGTGATAAAAGCAAAGAGAGTAACAATTTTATGAAATTGCTAATAAGAGGTTATAAAGAGTTAAAATTACATATAATAACTTTGTAACTATAAAAGGTAAAACATATATTTAAAAACATGTGAATGGTTCGTATTTGTAATACTGTTTAATAAATTAATGAGTATTAATAATAATGAGTATTAAAATATAAGAAGATACTTATGGTGTTCACTTAATAAGCACAGGCAGTAAGGAGGGTGAAAAAAAATACATAAAGGTAGATGGAAGCTTTCCAGTAACAAACAAAAGTCGTCAAACAGAAGTCCGAATAATCATAAGCAATAAGTTAGTATTCACAGAAGATGTGTTAAAAGTGAGTAAAAAAACCATCTTAAATTGTCAAAAAGTTGTATCTTTATAGAAAGGGAACAGGTATCCTTTATACAAGTTCGGCAATAGTGTAAATAAAAGCCTGTAGAAAGGGTTTAGCAATAATCAAATTACTTACTTAGTTACAAATATAAATTGTGAAGTTGCTGATGGGTAATTCATCCTAAAATCTATAAAACAAAATTATCATTAATAAGTTTCCATTAATTTTATTTTAGTAAAGCCTTACCTGCTCATATAATCCAGTGGGTTAACCTCAGTTAAGTTTGACGTTTTTCATAAATTTATTGGAACTTCCCAAGTAAGATTCTCATTGTGTTAAACTGTTAGTAAATACAATAAACAGTGTGGGATATCTAATTCTCATAAGGGCACATGCAGAAATATTTCAAGCAGAGAACTGTGCATTGAAGTTTTTGAAATAAATAATAATAATAAACAAACGGCTGAGTTTAGCTAATCCTTACTATATATTTGACACCCAACGTGTATGGCAATTTAAGCCAACACTACAATATGGCTTATAAAACACATGGACAATTATCTCCAATATTGTGTTATTTATTTAAGAAACAATTAAATGCTAAATAATTTGGAGTCTAGAACTCGGACTTAATGGTGAATTATTTTAAGTTGTTTGTTTGAAGTAAAAACTCCAACTGTTGATACCACAGAATTTTTTGAAAAGCGTACCAGTGACCTGAACAAGTTGTATTTACCGATATAATCCAATTCAAGTGTAGCGATGTCTTTAATTGTTTCTGACTATTTTATTTTTGTAAATATTTTACGGTCAGGCAACTATTAAAATATTTAAACAATTATAGTTTCTTAAAGACATATATTGTCGAAATTTAATGTAGTTTAAAAAAAGCCAGAAAGTATAATTTGGAATATTAATACCAGAAACACAGCTAAATTAGCCGCACAAGTTAGAAATCAAAGATCGCCTGTAAATCTACTGAAAGATAAGATACGAACCCTACGTGTCCAATTTTTATATATACGTATTTATATGCTTGAAGTGTAACAACTCCACGCTTCTCTACCAGATAGTGCTACCTAATTACTCAGTAGTTCCGATTTAAAAATATTTTAGCTAACTAAAAGCATTAGCCTGAGATTGGATACTTAAGTCTACACATTTAACACAAACAACTATCAATAAACAAATTCAAATAAATATTAAATAAATTCCTTTAATAATAGACACAAACTTAAATACATTACACAAAAGCATTAACTAATTGTGCTTTTAATTATTTCATTGTATGACTACATGTTTAATTATTGGATAAACTAACAAATATTGAAGATACAGACTCATCTTTGTACTGTGAGCGCTCAAAGCTTACGCAAAAATATTTTGATTTATTAATCATTACATTCTCTATAACGTAAGAGCCATAATTAAAGTAAGCATGAAGTAAGATTCTACAAATCTTTGATTTATTCTTAAACTCTTCGTTGAGTATACGTCCTAAACATATTTTAATTGGATAAAATTCACAATATCTGTTATTAACAAAATGCCTAAAGATGGTATTTTTTCGCAGTTAGTCCTAAAGTCTTTTAGGTTATCTTACGAAGTTCTTGAAATTGATTGGTAGAATGTAAATTTTTACTTATTTTTGCTCCTTGAGATTGAAGTTTTGGCTTGAATACAAATGACTTTTTAAACTTATTTTTGAAAATCTGTATTTTACAAGCGCAGCAATAAAAGATTTAAAATATTTACAAGCTTTTGCTTCTTGCTTTTGAGATATCGACCGGTGAAGTATATCATAAATGCGACACAGTCAGGAAATAATAATACTTGAGGTTCTACAACTTAAAAGTGGAAAATGCAAGAATTGATGAAATTTATTTAGGTTTACTGTAATAACTTTTATTTATGATTCCTTTTCATTCCTACGCTTTTGCTATGCTAGTGTTTAGTATTTGCTTAGCGTCCGCTAACGTCTGAATAGACTTTATTAAGAATTAATAGGCCTTGAGTTTCATTGCATACATGTTTGTATAATGTGTATTCTCCAAAATATTTTTTCCAACCTCATTTTTCTTTAAATCTTCCAATTTAAATTTTATGTTTCTCGAACACTTAATGATGATTATTCACGTTGAGAAAAAGAAAACGTCTTTTAAGGAATTGAAAGCAGAAAAAAGTTTCAAATAAGAGTAATAACATGGCAGAAAAAACCGTATCACGCGCTTGCTTCAGGATTTCGTTTATTTTGAGAAGATTGCATGCAATGTGTGTTTACATAACACTTCTACATTTTAAATTTCACTCAAATCTGTTCGTTGCTTTTGATGTTCTATATCCTATATCAACAAGGAAATTTATTTGCAGCTCTCGAATAAATCAATACTAGTGTGTTATATAAAATAAAATGTGTCTGCTTTGTAAGCAGAGCGAAGAAAAAACTGAAAAGGTAGTCATGCTGAGCTGAGCTGTCGAAATGACACCATTAGAATTTAAAATAAAAATCAATGAGTATACCGGACTTTTATTTGAAATGTTTAGTCGCATTTTCAGCCTTATTTATTTTTCCTTTTGAAAAATATTTAATAGGGTAAATCTGAAAATATGTTTTTTCTTCTAAAAATAATAGAAAGCACGAATGCTAGCAATTACCAAGTTTCTTTTATAAACTTACTGTAAGCTTCTAATAGAAACTTGGTAATTGTAATTAGCTTATGTTAGCTTAGTAATTACAGATTATAAATGTGCTCTAGAGGGCGAGTAATGTATGCATTGAACGTGGACAACGACGATGTCGACGTTTAGAGGTGTTTACAAAGCTTAAAGAACTCTGAATTAAATTTAATTGAATGTTAGTCAAGCAATATTTTTTAGCAAAACCAGTTAAATTAGTAACTACTGTTTAAATTTTGTTTTTTTTATTTTCAAATATTTTTACTGAAACTCTACTAGTAAAGTTTGGAAGATGGACGTGGTTGGATGACACATTAAAGTTATACACATGTCTTAAAAATAATAGGCTGATCTACTGCAATCAGAACGACTCTCACAGGACAAATTCAAGCTGAAGCAGAAAATGAAATTCTTTTATTTCCCAAAAGAGTATAAAAAGGGGATCCATTTTTTAACAATTAAGTAGCAATATTCTATCAGAGGAACAAAATGTGTGTCTAGCTGCTTTAAAAATTTAAATTGTAAGGTTAGAATTCAACTTCGAAAATAATAAAGAAGTGAGGTTATGAGAAACGTCAATAATAAATAATCTTGTTTGAAGTGTGTTTGAATATATTAGTTTTTTATCAAGTATAATACAGTTTTTTAAACTTTTAAAAATCATTTTAAAAATAACATTCATAATTTTATTTAACCTTAAATTAATTTTAGAAATACCAAAAGGAAGCACGGAATTTTATACTTTTACTGTTTAATTGAAAGATGTGAAGGAAAAAAAGGTAAAAAGATTTTTTTACAAATAATATATCTGTTTTACAAAATTATTCATATTTTCAACAAAAAAAGAACGGAATTAAAATAAAAATTAAAAAAAGAATTGTAATTAACAGCTTTAAATGTATGTAAACAATAAATTTGATTAAACATGTAAATAATTAAATACTTAAAGAGTTTTTCTCGGTAAAATAATACGGTAAAAATATACTAATTTTGTTTTTTTTTGTTTTCAGGTAGGTTTCAATCCAATAACAGCTTGTCATAGTCAGGTAAAACTGGTAAGTTTATTATCAAAACGGCAAGCCCATGCTGTGTTCTGGAAGAACAGACTTTTAATATAAGTTGGTTAACCGTAGGTAGCTGCTAATACTTTATTTTAACTCAAAAACACAGTTAAAAGATATATGACTAGTATGAGAGTACATATTACGAAAATTTAGATCAAATAAAAGCCTTTCGGACAAGAAAGTTGATTCATTGACTTGATGCATCGGCTTGGCGCATTAAATGACTGATTGTCGCATTGACTTGACTCAAAAAAACTAGTGCAGTAAACCTGGCTTATAATGAACTTAAACGATCTTGAAAGAACTTGAAATAAAATTAGTAACAGTTTAAATTCAACTGAAATTCAAACTGAACTTAAATTAGAAGTTCAACTTGACTTAACCTTGTAATGAATATCTATTGAAATTTAAAAATGATTTAAACTCGATTTAAACTTGACATAAACAAACTCAACTTAAACTTAAACTGTACTTAAACTCAAGTTAGAAAATGAGCCTATATTCATCTTAAACTCAACTTAAGTTGAACTTAAACGAAACTAATTTAATCTAGCTACAACGAACTTAAAGCCGAATTAAACTTCAAATTATGATCTATTTTGATTTAAAATAAACTTAGACTCGATTTAAACTTTAATTTAAATTAAGATAAATTTAAAACAAGCTAATCTAACCTAACCTAGATTGCTAAACTATAACGCAACTTAAATTTATTTAATTTGATTTAAACTTAAATTCTATTTAAACTCGGATTAATCCTGAAATGAATTTATAATATAGTCAAACTGAAAATAAACTTAAACGCGATTCGAGCATAAACTGAGCTTAGAACTAACTTAAACTAAACCTAAGTCGAAATTATGCAGCAATAACAAACTTAAACCAAAGTTAAATTGAACTTAAACTAACCTAACTTAACGCAAAACGAGCTCTTACTAAATTTAAATCCTCTGTAAACTGTACTTAAACGAAGTTTAAACTGAATTAAAGACTAACTTAAACTTAGGTAAACTTAAGGTGATAGGGTGAATATTTAATTTCTTATAATTTGTCCTAAAATATTGAAAAACTTTAAGCCACAGGAATACATTAGGAATACAAACTAGATATGGATTGTAGGTACAGCATAGATCATTAAGCGGTATATACACTGTAGATCAAAAATCTAGACCATGAGCTGCAGACCATACATAGACATATACCGGGTGTCCAAAAAGTGTGGAAACGCTTGAATTTCTCGAGAACGACACATCCGATTACAAAAAGAAAAAACACGTGTTCCTTTATTTTTTGAAAGCTATTCAGTCATGATATGCAAACATCACCCCCAACCCCCTGGGGGGTGGTGCGGGAGTAAGTTGTCAAAACTTAAATGGGAACACCTATTTTTTATTGCACTTTTGCATTTTCCATAAAAAACTGTTCTCAAATTGCAAATTTCGCCCCCCTTCCCCCGACCCCTCTCGGGGGTGGAAAGAGGGAAGATTGCACATGTCCGCAGAAAAAGGATCTTTTTTTCCTTTTCTTTTCCTTCAAAATTTGGGGGTGGGGGTGGCGTACAATTTGTAAATCACAAAAAACATTTTGAAGAAAGAAAAAGTAAAAAAAGATCGTTTTTCTGCGGACATGTGCAATTTTCAGTCTTTTTCACCCCCTAGAAGGGTCGGGGGGGTGGGAAGCGAAATTTGCAATTTGAGAACAGTTTTTTATGGAGAATACAAAAATGCAATAAAAAATTGGTGTTTCCATTTAAGTTTTCACAACTTACCCCCGCTCCACCGCCCAAGGGGGTGGGGGTGATGTTTGAATATCATGACTGAATAGGTTTCAAAAAATAAAGGAACACTTATTTTTTCTTTTTGTAATCGGATGTATCGTTCTCGAGAAATTCAAGCGTTTTCACACTTTTTGGACACCCTGTATAAAGTAGATTACACAGGCCAACAAAATAAAAACAGTCTTGTAGTTGAATGGTGATGTAGCATACCGTATGCTTTTTGGTGCGCTGAAATTGAATCCGGGATCAGAATTGACCCATCACCCAAGGATTTCGATATAACCTCAAGAAACTCTTCAAAAAACACCTCAAAAAATTTATAAAAATACATCTAAAAAAACCTATGGGTGATGGGTCAATTCTGACCTCTGTTTCTTGTGGGTTTGTGACAGGCCCACAAAAGAAAAAAAAGTTCTGTAGCTAAAAGGTGAGGCACCATACCGTATGCTTTTTCGTGTGCTGAAAACAAATCCTGGGTCAGAATTGACCCATCACCCAAGGATTTCGACATAACCTCAAAAGATTTATAAAAATACATTTAAAAAGAATCCTTAGGTGATGAGTCAATTCTGACCCCGGATTCGTTTTCAGCACATCAAAAAGCATACGATGTGGTACCTTGCCTTTCCACTAAAAGACTTGTTTTGTTTTGTGGACCATCTGTCGGCTGTAACTGTATGTAATGAGTGTTCCGTGAAATTAATATTTAATAATACTAAACATTTGGGGCCTCCTTAGATTATTATTGGAAGTAATTTTGAGATTTTACAGTTCGTACTGCTAAACCTCTTAATGATAAGGTAAGTTAAATGTTTTATAATGTGAATCATCAAAATTTTTTGATGAATCTAAATACCTAAAATAAGTGACCAGGAAGTCTCTTTATGGTAAATGATTTACAAATTTATATGTAGTATAACTATCAATATTGAAAAGCAATTAAAACTAATCAAAAAGAAACTTTGAACTAAATTGCTAACGGGAAAATAAACTAAATATAGAGAAGCTGGTGCTTCCAAGGTTTTTACACATAAAAGGAATATTTGATCATAATTAAGATAAACACGTTCATATAATTATAAAAAGAATTCGGCGATAACTACCTAAGTCAGGCTCAACTAGAAAACATCACAAGAACTTATTCTATATAAAGAAATGAATGCCGAAGCATACTGTTCTATCAAGAAATTATTTAAAACAAGATTAGAAGGTAAGTAGAACACGACAGAGACTAAATAAATACGTCACCAATATTGCACTCACAAATTGAGAAGTTATTATAACAAAAATAAATATGGCTGTACTAGGGTGGTCCACAAAAATAAAAGTTTGAAAAAACTTTGCTCCCAAGGGCTCATTTGAATCTCCATGTGAAAAACTTATATTTGCCAAATATTAGCTGGAATGATAAATATTTAGAGGTTAAAATATTGCATACAAATACCTTATAATATAATGTATCATGTGTGATGCTTAATATATAATGCAATATATAATTAATATTATTTTAAAAATTCAAAGAGGATGCGTCCTTTTAACATTGTGACTCCAGGTCTTGCTGCTGCACTGGACAGAAATGGTGTGACACGAAGGCAACATACATCATTGCAGAAACAGCAACCAGTCTTGGCCATGACACTAATGTGCTCAACATCAGCAGTTCCTCTATCAAGAGACACAGAGAGAAGAACCGGAATAGAACTTCTCAGCTGCTGAAAGAGAGTTTCAAGGCTACTCCATCAATTGTTCAGTGGGATGCAAAACTCCTTCCTGGTCTCCTAGGCTCTGAGAACATTGATCGTCTGCCTATTATCATTTCATCTGCCATCACTGGAGAAACACAGTTGCTTGGAATTCCAAAGCTGTCAGCAGGAACTGGGAAAGAACAAGCAGCTGCAGTCTTCAAACTTCTTAGTGAGTGGAATCTTACCAAGGATGTCTTTGGAATGTGTTTTGACACAACAGCTTCCAATACTGGTCACTTCATGGGAGCTTGCGTCCTTCTTGAGCAGAAGATTGGAAGATCACTCATCCACTTTGCTTGTCGTCACCACAGTATGGAAGTTGTCCTTTTCAAGCGCTTTCAGGCAAGCTGGGAGTACATTAACCACCGCAAGTTTGCTACAGCTGAGGATGAAGGCATAGTTAACCACTTGATCTAGGATGTAAAGAAAGATGTATCTGCTTTTGCAAAGGACCAGATCCAGTCTACAACCTATAGAGATGACTACAAGGAGTCTCTAGAACTTTCTATTTCTTCCTTGGAGGATCCCTGCCTGGCTACCACTTTAAACGTCCAGGAGCCATGCATCATGCCCGCTGGATGTCCAAAGTCCTCCCTTAAGATGTGGATGTTTCGGCAGAAGGTTGAACATCTGACGGCGCGGGAGAAGGATTGCCTGCAAGAAGTAGCAATCTTTGCAGTCAGGATATACCTAAAGGCTTGGATTACTGCACCAGTTGCTGCAGCTGCTGCCTTCAATACCCTTCTCCTTTTCCAGCAGCTCCATGATTACAATTGCCAAGTTCCAGGCACATCTTTGGTACCTATCTGAAGAGTTGGTGATCCTGAGTTATTTAACCCAAATGTTTCCCTTAACAGAAAAAGAGCCATGGTGCAATCAATGTTACAGCAGCAAGTCAATGAGAAGTGCGTGAAATGACTAAAGCTTGAAGCAGGCCAGCATTTATCACTGAAATCCCCGGTGACCACAAATTCCCAAATGCTCTTGAATGCTTTGCAGTTGGATCTAAGCTTCCACAAGGATGATCCTCAGGTTTGGGAGCAGAATCCTAAGCTCTTAGAAGCTAAAAGCATTATTGGCAACCTCACCGTAGTCAATGACAATGCAGAGAGGGACGTGGCACTTATTCAGGAATTCAATGGTCATCTTACCAAGAATGAGGACCAACTCCAGTTTCTTCTACAGGTGGTTGCCATGCACAAAAAACAGTTTCCAGATTCAAGGAAGTCCATCCTGACAACTGGGCAACAATGAGTGGTGTTGCAGCCTTGAGCGGCTAAAACCCATATATTAGAAGGGGGAACTCAGAGCCGTCAGGATAGAAACTTTAGAATGCTTGAGCTACCCCTAAATATTGACCAAACTGGATAAAATTTTGTCTCCGATAGTTTTTAATAGGGTAGAATAAAATGAGCCCTTGGGAGAATAAAATTTAAAAACTTTATTTTTAACCACCCTAGGCTCTACTCATGACAACGGCATTAAAAACATTTTGCAATTGCAAGGAAAAAAATGTTACAAATCAATCAATATGAGTAATTTTTTATAAGGTCGACCCTTTTCTTTTAAGATTAATTCATTGTCGTAAACCTGTCTGTTTTTCAAATCGCTTTTCGATTTTCAATAATTTCCATTAAACTCCATATGCACGCTTTTGGTTTATAGCTTTTCCTGAAAGGTGCAAAAGCAATTGTCGTAAAAAGGCAAGTTGTAACTTTGCCCTAAAATTACATTATAAAATAATCTCACGCAATTCTTTCACCGTCACTATATCACTACTATCACATTATATTTCGCCATAAAGTAGAGCAAAAACAGTCGTTTTGAATTGCTCTAATAAAAAACCAGCGTAAAAAAAATTCAACCCAAAATAAGATTCTTCTTGAAACGAGGAAACAACAATTAATTAAATTTAAGGAAATAATCTCGAGGGTATTAATTTATCTCTCATCAAACATTTTAGTATTAGTCTGGCAATTCGTCGGTTTAGAAAGTATCCACCACAGCCTTACGCGGCTATAAAACTGTGGACGCTCTGCGTGAATTTAGTGGATCGTAACTTCTGAAAACGTCAGACGATATTTATTCAAGCTTTACCGAAAAATAAAACCCGAACAATAAAATAATAATGAAAACACTTTCTGGCTTTTTTGTGTTACATCTACACACGATGGACCAATCATAAAAAGATGTTTTTACGAGACGTAGCATTAGTACGTACATAATAATTCTAGTTGGGGGAGAAAAGTAAAAAAGGGGGATTTTTATATTTAAATTACAAACAACCAAGTTAAAAGGCGAAAATTCAATCGACCATAGGAATGTAAATAAAAAGTAACTTCAAAGTGAAAAAAGTGCAGGGATTTGATACGTATTTTAAAGCCCTTTTTTGCAATCGATGGTAATATGTTACGTTTTAAATCTAACGTGATAGGCTAGATCGTACTGCAAAAGACTTTTTGATTTGATTTCATTTTCAGAATAGAATATTTTGGGTGAATTACTATGTGAATGATCATGAAGTTACAGTTAATTCAGTCAAGCTTAATAAAGAGATCTGTAACTCGTGACAAATGAAATTCGCTTTGGATATAATTTATCAAGCAATCATTGCTAACTGAGCGTTTCATTTGTTCGAATTTAAAGAAACAGCTGAAAGCAAGGGTTAGGGTTCGTTAAGGGCTATTTTAATCTAGTTTTTAAGGTTAAATGGGAGCTGATTCATTTATTTGTGATAAAATCGTAATAGGCAATTTGTTGCTTGTCGATTTTTTATAGAGGAAAGGACACGGTTGCCAATTATTCGCCATTGAACATAAATGTGGGTACTTTTCTTATGAAAACCGTGACAAGTATCACATTCATATTGTAAACCAATATAAAAGTTGATTGGTTTGTTTTTGGATGCATTTAAAATTTTAAGATTTTGGAAGAAGTAGCTGGTTGACTCAATCTTTTTGGTCTGCTAGACCATTTCTACACTTTTGGGATATATTTTTATTTATATAATAGTAACCACGTACGACCTTTGTTTCTTTTATAAAACCCTTAAAGAGCTTAAACGGAACAGTTTTAAGGGTTACGAACCCTTTGTTTAGTAACGGTATGTAAATTGAGAGTTTATAAAAATAGTAACAGAAACGTTTTCATTACTACTATATATATAACGTTTAGTGGTAAAATGTAGTTTTGTTTTTGTTGCGGTTACTCTTATAAACTTTGCATAAAATGTAACGATACTAGTAATATTTCGGTTACCAAATTTTCATTATTTGTTCCATTTCGTAATAACATCTTTTTGATCTTGGACACTTATTTGTAATATTATATTGTCCCACTTTCTAACTTTCACTCTAAAATTCTTAGATGACATTTTATCTTTCTCGTTTAAAAAAATAATGAACGTGTAATATGTACATAATTACCTATTTTATTATACATCTTGCTATGATAATGACGGGGTGAGATTGTTTTAAAATAAACAATTTGGAAAAATTACTCAAATATAGTCGATGATGAATGGTAAATGAAAAAATTTTAAAATTGATTTACAAACATTTATTTTGACTAACACAAGAAACAGACATTCGACCAATACACAATGGAAATGTACACAAAGTAACCACCTACTTTCACCATTGAAGAAAATAAAAAAAACACTTGCGAATATTTACTGTAAAAATGTAAAGCAAGTTTCATTAATAACTTGCTGAGTTCACTCTGTAAAACATTGCTAATTGTTCTAAACACAATAAATAAAAAACCAAGTCTATTACGAAACTTGAATGGATTAATTTATTTCGCTCAACATAACCCAAAGTAAAAAACAAATAAAAATGAAAACACAAATTCAAATAATTCTTATATCTAATTGAACACATAAAAACAAATTAAATAACTGTTGAATACCTTTGTGATTGATTATAATAAAAGAAAAGAAATTGAAGGTAGTATAATTCTCTTTACCGTTCTAAATTAAAATTTTCTTTTATTATCTAATTAACTGTGAAACTAACTGTAAAATGTTGTTGTTGGCAATAGTTGGCATTAGTAGGCAAAAAAATTAATTGCTAAAATAATAATGTCCACTACACTTTTTAATTAATTCACTGCACTTGTTGAATATTATTAAACACTTATTTACTTAAAAAAATTCCTTATTACAAACTATTGACTTATAAATACAACCTTCAATCTTTGACACCTGTCAGTTTCAAATTATTACCGTTTAATCTCAATTTTTTAACAAAGCTCCTTGCACGAACGTGCGTATTCTTTGAATGATGAGAAAATACAGAGAAACTCACCAAATATTTAATCTCTTTGTATAGGAATTGCTTAAACAATTGAAAATGTTGAAAGATTTTTAGTTTATTCCCCAAAAACAATTGCAAGTTTCTTACTAAATATTATTTTAACCAAACATTATTTATAAATGTTAATAATTTTCAAAATTATTATTGCAGTTTTATAAAGGTCATTTTGATCCACAAAATGATGTATAACAATGTTAATTTGATCCCCTAATAAGTTGGCTTGGCTTGAACAATGGCGTCCATTTTGTATGCTTTCAGTTACACATTTAAACATAAAATAAATAAACTAATTTAACTAATTACATCTTTTTTTCTATATACAATCCTTCTTTATACTCTATTTTACAAATCTTATACATTTCTAGGTATCCAGCACACTGAATAATTTCAAATTTTACACTTTTGGAATACTATGTTAATATGCGACCAAAAGTGATCTTTCAAACCCCAGATATCTTTTTTGAAAATGTGCAAACATGAATATTTTCATCTCAAATGTGCTTCAGAACCTGCTTTACAATATCACAATATCACAATAAAACATCTGCACTCACTTGGGAAATAGAAAAATAGCGAAAAAATTACTAAAATCGTTGATGTGCAAAGAAACTTTACAAATTTGGAAAATTATACTTGCAGGTATGGCTATTAATTTTTGCATAGTCATCTATAAATATGCCCTGTATCTGTTTTAGGTGTAAACCATATGTTTCATTTTGGGCGTGCATGCAAGTGGTCTACATTTCAATGAGTTATACAACGACAGCACAAGATAGGGATTTGCCACTCACCTTGAATATTGCGACAGGTTTGGAAACTAGCTGGATTCTTCGTGGCGGTACCCCCGATGCGCATCAACACAAAATAATAAATGTTCACAAATAGATGTTCATTTCGACATGAACAAGAGTGGTTTTGTTTAGCTTGTGCTGTATAAATCGCGTGAATAAAAAATATAATTTTTGAACATACAAAACTTATTACTATTTTTTGAAAAGTAAATTTTCATTCCACCTACTATCCTCGTTCTTTCGGGTTGACTGGTCGCAACACTATACTTACTCTAATTATATTAAAAAAAAAACAGCAACTGCAGTACAATTTCATTTGACCGAACAAAATTATTAAATTTTGGGAATAAATCAATTCTAAAAACCATCTCTAATCTACAAAATATCTTCTGCACTGTATCCTTCTTAAATTGAACCCATTTCATTAAATTAAATCCATTTGTAATTTCGAAAAAACGATTGCAGTCGCCTGTCAGATAGGCAACACATCCTGCGTATATGCATTTATGCACTAATCAACTATGTTATATCATAGTAATATGTATTATTTAAACTCATTTAAAAAAGTTCGATAATAGTGTTGTCCTAGAGCAGGGGTTCCCCAAGTTTTGTCTAGCTGGGCCAAATTGTAAATTTCAAAATATTTGGCGGGCCAAAAAAAAGTTTTATGAAAAAATAATCGATTCATTCAAATCGATAAAAGACAACGGAAAAGGTTATACTAATTTTATAACATAATCGTTCTTTATTTATGATAATAATTTCTTTTTATTACAAAATGTTTATTAACACATTTCAAAAATAATTAAACAAAAAAACCAAATAATTTCAAATAAAAAGAGAAAAGATAATAAATTCTTCAATCAGAAGTGACTTGTGCAGTTGTTGTTTTCTTTTAATAATATCTTGAGCCTTTGTTCTAAGTCGCCTAGACCTTACAGTAACCTTAGAAACTCTAATAAAACTGTGGAACCTTCTTATACACTTTTAATACTTGTCAGATGTTACCATAAATAATGAGAAGTTTTACACATTTTAGCAGTAGTCTGCAGTATCTTTTGGGTATATTTTATAAAATCTGTCTATAAACCACTCGAAATATAGCGTTAATAAAAACTTACTAACACGAATAGAAACTTACTGTAAAATAACGACTAGAAACAGAACTAATAGCACATGGTCCCCGTTCAATAATCACCAGGAATCTCATTGACTGTAATAAGGAATTGCATGGAATGATATGATTCAACCCAGTTGTGTAGCTGGTGCAATGGATGTGTCAGGTGGACTTGCGATGAAATTATTTTTAGTATTTCAGCGTCGATCTTCACTTTTAGTAACATGTAACTTCACTTAGAGTGAGACTTTCCAGATGTGGCCAGTATCATGTTTCATAAATAGTGGGATGGTGGTCAAGTTGTCTAAAGTATTCTTCGACATCTATGCAAACGTTTGGGTTGAATTTTGATTTCTTTATGCCTGAATCACCTGACAAATTGTATTAAGTTTTGTATTAAACTGATTCCTATAACCCTTCCAGATACTTGCAGAAATTTTACGTTTAGTCTTAGGCAGTTGTGCAGTTAATTCTTCAATAACTGCCTTACCGTAAAGTCAGAAACCAATGTGTTGTCTGTATCGTCTACATTTAGTTGTGTTTCTACTATCTGTTAAAAAATGTGACCATAAAAATCCGAACAAATAAAAATATAAAAAACATGTCTAGTAGGTATGCCATAAAGCTCCTGCTGAGACTAATAACTTAAGCAAATTATTTTCAGGTAACGTGGGTGTTAATTACAAATTCTCACTAATTTTAGATTAGGCACAGTAATAAATAAATAAAATTATAAAGGGCACCCAAATTATTTGATATTTTTGCAAAAGAAGTTACCGAAATCTACAATTTGAGAAAATAATCCCGTCTGGCTTATATTTTTAAAAATATTAGCTACAAACAGTTTGTTAATGCAATCTATATGAGGTGGTTCCTTACATTTAATTTTCATTTATTAGATAATATTCATGAATCTCATAAACTTGAAAATAAAGTGCACAACCTAATGTATGACAAATATACACATTTTCTTATTATTTAGATACAAAAAATTTAAAAAAAATTACAAAGGAAGCTTAGTTATGGATTCCTTTATAAATTACCAAGTTTTATTAAATACGTTAATATAAAAACATGAATCAAGACATCAATGTTTTTTGAAATTCATATAATATTAATTAGACAATAGATAAAAGACAATTATTGTTGAACTCTGAACTTTTTGCATTAAATAAATCTCGAAACTTAACAATAATTTCCGCTTTTTAAGTTATTAACGTTTTTATTTTTTTATTATTATTTCTTGATCGATCTGTTTAAAAAAAACTTTTATTTCATCCAAGCCAGATCAATAAAACTGGAAATCTATCAAAATCTCATGTATGTTATAAACACTTTATGCAGCAATTCCACAAAGTACTCTCAAATTTAGTAAATATTAACATGGGAAATAATCCCATCAAACCGAGTTTAGAGATTTTTTCACAATTTACCCTACCAGACACTAATTTGTTGAATACTTATCACCTCGGCAGTAAATTAACCAAAATAGTAAACGGAAAACTTTCGAACTAAATACAGGAACGCTTAATTTCCGCATAAAGGCTTAAACCATAAACACAACGATGCGATATTACTGCAATACTGAAAAACAAAACTGGAAATTTAAAAATCTTTTTGAAATTTTACTAAACAAGTCGCAAGATAACATTACTTGTGTGAGAGGAATTGGAAGTCTCTGCGAAGTAGAACGTCTTCCACTTCGCGAAGACTTCCATTTCCACTAACTTCATTTCTTTTTTAAAATTTGTGGAGGGGCGATTACATTCTAGCAAGTTCCAACCAACCACACGTTGCGCATGACATGATTATTACCAATAACAAAATTGAACTAAATTTCCTCTCATTTTGTCAAAAGACGCGAACATATACAAAATATCATAAAATAAGCTGAACCTTAATCAAATAAAACTTAATTGTAAGCGCAATCATGCCTCATAAAATATAAAATATAGTTTAGAATGCAGTATATTCTTCTGTAAACATTTAATAACGAAAAGATTTGGCTCGAGTCGTGAGGCTATTGTAAGTCGTAAATAGAGTAAAATTATCTAATGATTTAAACTTAGCTTAGCTTTAAGCTCTTTTGAATAAAAACGGAGCAAATTAAACATTTGAAATAATGAGTTCGTTACAAATTGTATAGTATGCCATGATTATGCTTGATAGGGAATATTTGATTTAGAAAAATAATACAGCTAAGACAGATAATTGCCAGTATACAATGACGATGACGAACGGGCAAGCCTCGACGAACCAATCGTGGTTACCGCTATATTCGAAGCTACCGAAGTGTCGACAATCAAGTGCACCTGCTGTAAACGAGTTTAAGTACAATCATACATGACACTGGATGATTAATTTAACAACAGCAAGTATTCATAATAATAATATGAAAACTGCTTTGTGAGCAAGCTTTGTCGGTATAATCAGGATTAGCCATCTGGCCGGATGCAAATGTGCTAAGAAGAACTGCAAGCTTGGGAATACCGACACGCACTCAATTGCTATGTCAGCGGCTATCTAAGGATTTAAAGTTCCTAACCGAGCTGAAACGAGGTTTAGCTTCGAACCCAATTCGGGTGTCAAACATGAACTATCTCCATGCAGCTCGGTGAGTTTTTGAACAATTTGTCAGCATGTTATCTTTATTGTTAATATATTTCTTAATTGTTTTGTTTCTCTTTGTTCTATCTTTCACAATTGTGTTCACTCGTGTATTTCTATAAAGTGACTTGTAGGCTCTTGGTATAGACAGTATGTTTCAAATTGATGGTACTTTCTAATACTTTTTTTTTAGAATTTTTTGGTGTTTTTAAAAGTACCATATTCGATTATAAAAAGAATAAGTACTTACTTTGTCATTATAAAAACAGTTGAATGGCAACGTCAGTTTTATTCCATCATCAGCTTTTGTAATAACCATTATCCCAATAGCACTCTATCAATTCCATTTTACGTTTCATATATATTAAAACAGGGATGCTTTCATAAAGACAGACAAATATGGAAATCAGTGAACTGCTAAATGAAAAAAAATCCACTTTGGGTTTTTTGTTTTCCTTTTTTTTATAAACCTTGCATGCCTGAATAATCCCTAATAACAATTTTCAAATTTCCTTTCTTTGTTGTTAAAAAAAGAGAAATGACATAATATCCTGATATACGGAGGCATCGAAGCGATTCAAGTTGTAAGGATTACATTAAAGCACTCTGAATATAACCGTTTCTCATATACAATAACAAAAGAGGATATTAAACCTTTAGAATTTATTGGGAACAATACATGTAGTCGGTTGTCGCAAATGAGCCGTGAAATGAATTCTAGAGGGTAGAAGTTTTCGATTTTGCAGTAATGTGTATGTAGAAATGGGAAAATCAAATTTCGTTCTTCGGGGGCCATCTGCTCATGCAATATCAAGTGAAATAGGTTTTGAATGGATTGGATTTGTTACCAAAAAAAGGACGAAGAAGAAAAATGAAAATCTTGAAATCTCTATCGTATTTAAATTGATTTGCGTTTATTCTCAAACATATTATGTAATAACTTAAGGTTTGCTTATCTTATTTTTGTGACAGTTGATTTTATTTCATAACTATCATACTTTGATAAAATTTTCTTTTAACTGCGTTTCCGATTTTTTCCGATCGACTTTCCCAACAAAGATTTAGAATTTGCTACCTTTCAATGTTATTTACGTGTTTAAGCCTTGCTTTATCTAATATTTTTGCCTGAGTTTTCACATACGGCTTTTTAACCGCATGCTTAATTAACCCTAGTTGTGTTATTTTCTCCTAAGCGGTGTGGAATTTCTGTCAATGTTTTGGCATAGTTTGAATCACAAAGACGTAAACATTCTGTATGTGTATCGCCCATTAAATTAATCTCTCATTTTTTCCATATTTTTATACATATTGTTATGATATATGGGGTGAGGATGGTAATTGCTATATAATGTTAATAAAAAAATTTATTGTAGGAAATAATAAGCCCTCCAACAAAACAAATTCATTATTGTTGAAATTTACAAACACAAAATCATAGTAAAACAGTCTGAAAATATACACAACTAAACATCACTTACCTTTATCAAAAAGAATTCTCTGGCTATAATTTCTAAACTGGAAAACAAGTTCCATAAATGCATGGGACGAAATCAGGCGGTTCGCTACTTAATTGGCCATTACTAATGGACCAGACACAAATAAATACACAAATACAGTTTCTTTTTAAACATTTAAATATGTAATTTTATTTATGAATACAAAAAAATAAATATTTAAAATTCCATGAAGAGAAAAGAAAACAACTATTAAAATTCTAAATTAAAATTAATTAAACAAACATGAAAGAAAATCAAATTAAATCTCGGTGTCAAATAGATTTAACAAAATAAGAATTAATAGACATTCTAATTCTCCTTATCCTTTTTAATTCTTATCTGATCAATCCAACAATCTTAAATTACTATTAAAAAAAATTAAAAATTGAAAATTATTTTAAATTTTAAAATTATTCGGCGTCACACAAAAAAGTTAATCACCCTAACTTGAAGGTTAGCAGATTCCTGTTATAGTTGGTAAAATTACCTGCTTATTTGTTGATAAGATGAGCACATTTCCGTACCATCCTTCAAATTGATTTTATTTGTGATTTTTGAAGATAATTATAATTATTAAAGTCATATGTGTTGCACATGTAACTTCCATGACGTGAGTACGTAAAATAATTCGGTTATTTGCAACAAGATTTCATTACCTTCCTTTAAGTCGTTCCATACAAAATAAAATTCCAAACATTTCTCCAAATAATAATAACAGTCTGAACACCAAATTTAAGCACTTTTTGTTTATTTCACTTTAAGTTCACTTTGATTGTTCATTATAATTATTATTAATTGCGTTATTAAGAACTTATAAAAAATTTAAAAATAAGATGACATTTTCATAACCTCACTTTGTTGATATTTAAGTGACGTAAATATTTTATGACGTATTTATTGACAACCACCTTGAATTTTCTCACAAACATAACTTCACAAAAATTAAAATAAAAACATTTTAACATTTTGCTATATCCTTTTCTTATCATAAGATTAATCCTAAGATCCTATCAAACAAAAACTACATAAATTTTAACACCGAAATTATAAATACAAACTAAATTTTAACATTTTAGCAGACCCTGGTAAAATGTTACAATTTTGGAATTTCAAAGGCCTAAACCTTCTCTATAAAAAGTTTACCATTTTAACATTCTAGTGTCAAATGCACCCTAGAACTTGGTTAACAATATTGCAGTAAAATATTTTACTAAGAAATTCAAATAACATTGAAAAATATCCATCTACTATGGAAAATTATGAATCGTCAAAGAAATCTTGAAATTCAATAATAAAAACTGTAAGTAACGTAATAAGTACTTGTGTATACCTTCTTACCTATGCCTTTAATAATTTTCAGGTGAAAACATGCCATAAAATGGCTTCAAAATATCTAAATGTCAAAATATCAACCAAATACATAGGATCGTCCATCATGAAATTGAATTTGTGAAATTCAAGTGGAGAATCTGTTTAAAACTTATCCCTTTGCATCTTATAGTGTTATAGTGTGTATCCTCAACATATTTAATGTAAAATTTTATTGTTTTCTAAAATAAAAATGAAGAAATCTTTCTTTCGCCTGGAAGATAGGCAACACATCGTGCATACATGTAATGCGGGATGCCTATATCATAACAATATGTTTCAATTGTCGATCGACTATTAGATTGTTTGAATAATCAGTATGTCGTCAGATTTTATATGTCCTCAGTCAGTCTTTATATGTCCATTTTTTTCTCACTGTCAGACATTTGATGACATCTTTTAGTGCAATTCTTGTTGGTAATAGTGTTTAACCAGTATCGGTTTAAATCTATTGCCATTTGATCTTTTCAGTCGGTAATTCTGCTATAATGACTTGTCTTTCTGCTTCCTGATGAGACCACTTAGTCGAAGTTCATGATCAAGCATGTTCAATATCATAGGTCCGTCCCTTAGATACTACTAGTATGCGATCAATTTGATTGGTATTGTTAGTGCCATATATTTTATGTTCGTATTTTTGTTTCGTACCTTGGCATATTTCCGTAAGCACAATCCGTTTTTTATTGAATTCTTTGCAACGACGTAGTTTTTAACAGAGCAGCAGAGTCCAACCCCTCCTAGAGGATCAGAGACTTTTCTGTAAGGGTTGCCATGGTTTTGCCAATTACTTCTGGTTTAATTGGTCAATTAGTTTTCTCTTTTCTGTTAGCAGTATCCAAGGAGAACCGTGGGCAGGTAGAAATAAAAATTGCGCTAGCAGAGTTCACTATACAATAAGTCTGATAGAATACACAGTGAACGTTTCTCAAAAGTTTTGTTGCACATCTGCGCACCTATTGATAAGTTGTACAACCTCCGAAATCCATACTTGCCTCCCTGTCCACCCGATGGCACGTGCAGTTCCATATGGTTTGTTCGAGTCATCGTTAAAGGTTCGTCTATGGATGTAAAACTACCACATGGGTATTGCTCATGTTTTCTTCAATAGCAGAAAATTTTGGCTTTTGCAAAGGCGGGTCCTTTCTCTGTCCTATTATCCTCTATCGGAAAAAAGTCATTTAGTTTTTACAAGTAAAGTGTTAATTTCTAGATAAAATATACTGACAAAAAAAGTGTTTCTTCTTAAGTTATCACCTCTAAACTCTTATGTATTTTAATGTCAATGGCAAATAAAACAAACTCACATATACATAGAGGTCAAAAGATAATTTTTGGAGCAAAATGAAATGCACGAATTGCTGCCAAGTTTGATAAATATCAGACGAAAACAGGTATTTCGACCTGAGTTAACTATGATGACCTCTGGAGGTCATGAGGTAACTTGTAGGACCAAATGTGTAATTTAGCCCTTCGTTAGAATTGGATAGGCTTGGTCTATACCAATTTGGGGTTAAAATAAGTTTAACTCTGATGGCTTTTGGAGGCCATACGCTGATTTTTAGAAGTATAAGTCATGTCTTATTAAACCCCACCCTGTACCGCTTTGCTATTGTGCCATCCTGTATAGTCTCTTTGGGGATCTTTGCATTCTCCCTTCTTTACTTACCGTTCTAAACTTTCCGAAGGTTTATTTCCTATTTTGATAATTTATTGTTTTTGATACGTTTTCGTTTCGCTAACTTTGAAAGACTAAAAATAAGTTTTTCGATCTGGGTCAAATCTAACAATCTTTGTAGGCCAAACGCTGATTTTTAGAAAAATAAGTCTTGTCTTATTATTAAACGGTAGACTATAAGCTACTGTTACGTGTTAATTTCGTAACACCCTGTACCGCTTTGCTTTTGTGCCATTCTGTATCGTGTGTCGTTCTGAACTTTTCAAAAGTTAACTTCCAGTTTTGATCATTCTGTCACCTTTCCATTTGTTTTTGGGAGCACAGTTTTTGAACACGTTGTCTCAAGGTTTGTGAAATTACTGTATTTTACTACGTTCATTTCTTAGTCATATTACTTTATGCAGAAATTATTTATTAATCGCCGCATTATTTTTGACCCTGGGAATGGTCAAGGTAGTTAATTGAATGCAATGTGCATATTTGGTATATGGTTTTTTATTGCAGACCTTCCTTTTTTGATCTTGTTTTTTTTTCTCTTTTTATTATCATTTGGTGTATAATTTTTTTGTTATTTGGGATTTAGTTGCTTGCTGTTGTCGCTCTGAAGCAACGTTATGCCTGTGGCATTACGGTTATGGTGACATTCCTTCCGATTCAATACCTGAAGGATTTTTACTATAACTAAAGAACGTAGAGAAAGCGTGAGTTGTATGTCTATAGACCCATATATACGTCTAATTAGGACATCTAGCAAACACAGTATTCCTGCAAAAGAAAAATTATATAGCTTTTCTGATTTAAATGGTTTTTCTCCAGCGTGAAGGTGTTAGAATTTACACCTGAATATAAAACTCTGTTAGAATTTATTTCTGAACATAAAAAATTTATTCCTGCGAGTGTGCCCGTTTATTGTGGCATGGCAAAGAGTATTAGCTAATTGATATCTGCTTGGGGCATGTCCGATTGTACAATCAAGATAAACATGTAGACGTACGTTACATAGGCTAGCTCTATACGAATTTGGTGAAGATTTCAGATTTAAAAGTTAGTATAGAAAAGATAATCGTTCCTGGATCAGACTGGACTTAATCTGCAACTGCGCAAGTTAGTTTTCTTTCTGTGAGGCTCACAGTTTATTCGCTAAAATTTTCAACTTTGATTAAAACTTTGATTAAAACTTTGATACCCCCCCCCCACTACTGTGAGCCTAATATTGTCACAAACGGAAATATTTACAATTCAATATTATATACAAAACTCAACTTTTCTTCCGTTCGTACAGTATATCGTGTAAGGCCACACTCAGTTGCCCACGTTAGTCCAGCAGCCGCTTCCACGCCGCTAACGACTTGGAGCCAGCTGCGCATTCTTTCGAAGAAACGCTCCCGTTTCACCCACGACGGATCTCAACTGCAAGTTGCATCAGCTGGCATGCAACATATCTGCCTACGTTACTCCCGTATATGCTGGGCAACCTACGTAATTCACAACCAGCTGCACATTCCTTCAGTAGAAACCAGCACACTTCCGCTCAATCCACAGTTTGGTGCTTAGTCCGGTCGGCTCGAATGCAAACTACCCACAAGCCTGCAACCAGGAAGCGTGAGCTTCCTTAGTTTCATACTTGGAACACCAACCTACTGATTCCCACTACGATGCTAATATCTTCCGCGTTCAACAGTATATAAACCCGCTTGTTTGGCTTAAAAGGCAGTCTGTGCCAAGACTCGGAAGAAGCCTCTTCAAGAAACAAGCGGCTAAGTGATCTATTCATTAATTAATAGTAGAGGGTCTAGATTCTGCCATCCTGGGATGCTGAATACCTGACCCTCTACTGCTTAGTTCTGCTTAGTTATGAGGGGGTTGCGCTAAAGCCCTCTCTCGCTTAGTTATGGGGGGTTGTGACCAGGCTCTCCTACGCTTTATTTGTAGATTTAATGCTAGAGCAGGGTGGTTCGGACCACCCTCATGATTAGATTTAGGAGGCCTCACACTGTATAACCAATGTGTGTAACCTTTTGTATTCTACCGTTTGTTGTTAGTATATAGTTGTTTTTATGACTTGTGTTTATTTTCCTTTCTAGCTCTGACTACGTCCTTTAGTCACGAAAACCCCACGTGACAATATGAATAGACAGTCGAATTAATAAGGCCCTGTTTGAAATAACTGTGAGGATGAATGGTATGTGCATTGCGTGTTATGGGCCAATTTGTTTTGTAATTTGTTTTGCTTACCCTAGATTATTACCTGCTAATAATAGAGCAAGAGTGAAGATAATGCATATTGCCATTTTATCGCATTTCCGTTATTTATGGACCAATTTGGATATTGATTGTTTTTGTTCTGTTCGTTTCATGATTTCTAATATTATAAGTAGTGGAGATAAAGATGGGTGATTTCGTTCAACTCAGTTTGGGTGTTTCCTGTTCCCATTACAAGCAGGTAATTCATACTGAATTAAAACCACATCTAAGGGTAAGAATGCAAAAGAAAGAGTTGCATAAACTTGAATAGCAATGTGGGTGCGAATAGCATAGGCTTTTAAATAATTACAATATCTATCTTGCCATTTTATGTCATAACCTTTATTTAAATGTTCCATTATTACTACTATGCACTTTATCAGAAACATGTAAAAATTATACTTCAAAAACCCCTTTATTGGATTGGACTAGATTTCACTATGTCAACCGAATCATGTCAAATTGTCCCTAGAGGCAGATTGTAGCAATATTATAGATAACAGCAGAGCATGTTGAAAAATTGGATCAGACTTTATGGTTTTATCCTAAATCTGTCTTTTATTTTGGAGACAATAAAAAATATATTTCACTCTGGTTATTGCGAAATCATTTTCAATTTACTTTTCTATCTAGCACACAACATTAATTTTTTATTAGAATACTATCTTTTAATGGGCTCTACCATATTTTTAAGATTTTGAAAGGTTCTTGCATACAGGATTCTTTTTAAAGCAACAACATAAAGCTTAAGCCTTTTACTGCTCCTACGTTGAGCCTACCCTTGCGGAAACCTCATATCAAAGCTGTCGGAAAGGGATTTATTGACCAACTTGAGATTCCAAGTTGATACACCCGCGCGTGTCTATCACTCGATGTGTTACTAAATAAAAAAAATTTGAAAGGCCTCGAATCTGATATTTTCCATTATATTGACTTTTTCTTGGTTTATGTTTATTATTGTTGTTAGGATTTTAATGGATAGAAATGTTTTATGTTAAGGTTTTATATTGGCTAAAAGTAGTAACTAATAACAATTTGTCATGTTTTGTGGATTATGTGAGGTTTGCCCCACAAAAAAACGAGGTATTATTATTTGAGAAATGCATTACGTGTTTTCGATAATTCAGCTGATGGGCGTTAAAATGCTTTTCCTGTTTTTTAGGCTGGCTGCGTTCACTTTGTTTTATGTAATGGTCGATATTTTGTATGCAAAGAACGGAATATGAGCTATTCAGTAATTAAGCGTAATAATGTTGAGGAAAATTTATAACTCCTTTGTTATTCTAGTTTTTTTCCCTAAGATTGATAGGCTTCTCGTGAAGTATTATTGAAAATCAATATTATTCCAAATTATTAATTATTATTACATTCATTTACTTTGGGGTGCATATACCTTCTCACATGATATTACAGTGGCTTTGTCATTATAATAATTGTTATGTAAATCAAACCAGAAGGCTCCACCCTGTTACTTTTCTTCCGGGTATGTGCTTGTGAAAGTGGTTTGCCTTCTACTCTGTTTCTTCTTCGAATTTATCTTTCTAAACTGTGCAATAGAAAGTTTTTTTTTTATTTGAATAAGAGAGTGTTGTTTAAGTAGTTTAGAATCAAGAATATGTAAGTTTTTTGATAAAAATAATTTATTCCCTTCAAAAATTCAATTTTTCCTTAAACTATCACTAATTAATGTTCCATTATACCTAAAATAAAGGCAGAAGAAAAAGCTAAAAGAAACAACTTTAGATTTCCCTTACAAAAATGTTTGCATCGCAGATAAGCTATTAAAATATCAGGCGGTATGCTAAAATGGAGCCTTTATAAAGTAGAATATCAGTACTCGGAGTTTGTTAAAAACTGAGTTGCTTTTCATGAAAGTAAACACAAACTTTCAGAATGTTTTCACACACAAAACTCCTGAAAAATATGGAAAACTAAGAAGTAAAGAAGTTTAAGTATAAAAAGAATTACACGTCAAAAAAATTTTCTGGTTGGATAAGGGATGCAGTTAATAAATGGAAATTATACAGGGTGGCCAAAAAAAACTAGTATATGATTCACTGTTGTTATCAATTTCACAAAGTAAATTTTAAAAATATTGCAGATGATTGTTAATAGGAACATCCGTTTTGATGATTTTTGTTATAAAGGTTGTTTATATTACCATATACACAACGGGTTTGATCCAATGAGGTTTGGTCCATCGAGACTATTCGTACAATGACACTCTTTGTCCAACGCTTTGTTGTTAGAACTTTGGCAGTAATCTTCTCGTCAATAAGAAATTGAAAAAGAATACTTGACTCGCTGTTTATTTAAAGAAATTGTTGCAAAAATCCTATTGGACTAAAAGCAGCCCTTGAATGTAAAGTCTATTGGAATAAAACGCCCTTTTAAACGAAAAGTTGCGTTGGACCAAATTCCATTAGACAAAAACTCATTGGAGCAAAATCCTATAAGACAAAAAGTCATTGGACCAATAGTCATATCCACCAAATGTTACAAAAAGTTGAGAGGAGATTTTAACGTAAATATAAATTTTATTTCAAACAAAATGTCCCGATCTAAGAATTGAGAAAATTTTAGGTAAAGTAATGGTAGAGCCATTTTTAAATCTTCTTGTTTAAATTTGTAAGATTAGAAAGTAAAAACTTAAATAACGAATGTTCAGACTAACGCGATAACTATTTCTAGGTAGCCATTTTTAGGGTTAGTATAATTTGATGTCTTTGGCGTTAAGCGTCCATATGTAATGTTTAATATACTGAACAAGTTACGGCAGTACTAATTACTAATGTAATAGGATAGTATTACATTTCAATTGGTAAGAGATTCTCATTGTCATCCCGATCCCATTATTTCTTGTATACAATTTCACGTGTATTTCGTCCAGCATTTTGAAAAGATCGATTGAGAATTTTGAAAGAAAATAATTGGAAAATAAATAATTCAAGATGATTGCATCATTTAATAAAGCCCTCAGAACTAGAACTGGTCGGATTGCTTCGTAATTTATATTAAAATTATACTGATGTAACCCTGTTTTTTGATGTATTTTATATAAATTTCAGCTCTCCGAGCTTATAGAAGGTAGGGTTAAACAAACACTAATTAAGCCAGTCTTGTTGTTATAGTAAAACACGAGAATCTGTTTTATTTGTTTATTACATAATATACATGATAAGAAAATATTTGTTTAATGGCTTCAATTTAAAGAGGCTTATATATACTTATTTTACAAAGACGCTTCATTTGAGGGCTTTCTGATTAATATTAATATTAAATAAATGCCATTATTTTGAATTTCTATCCTTGTGAGAACACAACAGCTGGATAACGGATGAAACAACAATAGAATGTTGAAAACATGAAGTGTTACAATGACCATTATGGAATGTAATACGAATACACTCGCCTACGGCTCGTTGCGCAATACTATTTTTTTTATTTCGCGTTTATTTACTTTTATTTGTTGTTAGAATATTATAATATTACAAAGCACAATTCAAGGACCTCATTCTGTATGATCAAGCAAAAATACAGAATGAGATCAGGTAACTGTCTAGCCTGTGATGGCGCATGAAAACAGAACTTAATTTTTCTGGACATTTATTAAAATTGTTGACAAAACAAAATTGCACTCACTTGCCTTGGACTTACTGCTGAACTCTCCTTCTAGTAGAAATTTTACCTAATCAGTACATTTTATATCAGGTGATAATGATTTTTGGGTACTGTGACGTTTACATCCACTGAGATGAATTAACAATGTAAATAAATAATAGGTACTCATATAATCCATATATTAAAACCCAAGATTCTTTTGTCAGTTCATTTGTCTCTTTATAAACTGGACCCCTGTTAACACCTGTGATGAGACTCATCGTGGATCAGAGGGTGCAACGGGTGAATCTGGCAAGCGCATCCATATTGTGGAAAGGTTGATTGCTTTTATATATTCGGTTCCTATAAGTACCATATTGAAGCTAACTATATGGTTGGTCTCAGCACAGACCAGAGGGATGCAATTAATAGGTGTGTTGGGCGGTGTGTGATAAATTTTTGTTGTCAGTATGTTTGTTCCTTTATAGACTCGGTCCTTGTAAGCCCACATCCAAGCCAACGATATGATTAATCTCAACAAGAACCAGAGTGGTGTAATGGGTAGGTCTCGTGGGCGTGCTAAATTTGTTTGTCAGTATGTTTGTACTTTTATAGACCTGATCCATTTAGGTAGGTCGATAGGATGCTTTTTTATATCGTTAAGGTTGTAATAGTACAAAAATGTTTTCAAGTCAATCGCTTCCAGTTCTGCTGTGATAAGTCTAGAAAAACATTCTTAAATGTTTCAAAATATAACCCAAAACTTCTTGTTCAGCCCCACAGTGTAAAATAACATTTTACACATTTTAAACAAAATTTTATAATTTAGTAATTATATATCTTAATAAATTATTTAATTCGATGCAAACTAAAATCATTTTTAACATGTATCTTTTACTGGTAAGTATGTGCGCGCCTAGAGATGTGCTATACATATTAACGAATACTTTTTAAAATATTATGTCAAAGATGGCTGCGAAATGTTCATTGTGAATATAATAAAAAAAAAACTAACCTAATTTTTGTAATAATTCAAATGTTAAAACTTTATCTGTCATCTATTTGTTACAAAACTAATAAAGTAAGGTTAGGGATGTTTTGAAGTATGTTCACAATAAACGTTTTACAGCCAACATCAATTTTAAAAATTGCTGTAGCCTCATTTTGTAATTTTCAGCTGTTTACAGCGTTGTTAAGCTGTTTACGCCGTAATCCAGAAAATAAGCCAGAATTCCAATAAGTTATTATTATTTTTTAAGCGATTTAGTGAAAGTTAACCTAATTTTGCAAATTTAAATTGCAATTACTTTTAAATGGGTTCCCAAAATCCAAATTTTAACACTACCTTTTGCATAATAGTTAGTTTCGAAGGATATGAACAGTCTTGATGATATTAAATTATAAGAGAAAAGACGTAGAATAAGGAGACAATAAATAAGTTTCCCTAAAGATTTCATGATGGTAAAGATCCATACATCTGCTATTAATACGATGCTATAATAACATCACTAAATTCTTAATAAACATAACCTCAATTTCTGTTATTATTTTACCGGCTGTAAATTCAGTTTTTAGTAGTTCCGTTCGATAAAAGTATTCCAATAGGAAGTAAGTACCTGTAACGAAAGTTGTTACCGGTACCGGCTGCGTAAATACTGTTTTTATTTTACTCTTGCACTACGGAGGAACCAACAGCTAAGGTCATATGTCCCTTATCTAACAGTTATCACAATTACACACGACCATAGCTGAGGTGTGCTTCGTTTTTCTTTGAATTGCGTTTTTTTAAGAACTATTAAAGGAAAAGATAGATTTGCAGGTATTATCACAAACAGAATTATTTCAAATGGAATCCTCTTTATAACTTCTCAACTTATATTCGTTTAGTACAAATATTATCAAGGTTACTGCAACGGCTACCCACATACATACACGCGCATGCATCTCATTAGAAATAATTTATACAGTATGCATTTATATCTGCATCTATATATTCATCTCATTACCTGTAATTTATTAAATTATACAATAAGGCTTCGGCAATATTAAGGATACGGTATATAATCAGCTTGCTTTGAGCTTACAATTTAGTCAGTGAAAATTACTCCAACATCTCTAAGCAAGGTGGTGAGTACCTTTTTTATTATTTGCTAGAGGGTTGACTAGAATCTGCTACCAAGGGGTAGTGATTACCTGTCTTCCCTTTGCTTAGTTATGAGGGGGTTGTGCTAAGGCTCTCTCCCGCTTAGTTGTAATAATCTAGGATTATCTAGAATCTAACACACTGGGGTGCCGATTACCTGATTTCCTAGTGCTTAGTTGTAGACCTAGTGCGAGTGTAGGGTGGTTCTGACCACCCTCATTATTATGTTAGTTGTTAGGAGGATATGTACGTCCTCACACCGTATAATCTATGTGTGTAACCCTTTTGTATTCTATTGTTTTATTGTTAGTATATAGTTGTTTTCATGCCTTGTGTTTTCTTTCCCTTCTACTTCTGACTACGTCCTCAAGTTACGGAAACCCCTACGCGACAGTATCAAGAAAAGGGAATATAATTACTCTATTGACACATGCCATAAAATGCAGGGTGTTCCATTTAAGAAAAAAAATGTAAAAGGTGGATTTAAAAATGTCATTATTTAAAAAATTATTTTGACCACTCTATATAAAATAATTTATTTACAACACTTGCTTAGGATAAAATGATTTTATTTTACAAAAAGTCAACAAAAGATATATCAGGCGTAAATATCTAGTTTTAATTAGAGACCCTTCAATTAGAGTCTGTCCCATGCGTTGCCACGGTGCCCGTCATTATATATCACAATAGGGTCAATGACATGGATTTTGACATTTTACTGCTAAATAATGTTTTATATATACGGAAACATTCGTGTTCTTTAATTGAGTCAAATACCGTTTACCTGTGTGCCAATATTTGAGCGGGTAACCATTATTTCTGCACTTTTCTAATTTGGCGCTACGTGTTATGATATAAAATGGCTGCCTTGGCCAGACTCTAATTAAAGGGTATCTACTATAACTATTGGATTTTTATCTGGGTAACGATAAACCTATAATCGAAAAACGATGTACATTTGGACACCCTGTATATTTGGCGTTCAGAATTACCTTATGTCATTTGTAAATCAAGTATCCATCTTCATTTTTAATAGTAAGTACTTTTAGTAAATAAAAAACGACTTCAGGGTGCATTTATATTGAAGAATGTACACCCTGCACATAAAAAAATGAAAAATTAAAAGCACAGTAAGCTGTACCTAGATAAACAGAGAAATAGACTGTAGGGGAACGATTTACTGAAGCCAAATAAAAAAAAACAAACTCTATCAATCCATAATAAATACCATTCAAGGGGAAAATTGCTGATATTACTGAAAAGGTAAAGGTTCGCTCAAACTTTAGTAAATATTTACTCTTTGAGTTCTGTCGAGAACTGCCGAACTCATGCAACAGCGCATTATTGTTGTTTCTTTATGTACTTCCAATTTTCATGGCATCAATTGGTAGATGTAAGTTGTTGCGAAAGCAATTTCATGAAAGTAATGATAATCTCTTATCAAGTAGAAATCAAGACGTCCTTTTTCTTAAGATAAAAGGATTTTATTTTTATAAGTATTTTATCAAATTAAATTCGGTATAAAGTGTGTCCAAATCCTCGAATTCGTACGTTTAAGCGCACATTTTCTCCATCCAGGGCTTAAATTTCCATCCCTTCATTCTCACACATGCACACAAATAGTAGCTTTATATCCTATCCACACGTAGAGTACAATGCGATAAGGCGATGTTTGAGGAGAAGAAAGTGCTTCAAGGGCTAAGGGACGATAACGAAGAAGACGCACCTACATATATATCTAGAGAGTAAGTTGCCAACACGCGTTTTATTCCTTCGTGATTTACAGACTTCAACTTTTTTCCAAGAGTAATTTTTTCTTTTATTCTATTTATGTTTAAAGATAATTCCAATAATTGCCGTTTCTTCCATTTTGTTGTTAATTCTGATATTCAAGCGCGGTAATAATAATTATGATTAAGTTACTGAAAGATTTAGTTAATGAACTGTATTCTGAAGTAACTGTTGAATGTAGGGTTATTAAAGTAAATTACATTCATAAATTGTTGAAACTTTCTTCTTATTGGTAATTTAGTATCTAAGGAATTTCCGTATTTGCACAAACAGAAGGATTCAATTACTGCCTTTGTATCTACTATCACCAAAATAAGATATCTTTGGGTACATTTGAGATAACCGAAAATAAAATCAACACCTCCACCATATTTATGGCACGTTTAGTATTTGAACTTCAACACTCTTTTAAAAACTGTAACAGTTTCGAATTTGCTGTACGCAAATTAAGTTTTTTTAGTTAATTTTTGTTAATTTTTAGCGACAAATTTTGATGTTCACAAGTTATTTTTGAATAGTAATTTGGTGCACCCTTCTCATATACGTTCTAGGATTACGTAACGACCTTTATCGAATTTGACGAACTTGTTTTGCCGCGAATCATTTTTCATAGTATTAAAATTTAAAGTATTTCAATTAGTATCTGCAATTTGCTAATTGTCGTCTTATTCTTTATTGTACAATAGTTAATTTAATTAGCAATTAATAATATTGATTATTTGTGTTAGAATTAGTACATTTATTTATTTTTTGGTAATTTTTGATAATCTGTATTTGGATGTTATAAACTATAAATATACAATAATCATGATTTCATTTAAAATGCCCCACGTTCGGGCGACAATAAACTTTAGCGTGTTATTTTAAATAAATAAATAATCGCTATATTTATGAAATTTATTTAAAATGTCCCACGTTCGGGCGAATAAACGTATTAGGAGATATAATAATACCATGAATATTTAATCTGATTTGGCTAACTTTAATCAGAATTAAAATATAGTAACAACCCAATATTTCCCCATTAGGCTAACTCAGTTTTGATTCGATTGAGCATGAAGTAAAAGAAATATATTGATCTAATTAACTCCTGTACCTGGAAGAAAAAACTTACTACAGATCACACCTAGAATGCTGCATCTGGACGAGAAATAATTCTTAACTCTGTATATAAAGTTTGATACTTGCATCACACAAAAAACATAATAAAAACAATTATTTAAAATTATAAAAACACAGGTTTTATTTATTAAAAATAAGATCACTGAAAAGAAAAATATAGATTCCAACACAAAAATTATTGAGAAGAATTCAAGATGAACTATATGACATAGGTATCACCACAAGTTTTACTTGAATAAACTAATGTCAAAGAAATTTAAGAATAATTTAAATGAACAACAAAAAAAACAAAGAAATGTGTTCTATGAAGAACTTATTAAAAAGAGAACAAATTTATTTAAATTATGCTTAAGTTGTTAATGTTTCTGATCAGAGAACAAAATCTTAAATTCGGCTAACCTTGTATGTAGTGTAATAATAATCCAAAACATATTGCGGTGATATATACAATAAAAAATATAATAATAGTAGTATAAATATATATATCACTACAATATTTTTTTTATAAAATAACAATTTTGCTCCGTCACTAGCTCAAATTTTACCTTGGTTAAGCAATCGACAATTATCTCCCTTATCTGACATAAATTAACCTTACCTTGCCAAATTTTGGTATCAATGGGTCCACCTGTAATGATGACACCTGGGCTGAGAAAATTGTAACAAGCTGCTAAACAAATTATTTCCACACAAGAAAGAAAATGAACAACAAACAAAATTCAAAAATATAAATAGAAACACAAATTTATTGCAACACAAATAAACGACACATAAATAAAGAAATAAACTGAAAATAAGAACTACAATTCAGCCTTTTTTTTCAATTGTTGTGGATTTCTACGTATTTTATATATATATATATCTCTAAACTACAAATCAAAATTTAAATAATAATTAAGTTTTTGTATACTAATTATATGAACTTATTAACTTTTTTTTTAATTAAATTATGTTGTTTTCTCAAAATGTTTAAATTTTACAATAATATTCTTAAATTGTCCCAATGTAAAATAGTTAGATAATTTTTTTTTAATAAAATGTTTGTCCGAAATTATTTCTTTTACTGGCCAGTATAATGAAAATTAAAATCACTTACTATTTTGCCGCACACTCGATACTTCCTTTTACCGATTCCGGGAATAACATATTGCTTTAATAACCACTACCAACCGCTTGACTGGTGGAAGTGATATAAAATACATGTTTAAAAAAATTAAATCTTAAAAATTTTTATCAAATAAAAATTCTTATTTGTTGTGATGTTATCCAAATTAATTTTATACTTTATAATCTTCTTGAAATTACGACGAAAGCGAAAGCGTAAGTTACATAAATTTCTTGCACGAAATCTCATTTGTTAAAATTTATAACCTCACATTGTTCTTTCAAATTATGAAAATGCATGTTTTTTATAGGTTAATCAAAATAGAAACGACACAACCTCCTCTCAATGCGTTCTGGAGATTACTAATTGATTTTCACATTATAATTTACATTAAAACCAAGATATATATATATAACATATGGTATGTCAACTCGCCGTCATTTCGTCAACCAATTTTAACGCGAGCTAAATTTCTGATAGATGGCATGACGTGCGAGCATAATTGTCATTCTACAGCAACATAACTTGTAATAATGAATATTTACTTTTGGCGTATTTTTCGTAATACAAATTAAATAAACTTTTTCATGATGATAGAGGAACACGATTCTTTGGCACTATTAAAATGCTAAATTGTGACTCTTCTTTATTTAAAACATCTTTGGTAATAAAAATAAATTGAAATTTTATTTTTTACAGCAAACTAAGGTAACATCTTTTTTTATTTTCATTTAACTTAAATGATAAGACTACAAATTGACCTATGCAAACATTTCTTTTGAGAATTGTAATTAAACTCATCAATTATTTTGTAATATTTTACGGAAAGCAGATAAACTGCAAGCATGGATTGATGCAACAGGAGTTTTATTAACATGTAAAGACCTTGTGTGCCATATTAGACGCTCTAAAGATTTCAAGTATCAAAAAAGAGTAGGTATAAGTCGAATTATATATACTTAATGCTTAAACATGTTTTTAATTATATGTATTAAGCAGGTTAAGTAAAACTGTTACTGGTAATTAATAGCAATAAAGCACACATCTCAGCATAATTTTTATAGCAACAAGAAGCTAAATAGCAATTTAAACATGGTCCACATGTGAAAGGGACAAAAATATTACATACAACAGCAGAACACAGACTTTTGTACTGAAAAGCAATAGTTTTTTGACTTGATAACAATTATATTATTGTGCATCTAACTCTGTAACAAACAAGATCAATTACAGCAAAACTATCCATGAAATATTTATATTTTAAAAATTTAATTACAAACATTTATAAAATAACAAATAACAAGGCCATCGATGATGACAACAACGAAATCAATGATATACCAGACCAATTGTGGTCTGGTAAGGAAAGTGAAGTCGACATCGATCACTATTACAATAAAATCTAAACATAAATGTAATAATAATAATAATAATAATAATAATAATTACTACAACCCATAACCTAAACCAAGGCCCCAGAAGCTATAAGCTTGTGCGGGAGGGAGGGGGCGATTATTATTATTATGTAGGCCCAATGTGCGGCTGCAGCCGACTTACAGATGGAACAGCGCAAATCCCACATTTGTGTCACAGCTAAGGAAAACTGCAGAAAACCTTAACCAGATCTGCCAGCGCCGGGAGTCGAACCCGGGCCGCTTGGGTGAAAGTCCGGCACGCCAGACATTACACTACCAAGGCTGTTTAATGTACGTAAAGATTGGTTTGACCCTGTAGTACAGACATGTTCATATTTTGGAAACAAAATTCTTTCTGGTAACCAAATTTTGAAGTTATTTTAAGAACCTCAGTCACTTCCATGAGAATCCATACAAGACCTTCCACGCAATGTCCCTGAAAATATAAGAGGTTTAGATTAAAGCGATTTCATTTTATGATAAATTTAAAAATTACATTTTGACAACTGATTTTCTAAATACCTTATATTGTGATTGAGAAATACATAACGGCCCTCACTCCATTACCATTAGCCACATACAGAAAGGTGGAATCCCTAAAAAGAGCAATTTTAATAGAACTATTAAACATCAAACTATTTACTGGTAAAATTTATCACATGATACGAATGGCGTTTTGCTATCGAAAACAAACCAGAAAAATTAGTTTAGAAATAAGTGTTCATTTATACTTACCTGTATATTTGAGAACGCGCTATCTTTTATTAATTCTGGCTTGTTAATTATAATAAACAGAAACAAAGCTGCATAAGAAACATCAATTAAATTCTCGAATGACAATAATAAAAATATAAATTTTATTATTATTTAAAAAACTTAATAAATTTTGAAGGTTAACAGATGTGGTTTGGTTTGACACTCACGTTTCACTGTTGCGGCATCTAGCGGCGACTTTCGAACTAATGATCTCGTTTCAATTTTGGGTGAAAGACTTATCATGGCAAGCATAGGGGAGTTGACCTACCAGTGTTTTATATATCTTGAAAACATATAGAAACAAAAACTATACAACACTAATCAAGTAAACCTTGGATTAAATTGACATTTAACATTTTTCAATAAAATATAAATTTCTTTAAATTTTAGGTTTAATCACTTAGAAAGAAACCCCAACACTTCCTTAAACTAACAATATAACATTTCTATCTCTAAAACCCCACAATAACCTACAATTTGAGTCGAACAAGCAAATTCTCAAGGTCGACTAAAATTGTATCAATTTCCGTTTAAATCTGTCCACATACCAATTTTACCCGTTATTTTTTACACAAAATGATTATTTAACTTTTCCCAATAGTTTTACATCAAAAACAAATACTTAAAAGACAAAATTAACTCAAAATGAATTTTAATATCGGCACAGGTCTGTGGACATTTTTAAATTGAATTGGGTGAAAAAACACACATAGAACTACAAAAACTTAACACAACTTATACAGCCAAAATGTTATCCAATGAAACTCCAACAATAACATCATGAACCTACATTAATTAAATTAGAACAGTGTTTCGATAAGCCAATACTATGAATCGCAAAAGGAAAAATCACCCTTTTTGAAAATTAAGTAAGGTAAGTAACTTTTATATATGCAAATCTACTCATAATAGCCTGTTTTATTTAATTATAGGTGCATTTTACCAAATTTGAGCTATTGATGGAAGATTAATAAAATAATTCAACGTACCAATCTTTGTATTAAAAATTACAATTATTAAATTGTATACACACTTAAATAGTATCCTTTTGTTGAAATATAAAACTTTTTATGCATGTCAACATAATATGAATAAATTATTCCACTAAGGAAACCCATTTTGAAAATTAGTTTCAAAATTTGAGGTTATGTAATGAATAGATCGGAACGTTAAATAACCTTGCATGAAATGTAACTTTAACAAGAAATTATCGCAAATAGGATGTATTTATCTTAACTCCTGTATTTAGCTGGCTTCAACCATACTTCTGAAACTATAAAATAAACCTTTTAACATGGATTCGTTTATGAACGCCTGAAAGATAGGCAACCCAAACTACCTATTTAACATTTCTAACTGCTGATAACACTGCAATATGAGGCCCTAAAATTCACTTTACTAATATTTTATTAATCACAATTGGCAACAACAAACTGACCAAACAGCTGTTGTCGATAATCCATACAAAAGGTGAATGGAAATCAATGAAATTATCTTCTTTGATTTAAATGAAATAAATCGATCGTAATTCCCTGTAATTGTTATAAAGTGAAAACTAATCTTCTTTGATTCAAATCCATAAACGTAGATATCACTTTGCATAAAATTGAGTCTACTCTAACCCTACTTTTAATTTTCAGAAATTAATCTGGAATTAATCTGGAGCCGAGCATAGGTTCCACCTATATGCTTTTATCGACTGACTTTGTTCTTTTCCGAAAGCCCTTTTATACGTTTACGGAAAAACATTCGAGGAAACAATGGAATTCTGAACATCGGAAAAGTTATGGCGTCACAAATGAAAACATATGTTAAAAATTAACACCAATCTTAATTCTAAAAAGATGAAACGGTAGCTGGTAAAAAGGTAATCAAAACAACATGACACACTTATGGTCTAAAATCAATAATTACAGAGAAAATCAATAAAAACGATCAACGGTCAAAAAGCTCACTAACACTTAATTACATTACATTACATTATTTACAATATTTACATAGTTACACAAGGTAACTCAATCATATGGAGTTTACACGAATTATATTTACGTACTAAAAAAGACTTATCTTATAGGTCTGACTACACCGCTGTTGTGAGTAAAAGATGCTTCTGCAAGTTTCAAGAAAATAAAAGCATAAACTGAATAAAACTTCAACTATGCTCGTCCAGAATACAGTACACCATCCCAACAAAGATGTAAAAAATCAAATTAATACCAAAATTTCCAAAATCAGTAAACATCAATACTGCCGAATATCTTCATTCAAATGACATGTCCTTAACAAATACAGGAATCAGTAAGTTAATTGTAACATAATGAACTTCTAGATAATGATCTATTTTTACTATTTCCAGTGAAATATCTACCCGAAACTGACTTAGTTTTGTGGGACAAAGAAAAATCTATTCTGCGTTGACTAACGTCAAAACTCAAATCTGACATAAAGATAAATATTCAAGAAAAGTGGAAACTACCTTAAACTTGTAACCTGTGTTACATAAAGCATATTTTATTGTAAAACAACATAATTAACTTACATCCTTTTAACCAAACCCAAACTATAAAACCCTTTTTATAAGAATTGAGGTTATGTGCATGAGAATCTTTCTTCTGTAAATTCTAACTTGATAAATCTACCTGTAACCTAGCATGTAACCTTTAGATTAAATAAAACTAGTATCTTAGCATGTCTATCATTATATTATTTGCATGAATACTTTATATAAGCATAACTTGATTCTTTTTGTGCTTTCGATAACTATCTTAGCCTTTAAATATTTTTAATGAGTTCTCTAATCTGTTAAAGTTTCAAATCGATGATAAGATATCAGCTCACTATATTTTGGAGTGCTTATATTATATATGAAAACTACTGGGGTAAGTATAGAATAAAATTGCACTTTGAGAAGGATTTTGTCAGCTTCAAACATTTATCAACAAAATTTACACCAACTTTATATAGGGCTAAATTATTGTTTTGTACAAGGGAATTCTCGATAACCACATATGTACGTACTGTATTATTATGGTGACCCCGACGTGATCTGACACAGTACTTAGTTTTTCTTTTCGTAATAATAATCAATTTATCCGATTTTCTTTACTTCACAGACATTCTAGTTTATTTCGATTTCGTTTTAAAAGTATCTGGAATATCCATTAGTTATAAATTTCCGCTTCTTTAATGTGTATCTACTACATTATAGTAAAAACGAGTTAGTTTACTTTGTAAAGTGCTTATTTCCTTCGAAGTAAATTTTTCTTCTTTTTGATTTATTTATTACTTTGCATAGAGATGTATTTAATCATGAAAGCTAAAAGACTTGAAAACTCTGAAGTAGAAAAACTTTTCTTGAATTATTTTTACATTTATTATTAATCTGGAAAATATAAGTATGGTATTGCATATTAAAACAGCATTTAGAAAAATCTCAACATCATCTAATCTTGGAAGCTATTTCAAATGCTTCAGCAATTAAAAAATTAAATACCTATAGGATAATTATTTAACTTTGTTGTTTGTAAATTAAGTGTAGTTTATTATTTGTGATAATTACTTAAACAGGGAGAAGGTATACGTACACAGAGAAGCGCGGATCTCTCAGGGAAACTGAAGCCGTAGGTTCGCGAATAATATGCAATACCATTTAATGTTTATCTTTATGAAAAATATTAAACAGTTAAAAGAAAGAATTTTACAAGTTTTTATGCATGCATGAATATAACAGTGTAAGTGCAATCTCTACTTTAATTTTTGTTACTTTGTTTTTTAGAACTTAATAGGATATCGGAAGTCGGAATTTCTCCAATTTATTTCTCTATTGTCATAATAAACAGAACAAAGATTAAGTAGCTTAAACAACTGTGTTCTATCAAAATATGCCAACTCGTGAAAGAATTAAAATTTAATTATACAACTAAGATAGAAAATGTATATAAAAAGACTTCGATAATATTAATAATAGTAATACTTATAATACCTATAACATGTAACACCGTACAACACTATATAATAATGGATAGTTAATATTTATTGTATTGATTACCCATTTATTTAAGTGCTATTTTCATTTACACTTACATTTGAAATTCCAGTGCTTACTCACCAGTGTATTGGAAGTTATTACAAAGTATCTCTACTTACTCCACGTATATAAAATTACTCACCTATGTGCATTGGTATTTGATAATCTTTAAACACTCTTCCTCTATCATAGTTTAAATGTTTTAAACATTTAAAAACATTTTAACCAATGAAAAATGTTTCAATTTGATAAAGAAACACTCTAGATCACACTAGGTAGAAAAAGAAAAAAAGGTGATTTGTCTTTCTATCTTGATAAAATTTTATTGTTCAGCTAACGATGTACTATCGTTATTTAATTGTGTACACAAATATGAATTTGAAGCCGTCTCAAGGCTTCAAATGTTTTTGGGGTTTTGACCTAAAACAGACCAGCTGCATGGTTGTGATGATATAGGCAAATATTTATTACCTAACCTGCAAGTTTATTTTATATTACAAGTCACCGATTTGGTGGTTTTATTATAATTTTGTTGTTTATAAAGATTAAACACTTGTGGGCTAAAATATTTTATTAAGTTGTTGTCAATCAGTTCCTTGGATACAACTCAGAAATAAATGTAAATGTTGGGATTGTTTTTTATCGAAGATGTATTGGTTTGAAAATACAAATTTCTGCGTTTTACCACGGCAATCGAAAATTACGTAGTTTAGTTGTTATTTTATAGTTTGGATATCTAAAATTATGTAAATAATGTTAAATAGAATGTAACGATGGATTTTGTATAAATACAAGGATGTAACTACGTAGGCGATTTTTATTAATTTTAATTTTATTATTTTATTTAATGCATTTGAATTGAGTTCCAAATTGGCATTTGTTTCTAACTACAAAAACAACCGTAGCAGTGTTTCGTTTTTGAAAAATATAAATACAGCAAGCGTTTTAGTAACAAGTTCTCTGTACATTTAGATCTTTCAAGCAGTGCTGTGCCCAGATCATAATTTTAAAATTTAAAAGTTATGTTATGAGTTCAAAATATAAACAAACCTAAATGTCAAAATGTTAGGTTAGAAATTGGTAAAACGTCAAATTCTTTGAATTTAATTATTTTGTTTTAACAATAATTTATTTACAATTGAAATAATTTTCAGTGCTGTGAATTGTATTAGTGGATAATTTTTTTTTGTAAGAAAGTTATATTATCAATCTTAATTATTGAATGGACCTACCTTATTTCAAGAAAACAGCTGGTTTTTAAGAATTTTCTTTATTACCTTTTAATTTGACCATTTATATGAAGAAAGGTAAAGTTTTGTATTTCAGCAATCTTAGTTATGAACCATATGAAAGAAAGAGGATTTTTGTTTTGTTACTATACCAGTTGGTAATTGAAAATATTTTAAGGTACCTATTTAATTAGTTTAATTTTAGTGTTTAAAATAATACAAATGACAGAGATATTTTTCTAAAGATAAAAAGAATTAAACTATCTTAGAATTGATCTTTTTTTGATTCAGGGTATAGAAATTTCATTTTTTATTTATTTCATTTTGTTTGTTTTTTCATTAGTTGTGTTAAATAAATTTTGTCATTTCAATTCTAAAGAAACTTATGGTTTATTTTTTTTGTTTTGTATGTAGTTTAATAATTATGTTTCATAGATCCATATTTAGTTGTTGCTTTATAAAACGACCCGCCAGTTAAATCTCAGTTGTAGTAAGATTCAAACTTCACAACAATTATTTTAGCCGGAGCATTTTCTTTTATGGTAAATGTGGGTGGTTTATATTTTTTAAATTTTCACTGTGCTTTTACTGATATCTGTTTTATGTGTTGTTTCTACTATAAATTTTAATAATTTATCTAGTTTCCATTCATTTTCATAAACAACAATCTTAAATAAAAGATTGCCCCACATTTTTATCATAGCAATATGTATCTTTTCTGCATTAAATTTATAGAACTAAGAATATTTTACTATGCAAATTGTGGAGGGTGTATAATAAATAACGCACACAAAAGACGTTTGCAAGAAAATGCAAAGAATGCAACCTCTTATAAGAAAATCTTATATATTGTATTGTGAGTAACCTGATGTAGATTATTCTTATTTAAATAAATTCTGGTTGTTAACAAATAGAATTGCACAAATATCAAATATAAATACACGAATAAAAACGTATAGAATATAGAACACAAGTTTTTTTATTTATTAAAACTTAATTAAATACACAAATGAAATAAAAAGAAAAAAATTGATACCAAAATCAATTTTGAAAAAATCAGAAACAATTATTAATTACAAATTACAGTATTTCAATTAAATTTATTATTTAATAACAAATAAAAAAAATTTAAATAGATATATTTTCATTTATTATTGCTTTGAAAATCTTAATGAAAATTACATACTTAAATTTAAAAAATATCTAGATTAGAAGTCTATTATAAAAATTGTAGGAATCTAAATTAATTAAAATTAAACTTTGATTCAAAAACTCACTTTTTTCTATTTAATGTGGGCGCCAAATCTCCGAACCGAAGAATTCTGTCAAAATTATTCTGACATCTCCATACATTAATCGAATCACAATAATATTGATCAAACCAAATATTTCCATACAAATAAAACCAAATTATTGTTGTATATTAAAAAGGCATATTAATTAAACAGGTAAATATTAAATTTGACACTCCTTTTGATATTGCCATATACAATTTAACATTGAAAAGGTTCAATAAAATTATGAATGCTATTAAATTTTTATAATGATTTCCAAAAGTTTAAAAAACTGCATTAATTTCAGAATACAACTTAAAAAAACACTTCAATTAAAATTAAATAATTTTGAAGAAGACAAACCCACTAAAATAATGAGTGTGTAAAATCCACGAACAACAATTCGAGACTCGAGTTTCGAGCTTATTAGCTCCCATCAGCCGAAAATAGCGACGTTTCACGTAACCTTAACAATTTTTATAAACAAAATTAAATTATAACCTAAGAATTTCCAATTTTGGAATAACTAGGACAGATGCTGTTCCTCTCATGAAATAAAGCTACTTAATTGTTAATCATGGATTCCGTTTATATAACGATATATCATGATAATTTTAAGCCTATTACATTTTTGGGAATAACATTGGGTTCTACCCTTAGTTGGAAATACCATGTTAATACTCTGTCGAGTAAGTTTAGCAAGAATCTCTATGAATTAAGAAATCTACGTAGTATTTTATTTGATGAGATGATTAGGATTACCTACCATGCTTTATTTGCTTCGCTCTTGTCATGAATCTAGGGTTTTTCGGCTAGAGAGAAAAAGAGTTCGTATTTTAGATTATAAAAAATACAGGGACGATATACGTTGTAGCTTTATTTAATTGAAGATACTAGCGTATCCATGCCTGTATATACTACTTAGCTTGCTTTTGTTAGGAATAATTTAAATACTTACACAGCACATAGTGACATTCATGATTCCCTAATTATAAACCATGCCAATATATACCCGTACTACCTTAGAATAGGTTCCAAGAGAAATTCGAAAATTTTTTGTGGCATTAAATTTTATAATAAAATCTCTGTTGAGGTGAGAAGCTTATCAACTGATATAATTTATGTTAAAAATAATACTGAAAACTTTCTTTTGAAAAAAGCATTCTACATAGTCGATGGGCTTCTTGCTTACGAAATGAACATATCTTGCATTAATTGTTGTATCATGTGTTATAAATATGATAGTAAATTGTATACACTTTGTATTTAATGTGTTAGTCTGGCTGGTTTGTTCGTTTTTTTACATTGTGTAACTGAGAAGTTTTATATAAAAAACGTTGTTATTTAAACGATAAGAATTATTATTATATACTATTTCGGAAAACAATTAAATTTTCTCAAAACATAAAAAGCTTTGACATTTAAAATTTTACATAACCCAATTATAATTTAAACTCTTTCATAAATGCAAAAAATAATTATACAATCCTATAGAAAATAAAATACTGAATTCAACCATATACAGCACTTGAAAAATAAAATAATACCCTTAATGTTAATGTCGATGAAAAATATTTTCTTATTACTAATAAGTGGCTTAATTTCATAAAAACACCGGTTTACACATGCCTTTCTTTAAAAATCTAAACATTAAAACATTATAATAATTATTAATAATTTTATCTAAATGTTTCTAGTTGCTAAAAACTTTGACATACAAACTAGATTGCATAATTCAATCGAACGTTAGAAAAACGCAGCTTGACAAACATGTTTTTGTGTGATTCCAACAACAAAATCTAACCTTTACCGGTAAGTTGCTATACATTTGCATACACCTGCAATACAACATATTTTGTTTATTCCAGATGATTTATAGCAATTTTTATGAAAATGAACCAAAATGTATTAAGTCGAAAAAAAATGCAATCAACAATCTTCAAATTGTTAAGTAATGAGAAAAATTATCTTTTTACTATGAAAACCAGGATTCCAACATATCCTTTATCTGCTTAAAGTTTATGCATATTAGTTTTAATCGACTAATTTTTTACTAAGCAAGTCTTTTTTTAAATTCATTATTTTAGAAGTGAGATATGTAACCATTAAATCGGGTAGTTATAAATATTATCGTGAGAGTTAGTTCTCCCCAGAATGATCAAATATCATGACAATATGTTATATAATACAATTCTCTGTTTTATTATGGTTATCCCAGATAAATAAATTAGATCGATTTTCTATTAGCTGTATAAGATGTGTAACTAGAACTTAAACTGTTAACGACGCAATACATTCTGATCTAAAAGCTTCAATACAGCGTATCAATTTACATAAGCATACAAAAAAAAGCTGAAATAAAAAAGAGAGAGTCAATATATCTCAAATATCGAAACATCCACCTTGCAAAAGGATCTCACCTGAGATGAATTTGTCTTAAGAAGATATATCGTTGTAAATATGCAAAATTGCATATAAGTCGACTGAACTAAATGTGATTACTGAATTGAATGTGAATCACGTGAATCCGTTTGCAGGAAACAAAATCTGGGAAACAACACTCTGAGACGTAGTTTTCAAAATCAAACACGTAGCTTAGAAAAATGTTAAGTTAGTTGACAATATGGCGGGTACAAAAACCAACTCATCGCATAAATAATCAAGAATTTCAATTTCAAAACGTTATATTTTTAGATTTATTGTTTAAAGTCCCATCTAATCAGTGTTTTACTGTCACACTTTCGTTTATTGAAAACAACAAACCTGGACATTAATTAAACGACTGAGATTAAAATAAATAATTGCAATAAAAGTTAATAATAAAATAATTACCAGTAGCGTAATTTACGATTCTTAAAACCAGAAAAAGACCAAAATCACATTCTGGTTTCTGATTTTCTCGAGTGGAAATTTCGGAAAAATATATCTTCTGCCATATCGGGTTTACGATTTAAATTCAATAAGTTGAATGAATTATAAATAGAGCTTGTAAATGAGCTGCACAAAGGAGACACAGTTACTATTAAAGAAAAAGGCTGCTGGATTCTTTTCAATTGACAATATGCTATGTAGTTGGTAAATTCTGGTTCCATGTATCAGGTACAAACTTTTAGGGCTTTATACATTTACAAAACCTGTAACTTCATTAGTTTATGTCTAATTTGTTTAAAAGCTATCCTACTACTGAACGCTGCCTCTACAGTCTCTAACTAAATAATTTAGATTTAAAAGTAATATTTTGACCCAAAAATCAATTTTTTAACGGTAGTTACGTGGAGATGAACAACCAAAAAAATACACTGATGATATATATTGATATTGCAATTCAAAATAATTTAAAATCTCGTTCCATTTTTTCCTAATTCCAATTTAATAAATTTAAAAGTTGTACAAGCAAATAAAAAATAAATCAAATAAAATTGTCGGTTTGAAAGCATCGAATCGAACGAAGTCATTGAAAAGTTTGGATTCATACGTATCAAATGGCATTTTCAAGATGAGAGAAAGTAGAAGATTCTCAGGAACATATCTCCACTGGAAAAGATATCTTGTTTCATTCAACCCTCTCTCGAGTGTTGTATAAAAAGTTGGTATTACCAGGTTTTTTTTTGGATGACGGTTATTACGTTGGATCTTAGAGTACATTTTCGCGTTCTTTTGCTCGTTATTATTCAGTAGGTGGGCAACGTCCCAAGTTCGCATTATGGCGAATTGTTTCCATAGAATAACTGAATACTGATTTTATCTTTTGCTATATTATAGGGAGCGGACCAGACACATAAATTATACAAAATTAAATTCTTTCCTTTTTACCGCAGTCCCCTTTCGTAATATTCTTACAAATGTTTTGCACGAACTCTTCATTGAATAAATATTTTTGTTCCTTTTACAGGTAACACTTTATTATTGAATTTATTCTAAAGCAAAGTTTAAATAGGCTGCAGCATTTTTAATATCCGTAATTTGAGTAGCTTGACCAATTGGAAAGAGTTCATCTGTAAATGATCTACAAGACTGATGTTTTATAATAAGCAAGCTAAACACATTTTTAATTATTTATTATTATTTCTTAGTAGTAACTAATTACATGATATATATCACAAATCGAAATAAAAAAATAAGTCACCTATGTGAACCTCGCTTTTATTTAAACCGAGCTACTGCGAGAACTCATCAGTTTCAAGTTGCAACTCGAAGAAAGTAACTTTCTGATAGAGAGGTCTGCGTTTGATTCTGAGGGTACTAGTACCTTAAAGCACACAATAATAATGAGACATATCTCGATGACGTAACCAAAGCAGAATGCCACTTTGAAGCTGCTGTTTCTTATTTTCTTCTTTTTCCTTCTTTTATGTATTCTACATTTGTAACAGACATTTTTTCTGTTTGTTTGTTTTAATATCATCCCGTATATTAAGAAAAAATGTTATTGGGTCATCTTTTAGAAGTCACCCTGTATACTATAAAATTCAATTTTAATAATATTTTTATGGCGTCATCTATGCTTGGCAGTTCAACTACAAAATAATTATTTTTCAATAAATCCTATATGGATATAAAGGTTTTCTAGGGTTCTTATTCGCCATCAAACTATTAAATGTTAGACGCGTCTTGCGGCGGGAAACCAACTCTCCATGCGACCCGATTCTTTTTTGCAATTTTTTTGACAAAGCACGACGTTAGATTTGAGGCCGTTTAAATTTTTGTAATTTAATAGTCAAATTCCCTTTTGATGAGCCAATTATTATATAATTAGTGCACAATATGGTTTTGTAAAATACTGAAACTATTAAATCATTGTTTGGAAGTTTTGGAATATAACGAATTTATAGTTCTCTTTTTATTACGAAGTTACGCTTAGCAGTCCATATTGGAACCTTTCCCTTTTGAACCTGAAAGGTAATCCAGACTATAATTCAAGTTGGCGTTTAAGTTTACTTTTGATTTTGGATAATGATTTAGTTTGGTGTTTGACCTTCATAGTTGAAACTGCGAGCTTTAACTTTGTTTATTTGATGTTAATGGCGAATATATGTTGAAATCAAATATAAGGCACGATTAATGGTCTTGTCAGCAATATTTTGAATACCGCAACGTTGTGGTGGTGCGGGGAATATACCAAGAGGTGTTGCATTAAAAATATATTAAATGTTATACTAAATAAATAAAATTCAAGACTTGTGATGAAAAACGTGTTTATTATTTTTTTCGAAGTTTTTGTTGACTTGCTGCTAGAAAAAATGTAGTGATCGCCAACTAAGATCACTACATTACCCCGCGCTGACAGGAAAAAAGCTTCACGTGAGTAATGTTGTAATGAGTAGACGAAGATGGTAAATATGATAAGCAAAGGTAGATAAACAGGAGTAAGAAGTGGTAAAATTTAGAAAAAGAACGCGAGCTAACGTGTGGCCATAAAAAAACCTGTGAAATACTTATAAATAATAACAATGGTAAGAGTAAATAATAACAGGTATAGTATAATAACAACAGTAAATAGAGTAACAATAATAACTAAAAATAACTTAAGATGTAATATAAAACAATAATATGAATCTTATAAAAAAATTGGAGCGAGTTAACATTTATTCATTATTAAAGATAAGTGTGAACTCATTATAAACACGTGCAAGATAACGCTTGGCAGTGGAGCGCCCACATATGCTAGAGCGGAAACAGCTGCAATATTCAGGAACTTTATCTAATGCATTCTATGAAAATACTAGAGGAAGCAAGACGCTATCGTCACGTATGCACAACCCACGGCCACGTATGCACAACCCACGGCCACGTGTGCGCAAACAAACAAAAGATGTGGCCCCGCAGAATCATATATAAACACCGGACCTCGGTAGGATGCTTCAGTCCGAGTTACCACGGGCTTGGCCCTATAGAAACTGATGGCCAGGGTCATTGTTTACCTTCCTTCAAGCCATACTCACCCAGAAAGTCGTAGAAACTGGTAGCCAGGGTTACTGTTTACCTCGGTCTTTTTGAACATCATTATTATCAGTTTCAAGTTGAAATTGTATAATAGTATTTAAGTGATTATGCAAATGCATATTGTGTAATTTCACGACGAATAAATATCTTATTGTACTTAATAATTAACGTACTTAATACGTTATTGTGGAGCATTACTATTAATATTTTATTTGTTTAAATCAATCGTGCTGGCGCCCTTCACCTTAGCTCTATGAATCAACTGGCGTTCCAATTCACCTACAACCTGCAAAATTTAAAAAGAAACGAGCCGTGCTTATTCTTTAGGCTAAGCCGAGGCCTATTTAAGTATAACGTTGGTATTATTGTTTATCAGAATTTATTCGTTACACATTTCAATTCAAAGTACTTTCCAGGTACTCGAAGTCTCTAACACTATCGATTACTATGCTGTGCGTATAAAAGCATTACATATAACATCATTATTAATTTTGGTTAATTATTACTTGTATTAACCCTTATTGGTAGAGTCTTATTGCAATTTTTCCCTGTTAAGTTAGCAATAACATCTTGAATAGTTTTAAAGTGTTTTCCAAGAATTTCGCGATGGGATCTTGCCATCTAGATTGGTAGAAATAGCTGGCGCACTTATTTATAAATTATAATTTTAAACTCTTTTATCTATAATTTTCTAGTGGATATAAGATGAAAATCTCGTTATTAAAACAGAAACGAAATAACATGTCATTATTACAAATAATCACCCCATAAACCATTAATAAAATATTTAATTTACGGCAACGAAATCACTATATCCCAAACATTAGGTTAAGCGTCTTTATATTAAAATAATTTAGGGTGAAAATAAATTTTCAAGGCTCCCTACCTCAATTTCCATGTGATGGATAGGTTGACGTGCCCGGATAAGTGACGCTTAATTACTGTTAGCACGTGTACTGGTATTGTTTGAAATTAAACAGGGTTTTTATGTGTACCTAACCTTTTAAGATATATTTTTCCTCGTTAAAATTTAATGGCGGGGTGTTAAATTTAAATTTTGCGTTTGATCTTTCTAAACAGGAAATTCGAAAATGTAATTTATGTCGCTCACGGGGGAGTATGAAAAGTAATATATTAAAAATATTTTTGGCGAAAATATTCAAATAAATTAATTAACAGGAATGTGATTTCGTGATTTCCTGCTGGGAAAGGAAAAATCTCTTACGTCTCTTGGGACGGCGAAGTTTATTTACCGAGTGGTACGGTTTAAAATGAATCATAAATTAGACGCTTAAAAGTCTCGCTTTGGTAATAATTGGTACTTTAGCAAATAAAAAAATATGAAAAGTCTTTGCCGGTAAATAAATGTTAATAGACATAGAGTGCTGTATGCATGGCGTTTTGAGGCCCTTTTTAAAAGTTACTCGCTTGGAAAACGAATAGGAATTAAAAATAAAGTATAATTTTATTTTCACTTACCACTTGTTGTGCAGAAAATGGCATTTAAGTCTGTAAGTGGAAATAATTCACGCAATAGTCAAGAATGAAAAGAGAAAAGAGGGGGTTAGAGGCATTGATTTGGCCTAAGGTTACTGGTTGTTTTTTTGACATTACGGTTTTGAAATATGAAATATGCAGTAGCGTTGTACTGAACGATAGATCCAAAATTAAACATATTAAGAGTGTGGATGTCTACAATAATTACGATTCTGCCTACCATAGAATGATTAGCAAAAGCTGTAGACAGATCATAGGTATCGACTTTTCAAAATTTTAATGAGGGCTGTCCAGTTTTATTAACAGTACTAAACATGGTCTGCACGTATAAGTATTTCTAAAGAATCTATATTAAGTAATTAAATTTCTAAATTAAAAAAACTCAAATCGAATTTAGCGATTCAGCAAAAGTAAATAATTTCTTGTTTATTAGTTTAAATGGTGCTCACACTCCGAAAATGAAAAAAAAAACTTTCAGTACTTGTTTAAAAAAAATCATTTAAATTAGGGCAATTTAAAATGATTCCGTAGTTCAGTTAGCCGGAGCGGGGTGATAATAACCGTGGTGATAATAAGTTGCTGTCGTCCCAGGTTTGATTCCAGCTATATATCATTTTGCACATAATTTTAATAAATTGCATTTAAAAATTGTAATTTTGATCTATAGTATCACCTTTTCATTAACACCATAAATAGGTACTTAATTACAAATATTATTAAAATATTTTTAAAGACTAAATGTAATCTTTTTCCGTCATCTTCTGGATATGAATACTGTTTATACTAATAAACAAAATGATAAACAGAAATAATACATACCTTTATTTACTTGAGGAGATTCCTAATATTCGATTTCCAAATGAAACATGCGGTATTAAAAACAGACAATATATTCTTACATGAACACAGAAAACTAGGAATATGTAGGTATTTAGATTGACAATAACTGTAGACAGCGTTGTACAGCAGCAAAATTGGGCAAAATAACGTCAGTATGCGGTAGTTGATCATGCATGCAACGAATGTGACGCATGCTTTAGTTGTATCATAAACTTCAAACTATCTATATTTTAATAAAACTCCGCTACCGTGCAGGTTAATCCTCGATGCGTCCCAATAATATAATAATACTAATAATCACAGTTAACAGAAAATATTTTATTGTAAAATAATAAGCAAGAGCTTATTTATTTAGAAGAAAACACGTTTCTTAGAGCTCCACTTCTTCAAATAAAGGTATTTGCACTTTAGTTTATGTATAATACTTTAGCAATGCTTTTAGGTAAATAGCTCTTTAGTCTGGATAATGCAGAAAATAATCTTTTAGCCCTACTTGTGGATATACTGCCGTCCTGAGCCCAAAGGGCGTATCTCAAGGTTTTTTTCATAATTTAGATTTTGCTGTCTACAGACTTCTTATGATATAGTAGTTCCCTTTTCCTAAGAAAAATGGCGGTGAGATGTTATTTTAAATAAATAAATAATAAATATGATTTTATCTGAAATGCAAAATTAAACTTTGAGATTTAAAATTTGACCCACCTTGTATATAGTGTAATAATAATCCAAAACATATGTGGCGCTAAAATTTACTTCACAAATATTTTTGTTGTGCACAATTGGTAACAACAATATTATTAATATTAATATTATTAATATTAGTATTATTAATATTAATATTATTAATAACAAAATGTAAAAATGGAAATAAATAAGTCTTCTTTGATTTAAATAAAATAAATCAATCACAATTTCTAGTGATTGTTCACCAATGAAAACAAAACTTCTTTGTTCCAAAACTATCAAGGTAAATATCAACTTGAATAAAATTGACGTTTGTTTACAAACGAAAAACACGTGGGTCAACTCTAACCCTTCTTTAATTTTCAGAAATTTCTTCCGGAGTCGACGTCGGTTCAGCCTTATGCTTTTATCGACTAAATTTGTTCATTTTCGAGGGACTTTTTATACGTTTAGCGAAAAACATATGAAAAAACAATAAAATCGTACAGATATTTTAAACATCGGTAAATCATCGTCACAAATAAAAACATATGTTAATAATTAATACCAATCTTAATTCTAACTAGATGAAAAGGTAACTGGTGAAAAGGCAATTAAAACAACATAACACACTTATGATCTAAATTTAACAATTACAGAGGAAATCCATAAAGACGATTAGCTGTCACCAAAACCCCTTAAATTTAATTACATTGGAAATTATATAGTTTATAGCTATCTCTGTACATGGAATATTTACATTGTTACACAAGGTAACTCACTCATGTGGAGTTTACACAAATTATAATTACATCCTAAAAAAAAACTTAATTTATAGGTCTGACTACACCGTTCCTGCAATGAAAAGATGCTTCTTCAAGTTTTAAATAAATAAAGACATAAACTGAATAAAACTTCATCTATTCTCATCTAGAATACAGCACTCCAGGTGACCGATTCAAAACAATGATGAAAATCATCAAATGTATATTAAAATTCCCAAAATCAATAAACATCAATACTACCGAATATCTTCATTTACATGTCATGATTTCTACCAAATACAGTAATCTGTAAGTTAATTGTAACTTTGTATACATCAAGACAATGATCTGTTTTAACTATTTCCAGTGAAATATTGATCCGAAACTGATTTAGTTTTGTCGGGAAAGAAAATTCTGTTCTATGTTAATCTAACGTCAATCTCAAATCTAATGAGAAGATAACCATTCAAGAAAAGTGGATAAACTATCCTAAACTTGTAACCTGAGTTACATAAATCATGTTTTATTATAAAACAAAACAATAAACTCATACCCTTAAAAAAAACTATAAAACTTTTTATAAAAATTTAGGTTATGTTTGCAGAAGAATCGCCCTCCTATAAATCCTATTTTAACTTGATAAATCTATCTGTAACTTAGCATGTAACCTATTCAATAAATAAAACCAGTGTCTTAGTATGTCTATCTTTCTTTTTCTTGCATGAATACTTTATATAACATAATCCTGATTATTCTGGTGCTTCCGATCCTAATCATAGCATTTAAAGATTCTTTATTTATTATTAAGTTGTTAAATTTCCGATCCGATGATTAGATATCATCTCAATATAAAGCATTAATAAAATTAGACATATCTCCAAAAAACAATAAAAACGTAAGCAGTGTAACTCAGTTACACCAAGCGAAATAGACGCACCTCAAACATACGTCCTATTTACTTGACATTAATTTTTAAAATGAACTTTTTTAAGTTTATGAACTCCAAATATCTTTATCCAATGAAGAGTATTAAATGAAGACACAAAAATCTTAATTTTTTAATTTCTGCTGATCAACGTATTATAAAATTCTCCTTATCTCAAAATTGATATTCCTGAGATACGCCCTTTGGACTTAGGACGGCAGTATAGGTATGACCATTGAATATTTAACGAACTCTAAATATGGCACTTTATGCAAAAAATACCAAAAAAGATCCTAGTTGTATAAGTGCGTAGACTCTCCTCTTAAATTTTCATTTTAGAATTTTTATTGCCTAAAATATATCAAGCAGGTTAGTGAAGGCTCAGCCACTACATTATTTTAATGAGGGCCACAGCCTTCTAGCTACCACATAGCCGACGCCTATGAGAAAGATGAAGTAACTGCTTATAAGAGCTTGTAACGGAATCTTCTTTTGCTGATTCATTAGTGACGCGCCGCTGCTTGCTAGGGGAAGTATACCCAGGGGCGTAGCTATCGGTGTATCAATGATATAGGCGCTTCCAGCCACTTATACTCGTACAGAAAATATCAAATTTCAAAATCTCACATAGACGAGTTCAGATAATACTCACCAATATCCCAACAGGACACCGAGAACTGATCCAAGCACATATATTAACTTCAAAATGGATGCTTCCTCTACTGGTCGCATGCTCTGACACGTCTACTGGGGCATGATTGAAGTTGTTTTTCATCAGAAGGAATAACGCTGTTACAAAATGCAGCATTTCTGTTACATAATCTATTAGTCTCTGTTGCTGTATTTTGTCCAGTTAAGAACGGTTTGTTTGACGCTGTACAATTTTTTAATTTACTTGCCCTTATAAATGTTTTTGTGCATTGCGAATATTTCCAGAACAATGTACAAGAATCTTTCTCCGCAGTAAATACTTGGTTGTCAGTCGCTCTTGCGTTCTCAATGTGTGTTGTTGTCTCCACTTCTGTTTTAGCCTGTCTACAGTACTTTCTCCAGCGTTAAACTGCACAGCCAGTTGTTGTGTAGACCATCCATTTTTTAGTCATTGGACTACAACTTTAAATGATCAATTTGTACAATACAAATAGAAATGCATGCAAAATGAAAATCTGTATATAGAAAGATTTTCTTCCTGACCGAGGATTGATCGCAGGTTTTTCGGTGTTCGGTCGGACGGTCTAACCAAGTGAGCTACTAGGACCAGTCTGCAGTAGAATGATAATCTCTTCTATTTTATACGAACTAGATACTTGCAAACATACAAAGTAGAGTCAAGGATTGCTTTATTGAATTCAATGGACTTTCAATTCGTCAGAAACTCGTTAACTATCAAAGCTAATCTAGATTTCTAATAACCTTATAAGGGGATTCATTTATAATTAAAGGTAATTATTAAATATTAATTAATGTTTTGCATTAACTCTTATTATAAATGTAAATCCGTATAAAAAAATGTTCACCTTGACTCTTGATCGTCGGTCGTACGCTCTAACCAAGTTATTTTTCTATACGAGAACTGGATAATTGAAAATATAAAAAGTATATTAGATATAGTCAGCAACACATATCTATCTGAATGACCAGCAGGTGAGAAAGACATTCTGTGCGCAAATTAGGACATCGATTGCTATGTTTGATTGTTGTGCCTATTTCCAGACACAGAGACACATTTCCACTTAACCGGATTTGTTAATAAGCAAAACTCCCGGCATTGGTCAGACCACTATGAGTTGCTTCATGAAACTGAAAATAAAGATTCATAATGGATTTAATGATAGCTTTGGCTTTATTGGCTCATATCTTGTCCAGTATCATCAGAGACGTATGGTTACTGTTAATGTACAACGGTATCTTCCGGTCTAGGACATTTGGGCGCGGCCGTTTAGGCCCGGCCATTTAGGCGCTGCCGTTTCGTCGCGGCCATTTAGGAGTGGCCGTTTCGGCGCGAGACAGTTTGGCGCTGGAAAGTTCGGCGCAAGGACACTTCGGCGCCGAGACACTTATGCGCAAGCACACTTCCACTAAAAGTAGTGCGGGGCATGTACATTTTTCCGCGGCAAATTAGGGAAAAACTTTCAGAGATCTTTAAATGAAACGTTTTTGGGACCATTAGTCTAATTTTTTGGGACAAGCTACCTTATTATCAGAGTAATCTTTCTTATTTTTATGTACACGCATCCCCTTCTTAATTTCAGAATTTCGCTTGGATTAGTTAAATTGCGTTATTCTAGTGCTTTTTATCTTTCAGCACTGGACTATAAGCACTAAGCAGTATCCATTTATAAGTGTTACCTACTGAGACAAAATTCGTGAAGTGGGACACGTATTTATCAGTGTTACGATATTCAATGTTAGTCAATTTTCCTATTTCATTTAATTGGTTTTATAACATTTTTGATTTTTTTAAATGTATATTAACATGATTATCAAACATGATATTCTTACAAACAATAAGGGATTTATAATAAACAAATTAAGTTCTTACTACAAATTATTCCCTTATGCAGAGATTTGCAGAAGAATTTTGTTTTTAATGCGTTAGCAGCTTAGAAAAATGATTTTTTTCTTAAATCTGACAGTAGTACAAGCTTTTGTGATTGGTCAATATTGAGTTTTTTTCTCATCATACCGTATTTATCGCATACTGTATTTCATCGATCATACTGTCTTTATTACCTGTCAGTACCTACAGATTTTGTTCATTACAATAATACTAGACAATTTCTCGCGCCGAAGTGTCCCTGCGTCCAAGTGGTCCGCACGGAAGTGTCCCTGCGCCGTAGTGTCCTCGCGGCGGAGTGTCCCGCGCCTAAATAGCCGCGCCCAAAAGGCCGAGCCTGAACGGCCGATCCCAAATGTCCGGCTCCGCGATATCTTCATATGTTCCGCATCATGCATCATCGCATCAAATAGTTGTTTTCCGATTGACTACTCATTTCGCGCTTTTTCGATATCTAGTGACTTTCTAGGTCTGCCGACCTGTCACCTTCAGATTTATTTCTTTGGGGCTAGTTCAAAGAAAGGATGTCGCTGCAACTGTTGTGGGCGCAACAGATAGGGTGATAGCAATCATTTTTTAGATGCACGCCCGTTTGTACAGTTCAACGAGCCTTTTATAAACCTATCTTGAGGATAAACCGTATCTTAAAATTTGTGACTGTAGGCAATGTGTTAACATTGACAGATAGTATACGCCCCAGATCATAGCGTCTGTGGAGGAGGATAGAAGCGATTAATTAATATATACCCTTTTTCTTAGAGCACATTCCTGATAGATGTGCTTATGAGGCTAAATTATCACTTACTAAGCACTTCTTCTGCCACATTCACCTTATTAGTATAGTATTAAACCTAAATTAAAACAGAGGATCGAATAGAAGAGAGAAGAATACTACCTAAAGAATAAGGTAGTTGGTTATGGAGTCCTTAAGTGGACAACTCCTAAAAACGATAAAGGGTTGTTTCTTTGTAGTTGAAATATTTCTGGGTTTTAGTAAAAGAAAGACGAATAAGCAAAAAGAAAACATCAACACTATTTACGACCTATCCATCCAACGAATCCATCAGATTCATATTCGTACAAAGAATGAAAAGCCGGACTTGAAAACTTCATAATCTGTGCTCCATAGGAAATCCAATTTTGCTATTCGCAATTATTTCAGTAATTTTAAAAATTTTCTACAGGTGTAAATAGTTATTTAAAAACAATTCAATTATTTAATTAAGCTTATTTTGTTTTAAACACAAATTTATATTAATGTAAATAGTGTTAAGGTAGTACCAATAAGTAAATGATTTTTTAATTGTTTCAGATCTATTGGAAAATTTATGTGGAAGGTTTCTACTTGCTTTAAGGTAAGGTTTATAAAAAACTTTATAAAAATAAACCGTATCAACCGTAACAAACCATCTAGTAGACTAAGTGTTACTTCAGGACGCCTGAACGCGGATTCCAAAACTAACCTCAAAATAAAAATAAAAATTCAATAAGTTCAAGCATCGCCTGAGACTGATACACTAATTATAATAGTTGTTCAAAGAAGAAAGATGGAGTTGATTTCAGGCATCTTCGGCACAAATTACAAACGGTTAGGAGGTGTGATTTCCTTAAATTCTAAAGTAAATAACTAAAAACGAATTTTGACAGGCTAATCAAAACTGCAGGAGCTTCGCTACTCTAGTTAAAAAAAGAATAAATTACATCCAAGGTTGATTAATTAAATTGTACTAAATATACACTACGTAATCTGTCACCCGATATTTACAAGATGAGCTATATATTAAAAGCAATTCTAATAAATGTAAGACTAACAAATAAATTCATTATAAAATATTGCAGGTCATAATTATTTTTTGGAGCTTGATTTCCTTTGGATTTAGGTTACACTTTGTACTCCTCAAATGCTACGTTATTAATGTTTATTTCTTTCTTCTTTATTGGCTTCAATTGATTTAAAAGGCAAACTCTTCGATTCTTGTATTTTTTTTCTACAGTAATTCAGTTAGATATGGTTGTTGCACATAATTAATACACTTTTTCTCAGTGTTAATTATATTTAAAAATCTTTCTGTAGCCAGTTAAGTTAGTTAATTAACAGTTTTTGTGGTCTGTTTTATCTCCGCTTATGACTTTGTCTTATTCATTTTTATTTTACTTTCAAAATTTCAAGAACATTTAAAGAGATAAGTTAATTTGTTCTTGCTTCTGGTTATTTTTCGTTTTTTGAGAAAATTGCACGGTTAAGTAGTTGGTATCAAAACCCTCTTTAAGTTTCCTGATTTGAAAATTTCAAATTTTGGTTCAATTATTTACTTAGGTTTTATGAAAACTATAAGAAAGGTTTACGGTACGTTTATGGCGAGATTTGGAGAATTACTTAGTACTTGTCGCCACTGTCTACCCAATCAACATTCTAGAATTCTCCGATGGTTCTAGAACGTTTTTGTTCTCGCAACGGAAAGAATTAGTGGGAGTGCATTTGGATAACGGTAGGTGGATACTGTCTACGGTTAGCTACTGTCAGGTGTGGCTAACATCGGTGATAGATGCTGAAAACATCAATGATATAGGTTGCGAAGAACCTATAACCTAACCTATAATCTAATTTATAACCTTACTTATAACCTAACCGCTATAAGCTAAACTCTAAAACCTAACCACTATAACCTAACCTCTTTAACCTAACTTGTATAACCTAACCTCTATAACCTAACTAAACACTATAACTTAGGTTTAAGTTAGGTTTAATTTAGATACGCCTTGCTCAATTCATACGTGTAATTAACATGCAAGTCTATGAATCTCCTTCCAAAAACGTTTTTGGCGATTATCTCGAAAACTACTTGTCCTCCTCAAATCTCACTCGGGACACTATTGTTCGTCTCGATAAGACGCGTCGAATGGTATATAGCATGTGCGGCTGCTAGTGTCAGACCTAAACTGAAGAACACCCGAAGTTTCTATTCAAAATCGTTTCGGGCTTGGGAAAATTGAAACATTGGCTGAAAGAATTGCTTATGAGCGCCAGCTTATTTGAGATTAATTTTAAATATTTCTAAATAAATTACGGACATTAACATACAATAAATAAACAACATAAATAAGTTTTAGAAATTTATTTAAAAAATTCTGCAGCGGAGTAGATCGTTAATCAGAACTTCTTGATTTAAATATTGATAATGATATAGCTTGAATAGCCAAATATAATTTCTCATGCAACTAGATTATACAAAAGAATAGAAATCAAAGACCTACGGAAGAAATGTTTAATTAAGTGAATGTTAACGATCACACATATTTTCTCAGTATTTACTCCTAATTGCATCACAACTAATAAACTTGAAACAAGTTTACTTTATATCGCCAAAAGCATTACAAAAGTTATTCAAAAATTGTTTAAAATGTTATTATTTACTTAAAATAGAACTACACTTAAAGTTTACTATTACTAAAACACATTTTCCTGAATTTTATGCTTTTTTTTCTTAATTTTCCTGTTATATAAATTTTAACTTTATGAAAGATAATAAAAATAAAAATTTTAAAAAATTCTTAACCTGCATATTGTTTCAACATTAAATGTCATTATCAAATCAATTATTGCCTTTGATAATGGCATTTAATGCTAAAGCAATTGCCAGGTTAAGAATCTAATAACACTTCTAAAACTTTTAACTAATTTTTTTATTTTTATTATATGTCATGTTTATGAAGTTCCACAAAGTAAGGCTGGATGTAATAAATTTTAACACTTTAATTCATGCAAAATAATCTTAATTTTCTTTGCTCAATAGGTTTAAACAACTTAAAGACTAAAACTTATTTTGCTCATAAATCAACCAATAATGATAACAATAATTTAAATAAATCTTTTTAAACAAATTCGTCATACCAGCCATATCAAATTTGGTTTAGGCATTTCAATAGTTAAAACAATTTCAGGTTTTTCGAACTTTTAAACGATACAGTTTAATCTATTTGTAGATACGGTCTCTAAATCTCTTGTGCAGGGTTAGGTAAAGCCTCATAAAAAACCTTCAATAAACGAATGTAAATTAGATTATTACAAAAACAATATTTGACTCACAACTTACTTATTCATTGGTGATGCGCCATTTTAATGGAACAAAGGCAAACAAAGAAGCTCCCTTCATGACGAAATTGTGCAAGAAAATATGATAACCCAACTCAAGACAGTAGATAATAACCACGATAAAATCTAACCTAACTGGTACATCTTAAAACAAGATTCAACGTGAATTTAAACGACAAAAGTTTCAGGAAAAATTACCATCGTAACGAGAATTGAACAAATTGTTACCTAACATGGAGATGTGAAATTTGATATCGTTTAGTACCTCCTATTTAGGTATTAGGAGGCATTGGAACGACATTAACAAATTTAACCAAGCGAAAAATTATGATAATAAGAAAATGACTTCTACAAAACAAGATATATTTTCTATATAATATAGTCTCACATAAAGGATTTGTTAAAAACAATACGGTGACGTACAGAAATGCGAGATCGAGTTTGTAATGCACTTAAACGTGCGGACTGTTGTATTTCTACCATTATACCTAGATCTACCGGAGAATAATCTAAACAAATAACATTAGCATTTTAATTCTGAGCGTTTAGGCACCTTCATCCTGAGTGATCAATGATCATACATGAATATCAGCCATGGATTCAGATATCGGGAACAATCGGAGCTGTTGTGACTACTATAACTGCTGCATTACTATCAATTTAACTTTAACATGTAGTGTTTTGTTAAAAAGTCATAGATTATCTTTTTATCCTATTTTTAATGTCCTTTTGAAAATTCACTTCTAATAATTAACTTAATGAATAGTTTTGTCGTACCATAAAAGAGCACCTAAAGCACGTTTACCTTTAATTCACACCTACCAAAAGCACTTTTATCGTAGATTTTTTAGCGTATAAATAAACCCTTTATTAGATAAACACGATTAAAGCACCCTCTAATTTCCCCTTGTGTTAACCTAAGGGTGGATGCAGGCAGAAGAAATATTGCGATTAGCGTACTCGTCCCTAACAAGCACCAATAGAATCGTCGAAAGAAAATAACAAAACAAGAGCAGTTTGATGACGAAGTATCAATCAGTTTAGGGGGGGTGCTGTTAAGAAGGAATGTCAACCCTCGTGACACGTTACATACACAGTCACCGAGCAATAAACAGCGTCGCCAGTAAATGGATTGCCGTTTAGTAAATCACTGTCAGGACGGCGTTGCAGCGTGATAATGATCCTCATAACAAGTCTGCAAGGGTTTTGCGCCCGGTCGTCAGAACGTGAAAGGACAAAGAAAACCAATATAACAGGGGGGTTCTGGTGCGTGCTGGCTGTTTTAAAAGAATAAGGAAACTTTTATTTATTATAGAGTGGAGAATAGCGTGTTCACAAGTGCATTGTATTTTTCAAACTGAATAAAAAGGTGTACAGAATTTTGTAGAGTACTGTTGAGATTCAAGGCATGAAGTATTCAAAGAAGATAAATCCTCTTTGGCACTGCAACAACATGTACAAGTAAAAAGGACAAAGAGTAGACTCCTTTCTTAGTACCACTTCAAAGATGAATCTTCTGTTTTCAACGTTGTTCTGACTATGTAGTTGTTCCTGTTGTTCCTTCACTTCAAATATTTACCGTGGGCTGTGCCGTAAAGCTCATTATAACAGTGTTATATTGTGTACTACATCAAACATTGTAAGACGAGCTCGTTTATGGTAACTAATGTGAATTTTACAACCTCCCTCTGAAACTAGATATGCTTAGATCGTGCTTCCATTTTCATCTATTTTTGTACAACCAAAATGAAAATTATAATGTTACATATAGTACGCATTATAGAACGTTGTAAATAGGTTATGTCTGTGGTGGTTTAAACATCTGTAGTTGATGTTTCATTTAGAATAGAAAATTTAATCAGTAGTGTAAGTTCTCAGTTCAAAATGCTAAATCTAATGCTAAAATCATGTTGCTTGTCTTTTGCCAGCTCAAAGGTATTACACACCTAGAGACAAAGTATCTGCATGGTTACAAGTATAACAGATCGATCGAAGTGATTACAGTAACGTCCCTAACAACCTAGTAGAAACGCAGCCACCAGATCTGTTTGACAAACTGACATAAACTTTAATATAAATGTATGCCCTTTTATGAAGATTTTTCTAAAAAAATCTTTATTTTTTTACCTTTTTGTTATTATGTAAGACACCACAATTTTCTACTTGTCTCAGTATCTTGTTTTGTCAGCAAAACATTGTGACAAGTTTGCAGATTACTAGTGCTCTACTGATTATTATTATTATCACTATGACCCTAGTCGTTTAATAAAATGTTACGGTACATTCGCTTTTCACAATAATTCAAGGAGACACTATAACACTTAATGCCTTTATTTAAACAACACAGAAAAACCTTCACTCATTAACATGTTGCTGGAAGAACACAGGACAGTTATTGTTGAACTGCGAGCTTTCTGCATTAAATAAAATTTCAAACTTCACAATAACTTCCGCTTTCTAAATTATTATAGTTTTTATTATTTATTTTGTTATGATTGCATGACAATTGGAATTGTTTTCCAAACAAATAAATAGTATTTAAGTGTAATTCTATTTAGAATAAATAATATTTATTTGAAGATTTAGGTTAATCTTTGCATTACTCCCAATGAAGTAACACAAATTTGTTTTAAAATTTATTTAGTTCTAAAATGGCTAAAAATCTAATGTTAATAAATTCAAGTTTATCTGTAATTGTAATATTAATTCTGAAGGCGTTCGAACTTTGACTAAATTAAAGTAACAATATGCATGTAGTAACTTTATCTTTATTGAAGTTTGTATCAGATTCGCTTCATAACGGAGCGGCTATAACAAAATGTCTAACAAAAAATTAGTTTTGAGATCTAAATAAACACGTGCTTATTTTACTGAATGACCCAAAAAGAGGCTAAAGTTCCTCGAAAAAGCAATAAAATCTCGATCCTTTCTTCGGTTTTCTTGATACCCTTACGCCTTGCCGCCTTTCCAGATGTGTACTATCTTTCTTAGCATTTGTTGGAATTTGTTTGGATATGAAAGTATAACCTTTGTGAAGTATGAATATTGGCACTTTCCAATAATTATAGAATTTCGATAAATCTCATCCTTATCTCATATTTTATTTAACTATTCTGGCACTGTCAATTAAGTGTTCCACTATCTTTCACGGAAATAAAGTATCTCACCTCCCGGCCCAATAAAAAGTGGCTCAGATTATTCTCATCTTAAAACCAGCGAAACCGCCCAATAAGCCTGTTACCTATAGTGTCCAAGTGTTTGAGAAGCTGCTACTGGACAGACTTCTGTCAATTATCAAAAATGCCGAATTAATCCCCGATCACCAATTTGGTTTTAGGCAGATGCACTCTACAACTGAACAGATTCGCCGTGTTGTTTAAACAATGAATAAAAGTTATGAAAATAAGCAATACTGCTTTGCAGCATTTCTAGATACACCACAGGCGTTTGATAAAGTGTAGCACATTGGTCTCTTATACAAGTTACGCGTGCTTTTCTCCACAAACTACTTCATTGTCTTTAGACCCTACCTTCATAATAGACCCTTACTTATCAATACGCCGACACCGAGAACATAGAACTCTACTCTTTAAACGCTGAAGTACCGCCCTTGCGGCAGTGTTCTTAGACCACCAACTCCTCTATCTATTATACGCTGCAGATCTTCTTACAACACTAAATGTACAGGAACCTTCGCTGATGACACTGCAGTTTTAGCCTTTGATCCAGTCCACTGCTTTCCAACTACTGCAAACCAACTTAACTAAAATCCAAGCATGGCACAAAATGGGATATAAAAACAAACGAAACGAAGTCTAGTCATGTGACGTTTACTACACGAACAGAAACCTACCTCCATGTTCATCTAAGTAATCAACAGCTGCCGCAACAAGACGATGTTAAATATCTTTAACTATACTTTGATAGGAGACTTAGAAAACACATCTTTACGAAGCATCAACAGCTAGGACTATCTATCAAGAATGTACTGGCTACTTGGGCGCACCTTTAAACTCACCATTGAAAACAAACCCCTAATCTATAAAGTAATAAAATATAATATAAATACAAAGATTAGTTAAAGTTTCACAAGTTTTATTAATATCTTAATATCCTTATTTATCCTTAGCAACGTGTTTGTTTATCAATCTTATCTACCTTTGATAATGACACAAAGTGTCGAAACAATATTGTCAGGTTAAGATATTAATAAAACTTGTGAAACTTTAACTAATCTTTGTATTTATATTATATTTCATGATTATGGGGTTCCACAAAGTGAGGCTGGAGACAGTAAACTAAAACTGACCTTAACATTTTGTACATTATTAAAAAATAATTTATTTCTAGAGCTTTATCAGAAAAAGATAGTAAAAGATATATTAAAAGATTACTTGATTTTTCTGACGTGATTTTTTTATGTTTTAAGGGTGTTTAAGGGCGCAGCGTATTGCAGAAAAGGAACAAACTGCTAAAAATAGCAGGTAAGTTAAAGAAGAATCTTTATTCAACGTCATTCAATAATGATGTCATGATCAACGTGTGGTTGGTTGGAACCTTTTGGAATATATTCGCCCTCCTTCAAATTTTAAAAAAGGAGTGGATTCTTATATTTTGCTGAAAGCCAATCTTGGGTCTCCAGGCAGTGAGAAGACACATGTGTTCTGGGCGGACTGCTGCCGTGAGCCGTACTTATTCGCCATGTATGTAATATGTGTCACGCTGCTTCTTTAGCGATCTACCGAAAAACTTCTGGTGCGGCATGAATGTGCGACCTTATCTCAGGTCACGATGATCGTGATCCAATCCGTCTTGCCTATTGCTTTTATCTATCGATGTTGCCACTGTCTTTTTATATTTAGATGTATTTTCTTGAAATGTTCTTTTCCTTTGTTGTATATTCTAGCTCTTTCTTCAATTAGTCGGTGCTTAACTTGCTATCATAATGATAGCTTGATTAGAGACCGTTTTATATGTGGGGGAGGTGAATATTGGTAATTTCCTTTAGCACTTCGGAAGCTCGTCTAAGTCTTTTTAAATTCTGATTGAATTGCCGCACACAGGAGGCCCATACAGCAAGATATTATGCCTCACTGTGTAGAGTGGCTTTCTTTTTCAGTGGAACACTCCGCTGACTATGATTTATAATTTTTAATGTCTTGATGGCTTTTTCAGGTGTATGTACGACATAATTAATGTGATCAGGTTTAGGTACTTTATTATCTTCTGGCTTTTGATTACAGTCCCATCCAATTTTATCTGAAGGTTATTTAGCTTATATCTCCCATTTAGTATAACAAGTTTGGTTTTAATGGGTTCTATTTGTAATTGTATCGCCTTTTTCGAGTTTTTAACCTAATTAAGGTTATTTCTAAATTAATTTGTAGCAGTTATACACTCTTAGATTCTACTATACTTAACAGCAGTGCCGTTGCAGAATCCTAGTATTATAACTGCATCTGACCATAAAAGTTATTCCTCGGGGTCGGTCCCAGAATCGTTCCCTGTGGGACACCACACGTTATTTCATGTTCTGTTCTACCCACCATAATCAGTTTGCAATCTTTTAGAAAGCTGTCCAATAATTTAGTCAAATATAGGCTAAGATTTCTCTTTTTTTAATTCATTAAGTACATCGCCGCCCAACCAGCGCTGTTAAAGAGATTTTGAATATCTACTCTTAGTATTGCACAGTGCTGAAGTGCTCCCACTACACATCAGAAAGGCATTGAACACACAAGCAGTTTGCTATGCCAATAATAATAACTATTAATAAAACCATATTCAAGCAAAAGCAAATCTTTTATTCTTCTGCTAAAAGATAACGAATGTATCTATAAATATAGTATTCATCCCATCCAACAAGCCAAGAAACACCAGAAATGGTGACTCCGACTGAACTAAGAAACTTCTGCATTTTCATATGGTGACCGACTATCCACCCTGAAAGTTTTTTGAAAGTTTGGTCCGTTACTGACAGTTGCTGGATATCGCTTCCATCACCAGCTGATTGGTACATCTTGATGATGCACTCTTTCTGATGGTCCATCTTTAAAAATCATTACCTCTAAAGAGATGGTATCACTAAAACAGTCAATTCTTCGCCACTTACAGACCGAAAATCCTGTTTCTACCGAACCTGGCTCTAATGAAACGTTTACAACTGACCTTTCAATTTCTAAAGATAATAATCTTTCACAGGTTAATAATTCAAGAACAGGACCTTACCAAACTACGTACACTCAAAGTTCAAATCAATCAATTCCAAAACCTACCTAGCACATCGACACTAATCAACCAACCCTATTGAATGCTAATCAACTGCATTTATCAAGTAAAATTTGAGAAAATATCCGGGGGTTGACGTTTTTGAACAGTCATCCAAAGAAACATTATTGGTTCCAAATAAATGAACTTCTGATCAAGCACCTTTAACACCAACAGACATTTCACTGCCCCAGACAACCCCATAATAACCCCAGCTGACATTTATCAAAGAGTGGAAGATAATCGACATCCAAACTAATCTGAGCAGTGTCCCATGCAGTTTACCACTGCACTTTCTCGAAAGCTACCTGCTACAACGATGTTCTCCAATATCTTCCAGTTTAAGAAGATGGACTTCAGATTAAGAAACGCACCTAGTCGTTTGAATACGCACCTAGTAGTGTGAATTACTCATTCTCTGTTCAGCAGAAACTTTTGTAATACTACCCAAAATTGTTACCAGTCGTTTTCACACAAACTTTCAATTTCGCAACATAGGTCATCATTATCATCATGCACTATGTGGAGTGTAAATACTTTTATATACTACACTAATCATAACTATTGTGTGTAACGTAACAGTAGTGACGTATTTATGCTAGACGAGTCCCGTCAACTCGAACAAATTTACAGACAATAACCCCGCGGACACGCGGATATATTGATAAGAATTCAGCTTATCAATCCTGTGACTAACTGGATAGCAAGCTCTTTTCTCATTCATGTATGACATAACTTCACATACACATTAAGGATTGAACACCTCTTGACAATACGTATCACTCTATCAATCATGGGATCAAATAATATTCAACCACACTCTCCAACAAGCTATTCACTTGAATGTTGCCTTGTTAAGGGTTCCAATCGCAATCTCCAACAATCCATTCGCCTGATACTTCTTCATGGATATCTTCCAAAACGTCTAAAGCATCACTTCTTTGAAACGAAATATTGATTGTTGTTTCTTAAAATTATTTAATCCTAACCCTTATTCTTCTTTCGTTCTAGTAATAATTTGAAGAACTACCAAGTGATCCCTGCACTCACTAATTATAATTTTAACTAGAATTAAATTTTGCCTTCTTTTGCTATCAGCAATCAAGGAATTCCAGTTATTTTAATTAAATTGTAATGAAATACTTAAGTAGGCTCTCATTACCTTTAGTTTAATTCTAGTTACTTTTTAATTAGTTTAAATTTAAATTTAGCTTAAGCATTGATGAATAAAACCCATCGAAAAGATCAACTGATTCTTAAAGTTTTTTGCAGCTGGAATGTATAAAAAAAGTCTTAATAACGACGACGCCAAGGAAGACTATAGTACTTTCAATTTTTGTAGACTTTTCTTTTTATTATTCTTAGATTGGTTAGAGGGTTCAGCGCCCTTTCCTAAACTCTTCCTTCTAGTTTTTCTTTAGATCTGCCTGCAGTATATTTAGGATCATTTTTTTCAGTAGTTTGCTAGTTGTATCTATCAAACTTATACGTAGGTATGCCCTAATTAACTTTTCTTGGCGTGGAAAGGCGTTTTTAAAAACAACACTTCATTTTTAAAACGCGAAAGACGGAGTTCAAGTCACAAAAATAAACACAGTTTACTATTAAGTACAATAAGATATTTATTCGTCGTGAAATTATACAATATGCACAATGCACTTGCATAATCACTTAAATACTATTATACAATTTTAACTTGAAACTGATAATAATGATGTTCAGAAAGACCGAGGTAAACGGTAACCCTGGCTACCAGTTTCTACGGATTTCTGGATAAGTATGGTTTGGAGGAAGGTAAAAAATGACCCTGGTCATCAGATTCTATCCCCAAGCCCGTGATAACTTGGACTGATCTGTCCCGCAAAGCTCTGGTCTTTATATACTCTTTCTATTCTGTGGGCGTAAAATCCTTCAGTTGAGCACACGTGGCCGTGGGTTGTGCATACGTGACGATAGCGTTTTGCTTCCTCTAGCATTTCATAGAATGCATTAGATAAAGTTCTGAATACGGCAGCTATTTCCGCTCTAACATATGTGGGTGCGCTGTGCGCACACGTAGCGGTGGGTTGTGCATAGCGTTTTGCTTCCTCTAGCATTTCATAGAATGCATTAGATAAAGTTCTGAATACTGCAGTTGCTTCCGCTTTAGCATAGGTGGGCGCTCCGCTACGAGGCGTTATCTTGCACGTGTTTATAATGAGGTCACACGTCTCTTTAATAATGAATAAATGTTAACTCCCTTTACTTTTTTTCGGAATAAGAACTAGTCTTCCTGTCTTCTATCTGGATACTCGCATTTAAGTAATATGTTGTTTATTACTTGCAGAATTTTCTCGGGAACAACTTTTTTTGTTGCTTTAATACCCGTTTTGCTCTCATGGATTGACTCGGGAAGAGTTCGTATATTATATCCTCTTCGTCTTCCATTTAATTTAATTATATGTCTTCTGGCGTACTTCTTGGTGACTTTCTTGTACCCGTCATCCGACACATCGTCTCCATTCTCATTTATTATCTCTTTCTATTTATTGCCTTTAGATTTGTATATTTCTATTTTGTAAGCTTTTCTTAATCCTTCTTAAATAATAATTTGTAATCTAATTCGATTTATCCTATTCTAACCTAATGTAACCTAACTTAACCTAACCTAGCCCAACCTAACTTAACTTAAGAACCTAAGAAATTCTGTCTACCAAAATTAACATTGTCACCTAAGCTTACCAAACTCCTTAACATCATTTTTGATCATTGTTGCATTTTGGGAGTGACCTCAATCGACTCAGCTCATTGATCTATTTACGAAAGGACTCAACAGGTTAACCAATGCTAATAGTAAGTCTAGTCGGTCAATAACAGTGACTTTAACAAATAACAACTATTGTTGCGTTCATTTGCCGACTTAATTTTTAGTTTAAAATTCTAGTTCTTACTAGACAAAAACAAAATTCAATAGGAATCTGTCACTTTACTTCATTCTTTAGATATATTTAGAATATCTCTTAAATTCTAATTTTATTTCGGCTATCATATTCGAATCCAGCGTAACTTTCGGCTTACCTCAAAAGCAAAAGCGCTTTTAATTACATAGAATTAAAAATTAGTCTTGGTTAAAGAAAGCTCAATAAAAACTACGATAATTCTGTGTTTAACACTCTTTATTATTGTTTAACACTGTAATATACTGTGAAGTACCCATTACATTATACATCCCTTGCATTCAGGATATTTAACTTCTGCAAATCCATGAGTAACAGCCAATTCAGTAGAGCGATACAAATATCTCACTTCTTGCATGTAATCTCCTCCAGGAATCAGTGGAGGAAAACGGGCAGAATCGGGGGCCCAATTGCACATGAATATTCTCTGAAAAAATATCTCTTACCTATTTGAGATCATGTTACAAATATTGAGCAAAGTAAGAATACTTACTGATGGCAAAGGACACTTCTTGATATTACCACAGTGAAACATGTTTCCTAAGCCGAATTCGTTTTTCATAACCATTTCGCAGAAGTTAAAGGATAATCTCAGTGGAAATAAGCGATACTCGTTACTAAGGAATTTGTACACTTGCATTTCCATCTGAAATATAATAATGTCTGCAAACTGATATAAACGGGCAAACATGAAATAAATTGTTTTTTTTAGTTTAATAGTTCTAATTTCTTTTTGATAACTTCGCCATTTATTGTTTAATCATAGTAAGTACTGTATAGTGAACGTACTGAAGGGAAAGAACTTTAGAACCGTGATGTACTATACAATAATTTATCCATGTCTTTTATCTTTGCTTGCAACACGTGTGGCTTTACTTTTACTACTGTAAACTGCTGATTCTGCAGTACAAACCCTATATAAATGAGGTTTTGCTCTAAGAAAACTCAGTTCCTTCGGGAGCTCACCGACCATCATCTTAGAGCCTAGCTCCGGTAAAATAGTTTAACTAGTTTATTAAAATTTCATTTAATTAACAATTTTATTAAATAATTTAAACGACCACAAAGCTTATTCAATAATTCTGTTGATAATATATCTATTGTTGACACTAACCCACTGAAGATGGCTATATTCTTAAATTAGAACTATTTTGATTGAAAATAATCCTAAATAAGAAAATTGCCCTTAAATAGTACCTAAAAGAAGCAATCATACCTCTAAGTCATTGCCCAAAGTGTAGCCAGGTTTTGTATGGATTGTGGTATTGACAACTGCTTGGGTGCGATTATATTTATATGTTGCGATCTTCATGAGTTGACACATGGTCTTATTGTATCTGATCAACTCCATTCTATTGAATTTAACAACAAATTGACTCTGCTCATACTAAAATGGATATTGGTTTTAATTGTGCATTATTAACTATTCTAATAGTATGATTTATATCATAGAGGTCTCTTACCATTAATATTACTGGAAGAATCGACAGAAACCATAGTATATAAACATTCATGCTGGCTATCATATCCGGCTTTCAACTGGCTATATTATCACAGTTGGCCTTTTCTGCCCCTGGAAATGACAATATATATTAATCGCAAACAACATTATTGCATACTGCTAATTTGTTACTTGATGACTATGAATATTGTTGGGTATCACTTGCAGAATTTTTGAATTTGTTCTTATTTTGCTGGAACGGTTTTCTACTTTGATATGTTAATATGGATCCACAGACTATGATGTCATATGTAGTCAGTCCATGAAGTTTAATTTTATTACTTTGTGTTTTAGATATTATCGCAGAAGCTCTTCCTGTACAAGATTCATTAAATAATAAACAACAAAAATAAATTATTACATCATAAAATAATCATCATCATCAAATCCAAAATAACTGTTAAAGATAGTTTCAATAAATAATTCATTCAACTATTTAATTATCTGTTTGAAATTCTAATATATTGCTAAAGTTATTAGACCAATGTAATTAAATTACCGACATAATCCTTTCGAATTTTGAATAAAGCTATTGTACTAAATTGCGCTATTAATTAAAGATGCCTTAATCGTGCATTGAATAAAAATTAATGATTAATTAAAGATGTGCTTTAACTTAGCATTCAATAGTCAATACGAGAAAATTAAATACAAAATTATTAATTAAATGTATGAACTATTTACAATGTCAAATTCTAACGCACACAAAGTATGCACATAGAACTCGCAGTCTGGAATAGTTATGTTTCAGAAGATTGTAGTTAGCAAAAACTCCCTAAACTGACAATGTTAACCCTTCTAATAACTAACAATATCTACGATATTATCATTTACCAGAACGGCCTACTGTAAAACAATCGGGAATTGAAAGTTTGCATCTTCTAAAGAGTAAACAGAATTATCATTTTTTTTTCTTGTATCAAATGACAACACGGGGAAGGTATTTTCTGCTCACTTACAACAAACAACAACAACAACAACAATAATATTCTTTATTGTTTTGCAAAATCGATGTAGTGATTCCTTTTTCTTTGGATCATCAACCTATCATGCCTCAGAATTGTGAAAAAGTCTGTGCTTAGGAAAAGCATTGCAAACTTGAATCAATGTCTAAGCGTTTGGAATACAAGCATAGACAGTTACTGCACTGTATATTATATTGTATTGTATTACAATAAAGAATAAAGCATTTAATGTACAACATCTAACAGCAATCGGATATGTAAAAAAAGTAAACTATGTCTGATGCCTATAATTACAAAAGCTATTTAAAATATATTATAATGTATACACGCCCATTCCTTTACATACATTTGCCACACTGGATGCCTACCCTCCTCGCGGACCAATAAAAATGCTTAAAACGAACATCAGACATAATAATCAAATTAACATTATACATATTTGTGTTGAAGATAGACGGCAACAGCGCAGTGCTGTGATGTCTCAAACATCTCAACCTACATTAATTTCTTTAGTATCACTAACTTATTAAAAATAGATTTTTAAATATATACTTATTTTGTAAATTAAAATAAACAAATTCAAGATAGAACGCCTTTAAATATATCATTTGTTTCTAAAGATAGACTTACTTTTGTTTTATTTTGTAGTGGACTCCCACAGGTGGTCAGTCCATCTAGCTCATTGTGAGGTTAAAGTCGTCCACAATCAATTTAAGTATTTTTAGGAGCCGATGCTTTTAAGATTCTTCTAACAGTACATTAAAAGGGTATCTGTACTACACATATCGTTGTAAGACAAACCAAATACCCAAGAGAGATTTTTTCTAGGCGCATAGTTTACGAAAAATGGGAAATAAAGAAGGGTATAACGTTTTCAACATTTAAAATAGAATTTTTAAGAATCCTTCAAAACGAAACGTTTTAGATGAGAACCACCGAAACTTCAAGTTTCATGTTTGTCTGGCAACAGTTGCACCGCAAATAAAAGCGAGGTCAGTCACTTGTATCTGAAGTTTGCATATTTTCGTGATTACATGTTAATTAGTACACGGAACACGCTATTTTACATATGTAGATAAATTAAACGACGAGATAAATTACATAGCCAAGAAGAGATTAATTAAAACGATGAAATATTACCTGAAGATCTTGATGGGCTTGAAGTGAAATTTTGGATTTTATAAAATGGTGTCGTGAAATTGCGTCTTGTTCAGCCAACAAACTTGTTGAAAAGCAACTCACTTAAGTTCTTTTTTTTTTGTTTAAACTAGCATTCAGTTATTCGCTGAATTAATAGGTTAATTAGCAATTTTCCATTAAATAACTAAAGTTACTCTATTAATATAATAAAAAATAAGAACCACAAGATTTGCAACTGCGACTTTAAATAAATGTAATCATCTTCAAAAGTTTTTCGAAAAACACCTTGAAAGGCTACCACGACCTCTAGGAATTTAATACTCGTAGATTAAAGTAATTTTAATTCCTCGGTTAGACAATTACGTTGTATGTTAGCTGCCAAAAATTCTATATAAAACAAAGAATCTAAATATTTTAGTAGGTGAAATATAAGGGTCTATCAGGAAAAAACTTTAAATGAACAGAATAGGAAAGCAATTCAAAAACAAATAACAATACCTACGAGCCTGCATAAACCATGTTAAGTAGAAATGTGTTTAATTTCCAAAATTTGGAGCCTATCTAAAACTGTGGGATACCCTGTATTTGTGTTTATTTGAACAGCATGAGTATAGAAGGAAATTGCCAACAACTAAAGATTAAACATTTGTTCATTAGACATTGTCTCCGTATTTCCTCTTGTAGAACATCAATGTTTTTTTTTGTGGTCGAATACGGCAGGCAATTAATTTCTTCCCAAGATTGCAAACGTCAATCATATAAAACAAGATCAAGTGGTAACACTGTAAATAACATTTAAAAGGTCTTACAAATAAATCCTAAACAAAACATCGACTTACCCAAAATTATTTGGGATTCAATCCTTACTTACTAGCCTCATTAAAATAAAAATGCTACAAGGTCCAGCACTCAAGTTTCGTGTCTCATTATCTTGACTAATGCTTGCTAATTACAGGAAGATTAATAAGGCGAAATCTTATCATCATTAATACTAGAAGAACAAATACAAATAGTAAAGCTTTTGCTTCCATTATTTTGTGCAGTAATGATATAATTTTGAAGAAATTTCTGAAGTATTTCAGATTATTATATAAGTCCTTTTTGTCAATAATATGTTCTTTAATCGGTTTAATGAGTTGTCTTATTACTTCCTAGTTATTGTATAATGCATTTTGAATCCCGAAAAACTGATACCAAAACCTTTCTTGGTTGGTGCCCTGTGCTTGAGTCATCGGTGAAGAGAGACTCCCGAGAAACGTCCCAAAGTCATTATAATTAGCTATACCAATACTATTGGTCGGTCATAACTGCCATTGGCGGTCCTCACGCTCTGCGGCCTTTAAAGATTTTTATTTTTTATTATCATAACTTATACATATACCAACAGTATTAAATAAAATGATTTAACGTGAATAGACGATTGAATATTATTGTTGTGTTTTTTATTGATGTGTTTACTATGTTACTAAAGGTTGCTTCGAAGGTCGAACTCGAAATCGTTTGAAATTATGACCCTCATGTTGGGGAGATTTAATGATAAATTATAGAATTGTTTTTTCAAATAAGCTGGCGTTCAGAGGCACCCATAGTTCAATTCGAATCGGCGAAAGTTTCAATTTTCTCATGCCCGAATTTTTTTTTATTGAGAACTTGTCTCAACCGGACTTTGACTAGTTTAGCCAAAATTTGAGTTAAATGTAAGTGTGCAGTTTCTACTGCTGAGACTTCCTGTATTTGGTTCTTTACATTGTAGGATTTTGGCTAGGAGAATCTTTGAAGTTAACTCAATACATTTATAGTAACAATTAATTGACATTTGATAAAATCTTCTTGCGTCTTGTTTATCTATGTAGATATCTAAATAGATAATCCTGTCTGGAGGTTGCTCTGGCGATTCAATTGACAATTTATTACTTGATATTTTTAATTAATCTTTTATAACACCTTATTTATAGTTAGGGACAATTTCTGACTTATATTGTTCTTTTTACACCGCTGTCTCACTTTTACAGCAAAAATTCTTAATTCTCAAAAACGAAATTAAAGCTATGCTCAAACACATTAGGTTATAAAAAATTTTAAAAGTACAAGAAAATAGTCTTTATTATAATCAAATATGGAACATAAACATATTTATCGCACAATATCATTAACATTATATTAAATTATACTGGACATCCTTTACACTCAGGATATTTTACTACAGCGTATCCATAGGTATTTGCTACTTCGGCAGAATCTAAGAATATTTTCGTCTCTTGTCTGTAGTCTCCCGCAGGAATCAAAGGTGGAAAACGGCTGGCATTAGGTATCCAGTTACACAAAAATATTCTCTATTAAAACACGAATGTTAATTAATAAACAATGAAGTTAAAGGTACAAATGTACGCATATATAGTATAAAGATCCGAATGTATTAAACTAGAAAGCAGTGAGTTACTACTATACATTGTATTGTACACCGTAGCATATTAATGCCGCGATCGCATGAATAAGGAGAGCCGGCAATTAGTGGTAGCGTGATATAAAATAAACAGACTTTATTGAAAATATATAATAACTAATTGTGCACTTAAAATAATTAATCTCAGTGTTAAATAGAGTAATTTAAGGTTGGTTAGTGATTAGTCTTCTTGTGTGTTAATTAGTTTTAGCGTTAGTTATTGTAAATATGCGTCAAACAACATACACAAAATTTTAATTTTAATTAAAAAATTTTTGCAATATGGTAACCTTGTAGAATGCTATTTTAAGCAGTTTATAATTTTCAATTAATGAATATATATAAATTAATTATTTGTTATGAGTGACAAGTTTACCTTTTCCTTTATAGGGCAGCCAGAGACGGTTCCGCAACGAAAAAATGATCCCAAACCAAAATCATTTGTGGCAGCAGCCTCACAGAAATTGTATAAAAATCTTAAAGGAAATAAGCGATACTCATTGCTTGCAAACTTGAATGCTTGTACCTGAATCTAAAAAAATAACATACTGTAGTTAATTTACGATTGGTAGTCTATGGAAGATATAGATAAAGGCATAGATCAAGTGAAACACATTTACCTGCAGATTGTTGTCAAAGATGTAACCTTCTTTTAAATGTATTGTAATATTAACAGCCGTCTGAGTGCGATTGTATTTAAAACTGTCGATTTTAAACAAGTTGCACATAGTTTTATTATAACTGACCATTTCCGCTCTGTTTAGCTTCACAACATACTGGTTTTGTCGAAACTATAAAAGGGTTTAAATTGCTACTGTTAGTTTCTTAATTCGTGTCTACTTAGCATTACTCCAACTTTGCACGAAAAGAGAATTAATAAAGCATAACCTTACCATCATTATTACTGGAAGAACAGACAGAAATAGTAAAACTTTATTTTTCATAGTTCTGCCCAAGAATTGATTTGTCAAAAATCTGTTCAAACTAAATCTCACCAAAATCTAATGTACAATGATTTGCGCGGTGCTCAAGGCTTAGAATATAAAAGCAAACTAATCGCCAAATTTAAACAAAACTACTATTTAAATTTCCTCTCACATGAGTGACACTGATTCTTATCCATTTATAACAGTATCAACCTCGAAAAATGTATTAATATATCGCTTTTTTGATGATCACTATCACAGTGAAATTTTCTTACCTTGTAAGTATATTTATACTTAAAAATCATTACTGTGACATTATTAAACCAATGATTAAACTATGTTTAATAGCTTTCAACTAATTCAAAGTTGATAAGTTGTAATGTAATGTTCGATAACAATATCGACAACGATGCACCTTCAACGAAATTTTATTTGTATTTTTTGATTTTAGTGATGGATTTTTGCATCTATTTATACAAAATTTATTTTCTGCATTTATTTGTCTGATAACTCAGACATGATGATATGTGCTCTTGCTAATTACTCCTGAAAATTTCCACTGCTGCTTCGCACTTGTAGTATTCCTATGTTTGAATCTATATGCATACTGTTTTTGACTCTGGGACTCCCCTCAGGATTGGACGCTCAGCCAAAGTTAAACCGTTGAGGTAAATCGTATCTAATTAAATTACCTTTTTACGCTACTTCTTTGACGTTCAAGAATAAATTTTATTTCTTTCTTCTTTTTTCGGGTCTCGGTGTCTTCGGGTCTAACAGGTCTAGTTGAATAGAACTTCACCTTTACTGCCCTCTAGTCTATTGTTAAGTTTTATTTTTCTTCTTTTAAATTTTCTTGTAGTTGCCCTTTTGCACTTGATAAATTATTAAACTTTTATTATTCTTGCTTTTTAAATATTTCTTTACAGAAAAATATAAATTTTACAACCATTTTTATTTTAGTAATATTTTTATCTCCTTATTTACATAATTAACCTCTTGGTAACCCAACATTATTTTAGATTGCAATTATTTTTTATATTTTAATGTTGTTTATCTTTCAATACAAAATAGCTTGTCTTGGGTCATTATTTTGATATTATAGTTATTGTCAACCATCTAACTACATTTCAAGACAGATATTAATTTTTTAATAACCGTAGTCAAGGAAATTTTTGTATTGTTATATTATTGTCAATGAAATTTATAATCTTTTATACTTTTACTAAACTAATACATTATCTTTCTTTCAGATGTAACTGCAAGTGAAAATCCTATCAATCCAAAATGCTTCCCTAACCAAATTATTATTATGTACACGTACCAAACTAATAAAATCAACTCAAATCTGAATTATTCAAAACGCTTCTAAGTTTTACAATTTATAAACTTTTGAGAGATTAGAGGGTTTTGTAACTGTAAATTAAATTGCTTTTAAAATAAATTTTAATTATTTAATAAAGGTTTTTATGAAAATCATATTTTGAATGCATATCGCATTTAGAAAAATTATCACTCCGGCTGGGAATAGAACTTAGGACTTCCCGCTTCCTATATATCCCATAGTACACTTTGTATGTTTGCAAATATCTAGTACATATGAAGAAATTGTCATTCTGATGGTATTCGCCTTAGATAGCTCAGAGATAGAGATGCCGCCCAAAAAGCGGAAGGTCCTGGGTTTGATTTCCAGCCAGGGTGATAATATCTCTGTATGAATTTGCCTCCAAGATTTGATTTAATCAAACTTTTGAGTTCGATACATTGCAGTATCAAAGTATTAGAGTTTCAAGTTCTGTAGTTTCTAGTTTCAGATGTAAAAGGCTTAGCTAAACGTTTTTGTTTACATAGAATTTGAAGTTAAAAGTTTTAGAAAACCATTCTTATCTTTGAAATATGAAAATTTCATAAGTTTGAGATATTTAAATTCGAGGATTTCGTGTGTTTCAAATTGATGAATTGATGAAAGAGTTTGCAGTTTTAACCAGTCAGTATTTGAGATTTCTCAAAATACATCGAGATTTCTCAAAATATTACGGATTGCTTTGTTTACATAACCTAAAAGTTAAGAAGAGAAAAATGTGTTTTCGTTTAGATGTTGAGTTCTGTATTGATGTTGGTGTTGGTTTGTCCTCATTTATACCTGTAGGTAGCTGGTAAAAGATGCTGAATTACAGGTAGAATGCTGTTATAACCAGATCGTGAAGAAGGAGATAACGTCGAGACTGCAAAAGAAAAGCAGCCGAAAAAGAGGGAAGAAAAGCCGGAAAAGAAAAAAAAGCCTAGAAAGAAAATTCTGTATAAATTAACTGTTTATCAACATAACCACAGGCCTACCGGAAAAGATGTTTTCATCGGCTCGAAACAATAGATATGGGTGGATTATCACCTCTTGTTGTATTTAATTAGAAAGTATTCCTACAAAACAAGAAGCTGTTAGAGATAATCATAAAGATAGAGTAATAAAAAGGTGAACCTTGCAGTAGAGCTTAAAAGACCAATAAATTGGATTTCTGTGACCCCAAACAATCACCACAGTGAAAAACTGATCACCAGGACTAAACTACATTTCACAATAAACTCATAAAGAGAGAAATTATCCAGAAATTTCCTAAAACTGGAATGAAGTAAACACTCTATTAGCAAGTCAAATTACAACTCACTTTTTAAAATGCAGTAAAGAGATTATCTTATCTTAAGGTTCAAGAAAACCGAGATAAAGCTGAATTCACCAATGAGGTAGCCTAAACAGAAATATTACCAAATATGGCAAAGCCAATAGAACGTTGTGTCCATAAACACTACCATATATGAAATTACAGAAATGTGATAACACACTAGAGAAAAGCCTTTTAAGAAAGAAAAATTTTAGGTTAAACATTAAGTGAAATTGAACTTGCGAAAAACCTTTAAAGAAAAATTGTAATTGTAAATGACCAAAGACAGGGTAATTTGAAATGAAAGATGTACTGTAAGATATCAACTAATCGCAATCTAAAAGAAAAGGGTTTCTAAGGGTGTCTACATAGTGTACATTTATTTCAACAATTAAAAAAAGAAATTAAAAGAAAAGTAAAAACTTACCAGTAGAGTGAAGTAGAGGGGTAGTCAGTCCTATTTAAAGGAAGCTCCTAGACACGGAGACGTATCCAGCAGGTTCGATTAAAAAAATTCCCAAAAAATTGAAAAGGCAGTAAGAATGATCATAGAAAGGTGATTAAATAATAATAAGTTTTTGTTTTGATGAATATGCATGATTTTGTAAAAAGTTCTTGAAAAAAGATTATAAGTTAATAAATATTAAAGGAAAGTCTAGTGTTTTATTAAAAAAGAAGAGTTAAGTGTACGAGTTGAAAGAAGAAATATAAATTATTAAAATAATACTGAAGAGGGAAACATAGAAGAAAATTTAAAATAAAACATAAAGGGGATAAAGTTAACACAAATAATAAGTAATAGAATAAATATACAGAAGAGTGGAAGAACAGTAATTTACTGAGGTGTGGAAGAGCAGAAGAATAGAATTAAGTAGTTCCTGTATCGGAGGAGTACCATTAGGGTGAGAGGCCATTTTCAAGAATAATAGAAGATACCTACCTGAGGTGCTGAAGAAGAATAGCCGTAATTAGATTCCTGTCAAGGAAGATAGTAACAAGTAACTCATACGAAGGAAGTATAGAGTTTATCTACACATCAAGGACAGATAGAAGAGTTATAAGGTTTGGTGGTCCATCATCATAGAGTGCAGAGGTGTGGTCTGCAGATCCTGTGCAGCATTCTTTGGCGTTTCACTTATGAGAAGTGAAAATTGTAAGAAGGGTGTTTGTAGTGAAAGTGCAGTTATAGAAGATTTAAAAGGGAGTGCTCTGTCAGTTGACCTACTTGGAAAATTATACATTGCAGATTTAACTAAAGGAAGGAATAACTGTAAGTTGACAGGGTAATATTGGTTTCTTTCAACTATAACGGCAACAACCTGTAAACAAAATGATGCCCCGCGATTGGGCGCCAATTTATAGCAACAAAAACCTGGCCCACGTTGAACTCCGATTTATAGCATCAAAAAAGACTAGGCCCCACGTTGGGCGCCAATTGTAACACTCAAAATTTCTCTGAACTAAATAAACAATACAAATTAAATAATAATTATAAAATTATTATACTTACGAAAAAAAGATGCTCAAGATTACCACGGCTTAAGATCTTACAAATTTTTAATTTCAGGTCGCAGGTATTGGTTCTGCAGTTGTCTTATTTATAAAAAGGAGTAGATAAGGGTCTCAGAACTCAAATAAATACTCTAAAAGGGTGCCATCTGATTATGAAATTTAATGACATTAATTAAGCCAGAAAAGATATTGAATTCACTGATCAGTAAATGAATTCAACATCCCAGGTTTTGAACAAAAAAATTTGGTTATTTTTATTAATTTTAAAATAAAAAAATGAATAAAACATTCATAATTATATGGTTCCATTTAGCTCACTTGGTATAGACTTGAAAACATATTTATTGGATAGTAAAAAAAAAGATCATATACAAATATAATCAAAGAACATTAGCAACATAAGTTTATTAAACTTAAATTAGTCATTCACTATTTAAATTTCAAGTTATTCCAACTTTATTAAATATAAAATGATTTAGAAAATTTATCAAAATTTATTCAACATAAAGTTATTTACATTTTATTGAACATAAATTGTTCGGAAATTTGTTAAGATCAAGATTTATTAAACATGAAATCATTTGAATTTTATTGAACATAAATTTATAAAAATATTACGGAATTGAATTTATTTAAGTATTACTGGAGTTAAGATGTTTAAATTTTACTGAAGTTAACATACTAAAATTAAATCCTATTAGAGAGCTCTCTTTTTATAGAAAACATAAAATTCAACTATTCAAATAATCCTTAAACACAAACAAGATTACATAAAAAATAGATAATTCTTAAATTACAGTACCTTGATCCTATAGATCGAATTCCAATTAAACCACTAATTACTTTCATCACAAAAAACCATTACTCTTGACTGATAGAAACTGGAAACGCCTCTCATTGGAAGACCGTTGTTGATCGTTAATGGTGATGAATTATTATTTGACCGCAACAGGCCCAAAGAAAATTGTTTTCGTTCAAGTTCAGTTAAATCACACAAAACATTGAAATAATCCATATGATTTAACCAACAATCTTTGTTAAAACACAGTTTAAACAATCCGGTTTCGATTATAATTTTGTTTATGATTTACACACGACAAATAACGGTAATGTATTTAAAAGCTTAAACGAACTTAAACACAGATAGCACTTGCTAATTTAAATCCTTCCAATAGAATAGATGATTGTTTATATTTATCTACATGTAGAACGGGAATTTATTAGTTAAATCATGAGTCCGTCTGCAAATAAACTATAGTCCCAAATAAGAACACATCTGGAGTTTTTTTAATGACAATGACTCCGTAACATTTTATAAAAACCACTAGATTTTTAATAACAAAACTGCACTAATTTTAAAACGAGAACTGTAGAAATAATTGTTTTAATGGCCCATTACAATAGAACAAGCCACATATCACTATCAACTGTACTGTATATTCAAATTTTTCAAAAATAATTATTCAAAACTGAACTATATCGGAAACTCGCTACACGACAAGTATGTTGGACCAGCAACTGAACGGAAGTCCACTTAAAAAAAACTCAGGATTCTTATTTCCGCGTAGGAATACATTACCAGATGCAAAATCGAAATCAGCCAATAGCGAGGTCTCACTTCAAGAACAAGTATTAATTTTTTCTTAAAAGCTGAAGGTTACATTATAATAGACGAGTCGCGTGTTTTGGCTTAACCAATCAGAGCACAGCAACTCAAAAGCAAGTATTGATTTTTTCTCTAAAACTGCAAACGCCTCAAGTTATTATTTTTAAACACTTATATGAGTAACCAAAGATATTTTTTTTATAATTCTAATAAGATTTGAAACCAACCTTTTTTTAAAATAATTTTATAGGGTTGTTTATATCGAGTGCTAACGCAAGTTTACACTTTAAAAGAACGTAAATTTGCAGAACCGGACTTAAGATTTTTGTAAATATGTGGACGAAACCACAATTATTCAGAGCTGATAAAAATATACCGTTACACAACATCCTATACAAAAGAGTGATAAATAAAGAGATTAAACAAATATTTAATTTTATGTTATGCTTACTTGATCTTACATAATTTAATTTGGAAACTGTCATGTATGACATTGCGGGTGTATGTGTCAATGGTTGTCACTAACCCCACTTTATTTAATGAAATTCAATAACAGCAATAAAGTTAAGTTTTTGGATCATTTAATAAAAGAACCCGAAGTTAGATGATCGAATTAACAGTCTCATATTAAGAACATTAAATAAAAGTAAACATGTATATTATTATATAAAAATATATATATCTACAATTGAGCGACCCTGAGACTAAAAGGTTTTCTTTTAAACATAAAACTAATAAATAATAATTAAATAAGAATAAAATTTATAATAACATCACAGTACTTACTACAGGCGTTTCGTTCCTGGGTTTGCCAATATAGCGAAGCCTCTGACAAGGTTAACTGAAGATGGGCCCTAGTATGTTTGGAGCGGAGAGTGCAAAACAGCTTTCCAACAGTTGAAGCGTGCCTCGACAACAGCGCCAATATTGAGCTACCCACGGACATAAGGGAAATTCATACTTGACACAGATGCAAGTAACCTGGCCTAATTGGGGGTGTACTTTCTCAGATACAGGATGGACAAGAAAAGGTCATCGGCTACTTTAGTAAGGTTTTGTCGAAAGCCGAAAGGAATTATTGTGTAACCAGAAAAGAATTATTGGCTGTCGTGAAGTCCGTTGAGCACTTCTACAAATACTTGTACGGACGGAAGTTTTTATTGAGGACGGACCATGCAGCGTTGAAATGGCTTCTACAATTCCGTAATCCTGAAGGCCAGGTCGCAAGGTGGATCGAACGATTACAAGAATACGACTTTGACACGGAACATCGAGCGGGCACTAGTCATCGAAATGCCGACGCTCTTTCAGGAAGACCCTGTCCGACGGACTACCGGCATGGCTCTCGTCTGGAAGGGAAGGTTTGCCAGTATTAAGAACTACTATCATCAACGACAGCAGGAGGCTGATCCCGAATTAAAAATGGTACTGGAATGGAAGCGTGTGGGAGAAAGGTCTGCCTGGGAAGCTGTCAGCCCTTTCAACAGAACCCTCAAAGCATATTGGCCACAATGGGAGTCCTTGAAGGTGGAAAACGATCTACTAAAGCGAGTGCTGGAGAGTGAAGATGGCACCACCATTAGGTCTCAGTTCTTGGTTCCAAGAAGCCGAGTGGCTACAGTATTGCGACATCTCCATGACGGTACCTCAGGAGGACACTTCGGTGTCAAAAAGACTTTGGAGAAAGTTAGAGAGCGTTTTTATTGGGTCAATTGTAAAGAAGACATGAAAGAGTGGTGCCGAAAATGCGAACGTTGTGCCACTGGTAACGGACCCTTGGGGAAACGAAGAGCACCTATGAGGCAGTACAATGTGGGTAGTCCCCTGGAAAGAATAGCTATAGACATTGCCGGACCATTTCCCGAGACCGACGATGGGAATAAATACATCTTAGTGGAAATGGCCTATTTTACCAAATGGCCAGAAGCATATGCCCTACCAAACCAGGAAGCCGCGACTGTTGCTGACGTACTAGTCAAGGAGTTTTTCAGTCGTTTCGGAGTGCTTATGGAGCTGCATTCGGACCAAGGCCGCAATTTTGAGTCTGCACTCTTTGGAGAAGTCTGTCGATTGTTGGGCATTCGCAAGACTCGGACCACACCGTTACATCCGCAGTCCGATGGAATGGTAGAACGCATGAATCGGACAATGGGCAAATATTTGGCCAAGGTTGTCTCCGATCATCAACGAGACTGGGACCAATACCTGCATTTGTTCCTAATGGCTTATCGTGCATCGGTTCACGAAACAACCGGTCAGTCACCAGCGTCTGTGATGTTTGGACGTGAGCTACGGTTACTGTGTGATCTGGAATTTGGATGTCTACCCGCAGAACAGGAGGAAGCCGGAAATGATTATGTTGTCAACTTAAAGAAGAAGTTGGAGGATATTCACGACCGAACCCGAAACAATAATGGAATCGCGAGTGACCGGGTGAAGACTACGTATGATGTGAGAGCCCAAGAAGGGAGGGTTTCAACCTAGAGAGCTTGTCTGGTTATACAACCCGCAAAGACGTCGTGGCTATTCTCCAAAGTTACAGCGAAATTGGGAGGGCCCATACCAGGTGAAGAAACGAATAAATGACTTAATTTATCGCATCCAGAAATTGCCAAGTGGGAAACCAAAGGTGGTACACTCCAATCGTCTGGCGCTCTATGAGGGAAACAATAACGTAGTCCCGGATCGAGAAGATGACGCTGAGGTGGCTGTCAATACCGTAAGGCCTGAAATGATCAGCCAACCTTTGAAGAATTTATGGCTGCGTTTTCCGGAACTAGAAAAGCCCGATTCGGAGTCACCACCGAGATGCAACAAGACCTCTTCCGGGTCTCTGGTGATTATTCCATTGCCCACTGTGTCTCCGAGGATCTCCTCATGTCCAGGGGGATCGCAGTAGTGTTTATAAATAAATTTGGACGGCTGGATGAACTTCGAGATCAGAATCCTTCTGTTGGCAAAGCCTTACACTTGCCTGATCATGATCGCTCCATTTACTACTTGGTAACCAAGCAGTTTTACTACCAGAAACCGAGTTACGCCGACCTGTGGAGGACATTATAGAATTTGAGGACCGAGTTGCTTACCAGGGGTATTAACCAATTGGCAGTTCCCAAACTCGGCTCTGGGCGGGACCAGTTGGATTGGAGAATTGTTCGAAACCTGCTGGAAGTTATTTTTAAAGATACGGATGTGAAGATCTTAGTCTGTAGCTTCGATCCCCAGCCCGCATCAAGATCAACAAAGAGTGTAGACTGTTATTTCTACCGTAATGGAACATGTACTCGAGGAGACTTGAAGAGGGGGGCAGTGTAACGAATAGTAAACCCACATATGACGTCATCAAACATTCTAGATGTATGAGTCATCAACTGTATGACTCATCAATAACACCTGCGTGTATGACTCATCGACACGCCTCATCGACATCAGTTATCAACAGCTGCATGCATAACTCATCAACACGTCATCGAACATTCTAGATGTATGAGTCATCGTATGAAAGATATAAATTGAGATCGCGAGTCGAAGGGGGCAGTTAATGTATAACCGGAGTCGTGTTGAAATGTACTCTGAATAATTAATTAATAATTATTGTAATACGTAAATAGTTTTAATATAAATGGTTCTCAAATAAATTTGTAAATACCTAGCATTTAAAATAGTTTGTTAAATAGTTTATAGTTATAGTGTTTTTAATTAAGTGCATTGTAAATATTCTTTTTGCCCTCCTGAATTGTAAAGCAAGCTTTGATGTCATGTATACGTCATGTGAAACTAAATTTTTACACACAATTTTGTAAAGTGCGGCTACTATTCGGTAAAGTGACCAGTAAATTTCAGCCTTTCAGGGACGCTTAGAAAATAAATTAACTATGAGACAATAAAGTATAATTTGGAAAACGCTACTTTACACCACATTTAACACGCTAATGTAGAAAATAAGACCGTAGTTAAATTTTTTATAATTTTAAATGTATAGCGTCATCTGTAGGAAACTCAGGCAAATCAAAATTAAGTTGGCACCTTGTTTGGCACCATTAATCCCATCAAAATGAGCTAATGACATATGACAGTTTTAGCTGATAAAAAAGTAGGTATGAAAAGTTTTCGCCAAGATTTATCAGAGCAGTTGTGCAGACTACAGCATATTTTAGTATTGATATATGGAGAAACAATTCAAAGTATGCACCTACATAAATCAGAAGTACGTGCGTATAGCTATTACTTAACCTCAACCTGTTCGTATCCTTTTCTTGTATAGAGCTTTGGTAGAAAGTACTGGTGTCTTCTGTGTTATCATCAATTTCAAGATCCAAATTCCTGCAATTCTACCTGTTGCTCCAGCATGAATTAGTTGAATAGAAAGCCCTCAAATTTTGAAGAAACTATTTTATTAACTTGTAACTTTTAACTTAATAAACACAAAAATCAACACAAACTAAATTCTGTTCACTAATTAGATATCTTTTTTGAAAACGCAATTATTATAGATATTAATGTTGATTGTACTATATTGTCTGTATTGTCTGTCATTATTAAAATATTCAGAATCAAGTAATTTGTGTCAAATCGCGTCAAAAGGCTGGAGTACCAACTTAAAAAAATCAAATAATCACCAAAATTATTCCAAATTAATTTTTTTCTTAAATAGTAATTGTCGGCCAAAAAATTGTATACAAATGTCGTGCGTTAAGTTATTTTACAATGCTCCAGCGAATGGGGAACTCGCCCTTCGGGCTCGTGCCCCAAACGAGCTGTCGCATTGTAAAATACAACTTACCACACTCTAATGTAAATAACTATTTTGGCCTCCTGTATTTTAAAACGTTTGTTTCAGTTTTGTTTACGTCAACTGTAGCTTCATATTTACGCATGATGTCGTAAAATGACAAGCGAATGTGGTAAAAATACTAAAAAACACTGGGCAATTAGAGATATTTAAGAAACCAACTATTCTTGTAATAATTAAGTTTATGTAATAAAATACATGTTACCTAAGTTATTATTAAAAATATTTCGGGCTTTAATAGAAAAAATTAAAATTTAATTAATTTAAATCGCCGCAGCGCCATCTATTGTACGTTTGGAAACTACAAATGTCATCCAAGAGCACACTATTATGTGCATGTTTTGAATTATTTTTTTTTATTTTCTATAAAACTTGTCGGCCAAAAAATCTTATACAAATCTCATGCATCAAGTCATTTTACAGGGCTCCAACTAATAAGGCACTCGCCCTACGGGCTCGTGCCTTAAACAAAGTTGTCGCCCTGTAAAGTTCGACTTACCGCATTCGAGTGTAAATAGCTATTTCTTTATTAATAGACGATTTAAACAGCATTTTTGTTATTATTTTAAAAAGAACGTTACGATAGTTTAAGAGGATACATAAACGTTGCGGTACCTTACGACTCTTTTATTTAAGCATGTTAAGTGTTCAGCCGAGCACCTATTATTCCGAATATCTGTTTAAGTTCAAAATAAAGTTTGAAATACCGATAGTTTGAAGTACCTTCGACGTAATTATTAGCTTTGCAATTTTAAGGCTTTTAAATTTTATTCTGCCCGATTTTGTGTATATCTGGATTATTTCTGTCATTTTTAAGTAATCAGTCATTTTAAGTCAAATGAAATAAATAAGAAATAGAGGGAAACACTGTAAACAGCTGTAAAAGCACACTGACGTCTGAACGATAAGTTTGTAATACACTGTAATGAAATCTATGAAAAAAAACTATCAAAACTTTGTTGGAATCTTTTAAAAATGACTACCTCTTAACTTTATCGAAACCGTACTGTTTATGCATGTTAAGTAAAAATATTCTGTTTAAGAAGTATTTAAAAAGATTTGTAGCTGCTTATAAATAAAGTAAGAACTTTTGTGTGAAGACCCTTTTCTGAATATAATTGAATAAAAAGTACAAGTTTACTTAATGAATGAGAGTGACGCATCTAACAGTAGTTTGTTTGCTGGGACTAATCCCCTTTCTCTTTATTGACTATTTATATACTTGTACATAATGTTTATGACTGTTTAGTAGCTTCTTTAGAAGAAAATGGATAAGAAAAAATAGGATCCGTATACAAAAGTCAGGTGTATCTGGACTATTATTTTTCGCCGGATTCGAAGCAATTAAAAATTGAGTAATTGAGAATCTTCCGGGCCAGAAACACCAGTCGAACTGCGACCAATTCAAACTCCATCCATATACTGACAATCTAAAACACTTTGAAAAGCTTTGTAAGAAGACGGTAAGAAGTCCAGAACGATCGGCATCCGAGTTTTTTATCAGTAGTTTTAATGGAGTTGGCAAAAACTATTTGGAAAAAAAGATGAATTGATTGTGGTCCTTTTAGCGGCATATTATAAATCGGCCAATCAATATATTTTTGTACCAATCGACTTGATTTAAACTACTCCCGAGATGACGCTGACACTTAAACGACCTCTTTAAGAATTATGCCTGGATGAAGAGCAATATAAATTCTGGTAAAAGGAGTTTTTCTAGCCTAACAACCGAGCCTAACATAATCTAACCTAACCTAACCTAACCTAACTTGACAACCTGAAAAGTGTATTGAATTGTAATATATATTCTGGAAAAGAAAGTTTTCTTTAACCTAATATAATTTAACATACTTACCATTGCAATTTAAAAGGTTTTTGCTACTAAAATTAACATTATTACTTAACCTAACTTAACTCTTTGATGATTGTCGTTGAGTCTCGGGGGTGGTCCAGTCGACACAACTCGTTGAGGCTTTTTGCAAATGCATATTGGGTTAACCATGTTTTGAATTGGATGGATTTTTGTAAAATCCTCACCAAACTTTCTTATCTGGTAATCGCCTAATATACAATTCCCTGCATAGCTTTACAGCAGTTGTGCCATTCGTCATACTTCTCTGTAAATTGAATGTCCTAGGCACAAAAATAAACATTACTCTTGCGTTATTCTTGCATTCAATTGTCTACTTGATTTTTAGTTTAGAATTCTAGTTCTCTCATAAAGAACGACTGAAAAGAAATTCTATCTGAAACTAATTTTTAATTTGTTACGGGAAATACTAGTGGAACTATATAGTACAGTTTTACAGTGTTTGCTGCCTAATGCTTCTTTTCTATTAAAATGACTTAGAAATTGCATAGAACTAAACGTCAGTCTTCGTTAAAGCATACCAAATAAATTACATATGTGCTTAATCCTCTTTAATTATGTAGTTTCATACTTTCTTATATTATGAAGGAAGTATTACATTTCTTGCATGCAGGATATTTAACTTTTGCAACTCCATGAGTAATAGTCAATTCAGCAGAGCGATATAAATATCTCAATTTCTCTATGTAATCTATAGGAATCTGTGGGGGGAAAACGAGCAGAACCGAGGGCCTAATTATAATATCTCATTATAGACATTAGTAAAGTAGGGTACTTGCTACTGGCAAAGAGCACTTCTTGATATTTCTACAGTAAAACATGTTTTCTAGACTAAATTTGTGTTTTATAACCATCTCGCAGACGTTGAAAGATAACCGCAATAGGAATAAGCAATGCTCGTTACTGAGGAAATTGTACATTTGCTTTCCTATCTGAATTATAAAGGTAGAAATGCACCTAGACAACTAAACATAACGACTTTAGTGGAAAGAATTCTGTAGGTATATTTAATACTTGTGTCTTAAAACTCACTTGACTTTGATGTTAATGTTATTTCGCGGATTATATATAAGAAAATTGCAAATGAATGGTGTAGGATTTCAAACAAAAGCTTCTTTACTAATGAGTCTAAGGGTAGAGCGAAAAATTATCTAAAGGTGTTTTGTTTGAAATTCTGCACCCCTCATAACACTCTGTCACGTGGGGTTTCTTGACCGAGGGTCGTAGTCAGAGGTAGGAATAGAGAGTAAACAGAGACCACAAGTAATTAAATACTAAACAAGATACAATACATTGGGTTACAAACATAAGTGTGAGGACGGATAAGTCGTCCTAAAACTAACATTGAACATGAGGGTGATTGGAACCACCCTATACTAGCACTAAGTCCTACAACTGAGCGTTAGGAAATCGGGTAATCAATGCCCCCTGGGCATCAGATTCTAAATTCATAAATTACTACAACTAAGCACAATAGGGAATCACACAATTTTTTTTATTTTATAGTAATCTAGATTCGATACCCTAACGTGTACATAAAACATGAAAGAATTTTAGAGCATGATTATAATACAATTGGATCTAGCATCTGTCGTTACCCCGCAATCCGATTTTATTAGGTATGAGTAAGAAAAGTCTAACTATAAATTCATGATCTTTCGTGTTTCTTGGTCGGCCTCACAAAATGTTAGATAAACTCTTCTTTTTCGTGTGAAATAAAATAACCTAACACCCGCGAACATTTTTGTATTATGTACACCGTAACTAGGAGCTTGGTAGTAAGCTTGGATAAAGGCAAATAAAAAGAGCATGTGATTTAGTAATTTGCAAAGACTTACATTTGCATCGGGGAAACTGAGGATAATTACTTCTTCTAGTTCAACTTGGAATTGATCTTCCCATAATATTGATGTACGTAGCACAATTTTTTATTTGTAAGTGTTTGGAAGCTACTCAAGTGTTTTATACCCCGTCCTACAGTACTTGTTTCGCTTTTCTGTTTGAACACAATACTATAATAGTTTGTGGGGGGATATTTTCTTGTCATTCTGAGAGCACGTGATATTGTCACTAGTAGAATTCGTTTTATGTTAATAAAAATATTGCTGAAACTAGCTTTTGACTCCAAAAACCTATAAATATCTAATCTACTACATCTACAATCAGTTATCTACCAAGTGCAGCCAAGCAATAAATGACCCAAGCAACTATTTGGGTGATACTGAATTCCATATTCAAGCACTCTTAACCAGCTTAAAGATGACAAGCGCCGTTCACTTACACGATATTAGCTTAGGCATATCTTTTCGATGCATGGTACTCCATTTAGTTCACATACAAGAGCGAGATAGAGAACTTGACCTTGTCATGCGCGACTCTTCTACAATTACAGCTAGCGAAAATTAAATTAAATACATCGTCCATGATATACTTAAAGATACGCAGGCACCTCTTTATTTCTACCGGTGTATGTTATGTAACTGGCATTATAGTAACCAACTAGGGGGAGCGCTTCTACTAGGCGAATTGTAATGCCTAGATTGCCTCATTTACAATACCAAATTTATTTAATTCTAATTTAATCTCCAGATATGGTTATTGAAGTTATAGGTTATTATAGTTTTTGCAACATGCTAAACGAATTCAATTAACATTGTTTTTAACTTGTTTCAGGTAATGGTACATTCTATAAGCCCACGCAGAAAACAATTAACGCTATCAATTAATACATTCCTGTATTAGAAATCAGTACTATCTGGAACATCTAACATGGTAAGTGCACTGCTGAAAATCTTGATGAGCTAAAGGTTAAACATAATGAAGTAGTGTCAATCAATCAACCTATGTCTTAAAAGTAAGACTGTGTCATCAGCATTTTCCAATGTGCTGTATCTTCTGAAGAGGCTGCATTAACTGCGTATATACGTTATACAACAAGAATATTACCCTAAGGAACAGCTGATTTAATTACTAAAACGTTAGAATAGTAGAATATCATTGACCATATTTAATTTAAGAATGACTGATAGATATTAATGTAAGTGTGTGTATCTTAATTTTATGAAGCTCTTTAACTTCTGGAATTGGAGATACGATACTATGAATTTAAAGATGATTACATTTACTACTATTTTTAAAATTTGAAAAAGAAAGCTTTTCAGATGATATGACATTACTTGATGAGATGATTTCTCTGGTTTTGTTTTAATGTTTTTGCGAATTTTATTTAATTGTACTAATAGTAACTTAGTGTAAATAAACTTAGAATGGAAATAAATAACAGTAATAAAGCCTATAGTACTTTTCTGGCAATTATAGTGATCGTTGTAGCCCATTATCCGGTTATAGTCAAGAGACCTGTCACGTGGGGTTTCGGGACTGAGGATCGTAGTCAGAGGTAGAGATAGAAAGTAAACGTTGATCATAAATTAATTATATACTAAACAACAAGTCACAATACAGTGAGTTACAAACATGAGTATGAGCACGAAGAGGTCCTTCTAAAACTACCATTACACATGAGAGTGGTCGGAACCACCAGGTAAGCGGTACCCATGGGTACTAGCTTCTAGGCTCCTAAAATACTACAACTAAGCACATCAAGATCAGGTAATCAGTGCGCCTGGACACCAGATTCTAGATACCTAATACTAAGAGGGCTAGATCCCCTACAATTAATTGATAAAAAGGTTTCTTACCAGGTCTGCTTCAAATTGTTGATTCGTTGGAGTCGTTGCAACGACTGACTTGCAACTTGAAGCAGCCGGGTTTATATACTGTATATTGCGGAAGACATTAGCATATTAACATGAATCTATAGTCGCAGCGTTCCGCGTATCCATTGCATACAACTATGACTGAGCGTAGGTCGATCGCATGTGCTGATTAGAGGTTCTCCGAATCAGAGCAGCTGGCTCGCGTGTGTGGTTAACATTAAGCCAATGCTATATGATGTTACGAAAAAATGTATTAAACTTGGATGATATCAACTATCAATGATTTCAACTCTGAATCAGACTCTAGCAATAACAAGTAAAGATCAATAGTTCCGAAACTAGATTCAATATCAACAACAAATCTAACCAAAATGCTATTCTACACTATAAGTAAATTAGAACGAACTATAATAAAATTAACAGTTCCCGATTTTTCGTCAAATGAACTTTTGATTTAATGAGGTTTGGTCTAACAGGAATTTCAGTGCACGGGAGTTTGGTCCAACGAGACTTTTTATTCAATGGGGCTTTTGGTCCAACGAATTTTACGTACGATGATTTTTGTACTACATCAGAACTTTCCCATTCTCTCGAAACCTTTTGTTCAATAAGACATTCTTTATTGAAATTTTTTTATTGACTAGAATAGCTATTATTAAACTTAAAGTTAGAACAGAAATAGTTTTATTAACCATATTTGGCTTTTATTTAACTATCAGATGTTAATCGAAACGTACCTATTACAAAACCTACATTAGTGTGTTTCATCTTTAGTCCTTTTTTATTTTTTACGTTGTTCCTCATATAAGACCTAGCGGCCATTGCTTAAGGCTCCTTGAACGATCTGATCTGAAGCTTGGAGAATTTCATTAATGTAGTTTTATATCCATAATATTTAAAATAAATATTTCTGGAAACAAAAAAATGGAACACTTAGCGCCTCAATTTACTTATATTTAAAAAAAAGTCAAAGAGTGCACAGTATGTCAGGAGACTTGGTTCCATGGCCAAAAGTCAAAATTTTATTGGATTTGTATGAAATTTTGTACAAAAGGGTTTCAAGGTCGCTCATATTAATTTCAATATCAGAATTAGTTACTAAAATTTGACGCATTTGCATAAAACTTGGCACCGAGGATTCTCGAGATCGCTGATTTTTTGCTCTGAAAGCTCTATTGCTATAGCTACAATTATTTACAACCATAGATACCATAGCAACCGAGCTCTTCGAGTAAACAGATCCGAAACACCGAACGTGGCTTTAATAATTGAATTTTTAAAATTTGAAGATTTAATTTAGGTTATCCAATATGGCGACCGTAATGACTATAATTTGACTTAATTGCATAAAACCTGGCATTTAGGGGGGGTTTCAGGTCACTTGTTTCGAATTTGGTGTCAACATTTGAAAAATCTAAAATGATTGATCCAACATAACAATTACAATTGCTACAGTATGGTTACAAGTTCATTTGGATGCTGTACCAGTTTTTCTCTGTGCTTGACACTAAATTTAGTTATTTCTTCACGAACGGTTGGTATGTTTAGATCAGCATAAATTATCGCGTTTGGAATATACCACGGGGGATTCACTATTGTGCGAAGGACCTTATTTTGGAACCGCTGTATTATCTCTATGTTAGTGGTACTGGCTGAGCCCCAAAGGGATATCCCATATGGCCAGATGGGCTTCAGGATGGTTTTGTAGAGTAGCAGTTTGTTTGTCATTGACAATTCCGACTTGCGTCCAATTATCCAGTAAAGCTGTTTGAAGTTTGCTTCAAGTTGCTTCCTTTTGGTAAAGATGTGGCTTCGTCAAGTTAGTTTTCTATCTAGATGAATGCCTAGATATTTGGCTGTGTCTGCTTGTGGTATCTGATTGCCGTTCAGTATTACAGCAGGGCAAGTTTCTTTCCTCAACGTGAATGTAACGTAGGTCGATTTATTTTCATTGGCCTTCATTTACCATTTTATTAGCCACTGTTCGAGTTGGTTTAAATGATTTTGTAAGTTTCTGATTGCGATGTTAGGGTCATGATGTGAAGCTAGAATCGTTGTGTCGTCAGCGTACGTTACTATCATTGTAGAGGCGGTTTGTGGGAGATCAGCTGTATACAGTGTGTATACAGGATCGGCCCCAGGATACTGCCCTGTGGTACACCAAATTTTATAGGATGTAGTTCAGTATATGCTTCCTGGTATTTTACTTGGAATGTCCGATCCGAAAGGTAAGATCTTAGAAGAGAATAAAAGGGATGTGGTGATGAGTTTTTCAGTTTACAAAATAGTCCTAGATGCCATATTTTGTCGAAGGCTTGTTTTATGTCAATGAAAGCAGCTGAGCAATATCGCTTCTCTTCCATGTCCTTATTAATTACAGCAATAATTCTATATACTTGCTCTATGGTTCCTTGATGCTTCCTAAAACCAAACTGATGATTGGGTATTAGGATATTCTCATCTATGATGTTATCTAATCGTTTTAATATAATTTTCTCCAGTACTTTAGATAGAACTGGGGGGAGACTGGTACGGGTAATATTCGATTTTTAGGACTGCATTAAAAATATGTACTATAGCTTTTAGACTTTTTTGGGACAATTCTTGAAGTATTTTGCCCGTGATTAAGTCGTAACCCGGAGCCTTTTTTGTATTTATTTCTCAGTGTATTACTGTTTCGAGCTCACTCTTGCTAACTTTTTCTATTATTATGCTCATCTGATAAAGAGTTTCGATATGGTGTCTGAGTTCATCTTCTTCTGCGGCAGTTAGTTGGTGTGGAAATGGTTGAAAAACTGTTATGAAGTGTTCAGCGAAGGTATTAGCTTTTTGATCTTCTGTTCGTGCCCAGGTGGTTTGGCTTGATCGTATTGGAGGCATTTGTTGTCTTGGTAGTTTTAGTTTTCAAGTTACCTTCCATATAGAATAGTCTGTCGCTTCAATTGGTGTTAGGCCTCTGAGGTATTCTTGAACTGGTTCATTTTTGACCTTATATAACAGCTTTTTAAGCTCTAGCTAGTTTATTGTATCGGAGTTTGTCAGGTAAAGCTCTTGTAGTTTGCCAGCGCTTTCGGGCTTTCCTTTTTTCGGCTATTTTCTGCTTTATTATTGTCGGGCATACTTCTTTAATACTTGTTTCGCACCTGTATGAAGTTGCTTGCCATGCTGCTTTCTGTATTGTTTTGGTCAATCCGGTTATCGCTTCTTCGACATCCAATTCTGTTTTCAGTGGTATTGCAAGGGTTATTTGTTCGTCTAGTTTTTCGCGGAAGTACTCCCAGTCTGTTCGTTTGCTATAAAGTGAGGGGTTTTTTGGTATTTCCTGTATTTTTGTTAGGAATGTTATTATAATTGGCGTGTGATCTGAAGTTAACTCCAGGCATGATTCTACTTTAATAGTTTTGGAATTGAGACCTTTGATGACACAGAAGCCCACAAGATCCGGTATCTTATTAGGATCAGAAGTCCAGTAGGTTCGCTGGTGTGTTGATAAGTAATTTAGGTTATTATTTTTCATAACTTTTAGAGGCTCTCTTCCTTTTGTGGTTGTGAGCCTGGATCCCCAATACGTGTTCTTCGCCTTATAATCTCCTCCTGCTAAAAATCGGTTTCCTAGTGTTTTAATATATCTGTTATAGTCTTCGTACTTGTTGTTATGTCGTGGTGGGCAGTTTACTGCTGATATTGTTGTTTCCCTTTGGTTGTTACATTTGTCGATTGAATGTTGTTTTGTCTGCATTCCTCTCCCACGTAGTGTTTGATTTTCTGTTTAATGAGCACGGCAGACCCACCGTGTGCGGTTTCGTCTGGATGGTTGGTGTTATATATATATTGTAGTTAGGTATTTTAATATAGCTTCTGCTTGTAAAATACGTTTCTGATACTAAGAGGATGTCTATGTCATAGATTTTTATAAACTGGTTTACTTCCTGTGCATGCTGGCACAGGCCATTGGCATTCCATACTGCTAATTTTATTAGTTGAGTCATTGGTTAGTTTTGTTAATGAGCATTGACATTATGTTTATTAGAGTGCTCATTTGGTCCATAAGATTTTTCATCATCTGTTTTAGTTCATTTAGGTCATTTGTATGTGGTGTTGTGTTGTTGTTTGTTTGTATGTGCTGTGTTCCCATCTGTTCTTGCATTTTTTGGGCGTATGTTACTCCAGGTTGGACATATCTAGTCTTTATTTTACGTTGTCTTAATGCTGGATACATTTTCTGCTGTATTTGCTTATGAACTATACAACCCCTGAAATTCGCTGGATGATTCTCATTACATTTTGTGCATTTGATGTTTGCGTCTTTTTCCTTTCTGGAGCATTCTCTGGTTAGGTGTTGTTCCGTACATTTAACGCATCTTGGATTATTTCTGCAGAAATTTTTCGTATGTCCAAACTTTTGACATCGCATGCACTGGGGTATCTCGCGTCTGGCGTGTGGTGGTTCAATTTGAACTTTAGTGTTCAATAGCAGGTCTATTTTGTATATATCTTTATTGTTGTCACTTGGTGTTAAGTCAACGAAGTGCATTGGAAGTGCAATTTTGTTCCCTCGTTGCTTTGCGTTCCATATGTTTGTGATCGTATGCCCTTTTTCTTGTAGGCTTAACTTTATAACCACTATATCTGTTGATGGGTGAAGATTTTTGAGTACAACCCGGAAGCTTCGTTCTTGCTTGGGTTTGTACGTATGAAATTTTGTGTCTTTTTCTGTTAGTGCTTTAATTACTTTGGTATATGTTGTACTTTCTAGGAGTTGCACTTTAACTTGTTTATTGTATAAGGATTTTACTGTTACAAATGTGTTTTTATTAAAATAAATAAAGATGAAATTAATTGAGACATTGAAATTGTGTAAATATATTTAACAACCTAAGTGTTATATATGGTTGAAATCAGTAATTTAAGATCTACATGTTAGTTGGTGTTTATAATTTTTTATTTTATTAAATTTTGTAAATAATAATTGGGTTATTATATTGTTGAAAAGTTAGTTTAAATTGTTATTTATGTGAGATTCAATTGTTTTGCAAAAAACTATGTAAAAAGAGTTCATTTTAAAACAATTCAGTACCCATAAAACACTAAAGGGGAAAGATATATCCTCTTGGCTAAGGGTATGTTAAAAAAATGTAAAATTTAAAAATAAAAAAACTTTAAAAATAAAAATTTATATGTTGACATTGAGTAGCTGTCACTTGAAGTACACCATCTAATTGGAATTCGAAATTGGCATTTTAGTTGATCCATTTGTATTTACAGGTTGGAGTTTTATTTTTGGATTGGAATTTTTTTTAGGTTAAGTGATTTATTTTTCATGTTTAAAAATAATAATTTTGGTTTAATTTTTAAAAGAAGTAAAAAGATTATTATCATTCCATCGAAGGCATTGTTGTCATGAAAAGCAAAAATCAGTTTTTTTATTCAAAACAAAGATTTCTTCTGATATCTATTAATTTTAATTTTTTTAATGTTGTGTTGATTTAATGTAGAGCGCGCGCTTTTGTTAATTAATTGTTTTTCGATAGAGAGTTTATATGTAGTGAAACGTAGTGGATAAAATGTGAGTATATTAAATCTTAGCAACTATGTTGCGTCAATTCTGCACTAAAAAACGTAAAAAACATCCTTAAAATATTAGAATCTGGAATTTATTGGTACTTAAAATTAATAATTGTTTCCAGTGCAATAATATTTTTCTTTAGACTTTTTAGTAAAGTATCCAGTTGTTTTCCAATGTAAAAAGTATGCAAAGTTGCTTTCAATTATGCCAATTAAGACCGTGTACTTATTTTTTTGAAATTCAAAAGTTCATCGCGTATCCTGGCTCTCTATCTATGTATTGGTTTAAAACGGACGACCTAAAAGCTAAGCAATATAAGCTTTTGTAATTATGTATTACATTGAGAGTGCTAGTAGTATTCTTGGTTAGCACGATTCAAGCATTTGAAGGAAGTTTATTTTACGATGGAACTCATTTTAATTATTTCTCGTGTCTTAATTAAGCTGAAGATAATTTTATACTGAAAAGGGTTCGTTTTAGAGCTCTTCTATGTGGGAGTATCGAAATAACAATTATTAATCATTAAACGTACCACCTAATTATCTTGTGCTAAGATAATTGCATTGAGTGAATCGATTTATCATTGTTAGAACAGCGTATGCTTAGTCGTAGTTATATAATATTAAGATAATTTGGCACAACATTAGTCTTTGCTAGATAAAATCGCAGGAGAAGCCTGATTAATGCAGGTAGTTCTCTAAGACATGAACGTTACAATAGAGATAGTATACCTAATAGCACGAAACTACTAAAGCAAAGATAGAGCAAGTTAATTTCTAAACTAAACTTGAAAACCGACAGGAGGGTGGTTCCCCTTCTACACTCCTATACCTCTAGGTGTATGTACTATATATATACGTCCCGACGTGGTTGTCTATGAAGGAAGGAGAAAGATTGGTCCCGCAGTCAAAGCATGAAGTTGTTTCTAGTGTTGTTGAGAGAAACTTTAGACGGCAAAGCAAATAAAAATTCCACCCGTTATTCAATTCCTTCAATCGATACCTTCCACTTTTCTTCGTCTGCACAGTTGAAATCGGGAAAAGATTTTCATTTTTACTTGTATTTTTTTTTATAATACGAGTAAAGAATACTTTTAGGTTTTCGTTCCGTTACTTCGTTGAATTAATTGTTGTTTGGGAAAATTCATATAACAAAGTGATTCATTAAGTTGGAAATACTAATTAGAAAACTCTCTTAAACTTGTTTGCGAAAGCAAAAGAGCTCTGTAAGAAAAACAAATTATAAAAAACACTTTTAATTAAAATTAACAGATTTACCTACATATACAGACGTTTGGAATAATTTAAATGAAGGGATGAAAATATGTAAAGCATAAACCGCCTTTATTTTATCATTAAAACTTGTTTGTAACATATTATTGATATTTTGGTGCATTTGAACATTTAGTCTATGGACATTTAACATTTAGTCCAATGGGACATTTCGTCTAATGGGTCTTTTCGTCCAATGGGTACTTTCGTCCGATAGGTATTTTCACCTGATGGGTCTTTTCGTCCAATGGGTATCTTCGTCCAATGGGTCTTTTCGTCCAATGGGTATTTTCGTTCAATGGCCCTTTTCGTCCAATGGGACTTTTCGTCCAGTAGAGCTTTTTGTCTAATGGGAGCTTTAGTCTCTTATTATTTAGTCAACTTAAACTTTCAGTTGAGGGTTACGAGCCATCGAAGGTAGTCGCGTTCTCATTTATCACTTAGCTTGTAGTTCTTATTGGTCAAAGCTTCTCTTCGTAAAGTGATATATACAAATTTAGCTTCTTGACAAGCATCTGCAAACTTACCAGAACTTGTCTCAAAGCCCAGCCCAAAAGTAACGCTATCATTAATTCCCGGTGATATTGAATAATCTTATCAATTGGTCGGTACCCGTCATAATGCATTAGGACTTGACAGCTTGAGTGGGACTCAAGGACTGTAGAACGATTAGATAGGCTTTAACCATTTCTAGAAATATATAGTATGCAAGTATTCCAATTAATAAAATTCTATATATCGATGTTTGGATATTTCCATAAGTTCCGAAACAAAAACTCTATAGACTAATAATAATGTAGACAATCTAATCTATATTTCACTTTTATCTTTGGTTTTCTAGACTACCTGGAAAACTGAGCTTTGGAGCTTGCTCAAGTCAGAAAGGGGAAAAGGTAAACATGTAGAAAGAGCATACTTTTTGATTAAGAATCCAACACATTTACAAGACAACGAGGAAATTAGCTTTCCATTAGAGGTGCAAAAACGAGAAATCCACTGGTTCGGCAGTAGCATGCTTTCTTATCGGATATAGAAGTAAAACTGTAGGCCCCGTATCAATGCGATGTTTGGCGTGATAAAAGTCTGTACTAAACGGTTTACCTTGCCCACTCACGGGCGAAGAATTAAGATACGCGCATTTAAAAAGTGCTGCCAGTTCTCTCTGGTAGAAGAAAGGGTGCTGTCTACTCTACTAGCTCACCAGAACTAATTACGTGCTCGTCCGTCGGGATCCAGCTCCTTGAGTCCTAGTTATTGGCCTGGTGCTCTTTCGACATTGAGGTTGTCTTGGGTAAATGCTATTAGAGTCGCATCAGCTATGTTCGAACGAAGATAACAGCTTATGTAGGCTTACTAGGATCCCAATACAGAGTTTAACCGCCGGACACTAAGTCGGTAACAACGAAAGGGATTCATTTAGAAAACCAGTCTTGCTCAGGTGATTCCTAATGGAGGTCCAATCAACCCTAATAGTCCTAGGGATCCATAGATACGTATTCATCCTTCTTACGTGTAGACAGGGTTTCTCATAAATTTGATGAAGTGGAGGGGAGGAAATACACATGACAGCGTTCCGTACTTTGACATCCCATCGCCAACAATAACAGGAATCACGGGTCAAACACTCTCTCCCCATCCTGAAAATATAATTTCTCCAGATTCGGATAAATTCTAGTACGAATGGGTAAATGATTATAGTATTAGGCACGGAATGTTCCGCAACCTCAATTTTCCGTTCAAAAGCAAAAAACTGTGATAGTCAATGAAAAGCACAAGTTAGATGAACACCTTATGCATGCACTCTAAGCGAGCAGTCTAAAGTTGAAGTTGCACAAGATTATCTCTTGCACTTTTCTGTTAATTATAAGAACATTAAAAAATCAGCAAAAAGCATAAGAAGGTAAGACCAAGTTAAGCCGGCAGACTTGAACACTCTTAATATTCCTGAGGAATTTATGAAAACCCTTGCTTGCAAACCATTTTTACTTAAAAAAATGGTGGCTATAACATCACCTATTTTCTTCATCTAAGCTAAAGTATCTATAGAAAAACAAACAGTCTATTGGTCTGAAATTAAATTATCTTCTAAACTTCTAGACTTCACTAAATTAGAAATATTGCAATCCTTGTTTCTGTTGTCCAACGAAACTTCTGCAGGCTACAACTTTCTTCTCAAGCTTATAGTGGGCGTAAGTAAGTCCTGAAGACCTTAAAACATGTTTATAGCAGGATTGAGCTAAAGGTTTTTTAGGCGATCTTAAGAATAAGGTCGAAGAGTTCATGTTGAAGTCTATGAATTGATTTCGGAGCTTCAAAAAAGGGATCAAAAACTACCAATGTAAAAAAAATTAAAAAAAACTCAAAGAAGAATTCTAAACATTTTTGCTTCTCGCAGAGTCGAATGCTGATTTTCTTTGAGCCAAATCACTCATAAATAATCTAAAATCAACTAAAAATACGACAGAAATTTGTTCTAGGCACACTCACGTATTCGGCTTAGATTAAAAGCCTTATCTCTAAATAAAACCCAAAGATTGTTAAAAAAAACTACTTCTGCTTATGAACTTCTGTTCTACTTCTCATACTTTTAGTTTGAAGAAGTTTAATATGTTTTCTTGTCTTGTTTATAAGTACTGTCGGACGTAAATCTTATGGGACCAAAAGTCCAGTTATAACAAAATTCCCGTTGAACCAAATGTCATTGAACCAAAAGTCCATTAGAAAAATAGCGTTAGACCAAAAATCAAGAACAATTAATTTATTTCACAAATATTAATGTTAGATAAATTCTATTGCAATAGTTTTAAGAATTCCTAAAAAGAACAACGCCGTTGTTCCCATACGAGTCCATATTTTGTTCTGTTCGTTTTATGCTTCCCAGTCTTCATTATAGTCCTCTTACTAAACTGGGTTGTCATTTTTAGAACATAGGCTATGTTCTGCTTTTTCAAGTTCTTAGGACTTTTGCGTAACAAGTATGTTGAATCAGATTTAATCGTGATTGAAGTTGATTCATCAATTTATAGAGGTATCTCTCAGTTTAGAGCTCTGCAATAAACTTTACGAATATTTTACAACTGCCATGTACGATATAAGGTTGCGAAGTACCTTTTTGTTATATGTAAAACGGGATTATGTACTCAACTACACAATCGGCAAGCTCGCTCTCGGGTCTAGCGATTACTGAAATCTGTTTAAAGTTCATATAGAATGTTCCCTATTAGTTTAGAATCGTACAGGGTGTGCTTCTGTGATTTCATTACTCCACAAGTATTTTTGTTTTTGAAAATGATAATGACATAATCATTAAAGAGAACAAAACTGATGGATGAAATAATTTAGTGCAATTTATTAATATAGATTTGATTCTTATGACATCTTATTTCTAAGACTGGTACTGGACATAAGTAATACTGCGCCCTAGGTAGTCGTTAAATTGGATGCTATACCTAAACCAAAAAATGAAGGATCTAAACCGAGTGAATCTAGCAGGCGCAGATTAGCAGTCGGAGTTGATTGTGAGTGAGCCTTGTTCCCAAATTGTCAAATTTAGACAGTTTGAAATTAAAAATTGTCATTGCAATCTGTCAAAGTTTTGAAAGGTTTTTCACAACTTCAATTGTTACTTATTAAACTACTATTAATAAATATTAATTGGAGTTGTGAAAAATCTTTTAAGCAGCAACTAATGTCGTACACACTTTTGCTATCAGAATGTTATTTATTAATAGTACGAGTGGTTTAATAAGTAACAATTGGAGTTGTGAAAAACCTTTCAAAACTTTGACAGATTGCAATGACAATTTTTAATTTCAAACTGTCTAAATTTGACAATTTGGGAACAAGGCTCGCTCACAATCAACTCCGACTGCTAATCTGCGCCTGCTAGATTCACTCGGTTTAGATCCTTCATTTTTTGGTTTAGGTATAGTAGCTTTCGCCTGGATGACGAAATACTAACGTACTATGCGTCTCACCAGTGTTTGGTATTTCAGAGTTTAGTCCTTGAAGTGTCAAAAATTGGAGAATTTAGGCTTTAGGATTCAGGGATGATTCAGGGGGTGATTCAGGGGTGATTCAGGGTTATGGATTCAAACAACTACTGATATTGATTAACATAACTATTTTTGTGTGTTTTCATGATAAACTCCAGTCGGACTACACACTCAATATTCAGAATGCTGTAACAAGGGATGAATCTTGGGTAGGTAAGGTTATGATCCTGACTCCAATTTCACAATAGGAAACGGCCAACTGACCTCAACTCAATCAAAATACGACATTACGTTACTGTTTATAGTTTATTTGGATTTTGAAGGAATTGTGTGGTCGTAGTTTGTACCTAAAGGGGCTATACGGAATACTATAATGAACTACCAGAACGTTTGCGAAATGATGTGCGCTGACAAAGACTGCATAAGTAGTCAAATGGTTTTGTCCAACAGTTATTGTCGGATAAGAAATTCCGTGTGTTCACATTGCCACATTCGCTTGATTTGACATCCTGTAAATTCTGGCTTTTTTCAAAAATTATAATGATCATGAAAAAAGGCTATTTGACCCGATAGAAGAGATTGACGCAACCGCAACCGTTAGAATAAGTGTGTGGCAAGCCAAGGTGAGTCCCTACTTTGAAGAGGATTAACTCTCAATTGTAATGTATTTAATAAGCCTTTATTAACTCAGCTAATTACCGTATTATTTAATTACCATCACGAACAACAGTATATTGGGCAAGTATACAAACCGATAAAACTCGGGTTCTTAAGTAACGTGCACCCATAGACATTTTTTGAATAAATGCTATCAATATAATCTTTATGGTGTACACTCGGACTTGTACTTTGCAAGCCAGGATTCAACAGACACATATGGGCAAAAAATTGAAATACGTGCAATTACTACGTCACTGGTAGAAACGCCTTCTCCAGACTTGTGCAGGATTTATTTACACGTTCTCCCTTCGTGATTTAGCTCCCTTTGAAAGTCTCCGTACCCCTTGTAAAAAATCTTTTTTTGGTAAGTAAATAAACTAAAATAAGGCCCCATGATGGACCATCAATTGTAACAAGTTAGTTCTAACCAAACAAATACTTTACAACTTCTTAATCTGCTTCGACGTAGCTTGACCAATTTTATAAATGGCTCTCTTTATTAACATTAAGGTAGAGAGTATCTTTACGATGAATTACCTTCAATAACGCAAAAGCCGAATTCCTTAACTCCAATATATAGATATATCACACAATAAAATAGAAAATAATGAACACCAATCAAATAATTTATTTATTTATTATTTAATTCAAATGATTCAAGCTTCCAAGTTCTAAATTCAATTGCAAAAAACAAAGAGCAGTTGGGTCTGCTCGTGATTTAGTAAAATAGAACTGATCTTGTAAGCGGCACCTCAACTGAATGCTTAGAGGATGATGATTTGCTATTTGATCACCAAGGAGGAAAACGTTGATAATATCAGTAATTCGGATCTCTTCCTCAATTTTACTGAAGAAGATTTTATGATTTATGACTATTTATCAAATGTGAATGCCAGGAAAAACCTAAGCCCATACAGGAAACCTTGGAAAATTGATCATTGACTAGTTAGATGGCATTATTTAAAAATATAAAATTAAAAGGTGAATATTAATTAAACTGGTATACAGGATGATGCATGGATGATGATGATGACGACGTAATTTAATGCCAATATACGGGGTGATACTAAAAAAAAGTAACCAGAAAATCTGTCTTCTTGTCCAACGGTTTTTCACTGCCACATTGGAGCCAACTCATAAATGGACTGCCCCTGGATAATATTTCGCCAAATGCCTCGGTTATAAACAGTCGATATACGTTTGCCAGGTAAAGATAAAGTCGGCTCCCAGCCTTGTATCTACGGTGCCTTTGTTGGAAACCAGGTCCACCAGGACGAACCACCTGAATTCGCACATGAGGACCCGAGTAGTGCTAGTAATAGAAGGAATCTATAGATTGGTAAGGTCATGATGTCACCTAACGGAATAAACTTAACTAGAATCAGTACCGTCAGATCCGTATTTGCAAGAGACTGCTAACGTGTAATAGTGCCCCGCACTAGCACAGCACCAGAAAAAGTCGCCCTCTCTCACCCACTAGTAGACGCAACCAGCTAAACTCAGACTTTGATTGGTAAAAACCTAGAAACCGATTGGTGGATGAGCACAAGTCTCCTTGGCTCCTTAGGCTCGAGTGTGCGTGCTCTGTCAATGAATTGTATGGTCAAGCTTTGATTTTGTAGCTATTATAGAATTCGAACAAAAGTAGTTTTGTTTAAACTCGCGATTGTTTGCAAAATTGTTTGGGAAATATAGTTCTATGACTGCTAAGCGAATAACGAACCTAACCAGGCGCAGATAAACTGTGAAAATAGTATTGTGTAAGTGTAATAGTACATAAAATAGTATCTCTCCCAGCTTACCCTCCTCTCTTCCGACATATCTTCCTCTCTGGCTTACCCCTCCCCTCCGGTTTTATTCTACATACATACATACGGAAATTCTACTTAATTCTCTTACTTAATGATAAGAATAAAATCAAAAATCGATCTTGTTTAAAAATTCTTGAAAAAGTCTATTGGCACATATTTCCAAAACATGACACAAAAATAGTGTTGGCAAATTTCCGGAAATTTGTTTTGGTAACTTTCCATTGAAATATTTTCAGAAACTTATTGAAATGGCAAATTTAAAAAAAAGTTGATTTCCAAAGTGTTTATACTTTCCTAGAATAACGGCCTAATTACTATTTTATTTGTTGGTGCCCTTTGCTACCACATATTTATGTATAATACAAAAACAAAATATCGGAATAAACTGGATGCTACACAGCGAAAGCTTTAATATAAAAAAAAGAATCACGTAAATCTGCCCAGTGGAACTCTGAAACGAACTGGAGCAAGATAAGCCTTAAGTTTTAAATATATAGATAAAAAGTAAGTACTGTTGACTAATATACAGAGTCAAAACTTTAATATAAAAAAGTATAAAGCAAATCGGTCTTGTAGAACTCGCAGACACAGTGGAACAAAAATGAGACGAGTTTTAAATATATAGATTAGTAAATTGATCTATAATAATTAAAAATCTACCCAGTCATTTATAATTTGTTTAATAATTTGCAAACGTATCTCGCGATGATTTGTTTTATCCAAGGAATATGAAACAGCTATATAAATAACCAATTGTCATCATTTAATATTTGAACAATTTGTTTGCTTTCCATGGTTTTCAATTAATGCGGCTTTGTCTACGCAACCTAATAACAAATCAACCGTTAATTGCAAGTGGTGGTTGCAGCAAACTTTTATCATCGTGAATAGTTCTAAAACTTACCACCGTGCAAAGTGAGATAAAACCCCAGGTGAATATCCAATCCGTGCGCCTCAAATTAAACATTTTATATTTATTCAAATTAAAAATATAAACATAAAAAAATATAAAAATTAAATAGTGTTGACTTAATCTATACAGAGAAAACTACAAAAAAGAATCACGTAAATCTGCCCAGCGGAACTTTCAAACTAACTGGAACAAAAATAAGCCTTGTATTTTAAATATATAGATTACTTTTAGAAACCGCACCATCGCTTTCATATTCAAAATAGTAATAACTAATAGATATGTAGTGCGGCGTTATAATTTTTAAAATCCACATCTTGAGGAAACTTTATATGATAAAACAAAGATAAGGGAAAATATTACGTATATGGGAAAGCGTACATCATGTGGAAGAAAACTCTGAATCTCATTATTCTATAATGTACGTACGAATGCTTGCATGCGACATGCAAAGCGAGATTGACAAATGGATAAACGTATTTGCATGTTTATGGAACCCAGAGGAGATGCAGTTTCTAAATAAATAACCGAAAGCGGACAGATGGCTTCTGAATATTTTATTTTCAGATATATCTTTATATATAAAAAATTCGTATATCTACGATGTTCGAATGTTTCCAAATATATCTTTTCAGCTATAAAAGATTCATTCTGAAAGAGATATGGCAGCAAGTAAAACTTAGGCCTATGTTTCTAAAATTGGAAAATGCGGCAATTATAAATTAGGTCATTTAAGAATCATTAGGTTGGTTAAAATGCAATTTCCTTCATGTTCATTCATTTGAGCATGCAAGGGTAACACAAATAACCTATCGATTTACTTTCCGACCTCGTTTTGAACTCTTCTACTGCAATTTTATCAGAGTAAAAATTATCACGAATAATATGTCCGTGCGGTTTGTAGGTGTTTAATTTTTGCCTCTCAATTTTACTTTTCCTCGATAAATATTGTGAACATAGAATTATAAAAATTGAATATTACACTTCAGGTTATTCAAAAGGGTAAATTTATTAGATGTGGTTTAATTTGAACTTTTTCTGCTGTTGGTTGGTGTAAAAGGGCATATATCAAAATATTGATTTGCCCTTTGGGGATTATCACGTATATGAATGATAAGCGCTATCGGTAAAAGTACAGCCAGAAAAATTACTAAATTTGAATAATATCGGATCGGACACTCACTGAGAGCTCAAAATATTCCTGAGTCTTTATGTCATTGTTACTTCTATTAATAGAAATGGTTACTCTCTAGTACCTTGAAAACGGTCCTATTTATTTATAAGAAGTTTCTCTCTAATGTGCATTTTCCTCTGCAAGCTTACATAGGAATTTTAATTCTTTAATTACTACAAGTAATATGTGAATGTGAAACAAAGACATGCCATATCATAAAATTTCAGATCTTACCGAGCTGATTATAAAAACCGCTTCGTGCTTTAATTTCATTACGATACCTTTGCTGTTTTACAGTCGCTGGCAAATTTTATGATAACTTAAACGTTTTATATATTGGTTTTTTATATAATCCAGGTTTTACCGCGTCAACTCATCTCAGTGGGCACAGAAATAATTTTTACTGTTGCTATTATCATGAGAAGTACAAAGTGTAGCTTCCTCACCAACATTTTTTTTACTTTAGAAGAAAATTTCTACACCCTAGAGTTCCAAAACTTCAGTGGTGAAAAAACTCGAAAAAAGAAAAATCAACTTATCTTTTTCCCTGTAGCTGTAATGTTTCTGTAGATATATGAGAAGTAAAACAATTCAGAAATAAAAATAACCTCATTTAAAAGTAAATAGTGTTCAATTGTAGCTAATCCTTCTTCAGGCAAAATTTCTCTCTACCACTCTACCACGGTAAACAAGCTGTGGACGACTCTTGTCTATACTATGCTTTAATTAAATTTACAGTAAAGTACTTTAGCTCCTATTTACTTACTCTATCAAATAATTAAAAACTCCCGATTTCTGTTTTAATATTTTTAATGTATTTGTTGGCTTTTATTGTACATTTATTTGAATAATATAAAAGCATTATATTCCACGCCTATGGTAAGAAGTTCTTTTAGTTAAAACATTCGCGGAATTTCGATATAATCTTTGCAAAACAAGTTTTTGACTTTCGGTGTCCTAGGAGTAGTCTATTTTGTTTCAGATCTGGTCGTGTATTGTCCTGTAAAAAGTGGATAAAAGTGTGACTTTTGCTCTTTCTGGGTTTTGTTTTGAAGCTTTTCTGTTAGTAAATTCAAGTAAAAAATATCAAACATATTTATATGACCATGCCGTTATAAATATTATTGGTGTTGAATATTTCGTTCGTTCGTTTATCTTTTTGTGTATATTTAGTGTATTGTGTTATGTACCTTCTACATGATTTTTTTGGTCTTCGGTTGACTTTTAGATTATTCTAGGTGCTTTTTAAAAATTTTGCAAAAAACAAAGTTGTCATAAAGGGTGCAGAAGTGATTCCAAGCTCACTGTTTTACTAGCAATGTCATCTTCACAAAATGACTTTTAATTTCGGTTCCATCAAATTGATTAGCCTTAATCTTGACATGCACTTTTAGAAGGTGTGGGGTAGAATGGCTTTAATACATTCCAATGCAGTAAGATTCGTTTTCACAAGCTTAGCTGATTAATACAGCCTAGCTTAAAATGTGGAGGTGGAACCAGATTCTTTTTATTAGTTCCTAATGCATTATGCAGTCCAAGTACGCCTGATTCTTGCCTCTGAGGTCAAACCATTTTCGTGATCTCTACGGGTTTGTGAATCGAAAATGTAAATAAGACAAGGGAACTTCGTGTTGCTTTGCTGCAAATCCCGAACGAGAGTCACCACCTTCAAGTTTGAACAAATCAACCACTGATCCTCATATTTGATCTCAAGACTCAATTCTATCACATCAAATGACTCCTTTAAAGATGTTAAATACACTACAAGAACACTCGGCTACTGATTGTGAAGAAGAAGAGCTTTGACCTGGAACCTTAACTAAATTTTCTAATTTCATTATTTCTTTTTTCTGGTCTTAATTTTTATGAATCTTTTTCTTTATTAATTTACAGCCCCTTCCTTCCTATATTATATAGTAATGACCAAAAAATAACAAGCAACAATTAATACAATACACAAATTAAGTGTAACAAAATAAAGAAAAGAATGTTTTATTTATTAAATCTAAAATTAACAAGAAAAAATAAAGTAAATAATATGCGATACTAATTAATTTATTTTAATAGACTTCTTGTAATAATTAAAATTGATTATTAAAGTGGAATTAATAAAATCATAATCAATCTTTCTGCTTCCTTTACTTTTCACACAAAGAATTATAATTTTTCGAAATATTTGTCATGTCATCATATATTATGGCATTAAACTTTATCGTTGCCTTTTATTATCACCTCACTTTATTTTATTTTTGACGTTTACATATAACTTCAGTTTTTCTCCAATATAATCTTACAATTATATACATTACATCAGCAACCAAGAACACTCTTGTCTCTTTAATAAAATAATGCTACTTAATTGTTTTCTGAGAGCTTTGTCTTATATAGTTTTAACAAAAATAAAAAATCTTTTATTAAAACAATAATTTTGACTTAAAATTAACATAACCAAATTCTGGTTTTAAATATATTAAAAATACAACACTAAAAAGACAGAAATGTCGCCTTTAATTTCCTGCTTTCAATAATATTTATGGTCTATTTTCAATTTCAACATCCTTTTTAGACTGTAAATGAGAAATTTCAATTCAGATTATATTAACTAAATTAATTTACTTTTAATACAGCTGTACACTGTTCTTTATCACTAAACACCTTCATTATATGTTTAGCTAATTCATTCAAATAATTTTAGTTGCATTTAAACTTGATCTGCAACCCAAAACCCATAAATCTGTATGGTGATGACAAACCACATATCCACAAATATGTTTTCCAGTAATTCTAATAGAGAAACTCAACCTTTCCACATAAATCTCTCCAAATCATGTGGTTATGATGAAATTACAAGAAATCCCAGCAATGCATCCTATTACAAAGTTATAAAATTGAAAACAAGTCAAAAAATCCATCTTACACTGATAACATTAAAATGAAAATCAACACCTACAACAATCCTTCCAGGTAAGTCGGTATATTTATACACACACCTGTTTAAACATATCTATTCTAGATTATATTTTACCAGAATACAAGTCAATACATTCCTACTTTGTGAAATATACACACGAAGTAATGAATGAAAAATATTTTTTTACAAAAAAAAAATATAAATGCTACAGTATCCTTTATCTGTATTAAATGTATTTGAGTGCATGTTGCTTTTAAATGTATAATTTAATTCAACAAAAGAGAAACCTCTTTTTAAAATTTATTTTATAAATTGAGGTTATGTAACCTTATATGTATCATATTTCTCAAAGACCACCTAAATAGCATGACAATATGCATATGCTGATACTGCAGGTATTTATAGCATATTTGTAGCGACTTGTCATTTGTTTTTGAGACGTTGTTGTCCATCCAGAAAACCTTTATAGTATTTTTCTAGTCTTTAGATAGTTAGTAGTCTAAGAAAGCAATTAAAATAGTATAGAAAGTATTATTTGTTTTGTTCTATAACCTAAGCATAGTTTTTGGTCCCAGATGTCATATCTATTAGTAAATTTGGTCTTCTAAGATTTCTTTACCCTATCTTAAATTTTCTGAAGTTATTCCATTTTTTGCTGGCTTTTTCCATGTCATCGAATGTGAAATCTTTTATTTCATCTTTGGTGGGTCTGGTGTTTTTTTTTTCTAGTATAAAAACTTTCTGGTTGATCTTCGATTCTTCTTGTTCTTTTTTATTCAAAAGTCGAAAATACGTTTCCGCCTCTATTCATTATTTTCTTTCTTCTCCTGTTGAACTTCCATCATTGATTTCTGCACTAAAATCTTCTAACTCTATAGCCGCTTCTTATATCTTGTATGACCTTATAGAAAGTTTTCATCTCTTTTGATGGTTTGTTTCTATATGATTTATTTCTTTCTCCATAAATGCGTCCATATTTCTTTGTTGCTAATAAAACTTTTTTTACTCCAGTATCTGAAAGTAGGCTTTTTCAGTTGTCATTGGTAAATTTGAAAGTTGATGTTTTAAAAGTAACAAACAGAATTGTCTTTTATTTGCTTGTCTTAAACGGTAAAGCGCGGAAAGGTCTTTACCGCTTTCTCAAACAACAATGGTACTTTTTATCGTTGCAACAAGTAGGTTGATTTTACTACTGGCTGCTGTTAATGTATGCTTTCATATAAATATACTTGGAATTGATATTTCTTTAATACTCTTCCTGTGTAATTGTATTTTCGAAATATAGGCACGCAATGCAAAGCGGAACTTTCTCTTTCGGTCGGCAACCTATTTCGCTCTTAATAAACATATAGCTATTATTTCCTCTTTTCTCGGTTTGCAGCATCTCCTGTGCAACATTTTCATTGTATTCATTTACTTCCTGTATTCGTGATTTCTTTGTTATTTGCTGTTTACTCTGGGCAAATCGTTCGTTGCTACTAATACTATATCTTTTTGCTTTTGCTATTTTCTAGATCTAAATTCTGTTTTCTTCTTTTTTTATAATACTGTTTAAATTTATCACCTACTACTTAAAAAGTGATCCCAGTTAAAATCAGTTCTTAGTAGTCACTCTTTATCGATACATGATTTATCTGATTAATTTTATTTTTTTCCGTTATTAACAACGTATTTTGTGTATGCCATTTCTGTTAAAATAAGTGTTCATTATAATCACTCCTTTTTATTTTGCTAAAGATATTAGTCTCTTCCCACTATGGTTATTCTCATTATGCTTGCTCTCTCTCTCTCTCTCTCTGCTATCTCCTTTCTTATGACCTCTGCTTACTTTTTTGTAATTTTATTTTATCTTTCTTTTTAATTTTGCGTTCTTATCTTCCAATTTCAATAGTATGGCATCTACCATTGTTTCTAATTTTTCATAATTGATATTTATCTTTGATATCCTTATCCTTTACCTCAGCGATTGCATAGTTACTGCTCGTATTGATTTACATATCTATTTTCTTTTAATTCTGATACTATAAGTACATTCGGTCCGAATAAAGTTCCAAATCATTTACTTGTACTTTAATAAGAAGCCTATTCCAAATCTTCTACCTCCTACTTACACTTGTTTCGGAGTAAGATGGTTCTTAGAAATATTACACTGCTTTGTTTAGGCTTTCGCAGTTGTTGCTTGGCTATATTCGTCAGTAAGGTAGATCATAGTTACTTAAAAACGTTTAAACGTTTTGCTTTGACCGGCAGTACTCTAACAGTTTCTTAAGTGTTTTGGTATTTTAACTAAGCAATCTCAATATCTGTTTATTAAAAGTTTAATAATAAAGAGTTTATTACTAGCAAAGCAAGTGCCTACATAACCTAAATTGAAACATTTAAGAATGCAAGGGTCAGCTATTTATCGCTATTCACTGTCATTGTCACTAAAATGACTTAATTTGTCTGTAATTGCTGTTATGATAAGACTCACTACTGCTTATATAAACGGTTTCCGTTTATATACTGCTCATTCACATTTATTCAAAAATAGGCCCTTATGTACATGTCTAAATTAAAATAATTTTACTGAAAATGCTAATTGAAAACTTTAATTGTAAGATATTCATTAGATTTCTAAGTAAATCTATTTTAATTTTACATAAACTAGATCTTGTTATTAATAGCAAGTGAATATGCAAGTTTAGAAGGAATCTCTTAATATACTCGAAGTAATTAACTACCAATTCTGTTGGTGAGTAGCTCTACTATATTAATCTAGACGCTCTGTTTATCAGGCAACCTCTTATAAAATTAAGTGCTATTAATATAATAGCTAATAATATAACCTAAAGTTACTAAAGTGTATTCAAAAACTAAAATTTAGAACAAGTGCTTACTTTTCAATCAGCCTCGTAGCCAACAACAGTTTTGGCTAAATTTATCGTAGAAACTAATAGAATGTAAACTGCCTTAGCTTTAGTTACGATTAAGCCACTATTTCAAAACTAGAAACCATTCAGACGTCTGTATAATTTAGTTATTAAATATATTTCAGTCAATGTAAATTTGTAAATCTACAAGGTTATGGAGGAAATATGGTGGGCACATTAAAATAAAAATTATATAATTATAAATAATTTTAAAATTCGTCGTAAAATGCTAATTGAATAAGAAATTATTTCTATTGTTCATCAAATATATGAAAAATCTCAAAAGTGAGAAACAGATCTGGTTCAAATACCGTTACAAAGATGTGTAAGGTTTAATGTAATAGTTAATAATTTAAACAATGATGAGGACAATGCATAACATATTCTTAAATATTAACAAGGATGAATAAATATTAGAAACTAATACTATAATTTTTTATAGTGTTACAAACGGAATTATCTAAACTTTAAATAATTCATAATTCCGCAAGTTGCATTCCGAATGGTGCAAATATCATCCAAGGTTAGAAATTTCTTCGTAACATTATATAGCGTTGGATTAATGTTAACCACATACGCGAGCCAGCTGCTCTCATTCCAAGAACTTCTACTCAGCACATCATGCGATCGACCTACGCTAGAATGCATGCCGCACAAGAAAATAACAACGGATACTCGGAACGCCGCGCCTACAGATTCACATTAATATGCTAATGACTTCTGCAATATACAGTATATAAACCCGGCTGTTGCAAGTCCATATTCAGTCGTTTCATCGACTCCACCGAACCACAGACTTGGAGCAGACTTGTTAAGACACCTTTTTATTAATTAATTGTAGGGGATCTAGAATCTGGTGTTCAGGGGTACTGATTACCTGATCCCTAACGTGCTTAGTTGTAGTAATTTAGGAGCCTAGAACCTGGTGTCCAGCGGGAACTGATTACCTGGTTTCTTAAGGGTTAGTTATAGGACATACTGCTAGTACAGGGTCGCTCCGATCACCCTTATGTTCAATGTTAGGTTTAGGAGGACCTAACCGTCTTCATACATATGTTTGTAACCCAATGTATTGTAACTTCTTGTTGAGTATATGATAAATTGTCGTCTGTGTTTACTTCCTATCTCTGCCTTTGTCTACGACCCTCAGTCACGAAAAGCTCTCCAGCTTTAAAGCTACACACACAAAAATGTTCGTTTTTAGTGTGTTTTTTTTAAATTGATAAGTTTCTAGTTTTACTTTTTTTAATTCTTCTTTTTCATACATCTTTATTAACTTTTACAAGATATTACTAAGATATCTTGTCTACAGTGAGGCAACATAAAACATCGTCATCGGCATCAGAAAACTGATAGTGTAATATTCCCACAAGTTGTTATATTCATGCATAGCCTCTATGAAATACACATACAAACATAAGTTTTGTTTTTTATTCAAAAGTTTTTTTATTGGTATTTTAACACATTAGAGTTTATAACAGAACTGACATACAGTAAAAAAGTGTGAATTGTAAGGCTATAAAGAATTTAAAGATTTGATCTTACGCCAAAAATAATAAACACCTAAAGGTGAGAAAATCCAACTACCTTTCAAGACGATTAATTGATGTTAACGAGTAATTAGATGTGGTCTTGAACGGTAAATTGGACAATAAACGTCTCCCGGGAAGAATTAAACAAGAGAGAAAAATAAAAGGGTAGTTTTAAATAGTAAACGAAAGAGTACAAATATGGTTTTTGTAACGAGAAAATTTATAAGTTATTCAATTAAAATATTATAAAATATAAAATATCTTTATATCAATATTTATAATATTGTAAATGTGAAAAAAGGTTTATTAAATAAAAGTATTTACCACCAAAAAGGGGCGCTATTTAATGATGTGGTGAGTGCCCTACAATTTGGGACAAATTAATTTTGTAATTAAAGCAATCAACCGCCTTCTCTTATATTTGTGTTTTCCTTTGTTTGCTATTAGATTTTCATTAAAATAAATAAAATATAAAGAATATCAGTAAAAATATTAAAAAAAAGACAGGGCTCTGTTTCCTTTTTAAAATTTAATTGTACCAATACAATACCAAAAAGTGCGCTCTCTATTGAGGTTATCAAGAGCGAATTATCAAGCTGTCAACAATTACCTAACCTCACTTTACTAGGTAAATAGTGAAATTTCGAAATTGATTTTTGTTGTTTGTTAAATTAAATTTAATTTTAATTTAAAGAACAACTTTAATTATTAGTCAGGTTTGCAACTTACTTTACAAAGTCATGATATTAACAACTATACACAAAACTTCCAACAATATTAATTTCTTCCAACAATAACAGGCAAGTAATATTAATTTTCCTTTTCTGATAGAAATCTTCAATAGTAATACCCTAACTGTATTTTGTTTCAGCACTAAAAACAACACCATCTTTACAATGGGATAATATGAAGCATTAAGAAAACCTGGAATTTTATTTTGAAATAATTTCTCCAACCCCTATATAAGAATATGATATCCAAGACAGTTCAATCCAATAAATAATTTGACCACCATTCATTGTAAATACTTTTAAATAAACTCTTCTTCACATATACAATATTATGAATATCGATATCGATATCGATAATAAGGTATTTTACACTTTATAATGTTTTAATTATATATTTTATTGCTTTTGGTATAATTACAACGCTAATCAATAAGTAAGGTTTATCGCTGAATCCAATGATATCGAAATAAATATTTTCTCCATATATTTCTGATAGAGTAATATTTTAGGCTGATGATTAACAAAAGGCGAAAAGCTGTAATTCTTTATTTACAAACGACGTATCCTCGCCAAAACAGTTGTTAGTAAACGCTGTTAAGTCTTGTATATTTAAATTAACTCAATTAAAAAATAATTCGTTCTTACTAATTTCATGAAGAAAACCGAGAAATAAGCGAAGACTGCAAGCGACATAAAATGCATTAGTTGATATATTCACAGTGATAGTCGCTTTATTCCAAATAAACACGACCACAAGTAAAGGAAAGAGAATATAAATTTTCATGAAAACGTTCTCGTTACTTATACCAAAAGATTATTTAAATTGAGTTAAATTCAGCAAAACTTAATTGTGAGAATGAATTATAGGCTTATATATTCTTGTAATAGAAAATTATTTTACTTTCCTTGACGTTTCCATCTTCCTTTGCCTTTATTTCAGACTAGCGGAATTTTGGAAATATTAATTTTTCAATTTTAAAATTGTTTATTAATTTCGATTTAAATTAAAAATTAATACTAATAATTAAATAAAAACTAATTTGAGTGAAATTTATGGGCAAGTTTATTTGTGTTAATAGGCTTCACATGTCTAAGAGTTGGGATAATTGAATAGATTTCCTGAAAGTCTAATTCAATTTATTGTGACCCAAATAGGCACCACTTCCTTTACTGAACCCTTATTCACTTTTTAGACAGGATTACAAAAGGCTCTGCATAATTAACAACAAAAACTTTCATTTTGAGGTGAATTATTTACTATTGTATTTACATTCAGAAATCAGAACGATTCTGAACTATGCAACTGTAATTGTTAGTTTTCTTTGGAAAAATTCTGTGGTAGAGTTACTCTGTATTTTAATGAAAAGTCTCCTTATAAGTAAATTCTATACAATTGATAAATTAGGGCGCCAGCTGTGTTCTGCGGTTCATATAGCTAAACTGCACTAAATAGCATTTATAAATGAAATTGCATGCCTTCTCAACTTCACGTTTTCAAAGTACTAAAATATGCTGAAGTCTTCGATACTATAAAGATTTTTAAATTTGCGAGTTTTGAATTCTCTGTTTTAGAAAACGCAGAGTAGAGCTGTGAACCTTTAAGAAAAGTTCTAATATTTTAAAGCATTAGACTTTATAGATCAACTACTATAAAAAAATTTAAAAAAATTAAATTTTTGGGACGAACACACCCAAAGGCCCAAACTTGAAATGAATAAGAATTATATTAAATTTCTATGATTGCCAAATTGTGTAATTTACAATTACACAATTTAATTAGGTTAGATTAGGTTTAGGTTAGGTTAGGTTTAGATTGCGATAGGTTAGGTTAACGATTTTGCTTAGCGTTTTAGTTAGGCAGTGACGTTTCTGTGGAGCTTAGGTTGGTAGCAACCAGTTTTGGAAGCTTAGAGGCGTTTGCGCCAAAAATGATTTACATATTCGAAATCATAAAATTTTCGTTAAATTTTGACACTAATTTGGTCAAAAAATGTTTGATGGGGAGGATAAAATTGATCCAAATTTTATTATTATCAAGTCAAATTATTTTTAGAGAGCCTAAAAGGGCGAGTGCTTTTTTAATCTTTTTGAAGCACGAGTGCGCGAACACTACGTTTGCGTTTAACTGTTATATTCGCAAAATGTCATTTTGAAAGTGAGGAGTTTAAAAAATTACTTCTCTGGCCGTTTTCGTTGCAAAGCGCTTTAATTACGTCATCAAGATTTACGTAGGTTGAATGGTAAGAGTTTGCTTTGCCAGTCGTTAAGTGACACGGAAACATCGGTTTGACTACAGCAGCAGAGAAAACGCGCGTATTTGTAAGTTGTAACGCCGTGCCTTATAAAGCGTGGAGCCGGGTTCCGGGGAACGCGCTGAACCCGCCTCGAGTCGGCTCTGCTCGCATGGTAGAATAAACAAAGAGAAGTATATTCCTCTCTATAGAGGCTTTTTCAGAAATGGAATGAGAAATTTTAGCCCCACTCCCCTAAAGATAATTCCGGCTACGTGCCTATCTACGTTTTTGTTACCCAGGAGAATCACTTGAAAGTGATTTTTACTATTTGTATTGCATTAGAAATACTACAAAGTTCCAGTTACTATTAAAAAATTACAACGAAGTGGCAGTAACTTCTATTTTAAATTCTTCCCATGTTTGTACATCAGTACAGCTATTTGCATCCAACCTCAACATTTCTCGATCTGAACAGTTTAAATGTTGGGGCCAATACAAAATATTATTTTGGTCTCATTTATAAACAACAAGGTTGAAGTAAGTATAGTTCCCTTTTTTTCCTTGATTGTCACAACCTTAAAATATGCCATATCTAATTATTATGTATCGGTATAAAAAATATAATGTACATGGGTAAATGTGACGTTAGACCTTTAAACGTTTGTAAAGCTCCAAGGAACTTGGAGCTTGCTGTGTGAAGGAGAATAAAAGGTCCAAAACTACAAATTACTGTCACCACGGTTTCGCTACGTAGCCACAACGTATCTGCTACCCACAAATTATTCCCCACTTTAGTTCCAGGCCCGCACTAAAACCGTAGCAATTACGTGCTTATGATTAGTAATTGCAAAAACTTTATAGTTTCACCGGTGGTTGCTGGTGCGTAGCGATGACTAAAAATGCAGCCTGGAAAAGTTGTACCATTACGCAGATTGGATATTAGTTAAATAATAAGTGATATACAGTGTAACTATCAGTATTAGACATATAAACAAATAGCTGCCAGAATAAGTACGTGGGCGTCGATTTCCCTTCGGTAAGCTATCCCTTACTACACCGCACCGATCGGAAAATGCACTTGACTCTCTCTTGAACACGTTGTTGCTGATATTTTGTTATTATATTTCGTTACAACTGTTACTATGTATTAGTACTTACTAATTCGTTTTATTTTAAAAAATTAATTATTTAAAAAAAAATATAATTTCTATCTTACATTTCAATGGTAGTAAGATCTTTATATAAATTTTTCATATCAATAAAGAAATATTTTTCATAACAATAAAATGCAAATGGCTAAATATATTCTATTTAAATGTACACACACGGCTTTGGGAACAGATTGTAACTCTTGCACCCTCTCTCCTTTAGATGCGCAGAAAATCCACTCAATCATGCATATATCTAAATACTAATATAACTGTGCTGTATAAGGCGTTTTCTCCTTTCTATGTTGTAGTCAAAATTGCTTTGAATCGAAGCTGCAAGGTAATGCAGTTATTGTAAAACAGTTTATGACTCCCAGATGTAAGGAATTAAAAGTTATACTGTCCAGCAATATTGATTTACTTTTAGTATAAGATCAAGGCCATTTATGCTTCTCTTTTCATTTGTAGAATTCCTTTGTAGAGTCGTAGAAGTTTTTAATTCGTTTTTTAGTGAGTTAAGTTAAGCTTTACCACAAATGGAAAAAGTTTATTCATTGACAAAAATGTAAAAATTCAACACCAGACTTTATCATTATGATAATAAAGTTCAAGGTCCTTATCAAACTAATTGAGGAAGAATTTTGACTTCAAACCATTTAACATAAAGTTGACTAAACTGGTTTATAACTATGAGATTAATGAACTCGCTATTAAGTGTTAATTAAAATTTTAAAAGTAAGCTCATAATGCAGCAACCCCAATAACACAACAACGCCCTCGTACTCCTCCCGAGTTTCTAATTAAAACCATTAAAAGAGTACTTTAAATTTTCTCATTAATTTCAGACAACCATAACACAAATAATTAACAATTGCACCAAACATTACGAACTTGTGTAATTACTGTTATTATTGTCGTCGCAATGTTTTAAACGTGAACTTAACTAACTTAACTTTCCCATGCACTGAACTTAAACTTTGTTAAAGCTGTTAGTTAGTGGTCGCTGGTGTTGCAAACTGCTTTATGCCCAGTTTGAAACCACTTCAACAGGATTATATGATACATATTGAAAGTTATTGGTAAAACTGTAATGTATAGGTTCTAGTTTGGTAATACATAGATTAATGTGGATCTCGGTTTAGATGCGCCAACTAAGCTATACATGTTTCGTGGAAGCTATTCATGCTGTAAATTCAGTAATAGAAAAGTAATAATTAGAATTCATACATATATAAAAGCAGATCGTGAAAAGCACCCCCTGCTAAATTAGTTTGACTATTTATCATTCTATTTTAGATGTAATGGTCAAATTCAGTGTGATACCAAAAAACCTTGGAGTGCATTGAATACTTAGGCTTGAAAGTTTATTTTTCAACCCTTTTGTGGATAAAGATCTCAACAAGTTAAATTAGATATTAGAGCACTGCCAAAAATATCTTTTTTAACGACAAACTTCTTAAAAAATATCTGTCATGGTTGTTAATCATAAAAGCTCACTAATTCCATAAGAAACACATGAGAAAATAAACAACATCAAAGTGGGCGCCACCCATATTGTGTGTTATTATTGTTTAAATAATTGCGACATAAATCTACAACTTGAGAAAATGAATCTGTCTTGTTTATGGTTTTAAAGCAATTTTTTGAGCCACAATGAGATTATCAGGAGGTTGACTATATTTAATTATCGTTTATGAAATCAAATACATTGGTCTCAAGCAGTTGAAAATCAAGTACCAGATGTATAATGTACCGCAAACCTACCCGTCTTCTTTTAGTTTAAGCATAAAAATCCAATAATGATTACAAATTTTGATTGACTAAGAATTCCTTTCTAAATTACGCGGGACAGAATAAAGACATTTACATCTTTTCCACACGAAACATTCACAATCTGCACCCTGAACAACTTAATATCAACAGGAGACATAATTCCATACATAACGCATCTCTCGTAACGCAAAGGACCAGACCTCACTACTATTTTCTTAATCGCTTTGACCACATCGGCATTAAACTAACCAAAATATTACAAAAACGCATAATTTTAATTGAAAGGTTTAAGTTGTAAACACAACCATACAATAAGGTTAAATTTCCGCTATCTAAATTTACACTCCAAGGGCGTGTTCGTCTTTACGAAGAGCTAGGCGACATAGCTGCTTGTTAGGGAAAACGCCCAATGTCTCGATAAAACTGCAACCATTGTAACAAGAATTATTTTACCAAAAAGGAAAGTACTTACATTATATAACTTATCTATGTCTCGGTTTAGCTTAAATACCATAAAAGAAGAACTCTCTCCCACGATTGAGATTAAGGCAGGTAATAGGTGGATTGAAGCAATATAAAATTCATAGAGCTATGAATATAGGGGTGCCAGCATAATTGATTTAAATCAATATAAGAGTGGCGTTAATACTCCACAATACGGAGCTCTAGATCTTAAAATAAATCAGTCTCAATTATGCAAGGACCGAATTCCAGCATTCTGTTATTACACAAAAATAGCACATAATAAAAAGTAAAGAAGAAATAACACAAATAATACCATTTATTTATTTCACACAAAAAATCATTAGTAAAAAATAGTAAAAAAAGAAACTAGAAGGCCTTCAGTAGTAATTTAAATAATATCCTAACATGGATTATGATATTATAATTAATTAAAAAGTATTTTAAAAATTCGTACTATGATCGTTATTAGGTTTGTTAAGTTTATCAATTTTACTTGAAAAACTAGTAAATAAGTAGTAGTAGTAGTAGTAAATGTAAGTCAGAATCTCATAAAAAATTACTTATAACGTATAAATTGCAACATTAAAATGTCTATCACCTAATTATAACAATCTACTCTTAAATTTCGATACTTCGATACAATGAACTAATTAACGCTTCCACAAAAAAATAAAATATAAGGAACCCACCTGGTTATTTCTATAAACTTAATTTGATTTACAAACGTGTCTTCAAATGACTTTTTGGATGGTCAACAGGTTACTGATGACCTTTTTGGAGAAGATTTCCAATCCTCACGTGTAGGGATTAAAAACACAGCTACTTACAAGATCAATATTAGGGTTTTACATCCAAATGAAGTTTCCGAATTTCCACATCACTACAATTAATGGATATTCTTTAAAATTTAACAACAATGAAGGGGAAAACTCGCAGTTTCAACTATAGAAGTCAAACAGCAAACTAGGTTTTAAAATCTATAACAATTTTAAATCTGTCGTTTTTCTTAAAACGATAATTTGATTGTAAGTCTAGATCAACATTCTCGAATTAAAGGTCTATATTGGCTTTCCCTATAAATAATGATCGATATTGTAAAGAAAAGTTTATTGATCACAAGAAATTTGTAATTAGAATAAAATTTTTTTTATTACCTTTTTAAAAGAGATTTTTCCGAGATGGACGACGAAACGTGAAAAGAAAGAAAACTTTAATTTAGATATCTTCCAAACCTTCAAACGACGATTCAATGCTTTCAATAAATCACAAAACCATTTTATGCTCTAATTAAACTATAATTGAAAATCAAAAAGAAAAAGGAAAGGTTTTTAACAAAAGACAAGCGTGGGTCTCGTGGCTAACAAGCTGCCTTTTAATTGGTTGAATTCAGGCGTCGATTTACTCCTATCTTGGCGCGAGAATGACAAACCAGATATTTATTAACGTTTTAATAAATAATTAACGAAAATGCACCACCAATGTTATTTGAAATATTGATAATTCGTAAATAAAATATTAAATTTAAATTACTAAAAGAGAAAAATACAATAAGAATTTAGTTATCACAAAGAAAAGATCGATAATTTTGCAGTCAATAATACTAAACCTAGATGGCGTTGCAAATAAACACTGAAAGTCGAATTTTATAAAATATACAGAGTGTGTTCTAAAGAATAACCCAATAGCATTTTTATCAAGATAAAACCGATCGAGGAACTGTCTGTTACATTATCATCGCAGGAAATTTATCTGAATTTTAAGAAGGAAACAAAGTATATTCCATTACAAGCGATTTTGCGAGAAAAAAGTTTTATCAAAGATTCAAGAACATTTTGTTTAATAATAAAATAAGTAGACTTCATCTGTAATACTTTTACAAATAATAACATAAAACCCATTTCTTCTTGTATTTATGCCTCGTAAAATATAAAATATAGATCCACAAACGGTATATTTTTTTGTAAACATTGGATGTGTAAATAGGTTTAGCTCAAGAAAAACACAGCGTGTCTATCATTATAGCATCATCAAGCAAATAGCGATTTGCTTGAAAGGAGTTCGTAAATTGCTGTATATTATTGATACGAAAAATTTATTAGCGTGCTTAAAAAAATAGCCCTTGATTGAATAATTCTGTTGACTATTGCAATAAACGAATACATATTTTTTATATAATTGTGTTCTTTCTTGTGCCACAGCCTGTTATGTGTGGAGTTTTTATTACTGCTAAGTTACCTTACTTAAATTATGTAAGGTTATAATATAACTTTAGCAATGTTTGGCAAGCTGTGGCAATTTTTGAGCATTACAGTAACGTAAGTATTAATATTTTAAAGTTTTTATGAGTTTCAAACGTCCATCGTGCGACGTATACTTCTTTACGTCTGAGTTTTACAGTTATAGTATATGTTTTAGTCCGGGAAAATAACGAATGTTTTACGCGGGGCATTGTTAGATGAAGTAAAATTCCAATGTTTCAAACATTTATTTGCTGCAATAAGAATTTTACATTAAGTTTCAATTGTTTTTATCATTGATACATTTTTTACAAAATGTAACCATTTAAAGAAAGAATTTAAAGAATAGAAACTCGCAAATAATATTAAATTAAAAAACTAATCAAACAAGCAATCAGTCTACATAAAAATTATTAAACAGAAATAGAATTATTAAAATAATTAAATATGGAATCACTTCAGAGTTCAAGTTCTATTCACTTAGAAAATTTAAGTAAATTTATTTATTTAAGAATGTTTAGTTTTCTAATAAAACTAATGTGTATTTTTTAATTTAATTCATTAACCTGTCTATTAAAAGGATAATTTAATTATATCGTGGAGATCTAAATCTATTTCAAACTAATGTTTAGTTAATATAAAATGTATATATTAGCTAGAAACTCAACAAATAATTTATAATTTGAATAATTTATAAACAAGATCAATATTCTAACATGTGCTTTAAGTTAAAACTGCTCAGTTATTTAATCGAGCCGTTTATTTAGGTTAAGTTTAAATCAATATTGAATATTATTTATTATAAGCAATTTAAAAGTTAAATATTTTATATAAAATTGAATCGAATTTATTAATAAAATGGTATCACTTGCAAGTCCTAAAAAACCAATTTGTTAAATTTAAAAGAACGTTTTCAATGGATTGTATTACTTTTCTTAAAATATCTATAATTATTATTTAGTTTATTAATTATAAAAGGCCATTTCAAAAACTACATAAATCACATAATTATTAATATCTTACAGAAATTAATGCACAAACTGCATATGTTTGAGTTCATTGTAATTTTCATAATATATACATTTAAATATAAAAGTGTTTTGATTAATATTTCAAGTGTCTGTCGACTATTTGACTGCTTCAATATTTAATTTTATTTATAACTTGTGTAATAAAATAGATAGTCCAAAAGATCAGATTTCAGATTGAGTTTATATTGCATTACTTTGATTGACGGATATATTATTTGACTACTTAATTCGTAGATGTACCTGAAAACTTAAAAATTAACAATTCTCAATTGCATTTCGTATCTGTTTACCAAAGGTTCAAAATAAACATGAATGTTAGTTTACAACAATGAACTTGATTAGGGCTACTCTTTTTCTTGAGTTATCCTAACCAGTGGGATTATAATGATTTGGTTTAATAAAACTCATCTTCTGTATTCATTTATTCATCTTCATTATTATTAATGGACTGTATTTTACAATTAAGAGTGGGTACACTTCAAACAAGCTTTTTATATTTTACAAAAGAAATTTCACAAAACTCAATTATTTTTTACTTGTCTATTTTTTTTTCTATTTATTTTTCATTGCATAGGCAACGGGTGCGGTTATTATTACTATAATTAAATACACAACAATCGGCAACAAAATCTTTGAGAGTTGAGCAGACAATCAATGTTGTGTTTTCACAACATCCTGCCCTCGAGTTGAAGCTTTTTAGCTTTAAAGACAGTAGCATTAAAGAATAATTTTAGAAATTATTGATGCTGTTGCAAGAGGAGACATTAATGTTTTGATCAGATAAGGGACAAATTTTTGTGACTGGTCTAGTGTAACTTCCGTCAGGTGTTAGGAGTTTTACTACTCTTACTCTTCCATCTGCACCTTTCATCACTTCAGTTACCCTAGCTAGGGGCCATTTAAGAGGGACAACACCGGCTTCTTTTAAAAGAACGAGGTCATGTACGTCTAAATTTTTGGAGGGTTGGAACCATTTTGGTCTGTTCTGTAAAATATTCAAATATTCTACAGACCAACGTTTCCAAAATAGTTGTTATATCTGTGAGCACCTTTTCCAGAAAGATAGTATATTCTCAGGAGTTGTTGTCAAATCCTTTTCCGGATAAGCTGTCAAAGATGTACCTATCAGAAATGCCCGGGGGTTAAAGAGTTAAAATTAGAAGGGTCACTTGATAGGGCACATATTGGTCTGAAGTTTAGAATGGCTTCAATTTGGCACAATACAGTACTGAATTCTTCAAACGTAAATTGGCTATTACCCACGATTCTGTACAAATGATACTTAGTGCTTTTGATTGCGGACTCCCAAAGTCCACCCCAGTGAGGAGACCTAGGAGGAATGAATTTCCATTCCGTTTCGTTGCGAGTTAATAAGGTTTTGATTGAGTCAGAATTTTGTTTGTTCGTGAAAAAGTCATACAGTTCATACAGTCTTCAGTTGTTTTTAGCACCTCCGGAGGCGTTGTCACTGAAAATAACAGACGGGTTTCCTCTTCGTGATATGAAGCGTTTTAAGGTCATGAAAAAGGCTTCAGTGGATAAACTTGAAACGAGCTCGATGTGAACTGCCTTGGTGGCCATACACACAAAAAGGGCAATATAACATTTTACCACGGGAGTCTTGCGAAGCCTGGACGATTTAACAAAAAATGGACCACCAAAATCTACACCAACTTTCTGAAAAGGTCTAGATATGTTTACCCTTTCCTTTGGTAAGCTAGCCATAATTTGCTGATTTGTTTGTGCACGAAAACGAAAGCAAACTAAACAATTTCTAGTTATGCGTTTGATCTTCCTCAAACCGTTTAAAGGCCAGAACCTGAGTCGGAAATTAGAGAGCACGTTCTGTGCACCAGCATGACCTAGACGCGTATGTTCTTGTCTAAGCATGAGGTTAACAACATGGTCGTTAGATGCCAGTAAAATTGGGTGTTTCTGTTCATAAGGAACGTCAGCGTTGTCCAGCCTGCCACCTACTCGTAAAAGTCCAGAAGTGTCGAGGAAAGGTTTCAAAGAACATAAATTTTTATTAGAGAGTAGTTTATTTCTTTTAAGCTCATGTATCTCATTAGAAAAATATTTACATTGAAGAGATTTTAAGATTAACTGCAGAGATGAATCTAATTCTTCAGTTGTTAATGGACCAGATAATTTATCATTTCTAGTTTTAGAGTTATGTATGAAACGCAAGATGTACGCTACTGTACGCAGAACTCGAGGGAAGCATGAAAATTGATAGAAAAGTTTACACCAAAACAGAGTATGTTCGGATACACTATTGTGTACAATATGCAAAGTAATTTTTCGTTCTTCGGGAAAATTGTTCACTTTGACAGGACTGACACAGTTTTTTAAATTTAAATCAAAATGAAGCAAAAATTTCGGACCATTAAACCAAAGGCCTGAGTTTAAAATATCTTTAGAAAATAATCCTCTTGATAAGATATCAGCAGGATTCTCAGAAGATCTAATGTGACGCCACTGAAAATTGGAGGTGAGAGCTTGTATCTGGGATACTCGATTTGAAACAAAAATTGTCCATCTACTTGCATTATTCCTGCACCAAGCTAGGGCTATCTGAGAGTCGGACCATAAATTCACAGAATCTATGTTCAACTTTGTTTTAAAAATAGTGGCGATTCTGCTAGCAAGTTTTGCTAAGAGCTGCATACCACATAATTCAAGTTTAGGGAGAGAAATGGTTTCAATGGGAGCTATTCTTGACTTTGAAGAAATTAGATTGTATGACACAGTTTGATCCTTGTACAGAATGCGCATGTAAATGCAAGCCACGTAAGCTGCTAAACTAGCATCAGAGAATCCATGAATTTCAATTTTACGAATCTTCTTGTGTAAAATCAAATATCGAGGAATTTTTAAATTGTGAAGAAGAGAAATATATTTTATGAAATTATTCCATTCACGTAATAATTATTCGTCAGTTATTAATGTATCCAACTGATTTTCTTACACCACAGAGTTTGCATCAGTATTTTTCCTTTAACAATTACGGGATTTACTAGACTCAAGGGATCCAAACACTGAGCAATAGAAGATAAAATTTTCCTTTTTGTTATGGAATCTAATAGGGACAGCTGGGGTACCGAGATACATAGAACGTCATCGGTTAGGTGCCATTTTTAAACCTAAAACTTTGCTGGGAGCTGCATCGAAATTCATGTCGTATTTTTGAGTGGCTTCTTCAATAATGTTTCTAAGAAAAATCTGAGAATTTGAGCACCATTTGTGCAAACGAAACCCAGATTTATTTAGAAGAGCGTTAACATTGTCGTAAAGAAGTTGCAAGTCACCGTAGTCATCACAGCCACTAAGGATGTCATCAACGTAGGTATGCTTCAAGAGAGCATCTGCTGCTAAAGGAAAATGGTCACAATTTCTTTGGGCAGCTTCGTTAAGAACACGAGTGGCTACGTATGGAGCGAAATTTGTACCGTAAGTGACGGTTGATAGTTCTATACATTTTAGATTTTCTGTCGGGCTGTCCCGTCATAAAATATTTTGTAGAAATGTCTGGTGCGGATTAATCTTAATTTGCTTATACATTTTCTCAATATCTGCTATTAGAACAAATTTAAAGAGCCTGAATCTGCACAAGATATCGTATTGTTCTAGTTGCACTTGAAAGCCTTTCAGGGTGATATCATATAAAGAGTAGCCTGTTGAGCTTTTTGAAGATGCATCAAATACCACTCGAAGCTTTGTGGTCGCGCTTGACTCACGAATGACACAGAGATGGGGAATGAAATATTTATTTTCAGGAGCAGAAGTTTTCAATGTTAAAGGGACATATTGAGCGTGGCCTAGAGAAATGTATTCGTCAATAAATTGCTTGTAGTCTGAGAATAACTTAGGGTCTTTTTCGAATCTTCTCAAGAGTAAAAAATCTTTTTTGAGCAATTCTAAAAGAATCACCTAATTTGTGGTGTTCGTTGGGCGATTTTAAGGGCACGTCTACTTAATAAGAACCATCTTCCAATGTTTTGGTTGATGCTAAAAATACTTGTTCAACTTGCTCGGCTTCAGGTGCCAGAGAAGCCTTTTCTGGAATTTCTTCTATGTTCCAGAATTTTGTAGGAAGTTTGTCAAGTTCTGAGTCTTGTGAAGAATTTGCATTTTCTTTCGGATAACTACAAAATACGTACAAGAGTTGGGGTTTGTGAATGGACAAGTAAGGGGTACGTTTTCAGCTATTATCCAGCCTAAGTGAGTATTAACAAGAGTGGGGTTATTAGTACCAAGCTGGACTATCCTCCTGGAAATTAATGTATAATAGACATCGGCACCAACTAGTAGGTCGATGTCAGAGGGATTTCCAAAATTGGGGTCAGCGAGCTTTTCAAAAATGTCATTTGGAATGTTTAGTTTCTCCGCTTGAATTGGAACTTGAGGTAGTTTATGAGTAATTTTATCCAATACAGCACAAGAAATTTTAAAACGTTGCCATGACAAGAATTTTCAATTGGGTCATTGCAATTGAAAATTCTTGTCATGGAAGCTTTAGTTGAGGAGCGGAGTGATCTTAACTTTTCTAGATCCATTATTAAATAAAATTTAAAAAACAGAAGGCAATATTACAGCAAAAGAGCTTAACAAACTAAACCAGTCACTATTTGAAATATGTTTCAAACTACACTACAAAATGTCATGTGAAGCAAAAACCAATCAATTAAACACTAAAAGGGTAAGAACAGGAACATTAATATTGGAGCACAATTCCTAGTTTGTACTTATCTGTGGAGAGCTAGAGAATCCAAGCACAGTGCGCTGTCACTGAATTTCTTTGAAAGGACGGGATAAACTTTGGGCTTCAATAAAACTAAAGGTTACGAGCAAAGTTGTCACAACAACTCCAAAAAAGTATTTCAAATAAAAATACTTCTACCCATAAATACCTAAAGCATAATTTAAAGTAATTAGCATCAAGTATTGAGGGCTTCGGTTACAAAGTTGTTCCAATACGACATCCGGCTCGAAGGACCATATGATTAGGGATATTCTTTTTCTTGAGTTATCCTAACCAATGGGATTATAATGATTTGGTTTAATAAAACTCATCTTCTGTATTCATTCATTCATCTTCATTATTATTAATGGACTGTATTTTACAATTAACAGTGGGTACACTTCATACAAGTTTTTTATATTTTACAAAAGAAATTTGACAAAACTCAATTATCTTTTACTTGTCTATTTTTTTTCTATTTATTTTTCATTGCATAGGCAACGGGTGCGGTTATTATTACTATAATTAAATACACAACAATCGACAACAAAATCTTTGAGAGTTGAGCAGACAATCAATGTTGTGTTTTCACAACAACACTAATCGCACTGTATACCTACTATAGATGAATGTTATAAATGCAGAATCTGTCAGAATACAAAAAAATCAGTTAGACTCGTATAAACCAAACACGTGAAGTACTTAATTATGCAAGACAATTACTACTGTGCACGGTGTGCTAATCTAACTGAAAAGGGTTTCTTGCTATAAATGTGAATCCAGATTTTAAAATAATAAAATATTTCAGTGAGAATTAAACCAGAAACAAAAGTGCCACATTTAAATTTTAAATATGAAAAAGAAATGTTTTACCATTTTCATATATCTATACATTCAGAAGAAAACAACTCAATAAGAGCTAGACAAGTTTTTATTATCATTGTCTTTAAATTACTGGCCCGTTATGCAGCAAAATCATTCCTCCGCATAAATTCTGAATAATGAAAGCGTCAGTATTGCAGAGATGTCGGATTCTTGTAATATGTAAATAAGACAGGAGTTGCATCATCAAGAGGAATGGTTTATGTTTTGACGAATGTTTTGTTTGTGGTTTTGGTAAACCTATCTGCATGTGCAATTCTAGAGAAGGCCACAGAAGGTGGTTTTACGTCTTACTGCAGTTGTGGTAGGTGGTTTTGCAGATAAGAGAGGGGGGATTGCCTGAGGCAATAAAGCTCGTCGCTGTGGTGTAAGCTTGAGTGAGCTTTTCAGTTGAAATCGTTCCTGGTTATATGCATGGATATTTTATGCGAATATATGTTTGAATTTAAAATTTAAATTCTTTTTTCTTGCTTCATCCAGTTCCGTCTGTATTTTTTTGGATAATAAAAAATAAAATGCGATGTTGTCAAAGAAATATAATTTCAGAATTGTGAAATTCTACACGATATGTTTCAGAGGAAATTGTTGCCTTTACATGTTTGTGTATAACAGTTGAATGCTCTGTTTGTGTTTTGCAAGAACGAATTGAATTGGAAAAACAAATTCGAACATCAAATCAGTTCTACTTCATACAAATAAGTTAATGGAGTAGTAAGTGCCTATACACCCATTCATTCATAGATTGTAGTAAAAGAAAGGGCCTTCAAGAGGACGCAATTGAATAACTTGAAAGGAAGTTGTAGTTAAAGGCTGCCGATACCAGTAACTGCTATAGCTTCTTTAATAGAGGGCGTCGATATTACCTCAAATTACAGCAATACAAGTGTGTAATAACTTGATCAGTTCTAAGTCCTACTATTACTCGTTATAATACTTTATTATTCTTGTATAATCTTTTGTAATCAAATTGAAATAAATCTTATCATTATACTATATGCACAGAAACTAAATCGCGCGATTATTTTAACCAAAGTATTTACAAATGTAGGTATTATAGGATTGATTCATATTAAAAGTGCAATCCTAATAAAGTTAATAAATTCTTGAGTAATTAAAAACAAAATTGTTTTTAAACGGACAATTACTAATACTAAGAAATACTAAATAAATAGTATCCTAGGCTTGTATTAATTTACACTACTAATTTACGATTAATAATAAAAGTTGTCTTCGTATTAGACTCTTTACGGATCTTTAATATAGTATTTAAATGGGAAGTATTTTCTGATGTAACAATAAAAACAATACCCGCCCCGCAAATGAGCGTCAATTTGTACAAACATAAAAGAAGTTATACCTACGTAATAAAAGTTCAAAGCGCCGACTGAGATTACTTACTAATTGAAATTGCTTTCAGGTGTCATGGGTGTTAATTATAAATGCTCACTAACTTTAAATTAAAAACAGAAATAAATAAACAACATTTAAGAGCGCGCCACTTAAATTATTTGTTGTTTAGAAATTGCGACATGAGTGTACAATTGGAAAAAGAAATCCGTCTTGTGTGTGTGGTTTTGAAAGATTATCTTTAAACAATTGTTGTGTTAATCTGTAGCAGCTGACTGCATATGTTTAATTCTCATTTAAGTAAAGTTCATGCACCACAAGTAGTGGAAATAAAGCACAAAACATAGTATGTGAGACAAGCATGTTGTTTTTTGATTAAAAATTTAGAAAACATTAATTGCCTTTTTTAAAACCTCAATAACAACTTACATGCCTTAATTACTGAACAGTCAATTTTAAACTCCGAACTATGTTGATAAACAACCTCATTATTACATTTTTTATTATTGCTCAGAATTGCCGGAACAAATTCAAATCACCCATTACTTATTCGGTTTTCTAAAAGAATGAATACGTTTATTAACGTAGCATTTACTATAAGCTCTACGCAGAGATTCCACAAAATACACTCATGTTTGTTGAATATTAACAGGGGAATTAATTCCCTAAAAAACGAATTCAAAAGGCCAGACTTTACCATTAATTAATTGCTTGCCGATTAGCATTAAACTAACCAAACCAACTAAAGTACAACTTTTAGACTGAATGCGGGTATGTTTGATTTCCACTTAAAGGTTTAAACAGTAAACACAGCGATGCGGTACTGTTGTATAAATAAATCACTACGATACGGTAAGGTAATATAAATAATTTAAGTAACGCAAAAACTATTTCATTCAAGTTTCCCTTCCTGAAGTCACACTCAGTCTTCACGGATAATTACTTGAATAACTGCGATGTTAAAGCAAACTCCCGCAGCGGAATGAATCACGTATCTTTAGAATTTATAGAAGGGCGATTATATTCTAAACTGTTCTATTCAACCACAAGTTAGGTTTGACATCATTATACTAATAACAACAATTGAGTCAAGCTTGAGCACATATTTTTTCAAAAAAACGCAGGCTGGTTCCGGATACGCGAGAAAAACTGAATTTATCCGAAAAACACCAATTCCCAGTGTAATTAGGATTCATGAAATACGAAATATGGTTCCGAAGTCGATATATTCTGTTGTAAACATCTGATATCTAAAACGTTTGGCATACAATAAACATATTATTTGTTTAAAGGGGAATTATAAATTGCTGTATATTTTTGATGCGAAAGATTTATTACTGTACTCCAGAGAAATAAGTTTTGTTTAAAACAATTTTTATGACTATTATCATAAAAAAGTGATATGAACCGAATTAATTTTTGCACGAAACAATAAACCTCTCACTGCTTGCATTGTATAACCCGATATGAGTATAGCAAGGTACCTTCACGTCTTACACTTTCAGTAAAGGGCCGATTTCAATAAACAAAAAATTCAAGTAAACACTTGAATATAAGCTAATCTATACATTTAAAAAAGAAATCTCTGTACCCATGCCCTTGCAAACAAGCCACTTTCTTCAACACCAAATTAAAAAAGTCCCACACATGAATATCAATTTGTAACATTAACAAATTCATTTAAAAAAGAGTATAAAAATCTTCTTACTTATTCGAATTTTATATTCAAAGGTGTTGGGCGTTAACCTCAAAGGCTTATTGATTTCGGATAGGGCACAGGAACAATTGAACAATATAGAAGATGCCACCCAAATTTTTGTTGTTATTGCTTAGAAGCAAATAAGGGAGTCCGCAATTCGGGAAAAGACTATCATCCGAGTTACATTAAATTATTTTTCTTTTTTTGTTATTATTTGAATTTTGTTAAATGGACCACAAACAATTTGGCGTGCCAAGTTATAATGAATGCTCATTGATTTTTAATTTAATTTATTAGTTTAAATTCATGAAAATTGGTTAGCACAATACGCAATGCTTGATTTATGTAGTATATAAAACAGATTGTTAATTTGCTAATTTCGTCGCACCCTGTATTGCTATGCTTTTGCGTTTTATATTGTATAGCGCTAGGGACTTTTGTATTCTCTCTCCGTTTAGTTGCCATTTTGTTTAGAAGTAATTTCCTGTTGATAAGTCGACTTACATTCATTTAACGTCGATTTACCGCTAGCTCTTTTGTAGGTTAGGAACACATTCTTATGGGATTTGTTATTTAAACACCGTTAGCCATATTTGGAAGCGGTATAACTATATCACATGGTCACCTTCCATCAAAGACCGTTTTATTTTCAACGTTTAACTTCGTTTTTTCGTCCTTCTTTTATTTGGGTTGTTAAGAGATCCTATATTACGCTGAGTTGCTCGCTTACGTATAGTTATTTGATTGCTAATTGTCCTTTGGATCAAGTAACGTTTGATTTGTTTGGTGGCATTCCTCTACAGGCTGAAAGAAAACACACACCTGTATCGTGAGCTTTTTGTATTGTAACAACTGTTTATGACGTCAATTTCTGTTTTAAATGGTTTTTAGCACCCCTGCGTGCGTGTAGCACTTAGTTTTATGTAATCATTTCTTGTACACTTATAAATTTCTGTCATATATGTTATATTATCAGTTTGTGTCAGAGTGTGTACGCTTCATTTCACCCCGTAAAGGTTAATCGACTAACTACCAGGTATTAATGATTGCGCAATCTGATAGTACCTGTAGCCGCGTTAATTTCTGTGTCTTTTGGTTACATTGTTACTTGTATCTTAATCAAGTTTAGAGTAATTAGTCCCGCTCGCATAAATTCTCACCCCGTTCATATGTATATAAGAATCAATGATTTGCATGACAATACCCTTTATTTAATTGATAATAAAGCACTGTTTATCTTACTTGGAGATTTATTTATATGTGTGTGTTATTGCGGTTTGTATTTTCAGCTATCGAAATATCTATATTGGAAAAAGTCGACTATATTGTAAGTAGTCGCAAATGTGTTGCTCTTTACAGATATTGTCTTTAAATACTGCAGCTATTTTAGACCACTCTTGGCGCCTATTACAAAAGATTTCTTGTGAGACTCACGAGCTCACACTAGTTAGCTAGCAGCCGACATATTTAACTGTAGTTAAAAGTTGTTATCGTTTAGCAATTAGCAGCCCTCATTTTGTCGATAACAAGATACAAAAATTAGTTATACATTAGACATTATACATTTACATATTTAGGGGCTCCATTCCAAATACATTTTAGCTATTTTTTAATATAGGTTAACCTTAACCTACTTTAGCGCTAACACATGTAAAGACTAATAGTTACAATAACCAAAAACAAACACTGTCACATATTAATGATGCTGGAAGCTGGACAGCTGTCGTTAAACTCAATACCCTCTGAAAAAAACTTAATTTCTAAAAGTTGTAATTATATCCACTTTTGGACTTAATGATCGGAATTGATATCAAAGCAAATTTGAATCCACATTTTTAATGACTTAAAGAAATCATAGAAGTTAACCCGTCATTACTTGAACACAAGACTTTCAAAATTTAATATTATTGATTAATTACAATAGTTCTCGTAAATGACACTCAAACTTTAATAAGTAATAACCCTGTCAAGGTCAGTTCTCAAGTTCTTTGAAGACAATTAAGTTATACTATTTATGATTTCCTTGCATTAAATTAACCCCAATCATCATACTAAGAATGTCAGCAGATTATTATCAGCAAAGCCACCTCAAAGGCGAGGGCGCTGTCTGCAGACGTGTCGTCCACGCACCCTTTCTAGTCTCCATTTCTTGCTGGACTAATTCAAATGTTATATTGTCTTATATATCAGCTTTATTTTTGAAGTCTTAAGAGGGGCGATTATAATTTTAACCAACCAAGCAATATTTCTGACATCACTATCTATCAGTCCGAAATTCAACTAAACTTCTTCGCATATGTTTATTAAAACGTGTAAAAAGCCATAAAACTTTAGGACCGGAACACGTTATTAAAATCCAAACTGTAATAATGTCTCGTAAAGCATGAGCTATGGTTCTGATAGCAATTTGTTCTTTTATAAACATTTTAATATTGAAGAAATTAATATTTAAGAAGGAATGTAATTTTATAGAAAAGTAAATCTAATAATAATTGATAGTTAATAGGTGGAAAACCAGGCCCAACCTATATGTTTATACAAATCATAATTTTATTCTAATGGGTACCAAGACTTGTACCTTGTTGATTTATACCTTTTTTGAATTTAAAACAAAGCGAAGTAAATATTCTTAAATAGTAGAGAGAGTTAACAAGAGTTCACCAGATTAAAAGAAAGTCAGACCGTTTTGACAATCGAAGTTCTGTAATAACCAACAGATTCATCTAATTAATTCTGTGCGATTGACAAACTCAATCGCGGATTTATTTAAAATCAGTGTTAATGAACGATAAATAACAGAAGTTATGATAATGAATCGTAAAAGTTTACGATACGGATAAAATTAATTAAAAATAATGAACGTATATTGGATAATCAAATCAATAGGTATGCAGACGCAGAGACTAATAATTCGTTTCGAAAATAAATCTAAAGGAAACGATGGCTTGATTCTGTTCATTAAAATTTAAAGATTATTTTTAACAACTAAAAAATCAAAGAATAGAATTTGAATGAATTTGAATAAACAACACCCATCATTTTAGTATTAATACACAAAAACGTACCTAAATATGTTACAATAGTTACAAAACTAAACTAAATGGCAATCAAACCGAATAACGGTAATCTAATAATGTAAAAGCGATTTCAAATTACTACAGCAAACTGGTAAATTCTGCAATATCAATAATGGTAATATGATTATTCTTGCGAGATATTCAAATGGATTATGCTTGCTATGTTAGATATTAATGTTCATTATCATCCTGTGTAATTTTGCATATATTTATCTGCATACATTCCTAAATTATCCGATTAAAATTATTACAGATGGTTGAAAGAGAATTTCTTACATGTTTATTCTCATAGCAGGTTTTCATGCATACACTGATTTAACATTTTCTTATGTTATTTTATCCTTCTAACAATTGATGTGCTAATTTATAGTAATCGTGGCATGTGGTACTTGTGGCATATGTTTTTTGTCTTCATCTTCAATTCTGCAAGAAAACTGTAAAAGCAGCAAGTTGTACTTGCCGAATCCCAGTTGAGAGGCGAATGCTGGTAGAGAAACCTAAATTCCGAAAGAGATTGAATAGCATAACCACTTTAAAGGGCCCATCGCCGATTCTCGGTTACTTTCGGCTCGCTTTTAATTTGTTGCGATCCCATTGGACGGGAGCACAGCAATGTCAAAGATAGATGCTTATTTTCATTCTTTTATACCTGTCATGTCAATTCGTTTTACTGTATGTGTTCTGTGAAAGTGTACCCATATTGCGACAAACAGTTAATGTGTAGTGTGTTTTTTGGTGATTATGAGAGTTAAATAAACAAACAATTGAACATTTATAGTTGAACCAAAACATGAGTGGAGAAAAACGTAAACACCGCGGGTGTTTACAAGAACTGTAGGAATACATTTTATTTGGATAACAAAGACATTCACTTTTTCGATTTCCAAAAGACGAAGTATTGTGTTATTTAAGTACCGTATTAGCTTAAGATTGTTTTTTTTTAATTCTTTAACCTCAAAAATAGGTGTAATATAATCTTAAAACACACCTGTTAACTCATAGTGGCGAGAAATCGTTTGAGTGTAATGTGTGTGACTACAAATGTTTTCAAAAGTGACTGAAAGTATCAGTCTTAAAACACACATGTGTTGGTGAGAACTATTTGAGTGTAATCTATGTGATTATAAATGTTTACTAATGTTTACTGTTTAAAAGACATGTTAACTCACACTGGTGAAAAACCATTCAATAAGTAATTTATAGTTTTTATACTAAATACATACTAAATATCATTCTATAACGAACTGCAATTCATGCGAAATGTTATCATTATTTGATTATTAAATATTTTATTTTGTTGTGAGAGAATACCATATATGTATCTACCAATCACTTGTAATAAGCTTTTTATGTTTGTAAAACTTTATATACAATAAAGATTTGATTTAAATTAAATAAAGACAACAATTGGTGTATAGTTTTATTAAAATCATCCCTTATATACTGCCCAACTGGTATATGTACATACGAAATTAACAACCCTGGACGTTAGCTGGTTGAGCTCAGGCGTGGTAAATATTTAAATTTGGCGCGCATTTCTGCTGATCCAATTTAAAGGGCCAAGCGTTCCAAGGTCATTGACACTGATGACGTGCGATCAAAGACGCCGCGCGAAGTTTCGCCTCTCATAATATCCTACTCTTTGGTTTCACCCTGGAGTTTATTCCAAAGATCAGAAAGTTTGAAATAGAGATGTTTTTAAAAGATAACTATTTAAAAGAGAAGACAAACGCTACATTAGATGGGTTTATTTAAGTCATTCAATTTAATTTGAAGTTAGTTGATTTGCTGTGTTCATAAAATAGGAAACAACATCCTTTAAACAAGACCGAGTATGAGTATTTACTTCTCGACAATGAATCGTTTTGATTAAATAGAACATTTCAGCTCTCGTATTCTACGAATAATCTACATATATGTACATACGCGTTCTATTCAAAACATCTAGCTGCAGTAAAATTATCTTTCTCAAATATTCTTTATTTTTATTTTAAAATCCCTAAACAAGCGTTTCATAAAGGAAGCACATGTTTTCTCTGCAAAGAAACTACACGGAAATTGTACAATAAATTTCCCGGTATTTCAAATTTAGAAGAACTTTTATTTTTTTCGTTTTTGATGTTTTTTTTCTTTTTATTAATGTAACGAAGTAGAAAACTTGCTTTATAATAATTATTAAACTTTAACGATGCAATGCTGCAATGTGAAATGTTCTACACGAATATGATAGTTGAAGCAGCTTAGCGATATTAATCCAGATGCAGAATTTTTTAGCGAAAACAGGTTTTAATTAGAAAATATTTTTTATATACTTAAGTAAAACTGTACTTCACCCTCACCCCCCCCCACACACACATTTTTTACTCTGAACACGTATTTTAATAGCTAGGCTCTTATCTTCAACAGTCACTAATAAACTAAGCTAAAATCTAAAATCTAACCTTATATACCTACAGAACTTTACGATTCGCCCATAATCGCTCCACATAATTCGCTCTAGCGTCGCCCTACATATGCTTGAACAAAATCGTAAAATAAAAGGCGTATAATTAATTAAAAACGTAACAACCCAACAGAACTTAACTGTTTTGAAAGCTTAGATATTATTAAGAATAGAAAAATGCTAATACACTGTAATTTAGGTCCTTGTCCAGGTAATCAGACAAACCTGGCCGATTATCGACAAACCGTAAAATTATGTATGGTTGCGCTTCTCTAAATTATGTTATTTTAACACTAACGCGCGCATCGCAAACACTCGCAAAAAGAATCACACACATCAAGCTTTCTTCAACGAACGCATTAATTAAAAACCAGAAGAAAAATAGTGACAAGTTGAAGCGACGCATATTTTATTAATTTATTAACTATCAAAACTAAAATAAATATAGTGAGAAGATTAAGAAGATCGTTTAACTATTGAAACATTGATAAAGACGCTAATAATCTATATGGAATGAAGAGAGCAGTATTAATTTTCACCTTCCCTCCCTGTCTCCTGATGTTCTAAGATCTAAAAGGAACGTCGGATTTTTCAAGCTCCTTAAAAGAACTACCAAACTGATTGATCGACAAACGAACCAGCACGTAAGTCTCCATCAGTACGCAACAATGTAGATATATAAGATTAGATTTTAAATTTTAGCTTAGTTTTGCTGTGCTAGCTGTTGAAACACATGTAGAGTAAAAGTGTTTGAGTTTATTCTTCTTTATATCTTTATTTAATGAAATCTGTTCATCTTATTATATCTTAATAAGGTTCCAATCTTCAGAGGAACCGGGAATAGGGGTATTATTTGCTCAAACAGATTTGTTTACGATAAACGCAGCGTTGTGTTATTTGTTGCATAATTTATTTTGCGTAATACCGTTTCTAATAGCATTATAAAACTGTCTTGTTTTTCTATTTTATGCGATTTATATGGACTTCTATCCATATCTTATATGAACGTGCGCGTTAGACTTGGGCGCTACTTTATGTAAATTTGTACTTGAACTACATACTTAAAGCACTTTTTGATAAGTAATGTGAGTAGTCAAAGAGAAGCGGAAGCAAATATGGACCATTCATGAAATGGTGCGAATTAAAATGAATGTAAAAATTACAGCAAGAATAAAGAAGAAGTACACTAGCAAAGGCAGAAACTCGAATTAATTTCCAAAGTAACTTCGACAGTAAGTACAGAACCCAACTGAAATAACGGAAATAGATGGAATCTTTTAAAGGGCTCAATAACATTATCAGCAAAAGGTACGATAGTGAAAAAAGATTGGCCAGAGTAAATATAATAAAAACCGGAAAGGAAGGAAGAAAAAAGGAACACAAAATGTGCGTACAAACAAGCGAAGAGATAACAAAAAGAAAAACAAATCGAAGAATTAGAACATACATTAACAAATAAATCAGAAATTTTTATCAGGCAGAACTAAGAAAGGAAACAACAACAGGAAATGAATGATACAGATACTGGAAAGATACTTTAAACCAGTATTAAATGTGAGGACAAAGAAACTAACGATGAGACAGCAAAGAATAAAATGTGTTGTAAAAACTAGAAAGGATGCCACAAGAATAAAAAGATGCTGTTCTACTTAACAGCCATTTACAAGAAAGGGGTCGAATCAGAATGTAGCAACTACAGAGGAATAGCTCTGTTGGACACGGTTTACTAAATAATCTCCACAGAGTTAAAGAATCAATTGGAAAAGAACTCGGATAACATCCTAGGAGAGTACCAAAGTGGTTTTTGAAGAGGGCGTTTTCACCATTAAGCAAATAATCGCCAGTAACTACAACCACAACATAGCCATCCATTTGCTTTTCCTTAACTTTAAGCAGGCATATGACGTGATATGACCACCGTTGTTAAGATTAATAAAAAATGATACTGGCGGATGTAAAAATTAAAGTTAGAAACAATGGAGAAACATCAAAGAGTTTCAAAATGAGAAAAGTAGTGAGACAGGGTGACGCACTGTCGCCAATTCTATTCAACCTGAGGCTGGAAAAGCTAATGAGAGACAGTGGTAACACAACCAGCGTGACGATAATAAGTTAACAAAAGCCAACAATGCCTAGCATACACCAATGATTTAACACTGATGTCGAGATCAGCATCGGAATTGGAAAAGATGACAAAGGACATAGAACACCACGTCAGAAAAAGAGAACTGCGTTGAAAATCAAGTATATGGTGATAGCAAACAAGCAAATGAGGACGTGATGCACTTATACAATCAACCTAACACAACCCCAGTCAAAAAGACTAAGGGTGGGGTCCATTCACAAAGACTTGCCTAGGACAGGGTGCCAAAACAACTAATAGAGAGAAATGGGTGACAATAGGAGAGTGGTACGTCCCAAAAAAATAAACAAAAACAAAAAGACTTTATTCTTGAATAATGTTAAAAATAAATTAATTCCTCTACTGGAAGCTAACAAAGCGCCTTATTAATGAACATGTAAAAAAAGCATAAGTGTACACAATCTGTTCAAGGATTTGCAAGTAAATATCCAGCCTACGAAAAACCTACTTAAGAAACAGAACCATGATGGAAAAATGTTCGGACATCGCGTCTGTCAGACATTGTCTATAGGTAAATTGTTTGAATATATATTTAAGTATATTAAATATGTTAAATTTCCAAAACTTGACATTATTACAGTGTTTATCTAAATAAACAGCAGGTGAGTTTATTTGTATTCAAATATGTCATTAAAAAATTTCAGTATTTATAATTTAGCTTTAAAATATAAATTGTTGGTTATTGTAATGTGTTTTACACAAACAAAAAACGTACGCTAATATTTTTATTATAAAATTTTAAATTTTTAAAATTTAATTTACATCTGTAATCTGCCGCGTCTCGGAGGAATCCTTCAGGATTACAATAGTTGTATTCATAAACAGTAATTCGTCATACTGTTGAAAAGTATAATCTTACAAGTAATAATATGAACAGCTACAACATTAACAGTATTTATAACACAGCAGTGCGATACCTTAATTGCAATTCTGGCCAGTACGGAAAAGCAGATGGCTCTGCAACTACTGAATCGAAAACCAATTCCAGAATTATTTTTTGTCTTTATACTTTAAAATAATTATTTAAAAAACAATATTCGTGATGACACAACTGTGGATCAGTAGCTTTTATTAAAAAAAGAATCATGAGAATCGCTTCAGTAGGAGTCGCTGGCGGTTTGTAGAAAAAAAATCGTTTGCGTTGTCGAAACTTACAATTTTGAAACTAATTTTGAAGTGGTGTGTCTCAACAAACTCTTAGTTATTAACCTAAAAGGTTCCGAAAAATGTTGGAAATACAATAACTAACCATTAAATAGTATGAAAATACAAAGTCTAGACATTCAAAATGCCTTTTTTATTTCGTTACTACAAACCAACCCCTTCTCCTCAATTCAATTTCTTTTTATTCTTTAAATTCGACCGAGGCAGGTATGAAAGCGATAGATATAGGTTATTGCCATTCAATCGTATATTCCACATTCAACATCAATACATTAAAGAATAGCAGGAAACTTTTACGAGTCACAAGCTTTTGTGGAAATACCGCTGACAATGCAAACGTTATTAACTATGCAACAAAATCAATATTGAGGACGGAAAATACCATTTCGCTGTTCTGTATGAATGGCTTATTATCTGCATAGATCATTGAGCATAAAACCAACTTGTTTAAAAAGGGAGATAATAATGCAGTACGATGCCAAGTTTTCAGCTAAGCATAGAGCTAACAAATAGATTTCTTTTTTATTTTCATACCCGGTCATAATTTTGTGTAAATTGCGCATATAAACACAAGAAGCATTTTTATTTCGAAAGGACAGACTGTTTTCAACATAATAATTTTTCTTTTGTGTACAAATCTGAAAATAAATTCGTATCATGTAACAATATAATTCACTGCGAGATGGTTAGTTACAAAGTACTAAAAATAACTACATATAAATTATTTCAAGGTGAAAATTATAAAACGGTTCATAATCTAATACAAATGTAGTTTTTTAGAGAACTCAAAAAATTGTTAGGTGAGTCTCGCTCGGGGATTAAATTATAATAAACTTGTCTAAATAAAACAGTATCTAATTGTCAATGGCGTAAAAAAGGTAGACTTAATTGAACTAAAAAAATGGTTACGTCTCGCATCTGGATACTTAAGCAACAGATCCTATACCATTTCAATCGTATATAATATTGTCACGTGGGGTTTCGTGATTGAGGGTCGTAGTCAGAGGTAGAAATAGAAAGTACACACAGACCACAATTAATTATATACTAAACAATAAGTCAAAATACAATAGGTTACAAACATAAGTATGAGGACGGTTAGGTCCTCCTAAAACTAACATAAAATGAGGGTGATCGGATCCACTCTGTACTAGCACTAAGTCCTACAACTAAGCCTTAGGGAACCAGGTAATCAATGCCCCTGGGCATCAGGTTCTAGGCCCCTAAATAAACTACAGCTATGCACATTAGGGATGTTACGTGCTAATTTCGTAGCACCCTGTATGGCTATGCTTTTGTGTTGGTTTGTATAGCGTTTAGGGATTTTCGAATTTTCTCTCCGTTTGGTTGCCATTTTGTTTAGAACTAATTTTCGGTTGTTGATAAGAGACTTCACTTTGTTTTGTACGCTCGTCAAGCTAGTCCTTTATAAAGAATATTTTAGTGGCATCACCGTTAAATTAGTTTTTTCTTGGTGTTGTGATATGGGAATTGCATTTGTGCAGATCTATAATACATTTTTGGTGGTGATTTCCAAGTTTGCTTAGAACCTTTTGGGGATTTTCCCACTACTTCTTTTTAGAGGTTATAGGAGCACGTTCTCGTAAGTTATAACTAGGTATAACTAGCTCATTAGGTCACATTACACCGAAGGTATTTATAAAATGTTAGTTTGGTGCATTCTGGTTATTTGATTCTATTTGTTACAGACCTTTCTCTTTTCTGGTTTATCTTGCATATCTTATAATCTTCCTGGTTGTCTAACCATGATTACATACACTTTATTGTAAGTGTGGGTTGTTAAAACACCACTACGTTCGACCTGGTTGGTGGCGTTCCTCTTCGGAATGAAAGAAGACACCTGTATCGTGAGTCAGTTATATTATAGCAACTGGTTACATCAAAATTAACGTTTGACAATCTTTATTTTTTGTAATCAAAGCTTTACTGTATATATTTGTATATAATAACTTTCTGTGTTAAATGGTTTTTCTCTAGTGTGCGTGTATCACTTATATCTACGTATCTATTTGATAATAATATTTTATCACCTTACATTGTTAGGAATATTTTGCGAGTGTATAAACGTATAGGCTTTGCTCCGTAATAGTTGAACAGCTCACTACTGGAGTTGAGGGTTGCGCAATTTGATTGGTACCTGTAGTCGCGATAAATTTACCGTGCCCTTTTGTTTATTGCATTTTGTGACTTGAAGTTTAGTCAGATTTAAAGTAAATAGTCACTCGCATGAATTCTCTTCCATGAACCACATTAAGAATTAATCACTCGAATATATATAAAATTAATTATTTTTGCCAAAGCTAATATCCTTGATAACAACACTTGATAATTTGTTTTACCTATTTTTACCTGCGAATTTGTGCATTTATTAATAAAGGCATTGTATCTCTTATTGAAGGGTGATTATTTTTTTATGTAGGGTACTTGGGGTTTACATTTACAGCTTCCAAGGAACCAATATTGTGAAAAGTCGACCACATTGGTAGTAGTCGAAAATGTGTTGTTCTTTTCTTAGACGATTCTTGGCGCCCATTGCAGAACACCTCTTGTAAGACCCACGACCTCACACTAGTTAGCTGGCAGCCAACAGATTTAACTGCGGTTAAAGGTTGTCACCGTTTTTCAATAAGCAGTCTCCATTTTGTGGGTAACAGGGAGTCAGGTAATCAATGTTCCTGGGCATCAGATTCTAGACCCCTAAAACTAAGCGGAGGGGAAACAGGTAATCAATGCCCCTGGGCACCAGCTTGCTTCAAGATGTTGATTCGTTGAAGTTATTTTCATGACTGAATATTAGACTTGAAGCAAGCTGTTTATTGCGGAATTCGTTAGCATATTAACGTGAATCTGTATGTGCGGTATTCCGCGCATTCGTTGTTACTTTCTTATGCGGCAAACAACTGCATTCTAGCGTGGATCGATCGCGTGATGTGCTGAGTAGAGGTGCTTGGAATAAGAGCAGCTGGCTCGCGTGTGCGAGTGGGCTGATAAGAGGTTCTTCGAATAAGCGCAGCTGGCTCGCGTTGGTTATCATTAAGCCAACGCTATACAGATATAGAAAAACAGGTAGGAAGTACGTACGAGACCATATGTATGATAAGGAACCCGCTAATAAAATAAAGAAGGGTTTATATCGGGTCACCGCTTTGCTCTTCTTAGTTTGTTAGTAGGGGAACATTCGAGCATTAAAGGTGTTTAGTAAACCACAAACCGAGCGTTGGTGTAGTTGTTTGTAATTGAAAGAGAATTTCATGATATTAAATTTTTCCAGAATTAAAAAAATTATTTGGTAAATTAGTACCAAATAATCTCTTGCTTTTTAAGTAGCTTACAATTTTTAGCCTAATGACTAAAAATAAAATAAATATTCTAATAAAAGCATAACCAAAATAAAAAAGAAACCTAAACTCCTAATCAAATTAATAAAACATTTTAAAAACGTAAGAAATTTTCTGCTCGATTAAAATAAATTAAAAATTACCATTTTAAAATTTGGATTTTTTCCTCATTTGTATAAATAGCCGGCATCAACAAAAGTGCAAAGTACAGGGAGATCAAGATTCAATGTCCTGATCCTGCACTACTTTCCACGAGCTTGATATCAATATTTACATCCATCACCTGAGAGTCAGGACAAAAGCAGTGGTGTGCGGGTGACATTCAAAAAAACTAACCTCCAAAGTAATGTACAAAAACTTAGAAACACTTTGGTTTGTATGAAATTAAAAACATGAAAAATAAGTTCGTTTTTAATTAAAAAATATATTGAAATGGTTATAAGGATTGTTTATTTTCTCTCATTTGAACTATGCAAAAGTTTATCCTTTTCATACAAAATAAACATCAGGAATTTAAAAGAATTACTGAATGCTAATTGAAATATTTTACTGTTTTATGTGTTACCATTGATAACAGAAATAACAAGACGTGTCAATTTCTCTTGTCACAGTATTGGTAACCAATACTATTATTATCAATTATTATCATTAAGATCAATTACGATCAAAAATAAGAAGTAAATACAAAAGATTTCATTTAATAAACAATTAAAATTACACAAATTAACACAATTAAACAATTTACAATTAAAATTATTACAATAGATTTATAGTATGTGTTCAAAATGACCTCCATGTACAGCCAGACAAGCATCTATTCGTTTTTTCATATTTTCGAATAATTTTGTGAATTAATGTATCCCGACAAATGAAACCACGATTCATCGGAAAAGAATGTGAGATCCAATAAATCATCATTGCGAAGATTTGCATTAAACCAGTTACAATATTGAATTCGTCTTTCATAATCAGGGGGAAGTAACTCTTGCACGACAGTAACTTTATATGGATGGAAATGTAGTATTTTCTTTGCTGCCTTGTGAGCTGTACCAAATGATAAACCTACAACAATTTTCATTTAATATTTCAAAGTAATTTTCATATAACTGTTACGATTACCTGTTTGTTGAGCAAGTTGGCAAAATGGTTTGTTTGGACTACGTTCTACACGAGTACGCACATCTGCAACAACATCTTCCGTAAGTACAGTACCATAACCACTTGACTTCCCCTTACTAACACACTCCCTGTTTCATGAAAACGGTGCACAATCCGGTGTATATGTCGAATTAAAGTTTCTTCATCAATTTCCATATCAGGGAAGCGATTTATCCATTCTTCTGCACAAAGCGTTGGAGAATATTTTCATTCTGCATTACCATCTCGTTCACTGTTGCGAAAATAAGCTTCTATAATAAATTTCTCTTGTTCAAGAGAAAAGTGCATTTTGATAGAGGTTATTGACCTGTAACCTGTAATTCGCAATTTCTACATATAATAACTTTATAACAACAATAAAAATATTTTTTATTTACCTTGCACTCAATATAATCCTTCAGTGGTAGTCTTGAAAAAGACTTTTATGTATAGAAATAATTAAACAACGAAAAGAATAAAGAAATAAACGGAATTAACAACGCACAGCAATGAGTTAACAACAAAAACAATTTTGACAGATTGACATCTAGGGACATCTAATAAATTCCCCAGAATTCTTTATATCACTAGTTTTATTTATAAATTGGATGTCAATATTGATATCAAGGTGATGGAAAGTAGTGTAGGATCAGGACAATCAATCTTGATCTCACTGTACAGCAACCACACCAATGCTCGGTTTGTAGTTTACTAAACAACTTTAATGATCGAATATTCCCCAACCCCACTAACACAAACTAAATAAGAAGAGCAAAGGCGGGGCCCGATATAAACCCTTTTTTATTTTATTAGCGCGTTCCTTATCATACACACATATATGGTTTCGCAGATACTTCCAAGTTGTTTTTCCACACCTGTATAACGTTACGAAGAAATGTATTAACCTTGAATGATAATTGCATCAGTTGGAATGCAACTTGCGGCTTGTATAAATTATTTACTTGCGGCTTGAATTATGTATGACAGTTTGTATTCTGGGCCGACTACTGAAATTCAGTATCATATTAAGTATTATGGGTAGTAGTAATTATTATTATTCACTTGGTTACATTACTTGGTACAGTGATCCTAAATGGAGCGATAGCTGTTGTAAGAGAGCAGTCCGCAGCCTTGAAGTAAAAAAGTTTTCTATTGTTGAGACACAACGCATTGATTGAATCTGGTGTATTTTACAAAAAGTTTGTTATATAAGTATTTAACAATCAGGTGATATAATCTAAGTTATATACAGTGCAAAATTAAATGATAAGCGTTATCCATTCATGTAATTAACTTGATGTGTTGAATTTGAACGTACAATAATCTTGTAGAATAAATAAATACTTATTTATTCTACAAGATATGTAAGGACTCTGTATCATTCGCTTTTGTTGGCATTTTAATCTGAATCGTTTAATATTAAGTAGTTTAGACGGCGTTAGCTCTTTAAACTAAAGAAAGTTGCCACCAAAGGAACAGGGAGAATAAAACAGAAGCAACGGTATCAAATTCAATTTTTAACATTTCATACACACAGAAATAAGGACATAAAGACGATATCACTTTTTTAACGTAAGTTTTGTCGTACTGAAGTGCTTTTTATAATAGGATCGAGTAACAGGGAAATTCCGTTTTATGCTCTTGAATATTAAGCAGTAGAAAGCACACGAGAAGCAGCAAAACGAATTAACCACTCTTGAAACAGAACCGAAGTTTAGAAGTGTATCACATTTATAATCCTGAAAGGAAGATGTTTCAGATATTATGCATATAAAAAAGGAATCTTCATGATTTAACAGACATTAAATTTGCAATAAATGTTAAGTGGAAATTCTTGAACTTAGATAGACGACGTCGTTATTAATTAAACTATCATTAAAGTAACAGCTGCTGATCGTAACCACTTAAGTGTTAAACTAGTTACGTATACTTACGTTAACTGTCTGAAAGTTTATCAGTACTACTTTATATCAGTAAGAAGTTTGGTAATGATTAGGTATAGGATTTGTATGCACTTAAAAATGCTGAAATATGCATGCACTTATGCACTATAAAAACGTGAAATATGCACTTAAATATGCACTTAAAAATCATGAAATATGCGTTTATTAGAAATTTTTAATAAATATATGCACTTTCATTATTAAAAAACACCTGTTTAGCGTTATTTACATTTTATTTACAGAAATTATTTTAATTAGACATCCTATGCAATAATTTAATTAATTATATTTTCTAAACATAGAGCGTTACAGTTCACAAACTCCGTTCCACATCGCAAGACGTAATTGGGGCATACTTAAAATTGTTTAATTCTACAAGCGAATAATGTTTTAGCTCGTCTAAAATGTCTTGGCCAGATAATGCATTGTTTATGCTTTTAATTAAGTGAAAACCAGGATTTTTGTCTATAACGGATTTAAATTTTTGTTTTATAGTCAAACCCTTAGGCCCTTTTACTTTATTCAAAGAAACACCTAACAATTTTACAAGCTCAAGAGATTCATCTAATGAATTTCCCTGACTTTCTAATTTTTGAATTACTTTAGCTAAACGCACAAAATTTGTCAAAACTAACAATAATTCTGCCCTCACCTCCTTACTATTAATAGCATCCTGTGCGCTTTGTATGCATAGTGCATAGTGCATCGTGTTTATTAAGTTTATTTACAAATGCTTTAATAATATCAAAGCATAATATTTTGCTGCAGAAAGCCAAGTACCCCACCTTGTTATTACAGGCTCAGGTGGGAGAGGCACTTCTTGAGCAGTTTCCCTAAATATTTGTATGCGATATGGAGCTTTAGAAACAATTTTTTTACATCTCAAATTATAGAGTTTACGTTAGGATATATTTCCCGCACTTTTTCCGCAACTCTATGCATTGCATGGGCAAGAAAAGTTAAGTGGATCATTTTTTCGTACAGAACTTGTAAGCCTGCTCAAGCCTTGATCATGTACGGTGCCGCGTCGGTGACGAACAAGAGTACTTTGTTGTACTGTATGCCGTCCGACCACAAAGTAGCCATCGAATCATTAAACAATTTTGCCACAGAACAATGATAGGTGCTCTTGAAAACGTCCATTGCTAATAGATAGGATTTGGGATTGTTCTCCGACTTTAAAACGCCAATTATAACGTTAGCCACGTATCTGAAAACAAAAATTTGATTTTTATTTTATCGAACTACATAATTAGTCGGTTACAAACAATTATCGCAAAACATTTATTTAAAAAAATTATATTTTAATCAAGCAAAAATATTGTTGTGGTTAAATATGTAACTAACAAAATAGAAAATAAAACATCCGTAAATTGCTTTGCTGTCTTTAATTAGTTAAATTTTACTAACAAAACGAACGAAATGAAGTTTCTACGCACCTTCCAGTAGTGTCAGTAGATTCGTCAATGGAAACCCATATGTAGCTATTCGCTACATGTTTTCTAATTGATTTTATGGTCTCTTCGTATAAACGAGGTAAATAATTTTTCCTGAGTGTAGACTCGTCGGGTATTGGCATTTTTGAAATTTCTTCCAGAAAATTACGAAATGCTGAGTGATTAATTTTACTTAACGGGATATCTGCAGCCGCTAATGCACTACATAGTTTTTTATTAAATTCGACCGATTTGCTGGACTCACGGCGCGACAATGTTACAAACAATGTTTGTTTTTTTGATTTCAGGGCAACACACTTTTGATGTCGAACCGTGTTCAGATGTTGTGTATCTTGAAAGTGTTTCGTTGCAGTCACTTTATCGTCGCACACTGTACAATACAACACCTTATCGTCAGTTGTAAGAACACTGAATTCCTTAACATAACTTCGAAATGTAACAGACACAGACCATTTTTCTTTACCCATCTTTACACTGTAAAATTTCAAAATGAGATGCAGTTTGGAATTTCTGAACTGTCTTAATTGAAAGATTACAAGATTAGTAAACAAAAGTACAGGCAAATTTTTCTATGAACAGGAAGTTGTCAAAGGGTCTTTGGAATTTCCTAATACCTATTTATCACAATACCGCAGGATGTAAGTATTTAAATTTTAGTTGAAACTTTTTCTTTCTTAGAAAATATTAACAAGTACACAGATGGTTAAGGCAGTAAAATATTTTAAAGCCTAGTATTTAACAATAAGCTTAAATTATGGGTTCCCCTAGACTCAACTAAGCCGCCCTTGGTTGGTTGTTTAAAATGCTAAAATTATTTAAAAAATATTAGAAATTTCATAATTAAAGCATGTAAAACGCTCAAAAAGTGGTAAGATATGCACACTCGTTCAAAAATGCTAAAATATGCATGCATTTATAAAAAAACTCCTAATTATGCATTTATATGCACTTTCAAATTGACATATGTGATTCATATGTGGTTTAAACATGTAGAAATATAAATGCATAGAAATCCTATACCTAGCTAATGATAATGTAGATAAATTAAACATTACATAAATTATATTTAAGTTTCAAATAAGAATAGTTTATACAAGAATTAGTTTAGTTTTTATTATTATAATAAAATGTGTTAAAGAATTTTATAAAATATTTAAACAGCTAAAGAATTATATTACTAATTAAGAAAAGTTAGATTACTGTAATTGAAGCTGATACTTTAAAAATACTATAACAAATTATTATCGAGTTTGTGAAACTTTTGCATTTTGAAGTCAGTTTCTTTAAATTCTTAAAGACACTTAACAGCATAATATCGAACAGCCTTTGCAAAATTATTTCCAGGCTAAAACTCTCTAAATTATACATAATCCCCAAAATCCATATTAAAAAAATAAAAATATTTTAGAACAAAATTATGTATTAACAATAAATAATTATTCAACAAAGAGAAATACACAAAAAAAACATTGGAAGGGACTATTTGACCATAGTAAACTACTATCTGATCGCTGATATAAAAGAACACTACACAATTAATTTTGCAAGGCACGTGTTCAAAACTTGCTCAAAGAAAAGACTACAGACTTGCTTAGTTTGAAGACAAAATCAACAATGGTTTCCCAAAATATCATTTCTTAGTCTTGAAGTACATGCATTTTGTTTTCATTCATGTGTCTCGGAACATTTTTTCTGTGGAAACAGCCAGCGCTACCTAGCGCTGGATGACCCAAACCTTATTGAACTACGCGAAGTAAGAGAGAGAGGTGAGGATCCGAGCTTGAATTCTTTCTTCGTATTTCAACAACTGCTTACCCATTAGGGTAAGCAGTTGGCACCTAGCCTAATTTAATTGTAAAGCAAATAACTCTAGTGTCGAAAGCAACATCAGTGAGAAGTCAATACCGACAGATAAGTTTACTGAATAAAGTTTCCAAAACATTCCTAAATTCAATTATGGAAAGAAGCACAGTTTCAACAAGTTAGTTTTAAAATAGCCGAAAGCATTATTTAACGCAAAATGGAGAATAGAGATTACTTACTTGCTACTAACAAAAAACATGAATAAACGAATATAAGAGTCACTTAAAAATTGCATATGAATGAATAGTTTATAGTGAATAGTGATTATAGATTTGTCTAGAGATGACTTTATCAGTTGAATAAATTGTACTTAAAAGTTTAAATTCTCATCCCTACTAACGATTTATTTTAGACAGGCGTGGTCAAAGGTAACCTCTAGAAAATTGTGGAGCTCTGTGAAAACCTGTTAGATACCTTTGTTTATAGGAAGGTTTGTTAGAAGTTAAATTCCGATAACAGTTATGTATCAATTGAACAAAAATATTTATACATTAAATCATATTCTAAAATAAAATCCATATAGAAATATATCGAAAACTTAATTGAACTTAGCACCTTTCGCTTTCCGGGCTGATACTCTACCAACTGAGCTACCTGGTGTCTTCCAGCAGAATGACAATTTTTCCATTCAAAATAGATGTTTGCAAACATACAAAGTGTGCTAGTTATACGTATTTGTTATATATTTGGTAGATTTGTTTGAATAATCCTAAAAGGAAATTAGTTTTATAATATGATTTTTATTTTTAATTAATGTTTACATCAATTATATCATATTAAATGCAAATCCATATAGAAAAATTATCACCCCGACTGAGAATCAAACCCAGGACCTTTCGCTATTCGGGCTAATAAATAATAATTTCAAACCCACAAACTCTAATAGATAGATAAATTGGCAGATATTAGTATAGATTGGTATAGAGATGGTACAGATATTAGTATAGAGATTGGTATAGATATATTTGGACCAGCTATGATAGTTGATATGTCATCGGTTCAGGTCATAGATCCTGGGTTCGATTTCTAGTCGGGGTGATTTTTCTATATGAATTTGCTTTAGAATACAATTTAATAAAAAAAATAATTAACTATTAATTAAATCTTAAAAATATATATTTCCATACCAAAAGAAGAAAATTTGGCTGTTTATGAAAATAGTATGTTGTTAGGTTGCTGTGCAAATACCAAAAAAGAAATTAAAACCTTCTATGTTAATTAAATGTAATTTTAGAGTAAAGCACTAAAATTCAGTTTTCGACATCTTTGCGGCATTGGTAAATTAATCTTTCACAAAATGCCGAATAGAAGTTGACGTCAAGTAGAATTGGTGAAAAAAATTTGTTACATCTTAGCTACCTTAACTTAATAATTTCTAGTAGAATTTGTAGAGTTGTATAGTATTAGTGTATTTTCCAGCAAATGTGAAGTTTAGTAGAGTTAGTAGAAATCGTTTAATTAGTAGAATTAATGAATAAATACGGTTAGTAGACCTAGAAGGGTTAAGCGATTTGGAACGCATACATTTCGGAAATTTACTTGAAAACATTTTGGGGTTGCCTGGATATATATAATATTTTCAACTGCGACTTCTTATAAATGTTTGTATTTGTATCCAGTTTACAGCATGAAATATTCCTGCTTGCTGCACATATTTGCAGAATCATTATTTGTATAAAATAGGTATACGTTACATGTCAACTTCAAAAACGGTTGTTCGATTCCTCTTTGATATGTATCGATGATCTTTGTATGTTAAACTACCACGAAAGATAAAAGATCTACGAAATGGTAGAACAAGTAAGTTTATTCGAGTTAGCACACCTACTACGGTTAACATAGCTTTCGGAGTTTTGACTCTTTTTACTTTAAACACCCTAAAGTCGTTCGGATAATAGAATCGGACATTAGAAGAGATAGTACTAAATCGATAGCTTCAGATATTAACGCATATCGTACACGGAGTTAATTTCATTTGCACAACCTCTTAAGTGAGTACATAAAGCGTGCATGTGTTGTTTACTAGCATCTGTTAGTCTAACCTCAATTTGCAATTTCAAGTTTATTATTCAGTGTTTGTTTTATTCAGCAATTTCAGTGAGTTTTACACAAACTTCTGTGGATACGATACATTTTCTTTTTATTAAACCTTCAAATTTAAAATGGCCGATTATATATTTATATACATATCATAACCTATAGCTATTCTTTTGACGTAAGTTCGATTGTCGTAGTTCGTTCGTTTACTTCATATTAACCCTTCTTACTCGTTGACCACGTGATATCACTCTACGCTTCACTCCATTTCAACACTAGTAGTGAGTAGAGTGAGTGGAGTGAGAAGAGTGAGTAGAGTAGAGTGAGTAGAGTGAGGAGAGTGAGTGGAGTAGAGTGAGTAGAGTAGAGTGAGTAGAGTGAGTAGAGTGAGTAGAGTGAGTAGAGTGAGTAGAGTGAGTAGAGTGAGTAGAGTGAGTAGAGTGAGTAGAGTGAGTAGAGTGAGTAGAGTGAGTAGAGTAGAGTCAGTAGAGTGAGTATAGTGAGTAGAGTGAGTCGAGTGAGTAGAGTGAGTAGAGTGAGCAGAGTGAGCAGAGTGAGTAGAGTGAGTAGAGTGAGTAGAGTGAGTAGAGTGAGTAGAGTGAGCAGAGTGAGCAGAGTGAGTAGAGTGAGTAGAGTGAGTAGAGTGAGTAGTGAGTAGAGTGGGTAGAGTGAGTAGAGTGAGTAGAGTGAGTAGAGTGAGTAGAGTGAGCAGAGTGAGCAGAGTGAGTAGAGTGAGTAGAGTGAGTAGTGAGTAGAGTGGGTAGAGTGAGTAGAGTGAGTAGAGTGAGTAGAGTGAGTAGAGTGAGTAGAGTGAGTAGAGTGGGTAGAGTGAGTAGAGTGAGTAGAGTGAGTATAGTGAGTAGAGTGAGTAGAGTGAGTAGAGTGAGTAGAGTGAGCAGAGTGAGCAGAGTGACTAGAGTGAGTAGAGTGAGTAGAGTGAGTAGAGTGAGTAGAGTGAGTAGAGTGAGTATAGTGAGTAGAGTGAGTAGAGTGAGTAGAGTGGGTAGAGTGAGTAGAGTGAGAAGAGTGAGTAGAGTGAGTAGAGTGAGTAGAGTGAGTAGAGTGAGTAGAATAGAGTGAGTAGAGTGAGGAGAGTGAGTAGAGTGAGTAGAGTGAGTAGAGTAGAGTGAGTAGAGTAGAGTGAGTAGAGTAAAGTGAGTAGAGTGAGTAGAGTGAGTAGAGTGAGTAGAGTGAGTAGAGTGAGTAGAGTAGAGTGAGTAGAGTGAGTATAGTGAGTAGAGTGAGTAGAGTGAGTAGAATGAGTAGAGTGAGCAGAGTGAGCAGAGTGAGTAGAGTGAGTAGAGTGAGCAGAGTGAGCAGAGTGAGTAGAGTGAGTAGAGTGAGTAGAGTGAGTAGAGTGAGTAGAGTGAGTAGTGAGTAGAGTGGGTAGAGTGAGTAGAGTGAGTAGAGTGAGTAGAGTGAGTAGAGTGAGTAGAGTGAGTAGAGTGAGTAGAGTGAGTAGAGTGGGTAGAGTGACTAGCGTTAGTAGAGTGAGTAGAGTGAGTAGAGTGAGTATAGTGAGTAGAGTGAGTAGAGTGAGTAGAGTGAGTAGAGTGAGTAGAGTGAGCAGAGTGAGCAGAGTGAGTAGAGTGAGTAGAGTGAGTAGAGTGAGTAGAGAGAGTAGAGTGAGTAAAGTGAGTAGAGTGAGTAGAGTGAGTAGAGTGAGTAGAGTGAGTAGAGTGCGTAGAGTGAGTAGAGTGAGTAGAGTGAGTAGAGTGAGAAGAGTGAGTAGAGTGAGTAGAGTGAGTAGAGTGAGTGGAGTGAGAAGAGTGAGTAGAGTAGAGTGAGTAGAGTGAGGAGAGTGAGTAGAGTGAGTAGAGTAGAGTGAGTAGAGTGAGTAGAGTGAGTAGAGTGAGTAGAGTGAGTAGAGTGAGTAGAGTAGAGTGAGTAGAGTGAGTATAGTGAGTAGAGTGAGTAGAGTGAGTAGAGTGAGCAGAGTGAGCAGAGTGAGTAGAGTGAGTAGAGTGAGTAGAGTGAGTAGAGTGAGCAGAGTGAGCAGAGTGAGTAGAGTGAGTAGAGTGAGTAGAGTGAGTAGAGTGAGTAGAGTGAGTAGAGTGCGTAGTGAGTAGAGTGGGTAGAGTGAGTAGAGTGAGTAGAGTGAGTAGAGTGAGTAGAGTGAGTAGAGTGAGTAGAGTGAGTAGAGTGAGTAGAGTGAGTAGAGTGAGTAGAGTGAGTAGAGTGGGTAGAGTGACTAGCGTTAGTAGAGTGAGTAGAGTGAGTATAGTGAGTAGAGTGAGTAGAGTGAGTAGAGTAAGTAGAGTGAGCAGAGTGAGCAGAGTGAGTAGAGTGAGTAGAGTGAGTAGAGTGAGTAGAGTGAGTAGAGTGAGTAGAGTGGGTAGAGTGAGTAGAGTGAGAAGAGTGAGTAGAGTGAGTAGAGTGAGTAGAGTGAGTAGAGTGAGTAGAGTGAGTAGAGTGAGTAGAGTGAGTAGAGTGAGTAGATTGAGAAGAGTGAGTAGAGTGAGTAGAGTGAGTAGAGTGAGTAGAGTGAGTAGAGTAAGTAGAGTAAGTAGAGTGAGTAGAGTGAGTATAGTGAGTAGAGTGAGTAGAGTGAGTAGAGTGAGTAGAGTGAGCAGAGTGAGCAGAGTGAGTAGAGTGAGTAGAGTGAGTAGAGTGAGTAGAGTGAGAAGAGTGAGTAGAGTGAGTAGAGTGAGTAGAGTGAGTGGAGTGAGAAGAGTGAGTAGAGTAGAGTGAGTAGAGTGAGTAGAGTGAGGAGAGTGAGTAGAGTGAGTAGAGTAGAGTGAGTAGAGTGAGTAGAGTGAGTAAAGTGAGTAGAGTGAGTAGAGTGAGTAGAGTAGAGTGAGTAGAGTGAGTATAGTGAGTAGAGTGAGTAGAGTGAGTAGAGTGAGCAGAGCGAGCAGAGTGAGCAGAGTGAGTAGAGTGAGTAGAGTGAGCAGAGTGAGCAGAGTGAGTAGAGTGAGTAGAGTGAGTAGAGTGAGTAGAGTGAGTAGAGTGGGTAGAGTGACTAGCGTTAGTAGAGTGAGTAGAGTGAGTATAGTGAGTAGAGTGAGTAGAGTGAGTAGAGTGAGTAGAGTGAGTAGAGTGAGCAGAGTGAGCAGAGTGAGTAGAGTGAGTAGAGTGAGTAGAGTGAGTAGAGTGAGTAGAGTGAGTAGAGTGAGTAGAGTAAGTAGAGTGGGTAGAGTGAGTAGAGTGAGAAGAGTGAGTAGAGTGAGTAGAGTGAGTAGAGTGAGTAGAGTGAGTAGAGTGAGTAGAGTGAGTAGAGTGAGTAGAGTGAGTAGAGTGAGTAGAGTGAGTAGAGTGAGTAGAGTGAGTAGAGTGAGTAGAGTGAGTAGAGTGAGTAGAGTGAGTAGAGTGAGTAGAGTGAGTAGAGTGAGTAGAGTGAGTAGAGTGAGTAGAGTGAGTAGAGTGAGAAGAGTGAGTAGAGTGAGTAGAGTGAGTAGAGTGAGTAGAGTGAGTAGAGTAAGTAGAGTAAGTAGAGTGAGTAGAGTGAGTAGAGCGAGTAGAAGGAGTAGAGTGAGTAGAGTGAGTAGAGTGAGTAGAGTGAGTAGAGTGAGTAGAGTGAGTAGATTGAGTAGAATGAGTAGAGCGAGTAGGGTGAGTAGAGTGAGTAGGGTGGGTTGAGTGAGTAGGGTGAGTAGAGTGAGTAGAGTGAATAGAGTGAGCAGATTGAGCAGATTGAGTAGAATGGGTAGTGTGAGTAGAGTAAATTAAGGTGACTAAGGGTGAATATAGCAGTAGGATGGTAGAGTGAGCAGAGTCAGTAAAAGCCGCGTTCGGTATTTCAGGTCTGTCTATTCAAATAGTTCGGTTTCTATAGTATCAATTGCAGCAAAATCAAGTAGGAATTCGAGTGCAGTGACTGGATTGGAGTGAGTGTATGGAGTGGATTAAATGCGAGTAATATGAGTAGAGTAAGTACAGTCGAGTGAGGAAAGTTAATTACGAGGAGAGAATTACCAATGTTTATATTTAAGTAAAAGTCAATCAAATTTACTATTATTATCATTTCCTCCTTAAAGGAAGGAATCACATTGAACCACTACCATTAAATATACGGGGGAAGCTCATATGACGTCTAAGTAGTTCTTAGTCCGGGTGCGAATTAGTCCAGCTAGCTTTTATACATAAAAGAGCTAATAAATACATAAAGTAAATCCATCAAACCATAAAAAACCCCATTTCAGAGTGTTCTGTTATTAAAAAGAAGGAATATTGTTGAAAACTATAAAACATCAATTTAATAGTTTAGAGTATCAATAGCTAATTTAACAAGCAAAATCCTGGAGCTATTAAATTTTAATCTTATTCTTCCAAAAGATAATCTTTATTTTAATTAATGAAAGGCTAATGCAAATCCTCTTTAAACTTTTAATGAGAAACAAAATATATGAAGTTTTAAGTTTTTAATTTTAATTGCTGTTTCAGAAGAGGAAGGAATTATATTTTAAGTAAAAAACTAATCTAACGCTAAAATATACCTACACAATCTCACAGTACCAACTCACATATACAACCCACTCATTCTTTTAAGAAAATTAATTATATTACTTTAGAAAATTTTGATAGAGTATTCTTTTTAAAAAATAATCTTTAAGTAATTGCTTTTCTAACACCTGCTCCCTTGAATACAAAGCACGTTAAAAATTGATTCAAGTAATTAATCATCTTAGCATGAAAGGAATTTGATTACAAATACATTTTTTTATTTTGTATTTTCCTAAAGTTTCTATTAAAAAGAAATTGCTTATTTAGGGCTGTTGTGAGGGGCCAACTTTCTTTCCCCCTTCATTATTTTTCTCGTGGCGCAGGAATTTCCTGAAAAGAATTTAACTGTAATTGGCATAAACATAAATCCGATTTCAGCAAAATTTAATGAGCGCAATTTGATATTAGTCTCTGCCAAAATTATTCCACCCTCTCTGATTTTCTCTCTCCTCCTGTAATATTATCATAGAAAGGGAAAGGAAAGTTTTCCCTCTAGTTTACATAATATAGAAAGACGATACCGGTTTACACTGTCTGCCATAACCATGGCCAGTGGTTTTATGTTTATAGAGGATGCTGTTATTGTTATGCTGGAAACGTTGCTCTAGGATTGCTGTAAATCATAATATAGAGCGGACTTTACAAATATAAATACTTGTAATGCGGAATGCTGAAATATTTTTGCGGTTTTGAATATTACTGTTAATATTTGCCTGGTTTCAGAATTGTTTTAGTGGAAAAACTCATTTTTCGGTGAATAAAAAATTGTTTAATTCAGTTATTTATGCATTCATCAAACCACATACAGGCCAAAACCATTTTCTGTGGTCTGAAAGTTTGAAATTAAAAAATATTTCTAGTTTGCTGTAGGGAACATTGTGATATGATAACCATTTAAAAATGAATAACCACAAATTATGGAGTAGATATGGGATTTTTTACGAGTTTGTAATAAATGAAAGCGGAAATCTAGCATTCATTGAATGGACATTGAGAGCGATTGTAGCTCGGTTGGTTAGTTGCGTGCGGGGCTACCGACCAAGAGACTCAGGTTCAAACCCCGACCCATTAGCACCAGATTTTTAAAAATCGCATTTCCCTCGGAAGTCAATGGCAAGCCACCGAGATATACTTTGCATAGGAAATTTCCCTGAAATTAACAAAAAATCCAAGTACTATGTACTTGGGGTGGTTCGGAGTCCACGTTAAGCTGTAGGTCCCATACACTTCTGATCACTGAACACGCACAACACAAGTGTAGGAGGGAAATGCCAACTCTCTGCAACAGAGCACGGGACGCAGAAGAAGAGAAGATGAACATTTCTAAATGACGAATTTCACATTTCAATATCCCCAAATTGGCAATATGTGCATCTACAATACGGAAAAAGATTCTTAATAACGTTAAGTTTTTTGTCTCTTTTTGTTATGATTTGATTTTAAAAATGTATTATTTATTATATAATTTTAAGACCAGAGCAATTCCATTCGTGTCTTGTAAAACAGTAATTAATAAATTTAAAAATGTTTTGTTCCTTTGTGAACATTTAATATTGAAGAAATTTTGTATCGGAAGAAGTTGTGCAATGAATCCAGATTGCAGTACCTTGGCCATTCGATTATTGTAGCACATAAGTCCAATATTATAACTTCAGCATCAGCACAGAACAAGTGTAGCTCTATTACAATTGAAATTTAGCAAGTCAACCACTCACATAAAATCCAATGAACAAGCCAAAACAAAACTTCCCATGTAACACACTTACATTAATCCAACGTTGAAAGTGTTAACGCTTCTCTGTATTGGTCACGCATTGCTTACCAACCTTCAGATAACATTCTTTTGGACAAAAAAAAATGCACAGCTCTTTTAAACATGGTCATGAAAGCTTACAAAATAGTCCCCGCGCCGGCAGATCATTAACTGTAACAACCGAGAAAACTACGAGCAAGTTTACGACTTGGTTCCGAAAGGCCGACAATTGGAAGTACGTAAAATACAAGGCATCTCAAATGCATTTCAACTGAGCCAGTGTATCACAGCTTTCACAATAAATTGGCTATTTCAAAGGTGTCTGCGAGATAAGTGTGGCGTTTGTTGACTGCGGAGTAAAAACACGTTTCACGTAAACTTGCAAAATATTGCTTGGGCAGATTTACGAAAGGTCCTGTCGATTTTTTCAAAATACTCGTCTCAAGATTCGACCATTGACGCAACATCATTATGTATCAGAAACACAAGAATCATTAACACAGTGGATACACGCCGATCTCATCCTCCGCTGAAAGGAAAAACAGTTTAATCCACCTTAAAAGTTATGGCATTAGTCTTTTGGGGAGTAATATTATGCAAATCTTCTGAAACGACTGTGAAAAGTCTACTACCACACGCTTCCTAGTAACCAGATATTAGCTCCTTTGTACTTTTTTCAATTCTGTAAATTGAAAATGTATTGACTGAACAAAAATTTTCGACAAACAATCAGAGATTTTTTTTACAGGTCTTGAAGAAACGTTGGCTAAGAAGGGGATAACTACTTTGCAGCGCCGTTGGACTAAATTTTGGGCTAAATATGCGGTGATGCGAATCACTGTCAAGCAATAATTGAATAACTATGGGTTCCCATGGCTGACCAACTTGTCGGATAGTATTGCTAACGGACAATGCGTTTGTATTTGAAGTAGGCTGTGTGTTATTAGACGGACTTTACTATGTCGATATATCCGAAAGCTTGTCAGTTGCTGCCGCAAGACCATTAGAACCTTCAAAATACTTTTTCCGAAATGTAGCAGTGTATGGCCCTTCCTTGTTATTTACGATACGTCGATTGACGCATACTTTAGCAACATGACCGCTACGTAAGCAATTAGAGCACATTCGCACAAAAAGTATTTTAGCGAAGCGTTCTTAGCTGACAGATTTATAAAATCAAGACAGTTCTGAATTTTTAATTTTTAAAAAACCGGACATCGTTTCTAAACTGTTTTTGATCTTTTCTTCGACTTCTGTTGTAGCCAGCTCTAGATTTGAGAAAATATTTAAACTCACCGTGATATGAAAATAATTAAGATATCACAACTATCAGTAAGTTGATGAAGTTGTTCGAGAGCGTCTAAATGTTTCGTAATATAATTACTCATTTTTCTGAGATACTCTCGAGATTCTTTCGTACCGATTCAAAATCAAGTAAGCCTTTAACATGATAATCGAGCAATAAACGTGGATTATCGAAACATCGTTACTACACTTCTAAGCTGTTTCATAATTACTAGCAGTAAATTCAAAACCATTTAACATTTTTGCGGTGGGGAAGGAGCACCTAAGGTCACGCTCAGATAGTGGTACTTTTGTACTTTCATTCATACATAATGTTGTGATATCAGCAACCCGAATTACATATATGCACGATGTGTTGCCTATCTTCTAGGCGAAAGCGAGATTTCCCTAATTCTTTTAAACAATAACATTTTGCATTAAATATGTTTATGACACACTCTACAACACTGTGAGAATATAAGCGATAAATTTTTCACAGATTTTTCACTTAAATTTCATAATATTAATTTTAAGATGAACGATTTTCTGTCATTGGTTGATATTCTGACACCTAGATATTTTGAAGCCAATTCCAGGCCTGTTTTCACCTGGAAATTATTAATGGCATAGGTAAGAAGGTATACACAAGTATTTATTACTATACTTACAGTTTTTATTATTGAATTTCAAGAAAATGTTATATTTCTTTGACGATTCATAATTTTCCACAGTAAATGGATATTTTTCAATGTTGTTTGGAATTTTAACTAAAATGTTTTACTGCAATATTGTTAACCAAGTTCTAGAGTGCATTTGACACTAGAATGTTAAAGTGGGGAGCTTTTTAAAAAGCAAAAATTGTAACGATTTGGCATGGGTTGCTAAAAATGTGAAGATTAATTTTTATGTAAGATTTTTGTAGAAAAACTTATATTTATTTTATGGGATGTCAGGACAATTCTAAGGAAAAGGATGTAACAATGTGTGGAAATGTCTTAATTTGAATTTTTGTAAGGTATTGATTTAGGGAAAAACCAAGTTGGTTGTCAATGAATCCTGAATCTAATTTTGCATTTTGATACTAATGTGAGGAATCATCAGAAAGGGAAAACTCTCAGGAATCTTTTTATAATGTTACTTTAAACAAATAACTTGGTTATAAACATTTAGTTTTAAAGATAGTCTTTTGTTTTAGTGTAAAATCTGGTGTGAAACTAGATTTCACACTAAACATTTCTGTTCTAACTAGGAAAAAAACTAAAAACTTGCAATTGTTTTACAATTAGTATAAAACTAGCAGAAGTTCTGGTGACAGTCTTTTGTAATTTTTCACTTGTACTGAATCCACGTTTCTTGTTAGAGCAAAATTTAGAAAATTTTAAGGTTATATGGTGAGCAGCTTACGTCATACGTCACTTAATTGTCAAAAATGTGAGGTTATGGCAAACGTCACTTTGTTTAAATTTTTATTTTATAAAAGTTGTTAATAATTTAAATAGTGTCTATATTTATAAACATTTAAAGTGATTTAATTAAAGTGAAGTGATTAAGTTGGTGTTTGGTTAATTTTTATTTTGGATAATATGGAAATTTATTTTTTTGATTGAACTATTTGAAATGGATTTGGCTATAGAAGATGAAAATTTTTTTATAGAATTTTTTAATGGACTTACGTTATTGAAGATTTACTCTATCTGTAAATTATTATTTATCTTCAGTCACCACAATTGTGGTTTTTAAAAATTATTGTATTGTCGTTTCTAATAATAAACACTACCATGGACCTTGCATATCATATCTAATTGTCTCCGCAACGTGGGGCTTTTCCAAATGTATTTAATTAATTTTCGACCTTTTATACCACATACCATATCATATCAATATGTATGATATGTGGGTGTGAGAGGAGGCAGCGGAGCCATGTAGGCAAGTACACTGCGCTTGTTATTTACCCATTCCGGTGCAAACTCGACTTAACTCTGTTAAGCGATATAATCCACTATAACCATCCTGCCGACTGCCGGCTTTGTACTTTCATTATTGTAAATTATGGGCAAATTTGTATCCCAAAAGTGGGGCAACTAAAGATTCTTATTATCAAATGTCGGAAAGGATATTTTGGGCAAATTCACCAGCGTAAACCGCCCAGAATCCGGTCGACTAGAAAAGGAAGGAGGGGGACTATGGGTACCACTTTTATTATCATCTATGCTATAGCTTTTATATACTTGTCTGGACTAGAAAATGTTTGAGTAAAAGTTATTTTCAAATTATCTGAGTTCTTAATATTTGGATTCATTAACATTGAATTCGTCCAGCACTTCTTCAACTTTGTGAGTTCTTTGATTTAATCCAAGAATTTCAAAATCAGTGTGTTGATTTATTTACTTATTTACTTATTGACCTTTCGATAAAGCACTAAATCCGGCTCGAAGGACCAATTAAGTGCATATTTTTCTCTTATTGAGTATTTAAACCCATTGTAATACATTTCTTTGTGCTTTTTAGAATAAGTACCATTAGGACCTAAGCTTTATTCGGTATGATTCTTAATTTGTAAGTTTGTCAGATACCTTATAATCTTTGACATAATAGCACCCAAGTGACGTCTTGTTTATCCGTTAACTACCCAGATGCGGTCTTTGTGACCGCAGGTATCTGTGTAACTTTCGGTTTTCCTATTTTAGGAAGAATTAAGATTTGTGCCTTTAGGTATTCCTAAATAGCATCATTTTCAGTTCGTAGCCCGCTGCACATCGATATGTGTTCACTCGTTGCGTTATTATTTAAATTTAAATATTTCGTGTTGTCATAGTGACCGGACCCGGGTATTTAAGTTATGGCTAGCTCTTCACTGAAGGTTCGCTTTGGGGATAAGGATTTTGAAAAATCATTGCTAGATATATCTATTGTAACTTAGTTTATCCTATTTTGTAAGAAAATTGTTGTATTTTCTGTCTGTAATAAATTTTTTGATGTTAGAATCAACTAGGCTGTTTTTTCGTAATTTCCACCGTTAAATCATTTTTTTAGTTATATTAATTTCTGATTATAAAAATTTAAAAAAAATCTTTAAATTAGAATTCACACTATTCAAGGACTTTAACAACAAATTTAAATGACTTATTATGCATTTTTTTTTAAATTTTATAGCGCTTTAGAGATCAGCGGTCACCGTGACCGGTCCCAGGCATTTGTGTTACTCTTACAGCACCCGGGTAATTAAGGGTTATATTTGCATTTGGTATGATGCTGAAAAGTAATAGATATTTGAACATACTCATCCTTACTTTCTCGATATTTTCGATATAATTTGGATCAACTATTTACATTGGTATAAATAAGCCAGCTGGACTCTGCCTTTATTTGGCGATCTTTAATAACCGAAAAAGTCATTAGTCGAAAAATGAAATATGCATAACTTTCTTGAAACAGAATATAAGTAGGTGTTTGTATAATCACTTGCATATAACCACAGTATATATAACATACAGTAATGTGACTGTCGCAAATAATTTCTATCCACCACACTACATGCTGGCGCGAGTCGGCAGCATGCAGACAGCAGTTCTGTTTCAAACACGCAACAGAACGTATCGAAATTACCAGAGCCGGCGTGCAGTATTAGTGCCAGTAAACAATGCATAGTGTTAGTCGTTGTGACGCCAAAAGCTGTAAAAATACCTCGGAAAGAACTACAATTAGTTTTTTCAGGTTTCCGATTTCAGATTATTTTTTCCTACATACTATTATTTTTTAATAAATACGCTCGTAAAAACAATGCAGTATTTAAGAATTCACTTTTGTATATATTTACCAATTGCTTAAAATTGAATTACTAACACGTAATAAAATAAGCGATTACGAAATCCTGCATAATAAAATTTTTTCTGTTGACTTATTAAAAGAGTTCAACAATCTAGGTAAACGCCTTATCAACAGGTGTGAACTACAGCGTCTTTTGTTACTCTCAACTGTTAAAAAAAGTCAAAGCGTGCGTTAGGATTGCACTCTTTAGCATTTCGTTTGTCATTGTGTCTTTAATTTAATATGAATGAAAATAAATTTTATTATTATTAATTATTATTATTATAGTGTAAAGCTCCCCTATTTTGTACGTATGTGATTTCGGTGACCTAGATTCTCCCTTTGTTTGTTGAACAGGTATTCAAATTGTATACAGCTATGCATTTGTTCGTAATTATTTCTAAATAAAATGAAATGACTATTGCAGCGCAAGAATATGGTTAATGGCTTGAAAGAATAATTTAACTTTAGTTGCTAATTAACGACGTAACAAGAAACAACTCTTCTAACTTAGTTTAATAAATGTTTTAAATATCTAAATTGATTATCGTTTTATTTATTAGATTCTATAAGTAAAACAACTTCAATCAAATGGTTCACTGCACATAATTCTACTTCATATTTTACTATACTATTATATAAAAAGATATTTTGTTTACATATTTGTTCGAGAGATTTTATTGAATGCGCCTCTGCGTTTTATTTACCGGCGATGCCGGCCGATAAACATCGGTCCACTACTTCGTTTATGGGCGTGATATTCGAAGGTGGATTAATAAAATGAATGGTGTAGCATGCAAGTGAATCTACTGATTGTTATATATACTGTGATATAACTATGCAAGATTTTTAGTTACTCTCCTTTTTAGCAGTGGTAGCAAGCACGTGTCACGCTGTTTCTCCTCTGTAACAACAGCTACTCTTCAACCTTGTTAAAGTAACGCACAGTCTTTATGTTTGTTTCTATTATAGCAAAGTACCTCGTGATAACCTCTAAAGTGTTCTAACAAGAATTTCTTTGTTACAGATGTGGAGTGCGGTGTTTGTAATGGGAGTGCTTAGCGCATCAGGAGACGCTTGGAGTAACCGAAGTCGACGAGATGATTCCTGGGGTAACGTTATCCGAGCAGAATTCCCAGTTAGTATCTTCAACAATCTTTATTATTTAGTTAAAATAACAGAAGCCTAAAAACTTTTCAATCAAGCGAACGTTCTATAGTATAGAAGTAAAATTTACATTTAATTTAGATTAGATTATTCTAAAACAAAATCTAAACAATAACTGCGAATAAACCCTAATTTAATTACTGAATTTGCCGAATGAATAGAAATTCGAATATGTATATATACAAGGGAATATAACTCGAATAATAGTAATAACAGTAATAATTTGAAACAAAACAAAATTATATTTCGATAGTTAATTTAGCCTGCTGTTAATTTTCTATTGTCTACAAAATAATGAAAAGCAAAAGGAGATAAGGATAGAAAATCCTATTATCCTGAGAGGAAGTTCGCTACTGATGATTGGCCATCTGATTAGAGACCGGAGCATTGGATTTCACCGCCCGGATTTCAACCACTTCCGGTAAAGTCTGTGAAATGCTTTTGTTGATGATGGAGGACTAGCTCAAAACTTATAATTATAGAGAATGGATAATGTAGAGAACTAACTAATACATTCCCCGTTTTGTTAATTCCGTTTCCCGCTATTATTATTATGCCATTGATGCTTCTGAGGTCCTTTTGATAAGTCTATCAGTAGTGACGTCAACAAGTTAGGGTTACTTTTAATTACTCCGTTGAACTAAAGAACTGGGCCTTAGAATAGCATAAAAAAATATAAAAATTTACATAGTAATTATCGGTCCCTTTTATGACCCTTATTTGTTAGGTTTAATAAAACAAAAAATTGACAAAGTTGCCCATAGAAATGTTTTATTACATTATTACATTATATTCAGAAATAAACATTAGCAAAAATAAAAATAATTGTTAACTTATAGAAATAATTGAAATAATGACTAGTACAAATTAAATAATTAAGACAAAATCTTTGAAATGATTATAAATAAATGATGAAATCGAATTATCATCAAAATTATTTATTTCGTTACTATTTTAGCTAGTTTATTTAAGTAGATCCTCAAACCCGCATAAATTTCCACGACCAAGTAGTCTAGCAGATTAGGGGCGATTACTTCTAGAACAGGTAAAAAATAAATTATTGAGATGTTATATTCAATAAATAAATATAATTAGAATTTCATTTAAAGTGCCCCACGTTCGGGCGAAAATAAACTTTGGTATGAAATAATAACACTATGAATATTTGATCAGATTTGGCTAGCTTTAATAATAATTAAATATAACAACCCAATAGCTTTTCTCCTTCCCAGCAGGCTAACTCAGTTTAATTCGATTGAGCATGAGATAAAAACAAATTGATCCTATTAATTCCTGCACCTGGAAAGAAAAACTTAGTACAAGCCACACCTGGAATTCTTAATCTGGACGAGAAATAATCTTTAACTCTGTATATAAAATTGGATACTTGCATCCACATGAATAATAAAAACAACTATTTAAAAATTCTAAAAGAACAGGTTTTATTTATTCAAAATGAGATTACTAAAAAAAAGAAGAATATAAATTCCAACACAAAATTATATCTAGAAAAACTCTCTTTAATTTATTTAAATGAATTATTATGTTGTGAATGATATGACATGTGGGTATCACCACAAGTTTCATTTAAATAAACTAATACCAAAGAAATTTAAAAAGAAATTAAATTTAAAAACAAAGAAACGTGTTCTTTGAAGAACTAAATAAAATGATAACTAATTTATTGAAATAATAATCAACTTGTTAATGTTTCTGATCAGAGAACAAAATCTTAAATTTTTTTGTTTTTTGAGAAAAACTTTTTGTTTTGCAAGAGTATAAAATGAGAATCTATTTTTTAACAATTAAGTAGCAATATTTTATCAGAGAAACAAGGTGTGATTCTACCTGCTTTAAAAATTAAAATTGTAAGGTAAGAATTCTACTTTAAAAATAATAAACTAGTAAAGTAAAGTTATATGAAACGGCCATAATAGAAGTGTGTGAATATATAGTTGTTCATCGATTATAATACAGTTTTTTACTTTTAAAAATCAATTTAAAAATAATAGCATTCATAATTTTATTTAACCTTGTCAATGTTAAATTAATTTTGAAATATCAAAAAGACGTATCGGATGTTACACTTGCGTGTTTAATTAAAAGATCTCTTTTTAACAAATAACGACAATATGGTTTTCAATTAGTCTGGAATTTATATTTCGATCGATCAATATTTTTTTAATTCGATTGATGTACTGGGATGTCAGAATAATCTTTCACCGAATTGTTTGCATCAGAGATAGAGCCTATTAACAAGTTTGTCAAACAACTCAAACCTAAACAGAAATGATATATGTGGCGACAAACTTAAAAAGAAAGAGTGAGGTATTGAATCACAGTTTCATTTAATTTAGATACATACATTTTATGAATTAATAAAAATATAATTGTATTCTAGATAACATTTTCAAAAAGTAACTTTCGTTGCGATATTTCAATAAAATAATAACAATAAGTTTAATTTGATTTGCTTTCATTTGTAATTGGTAATTTATTTCTAAATTTCTTAAAATTTTAACTTAATATCAATTTTGTTCTTTTTATTTTCTTTTTATGCGATTAATTAAGATTTTTTTGAATTAATAGAACTGGTGTTTTTATGGTGTATATTTCATATGTGTTATCTTGTTTTTTTAACAACCAGATTTTATTTAAATAATAATATTCTACATCAGCGACATAATACCTTTGTAAAACCGGAGCATTATATAAAATCTTTAGGTAAGGTAAGAAGTAGCAGGATATTGAAAATGAGTAGACATAAATACCGGATAATGAAACGTCATACTTTGCAGGATGCATTTTCCTTTGCATTTAGACTAAAAAAAATAAAATAGCATCATATAGCCTTGCTGTCCTAGATCATTATAAAATCAATAATACACACTTAAAAGAAACAATATTTAACTATACTATATGAAACCTAAGAGCATTCCGAGATTTTACACATTAACTGACTTAAGGATCTTATTCTAGATACATTTTTAGTAGGTATTTTGAAAATCGAAAACTAGTACTTATTTATTCTTGTACATTTGTTTAAACTTTAATCCAATTGGCACTAACACAGACAAAGACTAATAATCACAATAATTAAAAAAACATACACTGCCATATATTAAAGATGCTGGAACCTAGATAGCTGTCGTTGAACCATGAACCCCTTAGAAAAACTAAATCTTCAGATGTTGCAATTATCTCTACTTTTGGACTTTGTTATTATTTATATTTTAAATATTTAGTTACGATGACTGGATCTGACAGCAAAACAAATCTGAATCAATATTTATTAATGACTTTTCTATGAAAATTTTGGAAGTAAATTCGTTATTACGTACTTGAACAAAACAGCTTCAAAATGCAATATTATCTATTAATAATGTTTATTTACCAAAAACTCTACAAGAAATACAGTAATGACAAAATATCTCTAAATATATAAATAAGCACAGTTGACCACAGAAGCTGTTATTAATTGCAAATATTTCCACAAAAGACACTCAGACTTTAATAAGTATCAACGAAGGTAATAACCACACGGAGATAACATTTCTAATTACTCAAAAAAGGCTAGGTTATCCTATTCATTCTTGTACGTTTTATTACTTCCAATTATTACAGAAATGCACAAAGTATGTCGGCAACTTTAAATTCTCACATACAACGCTTTAAACTATAACCCAACAAAATAATATTGTAACCAGAACTCGAAAGTTCCAAGTTAATAGGTGTTATCAGGTCAAGTTCTACTAGCCAAACGCGAAACAAATTCATCTCTAGAGGATAGACGGCAAAGGAGCCCAGACATACGCAGCCGCTGGCTGCAGACGCGTGGCGTGATGCATCCCTTCTGACTGTTTCCCCGAAGTAAAGAATGTGAATATCTTTGCACCTAATATCATATGCACCTAGTCATAATTATGTTTCGTAAAACATGAATTTATAGTTCTAAACGTGTTTTGTTCCTTTGTGAACATTGTAATATTGAAAAGTACGACGTTCGTTTTTTAAGTATCCCTTTTTTCTCATTGTCAGCTGTTTTGTACAACTTTCAACTAGCAACGTTCAACGTAACCGAAATGTGGATATTGAAATAGACTTGTTGAAGCCTTCTTTGATCTGTTGATCTTGAAAAGTGATTTGTCGTTGATGCAGCTTTTGACGTCAAAACAAATTGACATACAGTTGAATCATTGGTGATAATGAAATTTTGATATTGGTTTTAAATTGTGGAGCTGATAGGTTAGCTTTGTAAGTTATAATAACCTTAGATGAAAAATTTGGTTGTTCCTATCAAACAAAACGTAGTAGTAGGCTTGGATTTGTTTATTATGGTCAAATAGTCTTTTGTAAACAATTTAAAATTGTACAAATAGCAATCAGGAGTCATAAACTTCATAAACTTTATCTCTTTCGTTGGTCGTTACACCCTTTTATCATCGTTTTTTTTTGTTGGTTGACTGTAACTTTGCGTTTTCTTTTATAGAATAATTATAGAATAAATTATAGAAATATTTATAGAATAATCTTCCAAATGTTTAGGAAAGTGAGTCAAAATACTTAAAAGCTGTTGTAAAATTGACTTTATTTTGAAATTCATTGTATTAACTTGATTTTCCCAAGTTTCTCTTTTTGGCGAATCCATACAGACTGGGAAACACATGATAAATTAATTTATAAAAAATTACTGCAGCATTAATGTCGCGTATCGCGTAAGCCCTCGTCATGCCCAAGCCTCTGAGATCAGACAGCGTCATGTAGGTACCGAGTAGTCTTGATTTCGAAAAAAAATGCAATTTTCTTCCCTTTTTTTGATAAAAAAGGCAGTAACCCTACACAATTGCATAAATACCCTAATAAATGTAAAGACAATACACTATTATATTATAGCTTTAATAATTATACATTGTGCCATGACAATATTCATTAATTATACTGTTAATTACTGCCAGTCTAGATAATCTCAATTAATCGTAGTCTAATTATCCAACAACTAAAGAATCTTAAGAACTGAAAAAGTAAAAACTCCTGCAAAATCTCGTATTCCGTAGTAGAATGAACGTTGAAAGCTTACAAAAGACTAACTAACAACAACTAACTAACAGTAAATAATAATGCAGAAAGGAAATACTCCAAAGAATTGAACTTGCTAGCAGAATTTTCATGTGCGTTTTACTTCAAATTTTAGATCCTCACAATAACTCTTTGATAACGAGACTGTGACACGAGACTCTTACTAATTTAACTTCGTAACATCGTATTCGAAAAAGCAAAAAGCTCTTAAAGTATAGTTAGAATCTTTCAAGCAAAGATCACTTGAAGATGGTTTTCAACACACGGTTTTACGACACTCTTTAATTACCATAAAAAAATCTAGAAGCAGAAAATCAACATAGTATTTGTTTTTAAAGATTTATTTATACGAAATTGAATGTGTTCCAACCAATCAAACTTATTACCATAGGTGGAGAATACGATGTTTTTGTTTTATTCAAATAAATGAAAAATAAAAGCCCGTAAACGTTTTTGAAATATAAAAATAGGAATGTCTCCCGACAGAAAATAATACCATATGATGATTTGTTGGTGTTTGCTTTTACATTTTAACAACGTTAATAGTGCTCGGTAGATTGGGTTGCCTAACTTGAATGAAAATATTGGGCAATTTACATACAACAGTCTACCAAACTGAAAGAAATTCTATACGTGATGCCATATGCTACCTTTTCAATATGTACAATTTTACATATAATAAGTCTCATAGAAATTAAACTTTTGTTCACCTAGCAAACAGCTAAGCGCTTTTTTACATGCAATCTCCTAGAGTTACTGGGATATTGAGAAAGTTTTTGTGTGGTCATTATTTTACTTCTGAACTGAAAGTAAGCATTCCTGTAATAAATAAAAGGTCAACATACCACAATAGGCTGTACTTATCTTTTTTAATACAAAAAATTTCTTCATATCTTTAACGGACATCGTCTGAAATAATGGATAATATTTAGGAACGCCAGCTACATATATATTTTATTTCTATACATCAATGCACTTTAATACTTAAACTGCATGTCTATTTTATGCAGTTTAATATATTGTAATTTATTTTACTTATATTCCATAGTATATTATAGGTTCCCTTGAAACCGAGCACAAGCGAAATATAGCAGCTTTATCAGGCCACGTTCGATAAACATTGCTTCTCAGAACCGTGGGAGTCAAAGTAAGGACGAAGTCAAACAAAAAAACTCGCATCCAACACCAGCAAGCAGTAACGTACTTGACCACCGAGCAACGAAAGTGTAGTGTTTGTAACGTAGAAGTCAGATTTGTCGACCTAGACAAATTAGTGTATTTAACAATAAATACTATATAAAACTCTGTCTCATGATCTCTCATCGAAAAAGGTCTGATACATACGAAGACAAAAAGCTGTCAACATGAAAGCTAGCCGGAGGCAGTTAAAAGAGTTGAAAATGTCAGGTTGTCCAGCTAGCTCGTCGTGGGGGCCTAACTTAGATTTCAAATACAAATATATAACAGCTCTAGAACCACACAATTAATAAACAAGTATGTATAAACCTAAAATGAACAAAATAAGTAGCAAGCAAACGAGCCAACAGGTTATACTTGTATCTATAAAATTTATTTCAACTAATTTCACCTCAAATCTAACGTAATTTTAAAAATGTTAGCTTTGAGTGAAACTGTGCATAGTTACATTTAAATAGTATTTAAGAAATCTAATTCCAACATAAATGCGAAACTAGCAATGCAGAACAACATCAACTATTTTGCATACAAAACTTTATCACCGTTTCTAGCTTTGCAACTTACACGATTTAATTTTTGCTATGCTCTTTTTTCAGTAGCAATTACGTCCCCGCGGTTTTAATTTTCCGTGTAACTGCTTGCTGCCTTAAATAAAAATTCAGCTAAATTTTTATAATTAACCTGTTTATTCTCACAACACGGCACATACGTTATGCAAATGGAATTTTCCCATAGGCTAATTGTAAGATTAAATGTAATCTCTCCTATGCATTTGTTTTTCCTAATTAAAGTTCATTACAATGTGTGCTTTCGGCGTGTTTATGTTTAAAACTTACTCTTATTATAGTTATGTAAAGTGTAAAAAGAACTTTCTAACTTTTTGTTCTTACTCTTCTTTGATCGTTTTACCTAAAATTTTAAGAAATTAAATTGACAAAAAATAAAATATAAAAAGAAGAAATTATCCAAGAAAAAATTTTTTGAGTGCCGGAGGGTTTATTAAATTGGAAGAGATGGTATAGACCCTACTAAAGTAGGCACAGCCTTTATGGCACACCTGGTTCTAACTAGTTGTATAATTTAATGCTAATTTGATGCTAATTTAATGCCATGAAAAAAAATTTATTGCTCCTTTTTTAAAAAAATACCAACGTGTGTGCTAGCTATAGATATAGTTGGCACACACGTTAGCGTAAAAGTCAAGACAAGGGGTATATAAAGGTAAAGAAGATGATATAATTTAATGCTAATTTAATGCTTCTCATATATCATGCATTCAAGTTTGTAACTCTAATAGGAACAAAGTTATTGAAACTTAAAGAAAACTATGATGCGGCTGTGCTGGCTATAGACATAGTTAGCACACCCGTTGGTGTAGAACGATTACAAATAATCAATTCATAAACTATAATTTAATGCTAATTTAATGCTTCTCATCTATCATACTTTCAATAATATAGCTTTAATTGGAAAAATATTATTGACAATTAATTAAATAAAAAAGCAACCATTAAGAAAATCGCGGTACGCTAGCTGCCTAATCAACTTACTGGTGTAAAGATTCGGTCACAGAATCAATAAACTTATTACTCGAACTCCCGAATTTAATACCAGTCATTGGAGCACTAATTAATTTGTTACGACACAAAAAAACTACGATATGGTAATAGATCTTCAGAAATGCCCGGTACGCTAGCTGCTTAATTTACATATAGGTGTGAAAATTTAGTCAGAGCACCAATATGCTTCCTATTCAACGTTCTGAATTTAATGCCAGTGATTGGAGCACTAATTAATTTGTTACGACTCAAAAAACCTACGATATGGTAATAGATCTTCAGATATGCCCGGTACGCTAGCTGCTTAATTTACATATAGGTGTGAAGATTTAGTCAGAGCATCAATATGCTTCTTGTTAAACGTTCTGGATTTAATGCCAGTCATTGCAGCACTAATTAATTTGTTACGACTAAAAAACCTACGATATGGTAATAGATCTTCAGAAATGCCCGGTACGCTAGCTGCTTAATTTACATATAGGTGTGAAAATTTAGTCAGAGCATCAATATGCTTTGTGTTCAACGTTCTGGATTTAATGCCAGTCATTGCAGCACTAATTAATTTGTTACGACTCATAAAACCTACGATATGGTAATAGATCTTCAGATATACCCGGTACGCTAGCTGCTTAATTTACATATAGGTGTGAAAATTTAGTCAGAGCATCAATATGCTTCCTGTTCAACGTTCTGAATTTAATGCCAGTGATTGGAGCACTAATTAATTTGTTACGACTCAAAAAACCTACGATATGGTAATAGATCTTCAGATATGCCCGGTACGCTAGCTGCTTAATTTACATATAGGTTTGAAAATTTAGTCAGAGCATCAATATGCTTCCTGTTCAACGTTCTGAATTTAATGCCAGTGATTGGAGCACTAATTAATTTGTTACGACTCAAAAAACCTACGATATGGTAATAGATCGTCAGAAATGCCCGGTACGCTAGCTGCTTAATTTACATATAGGTTTGAAAATTTAGTCAGAGCCTCAATATGCTTCCTGTTCAACGTTCTGAATTTAATGCCAGTGATTGGAGCACTAATTAATTTGTTACGACTCAAAAAACCTACGATATGGTAATAGATCGTCAGAAATGCCCGGTACGCTAGCTGCTTAATTTACATATAGGTTTGAAAATTTAGTCAGAGCATCAATATGCTTCCTGTTCAACGTTCTGAATTTAATGCCAGTCATTGCAGCACTAATTAATTTGTTACGACTAAAAAACCTACGATATGGTAATAGATCTTCAGAAATGCCCGGTACGCTAGCTGCTTAATTTACATATAGGTGTGAAAATTTAGTCAGAGCATCAATATGCTTTGTGTTCAACGTTCTGGATTTAATGCCAGTCATTGCAGCACTAATTAATTTGTTACGACTCATAAAACCTACGATATGGTAATAGATCTTCAGATATACCCGGTACGCTAGCTGCTTAATTTACATATAGGTGTGAAAATTTAGTCAGAGCATCAATATGCTTCCTGTTCAACGTTCTGAATTTAATGCCAGTGATTGGAGCACTAATTAATTTGTTACGACTCAAAAAACCTACGATATGGTAATAGATCGTCAGAAATGCCCGGTACGCTAGCTGCTTAATTTACAGAACCGGGGGCCCGAGCGCATACGGCGCGCGATAACTTATGAATTATTATAAAATAGGTTATCTAATAATCATTTTCGATTCACCATGTTTGAGATGGCAGATTAACGCAGTTGGTTGTGCGCCTGTCATTGACTCCAATATTCGAATCCCAGCCGTGATGATATTTTTTTGCACTTTTAGAAATTCTGTATTTCCGAAACCATAAAAGTAGGAACCATAATTTTGGTGTTATTTTGCTTCTCTCGGTGCCCCTAGCTTATATCTAGGTCGCCGCGTAAATTTGATCTTTCGTTCCCGAGATCACAATAACCAACAGACATTGGCGTTTTAATATAGTAGGATATAGGTGTGAAAATTTAGTCAGAGCATCAATATGCTTCCTATTCAACGTTCTGAATTTAATGCCAGTCATTGGAGCACTAATTAATTTGTTACGACTCAAGAAACCTACGATATGGTAATAGATCTTCAGAAATGCCCGGTACGCTAGCTGCTTAATTTACATATAGGTTTGAAAATTTATTTAGAGCATCAATATGCTTCCTGTTCAACGTTCTGAATTTAATGCCAGTCATTGGAGCACTAATTAAGTTGCATCCTGAACGAAATGATACAGTACGCCGGAGAAGAATTAATAAGGGCGATGCATAAAATAATAGAACACATATGGGAAACGGAAAACATGCCTCTAGAATGGAATGAAGGGTTAATAGTACCAATACTTAAGAATGGTAACCCATTGAAATGTGCCAATTATAGAGGGATCACCTTGCTGAACACTGTACACAAGATACTAACGAATACAGTACAAAAAAGAATGAGGAAAGTAATAGAAGACAGGATGGGCGAATACCAGTATGGTTTTCGATAGGGAAGGTCAACGATAGACGCCATCCAGATCCTGAGCCAAATAGTTGAAAAATGCTACGAGTACGATATCCGAGCACAAATACTATTCGTCGACTTTAAACAAGCGTTCGACACTCTCAATAGAAAACAAATTAAAATCGACATGCAAAGAATGAAAATACCAAAGAAAATTATAAATCTAGTGGAGATGACAATGAAGAACACGAAAGCAGCGATACTAACGGGCGAAGGTATATCAAAGGAGATCAAGACCAATTCAGGAGTGAGACAAGGAGACGGACTACGGCAACGATTTTCAATATTGTAATGGATGGAATTATAAAGGAATGCAACATAGCAGGAACAATAAGGAATAAAAAAGTACAGATAGTGGCATATGCGGATGACGCGGCAATTATAGCAAGAGACAAGGAAAGATTGAGTGAGACACTACTACAACTTATAGGAAATGCCAAGAAGAGAGGATTGGAAATAAATGAAGAAAAGACAAAAATTTATGGAAGTACGGAGAAATGAAGACAAGGAAAATAAACAGATAACAATCGATAAATACAAATTCAAAGCAGTGATGAATTTCAGATACCTTGGAAAAAATATCAATTACAAAAATGACAAAAAAGATGAAATAACACAGCGATTACAGGCGCGACATCGAGCCTACCATAAATATAAACAAATAAAACAGAACAAAACTATAAAAAGGCAAACAAAAATGAAAATATACAAGACAGCAATCAGGACGGTAGTTACATACGCGGCCGAAACAACAACACTGACAAGCGGAGAAGAGGAGAAATTAAAAATTTTCGAAAGAAACATCATAAGAAAAATATACGGACCAAAGAAGATAAGAGAAGGGGAATACCAACGACTAATGAATTTTGAAATAGAAGAGATACTTTTAAAAAATAAACAATAATGTCTACACATCAAAAGTGTTGATTTAGCGAAAATCTTATAAAATTAAATAAACAAGAACGCATAGTTCGCTATTTTTTCACATAAATCTTAAATAAAAGGTTTTTTGTCTGAAAATTAGTAGCATAAGAACCGCAAGGTTCCTTTCTAACCCCTACAAAAATCTCATCTATATATGGCATATACTTTCTGAGAAAAAATTAGTGAACTTGCTTTCAATGAAATTGTCCCTAAAAATGGGTACCTTTTATTGCGTATCATCCGATAGAAACAAAAGTATACCAGTTAGAAATATAATATTTTACTGTTGTATGTAGAAATGAATTTACTATTTGCTTGTTTTTAAAATATTTAATTTGGTTCAATAGTTCCCGAGCAATATGCTTTCAAAGTCAGAGGACTCTAGAAAAAAATGGATTAGTAGTTTAACAACGACTATAAAATTAAGGGATAATTTTATGTAATTATTCTTTTTTATAAATATTATATTTAAAAAATGTTTATTTATAAAATAAACAATTCATTAAAGAAGCAAAAGAAAAAAGATGATAAATGACATTCATTAAAGAAGAAAAAGACATGAATAGACTGTAGCATGGCCGACTGGAAGGCGCGCTGGATTTCGACTACAAAACCTCGGGTCTATTCCAGGTTCGGGTAATGCTTTTTTTAATAAAATATTTAATATATGTCATAAATAAACACTTTTTTATAATTATAATATTTATAAAAAAGAATAATTACATAAGATTATTCCTTAATTTTATAGTCGTTTAAACAATAAAAACTAAATAAAACTAAAAGATTATGCATACCATATTAGTATTTAATTGTAAGTTACCTATAAGTCCAGCGCGCCTTCTAGTCGGCCATACTGTATGTTCTATGTTCATGTCTTTTGCTTATTTAATAAATGCCATTTCTCGTCCTTTTTTGTTTGTTTGCTTTTTATTATTAATTACTTTTTCATGATTTTTTACAATTACTAATTACAGTACATTTCCTATTTATTTGATTAATATTAATTAATCAACAATTAATATTAATTCATTTACGCCTGCTATTTCTGGTACCATTGCCTGAAAAATCTTAGTTTCTAAGAATCTACCCCTCTCCAAAAATAATGTGTGGTGGAGGCCTAGTTCAAGAGGTTCTCCTTACCGCTGTCCCCCAGCAGATGGTTTAGTACTGTTTGAATATCGTCTTAAATGAATGGTCAATCAGTCTCATAATGTAAAACTTCAACTGCGGCTTGAATTTTCTACATATACGTTTTTCTTTTTTTTTCTGAAGTTTTAACCACATTTCCTCGTCCGGTAAATTATAATAATACCACTCATTTTAATGGCTTTTAACAACAATAATGCACTAAATTACCTCACCTACTACTGCTCATACCAAATTTGATTCAGTTTGCATGAACGATGTTGGCGGTTAATTTGAAATTTATAAATCTTGAGTCTCGAAAGTTAATTTCAGTGAATAAAATAAAATTTTAAATTTTAATTACGTATTGACTGATTTTCGTTAATTGTTTTAAATAAGGACAAAACCCGTCCTTTCCTATGATAAGAAAGGACGAAGCACACTCTTAGAAAGAAGGACTGTCCTTCCGAAAAAAGGTCAGTTGGCAAACCAACACTAAACTGTTTTTCTTTGCAATTTCGTAGTTCTGCAGCACTATTTCCGTTTTAAAGTCACTTAACACATCTTTTAACTCTTCAAATGATACATTTGGTGGTCTAACCGCCATCATTGAGTAATAGTAAACCAACTATCACGAAACAATCAACACAAAAATATACCAACTAACTAAACTATACTGCCGTCCACAAATAGGAAAAGTTCTGAAACTCGAGGAAGGGGGTAGTAAAGTCATGTGACGTTTGGGTGGTAAGTGAAAACTATCTCTGTTTGTATTGTAACGGTATGTTTTTATCAGCTCTGAATAATTGTGGTTTCGTCCCTATATTTACAAAAATCTTAAGTTCGGTTCTGCAAATTTACGTTCTTTTCATAATGTAAACTTGCGTTAGCATTCGATATAAACAACCCTATAAAATTATTTTAAAAAAGGTTGGTTTCAAATTTTAGAATTATAAAAAAAATCTCTTTGGTTACTCATATAAGCGTTTGCAGTTTTAGAGGAAAAATCAATACTCGCTTTTGAGTTGCTGTGCGCTGATTGGTTAAGCCAAAACACGCGACTCGTGCAACCTTCAGCTTTTAAGAAAAAATCAATACTTGTTCTTGAAGTGAGATCCCGCTATTGGTTGCGATTTGCATCTGGTAATGTATTCCTACGCGAAAATAAGAACCCTGAGTTTTAAAGCGAACTTTCGAACCAGCTCTTGTTAAAGAGGTACAATATTTAAATAGCTTACGTAGAAATTAGAAACTAATTGAATATGGATTATAACCATGGGCAGATCTACAGAATTATTTGGGGGGGGGGAATTTTTGGAAAAATAATTGTTTTGAATCGTAACAAATTAATTAGTGCTCCAATGACTGGCATTAAATTCAGAACGTTGAACAGGAAGCATATTGATGCTCTGACTAAATCTTCACACCTATATGTAAATTAAGCAGCTAGCGTACCGGGCATTTCTGAAGATCTATTACCATATAGTAGGTTTTTTGAATCGTAACAAATTAATTACTGCTCCAATGACTGGCATTAAATTCAGAACGTTGAACAGGAAGCATATTGATGCTCTGACTAAATTTTCACACCTATATGTAAATTAAGCAGCTAGCGTACCGGGCATTTCTGAAGATCTATTACGATATAGTAGGTTTCTTGAGTCGTAACAAATTAATTAGTGCTCCAATGACTGGCATTAAATTCAGAACGTTGAACAGGAAGCATAGTGATGCTCTGACTAAATTTTCACACCTATATGTAAATTAAGCAGCTAGCGTACCGGGCATTTCTGAAGATCTATTACCATATCATAGGTTTTTTGAGTCGTAACAAATTAATTAGTGCTCCAATGACTGGCATTAAATTCAGAACGTTGAATAGGAAGCATATTGATGCTCTGACTAAATTTTCACACCTATATGTAAATTAAGCAGCTAGCGTACCGAGTATTTCTGAAGATCTATTACCATATCGTAGGTTTTATGAGTCGTAACAAATTAATTAGTGCTCCAATGACTGGCATTAAATTCAGAACGTTGAACAGGAAGCATATTGATGCTCTGACTAAATCTTCACACCTATATGTAAATTAAGCAGCTAGCGTACCGGGTATATCTGAAGATCTATTACCATATCGTAGGTTTTTTGAGTCGTAACAAATTAATTAGTGCTCCAATGACTGGCATTAAATTCAGAACGTTGAACAGGAAGCATATTGATGCTCTGACTAAATTTTCACACCTATATGTAAATTAAGCAGCTACCGTACCGGGTATATCTGAAGATCTATTACCATATCGTAGGTTTTTTGAGTCGTAACAAATTAATTAGTGCTCCAATCACTGGCATTAAATTCAGAACGTTGAACAGGAAGCATATTGATGCTCTGACTAAATTTTCACACCTATATGTAAATTAAGCAGCTAGCGTACCGGGTATATCTGAAGATCTATTACCATATCGTAGGTTTTTTGAGTCGTAACAAATTAATTAGTGCTCCAATCACTGGCATTAAATTCAGAACGTTGAACAGGAAGCATAGTGATGCTCTGACTAAATTTTCACACCTATATGTAAATTAAGCAGCTAGCGTACCGGGCATTTCTGAAGATCTATTACGATATAGTAGGTTTCTTGAGTCGTAACAAATTAATTAGTGCTCCAATGACTGGCATTAAATTCAGAACGTTGAACAGGAAGCATAGTGATGCTCTGACTAAATTTTCACACCTATATGTAAATTAAGCAGCTAGCGTACCGAGTATTTCTGAAGATCTATTACCATATCGTAGGTTTTATGAGTCGTAACAAATTAATTAGTGCTCCAATGACTGGCATTAAATTCAGAACGTTGAATAGGAAGCATATTAGTGCTCTGACTAAATTTTCACACCTATATGTAAATTAAGCAGCTAGCGTACCGGGCATTTCTGAAGATCTATTACCATATCGTAGGTTTTTTGAGTCGTAACAAATTAATTAGTGCTCCAATGACTGGCATTAAATTCAGAACGTTGAACAGGAAGCATATTGATGCTCTGACTAAATTTTCACACCTATATGTAAATTAAGCAGCTAGCGTACCGGGTATATCTGAAGATCTATTACCATATCGTAGGTTTTTTGAGTCGTAACAAATTAATTAGTGCTCCAATGACTGGTATTAAATTCGGGAGTTCGAGTAATAAGTATATTGATTCTGTGACCGAATCTTTACACCAATAAGTTGATTAGGCAGCTAGCGTACCGCGATTTTCTTAATGGTTGCTTTTTTATTTAATTAATTGTCAATAATGTTTTTCCAATTAAAGCTATATTATTGAAAGTATGATGGATGAGAAGCATTAAATTAGCATTAAATTATAGTTTATGAATTGATTATTTGTAATCGTTCTATACCAACGGGTGTGCTAACTATATCTATACCCAGCACAGCCGTATCATAGTTTTCTTTAAGTTGCAATAACTTTGTTCCTATTAGAGTTACAAACTTGAATGCATGATATATGAGAAGCATTAAATTAGCATTAAATTATATCATCTTCTTTATCTTTATATACCCCTTGTCTTGACTTTTACGCTAACGTGTGTGCCAACTATATCTATAGCTAGCACACACGTTGGTAGTTTTTTAATAAAAGGAGCAATAAATTTTTTTTCATGGCATTAAATTAGCATTGAATTAGCATTAAATTATGCAACTAGTTAGAACCAGGTGTGCCATAAAGGCTGTGCCTACTTTAGTAGGGTATGGTATAGTATAAAAGCGAAGCTTCGTCTTTATTGGGTTTTCAATTCTGCTTCCTACATCACGGTGTAAAGCCAGTTACAGAAAGGAGGTAATTACCCGAAGAAGGTGGCGCTGCAATTAGCTTGCCCGAAATGCGAACGAGACCTATTAGGTGCACCCTTGTCTCCACTTATCCCGGGACAATTTTCAAGAAAATGCCATTGTCTCGCTTCTGTGGATTGTTCTGAGTGTAGGTGATACAACTCTGCACTTAATTAGAATCAAATAGCTGAAAATATAGTTCCGCTTTTAAACGGTTCGTTTGATCGTCACGAAACGTCAAGCGTTACATAGCAACTCGTGAGTGGATGTTAGAGGTTGAATTTTTTTCTGTTTTAGTGTTGCTTTATTAATACAACAAATAAAAAAAGAGTGTAATAATATCTGTGTGTTATATGAAACACTGGAATTGTTACAAGTACGGTGGATATGAGTTGCTGTGTTCTTGAGTTTGTATCCAACGAAGCAGTGTTTTAAATTTGCAATTTCATTTATAGAAATATTCATAAACGTTCATTAACAATGTTTGGTTTATTGGTACAAACAGTTACTTAAATAATTTAGACCGGCTGCAATTATTTTTAATTTTGTGCGTCGTAGCTTCTAGCTTCTCAAAATTTTTACCTGGTGACATCACTTTTGGAAATTACGTTTTTTTTATTTACTGGATGGAAACGCTTTTAGCGGATATATTGTACCCATGTGTGTGGTAACAATGAGGCAAATTATAACAATGGTATTGGTGTTCCTGGATATACTATTTGACTCGTGCTCCCGTTACCTGAAGAATTTTACATAATAATAATAATAACTACTACAACCCATAACCTAAACAAGGCCCCAGAAGCTATAAGCTTGTGCGGGAGGAAGGGGGCGATTATTATTAGTATGTAGGCTCAAAGTGCGGCTGCAGCCGTCTTACAGATGAAACAGCGCAAATCCCACATTTGTGTCACAGCTAAGGAAAACTGCAGAAAACCTTAACCAGATCTGCCGGCGCCGGGAGTCGATCGCGGGGCCGCTTGGGTGAAAGTCCGGCACGCCAGGCATTACACTACCAAGGCTGTAATATCATGGTGTACTTGCTGTAACTGTACAAACAAGAAAAGATAGCAATCGTGAGTTATGTCCGACTTGTGTGTTTCTTTACATTTAAGGTCAATTTACAGTTGAGCATTAGTTATAATTAATTTAATTAATCGTAAATAAGTAATTTCATTTTTAAATGATTTTCCCTTTATGACATTTTCTTGAATTATATTGTATATATTAAGAATTACCAGGTGAAATAAACTCGTTAATTTTGTAATCGAAGCAAGATTGAATTATTTTATTGTCTATTAGAGCATCTAGAGCAGCGGTTCCCAACCTTTTTCGTTCGCGGACCGCCAAACGACGTAGCATTTGCTTGCGGACCGGTAAGGTAAAAAAATTAAAGAAAACATTTCGCAAAATAAATCTTATAATGATAAATTTACTTTTACACTGTACAAGAACAATCTAAAATAAATAAATATCCATTCTTTGTAATAAGAAAAGTCGGTTTTTGTACATCATTCGCTTCCCGCATACCAAACCCAGTGGCGTAACTACCGCCCCCGCAGACCCTGCGACGCAGGGGGCACAATCTTCCAAAGGGCACTGCTTCGCTGCTTTCGTGAAATTTTATTTCATATTTAAGAATAGAAATTTTAAAACAAGTATTGGAGGTAAAAGACATTTTATGGGCTGTTTTACGATACTGAATTGCGATTAATTATTGAATATTTTATTTTAATAAAACGTGACGAAAGTCACGTCACCTACGTATAATTGTATACAGTGTGGTTCTCATTGTCCAGGTTATATCTGCTGAAATATTAAAGGTAGAGGAAAAAGTTAAATGAGAGACTTATTTAGCATAACCTGATCTTTAAAATAGCACAAAAACATTTTTCTCGTGATCAACTTATTTTCCGGAAAAATATCTTTAATTTCTCTTTACAATGATATGTCACACGTGGCTTTTTGCTTTTAAATTACACCATCCACTGAAGCATTTTCAAAACGTCATACTGTTCAACATGTATAAAAAATGTCAACGAATCTAATTTTCACAGAAATAAAATTTTTAGCAAGCTTAATTCGCATTATTGGGATTATGAGAACCCTTGCAAAATTGTTGCAACTTGTGCCCAAGTACGCTTTTCAATTAATGTATGGATAGGGATACTTGGCAACAAAAATCGACCTCATTTTCACGATGGAACTGTGACCTAGAACAGAGTTTATTATTTTTGCAAAACATTAATCTTACACGACGAAATTTGTGGTTTCAACACGACGGAGGCCCATCTCATAATGGAGCTGCATTAACAAATTGTTTAAAGGTTTAAATAATGCATTTGTTCAAAAATGGATCGGTAACAGAAGACCCGTTTTGTGACCTAAGTCACCTGACTTGTTTATTCTTGATTTCTTTGGATGGGATTTTCTGAAAAAAAAACTAAAATAAGATCACTGCAGTTAGCTTGTTAATTACACCTGCAATGCTGCGAAAAGCCGGAGGAAATCAAACGGGTCCAAATAGGTTTAGAATTTCATGGTCGATAATTTGAGCAGTCATTGTAAGAAAATTAATTGTGTATTCTTCATTTCTTTAAATACTAATTAAGCTGCTATAATTTTGTAATGGAAGAGTAAATAAAAAATCATAGCCATCCTGATAATTCCATTATTTAACTGTAAGATGTAATTTAGAGGCACGTCACTTGCGATTTATTGTGAAGAGAAATGTATTTAGAACTTTATTCCGAAAAATATACAAGACGTTCCATTTAAAAAATTAGTTGGATATTTTTCCGGAAAATAAGTTAGCCATAAAAACAGATCCCTTATTTAATTTTTTTTCTCTACTTTTACTATTTCAGCAGATATATCCTGGACAATGAAAAATCAACCACCCGGTTTATATGAGGGGCGCAAATTGAAGTTTCGCCGGGCCGCGCAATCTTACGTTGTTACGCCACTGACCAAACCTCGAACGACCAAAACGGGACCGGCCCGAAATCGGTGAGAGGCTGGAGTTTTTCTCTTTTCGCCAAACGAACGCCGGAAAACGATCGTTTCTTTCATTCGTTTAGCGAAAAAGAATATACGGGTTTTAGACACATAGGATGGTCTAACGCAGCGGTTCCCAACCTTTTTAGTTCGCGGACCGCCAAACAACGTAGCATTTGCTTGCGGACCTAACACCTCGAGAAGTGATTTCCACTTAGGAGCCCGATTAGGCTGGAAGCTGCCATATTACTTAAGCACGATTCTCGGGCGAAAGATAAAACAATAATTTCGAGTTTTTCGTCTGTAACTTTTTTCTTATGGTTTTGCACGGTATTCGAAGGGGAAACATTTTGAGATTGTCCGCTATTTGTCGTCAAAATAGTCGTTTTGGCTCCTATAGTGTTTGACATACCGCCTCTCGAAAACGGGCTGAGGTCCCTAGAGCGGAGATACAGAAAAACCAATAGATGCACCGCTCGTAGCAGGCTGGGTGACATCGAATGCCGCCAACACATGTTCGATCGCTCCCAAAAACCCCATCTGACCCCTAACCCCCGGCTCCGGAAGTGTTGGCAAAAAAGACTTTTCTGGTAAAAGCAATTGGGGTGCTGGCAAAGATTGCGCTGTCAGATTTTCGCTCCGACCTACCGTAAGGCGGGAGCAGTTTTTTGTCGCCTCTGCCTAAACGGTTTACCGGAGAGGGTTGAGACTTCAAGTAACTACCCAACGCATCGACATCGACAAAAAACGGTCTGGATCGAAGCAATAGTCCAAGAGCTGGCGACCAAAAAGTGCAAGAGTTTTGTAAAAGCTAATATTTTAAAATTAGCTTATATTTGGGGTGTAAATAAATATCCTACACAAAATAAACTCGGATATGGGGATACTCGCCATCAGCGCAGCTTGAAAGTTGCAACAAGAAGTAGTGTCATCTAAGTGTTTTCTAAAAGCTGAATCTGCTGAGCTGATCTGCTGCTGATCATTAAGCAGTTTATGTATTAAAAAACTGGAAAACAGTCGTTAGACAGCGTAATGGTCGAACGCGTTGCATCAGCTCCCATGCGGTAGTCGCATGACTTCAAAATTAGGTCAATGTAAAGAAGTGATTTGAAAAAGCTGAAATTTGGTCCAGTGTTAATTTATTGAATATAGGTTCTCAAAAAGACAGTCAGACTTCATTTTGATAGAACCGAGCTAGTCAGCAGCCACCAGAAGCAGTTGTTACTTCTAGCGACTGTTACTTCTGACCACTTTTTGGTCGCCAGCTCTCGGGCTACAAGTTTTTCGCCCCCCGAAACCGCGAAACCCGGATTTTGACCATGCGCGTTAATCGGGGACGCAAGACAAAAATTCCTTCAGTTCCGGTATGCCTAGACCCATGTGCGCCAAATCTGCTTTAACATTCTAAAATGGGAGATCCTTCTTATGACTATTACTGGATATTACCCCACCACATAGGTACGGAGCCGGCGCGTTATATATCACGTATATAGTGCCGGCTCCGTATAAAAGTCAGAGTTTACTCTCAGTCAACTCAGAAAAACTATTTGACCCTACGTTACCTACAGGATAACACGAATTAAAAAAATTCTTTCAATAAAACTTTGAAAATACTGTTAATTCTCTGCGGACCGGCAAATATTTCTGACGGACCGGCAGTTGGAAAACGCTGGTCTATCGTTCAAAATCAGAGCAAGGTGGCTCGACAAGGAGTATCGAATAAATGGGATAACCGAAAACGCTGGCGAGTGGATTTCAGGAGCGGCGGTCAAAAACGGGAATGGGCTCAAACGACCCAGGAGGCAATCATATAAGACCTCCAGAAGTGGTTTCCACTTAGGAACCCGATTAGGCTGAAGCCGGCGATATTACTTTAGTACGATTCTCGGGCGAAAAACAAATAAAGATCTTCGTGTTTTTCGGCTGTTACTTTTTTCTTACGGTTTTGCAATGCCGTGCAAATAAAGGGGAAACATTTTGAGATTGCCCGTCGTTTGATACCAAGGTAGTCATTTTGGTTCCTACAGTATCCGAGATATCGCCTCTCGAAAACGGACGGAGCTCCCTCGAGCGGAGATACGGAAAAACCAATCGATGCACCACTCGTAGCAGGCCGCGTGACATCCACTGCCGCCAACACATGTTCGATCTCTCCCAAAAACCGCATGTCACCTCTAGCCCACGTACCCGGAAGAGTGTTGGCAAAAAAGATTTTCTAATATAAACGATTGGGGTACTGCGCTGGCAAAGATTCCGCTGTCAGATTTTCGCCCCGACCTACAGTAAGGCGGGGGCAGTTTTTTGTCGCCTCTGCCTAAACCGCTCTAAATTTGAGACTAGAACTACACAACGAACGCATCGACACACAAAAACGATCCGGATCTAAGCAAGTTTTGCGGCTCCTCGAAACCGCGAAACCCGGATTTCGATCTGTCGCATTAATCGCGGACGCAAGACAAAAATTCTTTCGGTTCCGGTATGGCTAGACCCATGTGCACCAAGCCCGCTTAAAGATTCTAAAATGGAATCCTAACTCCTCCTTATTATCTATTACTGGATATTACCTCACCACATAGGTACGGAGCCGGCGCTTTGTATACCACGTGTGTATGTATAAGAAACGTACATTTATACGGAATAAAAGGTACCCATTTTTAGGGACAATTTCATGAAAAGTAAGTTGAATAATTTGTTTCCCGGAAACTATATGCCATATATTTATGAAATTTTTGTAGGGGTTAGAAAGAAATCTTGCGGTTCTTATCCTATTAGTTCTCAAACAAAAAAGCATTTTATTTAGGATTTATATGAAAAAACTGTTTTATAGCGCCGGCTCCGTTTAAAAGTCAGAGTGTACTCTTGGTCAACTCCGACAAACTATTTGATCCTACATTCACTCCAGAATAACACGAATTAAAAAATCTTTTAGTAAAATTTTGAAAATACTGTATTTCTCTGTGAACCGGCAAAAATTTCTGACTGACCGCTGGGAAACGCTGATCTAGAGCACTTACATTCAGGAATTTAATGATTTTATAATTACCATGTTTATTACGTCGCATAGTTATAACTACTTTGCGATAACTAGTTATCGGATGATTGCTACTATTAAAAATTGCAATTGTTTTTTTATTTTGAGCTCTGGAATCACCGCTGTAATATTAGGACATTAGCAGTACTAAATTTCATGTTTTACAAAGTAACTTTTTCCCTTTTTATGTAATAAAGCATTTATAGCTTATTATTTATGTGTATTTGTAGTGTTTTGCTCATGGTGCAAAAAGCTTTTAGGTGTGCAGATACTTTTTATTGGGAATAGCTTACCTCATTGATAGCAGTTGTAGCTGTGTTTTGGAACATTCCAGGTATTGTTGGCTTTTGACTCGAGAGTTATTCAAGTTGACTCTTGGTGCTAAATGAATGAGACATACAACCTGCAACTGGCAGAATTAATTGCAGTTAATAGTTTTACTTACCTTTTTCGTGCAGCAAAATAATTACATTTTAGCATAAAAACAAAGATTGAAGAAGGTTATGTTGATTTTGCTTTTGATATTGTTTCCTAAAGTCGCTGAATTTGATTTTGAACATATTAACATTTATTTATTTAATTACAGTTTTTGATGTGGAGGCGAACGTAATTCTTCAAAGTTTTACCAACACAAAACACCTAGAGGAAAAAAAATATTTAAATCGGGTGCCTACTAAATGCATTACAATTCTACTTTTATTCTAAGGAAAAATCAATCATCATATAATTATATAAATATGCTTAACATATTGCCATGAAATTTGATCATATTAGGGAGAATTTACTCTCACGCTAATATTAGGCAGATTTTATGCAATTCTACAGCTACCAGATTTAATGGTTGCATAATCTCATGCACAAGAAAACTGTTTAGGCAGATAAAGGATATGTGGAAATGCGGTTTTTTATAGAAAATAGATAATCTTTCACATCACTTAACGATCTAGGATCGTTTATGCATTTTTTAACTTAATAAAGTTTAGTTCATTTTCAATGTTACAAATCATCTAGAACAGACAAAACATGTTGAAATATCGGTTTAACATAAAATTGAAGTTAACAAGATATGTTTAATTTGCAATCTTATTGAATTTAAAAATTTTAAAGCTGTTTGCTAAATTGCTTTTGTGGAAATAAGCAAAGTAACAATATATCCACAGAATTCATACACTTTTTAATGTGAGGTCGGATCTTGTTGATGGAATCACATAAAAACATGTTTGAATTATGTAATTTGGCTTGTAAGTCAAAAGTTGGTATCTAAAAACATTTAAATAATATTATTAATGAGTTATTGTTGAATGTGTAAAAAGGAGTTTTTATGAGATTAAATTAATTTTTAGTATTAAGGAAAGATTGTTTCGTCGATATTAAAATTAAGGGTATTATTGTGTTTTTCAATCCAAGTGTTGTATATCATTGAATTCAGAATATTATTTTGTATGAGTTTATCTAATTAGTTTTTACGCTAATGAAAACTTATAAATAATAATTGGGTTATTTTTTAAAAATGCCAAAATTCTTTTGGTTTTTAGAGTTTTTTCAAAGAACACACAAGTAGAAATTTAATATCAGATTAGCAAGATGTGTTTCTAGCTGCTTCTAATATGGAAGTTTGTAAGGTTAGATTTGAACTTTGTGATAAAAATATATGGTTATGTAAAAAGTTAAAATATGATAATTTTGTTTTTTTTTAGTATAAAGTTGTTCATCAATTTAAATATTGTTTTGATTAAACAATTAAAAATAATTATTTTAATAATAAAATTCATAAATTTTATTTAACCTTGTCAATGATAAATTAGAGGAAATATAATAAAAAATATTGAAGTTTATACTTGGCAGTATAAAAGAGAAGATCCCTTATTAATAGAACAACAATTTGGTTTTCTATTGGTTTAAAACTTCATCATTTAGATGGGCAGGTATAAGAAATTGTAGAAAGAGGTTATATAATAGTAATGACTAATGAGTCCAATAATTTTGAAAAATATTAATGAAAATAATTTAACAAAAGTTTATGTAAATAATGGGATACATCCAAAAACATTTTTCGTTTCAGACTTCCGGATATCGTTGAACTTAAACTTCGAGTGGTGAAATCATTTAGTTATTTGTCCAATTGATTCGTCTAAGCTAGAAAATCCTAAAGAGACGAAAAGTATTACATCATGGCATGATAATAAAAAGTAGAGATAGTGATTTAATAGAAGATACAAATAATTTTATGAAATCAAAACATTAAAAAGTTGAGATTTTATTAAGTGATTATTAAGTATGAGATTTTAGCCACAGGATCTTTAGGTAGGAGCTAATCTTTTTAAATAGAATTTTTCTAGTATAAAATCTTAACATAAATGTTTTTAGCAATGCATATATGTACTTTACCCAATAGCCTCTATTCTTGCAGCCTCTTAGATACATTATTATATACTCTTCCTTTTTTCTGAGGTTAGTACCTGGGAGACTATTTTCTGTTGGAGTCGAACTGATTCCTGTGGTTGCGAAGGATGTTTCTTCTCATTTCATTTGAAAAATTAATTTACCTTGTTATATTCTTTAAATGTTTAAGTTAAAGAAGTCTTCCCCCAATGTGGAATTTGGTATTATAGGAACTTAATATTTTATTTACAATGTTAACGATATTCCTTCTTTGGCTTTCTTTTTATAGAACAATTTCTATGTTTTGAAATCCTACGAAAGTATCTCAAATTAACGAAAATTTCCTAAAAAACGTTTGTGTATTTGTACGGTTTTATACGCATGAAAATAATTTCCAATCTAGATTTGAGAACTTGAAGAAATCTTAATGCTGTACTTATAAGTTCGTTACTCCTTTGTAAGGAATTCCTAAATGAAAATTCTAGTTGCTTAGTATCATTGCAATATTCATGCAAAATATTTTGAAGATCCCCGTTTGTCGGAAAATGCACTTACATTTTCCACCTTTTATGAAATTTTACCTTCAAAGGAATACACCGTATATATAACTTTCCATTCAATGCAAGTAATATACCGGTGTGCATTATAAAAAAAAGGAAAGTGTGTTGAAGAGGCTTTTGTCTTTTCACAGTATCAATTTTACAAACTAGTATGCAGTGCTAGACAGTCCGACTGTGTTTGCTTTCCTTTTTTCTCAAAGCCACGACGGTTTACAAAGTACACAAACTTTGATCTTCGGAATATCCATGTAGACCACTATGTTTGCATTGCTTTATAAGCACGTTTGTGCGTATCTACTCCGACAAGCATATTTGCATTTAATTAGTGTAAAATGACTTCTTGTTCTTTGCAGGTATTACCATTTTGCTGAAGTTACATTCTATAAATTCTATTTATATAATGTAATAACAATGGAGTTACAATCGATTTTTACAGAAAACATCATCACCTTTGGTCACATTTAATTTCAATAATATTTACATGCAGGGTGTTTCACTGAAGATTCGTATCTACTGAACAGGTATATAAATACTATCATTAGTGCCTATCTTTCATAAGGGTAACTGATTTAAGAATAATCACAGTTGGAACTGGATGTGCCTAACTGCATTTTTAACTTGATATCTGATATATTGATGCAGCTGATGCTAGGTAATGTCAAAGGTTGTTTTGACTATTATTTCCAGTAGTTCCAAAAGATCACCTTTTATCAAATTTTTCTCGATGTGCTTAAAATTAAAAATGGCATAAGGATTTTTTGTTCCCATTGAGAACTATCACACATTAAACGGTTGCAAGATTTAATTTAACTGCCACTTTTCTGCAGAAATCGTATTGTGTAAATACCTGAGATTTTGGATAATTTTCTTTTTGTGTCAACTCTAAGATAGGTTTGATTGATTGGTACTGATAGATTTTGATTAATTTGGAAACTCAGGAACCGTTTAAAATACTAAATGATTTGATTTCAATTTAATTCATTAAATATTAAATCAAGACTAAGTTGTGATATTGACGCTTAGTCAGCAAGCACTGATAAATTGGTACGTCCAGGTTTTAAACTATAAAGAAAAATAATATTTAATTTTCAGATATCCTCATTTAATGGTTTTAAATTCTTCATTAAGCTACAAAAGAGAAAAAAAATCGATTACCATGCACGTATATTTGTTATTCCGATACAACATATTCAGTGAATGGTTTAAATATTTATCCGATCAAACAAATCTGTTTATGTCGGGTATTATCTCTGTTATATAATGTTACAAATTGACAATATTAAATTTTTTCATTCCTCCCATCAACATCGCTACATATCATCATCAAACTCAAAAGCAAAATATTCGTTGTATTATTATCATTACACAAACAAACGACTTCCTTTTTGTTGTTAAAATTTCAATTAAACGTCATAATTGAATTTTCTATTTCGGATTTATAGCACAAAGATTAAATTTTATCTGGAACATTGTAAAACTCTATTATACGATCGTGACAAAACCAATAATTGCATTTACTGCGGTTTCTATTATTGGTCTTTTCAGAGATTTTCATTTATTTGATAAAATATGTCTATTTGATTTCTATTATTTGTTACAATTCGATTAATTCCTTGCTTCGAAAATGGGCATCAAATAAAACGCATACATGCATGCCACTGTAAATGTATTTGGTTGAGAATTCATTAGAATTGAAAAGGTTTGTAACATTTAATTATTTGCAATTTTCGAATTGTGAAACAAAACAGATTTTTCTGTAACAATACATTGATGAAATATATCTATTTTTCATTTGAAGCACTCAGATTATAAATATAATAGCCACAATGATTTCCACAAAGGGTTTCGTTTTTGGCATGCTATATTTATTATACAACCATCTGTCTGAAAATAGTTAACCTTTGATATTTAGATTAACTCTTACTGATATCAACATTCCATCTTCTTGTTTTAGTCTTTTAAGGTAATTCTCTCTGTTTGAAAAATCCTGTGTAATAACGCTATATCTGACATTATACATAGCAAGGTTGAGGCGTGGCAACCTAACCAGTTTCTTAAGTGTTTCGGTATTTTAACTAAATAAATTTGAATTGATTCTCGAAACCGGCGACAGGAATTTCTTGTTCACATATTTATAAAGCGTCCGTAAAATTCGCTGTGCTGTTAGAGGGCACGTTAAGCAGTTCGTTCCGTGCATCTATGCAAACACCTACCTGTTGTTTAGAATAACACTTCGCCTGATACCACGCCCAAGTTACTGAGCATACTGAACATACTGAACGTACTGAACGTGCTGAATGGAATGAACGTACTGAAGATACTGAACGTACTGAATGTATTGAACGTACTGAACGTACTGAGCGCACTGAGCGTACTGAACGTACTGAGCGTACTGAGAGTACTAAGCGTACTGAACGTACTAAACTAACTGAACGTATTGAACGTATTGAGCATATTGAGCATATTGAGCATATTGAACATATTGAACATATTGAACATATTGAACATATTGAACATATTGAACATATTGAACATATTGAACATATTGAACATATTGAACATATTGAACATATTGAACATATTGAACATATTGAACATATTGAACATATTGAACATATTGAACATATTGAACATATTGAACATATTGAACATGTTCAACATGTTGAACATGTTGAACATGTTGAACATGTTGAACATATTGAACATATTGAACATATTGAACATATTGAACATATTGAACATATTGAACATATTGAACATATTGAACATATTGAACATATTGAACATATTGAACATATTGAACATATTGAACATATTGAACATATTGAACATATTGAACATATTGAACATATTGAACATATTGAACATATTGAACATATTGAACATATTGAACATATTATTGAACATATTGTCAGCAAAAGGCTTTTATTTTTTGCCTGAATAAATAAGTAATACTTTTTATTTTATTTTCTTCATTGACATCGTGTTATTACTTTTTTCTAATAAACTTCTTTTTTCTGCCATCTTTAAAATTAAAACTCTTACAACTCGGTCAATCCTAACTCAATAAGTGACCCAATCAATAAATCAAGTTTTAACATGAATATTATAAATATTATAAACAGAAGGTGTGGAAACAGTATACATTTCATAAGAATAAGTTTATCGCAGCCTAATCTGACATATTTGATATCATGATATACGTACATAAGGGCATAAATATGTGACATTAAAATCACAATATAAGATTACATAACAGCAGCTACATAACATATTGACGCTTCCGTAAAACATTTCTAATCAGTAAGTTCCTGGGATTTACTTTTAAACCATTTCTTGTAGCACCTATTAAATTGCCTTGTGCTGATTGAAAAGTAAACGCATAGTAAAACGCAACCATAATTTAGCAGTAGAGGGAGTTTTTTCCCATCAAATTGTTCTATCATTTTTGACAGATAAGGCATGACGTGTATAAAATTTTTAATCTCATTATTTATATTATTACGCGTTTAAACATACTGAACATACTAAACACAATAATAATAATAATTGCTACAACCCATAACTGGAAACCAGGCCCCAGAAGCTATAAGCTTATGCGGGAGAGAGGAGCGATTACACAGCCCCACAAAAAAATAGATGTTCTGTCCTGGGATTGAGACTAGGGTATTCTGATGTATTTTTCAACGCTGAAACCGAATCCGACCTCAGAAAAGCACATATAGGTACCTTCAAAATTTTGCGCTAGAGCCAAAAACAACCTCCAAATGGAATAAAACCACTCCTGACATATGCTGACAATAAATACAGCAAAACTGGTCGAAAACCGCAAATGTTTTGCATTTGGAAATAGACCTCTGGAATATGGCCAAGAACCTTTCTCCCTGAGGTGGTTAAACTACCCCAAAATGGGTCAAAACCCACCCCTTAGATCAAAGTACAATAAATACATGAATGATGATTGAAAACCGCAAATGTTTTGTTTTTGGAAATAATCCGTTGGTATATGGCCATCAACCCTCCTCCCTGAGGGGGTTAAACCACCTCAAAATGTGTCAAAACCATCCCTTAGATTAAAATACAGTAAATACACGCAAGAGATGATTAAAAACCGCAAATGTTTTGTTTTTGGAAATAGACCTCTGGTATATGACCAACACCCCTCCCCCTTTAAAAGGTAAAACTACTCCAAAATGGGATATGTATTTTATTTTGCGTGCGTTTATTTATTGTAACTCTGATGTAAGGGGTGGTTCAACCCCATCTAGGGGTGGTTTTACACTTTCAAATGGGGAGTGGGTGTTGGTCATATACCAGAAGTCTATTTCCAAAAACAAAACATTTGCGATTTTCAATCATTTTTGCATGTATTTATTGTATTTTGTTCTAAGGGGTAGTTTTGACCCATCCTGGGTGGTTTAACCACCTTAGGGAGGAGGGTTCTTGGCTATATACTAGAGGTCTATTTCCATACAAATTTCCAAATACAAAACATTGGCGGTTTTCAACCATTTTTTGCATTTATTTATTTTCATCATATGTCAGGAGTGTTTTACTCAATTTGGGTGTTGTTTTTGGCTCTAGCGCAAGATTTTCAGGGTATCTGTGCTTTTCTGAGGTCGGATTCGGTTTCAGCGTTGAAAAATACATCGGAATACCCTAGTCTCGATTCCAGGATACAACTTCTTTTTGTGAGGCTGTGTTATTATTATGATTACGTAGGCCCTACGTGCGGCTGCAGTCGATTTCAGATGGAACAGCGCAAATTCCACATTTGTGTCACAGCTAAGGAAAACTGCAGAAAACCTTAACCAGATCTGGCGGTACCGGGAGTTGATCTCGGGCCGCTTGGGTAAAAGTCCAGCACGCTAGATATTACCTACCAAGGCTTGAAAGTCCTGAACATACATACTGAACCTATTGAAGATACTGAACATATTGAACATATTATGATATATGAAACAACGCCGTTGCGTACAAACAGCATGACATTCTACCACAACATAATAATCAAAAGGCAGTATTTATGCAATAAGATAAGGTATAGGATAGATGTACACAATCTAAATGTGCGATATAGAGTTTACTATATCTGTTGACTATACGCCAGTATAACACTACATTCTACGAGCGCTCATTTAGCTATAATGTCGCAAAAACGATAATGATGTACCCTCATCATTCAAGGGATTATCGGCTATAAAATTCAAAAAATCCCCGATTAAAAACTTCACTGAAAATCGTCATTAATATACCAAATCGTAAACAGTCTATTCTAATTAAATTACTTTAAGTTAAGTTGTTACATATGCAGTTATCTACTTTGTTAAATTTCCTGCTTAAGATTCTATATTATGTAATAAATATATTATTATATTGGACATATTGAACATATTGAACACATTGAACATATTGAACATATTGAAGATATTGAACATATTGAACATAATGAACATATTTAACATATTGAACAAATTGCACATCCTGAACATACTGAACATATTGAATATACCCAATAGATTGAACATGAACCCTGAATTTTGAGTTATTCTATAACGTTGAAATTCACAACCCATTATTTGTTTGATGGTCACTGTTTAAAACCAAGCTTCTCCGTTGTTTGGTTGTCACTGGTTTTCCCTTTCTTTCGGTTTATCGTGAAGTCGCTCCTGCGCGTTTGAGCTCCCTGCTCAATAGTAGAGTGAAGTAACAAAATGGCTGGTTTTGGTACCCGAAGTTGAATGTACGAGATATTAAGAAATTGGTTTTAAATATTAATTCGCTTTAGCGGAATAAATCTCACATTCAACAGAACGATCGCTTGGTTATTTGTGTGCGATCGGTCGTCAAATTGGACGGATTAAGTTCTGGTGCTAACCATTTTAGGTAAATTATTTTCGTTAAAATCTCGTTGCGCTAAATCTCACAAATGTCTTTTTATTTTAGGTAATATTTCCCTAGTAGTCACCTTGAGGGAATTGTTTTGTAAAAGACCTTTCAGTTTATAGAAAGGTAAAAATCTTCAAATATTTAAACTTAATACAATATACAGGGTGATTTCTTTGTAGGTCTTTTTTCTTTCTTTTGGGTTTTGGGTTTTGTTGTTCGTTGTCGTATTTGTGTTCCCGCTCTCTGATCGTGGGTTCCATTTAGGAGGTCCGTACCTACATCTATACAGGTATCGGGACGGAATTAAACAACAAACATCGAAGGGTGAAGTGATAACCCCTAAGCAGGGTTTTAAACATACAGCCGTGGATCTTCGAATGGTGGGACGTATATATATATATATATATATATATATATATATATATATATATATATATATATATATATATATATATATATATATATATATATATATATATATATATATATATATATATATATATATATATATATATATATATATATATATATATATATATATATATATATATATATATATATGTATTGATTCAATGTATTTACAATTATTCATGCATGTTAATATTAAGAAACGAGATCTCGAGTAGTGGAATTGTTGTAGGGTAGTTTTAAGTACAACCAACTGTGATACAGATCACCATTCACCCTTTTTTTTCTCTATTAAACATTAAAATTGCATTTCATTTAAAATCTGCCAATAGTTCAAATAAAGCCCTACTTAGAAAGTTTACATTTCACTACGTGTGTTTTATTTATTTATTATTTATTTATTTGTACGATTTTAATATTGCTTTTCAGTTCGTCATTTGTAAGTATATATGTACGGTACGGCCAAAATTGTGGAAGTTGCCCATATTTTAGTAGAAGATCTATTTCTTCGTTTGCCTGATAAGCTTGAAGCTTTAGTAATAAGCATTGTTTTTAAACGAAGTGGCGCTTGTTTTTTTTATCTTTTATATCTTGTATTACCCCGCCCCTCTCCGACTTATTGGGGGCTAGCTGGCAAAAACTAAAGCAGTGTTATTTGGATCAAGCTGATACTTCCAGCACAGCTACATTTTGGTTGGTTAAGTATTTCTTTATATAAAAATAGCCTTTGTGTTTCTGTAGGTTATAATTCGTTTCTTACAAGAAACATAAACTTTTAGTTATCCATTAGGTACACATATACAGGATGTATTTTAATTGAAGGTTTTTGGCTGAATGGTAGATAGGTGAAATATAGTAGAGCAAATTTTCCTTAGAATAGAATAGTTTTCGAGAAAATGAATTTTAAAGTTTTATTAAATTTCGAATCCAGGCCTGTAACACTAACCTGCCTTAAGTTGTACAAATTTAATTTAAAAATGTGATACTCTTTTAGATGTACTTGCCTTTTAAAAATTGTTGTTGTATGTCACATAAAAACGCTAATTTATGGCTGTCTGCATGGTTTAACGTAAATAATGTGGTCAGAAGTTATTACTGAGTAAATAAATACTTTTTAGAAATATGACCGAATTTAAAAACCTTAACTATGCATTTGTGTTTATATTAAAACACATGTTGCAAAGAAACATGGCATTTACTTTTTACACCTAACGATAATTAGTAATTACATATTTTTATGTTGGTTTTCCAATTCGTCTTTTACCAAAATTGGATGTAATTAATTCTTACATAAGTGGTGTCATATTCCCAACGATTTAAAGGTAGATTAGAAATGTAAGAACACATTTAAGGAAATTTTATACAAATCCCGATGACAATAATTTCTGAAAAATGGTAATTTGATAAACAGATCACGGTACATTTGAAAGGGATGCGGTACTTTCCCTAACTGCGAATCCTTAATAATACGGATTTTGTTTAATATTTAAAATATAACTAAAGTTCTTTTCAATGCGGTAGACTTTCAGAAAAATCATTTTGCAACCAATTTGAGTTTGTTACTTACTATTTATTGTTAAAAAAATAAAAGAAGATTTATGTGTTTAGTAAAACCTGGAGTGTTTTTTTACATCTAACTAAGTATCTTCTGAATGAATTAATTATTACGTCACGTCATTAATTACTACGCTGTTTTAATCGATAGAGATGATCGTATCATACCATTACCATATCATTGTTATTTTTAAAATGAAAGATCTTGTACGTTTTTAGTAGTTTAATTGCAGCTATGCAAATGATAATTTCGCTATAAGGACATGTCATGTTTTTAATATTTCGTTTTAGAGCAATTTTAACTGTTAATTTATTTTATTAAGCTACCGATTTACTTATTATTTCTAACAATGTACGAGATTAAATACAATTCAAATTCATTATCATTAATAAGAATAACGATTTGCAACCTAATACGGAAATGCAGTAGTTGTAATAATAACAAAAAAAACCTATTTATTTAGGTGCTGTCATTGTATAGGCTACTTGCTGACACATTAATGTATTTATTACTACCTATAAACAGTTTAAATAGTAAACATCTTTTTGTTTGAAATAAATTAAATGAATGATCAGCAAAGAAATAATATCTCCTCCTGACACCAGGGCCGTCTTCAGTTTGCTTAATTTTCCGGGTGCCCAACAATTTTTAATGAACATATATTTTTGAGATAGTACGGAATATAATGCATTTTTGCCTTCTTCCTTTATTCATATGTTACCCATTAAGCCAAAAACCATTATTTAAAAAAACCCTGTGTATAAATTCGGATAATTTTTTTTTGGGAAATATCTACTTTTACCGGAACATTTTGAAATCGCAAATATTTCCTCCGAAGATTTTTGTGTGTACCTTATATTGAGCTTAAAATTCAAACTTTAAGTTACATATTTCAACTTTCGGATTCAGATCGTTGATTTCATTGTTGTTTATTTGTTACAGAGCGCGGTAATTAATAATGTAAACTGTGCAGTGTGTGCTCAGTATCAAAAATCAAACATTGATATGGTGAAGTTTAGTACTTTTTACTAATTTATTTTATTTATGTAAATATATAAATTCGATTAACTTCTAGTGAAAGAGAATGACCGATAAATAATTTATATTTATAGTAATATCCATTTCATCTAAAATCATCATCTAAAAACATATGTAAAAGTTGTATTAATCTCACTCGATGTGAGAGAACCCTCAATGCAAATCCTCGATTAAGATTAGATCTTAATATGTCCAAGCAAAAACTGTCAAGAGGACATCCCTAAATTATGATTAATGCATGCATTCATTCATAACAATGTGTAGGTGCGGTCCGATAGTCGTGTAAGCTGCCATCAACAAAAGACTTTCCAAACACAAAGTAGAGATTACAAAAGACCGCAACGCGGCATTGTGCTTAGAATCAATAGAAGATTACTGTCTGTTATTCTAATTTTCCAATTTTGTATAATACACGTAAAAAACAAAAACTTGCAAATAATTACGTCTATTATTTGAATATCCTCCAGGATATTCTATTTATATCATAAATTTCGAAATTTTATTAAAATTTGAGGTTATGTCAAATTACTTAACCAGAGTTTGCGGTTTTCTCTACATGTATTTTACATATAAACGTTTACATTTTGGCCTTTTGCGGTAAATAATACCAAGTACTAAAGTAGAACAAAACACATCCTTATTATATCTTCTGTTGTTAACATACAAAGCGTCTAATAAAGGATGAGTGAACGCGATTTAATATTAAATTTTATTAAATCATATCTAGGGCAGCGAATAAATGCCACAATATTTTCTTAAAATATGATCATTTCGTTTTGTTAACATAATAAAACTATAAAGGTTACATACACAAAATTTATATACATCATACAGGATTCTGCTAAATAATAGAACGAGTAGAACAGTGGAAACATTAATTTGCTAATGTCAAGTTTAACAAAAGGAAGGTGACCCTGCTAAGATTCAAGCGCAGAGCTGCTTTGCCTTATTAAAATCAGATAAATCTCAGAGAAGAATTAATAAAACGAATTCAGACATTTCTTTGTAGAAATCCTTAGGAAAAACTAATTGTTTTTTTCTACTCAAACAAAACGGAAAAGAAGGAAAGGGAGTAAATTGCTTCAAACATGACCTATATGAAAACGAACTACAACGAATGTTAGTTTATTTGAAAATTTATACCTTTTCGGTTTAGTTCGTTAAATATTTGTATTTGTTAAATACTCAAACAAATATTAAAATAAACAATAATATTCTCACAAAATGGATTTTCAATTTAAGCTATAGAAAATTATCAAGCCAAACAACCCTACTAAATACTTGCAATGAAAATAGCCAGGCAAATACACGCAAATGGTAAATAAGTTCAAAAAGTAAAATTATGAAATAAAACACTGGTATGCACAGCTGCTCATATGATACAAGAGAAAAGTTGCATTGACATCTTTTGTATTAAAAAAAATCGACATGTTTATGGCTAAATTCCTTATGAACTATATAGATTTACAAATTTTACTGTCAAAATACTGTAAGAAGCTAGAGCCTTACGAAATTTGCCTTGCCTGGAAATTTCAAATTGTTCGTCATTTTTGCAAGGTTAGTTATTTTGTGCAATTACAAACCTACATCAAACCTGCTTTAACTTCCTCCAAATTATCAAACTCTCATTCAATAAACGTAAAAAAAATTGGTTCATCCTGGTGCTTCTACGTTGCCAAATATCTACTAGAACCAGAATTCAGTAATAATATTCCAGTTTTGTCCTCGTCTAAGCCTAAGTTTAGGGTCATTAAGTATTATTACAGTGCAAGTAATTGTATACCATGACTTGTTTTTGATTTCTTCTTCAGGTTTACTCTTTTGCTCTGCTCAGTCTGCTCTTTTTCTCATTTCTATAGAGTAGTAATGAGTAGGTATAAATCTTAAATCTTTGACATTAACTTTCTTTGCATTCTCAAAATTTGGACCCAAGCTAGTCGAAAACAATTGCAAGAAGGTTCTAATCCTAAGAGTACCTTCTAGTCTAGGGATATTGCATCAATTGTTATTTATGGCGATAGTAGATACATAAAGTTGTCACAAACGGAAATTACTTCGAATTAAATAATTCATCATATAATATATATTATTCCGTTAGTGCAAATGTTACGCCAAGGTTACGTTCTTATCTACAAAAGCGGCCCACGTTCTTCGCCCGTCTGCAGCAACGACCCACGTTTTTAGACCATCTGTGCGGCCAGCTGCGATCTCGCAACCCACGACTTGGAGGCAGCTGTGCATTCCTTCGTAGAAGCGCTTCCGCTTCACCCACGACTGGGCATTCTTATGCTAATCTCAACTGCATATTCTGCTGGGCAACCTACGTAATTCATAAACAGCTGCACATTCCTTCAGCAGAAACCAGTACACTGAATGAATTTGATACATCAAATGTATCAAATGTACGGAATGTATAGAATGTATCGAACTTATCGAATATATCGAATGTATCAAATGTATGAAATTTTTTAAATATAGGGAATGCATCAAATGTATGGAATGAATGAACTGTTTTCGAATGTATGGAATGTATCGAAAGTATGGAAAGTATCGATTGTACCAAATGTATCGGATTTATCCAATGTATCGAATGTATGGAATGTATCGTGTGTATCGAATGTATCAACTGTATGGAATATGTATCAAATGTATCAAATGTATCGAGTGTTTTGAATGTAGCGAATTTATCGGATTTATCCAACGTATCGAATATACGGAATGTATTAAATGTATGGGATGTGTCAAATGTATCGAGTGTATGGAATCTATCAAATGTATCGTGTGTTTCGAATGTATTAAATGCATCAAATGTGTTAAATGTATCAAATGTACGGAATGTATCGAATTTATTAAATGTATCGAGTGTATCGAATGTATCAAACTTATCGAATATATCGAATGTATGAAATTTTTTAAATATATGGAATGCATCAAATGTATGGAATGAATGGACAGTTTTCGAATGTATGGAATGTATTGAAAGTATGGAAGGTATCGATTGTACCAAATGTATCGGATTTATCCAATGTATCGAATGTATGGAATGTATCAAATGTATCGTGTGTATCGAATATATCAACTGTATGGAATATGTATCAAATGTATAGAATGTATCAAATGTTTCGAGTGTTTCGAATGTAGCGAGTTTATCGGATTTATCCAACGTATCGTATATACGGAATGTATTAAATGTATGGACTGTGTCAAATGTATCGAGTGTATGGAATGTATCAAATGTATCGTGTGTTTCGAATGTATTAAATGCATCAAATGTGTTAAATGTATCAAATGTACGGAATGTATCGAATTTATTAAATGTATCAAATGTATCGTGTGTATCGAATGTATCGAACTTATCGAATATATCGAATGTATGAAATTTTTTAAATATATGGAATGCATTAAATGTATGGAATGAATGAACAGTTTTCGAATGTATGGAATGTATTGAAAGTATAGAAGGTATCGATTGTACCAAATGTATCGGATTTATCCAATGTATCGAATGTATGAAATGTATCAAATGTATCGTGTGTATCGAATGTATCAACTGTATGGAATATGTATCAAATGTATAGAATGTATCAAATGTATCGAGTGTTTCGAATGTAGCGAATTTATCGGATTTATCCAACGTATCGAATATACGGAATGTATTAAATGTATGGAATGAATGAACTGTTTTAGAATGTATGGAATGTATAGAAAGTATGGAAAGTATCGATTGTACCAAATGTATCGGATTTATCCAATATATCGAATGTATCAAATGTATCGTGTGTATCGAATGTATTAACTGTATGGAATATATCTATATTAATATTATAAAGAGGAAAGGTTTGTATGTTTGTAACGAATAAACTCAAAAACTACTGCACCGATTTCAAAAATTAGAATGCTACATTATCCCTGAGTAACATAGGCTATATTTATTACTAGAAAAAATTAGGGATCTCTACTAAAACTTAAATAATGTAACCCAAGGTGTACAAATATTAGCCATAAAATGTCTTTCATCGCATGCGCTGCGGAAACTATTGATGATAGAACAAAAAAATGTTCTACAATATTAAGGAGCATATAAATATCTACAAAAAGCTTCGAGATACCGTATGTCTAAGTATTGTAGTTATGTCACTATAACTACTTTTTTACATTTTAAAAGTTGACAGAAATGCCGACCAAAATCAGACCATGTTATCCATACCTTTGTATTAACCCTTATCCAAATAAATATCATATCGTATTCAAGACTGTTTCAATACCTGTTGATTACTTTTTGAATCATTCAAATAGGACATTCCATTCAAAAGATATTACGAATTTAAAAATGTCAATCTAAACAAAATACTAATAGTAAAATAAACGCCGCCGCGCCGTGGCCGGTGTGGCCCCACGCAGAGCAGCGGCCAACACGGCGAGGGACGTGGCACCGAAGTGCGGGAGAGGGGCGTGTACATATAAGAAATAGGTATTTCGACCTCATAAGAAAAATATAAAAATTAATTTGAAAGAAAACTACTTATGTCCTGCATAAAGATACATTTACTACGTTTATCCCAAAATGTTTAAAAATAAATGTCCACCCGTGCGAAGCCGGGACGGATCGCTAGTATCAAATGTATAGAATGTATCAAATGTATGGAATGTATCGAAGGTATCGAGTGTTTCGAATGTAGCGAATTTATCGGATTTATCCAACGTATCGAATACACGGAATATATTAAATGTATGGAATGTGTCAAATGTATCGAATGTATAGAATGTATCGAATATATCAAATGCAATGAACATATTTAATGCATTACATGTGTTAAATGGATCGAATGTATATCGTATGTAACGAATGCTTTGAATATTCGATTATATCGAATTATCGAGTCTATCGAAGGTATCGAATGCAACAGATATATCGAATGTAGCAAATGGAGTGATTGCAGCAAATCCCGCGATTGTCGCGAATGCACCGAATGAACTTAATTTACTGAATGTGCCGAATATACCGAATGTATCGAATATATCAAATGTATCGAGTGTATCGAATGTATCAAATGCAAAGAATGTATTAAATGCATCGAATGTTTTAAATGTATCAAATATATATCATATGTAACGAATGGTAGGTTGTATCGAATCTATCGAATGTACCCCAGGTATCGAATGCAACAAATGTATCAAATGCAACGATTGCAGCAAATCCTGCGATTGTAGCGAATGCACCGAATGAATTGAATGTAACAAATATACCGAATGTATCGAACGCATCTAATGCATCGAATATATCGACTTGTTTTCCCAGCATATTAATCACAACAATGGCTATTTTAGATAAAGAATTTTTTTGTATGGTTAGACTATACTACTCAAGACAGTACGTAGACGACCTTGAATATTAGAAGGGTAAGAGTGTTGAATACGCATTGAATATTCAGCTAATAAAAAATATTTGAACTTTTTTTGTGCAAACTGTTGAGCAAGATTTGGGAGTCACAATCTCTATTCCATAAACTCGTCATCGTAGCCATCGAAATTAATCAATTAAACATTAAGAATGAATGAGCGCAAAGCATTGAGTGTGACTCTTGAACCCAGAATTCAGCCAAAATCACACCTATAAAATCGAATACAAAATAAATAAAATAACAAAGGTTAGTAATTATGATAATTAAAATTTATAGAGTTTCTTTTAGTAGCTTTTGTCTAAAATGTTTTTGTAACAAATTATCTTTTGGTTTCCAGTAAAAGAAAACTTTAAAGTAAATAAATTAAATATCTGAAGTATTCGTTAAAGGAATGTAAATTATAAAATTGTTTTATTATAGCAGTACCTGTCACGGGCCACAGAAGTCGCTACAAATATAAAGCATACATAGAGTGATCTTATTGTATGGACATTGTTGTACTAAGCAGACAGCTCTAAACTGAAAATATCCGTAAAGAACCAAGGCTATATGCCATACAACACACGTAATCTACGTGGAATCAAAATATGGTTTGTTAATATATTCCGTGGAAAAAAATAAAGAATTAAAATTAAAACCAACCGATTTTTCTTTCTTTATAGATCTTACAAAAGTTTTCTTTATGCATACTTCTAAAGTTGTCACATCCAATTCAATCACCTTTATTGTTTGTTTTTGCCGAGAGCCATCAAATAAAATTGTTATTTGCATCGACTTCTCCAGTCCTCCCACTGTAGGGTTTATTATATTTGTTCTTATTTGCTTGTTTCTAAATTAATAAAGAGAATTTCGTAATGAAAGAAAATTTGATTTGTTCCATCTTACTGAAAGATAAAGGACTTATTAAAATTTAATAAAATGTCCTTAAATAACCTTTACTTCCAGTTCTATTCTATCTTAAGTATTTGGGAATAAAAAGATCCTTTTACAATATTGACGTTTGGAATTTAATTAAAACAAAATAAGTAATTCTGCGTATTTGCAATGAAATCAGAATATAATTACATAAAAGGCATAGTTTAATAATTCCAGTATCAGAGAGAAACGCTTTTATCATAATTATTATACCGTATAAGGGTTGTCGGTGCTATTGTATCGGTTTTCAATTACAATAAATATCATCCCAAATACATTAAAGCGATCCGTAATAACATGAATCGTTGAAATTTATGAGAAATGTTAATGTTGTTATTATCAGATTGTTTTATGTAATAGTATTAATCTTATGACTTTCTTATATGCGGCTGTGCTCCAGATACTCACTTAGAATGTATTAACTATCACAATCGAGATATTATTGTTGAAAATAAAAAAGTATACAAGACGTAGAAATAATTAAGTTTATGGAAATTTTTGAGTTTCCTGATGTAAACTGCAGCCAGAAGCAAACTGGATTAAATTGAATGGAATTTAAAGTTATCTTAAACCGTAAAACAACTTATACTTCACATGATTGAATACTATAGCAGATGAATTGGCACTTTTGTATGCTTTAGAATAATAAAAATTATTTTTGGTTAAGCCCATTGAGAAGTATAACCTGTTTAGGTCGCTGGTGCGCCAAGTTAATTTAGGTTAATGTGACTGTTATTAGTAACATTCAGGTCTGTATTGAACTCCCTAATGAGAATCCTCAACAAGACTAATGATAAGTGTGACATCTCTTAAAATAAATGTCTATCTACATTTTATCTTGGCAAATGTGGTAGTTGAACGTCCGCATGTTAAACTGGTAAAACAATCGCTTTTACAGTTTCTTTTACAAACGACATTTAGATTAGTTTTAACGGATTCAAACAAAATACCTCGTTGAGTTTTTAAACGCCAAAACCTTTTTTAAACACTTTCATTATACAAAATTTAAATTCCAAGAAACAACCGAAACATTTTAATTAATTTCTAAACCTATTCTTACGTAAACCATTAAAGGAGAAACGAATAAAATGGAAAAAGGACTTATTTTATAAACTTTTCAAACAACAAAAAAAAAGTAAGTAGAAAGAGATTCTTGAAGCGGGACACTTGAGCTCGTCCAAGCTTTAAGCTTCCAAAGCTTTCGGTTGGACTTTTCTCAAATTGCTATCATTTCGAGCTTACGTTGGTAAATTCGTTGCAATACAAATGCTGAATCTTAAAAATACAAGTACATATACACTTTTAGATGGATGTAAAATAACAAAAGAATCTCGTTTTTTTTCAAAATGTTTGGATTTTTACTTATTGAAACCTAGATTCTGAGCTTTATTGTGCCTACATTTTGGTCCTAGGGGAAAAGACACCGTACAATGTTATTTATGCATTTTTACGTCTAAGCTTTTATTATGTTTTTATGCCTAAAATAACCAAGACAAAATAAACTTGATGAACACTTCCAGATTAAATAGACTTTATGGCTTAACTGCACGTAATTTTATGAGGGGTCTAGGGCTTGCTTTATGAATTATTAAAATACGTGAAATGGTGACCTAAAAAGCTACTTTATAAAAATAAAAAGAAGATCGATAAAGGTAACTGAAAAAAAAAACTAGTTGCATAAATTAAATTTAAATTATCGTAGAGACTGTCGAAAGGATATAACTAGAGGGTGCTTGAGGGGGTAAATTTTGCTTATTATTTGTACATATATGTAAATTATTTTTTAAGATCCAACAACTTAATGATTTATGCAAATAATAAAAGAAATTTAAAAATTTTTTTATGAATTCATCAAAAATCATCAACGTCACGTTAAGGTTTGCTTTGGGCACAGATAGTACTTTTTGGCAACATAACCCAACAGGTTTAACTAAGAGGTGCATCGTATTAACATATTTCTAAACAGCATGGAGTTCATTTTGTGTACTGTGGAATACATCGTGCGCAATGATGCAAAATTTCAGAGTGTACAGCCCCTTTGACTCAGTCTATCTCGGCAACCTCTATCGCGGATTATCTGATCAACCGTGAGTGCAAAATAACTGATAATGTCTTAAAAGCTTTTGACTAAATATTTAAAACGATTCTATTCATTCAATATGACAAATTAAACAAATACTTGGTTCTACGCTCCAAACTTACGGCACCATCAGAACTTACTCTACCTGTTTTTTCTAAACAAAATAATACTAATAATTCATGCCATTTTTAGTCTGGGCATGTTCTTGTAGAAGTTTCTTTAACTTTAATCTATTAATCATATTCCTAACATTAATCATGATTTGTTATTATCAGGAATAGTCATTTTTAGAGTTGCTATTTGTGCAGAAAAGTCAGTTTTATCAATTTGAATGGGTTCATTTATACAATGGATCAGGTACGTTACACATTATTCACTATACATAAAACTAATTATTAATTTTGAACAACTTTCTGTAAGCATTTAAGATAGCTTATTACAATTACAAATTACAACAGTTTTAAATATTAATTTGTAACTTGCGTGTGAACCTTTATCGTGTGTCGCAAATCTAAATTATTTAAATGTTTTATTGACGCGTTTTAAACAAGTCTTTAAGCTACTGGTTGAAGAAGAAGAGCTGATAAGAACTATAAATAAACCTACCAAGCCCGCACCCTTGGACAGAAGCTTCTGGAATGTGCTTATTCAACCTCTTTAACCTTCTTCCCCACTGGTGTAAAATTATACGTTGATCTATAGCGAGATACCCGGGTACCACTGCATCTGCATACGGGATGGATATACTGCTGCGCAATGATACATGTTACATTCAGCGTCCTGATTGTAGTGCAGTTGAGTTTAGTTTGTTAAACAGTGAATGTGATTTCATTTTGTGGAGGTAAGTATTTTTGTAATGGAAGATAAAGTACGTGAAAGCGTTTACTGTCTCCAGTACGTGAACTTTCAAGTGATGAATTCAGACGGTAAAATTTTAGTTTTGTAGCAATTATAATATACAGTGAAGTAGAACATATTTATTTTGTATTGGAAGATAATAATCTATAGAGATGGCAATGGTATTACAACTTGGAAATTGTCACTGCTGCTTCAATGTAGGTTCAATGTATAACATGAATATATTTGGAAATTCGTATGTGATTGTTTTGCTTACTACTTGTTTAGCTATAATTTCATCATTTATGTATTTATATCGAGAGCTTATTTTAGAATTTTTGCTGCCATCTTGAACGCCATGTGCTGTTACTCGACTGGCTACATCGGGATCTTTTAAATGACTAGAGGGAAAAACTATTATTGCATTGCCAGCTTTACGGACGTAAATGCTTGATACTACTTGGAACTTATATTTTCTTAATTTTTCTTATAGCTTTACCTATGAGCAGCAAATGAATTATAGGCAGAGTCTTGCTGATGAATTTGACAATAATACAGATGATGGCAATTGTGAGAGCATTGCACTTGACCCTGAGTTGGCTGATGATTAGCTGTTGATACCAGCGAAGAGAACTGAATCTCTACAAATAGATGACTCAGATGTGGAGGACGTTTACACAGATCCAGATATTGAAGTAGAAATTGACGACGATGATGAAGACTCCGATGCTGATAGTAATGACGAAGACACAGCTCCGATTGAGGATGTTTTACTGGGCAAAGATAACACCGTGTGGAAACTTACAGCTCCTCCCGTTCACCAAACACCGAAACAAAATGTTTTACGGCAGAAAGCTGGGCCATCAAGATCAGGCACGACCTTTCTGTCAGAGATACATTCAAATGTATATTCAGCCAAGTGATGTGCAATATTATTATCATAGAAACTAATTGAAAGGCGAATGATGTATATTCTGAGTGGAATAGCTCAAATCCAGATAAACCCGAGAAAATTTGGAAGGAACTTACACAAGAGAAATTCGATGGGTACCTGGGTATTTTGATTACAGCAGGTGACGCCATTCTAGCTCTGAAGATATCAAAGAGCTTTGTAAAGCTGACGCATATTCATTATATCGTGCTACCATGCTACCATGGCTATCAATCGATTTTGGGCTATTACTAGATTTCTTCGATTTGACAACGTCAATACAAGACCGGAGCGATTGAAAAGCGACAAGGCAGCTGCTATCTCGGAATTATGGCTTTTATTGAATGAAAATTTGAGATCACACTACGTGCCATTGAAATGCCTTTACAGTCGACGAACAACTACTCCCATACAGAGGAAGAACGAGATTCACCCAATATATGCCAGCAAAACCCGCCAAATATGGTATAAAAATTTGGTGGGTGTGTGACTAGTCAAACTCATACTCACTCACCGGCCAAATATATACAGGGTAGTCGATCGGAGGTCGGGAACAAAATCAACGAGAGCGTGTAGTAAAAAATCTATGTTACATGTATAAAAACAGTGGTCGAAATATTGTAATGGACAATTTTTTCACCACGCTTCCTCTGCCGAGATTGTTGTCATGGGGACTCTCAATGGTTGGAACACTAAAGAAGAACAAGCGGTTTATTCCACCTCAAATGTTAACACATAAGACAAGAGAAGCACTTTCATCAATTCATCGAGTTTGGCGAGGATAAAGTTACGCTAGTATCATACGTGCTAAAACCAAACAAAGCAGTCATATTATTATCGACCATGCATTATACGACAGGTGTGAGTGGTCCGAATAACAAATCTGAAATCATACAGTACTACAACTTTGGAAAAGGTGGCGTTGATGGTATGGATAAGATGGCTACATACTACTCCACCGAGCGTAAGACTTTTCGATGGCCTGTGGCCATATTTTATAATATTATTGACAGCCTGTTTAGCACGTTTATTATTTATATGGAGAACAATCCCATTACAAAATCTGGGAAAACAGTTAGCAATGCCGGCAATCGAGAGCCGTTCAAGTGATTCCAGAGCATGTCAACATTTCAGCGTCAAGTCTGGGATTGAATGCATGCTAGGCAAATCAATAGTCACCCATATCACTGATGATGAAGCAGAAAACCTTCCAAGAGATGCTACACGAAGATGCTATATTTGCAGATTATCTGAAAAAAGACAAAGAAAAACCCGAAAATCATGTTGCCTATGTAAACGCTCAATTTGTGCTGAACATACACGAACGATCTCAAAATGCCATTCTTGTAATCTGTAGATTTTTTTATATCGTTTTTAGAAAATAAATATGTTATATGAGGAAAGAAAATTTTATTAATTTATAAATACATCTTCCTTTTTTTCTTCTTCAGCATTTTGTTTACAAAAAATAATGCTCAAATTGGTAGAAAATAGTTAAATTACATATAAAAAGAACATTGGTAACATTGGTATTTTATAAACTAGATTAAAGATGTCATATAACCACAGCTAAAAGCTCAAAAGTGACGTAATCAATTTATTGCTGAAGGTAGAAATGGGCGCCGAGGTACCACGCCGTGGGGAAGAAGGTTAAATGCTTGTGCTGGGATGAATTCGTTACGTGAATGTATGTTGTGTCCAAAAGGAAGGATGAAAGAAAAAATAACTCATATTTCGGGCTAAATAGCGGTACCCGGTTCAATATAACAAACACCTTATCAAGAAAATTTTAAATTGCCTCAGATGTAAAATACGTTGATCGGATAAATCAGTAACTTTCTGGATTTTGTTCTAGAGTAGGAAGCATTTTGCGAAAAAATCGCTATATAAGATCGTATTCTGCGAACTGCGACGAATTTGTAAAACTCTGGAAACGCGGCAAAAATGTACCGACTGCTATATTGAAAAAAAACCTTGGAAAGAAAAACCTCTTTCACATCTAGGCGTGTCCTGATAATCGATCCAACTATGATTTTGCAGCAGATCATCTCTCTGACTCTCTAGACAAATTATTTGGACAGAGATTGTTAGATTGATTTGCGGGGCATTCTTATATTTTAAAATTTTTTAAATTCTGCGTCGCATATTTGCCGACATCATTCACTGTACTTTTCGGATTTTGTTCATGTTGTATGATTATTATAAATTAATGCCAACTTAATAATTATTATTGTCATTATAATTATAATAATTATTATTCATACAAAGAAAAACAGAGCCGCCGAATAGGCCACAACGTTGCAAAGATGCAACCACCATTTGTTCGATTTTCCCAAAAAGCGTATTCTTCGAAATGCTCACACTTTTTGTTTTTTTAAGACTTTTCAAAGCTGCGAACAAATTTTAGTTATAAATTACTGAAAAATTGGTACTAAATGGAGTATCTGCTGCAACATGCTGACGCAACATTAGTTTTGGGCGCAACTCGTATGTATCTGATGCGTGATAACCAGGGGCAACCACATGGTTGCTGAATGGGTAGTTAATTGCACAATTGCTTCCATAAAGTGACAAACTAGCTCAGAAATCGATGGTCGTGGGATTTGTAACCTACTAAAGAACCTTTTAGATTCTCAATTGTCTTTTATTCAATATTAATTCTTGCTTGCGCAATTTATTAAAATGGTAAAGCCCTAATTAATACGTGATCATTCAATTATAGTCGTCATTTTCCATTAACTTCTTTATTTAAATACTACTTGAATGTAAATAAAGTATTTTATCTCTCCTGGTTTCGTCAACTGATAAGCAAGATTCTCTGGTAATAACGTCCAAAGATCGTTGACAGTTGTAAGCTACTGGTTTGCCGTTGAAAGGTGAAAGCCCGTGAAACAGCTCATAGCTGAACAAAAGTTACAGCAGCAAAACTTACTCAGAAAAGTAAAACGGGAAAAACGCCTTGCACTAAGATATATTTCCTACGAGGGCAACTAGAAATTTTATTTACCTAGCCATAATAAAAACAAATAATAAGCGTTGCCTGGTAACGTCGAGTAGAACAGCAAGTTCTTAATTGTTTTGAGATTAATATAAAGTAAAAGGTCCTCAGCGGTCAGCAACCCTAATATTTGCATACAAGTTACAGTTAAATGATTTAACATATTTGAGCTAATCATTTTGATCGTCTTCAAAACCATCTGAAATCTTTGAAAGACGCCGTTCTTTTCTGTAAGAGTAGTTAGCAAGAAAACTTAATACATCACTGGGATCAAGATGCATTGCGTGACCAATTGAAAGAGATCGTTGATGTCTAATTATCAGGAATAGTTCATTTTGAAAGAAATTACTTGAAAGCAACTCAAGTCGGACTCGGCCTGCAGTTTGCTCTCAATATTGGTATTGTTTTGTTCTAACACCCGTTCATGTAGAGGTAGGACAGCAGTTAAGCATTTTAGGTTAAAGTGATTAACTGCATGTTCCATATCGTCATTGATTCATCCTGGTAGCCGCTTCTGATCTATCCGATTGCAAGGCTCTAGGTCAGTGGTGGCGAACCTATGACCCGCGGGTCAGACACTGACCCACGAAGGTTTTTTAAATGACCCACGGGTTGATTTTTATAAACTTATTTTTTATATCATAAAAGAGAGAACAGCCAATCGAAGATATTAAAAATCTAAGTATAAATATTTAAGGTCGAATTTATAAAAAATATATTTCCAAGTGTACGTTGTCTAACTGATTTTCTATCATATCACTGCACCTGTGTATGAGTCATGACCAGGGTTTCTGACCCGGGAATCCCCGGGACCTAAGTCCCGGGAATTACTCTATTTTTTGTTGTCTCGAGTCCCGGGAAAAATAACTCGAGACACGGAACTTTTGTATTATACAAGGTATTTAATTAAAATTAAGGTTTTATTTGTGTGTTTCTTTGGAAAGATGGTGTTGTCACAAACGGAATTATTTCGATTTGAATCTTTATAATTTTCTAACATATATTCCGTTTAGTGCGAATATAATATCAAGGTTAAATAGCCAAGTAGCTGCTCTTCCTACGCGCGCACGAGTATGCATCTCATTAGAAGTAATTTATACAGTCTGCATATCCTTGGAAATAATTTATGCAGTTTGCATCTCATTAGAAATAATATATACAGTTTGCATCTCATTATGCATTCATATATTCTTATCATCCTACTTAATTTATTCAATTATACAGTAAGGCTTCCGAGTCCAGCAGTATATAAACCCGCTTGTTTGGCTTGAAAGCCAGTCTGTGCCAAGACTCACAAGAAGCCTCATCAAGAAACAAGCGGATAAGTGTCTTTTAATTAATTATGGCTTAGTTTTCTTAGTTGAGTGGATGCGCTACAACCCTCTCTAGTTAGGTATGGGGAAGTTGTGTCCAGGTTTCCTCACGCTTAGTTGTAATCTAGGAATATCTAAAATCTAGCATCTTGGGATGCCGATTACCTGATATCCTAGTGCTTAGTTTGTAGACCTAGTGCTAGAGCAGAGTTGGTTCCGACCACCCTCAAGATTATGTTAGATTTAGGAGGACATGTACGTCCTCACACTGTAGAACCAATGTTTGTAACCTTTTGTATTGTTTATTCTGTTGTTAGTATATAGTTGTTTTCTATGTCTTGTGTTTATTTTTCTTGCTACCTCTGACTACGTTCCCCAGTCACGAAAACCCCACGTGACAACCAGTTCTTTTAGTACTAAACAGTCTTTGCAAACACATACAATTTGTTTACAACTTGTCTATAAACAATCAATAAAGGTAAAGGGATTAGTTTCAGTAAGAAAGTACCGTTAGATATGGTCCCTCAGCATTCTTTATAACTAAACTTGCAGTTTCTATTCAGTTATATTCAAAAAGGGTCTCTATCCGGAATTTCCTCACTTATTTATAAACAGGTAAGGTAGTCTTCTTAAAGACCTAAACAGAATGTTTTTACTTAAAAATTAATATTGAAGTATGGTCTTAATTTCTTTAACAACCTGTCGTTTACAATAGGTAAAGGGTTCCAAGAAGATTTTGATAGTTTTTGTAATGACAATTTTTGTAACGGCATTTAGAATGCCATTACAATTTGAGTGAAATTGTATGTTTCTCAACAGATCGCAGGAGATGGAATATCAATTCGAACTATTGCTAATAATGTTTATCATGTTGATATTCAAAAAAAATGTTTTATAAAAGCTATGAGTAACTTAAAGCTTACCGGCAAAAAATACAATACTAAACAGGAAAGGTTTTGGCATAAAAGCGAGAAAAATAATTTTATGATCGGAAAATTTATTTATGTACTGCTGTGCTGTTAATTAAATAATTGCAGTTATTTACCAATGGGAACTTATGGGAAAAAGTGATTAGAGAATTAATTAAAGCAATTTTTAAACAACAAATATTTGGATTTTTGTGCTAGGTGCCTATGTAAAATTACTATCCGGCATTCCCGAGAATTCCCGGGACTTTCGGGAAAAATCCAGTCTCCAGTCCCGGGAATAGCAAAATTGTCGAGACCCAGAACCTCTAGTCATGACAGTCGGTCTTAAACTTAGCGTTCATATTCATTGCATAGTAGAACGGGGATGTACAGTCACAGCCAAAAAAATCTGGGCAAGAGGTTTAGATTATTGTTATTCAATGAATCATAATTATCATTGGAAATTATTAGGTAGGCGACGCTACTGTGTATCGATAGTAATATTAGTAGATCAAAAGCCTGATCTACAAACAACAAATTTACAAAAAAAGTTATAAGTTATGTAACCTCAAATAAGCGCCCAGACTTTTTTGGCTGTAACTGTACCAGCTCGCAGTGTTGAACTAATTGGCAGACTTGGCGTACTCGTCTAGAAGTGTTTAATAACAACTTTATTATTATTTTCTTATTATTAAATTTTCTCATCTACGTATGTATGTATAACAAGTACGTTAATAAGAAATCTTTTCCAAAATTATTGTATTCTAAATATAAATATTTTTAGTTGTAGCCCTGTACTGTCATCGGTTAAAAAAATACAAAACAAACGATACAAGTTCCAGACCATATCAAACAGAATGGTTTGATAAATATGGTCTGTCAACAAATTTTCGATGTTTCCAAATTATTGGCACCCCTTTTTACCCCTTTCTCTTCCAAGTAATGCCACTGACGTACTGACCCACAGCCTAGGATTAAAAAAAATAATTAACAAAATTTGACCCACTGCTCAGAAAGGTTCGCCATCACTGCTCTAGGTAAAATGTTAGTTTGCTCAATTATCAGTATATAATTCATGCTCTTTTCTAATTCAATGCGTTTGCAATATGTACTGTACACTCAATTGAAAATGTACATATTATCAAAAAAAAAGAGTTTGTTAGTACAATAAATATAATAAATTAGAATTTGTCTAACAGTTTTATGGAGGAAATGTTTTGGATAACTTTTAGCATAGTCAGTTCTCTTGACTTCCATTTTGATTCATACTTACTATGAGGGAGTAATAATTAGCAAGACGTTTTGTGCAAGTCTTGTATTTTTTATTGAAAATGTTTTCCACAAAAAAGTTTTTTCCTGACAGTTGATGAAGTTTCTACGCGTAAATATCAGTAGTTGCGGATAACAGAAAAAATTAAACTCCCGGGGAAAACTGAACCGACTGAACCTTGCCTTAGGTATTATATAGTACCTAAGTATAGGTAAAGAGACTTTTAATTTATACCACATTTAGTTTTATTTTTGATGCTTTTGTCACTTTCCACCACTAGAATTATTTTACTTTATAGCTCATTTTCCAAGGTCTGAAATTATAAAAGAAAGTTGCAATAAACTCTAAGCGCATACAAAATAAGTTTAAATAGTTTCCTTATAAAACACAGATATCTTACCATCAAATTGCCCAAAGAAGTAAAACGACAGGTGCACGACGGTCCACCTTGTAATTCATAGTGATTACAACGCCGATTGTTGGGAGTATGAAGACTTTATCATTATTATAAACGCGTCCGCGAATTATACAGTTTACAATATTTGGAGACCAGAATTTAATAAAGTATTTATTGGTAAATACACAAATTTGTCTACGTCGACAAATCTGAATTCGAGGGTACTACAAGATCCAAACTGCACTACACTTTCATTGCTCGGTGGTCAAAGGCTCACTAAAGTGTTATTAATGAAATCCAGAAATGTTTACATCACTCAGATAAAAATAGTTCTTTAGTGAACGAGACTCTACAACTGCATGTCATAATATTACTTTTTCGTAAGGTTGATGTAAACGTCACTGGAAACAAAGTTGCATCATTAAAGAAATCTTCTTTTTAATATAACTATTTTATAAGCTTTCTAAAAACATCAACATAATCTTTATAAAGCATTTATGAAATTTAATCGAGTTAAATGTTTACTGGCAGTTACAAATCAAAACAGCCCTTCAATACATCAATGAGCACTATTTTGATGTTTGTACACAACACTAAAGCAACACAAACATCAAACTGTAGTACGTAGTTGAGTTAGAATAATGGGGCTATCAGAATTAGCACCCACACTTTGCTTCTACAACCAATTGGTTTTGTATAAAGTTAGAAATTGATTTTCAGTTAGAAACCAAGAGGGTGGCGTGGGGTAGATTTAATGTAATTTCTCTAAAACATAATAGGCATTTTAGTTTAAATTGGTTCAGATATGCAGGTAGCACCTACTGATAAACTCATCTTTCAGAAAACAATTTCGTAGCTCTTTTTGTAGACGCCGAGGAAATTACTTTATCAAAAGTTTGAGTAAGTTGAAAGAGTTCCTTCTCCTCCTCGTGATACTTATTAAAGTTTGCTTCATTATAAGCAAAATACTTTTGGGACAAAAAGCAACGAATTCGAATAAGATGTAATCCCTTTAGCAAACTAGGAAATATGTAAGTATGTACCTAACTAGTTATGGTTTGAGAAACATAGACGCTCGTAGCAAGCGAAGCCTTTCGAACTATGCAAAGATCGGATTGTTAAACTAACCGTAATGAATAAACCGTTGCGGAAGCTATAACAATAAGAACGGTTTGGAAACTGGAAACTCGGTTGTTTAAAAAAAAGCCACAACTTGGAAACTAATGGGAAACAAATGAGCATAGACGTCTAAATGCATCCACCTCATTTATCATTACGGTTCCTCCCTCGAACTACTTACTCATACATGAACATCAGTCACAATCATTTTCCTTTAAACGGGATGGTTTCAAAACTGTCGTTTTCAGTTTTTTATTTAATTTGTCAGTGCTTACGATAGTGAAATTTGGTTTTTATTGTATTTATTCTGTCTAGAGAAGAGTTTTGAAATTCGGAAGTTTTAAATTAAATGTGATATTGAAGAAGCCCTTCTCTGCGAATAAACTTTCGCAAATGAGCATAATGTGATTTGTGAAGTGAACAAATGTTGAAAGTTCTGAGTCCATTAAAGATAAATAACCCAATAAAGATCGCCAAGGAGATACGCGTGTTACATTAAGAATAATATATTAGACCATTACATATGAAACGAATGACTTTTAACGAAACTTCAAACAACTTCAACTAACTTTGAAGGAGGCCTTCTGCACATTTGAAGCAACATATTTATGCAAAATAAAAGACTACTCTATAGCTTAAGTAATTTTCCAAAATGTTGATTTTTAATTGTTTATTGTTTCTAGCATTATTTGATGAAACTTCATAATCGTGAAATAAACAAAACCGATTAGTAAAAAGTTTCACAAGTTTATTTTAGTCTACATGAAAATTGTTTCGACAGCTTAGCTTTTATCACCAAAGGTAATATATTAGATAAACAAACCAGTCGTTAAGGTAAAAAAGATAACTAGATAAAATAAATAAAAATAATAAAAAAATAAAAAAATTTTTAGTTTAAGTATCTGCGGATCAATCTAATTAGTATCTTTATCTACTGTATTATGGTTTGGGGAAAATATAGAGAATTGGGTTGAAATTTCAAGAGCTGCTGCAGATTAGAGTAAAAAGTTCCCAAGAAAACGCTAGCCACTTCAGTAGAATCCGGGCGTCATACGGTTTTATATAATCTAACCCGCGCTTCTTCTATAATTACCCGAATGATTAGTTGCGTAACCTCACTTTTAAAATAGCAAAGTTGAAAAAGTTTTTCTTAATAAAAATAAGTTTAGTTAATTAAGACTAAGATGCACTCAAAACAATTTAAGCAGATAAAGGATATGTGGGAATTCTGATTGTTTTAGAAAAAAGTAAATTTTTTCATAACTTAACGATTTAGTGATCGTTGATGCATTTTGTTCATCTTAATAAAGTTTAATTCAATTCTAATGTTATAATTCATCTGGAACAGCTAGAATATATTGTATTAAGGGTGTATGTGGATGTATAGCAACTTATCTATTAAAATATGCTTGTAACACAAAATTAACGAGTTAATTTAACGTTAATGTTAACGAGATATGTTAATTTTTGAATCTTTATAATTTTAAAGCTGTTTGCTAAGTTGTTTCAGTGGAAATAAGTAGAGTAACATTATAACCAGATAATTGATACACTTTTTAATGTAAAGGTTGGATCTTGTTGATGGAATCACATAAAAACATGTTTCACAACCTGCGCCTAGCTAACGTTCAATTGAATTATGCAATTTGGCTTGCATGTCAAAGTCTTTGGCATCTAAAAACATTCAGATAAAATTAGTAATGATTTAGTTTTTAGCTTTTTGAAGGATGAGATTAAGTTAATTATTAGTAACAAGAGAATGTTGTTCAAGTGTTGTATAAGTTTGAATTCAGAATTTTCTTTTCTATAAGTTTATAAAATTAGTTTTCTCACTGGTGAAAGTTTATTAATTATAATTATAAATTGAATTATGTAAAATTTAAAACATCAAGATTGTTTTTTGAAAAATGCAATTGTTTTCCAAAAGAGTATATAAAAGAGTATATGGGAATTCATTTTTTAACAATTAAGTAGCAATATTCGATCAGAAAACAATGTGTTTCCAGTTACTTTAAAATTTAATTTTGTAAGGTTAGAATTAAACTTTGATTATAGAAAAAATAAGGTTATGTGAAACATCAATAATTAATTGATAGTTTTGTTTGAAGTGTATATGAATAAAAGGTTGTTCTTTCTGGTTCTCTTGAATAATAAATAATTTGGTGAATAAAATATAAAATTTAGAAATCTTAAAAACATTCTTAGATTTTTTTATCCATGTACAAAAATAATTACAAAACCATAACAAATTGGATGTACTAAAAAACTGCATAAAAATAAAAGTATATCTTGAAATTCTTTCTGTACTGTAAAGAGGCGATATCAAGAATAACTAAGACAAAATATCTTAGTATTGAGTGAAGCTTACCCCCTCATAAAAGCTTACCCATTATAGAAGCTTACCCATGTCTCAACTTCAGCCTGAGCCGTGTTTTCCACGTTGTAAGTGAATAGAGACCTACTACATTAGAAGATCCGCGTTTAAGGTAACACTGGCTAAATAAAATTAAAAAAAGGTGATGTGTAAAAAATTAAAAGAAGGCAATATCGATTAAATTGTAACGGTATTTTTTACCAGCCTTGAATTAATGTAATTTTGTACGCATACTTACTGAAAAATCTTAATTCCGGGCCTGCAAATTTACGTTTTCTTTGCAATTTAAAATCATGTCGGTATTTGGTACAAATAAACCTATAAAAACATCTTAAAAGGTTGTTTTTTCAAATTCTTCATGTCATGTGGAGTCATTTCGTGTAATAAATTATCGCTTCCGTTATTATATTCATTCACGTGTGTGTCTGTTAAATGGTTTAGTTGCTAAAATTTTGAAAGTAGGCAAAGAAGGTTGGTGTGTGAATTTAAATTTGTGTATGTTCTCATATACATTGCAGTTTTCCGTTCTCTGAAAACATTATAAAAATCCATTTTGTTTAATAAATAATACTTAGTACGTGTTAAATGACACATTTTGACTATTTATAGTTGAGCTTAAAATATCATATGTTTGCAAAATTCGCTAGAAAATATTATTGCGTTTCTATTTTTTCCTTTGTGAAAACAAGATCATTTAATATTTGAGTCTATTAGGACTAAAATCTAATATTGTAGTTAATAAAAATCTCCTTATCGTCAACACGTGGATTGTAAATTTTGATTCGTTTAAAACTAAATCACGCGACCTTCCTATTGGTCCATATAAAATTGTATCCCCTAAGAACATTCCGAAATAAGAAAAATACCCTCGGACTTGTCAGTGATGGGTCTCCATTGTTAAGATGGATTTTTGAATAATTAGTTGCCGTCTAGTTGAGTTCAAGTTTTTACGTCAAGCCTTGTGAGCTGGTGTATTGTTTTAAAGAAGAAATACCTACCATTTCAGTTGATAAATTGTGAATTTAAGCTAATAAAAATCTTGTGGTTTTTAAAATCTCTCGGATTCTTAGTTATTAAATTACGGGAAATGTTTTTTCTTATCGAAATTATCGTCCATTTTTAGATGAATTTACGACAAAGTTAATTCTCGTTCTACATTTTGCTAATAATAATTAATTATCAATTTTATCTTAAGTGACTAAACTATCCGAATGATAAATAAATTCGGATCGTTTACAAGTTTAAAGAAACTAGAGTTAACTATCGAATGCAAGTTAACATAAAAATAATAAAGAACAGGATTGTTTAATATCGACCTAATAATTAATATTATTTGAGTTATGTGGTTGTACTAAAGTTTTGATTGTGGTGTATTGAATCACCAAAAGTTCCTGCTGACATAATGCAGTAAAGATTACTTCATCACAAGTTCAAATCCAGTAACTGTCATCTTATAAGAATTCGTTCCAGTTTTTATTAGTTAGAAGTAATGGTTCCTGATGTTACAAAAGGCCAGATTGTGCAAGTTATTATTGGTTTTGTTTGAAACCTATCAAGGTGATCAAGGTACTGTAAAATATGATTTATTTGTTTTATTGTGTAATTTCTGAGTAGTTATTTCAATTTTTATAATTATTGATTAGCTAGATGTTTTGGTATTTAAACGTTTATTACCTCAAAAGAGCTCTTCTGTTGGGTTTTAATATCAGGATTTTAAGTTCAATAATATTGGAATCTTTTAAGTTCAATGAATATATTTCTATGTTTTGTTTTTAAATCACTTAATAAATATGTTTTCAAGTTTAACCAAAGTGAGCAAAATGGAACCATATAATTATGAACATTTTATTTATATTTCTCTCCATCCTAACTTTGATACTGATAAGTATAATTAATTTTTGATCAAATTCTAGTGGATCTGAGTTCATTTTCTGATTAGTGATCTCAATGTTCTTTTGTTTAATTATTGTTATTAAGTTTCATAATCAGATGGCGCCCTTTTAGTGTATTTTATTGAATTCTATAACCTTTATCTATTCCTTTTATCAATTAGACAACTATAGAATCAATACCTACGACCTGAAATCCAAATTTGTAAGAAAGAACAAAATCTCAAGCCGTGGTAATCTTGAACATCATACTAACGTAAGTATAGTTATTTTAATATTTTCTGATGTTCTATTGTTTTGTTCTGGTTGAATTAATTTTAATAGTTGTAATTGATGATCCAATCTGGGTCTTGATTTGGTCAAAGAAATTGATTCCCTTTTTATACTCTTTTGGGAAAAAAGAATATTCTCAAGAAGCAAAAAACTTTAATCATTAATAATAGTACCTAAATGTTTTTAAATGCCAAGAACACTGCCATACAAGCCAGATTGCATAATTCAATTGAACTTTATAAAAGCGCAGCTTATCAAACATGTTTTTATGTGATTCTATCAACAAGATCTCACCTTTACATTATAATGTGTATCAATTATTCGGTTATGCTACTCTACTTACTTCCACTAAGAACAACTTAGCAAACAGTTTTGAAATTTTGAAAATTCAATAAGACTACAAAATAAAACATATCTCATTAACATGAATTTTATGTTATAACTATTACGGTGTTATACTAATAAAATTTGTACATGAAAATAATGAAACACTTTTATTAGAAATTCTCCACGTTTCGGGCAAGCTAATAAACTCTGCGGTGACATTTAATAAATTACTTATTCTTCTCATTCGGGCAACAATAAACTATGAGATGATATAACTTTAAGTGATTGGGCTAGCTTTAATAAAAAATAATAATATAACACCCCAGTAGCTGTTCTTCTGCCCACTAGGCTAATTCATTCTTGAATTGGTTGAGCATGAGACTAACATAAATACCAAAATCAATTTTACCAATCTCAATACCTGAAAAGGAACTGATATCAAACCACACCTGGAGTTCTGCTTCTAGACGAGAGATAAATTGTACTAAAGAGCGTCAAAAAACGTCAAAGAGTAAAGTCGAGAAGTCAAGAACTGTCTTATGTGTTGTAGCGTACCTGTTTACATATATACGATATCCTCATGAATATGGTGGAAGCCGTTGTTGCCTAAATGAATATATTAGTTTTTATGACTTAATACATGAATGTATTACCGTTTAGGTCTGAATACATTATCTTATTAATGTTAACTCGTAGGTCCTGCTTGAGTTTAAGGTTACACATGTTGCCAGTACCTCTTCGTCTAGCATATGATTGAACCAGGTGTCGTTCGCATGTGTTCTTATCTCGAGTTCGTCGAACGCCGGGAGCAGGTGGCTTGTTTGTGATATTAATACCAACCAGCACAGTATGACGTTGCGAAAATGTGTATAATCTTGGAGAACATTTATGCTGGTTGGGATTCAACTTGAAAAATAATGAATTATTTAATTCTGAACAATTTAGTCTGTGACACTTATACATAAATAGTTATTTATTTTCACTGAATTACGTTTGTTGATTTTTACTACATATTTATGTATTTTGGTGGTGGTTTCTACTGAACGGTACGTTTTGGTTTTTGTATTATCTCTGCTTGTTCCTTGAATTAAAAATATTGTCCTGTTTATTACCTCCTACTGCACTGTGACAGCACTTCCTCGTAGTTAATTATTAGTATATATTGTTGGGAACATACATTTTTCTCTTACAAACACATTCTAAGAATAATTTAAAAATATTCAAACTCAACCTTTCCCGATTCTCTTTTTCTTGCTTACATCAAAGCTACTGCCTTAGCCACTTCTAATCAACACATTTGGGATATCACTATAGTTTTTCCGTGGAAGAGGCTTACAGTGCCAGTGAAAATAAAAGGATTTTTAATTTGAATTAAAATATTAGTTACAAATAGTTTGTCTTAGCAGAAAATAAATACATGTCATACAAGAATCGCAAAAATCGGAGACTACACGAGTTGTAAGCCATATCAAGTTGCATCCTTGCTATAAACTTATATTTAAAATATGCAATCTCACAAAGTATGTGAGGTGTACCTGTGTGCCAAGTTTTACCAAAATGTACTAAAAGGCATTTTTCTAACTCTTACCTGCCTTGTCATTTACTTATTTTCCACAGAATTCGCTATAGAGTCAGTGCTCAGCAGACTCTAAGTAACCTCTAAAATTTGTTGGCACTCTTTTTCCTTCTTTCTTTCTTTACACTTCTAAACTAGACACTTGTAATCAAAATACTTATTGTCAGGTATATTTTAATAAAACTGTGAAACTTTTAATAATCTTTATTTATTTCATAAAAATACTTATTAATCAAATTTGTTTCTAAACTCAAAAAAAATGAAAAACACACTTTAAAAGGAAACACCCGCTTTAAACAAGTTGACCCTAAAGTAATACATTGTAGTTGACATGTTTCTGACAAACACTTTGCTTTATTCTTGTGCTAATGCTTACCTTCAAGCCATTAAATCTCAACCTGCTCATTGTATGGGTTCGACCACACGTGGTTTACCAGTGCCTTCACTCGAGTGCCGAGTTGGTTGGGACAGATCCCCCGATCCTTGGCATGATAAGGAGTTTTTTTAAACTGAAGTACTTTACATTGTTGTTGTTAGCTACTAGGTTTTTAATATTTTCTTTCGTATGTTCCAGACTTTCATTTTATCACTATCGGGATTGAACCTGTGATCAGTTACACAGAAATGCGGTGATTTTACCACTAAACCAAACTGAAATTTAATAATTTGGATCTAAATAAAATTTGGATCTTCTTTAATTAAAAACCTGTTTTGTTATAAAATCATCTATAAAGGCACAGACTAAAAAAGAAAAATCAAATTTTTCGTTCGTTTCATTTAAGATCATCGAAAAGTATAATATTATAGATTAATTCTATTACTTAGCATCATATAATTTTTTTTTAGAATTACAATATTTATACGACTAATTTATTTTGTTCCTAATTTAAATAATTTGAAGAAATTCCATCAGAAATACTTCCAAGTTCTCATTTAATTTGTCTGACAGTTTACTTTATTGGAGATTTTAGCAATATATTGCTGTGATTTCAGCACTGATAATTGTCATTTGGGTTGCCTATAAATTTAGGGGTTTGGATTGAACTTGCCCAAATATTATTTAAAAATAAATTAATTGTTGCTTAATAGGTAAAGGATACACTTTACATCACTTGATAATAATAAGAAGTAGATCTTAAAAGGATTTTTCACTTAAAATTGAAAAATTATTTTGACAAGTTACGATTTGCATATCGTTAGGTCGTTGGACTTGGTTTTTCATAATTGAAGCGATTGTAAGGTGTAGTTTCACCTGAAAACTATAAAAGGTATAAATGGAAAGGTGTATGCAAGCAATCACCACAATACTCACAGTTTTGTTGATAGATTTTAAGCAAATGCCATGCTGGCTTAACGATTCATCTAAACCCATGATAAATGTATAATTTTCATTAATCTATGCATTTGCAGCCAAAATGTTTTGCTGCAATATTCTTAATTAGGTTCTAGAGCACCCTTAGCAATAGAATTCTTAAGTGGGCAGCTCTATATAGAGAAGGTTTAGCCTGTTGAAGTTTATAATTTTTATCGTTTTAACCTTATCTGCTAAAATGGTAAAATTCTGTTAATGTTTAAAGTTTTGGTGCCAAAATAGTTGTAAATATTCTGAGATAGGATATGTGGATTTAGTTAATAATTGAAAAGGGGAGTAATAAGGTGTGAAAATGTTATTATCTGTAATTTTATAAAAACATGTATTGTCAGGAAATTCAAGATGGTTGCCATTGAATCCTGGAGTTAAATTTGCTTTTTGTTAGACATGCAATATACCAAAATGTAGGAAAAATTATCCTCTTTCTGATTATATAATTTGTTTAAACATTTAATTGAAATTTTCAACCATATTTTGGTTATGTAGTTCTTGTTAGGTTAGATGTTCAATTGTTTTTAGTTACTTACCAAATTTCTTTAGTGAAAAAATGGCGTTCGTCATTTGTTATCGGAAAAAATATAAGAGCAGATAGAAAATCTGGTTACTTGCTTGTGTATTTCCATATAAAGCAGAAGCCATGTTGGATTGTTAAACTTTTGAGGTTATGTGTGACAGATTTTACGTCAATGAGATGTCAAAAAAGGTTATGCCAAATGTCATACAAATTGAATTTTTTTTAAGTGTTTAATAATGAATATAACATTGAACAATTCAAGTGATTTGAATAAAAAGTAAAGTGAAGTGTTAATTTGGTTTTTGGACTATTTATTTATCAGAATAAATTTTTTTGGAAAACTTATTTATGGATGAAAAGAAATTAAAACTGGATGTAATAAAAATTTTTGGAAAATAGACAATTGATGTATGTACTCACGTATTGGAGGTAAATTGTTCAATATTTAATAGTTGTAATAAATTACAAAAGAAGACCCAAAGAAGAATTATATGGAAATGCGTGTTCACCACCGCTACAAATAAGCAGGTAAATTTACTGACTATTACAGAAAACGAAGAATGGCGCAAAATTTTTGAATTTAAAAATTTATCTTCAAAATTTAACTTTATTTTTATTTCGTTTCTTTTTTTTAATTATGATTTAAGATTGTGGAATTGATCAAATAGAAATTGAGCAAGACAAAGAACATTAAGACTGTCCCTTGATTCTTATTTTGGTGAATCGAATTGGCACCAATAATTAAATGAATTCATTTTAGATAATAAGGATTTCCAGTTTCCATTATTTTCATGTGTTTATTAATAAAATATTTTAAATGTTTAAAAGCAGATTCATTTGTGTATTTTTCTTGTTATGTGTTCATTAATAGAATTTCGCAGGTATAAGTTGAACAATATTTTATTATGAATTTGTCAAAGAGCGACCCGCCTGAAATTTTCTCATGTAATTTTCTTGCGCTTGTGTTTAGATTTTAAAGTCATAGCCGGAGCAAATTTTCTTTTCAACACAAAGGTAAGTGGTGTTTGTTTTTGTACAACTTTCAGTTTGCCTTGCTACACTAAACATAAGTGATAGTGGCCTTTAAATTGAAATAAATTGATGATCAAGTATTGTAAAGTGTATAATAGGACGGCGCTTATCACCATAAAATTTTATTGTCGCACGAATGTGGTGTTTATTAAACATTAATATATCATAGCATTTATGGCGCCCGAACGTGGTGCTTTCTTCTTTTTTCTTATTAGCAATAGAATACCATAGCAATATGTAGTAGCTGCAGAGACACAGACGTTTGTTGTTTGAGACAATATTGAGAAGCAAAATACTATCCAAGTAGACTATTTGCAGTTTTTAGAACAAATATTGCTTTAGATATTCTAGTTTTTTAAATAAAGGCGCTACATAAAGAAGACTCCATGCGGTAAACATACATAATACCAAAAAGTAGTTAAAAGCATTATGTACACTTGAGTATATACTCTTTTTGTATTATTTTCCCGGTAGTAAAATTAAAAATTTAAATGAAAATGTAGTTGCTTAAGCCTTGGATTTAATAAAAGTTGGCGATTACTCTTTAGCAGCAGTACGATATACCTTCATTAAAACTTTTCCAAAGTCTTTTATGCTGTCGTTGTATTCAAATATTCCGATCCCGCAGATTACTTTTTAGCAAACACAAACCGATAGAGAGGATTAAAAGCACCGGATGCTTTTAGCAATATAATAAAAAGCAATCTGCATTTTAATCTGATATAATGAATTCCACGTTTACCAAAAAAATAAGAGAAATAATACCATTGGGATTTCATCCTAATCCCATTATGAATTCATTAATGGAAATTATATCTGATTGTATTGATAAGATATCATATATGTGATAATAAAAACCGATAAATAAATGATAAAATTCCTTTGAGTTGCTTCATATCAGAAACCAACTAAATTTGTTCTGAAAGGTGACTTCAAAACTTCCAAAGCAGAATTTTGAAATATATTTCTCTCTCAAAGCCGGAGTTATTAATGTCTTTACTGAACTTCAAAGGAATTAATTTTCAGGAGAACTGCACGTATCCCTGTACCTGCCCCGGAAATCAAAGAGAATGTGAAGAATGCCTGGAATGTCCTCGACAAGTGGGAGAACCTTGCAGCCAACATAAACCCTGTGATGCTAGAAGAGGACTCATCTGCAGATACCGGCATGGAGACTTAGAGGGAATTTGCCAAGGTATGTTTTATTATTATGAAATTTTAAGTTATGGTCATAAAAGAATTTTATCTCTATTTTTTCGTTCGTTTCTTGAGATAAGAAATGAAATGCCATTCAAAGACGAACTGTAGGAATAAGAAAGCGCTGTTTAAATATTAAACTGGCTTTAAACGTTTTAAATGGACTCTACAGTTACATATTTAGTATTGACTTTATGTATATTAAAAGATCAATTTAAGATTAGGTACTGTATTATTCAGGAGATGCAGATGCAAGACATTAGTTAAAGCATTCTGGAATGTGATAATTGATTGTCCGTTTTAATTTTCAGACGTGTAGAAATTTGGCGGTATAATCTAGTCGTTTTATTCACAATTATTATATCACTGTAAAATTATATAAATCAACAAAATGTCATTACCTTATTTCATTTTTCATGCGATTTATTCAAACTAGGTAATATAATTTTTTTAAATAGGACTTATCAATAAACCCGAGAAAAAAAGCCTTATGGTTGACAACAAACATGTTTTATTTCCGGGAACCGATTTTAGATAAAAAATATTAAATTTGAAAATTTGCCTATTTTGTTATTAGTTAATAGTGACATACAGTAAACGTTCCAGAATTGTCATTAATTCTTTTTCTTCGTTATGCCGCTTGTTATGGGATAATTTTCTCCCTTCTGAAATTGAGAAGTGGTAGTTTCAGTTTGATCGACATGGAGTACGCGATGGGGTTCTGGTATCAAGTAACGCGGTAAGCCTAACGCCCTCTTAGCTTCTCCACCAAGACGAACTTACGATGTGTTTTAGTTCGTGTTACTGCATTGTTTGAAAATTTATTTTAAGTCAAGGTATTTTGTTAATGTTAACAATTTCATACCGTATCGTCTAAACGAAATAATCTGTGCCACTTAATTGTTAAGGGTATGTTTGAATTTTAATTAATGTTGGAGAAATATACACAATTTGTTAACAATGAGTTAAATGCAAGTGTAAGTGGCTAAATTGTAGTGAATGCAACTACAGGGTAGGTTTCTCGTTAATTTTCTGTTTCATGAATAAATTTATGAACTGAGTTTATTGATAAAAAATAATCAATTAATTTATTTTCTAATTTGTTAAAGTTTTCACAATCCGCTAGGTGCCGAATTTAATAAATTTAAGAGTGCTGATTTAGTGCTTAGAGTTTGGTTTGCATTTGCGAATTTGTATATAAAATTAGTTCGACCAACAGTGCGTGTTTGGTAAGAGAACCAGTTCTTTGTTTAATCTGTTAAAATAAATAAAAAAATTATCATGAAATAAATAAAGATTATTAAAAGTTTCACAGTTTTATTAAAATACAACCTGACAATATTGTTTCGACAGCTATGCTGTCATTATCAAAGGTAATATAATTATAAACAAACACGTCGCTAAGGTAGATACAAAATAGGTAACTAGATAAAATAATAATAATAATCATAATTATCACCAGTGATTCTCAGAATTAAACTTTTTTACACAGTTCAGTGTTCTATCATTTTGAATTTGTCTATTTGTTTATTTTTATGTAAATGTAACTTTAGTATTTAATTTAATTTCTGTAAAGGCAGAATGAATATAAGATATCAACTTTTCTTATTTTGGATCAAGCAATTTTGAATATAATCTTAAAATTCTCTAGTTAGTGTTTTTACCGAATTGATTGTTATGAAATTGTACGTTCTTATTTAGCAATACTAATTGTTTAATACTATCTTATAGCAATAAGATAATTTACTACCCAGGGCCATAACAACCACTTCCGGAGACCCTCGGAAGTCCTAAAGTTTTGATGCCCCCGTCAATCAATGACAATACACACCCCAAGCAGCATCTAAGTAGCGATAACTGAGATCGGGTAACTTTGATTGAGTAGCTGTTACGTAACTACAACTAAATTTATGACTTTATAGGTTTAATTACTTCAATTTTGAATATTTTAGTAATTATGTAGTTACTTCTACTATTTATTTAAACTATGTAGTTACATTACTTCTAAGTAGCTTTTTAAAGTATGTGGAACGGTATTGCTACTTAGTATAATTACCTTAATGTTGTTGCAACTTCAAGTGATATTATGATTGTAGCAGTAACTTCCCCGAAGCTACTTTTAAGTTTTTAAAACTTTAAAGTAGCACCGAAAGTTCCTGCCACTGGTCTGAAACGATTGCTTAACCTTTAAAGTAACTGAACTATACAGTATCATGTTTATCAATTTATAAGTATTACAGTACAGGGCCGCATTCATTTGGATTTTAACCATTGGAAAATGGATTTGGAATATTTTATACAATATGAAGATCCTTTGACTGAACTAAAGCCATTTAAATAATCGTTCAAAAAAGAACCCGTTACAGATTTAAAAAACAATCTGTTGTTAATTTAGTGTATATATTCGAGTGCATTCTAGATGAGGTAGGAGATGATTCTGCGGGTCATAAGTCAGACCATAGGTAAGGTAAGGTAAGGTAAGGCGGAGTGCCATTTACATTGCTGTGCGAAATTATTATTAATAGCAGGGGCATGTTCAAAAGCACAGCAAACTTAAGTATGCTGAAAACCTTTTTGTCACAAATCAGGATGAAGCCATTTAAAAGCAAACCCCTTAAAAAGGTCAGAAGTAGACAGAAAGAGTTCGTCATTGGTGAAATTTCTTGCTATGCTCATTTCTTCGTCACGTAGTAAAAATAAAATAACAAATTCTTGTCAAAGAAAATACAGGGACAGATCTAGGAATTTCTACAGTACCACTAATAGCGGTAGCATTTTAACAATCTATTACTATTCTTACTTAAGTATATACGCATTATTTCTTCTGGGACCTCATCTAGCGTACAAACTACACTACAGAATTATGTTACGTCTTCTTTAGGCAGAAATCTCGGTATTTATGTCATCTGGAATCTATACAAACGACCTAATACGTAGTTAAACCTACTCTGTAACCTACAGTAAACCTCTTCAGGTAATAATTGAACTTGCTATGGACTTCTAATAAAAGAATAGTCGAGTAGCTAGTGTTTTTCAGTCATACCGATTATGAAATAATGAAATAATCTTTAATAGGGATACTACCTTTAAAAAAAGAGAAGTAAGGTATATGTTCTGGAGCATCTCCTGCATTAGTGATAATAAAATAAAATTTAAATTGTTGTTTTATTGACTTATTACTCAACTATGGTGTTTAGGTAATAACTAGGGTAACCCCGTCAAGACGTGACAGCCAAAAGGCTAATTGATTAAAGGACTTTCTTTAACGTACTCCCGCTCTGACGTACCTCCCGTACTCTGTCCGCCATCGACTTACCCATCCATTCGCACCATGAAATTCTACATTGCATTTATATAGAAGTATCATTTATCATTCTTAGTATCATCCTTAAGAGATAGGGCATTAGTTCTTCAGACTTATACTTGTTTTTCATCAAATATCCGAATCTAAAATGAAAATTAAAAAGTTTCGAAAAAATAGACAGAGACCGAATACGATTTGTAAGTAAGCGATTGGTGGCGTAGTAAGCAAGTAGAGGAAGGATGTTTAGTTCTGAGACTGAGAAGCGAGCGCTGTAATTGAACAATCGGTCTCGAGCGTATAGAAATGCATCAATTACAAATAACGCTTTTAAAAATATAAATAATTAAACAATTGCAAATCTAATGCGATCTGGCAATTCTACAGCGTAATAACTTTAACTTGGAATTGCGCATTCAGTAGAACTAGCAAACGAAGCCCAACACAAATAAGCCTTTTGTTTTGCATAGGTATAAAGTATTTTATATTTATGGTTTTAAAAATCTAAAAACTAAAAAGAAAATATAAAATCAAAGCTTATAAAAAGAATTAGCAAATTGGTCTTATAAAACTCGTAAAAAAGAACTATGGCGGCATGCAAGGGTTTGTCTATACATCAGAACAATTGAAATATTAAACACTCAAAGATAGATGCTAAAAACTGGACTCTTGATTTCTAGCATTTATAGTTAATTTAAAGAACTTTTATATTATTTATTATTATATTATTGTAGCACTTTTAAATACTATACGCGTTTAAATTAAGAAATAATGATAATAAAATCTAGAATCAATCATGTTTAAAAAAAATTTAAAAAAACACGTCCATTAGTATTTCAAAAACATCTGACTTATAAAAAAATATGTTTTTAAATCGGCAGTCAAATAATCTATTATTATAAGTAGGTATTAGGGCCATTGAGCCAACCCCCACTACTTTTATGCAAATGATCCGCGATCTAATTAATATTCAAATGAGGCGCGATCTAATTAAATGCGCGAATTAAATTCGCGAATTAAATGCGCGAATTAAATTAATTCACGGTATCATTTGCATATCTCATCTCTTATTTACATATATCATCTCTCACATGCATGCGCGAATTAATGCCCTTAGATTCAAATTTTTAGTACTACTACTACTGCCATCTATCGGTGACGTCATGTGATCGGTGTAGTAGCTTCCTCTCTCTCGCTCTCACTTGTCACTTCCAACTTCCACTTCAATGTTTCCCGCTGAAAGATTTGAATTCACTCTGCAGCCATCTGTCGGTGAAGTCGGTATAGTAGATTTCTATAGGCCTGTAGATAGGCAACCTGTTACACTTTTCTTTATAAAAAACCAATGGAACTAACAAGGTTTGAACCAGGGACAACTCGAATGGTAGTCAGCCAACGCATCCACTACACCAACGAGGTAATCTATTAAAACACTGTCAAAGTTGTATTTATTAAATAGTTACGCGTCACCGCTAATCTTATACGAACTAAAATTCATATTAAACATAATTAATCTATATGATTATTTCGACGAACAACGTTTTAAAATAACACAAAGAAATCTGTTAGTCATTATAAAAACCCGTCTTAATCCTAACAAAATAATAGCGAATTAAATTAATTCACGGTATCATTTGCATATCTCATCTCTCATTTACATATATCATCTCTCACATGCATGCGCGAATTAAATTAATTCAAGATATCATTTGCATATCTCATCTCTCATTTACATATATCATCTCTCACATGCATACGCGAATTAAATTAATTTATGGTATCATTTGCATATCTCATCCCTCATTTGCCTAGCTCATTTTTTATATCTCATATGCATGCGCGAATTAAATTAATTCACGGTATCGTTTGCATATCTCATCTCTCATTTACATAACTCATCTCTCATTTGTGCATCTCATTTTTATATATCATTTGCATCTGTCATCTCTCTCTCATAAATTTATTTTAAAATAAATCTTATGTTGTCATTCCTAATTGATATTTAAATATAGATCTATACGTCATATGATTAACATACGTGTAATATAATTAACATGTAGAAACATCTAGGATAATAATACGAAAAAAATTTACTTTCAAGTATACAAGGTACCTCTAAAGGGTTACTGTCAATCACCTGACGGATTATTTCTATTGCATTTTGACATGTTTAAATCCAAACGTCATAAACATTTAAAATACAGTCTACAAGCAAATCGATAATGGTCATATAATTATTATCTTAGCATCTTTTCATTTACAATTATCTAGTAAAAAATGTATTGTTTCATACAATTGACAAATATTAACAGATTAGCTTTCTTTTGAAATTTCTTGAAAGGTTTTTAGTTAATTATTTCTCAGGAACGCAAATTATATTTGAAAGAAAACAATTAGGGTCGTTATAATTTAATAAAAATTTATTTAAGTAAAACTTTTAAAATACTGTATAGCATTATTTTAAAATTCAAAAACATTTTCTGTTGCTCTTTATAATTGTTTAAGAAGTTACTTCAAACTAATGTTATTGCATGAAAATACGTACAAGGTAATTAGTCGCATTGTTTTTCAACATTCCTTAAAACTGTTTTCAACTATAAATAAACAAAACGTTCTTACAGATGACTGATGAATTCAAGTTCAAAGATTTTAACCTGTTAATTGGTTTTACATCTCTTAACATACTCACCCTTGTGTTAATCTGTATAAGTTAGACGTGTAGAAATTTGAATACGGAAATAATTTGAAAGGGATATAACATTATAACGTACTATGTGATTACGATTAACGGATTAGTTGTATTGTTTCACAGCTCTGAATCATACAGATTTGATGTACGCTTCATTAACTTTTTAACCGAGAAACATGTTTATTATTATTCTTTACTTAAGATTAATACGAGTTCTTTTTATAATAACTAACAGCTTTCAAGAAAAGTTGTTTTATTTTAAAACTATTGTTCATCATAATTACGCAAACGCCGAAAACTAGTATAAAAACTGAACGCTTTTTTTTTAAAACCTTTCCGAAAATGTTCTCGAATCATCAAGATAGTTACATCAAGTGAATATTAAAATCAGGTATGTTTTATTGTTGCTTATATTTTAAAAACTATATGTAAATGATTTACGAATGTTTTATCCTTATTTGAAATTCATCGAGTAAGTTGCTTTTATTTTGAACGATGTTGTGTAAACTTATTTTGAAATTTGTTATAGACTGACTGCAGTTTCTATTTGCGTGAAATACACATAGTTTTTATTCCAACAGGTTACTGTATCAAGGAAGTCGAAGACGCGAAATTATTAACGTTTGATAATTCTGTATCCTGTAAATTTATTTGAAATATATCAAGCAGGTATGTTTTATCTTTAGTTGCTTATATTTTAAAAGTGCCTGATATGTTAATGTTTTACGATTGCTTACAGTAAGAAATGGAATTTTTAAACGAATTGAACGTGTTTATTGTCGCTGAAAAACATATAACATATCTACCCAAAAAATTCGCCGACAAACTTACTGAAGATAAAGTGGTCGATCTCAACCAGAAGATAGCGAATAAAACTCTGTCTCTAGGATTGGTTTACCTAGGTAGTGTAAAGACAGAAAGATATCAACCGTATGCTGACTATGTTTATCGAAACGAATAAGGTATGAAATGTAACAAGTAGTCTATTCAATGAACATTGCCTAATACTTTTTTTTCTGATTCTTCTTCTAGCCTATGGATCCGCAGTTAGAAACACGGGCCTGCTAAATGCCTGCAATTCACCTACCCTATCAATATGTCGTACAATGCAAACATTTCATATCATTATTAAAATTTTATAAATAAAACGATAAAACAAGTTTATAGTTTTTCATTTATTTCTACGTATTCATCATATATGAAAGCACGTACGGTAGCAAGATCTAAAATGCTCCTACCCCTCAGAAGTGGAGGTCTTCAGCAACTTTAGATCAGCAAATTAAAAACTTGATAGAGTCAACGTCTAACTCCGAATGTCATACAGAGTCATACAGAGCTATCAACTAAATCATATACAGCTTTTGCTTAATTGTACGAACAACTCGTTCGATTATTAAAGTCTTAATCACGGAACACGTAAAGTAATGATTTATGTTGTATTCATTCATTAACTTTAACTCGATATATACAAATTCATATATGAGAGAAATGTTATATATCTCAATACATACCTAAAACGTATTCTTCGTATATTCAGTAAGAGCTACCCATTTTTTTTCATAGACATTCGAATTTTGAACAGATTGATAACATGTTTTCTTATTTAATCATAATTAGGGTCAAGTTGAATAGGAAAATAAAGTACATAAAAGTTAACAGGTTAAAATAGAAATTCATTTTGCTACTTTTATATGTGCTAAGTAAAATAATAAACAGATATTTCGAAAATTTTATGCATTCTTGAGAGAACGGGGTATAATATGTAAAACACACTGTAGAAAACATATCAGCAGAGAAAGGGAATACATAAATACAGTATGTTTTGTATGATGAGGCGTCGTCAGTTTAAAAAAAATGAGTTTAATGTTGCACGTATTACATCAATTGTATCTGTACATAACAAAGGTATACATCCCTCTTATTAGATTATCACAAACGTATGTAGTATACTTCTAAATTCATGAATACCCTATACAAGTATTCTAACTAGACAATAAAGGTTTACTGAGATTATATACCTTATAATATAGCAATAGAATTTTTCTAAATTTTATTCTTTAAGTTTTATTTAAATAAATTTTAGGATTCAAAAGCATTTTCCTATTATTATTAATGTACATAGACCCCTTAACCCTTCACCCTCTACCCTACGATGTAAGATTACGAGAGAGTACATGAAGAAAAGGAAAATTGTAAGAAAAACTAATAATAATCCTTCTCTAGGAACTGGGTAGTGGTATCAACAGTAACATAGACGAATCCAAGCAAGAAATGAACAAGATAGAAAAAATACATAAAAACCTTTATGTATTTTAAACATAATATATGCTAAATAAGTTACCTAAGGACAAATCACAAATGTACGTGTTCCGTGATTAAGACTTTAATAATCGAACGAGTTATTCGTACAATTAAGCAAAAGCTGTATATGATTTAGTTGATAGCTCTGTATGACATTCGGAGTTAGATGTTCACTCTATCAAGGTTTTAATTTGCTGATCTAAAGCTGCTGAAGACCTCTACTTCTGATGGGTAGGAGCATTCTAGATCTTGCTACCGTACGTGCTTTCATATATGATGAATACGTAGAAATAAATGAAAAACTATAAACTTGTTTTATCGTTTTATTTATAAAATTTTAATAATGATATGAAATGTTTGCATTGTACGACATATTGATAGGGTAGGTGAATTGCAGGCATTTAGCAGGCCCGTGTTTCTAACTGCGGATCCATAGGCTAGAAGAAGAATCAGAAAAAAAAGTATTAGGCAATGTTCATTGAATAGACTACCTGTTACATTTCATACCTTATTCGTTTCGATAAACATACAGTCACCATACGGTTGATATCTTTCTGTCTTTACTTTACCTAGGTAAACCAATTCTAGAGACAGAGTTTTATTCGCTATCTTCTGGTTGAGATCGATTACTTTATCTTCAGTAAGTTTGTCGGCGAATCTTTTGGGTAGATATGTTATATGTTTTTTCAGCGACAATAAACACCGCTCTGCGTCCGTCCCTGCAGGTGATAATTTTGACCTCTGATATCTCTGCTACTTCCTTCACGTTGTATTCATGCAATTTCTTGACGGGTTTTGCTGTTCCGGCTGATTGGTTCAATTCGTTTAAAAATTCCATTTCTTACTGTAAGCAATCGTAAAACATTTACATATCAGGCAGTTTTAAAATATAAGCAACTGAAGATAAAACATACCTGTTTGATATATTTCAAATAAATTTGCAGGATACAGAATTATCAAACGTTGATAATTTCGCGTCTTCGACTTCCTTGATACAGTAACCTGTTGGAATAAAAACTATGTGGATTTCACGCAAATAGAAACTGCAGTCAGTCTATAACAAATTTCAAAATAAGTTTACACATCGTTCAAAATAAAAGCAACTTACTCGATGAATTTCAAATAAGGATAAAACATTCGTATATCATTTACATATAGTTTTTAAAATATAAGCAACAATAAAACATACCTGATTTTAATATTCACTTGATGTAACTATCTTGATGATTCGAGAACACTTTCGGAATGGTTTAGTTTTCGGCGTTTGCGTAATTATGATGAACAATAGTTTTAAAATAAAACAACTTTTCTTGAAAGCTGTTAGTTATTATAGAAAGAACTCGTATTAATCTTAAGTAAAGAATAATAATAAACATGTTTCTCGGTTAAAAAGTTAATGAAGCGTACATCAAATCTGTATGATTCAGAGCTGTGAAACAATACAACTAATCACACATAGTACGTTATAATGTTATGTCTCTTTCAAATTATTTCCGTATTCAAATTTCTACACGTCTAACTTATACAGATTAACACAAGGGTGAGTATGTTAAGAGATGTAAAACCAATTAACAGGTTAAAATCTTTGAACTTGAATTCATCAGTCATCTGTAAGAACGTTTTGTTTATTTATAGTTGAAAACAGTTTTAAGGAATGTTGAAAAACAATGCGACTAATTAGCTTGTACGTATTTTCATGCAATAACATTAGTTTGAAGTAACTTCTTAAACAATTATAAATAGCCACAGAAAATGTTTTTGAATTTTAAAATAATGCTATATAGTATTTTAAAAGTTTTACTTAAATAAATTTTTATTAAATTATAGCGACCCTAATTGTTTTCTTTCAAATAGAATTTGCGTTCCTGAGAAATAATTAACTAAAAACCTTTAAAGAAATTTCAAAAGAAAGCTAATCTGTTAATATTTGTCAATCGTATGAAACAATACATTTTTTACTATATAATTGTAAATGAAAAGATGCTAAGATAATAATTACATGACCATTATCGATTTACTTGTAGACTGTATTTTAAATGTTTATGACGTTTGGATTTAAACATGTCAAAATGCAATAGAGATAATTCGTCAGGTGATTGACAGTAACCCTTTAGAGGTACCTTGTATACTTGAAAGTAAATTTTTCTCGTATTATTATCCTAGATGTTTCTACATGTTAATTATATTACATGTATGTTAATCATACGACGTATAGATCTATATTTAAATATCAATTAGGAATGACAACATAAGATTTATTTTAAAATAAATTTATGAGAGAGAAATGACAGATGCAAATGATATATAAAAATGAGATGTACAAATGAGAGATGAGATATGCAAATGATACCGTGAATTAATTTAATTCACGTATGCATGTGAGAGATGATATATGTAAATGAGAGATGAGATATGGAAATGATATCGTGAATTAATTTAATTCGCGCATGCATGTGAGAGATGATATATGTAAATGAGAGATGGGATATGCAAATGATACCGTGAATTAATTTAATTCGCTATTATTTTGTTAGGATTAAGACGGGTTTTTATAATGACTAACAGATTTCTTTGTGTTATTTTAAAACGTTGTTCGTCGAAATAATCATATAGATTAATTATATTTAATATGAATTTTAGTTCGTATAAGATTAGCGGTGACGCGTAACTATTTAATAAATACAACTTTTACAGTGTTTTAATAGATTACCTCGTTGGTGTAGTGGATGCGTTGGCTGACTACCATTCGAGCGGTCCCCGGTTCAAACCTTGTTAGCTCCATTGGTTTTTTATAAAAAAAGTGTAACAGGTTGCCTATCTACAGGCGTATAGAAATCTACTATACCGACTTCACCGACAGATGGCTGCAGAGTGAATTCAAATCTTTCAGCGGGAAACATTGACAAGTTGGAAGTGACAAGTGAGAGCGAGAGAGAGGGATCTACTATACCGATCACATGACGTCACCGATAGACGGCAGTAGTAGTAGTACTAAAAATTTGAATCTAAGGGCATTAATTCGCCTATGCATGTGAGAGATGATATATGTAAATGAGAGATGAGATATGCAAATGATACCGTGAATTAATTTAATTCGCGCATTTAATTCGCTAATTTGCATAAAAGTAGTGGGGGTTGGCTCAATGGCCCTAATACCTACTATTATACTTTTTAGGTAAGTTGAAACTATTATTTCAGACCAGAATTGTTTAATTACAATAAATACGAGGCTTGTTCAATTGAAACCCATCTTTGGTCCATAAAAACTTTATTGACAAATAGATTTACAAATAACTAAACCACAATTAAGGCACATATCCAATTCTTTAACCAACCGATGTATACCCTTAGTGGCGTGTGTGAGTCGGAAAAAAGGTCGAAATCCGGTAGTCTTCTTGGACACCGGGAGACTACTTCCCCCCCCCCCGTTTTCGAGGGTGCTGAAAACGATGGTGCTGAGCAAAATTCTTTTTGGGCGGGGGAAGACCCTCAAAAGGGTTAAAAACCACCCCCAAAAGGGAAAAACGCTATGGAGCCGCCTTTCGGTCCCAAGAATACTTGTTACACCCGTTTCCGAGGGTGCTGAGACCGATGCCATGTCAACCCACCCCTCCAACAGGCAAACACACCCCCAAAAGGGTTGAAACGCTAAAGAAGCGGGTTTCGACTCGAGAAAAAATCTTACGTCCGTTTTCGAGGGTGCTGAGACCGATGCCGACCTCAGCAGCGACCCTCGACGTCAACCCACCCCTCCAACAGGCAAATACACCCCCCAAAAGGGTTGAAACGCTAAAGAAGCGGGTTTCGACTCGGGAAAAAATCTTACGTCCGTTTTCGAGGGTGCTGAGACCGACTCAGCAGCAACCCTCGACGTAAAAAATGTATATATATATATATATATATATATATATATATATATATATATATATATATATATATATATATATATATATATATATATATATATATATATATATATATATATATATATATATATATATATATATATATATATATATATATATATACATATTGTTGTATTATTTGTTTGGTTAGGTTTATACAAATAATAAAACTTTGATGAAGTTGTTTATTTTTTTTCAAAATCAGTTTTAAAATAAAATTAAGGTGGCAGAAATAGTTTTGTGTGATTTATTATTGAGTGTACCTCGTATGATATAAAAGTTTATTTTAAAATTTTTACTATAATATTTAAAAGCTGTTTTGATCATAGCAAAGCAAGCATTTATTTAGTATTATGATTACAAAAGCAGACATGTTGATAAAAGCATTAAATTATAAGCTCTGGTAGCATTTTTGTTTTAATAAAAATTTAAGAATTTATCATATTTAATTTAAATAGTTTTGTAGAGAGTATATGGTTATTGATTGCATTATTTATGTAAAAAGGGTATTTTGCATTGTTTTGGTTAAATTGTTGTAAATTAAATTTCCTCTTTATAATTTGGTTGTTGACCCATAAAAATAATAAAAATACAATAAAATGAAAATTCTTATCAAAATGTATGGAGTGTTTAAAAAGGATAATGTAGGGAGATAGGCGGTGCACGTCGAACAGAAAAGACATGCATGCAAGAAAGATATTAATAAAAGTGAATGATTAATTTGTTAGTAAATTAAATACTAAAGATTAGTTGATGTAAGAAGTAGTTTTACTGGTTGAAGGTGTAGTGCTGAGGATGTTATTGTGCTACGAAGCTAGTGTAAAAGTTATGTGATGATGCGAGGAAAAGTGGATGAGGTTAATAAATAAAAGTGCTGGGGTTGATTGTTTTCAAATCCTGAAGAAGTGACACGAAGAAAAATTTAAATTGGGAGTACTTACCAAAAGGGGGATTATCTTGGAGCTAATGTCAATGTGAAATGTAAGTGGTCAATAATTCATAACAAAATTTTTATTATAAAAAAAAATAATTCTTGTTTAATAATTTTTGTAGCTTATAAGTTATTACAGAGGTGTTGCGGAGAGATAATTTAATTGCACGAACCTTTACAATTTTAAAAGATCCTGTAGTTTCTTGCTATATGTAGCTCAGCCGGCGCATTAATTTTTTTTTTGACTGTAGTCAGATCACAACATTTTGGCGTCCCAACGTGGTAGGGCTAATAAATTTAAATAAAATTTTTGGCGCTCCAACGTGGTTGGGCAATGTAACATTTTTGGCAACTACATATTTTGACTTACGTGGTAGGACTTATTAATTAGTTGCACACCGTTTTGGCTACCATCAATTTGGAGTTGACTAATTAATGCAACAATTTTATTGAAAAGAGAGGAATTAATAGTTAGAAACAAAGTTAACCTTATAATATTTTTTTAAGAATTTCTGTTCTGGTAGATAAGAGTTGAAAGGAATTTGTTTGTGGAATTTAAAATAAATTTTGGGACTCAAAGGTCAAATGATAAAATATTTAGATTTCTTTTGTTGAGAATATAAAATATTTATGTAGAATTAAAAAAGGGAAAAGGTTTTGTTTATTGAATAGGGATAGATACGATAGGAAAATACGTAAGGGGATAGGTTGTATGACGTCACTAAAGAACATATGCAAAAATTTGGAGAAAAAAGAAAGGAAGCTAGAAAATCGTAAAAAGAAGCAACAAAGAGAGAAATAAAAATGGCAGAAGAATTTCCATTCGCGGATATGATCGTAGAAGGATTCGAAGACAAAGAAGGGGATAAAACGCTGATTTTAGAGCAGAAATTATCAATGGAAGATAAAATGATGTTAATGTTCAAAGAAATGATGGAAGATATGAAAAAAGGTTTTAAAAGAATTGATGAAAATTTTAAACGAATGGAAGAAAGTTTCGAACGAATGGATGAGAAAAGTGATTTGGTGATAAATGAACTGGAGGAAGTTACGATGGAAATTAAAGAAAATAATATGGAAACCCAGGGAAATTTTGAAAGAGCTAGAGAGGATTTTAAAAAAAGTAATGATATAAAGATTCAAGAGAATAAGAAAGAAGTGAATCAAGTATTAGAACAAGCAGAAAAAGTTAATGAAGACGCAGAAGGTAATAAAATATTAGAAATGAAGAACGAAGTAAGCAAGGAGGACGGAAATAATGTAATGAAAGAGAAAGAGAACGAGATAAAGAATAATATGGAAGAAGAAATAAAACAGAGAATTAAAATAGTTAAGGGAGAAGTAGTACAGGGCATAGAAGCAAACAATAAAAAATTTACGAATATAAACAAGGTAGTAGAAGCAGAAACAAGAATAGGGGATCAAGGAATGGATGTATTAGAAGCGTTTAAGATGGAACTAGAGTGCGAAAAGAAAGTGATTAGGGTAAGAGGAAAAATATTGAACTGGATACTGCAAGAGTCTGAAGGGGAAGCTAGAGGGTTAAACATGATAAGTAGAAATGGACGGTATGAGAATAAAACGAAAGAAGAATTCAAAGATATGGAGGGAGAAATAAGTGAGAAGCTGGAAGAACAAGAACGATACAAGCAAGAGATTTACAACAGGTTAAAAGAATATAAAAATTTAATTATTGATGAAGCCTTGATAGCAAGAAATTTTGTACTCAAGATAGGGAATTTGTTAGGTAGAGTTAAGAAAAAATTAAATAAGAATAGAAACAATAAATAATTATAACATATCAAGTAGGGAACTTGTTAATTATTTTCCGTATTTAATAATATGTAAATAGGTGTATATAAAAAAGGGAATAATCAAATTAAATAAGGTTAAAAACATAAAAAAATTAATTATCATATATCAAATGGTGAACTTTTCAATTTATTTCCATATTAAAATCTGTAAATAAGTGTAAAAAGTTGAAGGGGAAAATGTTGTATTATTTGTTTGGTTAGGTTTATACAAATAATAAAACTTTGATGAAGTTGTTTATTTTTTTTCAAAATCAGTTTTAAAATAAAATTAAGGTGGCAGAAATAGTTTTGTGTGATTTATTATTGAGTGTACCTCGTATGATATAAAAGTTTATTTTAAAATTTTTACTATAATATTTAAAAGCTGTTTTGATCATAGCAAAGCAAGCATTTATTTAGTATTATGATTACAAAAGCAGACATGTTGATAAAAGCATTAAATTATAAGCTCTGGTAGCATTTTTGTTTTAATAAAAATTTAAGAATTTATCATATTTAATTTAAATAGTTTTGTAGAGAGTATATGGTTATTGATTGCATTATTTATGTAAAAAGGGTATTTTGCATTGTTTTGGTTAAATTGTTGTAAATTAAATTTCCTCTTTATAATTTGGTTGTTGACCCATAAAAATAATAAAAATACAATAAAATGAAAATTCTTATCAAAATGTATGGAGTGTTTAAAAAGGATAATGTAGGGAGATAGGCGGTGCACGTCGAACAGAAAAGACATGCATGCAAGAAAGATATTAATAAAAGTGAATGATTAATTTGTTAGTAAATTAAATACTAAAGATTAGTTGATGTAAGAAGTAGTTTTACTGGTTGAAGGTGTAGTGCTGAGGATGTTATTGTGCTACGAAGCTAGTGTAAAAGTTATGTGATGATGCGAGGAAAAGTGGATGAGGTTAATAAATAAAAGTGCTGGGGTTGATTGTTTTCAAATCCTGAAGAAGTGACACGAAGAAAAATTTAAATTGGGAGTACTTACCAAAAGGGGGATTATCTTGGAGCTAATGTCAATGTGAAATGTAAGTGGTCAATAATTCATAACAAAATTTTTATTATAAAAAAAAATAATTCTTGTTTAATAATTTTTGTAGCTTATAAGTTATTACAGAGGTGTTGCGGAGAGATAATTTAATTGCACGAACCTTTACAATTTTAAAAGATCCTGTAGTTTCTTGCTATATGTAGCTCAGCCGGCGCATTAATTTTTTTTTTGACTGTAGTCAGATCACAACAATATATATATATTTATTTATTTATTTAATTCATTTTTTTTTATTTTTTTTATTACACAGTTTTATTTATTACATAGATAATACATTATAACTTAAAATATTAATGTAATTTCGCAACATTACAAGATCAGTAACTCAACATAATCAACCCTTTTGGGGGGGTGTGTTTGCCTGTTGGAGGGGTGGGTTGACGTCGAGGGTTGCTGCTGAGGTCGGCATCGGTCTCAGCACCCTCGAAAACGGACGTAAGATTTTTTCCCGAGTCGAAACCCGCTTCTTTAGCGTTTCAACCCTTTTGGGGGGTGTGTTTGCCTGTTGGAGGGGTGGGTTGGCGTCGAGGGTTGCTGGTGAGGTCGGCATCGGTCTCAGCACCCTCGAAAACGGACGTAAGATTTTTTCCCGAGTCGAAACCCGCTTCTTTAGCGTTTCAACTCTTTTGGGGGGTGTGTTTGCCTGTTGGAGGGGTGAGTTGACGTCGAGGATTGCTGGTGAGGTCGGCATCGGTCTCAGCACCCTCGGAAACGGGTGTAACAAGTATTCTTGGGACCGAAAGGCGGCTCCATAGCGTTTTTCCCTTTTGGGGGTGGTTTTTAACCCTTTTGAGGGTCTTCCCCCGCCCAAAAAGAATTTTGCCCAGCACCATCGTTTTCAGCACCCTCGAAAACGGGGGGGGAAAGTAGTCTCCCGGTGTCCAAGAAGACTACCATATTCGTCCGACTCACACACGCCACTACCTGCTCATAGAATTCTTGTAGCTGCTGCTTGAAGAATTCTTTTACAGCGTTTTGCTTCTGCATCCGACTGAAAACGGTTACCTTTTAATGCCTTTTTCAGAGGCCCAAAGATATGAAAATCGCAAGGCGATAAATCTGGGCTATAGGGTGGATGCTCTGAAATCCTCCATTTCTTTTACTACGTTGGCGACTTGAGGCCGAGCATTGTCGTGAAGCCGCATGACACCACGTGAAAGCTTCCCTGGACGTTTTCATCTTATTGCTTGATGGAGCTTGTTTAGAGTTTCATGGTACAGGTTTGCATGGATATGCACTAGGGTGGTCCAAAAAAAAAGCAAAGCCGGAAATCTTATGCTCTCACCCCCTAGGATTATTGTATATCGAAAAAAAAAAGTACCCCTGTTTTTATTTTGAAATCGGTCAATGTTTAGGGGTGCCGCAAAGCCCTTAAAGTTTCCCATGTACTTTATATGGGAAAAAATCACGTTTTCGTAGATTTGGTATAGAATCCTAGAAAATCAATATTTTTCAACCGGACTACTCTGTTTCTCTTCAGAAATGTTCAGAGAATGACATCCAATAATTTATTTGTTAAATTTCTTATATTAACTATTTTTTACAGACCCGCAAAAAACCCATAAATGAAAGAAACACAGAAAAATCGTTAAAAAATATTTATTACTATTTTTTAATATAAAATATTTCGATGTGAAAATTATCCTAGATGACTTAAATGTAAAAATTGGAACAGGAAAAAGAAATTTTGAGATAGCCAGTAAAGACAGTTTGCATATGAACACAAATAAAAACTGATCGATTTCGTAGCAGGAAAATCAATGATTATAAAAAGCACATAACTAAAGCGTAGGACATTTATAAAGCAACTTGGATAAGTCCAGATAAAAAAACACGAAAACAATAGACCATCTAATAATAGAAAAAGTGCACACTAAAAAGTGTAAAAAATGTAAGAACATACAGAGGGGCTGACATTTGATCAGACCATATGTTAGTAGTAGCAAAATTTAAGCAAGAACTTTCAAGATAAAAGAAGCTGCAAACTAAACAAAATTAAAAGAAATACAGAAGCGTTAAAAAGAGAAGATAATAAAGTATTATACAACGAAAATACAATGAAAATTATAACTTCAAAAGAAATATCAAATGACATAGACACTGAATAGGAAAACATAAAAACTGCAATAGAAACAAGTATAAAGACGATAGAGTCTTAAAGCAAGAATGAAGCTGCTGGAACATAATACAGGAATAAATATAAAACACTATAAACAAATAAGAAATATCATACAAACATTATTTAGAAATAAAAAAGGAGAAGCGGAAAGGACAAAGCCAGAGACAATTGAGGGCACTATTAAAACAAAAATATAAAACTATTTTATAAAGACCTGAAAGAAGAAAAGAAAGGTTATCAATCACAGATAGGAGCATTGAAAAATGAACAAGGAGAAATTTGTATGGGTGTAGGAGGAATGCTGGACATATGGGAAAATTTCTTAAAAAAAACTTGATTACCAATACATGCCAAATGCAGAATGAGCAGGTATTACAAAACGAATACAATCAAAACATTGAAGAACGAAAGGAAGAAGAATTATGGGAAACAATAAAGAAAATCAAAAACAATAAAAGTCCAGGCATAGATGACACTGTAATAGAACAAATAAAACATAGTAATGAAGAATTATTTAAAAGTCCGCATAAACATATACAACATATATGGAAAGAGAAACGCATTGGTTCCATTCTATAAATATAGTTTTAACCTAGTAAACAGCTTAGTGAATCTTGGGGCTGAAATAACAAGCAGGGGAGAATGCGCGAGTGAAATAAACAGAAGAATTACAGTGGGAGCTAAATGCGCGGGCTCTTTAAACAAAGTCCTTAGTGATAAAAATATTTCAAGGAAAGCAAAAATACATATATACAAAACTATAATTAGACCTACAGTGAATTATAGCAGCAAAACATGGACAGCTACAGAAAAACACAAACACAGGCTGGAAATATGGGAAAGATAAATCCTGCGCAAGATTTATGGAGTTGTAAACGAAAATTGCATATGAAGAAGCAGAACTAATAAAAATGAACTTAAAGAAATATTTAAAGATACTGGGATAGATACAATTATTACTCAAAGTCTGTACTGAGATGGTTAGGACACTTGAATGCCAATACGAATGCCCGAAAATGACCTAAAAAGATCACATATAACACAGAACTACCAGGAAAAAGCAGAAAAGGTATAGCAAGGAAGACTTGGTGGCAAAATGAAGAAGACAAAAAATATTAATTTTAAGTTATAATTTTTCTAAAACCACCTAACATTCATGTTTTTATTAAATCTCGACACAAATGTTTTTCATTAACATGTATTTGTGTTTGCAGAATTTCATTTTCTCACTTCTTAAATAAGTTTATACCTGGTGTCCACTCTCAAAGTCGATCATAGGCAATTAACATTGTGCATTTTACTTTTACGTATTTTCCTATACTTCTACTAAATCGATACATATTAAAGTATTGTCACGTGGGATTTTCGTGACTGGAGGGGTAGTCAGAGGTAGAAGTGGAAAGTAAACGCAGACCACAATTAATCATATACTAAACGACAAGTTACAATACATTGGGTTTACAAATAAAGTGCGAGGACGTATAAGTCCTCCTAAAACTAACATAAACATGATGGCGATCGGAACCACCCTATACTAGCACTAGATCCTACAACTAAGCGCTAGAAAACTCCGTAATCAGGGTTCCTAGAATACTACAACTAAGTATAGGGAGCCTGGCACAACTCCCCTAATAACTAAGCGGAGGGGAGACAGGTAGTCGGCATCCCTGGGTGCTAGATTCGAGTCAACCCCTTGGTAAATAATAATAAAAGGTACTCACCATCTTGCAGATGTTGGATTGTTGGAGTCATTTTCACTGACTGAATTGTAAGCTCAAAGCAAGCTGTTCCTATACCGTATCCTCATGAATATTGCGGAAGCCTTACTGTATAAGTGAATAAATTACAGATAATGAGATGAATATATAAATGCATACTGTATAAATGAATAAATTAGTTCCAAGGATATGCAGACTGTATAAATTACTTCTAACGAGATGCATACGCGTGCATGCGCGTGGGTAGCTGCTGCATATGGTCTAATAGCGTAGGAAGCTGCTGCTTAGACGAATGTAACCTTACATTAAACAGAACGTAAGTTGAGAAATTATAAAAGTATTCAATTCGAAATAATTCCGTTTGTGATAGTATTAAATAGTTTAAATAATCGTTGTTCAATTCAGTCATACGTTAAAATGAAATAAATTAAAAAGCATGGCGTGCCATACTTAATAACAGTCAACTTTTAAACTAGTATTTTAAAATAAAGATCGCACTCTTAATATTTTTATTAGTATCATTTGATGCGCAATGATTTTCTCTTTCTATTGATACCTCTATTGTATTATCTTTCATGTAGTTGAATTTGGCGAGCAGGAATCACCAAAAACGTTCAATACAATGTTAAATGCATAGGTTTGAATTTGAGAACGGGTACAGGCTGTATATTTCTGTACAACCTAAAAAGCATTTGCGAATTAACTTTTCTTGACGTGGAAACGCGTTTTTAAAAATTATACTTTATTTTAAAAACGCAAAAGACGGAGTCCAAGTTACAAAATGAACACAGTTTACTGTTAAGTACAATAAAATATGTATTTATTAAATTACACAATATGCACTTGCATATTCACTTAAATACTATTATACAAGTTCAACATAAAACTGGTAATAATGATGTTCAGAAAGACCGAGGTAAACAGTAACCCTGGCTACCAGTTTCTACGACTTTCTGGGTGAGTATGGCTTGAAGGAAGGTAAACAATGACCCTGGCCATCAGTTTCTATCCCAAGCCCGTGGTAACTCAGACTGATCTGTCCCACAAAGCTCTGGTCTTTATATACTCTTTCTGTGGGCGTGAAATCCTTCAGTTGAGCACACGTGGCCGTGGGTTGTGCATACGTGACGATAGCGTTTTGCTTCCTCTAGCATTTCATAGAATGCATTAGGTAAAGTTCTGAATACCGCCGCTGCTTCCGTTCTGGCATATGTGGGCGCTCCGCTGTGGGCACACGTAGCCGTGGGATGTGCATAGCGTTTTGCTTCCTCTAGCATTTCATAGAATGCATTAGATAAAGTTCTGAATACTGCGGCTGCTTCCGCTCTAGCATATGTGGGCACTCCGGTGCGAGGTGTTATCTTGCACGTGTTTATAATGAGGTCACACTTCTCTTTAATAATGAATAAATGTTAACTTGCGGAGCTTGATTGTAGCCCCTACTTAAAATTCAAGAAGATCCCGATTGCGCTAACTGATGTTGTTTTTCGACAAGGTTTAAGTATGTGTGTAGGTAGAAGTATTTCTTACTTCTAATTATGTACATTGCCTTTCATTTACGAACTCACACCTATCCACCAAAAAGCAAGTAACTGTTAACAGCTGGTAAGTATCCTAGCAATATATAATATTATAATATTATAGAGTTATATAATATTAATCACACGCTTGTTAATACTTTTTATCATATGTTTTTTTCATGTCTGTAATACAAATAGGTATATCATACAACTGAGAAATGCATTATTTTATTCAAATTTAATTTTAATGGGGTTTCTAAAACAAGTTGACTTTTTATTATACTTCACAACAATATAAGAGTGTGTGTTTGTTAGTGCTCTTATGAATTAACAAATCAGTAAAATTTAAATGTACAGAATTTACGTTCTTCTGTTATGCAGTAGATAACGATATGCGCAATATTTACTAATGCCTTATTTATCGGTTGACTTCATACGCGCATGGAAATATTTACGACACGTTAATCCAAAATAATTCACGTAAACTTTTATTTGTTTGTTTTGGAGTGAAGAGTCGAAGCGACAGAACTTTTCTCGTACCTCCTGGTCATCGATTGCGTTGACTAGCTTAAGTGTACCTCCTCCCCTATAGGAATCTTTTAACTAACCAACAGTTGTATTGATTTTTTAATTTTTTTTTCGTTATGAAAAATTATTAACAAATATATTTCAATGCCGATTGATCACTAAAGACTGAACTAACTCATTTAAGTACAGTAACTTCTTGAGTTACTGTACTTAATAGGACTATAAAATCTCCTGATCTAATAATCTGTACCCTGATGAATTTTCTACGCTAATAATAATAAACTGACGTACTAAAATAAGCTAATTAAAATTTCGCGGATATAAAGGAAGAGTTAAACCTATGAATGTCGCCTTGTTTTAAGAAGGGTGAAGGTAGTAAAACCGGCAACCATGTACATAAAGTTCGTGACTGATGAATACATGCTTAAAGACGAGTTGCCTGATATAATACTACATAAAGTCGAAATGTTTAAAGTCAAGATCATTACCTTACAATAAAGATGACAAAGCACTTTACAGTTGCTTACTCTTAAAATTGAATGAAGATGGAAACTCAAGGAGGGGCAGCAAATTTTGTCTGTATTTGCCCGCAGGCGGATAAGGTGCTGTACGCCTGAAAGTTAATGCGCTAACTCTATCGACAAGCTCTTTCAATATGGGGCGCCCTGATAAAATGCATAGACGTCTCTTGATATTAAACACGTGATGTGAACAAAGATTACCAACTTTTATACTGGTCCAAGTTTGAAATGAAACTCGAAAACTTTAAAGGTTATTTTAGTTAATGTCGGCTTAGTAAATTTCCCATTTCGTCGCCTCCTGCTGAAAACCTGGTTACATTTAGATTTATTTAAATTAACTTTCAGACGGTAGTTAATATCACTTGGATGCCCTCAAGCGTTTTAAACGACCGACTACTGACTTTGATGTAAATACTGAAAAATTAAAAAATGCTTTTCGATGCCGTGCTATTTTAGAGTTATAATATTTTATATTAAAATATTCGCTCGAGTTCCGCTTTAAATTATTTCTAATAACAGACCCTATGTGCATATTTAATAAATTTCCAACCGTGAATTACACATAACATAAGCAAAGAGAAAATTGATTACCCTATATGAACAACTACATTCACGTATATTCATACTTTTATTATGTATATTATTTTGTAGTTTATTATCTGTGAAGTTTTATTTATGTAGAGGATCATTTCAATTACATTGAAGGAAAACCTTTTCAAGGACGAATGAATAGCTTATTTCTTCAATATATTGTTTTCCGTATTTGACTGAATCTAATTTTAGAAGTTGATTGATATTTCCTCATCCGTAATTAGAATAAATCGTATTTAACTTCCTTAAGGTGACCTTAAATTCTTTAGAAATCATATATTTATTTAATTATATTTTTAATGCAGATTAAGTAACAATAAACTGAGTAATACTCAATATTTCCAAAATTAGAACGTTATTTGAAAGATTTTGTATAGTTTGTTGCATTATGTGTATTATATAAGCAGCAGGTTAGGTAATAATTATGTCATAGTAGATTAGATAATAAAAAATAAAATAATGATATTTTTATAATTAGTTTTAAGACATTTTAGTATTAGCTTTTAAAGAGTAAAGATCATTCTAGCTTTAGTTGTAGAACAGATAAGTTTGGGCAATCTAAAATTTCGAAAGTACTCATAAAAGTAAATTAAAGTTATCAGTTCGTATTGTGATTGTAATAACTATATCGTTGCTTTGGAATAAAATTGAATCAACCCCAATACTCAAATATTTAATTAAGTAATTAATCTTAATATTTTTAATTTGTATGCTCAGAAATCAGTCATTCAATTTGATTTGAATTATTAATTAGAATAATTTTAATAATAAATTAAATATTCCTATCAGTACTTTATTTTGAGTCGTATGCATTAGTTATTATTTCAAACAAACAATTTTATAGGTAGAAAAAGGGCAACCAGTCAAAAATGAATATTGTTTATTTTGTTACTAAAGGACAAGTTAAATTATCTATTCAATAAAATAATCTAAAATTTTATTTTGCATTAAATTAAAATAGTTATAAAAAATTGACGTCGGACATATTAAAAGTATAATTTTAAAAAATTTTTATATTTCTTTAATAATAATCGTTACGTGAGTCAAACAGTTTTTTTAAATAATTATTGTCACCCATTTTACTGTCATTTATTGTTTTTTACTTAGCTATTATTTTTTATTTACAAATATATCCATTATAAAATTTATTTTATTAAATAAAACTATTTATAAATTATTTTAAATATGTTGTTAAGTGTGCTAAAACATTCAAGTATAAAATGAGTAATTCAATATTTTAGCGTATTAAGAGTAAAGAGTCCAACTCTCAGGCGGCCCGGTTCGATCCCCGGAACTGGCGAGAGAGTTTTGCTCGTCGTTTAAGCCTTAGTACACTCAGTTTGCCGTTCTGTTTTAATTACTATTATAATAAAGATAGAACTTTTAAAGCCTCCGATAGTCTCGGAAAGAAATGAATAATGCATGTTATGTTTATTTATAGCACACGTGCAATAAGAATAACTATAGACATTCTAGGACACTAGTTTTATTTATTTAAAGGTTTACATGCCAGATTACACATAAAATTATTATTATTTTAGTAAAAAATGAATAAATACTAGAGAAGGGATAAGAGTCAATTTAGTTGTTATATAATAAAGCATGCTCTAGGTAGCTTGTTACAAGATTAGGATAGCATTCCAGTTTTTCTTGAATGTTTTATCTTTATTTTAGATTTTAGTACTACCACATGATATGGCAGATAATACTTTTCTATTTCTCAGGAAGCTAACACAGTTTCGCGTGGATGTTTCACTGAAAATAGTTAAATTAAGTCATTATCTTGAACTCAATAACTTACCTATATTTGTATCTGGACAATCTTCTATTAAATTAGTGATGTTTATTTTGTGTTTTCGCCCATTGTTCTAATTCAATCACATGAAGTGTATACCATGGACAAGAATGATTGTGATTATGTTTAGTTTAAGGTCTTATTCAACCACATGTTGGTTTTGCATCAGGTGGTCCACAAACTGGTAGTGGTCAATTTTATGTTTTGAGTTTTCCTTTAGTATTTATTTTCAACCACTGTAAATTTATGTGAGGAATTTACTATGGGTCATAAAGTAACTATTCCATGTACTAGATTAGCTGGAAATTGCATAGTTAAGATGTAATTAAGTTTTAATCAGTTTTGTGACAGTTGACAGTTTTTGTTAATTTACTCATTTTCAATTATTAATCATTTAGACCATAAGTGAATTGTTTTATTTGCCGTTTTACCAGTTATCTTTCCATGCAGATAGATTTAAGAAATTCGTTAATTATGATAATTCTTGTGACGTCATAAACATTTGAGTTAATGTAAAATCTTTTGTAAAGTTTTTCGATTGCTTTTAACTAAACGTATAAACGGACCTGCAGGAAAAAACAACCTGTCAGTTACAATCTAAAGGCAGAAACCATGTCCGATGACTCCAAAAATTTCACCAAATAAGTTGGGTTCTGTTCCCATATGTTGTTTGTAAACAAAACAAACGTCAAGTATTTCAAGAATTATACGTACCTGTATGTACTTCACTGAATTTTAAGGAGAACGAACATCACTTTATTATGCAACTATAAGGAAGTTGAAGAGTTTTTATTTTGTTTAAACAAGAAGATATTCTAATCCATAAACGGTTCTATGTGTTGAAATATCAACATAAAAGCAAGTGAGCTGAGTTTATCAAATTTGTGTAGTGTGTGCACTACCACTATACTTTCTAGCGGGAATTGAAAAATAGTGGCTCATGTAGGATTATCAAGTCAAAAGTAAGTGAAAATATTCGAGTATTTTCTGATCAGAACCTAAATAAACAATTCTATTAAATTTTAAAACGAATTTAAAAGAAGAATAGACCTCTTAAATAACATTTGTGTTTATTTAAAATTTAGTTATAGAGGTTTGTTGAAATGAACATTGTTATGCACCTCTGTCATGCTATCAATAAAATAGTATTTCGTTTCAGCAAGCTAAGTTAAATCTCTTTGAATTTTAATTTATGTGTTTCATTTTATTTTTTATCTGTCTACATAATAATGTGTTATATCACGGGTCTATTTTTTAAGTTTAACTAAACAATTGAGAATTTCTCAAATTAAATCGAAAATGAATGAAAATTGATCAATTTTAAAATTGATTTATCAAAGTTGATAATCAATAACACACAGAAAAAACTCTGGCAAAAGTAAAGTGACAACATACGCAAAATATAAATCACTTACCTTTACCATCAAAGAAAAATGCACCGGCAACTATTAAAAATTTGGAAAGTAAGTTCCAAAAATAAATGAGACTTCTGAGGCGGGTCACTTCAATTAGGGCACTAATTAAATTATATCTATCAAATATTGTTAAATGTCCACACAAGAAATAAACAAACAAAAAAAATAGAATAAACCAAAGGTTGATTTTCTTTAACCAAAATTCAAATGAACAATTTATTCAACAACAAAAAAAATATTAATCTCGAAATTAGAAACAAAAACTCTTAAATTAGATGAATAAATTCAAAACTAAAATTACGTAACCATATTGTTTATAAATATTAAACTAGTCATTATAAAATCAAATAAAATTATCATAAAATATTATAAAATTATCATATTATAAAAAGATAGAAGAAATTTTTCTTTAGATTGATACATTAATTAAATTTACAATGATTGTTTAAAAACACATTGTTACTTCTATTTCTCATTATAAACTTGATCCTAATATGCTGTAGAATAATTATTACACAAGTTTTTTTTATTAAAATCCTAAATAAAAGCTATTTTTTTAGCAAACTATTACAAAACGCAACAATTTTTGCAAATACCCATATCTTCTACAACAAAAGACTCACACATTGGCATATAAGTCTCAAATATACTCAAGAACTCACTTGACCACATTACAATAAAATATATCAGTTCAATGTCTGATTAACATTGAACCTCATACAATTATTATGAAAATACTCAAATCGTTGATTAAGAAGAAGATTTGTTTTATTTTCAACAATAAAAACAGTAAGTAAAATGATAAATACCTGTGTACATCTTCACAGCCATACCTTTAACATGTTCTAGCCTTGAAATAGATTTAATACCTATTGATGTGCAAATTTTTGAGCAACCACAGAAGAGCGTAAACTATACAAATAAAATTACAAAATTTTTTTTATTTACAGTGTTGTATTGTGTTTCTATAACTCAATGAAACATTTTTTTAAATTAATATTTATATTATTTATATTCAGATAAATGCTTCGCCTGGGAAGTTAACTAAGTTAACTCAAATCACATGTATATAATTTATAATGCCTGTTGCATGTCCTATCATGACATTATGTCTAATAAAGAAAATTATTAGAAAATTATAAAAGGTAAATCTTAATTATTTGTTTATTTATAATGAGCTATGCAATTATTCAACCATTCTATAGTACAATTATAAAATTATTTCTCGTCCAGCTGCAGAACTCTAGGTGTGTTTTGATATAAGTTTCTTTTCTGGTATTAAGATTGGTGAGATTGATTTTGGTGTTGTATGTTGGTATCATGCAAAATAATTCAAGACTAACTTAGCCCACTAGAAAAATAAAAATTATTCAGGTGCTTATATTTCAAATTTAGTTAAGCTAGCCGAGACAATAATATTATTAAATGTTTTATTTATTAATCTTTTCACCCAATAATTTATTGTTCGTCTGTGGGAAGGTCTGGAAAGTGGGGCTTTCCAAAAATAAGTTGTTTAGAATTTTGTTATTTAATCTTTTAATATCATCTCAATATATTGTGCTAGATTAAATTCTTTGTATATTTACTAATAGCAATAAAAGCAAGCAAATGCATAGAAATTCTATTCATAGCGATCGGAATAATAATAGTTATCACTAAGTAAAATAATAACAGAATTACCAATATGATAGTAAGAGGGATGGTTGAATTCAAAGGGATTTCTGGGCATAACTGAAAAAAGTTAATAAAATCCTAATCGAATGCAAAAAGAAATTAAGTATCAAATTATTTAAAATACAACTTATTTATTTTAAAATTTTTAAATGTTTCTTTAATAAGTTAGTTAGTTAGTTAATAATTATTAGTTATTACTGAAGTTGACAATATCAATTAATTAATTATATCATAATTAAAACAACTGACCTCTGAATACTAGTCGAAGAAAGATTATGAAAGTGCATATAAATGCATATTTAGGTCTTTTTATAAATGCATGCATATTTTAGCATTTTTGAACGAGTCTGCATATTTTACCACTTTTTGGGCGTTTTACATGCTTTAATTATGAAATTTCTAATATTTTTAAATAATTTTAGCATTTTGACAACCAACCAAGGGCTGCTTAGTTGAGTCTAGGGGAAACCCATAATTTAAGCTTATTGTTAAATACTAGGCTTTAAAATATTTTACTGCCTTAACCATCTGTGTACTTGTTAATATTTTCTAAGAAAGAAAAAGTTTCCACTAAAATTTAAATACTTACATCCTGCAGTATTGTGATAAATAGGTATTAGGAAATTCCAAAGACCCTTTGACAACTTCCTGTTCGTAGAAAAATTTGCCTGTACTTTTGTTTACTAATCTTGTAATCTTTCAATTAAGACAGTTCAGAAATTGCAAACTGCATCTCATTTTGAAATTTTAGAGTGTAAAGATGGGTAAAGAAAAACGGTCTGTGTCTGTTACACTTTGAAGTTATGTTAAGGAATTCAGTGTTCTTACAACTGACGATAAAGTGTTGTATTGTACAGTGTGCGACGATAAAGTGACTGCAACGAAACGCTTTCAAGTTACACAACATCTGAACACGGTTCGACATCAAAAGTGTGTTGACCTGAAATCAAAAAAGCAAACATTGTTACCGGGGTACCTTAATAATTCGCGCGGTGAGTCCAGCAAATTGATCGAATTTAATAAAAAACTATGTAGTGCAATAGTGGCTGCAGATATCCCGTTAAGTAAAATTAATCACTCAGCATTTCGTAATTTTCTGGAATGGAAAATGCCAATACCCGACGAGTCTACACTCAGAAAAAATTATTTACCTCGTTTATACGAAGAGACCATAAAATCAATTAGAAAACATGTAGCGAATAGCTACATATGGGTTTCCGTTGACGAATCTACTGACACTACTGGAAGGTGCGTAGAAACTTCATTTCCTTCGTTTTGCTAGTAAAATTTAACTAATTAAAGACAGCAGAGCAATTTACGGATGTTTTATTTTCTATTTTGTTAGTTACATATTTAATCACAACAATATTTTTGCTTGATTAAAATATAATTCTTTTTAAATAACTGTTTTGCGCTAATTGTTTGTAACCGACTAATTATGTAGTTCGATAAAATAAAAATCAAATTTTTGTTTTCAGATATGTGGCTAACGTTATAATTGGCGTTTTAAATTCGGAGAACAATCCCAAATTCTATCTATTAGCAATGGACGTTGAGTGAATTTAATGTTTTTTGTGATCAAAATACTGATTCCAAATATAAATGTAATATAGGTATCTCGAACTGTCTAGGTAAATCTATATGGAAATATGTATCTCTTTTGTAACACCTAAACCCTTGGACTTGGACTACGAATTAGGGTTTTTTTGTTCTTTCCGAAAGTTTTGATTTCTTAAATGACTGAGGTTCATTATTGATTATATTATATAGATTCAATACTATTAAAAGTTACTAAAAGTTAAAGGAATAATAGTTACTCATTACTTTTTGGAATTACCGAGTAGAAGCTTAAATCGGTCTGGCCCCAGAACGGAGGATTGTCATATCATATGATACTTTAGCCGCACGACATAAGATACATTTCAAAGTTGCTCTTGCACGTCAAATAAAACTTTTCTTTTTTAACCCGTTTTAGAAGTACCCAAACAAAATTGAAAGTTTTTTATATATGGAATGGAATATTTTGATGGGTGGTCAACACTCAACAGCTTTCAAGAGAGCATAATTTGTTAAGTTTTGTCACTTTTTGCAAGTAATTAATATGTATGATCCCTGTCTCTGTCGAAAACTATTGAGCACTTATTGTAGAAAAAACTTTTAAAATATCGTTCTTTAAAATATTCATTATTTGCTCCTTCGCATACACTAAAGAACTCGGACGGCTCCTTTGTAGTTTTTTTACAAATAATTCTCAAAATTAACCATTTTGTCTATTAATAATTACTACAACCCATTATCTGGCTAACCAGTAACCCGGCCCCATAAGCTAAAGCTTGTGCGGGAGAAAGGAGTGATTATTATTATTATTACGCAGGCCCATCGTGCGCCTGCAGCCGACTTACAGATGGTACAGTCCTACATTTGTGTTACATATAAGGAAAAATTGCAAAAAAACCAGAATAGAATGATAAAATAGGCTTTAATTCTCAACTTAGCCTGGGAATGAGTTACCAAAAGAAAGCTATACCTTTATTGAAATAATCAATGGTTAAATAATGAGCAAAGGTAGGCTACATAGAAATTAAACGAGAAATTAATTTTCCCATTGGTTTCTAAGTAAACAAAAAGGAAAATAATAGTTGAAATTTTGTAAAAAGGAATGTAAAGTTTTATGTAGTCCTTTAAACCTTGTAAAAAAACTATATAAATAAAGTTATAAAGTAATAATTTTAAAACCTAATTTCCATATACATATAAAAAATCTTTTCGATTTCTTCGGGTACTTAAAATCTTAAAGGTCGATAACCATTCAGGCTCTTAAGAAATTAGATTTTAAAGGTTTTGAGATTTTAAATTATAAATTTGAAAACCTGTTTAATCATTTCAGACATTTAGCATTAAAGTTTCATTGCTGTAAAATTGTAAGATTCAGTTACAAATATTTAAAATTTTACTTAAGCTGTCGAAGTTGTAACGATCAATATTATCCTTATAATAAAACAAGATCAATTCTTTCCAAGCTCTGCATAATAAGTTGTAATACTTACTTCAGGCTTACAATTTATTACCATGGCTTAACTAGATTAATTTTTTAATTTTTTATTTGAATTCTTTTTACACATGGGAAAATTGAAAGGTTGGTTGATTTGAATAGAATTATGTCGTTGAGTGCCAGCTTGTTTAGTTTCAGATATAAATAAAATCTGCAACATGGTGTTACCCACAAAATGGGGACTGCTTATTGGGAAACGTAACAACCTTAGCCGCAGTTAAATCTGTCACTAAAGGTCTTCTGTAATGGGCGCCAAGAATCGTCTAAAATAGCTACAGTATTTGCCGACAAAATCTGAAAAGAACAACACATTTGCGGCTACTACCAATGTGGTCGACTATTCCCAATAATGGATCCTCGATAATTGAAAGTAGAAACCCCAAATACCAAACATATAAATAATTAATCGTCAAGTAAGAGATGTACACTGCTTTATTAACAACTAAACAAATTATCAGGTAGATCAATTAACATAAATCAATCAAGTAAGGTTATATTTTAATCAAGGACAAATAGCTTTGGCAAAAATTAAATGCAAGTTATTGATTTCTATTGACAAATTTGATCTGGGTGAGGATTGATGCGAGCGATTTATTTACTCTAAATCAGACTTGACTTCAAGGTGACTGGCACGGTAAATTAACGCGAATACCTGTGATGTAGATTGGGCAATCGTTAACCTCAGATTTTATTTGTTTAACCAATTCATTACGGAGCAAAGTCATCCGTATTCACTCGAAAATATTCCTAACAAAGTATTTGAATAAATAATATGTGACAAAATTATATATACGAAATAGATCCCAGATATAAGTGCTACACGCACACTGGGAAAAACCATTTTACACATAAAATTATAACATACAAATATATACAATAAAGAAGAATCACCAAAAATAACGATTGTCAAACGTTAATTTTGATGTAACCTGTTGCTATATTATAAACTGACTCACGATACAGGTGTCACCTTTCACTCGAAAGAGTTACGCCACCACCCGGTTCGAACGTAGGGGTGTTTCAACAACACACACATACACGAAGTGTATGTAATTATTGTAAGACAACCAGGAAGTTATAAAATGAGTAAAGGTAAACCCAAAAGAAAAAGGTCTGTAACAAATAGAATCAAATTACCAGAATGCACCTAACAAACTCTTTATAAATACCTTCGGTGTAGTGTGACCTTACGAGATAATTATACCGCCTCCATATGCGGCTAACGACGATTATACATCGAAACCTATCAAAAGAATTAAGTAGAAGGGACTGAATCATAGAAAAGTTAAAACAATAAAAACTTACGAGAACGTGCTCCTATAACCTCTAAAAAGAACTAGTGGGAAAAATTCCCCAAAAGTTTCCAATCTAACAATTGGAAAAACCACGCCAAAAATTAATCATAGATCTACACCAATGCAATTCCCAATTCACAACACAAAGAAGAGGTTAATTAAACGGCGATGTTCACAGAATATTCATTAAAGAAGTTGACTCACAAACGGATGGAACAAAGTGAAAGTCTTATCCAAAACAACGGGACGCTAGTTCCAAGCAAAATGGCAACTAAAAGGAGAGAGAATGCGAAAATCCCTACACGCTATACAACTTAACACAAAAGCATAGCTATACAGAGTGCTACGAATTTAGCACGTAACAATGGAAACGCAATCTCCAATTAAATTCGATTCAAACAAGCTAACTTCGAACACAACCGAGTTCTTTTTATAGACATTAATTAGAGGAAATACAGTAAATAAATAATTTTGAATTCATAAACTAAATATTCTAAAATAATTTATACTCATCAATCTTAAAAACAAATAACGGAATATGTTAAATAGTCAAAATCAAATTAACACAGTTAATATAGATTAATCTTGGATTTTGTAATTTTCTTTTTCGTGTATGCTATTTGACAATTTTAACCATATAATTATTTAAAAATGGCCTTCGAAATGTTGTTTTCTAATAACTTCAAATAACCTAAGGCTAGCACTTATTTCCTTATTGTTCAAACAGCGGCGAAAATCATTAATTGAATAAATTCTATTTTACCAAATTCCTTGCACAAACCACAATTTTTGAGTTAACTAAATAAGAGTAATTCGGAGTAAACAAAGTTTCCAGTCCAAAAACCTTTAATAAGTGAATTTACTTATGCGTTACAAAAACGAAAACCAACAGCATCAATCGAACAGCTAGCAACTTCTTAAAATGAATGGGAATTGTAAGGTGTGGGTTTGCTGGCCCAAGCCAATCAAACTTCCCGAAATACTCGCAGTGAAATCTCGGCAAGAGTATGTGGGAAGAGACTTCCCGGAATACTCACAGTGAAATCTCGGACATGGTGGACAGGATTTACGGAATGAGATTTCCCGGAATACTCGCAGTGAAGTCTCGAACAGGGTGTAAGGGATCAACGGACGAGATCGGGGCGGAAAGGGAATCGGAACTACAGTCAGTTGACTTAGCCTTATAATCCTCCTGGAGAGGCGGTTGGCTGCTTGGCTGGTCTGCTCCTGGCTGGTTCCGTAGATTTCGTTTCCTGGAAGCGGACAGAATAAATCGGCTTGCGCACCTACTTATAGAGGTACTCTTGGAACGTAGAGAAAATTGTAGGAGTGAAACGGAGCGGCGTATGCCAATTATAGGTTAAGGAAGGGACGCGTGCTTTCGCTCGCTATCCGAGCGGTCGTAGATTGCACGGATGATAATCATATTCACTCTTATACCCAAAATAATTAACTAAAATATAGTAACTTCGTTACAGAGTGAATTATTCTCACATCCGAAAAATTAACTAAGAATTTTTTTACAATATTTAGGAATGAACACACAAAAATACTAGTCTTAGACCACTAAGGTTCACGTTTGACTTGCGTCTTTTACTTTTTTTTTAAAGAATGGCAGTGCTTGGCTCACTCATTAGGTAATTAGGCAAAAATCAGCCTGATTGGTACATCTTTTAACGAATATTAAACATCAAATCAAGTTGAAAAAATTAATTCGATACCATTTAATACATTATATTGATTTAGGGGGTTGTAAATGCATTTTAAATAGTAACTTAAAGACTGTAATAACTGCTATCATTTAAAAAAGAGGTACGACAATTACTTAATATTTAGTTATCAAGATATTCCGCAGCTTGGATAGAAAAACTCCTAAATATTTATGATGCGCCTGAAGATGCTGCTTAAAATTTTAAATTAAAAATTAGAGATTAATTTCAATATTGGTGTGGCGTTTTACTGTCTTTGTGTCATGTGTGCACAAAATCTCAAAAAGATAAAACTCAGATAATATCAAATAAGTATTCAAAACTGATAAAAGTAATATTTAACAAAGATTTCAGTTAAAGAAGTTTATACGTATAACTTTTTACGCATTAAGGGCTTTTATTTCCGTTTATTGATGGCATATTCCGATTTTATTATCCAGAGGAGCTAAGGAATTTGTGTATTAGGTGATAAATCCAAAGTCTTCGAATCTACAATAAAATCTTGAAGCAGCTAATAAAATCCGTATTCCATCAAGACGGAGAGCTTAGTCTATGCAGATTACTGCAGAACCGTCAAGTAGGGGCGCCTTGGTTGGAGCATTACATCTACTCGTAGTTCTAAAGGCGCGGCTGTAGTAGCGGACGTACAGAGAACAGTGATAAACTCCATTGCCAGATTACTTTCGTTGCCGGATTACCAAAAGCATTGCGGCTTAATGCTCCGTAATTGTTATGCCTCTATTCAAATGGCGTGAAAAGATTTATCTTAACAATTTCAAAGCGTCTTTGTTGGTGTATAAATGAGAGAATTGTAGTGCTAGGGATTATATTTATTAGCGCAATCTCGACTCGTAATTAGACATCCCTTAAATGTTCTGTTCATAAATTCGAGAATAATCGGAAAAAGATTCGTTTCAGATAAAACATACAGATTTAGTCCTTCTCTTTTCTTATCAATTGCGATAAATTTCTAAAAGCTGGGGTTGTAGGTATGTGTAGTATTTTATGTAAAGCTGCTGCAATTGTTAAGGTCGTGTGTTCATGTTATGAAATTTATGGAACGCCATTTGTTTTAGGCCTAGCATTCCAACATTAAATAGAGAACAAACCTTTCCCCAAGCTAACAATTAATTGCTTTGCAAATATTTTCTCGACAATTTCATAGCCACATACTCATATACTCATTCTTTTCATTTTCAACACATTATACGTTTGATTCATGAGTTAATAAAGGGTTAATTCTGGGGTGGTTTAATATTCTCGATTTGGTTCATTAAATCTACATTTATTAGTCTTCTCACATTTAATGGTTATTTTTCTGCCCGAGTGATTCTAAAGGTGTATGTATAATAAAAGTTCTATTTGTTCCAGTCGATTTTAAAATAGCTGCAATTGTTTTTAATTTTTATATTAGTTTGCAATAAAATATAGTTATGGAAAAGGAAGAACCTAGAGATAGAACTAAGATAGAGGCCTTCATTAGCTCTTTTAACTTTTTTTAATTTGTAGATGTATAATACCTATCTCCTGATATTCAGTAATAATCATAACAAAAATCATGTGACAAAAAGTAGATGTTCTACAACTACAACAACTATTAGTATTAGGCATATGAAGGAGTAGAGTTCCTGCACATACAGAGCGAGGGAGTACCAAAGTTACATATGCATATCCTTGATGTAGCTCAGGATTCCAGTTGCCAGTCGCCGCGTAGTTAGCTGCACTACATCAGTTGTAATTATGTAATGATAATTTCACTGATTGATCTATTCATGCGTAGCCATCATGAAATACAAAAGATACATCAGTGGTATTTGTTAATTTATTACATTGGATTTATTTTTATACGGAGAATTATCAAAATAATTTAGTTGTTGATATATACTTCTTGTTCATATACAATTTTGTTTCTTAATAAGTTTTTCTTTATTTATTATTTGGCACCTCCCGGATTTGCATTGGCACTAAGAGAAAAGAAAAACAAATCATAAATTTATGTTATGTTTCTCTATGCATGGTTCAATATAAAGAAAAAAATAGTTTCGAATTATAAGGTAAGAAGTAATTTTGGTTTTCATGGAGATTTGATCTCAGGTGCATGTTTTAATAGTACTCAACGCCTTATACGGAAGAAAAAGATTCACAACATCTTTTACAAGCAAGAAAGTCCAACTATCTTTTAAGACGATTAATTGAATTTTAAGCAGTAGTCTTGAAAGGTAAGTTTGGCAATAAACGTCTCCCATGGAGATTTGTAAAAAGTTTTAAAAGAAAGTAAAGAAGTAAAGTTTTGGTATTGATGGGAAAGGACCCCGCAATAATCTTATGGAAATTGGGTTTCGGTCAAATTTTCTGAATTTTTGATATGTTGTATATTTTGTCATCCTGAACAAAGTCTCCATGGGCACAAAGCTCCAAATTCAATATTTTGGCAGCTACGGAGCTCCAAAGCTCCACAGATCCGTTACAAAACTATTCATTTTTAATACTATTTATAAATGTCAAAAGCATATTTTAATTATTTAAATATATAAGTTTATGTTTTTGAGGTCGCTGAATTCAAATCTGATGTCAGATTTGAAAAATTGACAGTTGACAGCTGTCAATTCACTGTCAAGGTAGGATAAAAAAGTAAATATGCTCTTTTTACATCAAGAGTTTATGTTTTTGAGGTCGCTGAATTCAATTCTAATGTCAGATTGGAAAAATTGACAGTTGACAGCTGTCAATTAATTGTCAAAATAGAATAACAAAGTAAATATTCTCTTTTGACATTGAAAGTTGATGTTTTTGAGGTCGCTGAATTCAAATCTGATGTCAGATTTGACAAATTGATAGCTGTCAACTGTCAATTTTTCCAATCTGACATTAGAATTGAATTCAGCGACCTCAAAAAAATAAACTCTTGATGTAAAAAGAGAATATTTACTTTTTTATCCTGCTTTGACAGTGAATTGACAGCTGTCAATTTTTCAAATCTGACATCAGATTTGAATTTGAATGAATGTAAAAAGAGAATAGTTTTGTAACGGATCTGTGGAGCTTTGGAGCTCCGTAGCTGCCAAAATATTGAATTTGGAGCTTTGTGCCCATGGAGACTTTGTTCAGGATGACAAAATATACAACATATCAAAAATTCAGAAAATTTGACAGAAACCCAATTTCTATAAGATTATTGCGGGGTCCTTTATGAAATATTCAATTTAATTATTACAAAGTAAAAAATAACATTATATCAATATTATAAATTTGGTGAAAATTTATTGAATAAAAGTTATTCATAGGATTAAACTGCTAATTTAAAAAAACAAGATTTAGATCTTATATTTATAGAGCTTCCAAATACTAATTGGAAAATAAATTTCAGGTTTCCTTAGTGCTCGATACAATCTCGGTAAGAAAGGCATCGTCAGTTGGTTTTAAAGATGAAGAAGTGGAGGGGTTTTATTATCGATTATCTAATATTCTATTGAAGAGTTGGCGTTGTTTCAGTACTGAATTAGATTAATAGAGTTTAATATTAAAAATTGGTATAAAAAAAGCAGAGTTAATATTACTTGCCTGTGCATTATTGGAAGTTGTTTGTTTGGTTAATTAATATCAGGGCACTGTAAAGTAAGTTGCAATCTTGATTAATGATTACAGTTATTATCTTAAATTTAAATTAAAATTTATTTAATCAATAACAAAATCAATTACAAAACCACTATTTGCCTGGTAAAGTGAGGTCATTTCTTTGTTGATAGCTTGATAATTATTTTATGATTAACTCAATAGAAGGTGTTTTTTGGTGGAAAAACTTATTTAATATTATAATTTAAGATGAAGATTAATTATTTTTAATTAATGCTTTACATTAAATCATATTCTACTAAATACAAATCTGTATAGCAAAACTATCACCCTGTCTGGGAATCGAACCCAGGACCTTCGGCTTTCCGAGCAGGTACTACAGGTACCATCTGAGTTACATAAGGTGATTACCGTCAGAATGACAATTGTTCCATACAAACTAGGTAATTGCAAACGTACAAGGTGTACTAGATATATTTTGCTTCATTTAGTTTATGGATCGGCAATTCGTTGACATTTAAACACAGAGTGTACTGAAAACTTGAAATTCCTACTCACATTGCTATAAAGGGCCAGAAATCTAATGGTTCTGGTCTGGTGGAGATCTGCAGGCTTATAAATTGATACATTAACACGTTAAGGCGTTTGGCTGTATCAAACTCTATCGTTCTTTTCTGACAACTTTTTTATTGGCTACTCTATTGCACAGTCTAGGTTTCGTTTGGTTACGAAATGCAGTATTTTGTTGAGAGATGGTGTTGTCAAGATCAAAAGAGAAGGCACGACGACAATACGCTCCTCGCGGGCATTGTGACTCAGTGAAGGCGAAACCCATTTGGCCTACATATAGGCCAGTAAAATTAGACCCGTTTTGGACCGTTTGTGGAAATAAATGTTGGAAAGCGGGAGATTGTTTCGATCGCTTGGTTTGAGGTCAAATATAAGTATTCTAGGTTTGCACGGTTCCTCGACTCGAGCTTACCTGAGGGCATCAAAAGAACCACGAAATCTTCAGATCTTTTTTAGTTTTTCGCTTATAACTTCAAAGCGGTGCTTTACAACGAAAACTTCACTATTACAAAAATTAAAGAGCATTAAATTCTGCGTCGGATGAGTATCCAACACTTTAAATATGGGTCCAGTGGTATGGTCGAGATCGACGGTCGAGAAACGACAATTTTACTAATTTTCGATTTTCCGTCAGACCGGACGCCCAGAGGCTTTCCGTATAGAAGAAACCGTTGGACTCATTCTGATTGTTAACATAAGTCGAGAAATATCTAAGCTTCGATATTATAGAGGTTGCCGGATTAGATTAATGGCCATTTTTTCATCATTCCCATCTTAGCAATTAGGATCAATCCATATGAAGTAGTGCAGTACTGGTCGCTCGATCATTTCGACAAAAGATAATTTTTTGTGTGTTATTACCCCTAAGTATTGGTAGACCAAAACCACTGTCATTTTATTTTTATTCCATTTGACTGAAATATGGCAGCCATATTTGTTTCGTGGTGCACGACGTTGCTTGCAGTTTTTGGATGTAAACGTGTAAACTAACCATTTCTTTTTTTATTATTCGAAGTATTGTGTCACGTGGGGGATTTTCGTGACTGGAGGACGTAGTCAGCGTTAGGGTTATTAAGTAAACACAGGTCATAAAAACAACTATTTACTAAACAATAAAACAGTAGAGTACAATGAGTACATTGGATTACAAGTATGAGGACAGGAAAGTCCTCCTAAATCTAAGATTAACATGAGGGCGATCGGGACCACCCTGTACTAGCACTAGGTCTAGAAACTAAGCATAGGAAACCCGGTAATCTGGGTTCTTAGAATACTACAACTAAGCATAGGGAGCCTGACACAACCCGCTAATAACTAAGCAGAACTAAGCAGTATGGGGTCCGGTGATCAATGTGCCTACAAATCAGATTCCGGCCCCTTACAATAAATAATAAAAAAGTTGCTTACCCGCTTGCTTCTGGATGTGGCTTCTTCGAGTCATGGCACTGACTGAATTCTAAGCAAGGGCAAGCGGGTTTATATACTGTTCAGTGCGGAAGAAATTAGCATAGTAGTGGGATTCGGTAGGAGGTTTGCATGTGCGCACGAAACTCACGGCTGCCGGTTTATGACGTGGGTTGACTGAGGTTCTTTGTAGGAGTGTAGGCGGCCCGCATATGGTTGCACAGATGGTCGAATGACGTGGGGCGCTCAGCATAGACGCGAGTAACCTTGGTAGAGAAGTGCATTAATTGAAATGCAACTTGTAGTTGAGATTATCGTATAAATGGCCAGTCGTGGGTGAAGCGGCAGCAGTTGTGGTTGCAGGCTCGTGGGTTGACGTGGGCTGAAGCGGAAAGCGGAAGCGTTTCTTCGAATGGTGTGCAGCTGGCTGTGAGTCGTAGGCGACGTAGCCGTGGCGTCTTGAATAACGTGGGCAGCTGACGTAACCGTGCACGATATTTGCACTAACGGAATGCAAGATGTAGAACTTATAAAATTCCATTTGTGACCATTGTTTATTATTGTAATATTCTTTTTACTACTGCACTAGTTATTATTGACTTCTTTTATTATTTGTAAAGAGATATTGTTTGTTTTTTTTTTATTAATTAACCTTGAAAGACTATAGAAAAATTTATAAACCAAATCGCCGAGATTTAGTAAAAATCTATATATTCGCAATTAATGAAAAACCTGGAATTTTTGCAATTAATAAAAGACCACGATATTATGTAATTAGTTGAAATAACGAAGAGCGGACAGAGTTAAAACTTGTAGAAAAAAATGTAGAAAGTCCATTAACTAAAAGAAATTTAAAAAATGATGTCACAACGTACGGTTAGGTCAGGTATCGAATTTTTGTTTTCTTGTAGACTTACACTAAGATTCAAAAAAGACTTTTTAAAATTAATTCTATTAATTTAAGTCTTTGAGTAACTTTTTAAAAATACAACAATTTCTGTCAAATTTTTATATATGACAATTTCAAAAGCTTACTTAATTACAACTAATATGTGTTTAGATTGAAGTAACAAAAACCTCGCCTTTATTATCATTTTTGTATTGTATTTAATTGTTTAGAACAAAACAACAATTATGTTAGTCTAATATAATTATCGTGAATGTTATTTTGGCTCCTTTCTGGATTTGAAAGTCTTGTTGACTTACACTCTAAGATAAAAATAATATAAAAATTTATGCTTATTGTTAGGTTAAATAAACTTAACGTAACTGTTAATATTAAGCATAATTCAAGGATGAATATCAATTAGTTTGTGTTGCACTGAGCACTTTCAAAAGTTTGAATTTTACTAAAGTTAATACATTTTTAGATTAAAGTAGAAAAAACTTACGTTTATTATTATTTTTTAATTGTATGTGTATGTGATTGTATGTGATTTTGGTTCTTTCCTGGATTTAAGGGTCACATGTTAAAATAAATTAATGCCTTGGCGTTTCTATTGATGAAGTTTACTTTTGTTTGAACTATTCATATCGAATTTAGTCTTGCTTAGAAGCATTTTTAGCTCTTCTTAATTTATGTCACACCCACAATGTTTGTTTACGTAATTTAATTTAGTGTAATTCTTCTCGTCTCGAATCCAATGTCATAGCATGATTTAAATTATTACTATACAACAGCAGTTTATAGGAAGGTGTTTTATGGTAGGAAACTAGAACAATGCATAGAGATCTACATACTTCGGAATTTATAAATGTGGTCGCTTTAAACTTAGGGGCTCAGGAATTAAGGAATCCACTTTTTTTAAATGTCATGACTTTAGTTTTGGTAAATAGATATTATATAGTTGAAGAACAAGTGTAGGTGCTTGTCATTGCAAATTTACGTGACATACCTGCTGTGAAGTTTTACTCCACGACCCCTATTTAGGCAAAGCAATTGTGGTACGCTTAATTATCGCGTCACTCTCTTAAGTCAGTACTGCCAGTTTCCACTGGTAGGAGCTAGTTTTCTATTTACCCTTTATTAGTTTTCCGTTTTCCTTTATAAGTCCGTTCGCCCTTAGTCTAGCATGTGGACTTTCACTGTCCGGCCGAGTCCGACCATAAGTGTGGGCTGGACTTGAGTTCTAGGCCTGCCTAGGATTTGCCCATCTTGGTCTACTAATTAAAGGCTTGATAGGCCTTCGACAGCTCACTATCCACCTCCACCAAGTACTCGTAGAATTGTCTTGGGTGTGAGAGGCTCTATAGTTGTCACAGTCTTGACTACATTAAGGAACTACTTGACGACACGGTTTCCCATAGGCTAGTAATTAAAGGATCACTAAAGAGAGGGAGAGAGAGAGAGAGAGAGAGAGAGAGAGAGAGAGAGAGAGAGAGAGAGAAAGACCTTGCTAGTTACTCTTCGTACTGGAGTCCAATTTTAGATGGAACCATTTCCAAACTGAAGAATGGGGATCCTTAAGAACAGTTAAGTGAAAGAAATATACATGGATGCCTGATGAGCCAATGGAGGTTCCCAAGTGTTATGGGATTCCCGAAATAAATTTTTAACATTGCATCAGGTCCTATTCATTAGATATTTATAAAAGATTTGTTAAAAAAATCAGTCTGGGGCTAAATCGAAAAATCACTTTGTAATATTATTAAATAACTATTTCGCTACAGAACTATTTTGTAACAGTTTATATCAGTACTAAAAAGCACGTAAAGATGTCATTGGCAAACAATTCCAGCAGTTAAAACATCGATCGCTTTTCTGCCGACCAATTTATTAATAAATTATAATTTGATTTGATAACGCATAGACATTTCATATTGCAGTTGCTGCCAACACTGCAAATCGAGACGGTAACAAGAAAAATTTACTTTCCCAAATAAATGAATCGTCCCTGGAAACATAACCATTAAATATTATTGTGTTCCTTTTAAGTGTTTGTATGTGGAGTTCAGCCGGTGTTATTTCAATAACAGTGCGACGTGTTGTGTATGTAGTAAACATTTTGGAAATAAACCCAATATGAGAAAATCCAGCCATCGAGGTGTATACCATAAAACTAAATTCAATAAACCTGAAATATGTTACAGATGAAATATGACACGTTTGCATTTCCATATTTCCGACGCTCCTTTTAAATCTCGGTATCTATCTACAGAGGTCGAGTACTATCTGAATCAATATTGCATATATCTGTAAATGTCTGATATTATACATCTTATATAACTCTTTTTGGTGATATACCAGGTGATCATGAATAAACTGTGGATGTTTCTCTTAAATTGGTAATGCATAGTTCTTGTTTCCAATAACCCATTAGTTCCAATAACGAGAGTTGATATATTTACTTGAAAATAACAACCTCCTTAAATATATATATACAATCGATTACGATCACCTGGTATATTCTACCACTTTCTGCACATAAAATATATTGGCTCACTTCATTTGTCCTACACCTACAACCCACTTCTATATTTCATTGTTATGATAGACAAGAAGATAAATAAAATATTACAGAGTTATTCATCTTGTTCTCTTTTTTATTACAGAATCCAATGGGCTTCCATGTTTGGTATATAACAAGACATATGAACATGGAGAAACGTTTTCGTTAGATTGCCGTACACAGTGCACGTGTCAGGTAAGATGTTAGAATTTAATATTTAATAAAACACACACACACACATTATAAATGGAATAGCAGCACACAAGAAGAAAACAGACACTTTAGAAAACACTTGGGAACATTATAAGACATAAAAGATCATGAATTTTTTGGTAATACTATACTAAATTTGTTGTTTTATTCGGCTTTTATGTGGATGTAGTAGGAAGGATTATTTCATTTTATTATTTACTAAATTCAGTTGGAACTTCTACTGTTGGTTGTGTTAAATTTATTATTCGCATTCTGAAAGCGGGAAACAAAATATTAATTCGAATTTAACTTTTAGTTTTATGAGTTATTAGCAAAAGTTGTGAGAATACATGAATATGTATGCGTACTGTAACTTTCTAAATAAAAGTTTCAGAAACGAAACTCTAAAAGTATCTAAAAACATATGTATTTATATTAACACATTTTGCCTGCATGTTGTTGAAAAGCTTTGATAGTACCACTTCGGTAAATTCTTAATTCTCCAAACGCATTATCTCTTGCAACCCAGAAAGTAGCGCTAAACAAATATTAAATCACAAAAATATCTCTTTATAAAAAATCTCTTCAATTCAATTCAAATCCGTACCGGCATATTCACATAAAAAATAAAGATGTCGCACAAATTAAATAAATTGTGTCTCTGGCTGTCATTGGATTCGGTATGATGGTTTAAACGGCAACCAATATTAACTTCCTTTAAGTACAAAAGGATTAGTTGTAAATTAAGGTCCATAAATCCAGAAATGAGCCATAAATCACATTAATGATAATTAAGTATAAATTAAAACAAAATAATTCAACAAAACATTAAATAAAAATTAAGAAAAATTTTAATTTAAAAAAGCTTCAAAATCCGCCAATCAGGACAAAACGCATTTGTAGAAAGGTTATGATTGAACCTATATGAATAACTAAACAAAGGAAAAAATTTTACATCTGAAAGGTTCACTATTGTACAAATATTATACATTGAGAATACTGCGAAATACCTGTTAGAATCTAAATAATACATCGATAAATCAAGCACACCAAAATCTTCTTCGATGCAATTAAAATAGCGAAAATCACAAAATTTGACAATGGTTACACAACTAAATCATTACGCAAAAATGACAGGCCAGGCAATAACTTTCCGCAGCATGGCGAACTATTTATATAAATACGAATTACGCTAAAACACTCACTCCATATATCTATCAACAGAACATTAGGTCCAATGAGACTTTTTATCTAATGATACTTTTGGTTCAAACGGTAAATCAAATATTTCTTTTTTTAATTCATTATTAGCCAGAAAACGCTATCGCCAAACTTCTTATAACAAAGATATTTTTAAACTGTTGAAAATTGTTAAACTGTTAATCAAAGCAAGTGTTCAAGCTTCTTGCATATTTGAATTTTGGTATTTTTCCCGCTCTTTTGTAAGGGTGCCACCCCGTCTGGTGCATAAAGAAGCATTAGCATACCAAGTTCAGAAGTGCACGTTTGTTCCACTATTTTATAGTTATTAATGTTAGTGTTCATATTATTAAAGAATATTTCGCAACAAAGTGTATCATTAAAAACAAAAGAGTAACCCAGCGCAAAGCAACAGCTAGATTAGGTTAGATTAAATAGGGGCTTATCTGACATCTTTTGAAAAACATGCCTCTACGCTACGCATCTCGGAGTGTTTTTTTATGTCTGAATAATATTCGACAATGTATTTTCTATTCTATAATTCATGCTGGAATTCTAAATCGAAAACACAACTGTGTAAACTGTTCGTTCACCATACTGAACGAACAGTGCAGTTCGCATTAGAGCATGCAAAATGATACAAAAATGAAGTAGGGTTAACCATAATGTATCTATAGGAATGTGGATTGTGGTGATAATGATGTTGATAATTCTTAATCCACAGCAATGTAACTCAGTACTCACGATTTGGAGGAAGATGTAGCAAAATTTAGACAAAATACATGTAACTGTAGTAAAGATTCAAACAATAGTCCAAATTCGAATTATTTTCTATTGGCGTCATAAGTTGTGTTCGGCAGTCGTGAAAAGATTTCGCCATAATGGCGTAATTGGAATGCCGCAGTAGAAATCTACAGCTTGAAAGCACGTATAGAAAGTATGAGCAAACTAACAAAGAAGCGCAACGTAATCTCAGTAAGTACTTTCAAGCTGATCTGGAGATGTGTTAAGCTATTTTACTATATATCTATATGGAATACGCATAACTCTTTTAAGAATATTCTAAAGTATTCTGATAAGTATGATATACATATACATATTCGGCTTCATGGGCTAAAAGGAAACAGAAGAGTGCACAACATATCAGCTACAAATACCTGGATACGATAGTTTTGTCAAGAACACTGCTAAGCAAGTATCAATTGTCTTACCAGACCATTTTCGCAGTTTTGAGATTAGTGTACCATTGTTATAAATCATGTCCAGAAATTCATTGCACCAACAACCTGTCATGTAGGCGCTTTCATAAAATCTGAAAATAGTACATAACTTTCCGGCAGGAAAATTTCGCACGACTTTTTTTCCTTTGTAAGTGGATAACATTCAGTGGCAGGTTGTACTTATGTCAAATTATTATTTTTCAAATCAACTAATCTTAGTTTATTTTTGTTGCAACAGTTATTTTTGACGCGCTTATGATATTGTGTCAAAGTTGTATCATGTCATGAAAAGTAGTTCTTACTCACCTAAAAAAATCAGCCTGCTTGATAAAGGTCGTGCGGTTTTGACGGGTGCCTATTTGATTCCAGAAAAAAAATTTAAGACTAATACGAATTTCCTATAGCTCTATTGTAATCATTCGCTGTAACGATAGTACGTATAGTTTTGGTTCAGATGGCGGTAGTCCATCTCACTAGATCCTGTGTTACAGGAAGAGAGTACTGGCATAATGAATTGTGTGAATATGCTTGATGCATTAAGGCAAAAAGGATGCAAACATCGTCACTACTGCCAAAAGCTATCACATATTGAAGACGTTAGTAGTCAGCAAAGTTTCGAGGATCTTATAAAAAAGGAAAGTATGCACCTGAGACAACTTTAGAATTAAATAACGAACCATATGTCAGTGCTCATAGTATGCACCATGCCCAGATCATTCATTACCCACCTTCAGTAATACAGACTGTGTCTGCCTTTTTAAACAGCCAGAAGATGTGAATAATATGGTGTAAAAATCGAAGCAGATAACACCCAGACCAAGTTTCTGATTGATAGGTATGGTTATGTTGGGAATGGAATAAATAGTGTGATTACTTAGTATATTACCACAATCTTTCAAGCTTGCTTAAAATGCAATAAGCTTAACACTTTTCAACTATAATATAAATGAAAAAATAGTCGTTGAGTTCAGACCTCTTCCAAGGTGTATTTATTGTTGATCAGTAAGGTCCTCTTTTTGTGTTATACTCACAAAGTGAGTAATTATAATTTCTGTTACATAATCGTATGAAAGCAATCAGCAGCCTACGCAGAATCAAACAACCATTTTTAAAATCATCGTCTTTGATTTTAGTTCAGTGGGAAAATATGCCAAGTAACTAATATTTCTAATAAGTACAAGGTTTAGCAACAGGTATAACCTAATATCATAAGACTGTAAAACGAATATTGACTAACAAAATTAAACGTAACTAATGACATCCATGGCTACCACTGCTTCTATACAAATGTTTAATCTTTTCTTGGGATTTTCCATAACTCTGAATAATAATTCTTCACCTAGTATACCCATTATTTCTTGTGAAATGTTATCGTTTAAATGTTTAAATCTTGAATAGTACTATCGTCTATCGTCTATCGTCTATCGTCTATCGTCTATCGTCTATCGTCTATCGTCTATCGTCTATCGTCTATCGTCTATCGTCTATCGTCTATCGTCTATCGTCTATCGTCTATCGTCTATCGTCTATCGTCTATCGTCTATCGTCTATCGTCTATCGCCTATCGTCTACCGTCTACCGTCTATCGTCGATCGTCGATCATCTATCGGTTATCGTCTATCATCTATTGTTTATCGTCTACCGTCTATTGTCTTTGTAATTCTACTCTTAGAAAGTTCTCGAGACTTAAAACTTAACGATCAGAATTCACACTAACTGATTAATTATTCGAAGAAACAAGAACCAATGATTCCAAATGACGATAAACTACACCACTCTGTAACTGTGAAACCATGAAGTTGTTTTTCATACTTGTTGTGGATTCTCAATCGACCAATAGCAAAAATCTATTGATAATAGATATAGGTAATAATAGGTAAATCATCTATTTGTAAGAAGTAATTAAATTAACCGATAACCAATCTGTGGCTTTATGGCTCCGATTCGTTCGTTTTTATGGAAGGTTGCACAGATTTATTTCCCCGCTCCCTTTGAGAATCTCGTTATCTTGAAAGTTGACCTGAACAGGTTTCTGGTAAGTGTGATTGTCTTTCGTAAGACTTTCGTAATGTCTTTAGGGATCTAGTTGCTCTACGGCTCCCAGTCGAGGATATGATGATGAACCTCAGAATTGGAAAAAAATATTTTTAAAATTTACTGTTATTAAGACAATCATAAAATGAATTTTCCTTCAGCTAAAAATCACCTAAATTAACTCTGATTTATGTCGAGCTTTGTAATGCAGGTCGCGTATTAAGAACTACGGAATAAGATTTTCTTTACTATTAATTGTGGTAAAATTTATTTGAGTTCATATTAGATATTGAATTTAATTTGAAAGTAGTTTTTTTAAGCAACATTTCTGTTTTATCAACCTTTTTTTAAGCAAACGCTCACCCTGTTACTTACTTTTATCTGGCATTAATTTGCAGAACATTTATTTACTTCCGCTTTATCAATTTTATTTATCCAGGCAATTTATCAGACTTTTAAGTATTTAAACGAGGAACCTATTGAAAACCTCATCTGAATAAATCTTATGCTGTATAAATCCACAGAGAGTTTAGTAATAATAATCTAACATTAAAATCAATGCAATAATTTTAATTGAAATAAATATTAATCCTCGGAGTTGATTCTCGTTAACTCCTATAGTCCAGAGGAGTCATGGGAATTAAAGCTTTATCATAAAATCAAAGTTTTCCCAAAGCGCCATGCAATTAACAAATCATAGGAGCTGTAGATCTCCCTCTCTCTCTCTCTAGGGATTTGGTGCCCTCTATCGTGCACCGCCTGCACCTGTGGGCACCACAACCATTTTATATTGAAAATGTAAAAGTTTATATGTTTCAGAAAGTTAAACTTTTAAGTATAATGCCGTTCCATTAAAAGACATTCAAATTTAAATGTACAACTAGTTTGGTCGTATCATAAATCTACCCCTAACACTACATTTAAATTTTTAACGTGAGTTTCATGACTTTTAATCCAAGAAAGTGAGATAAAACGAAGCGACATCTTATGCATTATTGCGAAAAACTTTGCACACCATAAGAAGAAATTTAAAAACTTTCGAATAGCTTTTTATACGTTAAGCAAAGTTTTCATGCCTGTTAAGAATAAAAGATGTTTGAAAGTAAAATAAACCTGAAAAATTTGTGGAATAATAAAACAGAAGAGAAGCAATTTTCGAAAAAGAAAAGAATCTTAAAATAAAATATACGCTATTTTCCGTTTTTCCCGTTAATGTCAGTGTACAATAATAAAATTTATATTTTCTCCAGCAAAAACTTGGAGCAGAAAATTATATTAAATGTAGCATGAAAAAGCGTTTTCGCGAAAAGAAAAATCTAGAGTTTATCTTTTGCATCTTAAGCAGCGGAACCATTTATTCTTCCAAAGTTTGATTCGCAAAAGAGATTTTTGAATAGTATCGACGTCAGAAGTTTTCACTCTGTGGAAGTTTGTCTGTCGGAAGCGAACATTGACTTTAAAACAACTTTCGGGAAAAGTCTGGAAAAGCGCGAGAGCGATTGCCGTTAGAAATGATCGGAAACTTTAAGAAAATATCCATAAATTATATTATTTTATTTTATCATATGATCGAGACAAATTTATGACAGTTGAAGAAAAGTTCTTCTTTTAACAGACGTAAAAATCTTTTTTTATAAATTCCCTACCAGTTTTTAGGATTAGTATTTACAATAAATTAATCTTACTGTTCGGATAAAACGCTTAAACATTCCTAAAGTTTTAGAATTTATTATTTCTGAACGTAGCTAAGGGCCAAAACGACTTCCTATGCACATTAATTTAAATTAAAAAGTAGATATTGCAACAATGCAATTCGCTAAAAAGAATTTTCTTAAGAACAGTTGTGTTCGTAGGAAAACAATAAATTAATAAAGTCAAGCAAAAGATGAAGAATCAAAAACCTACAGTTTAGTAGAGACCAGTTCTCGAAATTTAGAAAATGATTTAACAATAATGCAATATGGCCAAAACTACACTCAGTGCCTACTCCATTTTTCCATTCCAAGTATTTTAAAGCTTGAATACAGCCTTAAACTCTGCCGCTTAAGTATACACTACTGCACAGCCGGCAGCAACACATTATATTAAAGTAATTTTTAGTAATTATTGGTCGATAACGTCCCCAAGTAATAAAGGCACGTGAAAATGACTTGAAAGACTGCACACTGAGTGACGTATGACGTCATCGTTGTTGTATGACATAAATATGACGTGGTAATGATTCGGACCAATGACGTCATATGCTAGACGTAAATCTCACGTCTTACATACTCGTTAATTTGACGTCTTTTTCAAGTTATATTTGACACCCCCTCCCCCCCAAATTTTTAAGAATACATATAAAGCTACTAGTACATTTTAAGGTTATCTATTGAGAAAGAATTACGAAAATATAACAAATATTGAAAGAGTATATACTAAAAAAAAATCGGTCTAGTTTCATTAACCATTGTCTCATTATTTCTAATGAATGTCATCTAAAGTTACAATGTTTCCTTTGAAAACTTCAACGATAAATCAAATAATATCTATAACTAATAGGCATTGCCACGAAACTTTTCTTATAAGTCAAACTAATCATTTGCCAAATATTTCTGAAATAGACCTTACTTTAAGCTCTGACAAGTTTTTAACCACAACAGTGTTAAGTTTACTAGAATATGGATACTCAGTCTTTGACGATTAAATTTTTCTTAAACTTGTAAATCAAAAATGGCGGAGGAGGCTAACTTCACATAAAAAAAGAACAAAGACCGGTACTGACAACCAAACTAAACTGCACGCTTTTATTTCTTGAGCGACGCCTACACCGATTAATTGAAAGTTTGACAGTAGCGCCATCGTATTGCAGATCTTGAATGACTGTTAAACAAATATTAAAAATGCACTAAAAAATAATAATATTTGTACTAGAATAATATAGATAAATGTTTATCTTTACCGCAATAAAACGCTTTAAACACAATGGGGCTTTACAATGCCTTACTGACACATAATACCATTATGGAAAATATAGCACAAACTGAAAAAAAGTTATCTTTGAAATAATGCTAATATTACTTACGATACAAAATGCCGTTTTTTACTTTGGAAACCAGTAAAATATATAAATAAATCTATTACCTAAAAAAAGACGACAATATGACGTGATATGTGTCACGTCATTTTAATGTCAGTTACTGCACGTCATTATGACGTACCTTTGCTACCTAGAGTCGCAACCCTATAGGTAACGTAAACACGATGTCATATTATGACCAATAATTGACGTTTTATGAAATATATACACGATAGGTTAGAACGCTGTCTTACTCACATTTTTGAAGAAACCATTATTTTTTCGTATAGATATCGCCTATAAAGCTTTTTTTACGAATTTTATAGCTAATAACAATACCGATTTTACTCTAATACTAGTGTTAAATATAGAATGTCTGTAATGCCATATCCACTGTATAATAAATAAATACACTTAGTCAGTGTCATGCGAAATGACATATTTTAGAATTGGAAGGTTTCTCTCTTCTCGAAAGGAATTTATGAAATTTCAAGTGAATGTGTTGTTAGGTATAAAATGAAGTATTAATAACATATTAAACTGAGAATTTGCACTATTCCAACAATTCCAACAATTTTTGTAACTAGTATTTTCAATACCGTGCGTAATTATGTCTCAGAGCGAGAGAAGTTACTTACGCGGCAAGCGCAAGTGGACCCTCAATTGTTGGTCGTTTACTTTACACGTTTGCTTGATAGTTGACCGTTGAACTACTATGGGTTGTTTAGCTTGTCTGTGGTTTTTATTAAAGAAAGAGTAAGAATCTTAACATTTAAGATTGATATAGCATTCAAGTACTTCCAAACTTTTGAAACGTTTGTAATTACGAGTATTTTCGGTAACTTTAATTCGTTTATATCTTAAACAGTTTGCATGCTTTCTCTTTGTTTTTAAATTTTGCAACAATTATTATAGGTATTAAATATATTTATATTTTTTTAGTAAAAATTTATTGCCATAAATATTTTTATTTTATTCTCACCTCGTGTCAAAAATACCTCAAAACAACCCTTTTAAAAAACGTCAATTTTTCTCGTCTCTGTAACGTCCGATGATGACGTTTTGGGGCTGTGACATTAACACATAATTTTTTAGTCATTATGACGTCTATGTGATTCTTGTGTTATAACTGGCCAAATAAAGCCGTCAATATGACTTGATGATTCCGGCTGGGTGTGCTGAAAAACTTTTGGGCATAATTCCTTAAACGTGGTAGACTAAACATTACAAACCGTGTAGAAATTAAATTTCTAAAAGCATTCTGCACGCCTATGACTGAACCAGATTTGATCAGGTAAGCAGAATTCCTAACCAGTTCATTCAACAGCCTTGCAGCAGGCTTTTTTTGATATGACTTTTAACTAGTACAGTTCCGAATCATGCTGCAACATTTCACCTTAGTCACTAGTACATTATCCAATATACATAATTATGTTTCGTAGCGTCAGTGGCGTAGCTACAATTTTCAGACCTCCCTGCCCAAATCTAGTATAGCTAGTAGTGGGGGAGGCTCTTATTGTTAAGAATTAAGCATTTTGTTTTGTTATTAGACGGAGGGTTTTCAAAAGTATCCGAACATATTTTTTGGAGTGTGGGCACATTTAAGTATAAGTTTTTGCATTTACAGATATTATAAATACATGTTATCACAGAAAATACAGTATTATATTACGTCTAGGAGTCCTTGAAATTTAAATTTAAAAGATTACATATTTTACAATACCACTGCCGATTATCACTTTTTTCTATTGAATGTATATGTCGCAGGCAGATAGTCAAATCCGGCAAATAATTATCTGCCTAGTCATTTACTAAGTGACGGGGCAGATAGTAAAACGAAAATAAATCTATACGATTTTGCTATATGCCTAGGCATTTACCAAATGCCGTTGTTTAGAACAGGCAGTTAGTAAATGACTTCATGTGCTGTGGGCAAATGAGGTAATAACATGCACATTTACTAACTGCTTGCTTTCAACATCGGCATTTAGTAAATGCCTAGGCATATAGCAAAATCGTATAGATTTATTTTCGTTTTACTATCTACCCCGTCACTTAGTAAATGACTAGTCAGATAGTTATTTGCCGGATTTGACTATCTGCCTTCGACATATATACTATATTGCCTGATATTCACGAGAAATTATCGAATTTTGCATTTATGATGATTTGTGTACAAATTGCTTGATGTATTGACACGTTACACACACCACCTGTTGCTCCGATGTATTCCAACGCGTTAATTGTTGAAGTGTATACTTTCAAGATATGCTTGCAGTATATTTGTTTCAAGCATAACCTAAAACTGTCAAACGTAAAATGTCAAATAAAAAACAAGCGACACAGAATTACAAACATAAATTATTTTTTTAATTTAAACACTCCTAGGGCCGGTATTATAAACGATAAAAATCTGTAGATTTTATTTAGTAGTCCAGTAATTTAATTTATTCTATAGATTTCAGTATTATAAATATCCAATAAGGATAGTAGCAAACTAAATCTACCAAGTAATTTAACCACCAAAAATCTAAGTATTAAATTTTATTTGTAGATTAAGTAGCTGTCATGTCTTTAAATAGATAATGTCAAATAGCCACTTAAGATTTTATAATAGAATAGAAATGTCGGATTTATCAGATTCGTCAATTTCTTCAGTTTCATCGGTGTCATCAGTGTCTTTGACAGAGTTTTCTGATGATGACCATGAAAACAGGCAACGGCTACCACGAGTATTTCGTAATAGAATAATCAATCAATTTGAAGTATATTCTGATGAAGAATTCAAAAGTAAATTTCGATTAACTAAACAGTCGTTTCTACATGTGCTGTATCAAATTCAAGAAAACCTGAAACCTCTTACAAACAGGAACAAATCCATTTCAGCTAAAAACCAACTGTTAATCGCTTTGAGATTTTTTGCCACCGGTTCTTTTCAGATTGTTATAGGCGACCATTATAATGTGACGAAAGCCACGGTAGGCAGAATAATTCATAAAGTGACACATGAGTTAGCTTTACTTAGAGGTCGGTACATTAATATGCCTAATACAGAAGAAAGCAGGAACGTGGTATGTCAAAGATTCTTTAACATATGTGGCTTTCCCAATGTATGTGGTGCTATTGACTGCACACATATAAGGATACAATCTCCTGGGGGAGAAAATGGAGAAATATTCAGAAATAGAAAAGGATGGTTTTCTATAAATGTGCAAGTAATTTGCGATTATCAATTAAAGATAAGAGATATCGTTGCACGTTATCCCGGATCAAGCCACGACAGCCATATATGGAATAATTCTTTGGTGAGAGCAAAATTTGAAAACAATGAATTTGGGAATTGCTATTTATTGGGTGATTCAGCTTATCCTTGTCGAAGATACCTTTTGACACCTTTGTTACATCCTCAAACTCAAGCTGAGCATCGATACAATAATGCTCATGTACTAACGCGAAATCCAATCGAACGAACTTTTGGGGTATTAAAGCGAAGGTTTGCATGTTTAAGTAACGGTTTAAGGATTTCTTTGCAAAAATCATTAGCTGTAATTGTAGCTACTTCTGTATTACATAATATATGTATTGAGCAAGGTGACCGTTTCAATATCGATAATGCGGATTTATTAATAGAACAACCAATTATTAATGTGGGGGATAATAATAATCATAGAGTAGAATTTAATGCAGTCAGGAATGCTGTGATAAATGATGTATTTACGAGGTAAATTGTATAAAACCAAAATATAATATTGTTAAACTCAAAATGCAAGTCTAATTATTTATTAGGAATTTACAAAAAATAGATAATATATGTAGAACAATGACCACTAACAAACAATATAAACAATTAAATTAATGCATAATAAATAACAATAACATGTAATAAAAATTAGTAAAATAAATACTAGAAACTAAACAAACTGCAATGTGTATAAAACTTGTAAAAGCAAAATTGTAACTGTAAGAAATAAATGTAGGTTAATTATAAGAATTAGCAAAATGAAAGAACTCTTTCTATAAACCAAACTAAATTACGTTCTTCATGGCTTTTATTTGTATCTCTTTCTCCATAATATTCAATTCCAACTCCCTTTTTTTTAATAACAAAATGTCCTTCTCAATAATTTCTTTTTCAAGTCTTGTTTTCAAAATTTTTAATTTAATTTCTTCTTTCTCTGAACTAGAAGACTGCACAATACACTTCTTCGATCTTTTTTTGGATGACACAGCCACGTGACGCGCCTCTTCTGGTTGATCAACGCTCACAGACTCTGTAAGTGGCGGAACGTCAATTATATATTCTGGCACTGTAACTTTTGTTGTCTGTGAAAAATGCCAATTGTTTTACGTAATATCAAGTGTATACAATTATACTTACATTTGATTCATTTGCATTAATTTTCATGCAATTGCTAGTACTCATATTCTCCTTTGTAACTTCAGCTATATCTAAAAGAAAATATACCAAACCACAGCTTAAGAAAAGATCATTCTACTTTTACAGAGCTTCACTCGCTACGTTCATTTACATAACGTATAGCTTTAAGAATTGACTTTGTTCGCTTTTGGTACATACCAAAAAAGACTGAGCTATCATAAGGATTTGCCACTTCCACAATAGCTTGACTGTTAATTTCTAACATCTTCCTACCAATGCTGTCTACTTTACTCTTATAACAGCCTCCTCCTGTTTTATATAATTCTACCTGCAATGTATTTAATGTATATTAGGTATACATAGGGTACACGGGAGTGTGTCATTGTGTGTGCTATGTTTACACATATAATGTTGATCATTCAACGTACCTTGTCATCAGCTTTATCTTTCTTTACTTTTTTCTTTATATTATCATAAACCAGTTTTAACTGAACTCCCGTCCTTATACCCGTTTCTGCAATAGCATTAAATTCATTAGCTATGGAATCCCATGCTTCGGTCTTCATGTTGACGTTAATGTTATCTGTTTTCTTATTTTCAATTATGTGTTGATAATTTTCCGTGATTTCTAACAATGTAAACTTCTCCCTTTCTGTATAATTTTTACATCTTTCGCGTTTTTTTTCTGGTTGCATGTTTGCTTCAATTGTGCTAGGTTTTAGATTTTTTAATAATAAAAAATTAGTTGACAGTTCTCAAATTAATATCACATAATAACCTATAAATACATTTAAAACAGCATATTGCCATCTCTTAAACAATGGTCAAAGTTGGGAATTACAGATTAAATCCTGTTATTCTCCAAATAATAAATTTTGTTGTCAAGATGCTTTATAATACTCCAATAAAATTTATTCATAGAATATATTTACTTAACGAATTGTTATTCTGCTATTTACTGAGGCTTTATAATACCGGCCCCTAGACGACTTTTTCTGGTAAAAAACGTTACTTGCTAGATGCATACATCACCTTATAAATTGATTAAATAATACATAATCTTTTTTTAAAAAGTATACAGGGTGAATTATACTTGCGTATACAGTGAAAGTACGAGGATTGTCCCAAAAGTAATGCACAGCGCGCGCTAGCGGGATTTGTAGGCAACGTAGACAGGTGATCGAAACGTCAGTGTGTAAATTAAAGTCTTAACAACACGTTGATATCATATATTAGTGGGATTCGTTTAAAAAGAAAATGCCAATAAATTCGAAATCACAACGGGAACAATCCGGCTGATCGGATTTCAGCAATACAGCAACGTGCGTATATTCGCATCAAAACAGTTCGCGGTAAAGAAGTGCCCGAAATTCATGCCGCCTTAAAAGAAGCGTGTGGAAGGTTTACTATGAATAGTAGCACAGTACATAGGTGGCACACGGAGCTTCGAGAAGGTCGAACAAGCATCGAAAACGATCCGCGCGCGGGGCGGCCGTCTACTGTAACAGATGACAACACAAACGTTTAAATCATTGCAACGTTGCTCGAAGAAGACCGGAGAATCACAGTAAGAGAAATTGAGAAGTTGAGAAAGTGGTGTGTTGATTTTGTACGATAATGCGCGCCCACACATCAGTGCACCGATCACCGAACTTCTCGAAAAATACGACTGGGACGGCTCCGCCACCCTGCCTATGGTTCCGATCTGAGCCCACCTGACTTCGATCTCTTCCTCAAGCTGAAGGAACCCCTCCGGGGGGGTGCGTTTTCCGACGCTGCAAGAGCTCCGAAGAGAAGTGACCCGACAGATTCGGATGCTCAATAAGAACGGGACGCTGAACGGAATCCAAGCACTTCCGCACCGCTGGCAAAGGAGGGGATTATATTGAAGGCCTGAAATCACTGGTATCTTTTTCAATAAATATTTTTCGAGTTCGAGCTAACTGTGCATTACTTTTGGGACAACCCTCGTATGTGCAGAGCGCGTGGTGTCAAAAAGTAAGATCATTTGCTTATGCAATAGCGTAATATGAATTGTAATTACTATAAGGAATTCAAAAGGTATGTTGTGAACGTGAGTCATCGTGAATCAACAAGGCGAACCATTAATATGGGGACGGACCGCTAAAGGTTTATTACTATTAATAAATTATTTTATATTTAGTACATACAGACATGCCAAAAGTATCGAAAAGTACATTTCACAAATATTTTCGGTTGTAAATTTCAAAGATTGAGAACGTTAAAATCCAAGAGATCTAAAACCGACTTAATGTTCCTTTTCTAGCTTCTATTACTCATAACTTTTCGTTTGTTTTTCTTTCTCTTTATATTCTTTTGTCTTTTTTTGATCTTCTATAATTTCTTGTCAGTCTTCGTTTCGTCGTTAATTATGCATATCTTATGATTTTTTATGTTTATTATTTCTGATTGCTTTGTAACACTTTTCCTTATCTTTCATATAATTCTTGTCTTCTTTCTAGTTTTGACTTTCATCTGTTCCTGCATAGAATTTCCTATTGATTCTTCCAATATATTTATTTTTATCGTTCCTATTAATATTCAAATCATGTATTATTAAATTATGCTTCTTTTTCTCTTTGTCTACAACTTCTATTATCATAATTGGTTCTTTTATTTGTTCACTCATTTTATTTTTTCCTTTTTTTCGTACCTGCTTTTTCCTCTGTTGGCCTCTTCTATACCTTGTATCATTATTTTCATCTTCTTTTATTTGTTCTCCGTTATCTCTTTCTTGTTTTTCTAGCGATCTTAATGGTTTTTGCTTTTTTGGAAGGCAACTAAACCCAATTTCTCTCCTTTCTTTTTATACAATCTTCCGACTCAGTGTACGCTGCTGTTTATTAACTTTCCAGATGTAGTACCTTGTATTTTGTATTTTTTTTACCCGTAGCTACTCTGTTTGTGGATGGTTCTCGATAGAGTCCCGTCGACTCCAAGGCGTCTGTAAGAATTACCCAATAACAAGAAAAAGTCAAGTAAATGAGAATTAACTGCCTAGAAGGACCAAAGGCCATCAATAGTAACTGGCTAGTCTTTATGGCAACAAATATTAAAAAGCACACGATAGCACCCTGCCAATCAGAAACAGAAATGGAAGTAAGCCACATAGAGTATGACCAAGGGCAGATCGATAAAAGGCTGACACGTTACCTAGCTAAATCTAGCTAAAATCTTTTTTCTCCTTCCATCTAGTTAAACATCATATTAAATAACCCTTTAAAGGAATTCGATTTAAAGGAATCTAAACCCAAAAATGGACTCCAAAACAAAAAAAAAGATTTCCAAGAATGGAACGGCTTTAACTCAGATTCTACCACTACCCATCCGTTTGAGAAGTCGAAAAATCTGCCTAATTCATATGTCTGAAGATATAAACAGAACAAGTATTATACTAAAGACCCGTTACCTTACTGCCTATCTTATCAAAGCTTTTTAAAAGATTATACTTCTTCAAGTATAATACTCTTCAGGCTGAGACCATCGATTGATGAATTAATGTCGTGCCATAGCATCAGTGCATCAGTTTAGGCTTCATAAAAGACAATCAACCATTGAACAAGTACTTCATATATCATATTAAACTGATTGAAGCAAAATCCCAACACATAACATTCACTTTAAGGAAGGAAACGTGCATTAAGCGTAATTCTCAACGGACAGCAACTGTCTCAGATTGTACAAAATATCTTCGAATACTCCTAGATAGCAGACTAAACTAGAAACATTTCAACTTAGACTAAAACTCGCCAACCTCGCTACTAGCTAATCGGAATAAAATCTAAACTATTGTTGCTTGGTCAGTTAATTTACAAAGCCATCCTCAAACCTGTTTAGACCTACGGCATACAGCTAAAGAATTCCGCCAGTGCCACTAACATAGAAATCAATCCTATAATCAGTCTAAAATCCTAAGCACCATTACTAATGCCCCATGGTTCGTGACAAATCGAACATTGCACAAAGACTTAACCTAGGAAATAGAAACACCTATGTAAGAACAGCCAAAAGACTACGACCCTTTCAATATATATATAGTATGAGACATGGTTCTTCAGTCTTTGTAAATACTAGCCCTGCTGTGACAACAAGCCTTAAGCGACTTTTTGTAGACTGCAGAGGGGTCATCTTCTCCGTCAATGTGCATTATTTCTTCTTGCCTCGCTTCTTTCCTTTTGATTACACGAGTCATTGTCAAGCAAACGGTAATAACTTGCCGCTTGCCGCTATCTTAGTTTTTTTTTCTAGGGATGCGCTTCTTTCAAACTTTACAGTATTTTAGTAGCTAGGTTTCAAACGGCACACATGTCGAAAAAACAATTTGAGATAAGTGAGTACTGTAGTAACCTCGCTTGCTGTAATCATGAGGAACTAAAGGTTATTAAATGATAAGTACTTATGAAATACTGTTGTCAACATCTGGTAGTTAAATGGTACTAATGGTAGGCGTTAGAAGTTTTGGGCATCTCCGGATGACTAATCTACAATGTGGGTATCTTTCAAGGTTCCGGCAACATTCCTATATTGTTTTTACCATCGCAAAGCATGTTGTTTTTAATCACTTGAATACTGTCAAGTGGCTTGTCTAGGGAGGCAACTTCAGAATTGTGCCATTTTATGTTACGAAATCCATCTATCTGTCGCTGATTATTATCTGTCGTAAATAACAAGAACTGGACGTTCTGGACCTATGTTTTGTACAAAGTTGCGCTCGAAGTAGTTGCGAAGCACTGCTGCTTCCATCTACACATTTGTTGTGGAAATACGTCTTTTGGATTTGTCGCCCATTCGTCCCTTACGTTGTACCTTCCAATATTATGTAAGGTAGTAGTTATTTATTTACCAGTGACACGAACTGCCATTATCGCGGTCATATTCCATCGACCTCGTCTATTTGTAGTTATTGTAAAACAGCCTTTGCTCCAACGTCGTTTGTTGAAGATCTAGAGCGAACTCGGTTTCGTCAATATTAAGAATATGGTCAGAGTGATCGTAAAGTCTGAGAGCGTTGCATGTGTCTCTCAGCAGTTGAAAATTTTTTTATGATGAAAAGTTCTAGCGTGCTCTTACGAGTAACTTCCACACTATATAGTTTATTCAGTGACAAGTTGTGTCTTTTCTTGAAATTGATAAATTAGGCCGCGCCTGGTGTGTTGTTTTTAACTTGAGTGTCCAGTTTCATGTTTTGCCATAACACTACTGAATTGTCTTCATCCACCAAAAGCGAAAACATTAAAAAACTGCAAAATGCTTAATGTTTTAGGTTCACTATACACAATAAATAATTATATTTATAAAATTGAAAAAAACTATAGACCAGTAGCGGCTTGTAAGTGTCCGCGGAGAGAGTGGAATACCTTTAAGATCGAACTTGTCTAGCAAGGCTTCGAAACTGTCATTGTTACAGCACAATCACTCTTCGTTGCAACTGTACAGTAAGAATGCTAGCACAAAGCCAAGTTTGGCTTTAAAGAATTCCGTCCTCTTTGCGGACACTTGCAAGCCGCTTCTACTGTAGATTGAAATTGATTAAATAGAGAACTCACATTATCGTCTCCAACGTGTTTCCGCCACTAGTAAACAATAATTGTAACGGTTTAAATGGGTTACCGTTTGCAGGCTCACCTACTTAAATAAAATTCGTGGCAATAAAATTGTAAATGCTCATTTTCAATAAAGCACAAAAGCTATAAGTGCAGAGACGTACTAGAAATATTATTTTTATGTAAACTTCATGTGTATTTTAGAATTTAAAAAATAATATAATTACAACTGACATACGATTTTGTCGTTTCTAGATTAATTTGAATTAAAAAACGATAAAACACCGCAATCATAATTTTTCGTGAGAAAACGCGTACTGAAACTTCCAAAAACGAATACAATAAATATCCCGCTGTCGCCATATGCGTATAACTGCCTGCGACTAATATCCGAGAGAGTAAAGGGGTAAAACATTAAAATGATTTATGTTGTTTCAGAACGGCACTTACGGCTGTTCATCGTTATGTCCCCAAGAACGCATCTCGCCAAAGGGAACCTGTAAGCATCCTAGATTAATAGAAGTTCCAGGACAGTGTTGTAGGGAATGGATGTGCGATAGTCAAACAGGTTTGAGTTAGACCATTACTCATCAAACAACAATCTAGATATAACCTCAAAATTTGTTTGATAATTTTTACGTCTTTTGTTTAGCAGAACAACCACCATCTTGTCAGCCGGCATTTTCAAAATGGTCAACGTGCAGCAGCGATTGCGGCGGTGGATTATCTAGTCGAAGATCTAATTTAAATGATAAATGTGAACCGGCAACAGAAACGAGAATTTGTCAAACCAGACGTTGCGATGATTTTACACCAGAAGTTTTTCATAGAAATGAACATCACGTTAGAGTAAGTTTTATGATTTTTTTTCTTTTTCTCTCTTTTTTAGGTCACCTGAATCTTTATTTTTTCTTTTTGTTGAAATGTTTCGCTATTCTTCCATTTTCCCACGTTAAATGTTCGCTATAAAGCAAAATTTCATCACAACATAATAATAACATTGTATTATGGCTTTAGACGTTTGTGGCACATTTTGAGAAAAGGTAGGTCCTTTTTTATTTATTTATCTGCGCTTTTATTTATTACCACCTGTCGACGGATAAATTGAATCTGCTTCTGATTTTTGCTCTATGGAACAAAAAAAATTAATAAAGGATGCAACTTGCATTTACTACATCAATTTTATATGCCGCCCAACTTTGCCAGAAATAGAATTGTAAATAATCTATTTAGTCATGAGGAAAACCATTTATTCCTATTCCTGAGTACTTTTTTTTTAATTCATTTTATTTGAAGTATTTCTGGATTTAATCCATTGAAAACCTAGCGTTGTCTTCTTCATTCATATCCATTAATAACGCGTACATACATAAGCGCATAATAAGTGCAGCGCGATTTAATCAAGTTGGCCATGGTCCTGTAAATGAGAGAAAACGCTTTTCTAAGCGCGTAAATTTTGTACAGTGTTAGCACTTTCAATTACAAATTGACAAATATAAAAGTGACATTAACAAACCCGTAATAAACCGAACAATGTAGTTAATGGCCTCATAACGTAAAACTTAAAACTAACAGTAACCTGCGGCTTGACCATTATAAGCAGAATTAAACGTTTAGTTCAAGAACACATATCTGTTGAATAGACTGGACTCAAATCTCAAAGAAACTGCAACAACCAAGTATTATCACTAACCATTCATTTAGAAAACGGCTTTCAAAGTAGGAAAGAACTTATTATCGACTTACGAGAGGTGTAGAGAAACGGGATGTTTTAAGATTCTTATGAATACTGCCGTGTAAGAGAGCAGGCACTCTACTCAACTCTTTTGGCCAGATATATCAGTACATCTAGACTCTTCAGACCAGTTGCAGGTATAGATTAAACCAGCGGTTCCCAACCTTTTTCGTTCGTGGACCGCCAAACGACAGAGCATTTGCTTGCGGACCGGTAAGGTACAAAAATTAAAGAAAATATTTCGCAAAATAAATCTTATAATAATAAATTTACTTTTACACTGTACAAGAACAATCTAAAATAAATAAGTATCCATTCTTTATAATAACAAAAGTCGGTTTTCGTACATCATCCGCTTCCCGCATACCAAGCTTCGAACGACCAAAACGGGGACACGCCCGAAATTGGCAAGTACTGAGAGAGTGGAGTTTTTTTTTCGCCAAATGAACGTTGAGAAACAATCGCAGAGAGCGGGGTGTGGCACCGATAACTGGATTCTAGACACATAGGTTGGTCCATCGTTCAAAAACAGAACAAGGTATCTCGACAGGGAACGGAGATATAACCGAAAACGCCGGCCAGTGGGTTTCAGGAGCGGTGGTCAGAAACAGAACTAGACTCAAACGACCCAGGAGGAAATCATATAATATCTCCAAAAGTGGTTTCCACTTAGGAACCCGATTAGGCTGGGGGCAGCGATATTACTTTAGTACGATTCTCGGGTGAAAAACAAATAAAAAGTTGTATTAGTTTTTCGGCTGTAACTTCTTTCTTATGTTTTTGCACGGCATTTGAAGGGGAACATTTTTCGATTGTCCATCGTTTGACGTCAAGATTTTGGCTCTTATAGTTTCCGAGATACCGTCTCTCGGAAACGGGAGGAGCTCCCTAGAGCGGAGATATCGAGAAACCAATAGATGCACCGCTCGTAGCAGGCCGCGTGACATCGAATGTCGCCTACAATGTTCGATCGCTCCCAAAAACTCCATCTCACCCCTAGCTCCCGCCCCGGAAGAGTGCTGACAAAAAAAGATTTTTCCAGTAGAAACGATTGGGATACTGGCAGAGATTCCGCTGTCAGATTTCGGTCCGAGTTTAACCGGATCCAAAATTAAATAAAATCTTAAAATAAATTTTCTGGAAAACTTCGTTTTTGAACTATACTTGTCAAGGTAAATTAGCTCTACTACCTACCCTCTGCCTACCATTTAAAGGATATCAGTTATTTCTGAATCACCCTGTATGCAAAGTTATAATAAATCTAACCTAACCTAACTTAAACCTAGACTAACCATATCTAACCTAACTAAATGTAAATTACACAATTTATCATAGAAACTTAATATAATTATTATTCATTTCCATGGAGATGAAGCATTTTTTTACTTTTGATTTCCAAACTTGAGGCGTTTGGGGCGCTCGCTCCAAAATGAATTTACATATTTGGAATGAATATTTTTGGAGCAAACAATCCTAGGCCTAATCTAACCTAACCTAACCTCAACTAACCTAAACCTAACCTTCCCTAACCTAACTAAATTATGTAATTATAAATTACACAATTTGATAATCATCAAAACTTAATATTATTCAATTATTATTTATTTCCATGGAAATGAAGCATTTTATACCTTTAATCCCCAAATTTGAGGCTATTCGCCCTAAAAATATCTACATATTCAGAATCATCATAAAACCTCCGTTAAAATGATACTAGTTTAGTAAAAAAAGTTTGGTGAGAGGAATTCTTTAATTATACCTAAAATTTAATTTAGAAACTATTTGGGTATCAAAAATGACTAAAGATTAGTAATCGATAATAATTCTACTGACATAGAGACCCTTCAATTAGAGTCTGGCCAAGGCAGCCATTTTATATCACAACACATTGCGTCAAATTTGAAAAGTACATAAATGATTACACGACCAAATATTGGCACGCATATGAACGGTATTTGACAATTAAAAAACACGAAATAGTGGGTTGTGCATATAAAGCATTATTTAGAATTAAAATTAAGATGTCAAAATCAAAATATTTTATCAAAAATATTGTGATATAAAATGGCGGACACCGTGACGACGCATTGGCCAGACTCTAATTGAAGGGTCTCTATACTAACAAATTTGCGAGCGCCATCTATTGGCAACAAGTGCTATTGCCTACTTGATTTTATGTTTACTTTGAATTCGAAACAGTATTACAGATTTTGTTTAATTATGTTTTTTCATTATACAAGTTCGTTTAAAAAATTTTTGTGAAAAACTCGACGCCCGAAGTCATCTTCAACGCATTCGCGCAAATGAATTACTCGCTCCTTCGTCGCTCGTGCTTAAAAAATGCGCTCATACGCAACTTCTCGTTTTCGTAAATAACTACATATAATGATACTCGATGATCTTATTGTAATATGTAATAATGTGTTCATAATAAATAATGTATTTAGAAGTTGTTTTAGGCCAAGTGCATTTTTGAACCCGGCCCCACAAAAGCTTACGCCGGCTCTGTACATACGGTTTGGAGTGTTGAAAGGAATTTCTGTAGTTATTGTGAGTCGCCGTAAATTTGAATTACTTTTGTTTTTTATTACACGAGAAGTATTTTATTTTTCTTCAAGCCGGTCCACTGGAGTGATTGAGAACTGCTGCAATGTTCAAGCAATGTTTGAGTTTTAAGATCTCCTTTACTATAACAAATACATTAGTTATTTCAGATAACAGCGTTTTTAACAAGTTTAACCTATATTTTAGTTGTTGGACAAATATAAGTGCATTTATTTGGTGGTTGGTCAATTTGTTACTGACGAACTGCCAGTCCATTGAACTTGATGAAAAATTATCATTTAACTACAGTTTGATCTGGTAGCTCACTTGATTAGAGCGTTGATCTGGAAAGTCAGAATTGGGTTCGATTACCAACCAGAGTAATAATTTCTCTATGCAGATTTTTACAATGTGAATTATAACTTTAAAAGCTTGAAATTTAAAAACACTGTAGTTAACTATGGTTCAGTCTATGAACATTATGTAACTCGTTCAGCTCAATAATATGTCTGTCACTATTTCACATCGATAAATTAATTAAAAAGAGTGATAAATATGTCATCCTATACATCAACCAAACTTTAGAGTTACAACCTATGAAATCGATCTCTCTAGAGGTTTATTTAACAATCTTATCTTTGAATGTTGCTCCCGAAACAACCATAAAAATAGAAAGTAACACTTACGAATCTTTTCTGGAATTTAAAACCCAACAGGGTATTGAAAAAGTTTATTGTGTTGTATAATGAACGAAATGAATTTACACTAAATATAGGTAATATATCTAAACGTGAACCACATGTACAAATAAAATTGAACAACAAGAATGTTAACAAGTTATACACTAGCACCCTGCATACGATTCATAATCTTCTAAGGAGTTTCAGTTTCAGCTGTCTCGCGTTCTGGTGAAATATTCCAACAAGTTGTGAAACTAAATAATACAAAAGATAGCAAACTGTAGAGCAGAACAGTTGTTAGCACAAATTCATACTACGATAAAGTCACAAAAATGATTCCGAGACCTGAAGAACGGTGAATAAACAATTTTGTTTTAATAAATTTGCATACTGATTACGTCATAGTAGTCTTTACGAATTACCTTGTAAACTCCACACAAGAGGTGTATACAAGGGAAGTGAATTTGAAATTAAAATGAATTACTTTGTTGACAATATTAATTCTAAGATAACTAACAGAGATTGTAACAGGCAGATGCTTTTAGGTCTGAAACGACCTCGTTTTTTCAGAAAAGTTTCATGGTATTATTTTGAGGTAGTTTTACATTTTGATATTGACATTTTTTAAGTTTTAATTAAATTAATAGAAGTGCACTTTTCCTTTCTACTTTTTTGATTGCTTAAGATTACCTTTGTCTAGTCGGCCCATTCAAAGTTTTCATCAATATTCGATAAATGTAGATAGCAACATTTTCAGCTTAGTAGTTAAGAGCAGGCGCTAACATCGAAAAGCTAAGTCTAAGAGACAACCAACTGCAATTCACAGAAGGATCATATCTTTGTAGCTGTGGACTTCTTAAAAACATTCTGTTGAAGAAAGAATTACCGAGATTTGCACAGATCACTCTATATATAATATAGAGTATAACTATATCGCACAGGTGCTTTTGAAGTCTTTATACATTGATTTTATAAACACCTGTCCTGTGGCTTAGTGTAACGGACCCATGGTCAAGAATTAAAGTACCCTCAATTATTGCGTCACTACCAGTTATATGACTAGTACATAAAATATCAAGATAGGAAGCAAGAATTAACAAATTCATATAGCAACGCAACTGTAACTGTAAACATCTATCAAAATAAAAATATAAAAACTAATACTTACTCAATTAAGCTCCGGCTGAGCTTACTTAATCAAATTGTTTTCAGGTGACGTAGGTGTTAATCACAAAGTCTTACTAATTTCAGATTAAACACAGGAATAAATGCACAATATAGAGGACGCTACACAAATTGTTTATTATTTAAAAAAAATAGCGACAGGAATCTACAAAGTGGGAAAAGAGTTCCGTCTTATTCATGTTCCGTTTTATTGTTTTAAATAATGAAATTCAACAATTATACGATAAACTTAATTAGGATTCCTCTTCTAAGGCAGTTTTATTACTACGTAAATAAAGAACATAAATCAGGACGTTAGTAAATTTTTTAATTCGAGAATCATCGTTAACAAAATGACTCTCAGTGCATACGCTTTCCGCAATAATCCATAAAGAGTAGAATACTTAATGGCCTTTATTTAAGCAACGCAAGAAAACCTTCACACATTAAAGTTATTGTTGGGAACAATTCATTCAGAACACAGGGCCGTTACTGTTAAACTCTATAGAGGACGCCACACAAATTATTTGTTATTATTATTAAAAAAAAGTATCGACGTGAATCTACAATGTGGGATGAATACTGTCTATTTTGTGTTAAAAGCAATTTGTTGGACCAATCTACAACAGGTGGTTGTTTACTTATACTTTTCATTTTTAGATTAAGTATATGAGTGTGAACTAGTTGTAAATAAAATGCACAATCTAGAGTATGACAAATTTTCTTATTGTTTGAAACAAAAAAAATCAACAATTACACAGTAAACTTAATTAGAGATGCCCTTCTAAAATACAGTTTTATTAATACATAAATAATAAACATCAATCAACGTTTTGATTTATTAGTTATTTGTTCTTATTTTGAGAATAATCGTTTCAATCTAAAGAAACTATAACACTTAATGGTCTTTATTTAAATAACACATGAAAAACTTTACACATTAGAATTGCTGCTAGAAGAACGTAGAACGTTTACCGTTAAACTCTGAACTTTTTACATTAAATAAATCTTCAAACTTCACTATGATTTTCGCTTTCTAAATTAATAACGTTACTTAATAATTTTTTTAGGTGTCGTGGTTGCTAATCAGAAACGCTTACTATTTTTAAATAAAGTATAGGGATAAATGCCCAATATAGAGGACGCCACCCAAATAGTTTGTTATTATTATAAAAAATTACTGACGAGAATCTACAATAATAATAATAATAATAATAATAATAATTACTACAACCCATAACCTTAACCAAGGCCCCAGAAGCTACAAGCTTGTGCGGGAGGGAGGGGGCGATTATTATTATTATGTAGGCCCAATGTGCGGCTGCAGCCGACTTATAGATGAAACAGCGCAAATCCCACATTTGTGTTACAGCTAAGGGAAACTGCAGAAAACCTTAACCAGATCTGCCAGCGCCGGGAGTCGAACCCGGGCCGCTTGGGTGAAAGTCCGGCACGCCAGACATTACACTACCAAGGCTGTTTGAATTACACTACAATGTGGGAAAAGAATTCCGTCTTTTTTAAATAAACTACAACAGTCATTTATTAGATCAAGTTCATGAGTGTCAACTTGTGGTGAATAAAGTGAACAATCTCTATGTTTTATTACTAAGTAGATAAAGAATATAAATCAAGACGTTAGTGTTTTTCTGAAATTCGAGAATAATCGTATAACAAAATGACTTACGATACATTCTCTTTTCGCATTAATCCAAAGAGACACTATAACACTTAATGGCCTTTAGTTAGCCTCTTTCTCCGAACTGTTGCCCTTTCCTCTTCCTTCATTTCCTGAAGAGAGGCGACAACAATTTTCAGAAGACATGCAGAAATTAATTCTTGAAGATTACTGTTTTATTTTAAGGAAATTTTTTTTATCAAAACGAAAAGCTTGAAACAAGGCAATTCTGAGATTTTCAGAAATCTTCATTAATTTTTTGCCATTTGAAAATTGTTACAAAGTATGTTACAAAACAAACGCAAACTAACCATAAGCGATTGTAAGACATAAAAAAAATTAAATTAACCGTAAAATGTTCAAACGTGCTTTCAACAACAAAAAGAACTTCAGCTCCAACCACCATAATGCAACTTTAATAACTCAGGCTATCGAGCATCAGAATTTTAAAGTTGCTTCTATTATTGACGTTTAGTGGACCGGAAAATGACAACCGGCTTCTGAAAACTTCAGAGCTGGTATTAAAATCTGAATACCTATTGAAGCACTCTTGAAGTCAAAGTAAAATGGACCTTAATTCTGAAAGATTCTTTAGAAAATTTGTTTAAGAAGAATCCTTTGATTTATCTTTCTGTTTTAGTTCAGTTTTATCTCCTTTAATTGTTTAACTGACAACTACAAACGCGCAAATGGTACATCTTTTTCTGTAACCAAAGTCAAATAACCTTTATTTGTGAAAAGTTTTTTATTAACCTGAAAATAAACAAGAATTCTGTTTGCAATAACCAATTAATTAGTGTTTGTTAATTAAACAAACCTACCAAACGTTTACGTTCAAATAAAACGTTCTTTTAATTATTTCTATTTCCTTTTTAGTCGACTTTTGAAGGCTGAAAGTGGTCCTTTATTAGCTTTTCTTTATTTGTTTCAGATTCGTTTTTGTTTTAGGCGGTTTTACGGAATTATAATTTCATAAACGAATGCTTGTTATGAGGCTATTCACGCTGAAAATAATTATTTAATAAATAATTAATAACGTATATTAGAAGTTTTGGTTTTGTTTCTATTTTTTTCTTGATTCTGAAAGATAGACCTCCTTCTTTTTTGTCAACTCTATAAAAAGATTGTTTCTGAATAATGAATGAGCTTTAGTGACATTAAATAACTATCTGAATATTAAGAGCAAAAGTAATAGATTGTCGATCGAGAGAGAAAGTTAACGAGTGACGCGAAGCGAAGCGTAGTTATTTCTCAAGAAGCAACGACAGTTGTAAATCTTATATCTATCTATAACTTTAGAAAGTCAAATAACAACCCCATATTCGTGACAACCCTCATCAACTTATTCTAAAGGTAGTAAAATATAAATATAAAATTCTTGGTGCAAAAATAATTGAAATCGGTCAAGGGTTGCTGAGACAAAAGTCAAAAGAACATTTTTATTTATATAGTAGTAATCATAACCTTACGATCAAGAATAACTTTATAGGTTTATATAACTTTAATTTATATAATTTAGTAAGGGCAACACTTCTAATTCCTTTATAAACTCCTTAAAGAGTTTATACGAAACAGTTTATGAGATTTGCAAACACCTTTGTTTAGTAACGGTGTATAAATTCAGAGTTTATAAACATTAGTAACAGACACGTTTTCGTTACCGTTATATAACTAGTTGTATAAACACATTTTTAGTGGTAAAATGTATATAAAATGTTTATATAAAGTTTAATTACCCTTTTCATCACGCAATCACATATTTTTCTCTCTTGAACACTTATTTGTAATATTATATTGTCTTGCAAAACTACATCACTCATCACACTGCACTTCTCTAAAATTGTTAGTTGCATCCAGTAATAATAAATACATATATACCTTTAAGTGATGAAAGGTTACTGGAAGTGTTGTTATTGCAGTATTTTGATTTCTATAACTCCACATATACTAGTTCTATAATAAGCCAATGACAACCCTTATATTTGTAAAAATTGTTAATATCTACACTAGTAACGGTTGTTATAAGTTTTATAAAATAGTCTTTTTTTTGCGCATATGCGCTTGTTATTGAAACTGGTCTAATAGACCAACCATCAATTTATCTTTAAACTCTTAAAACTAAATAAAACTTAAGCTACAGTTCATCCACTGATGTCCTATATTTTAGTCTGACTTTGCTTCTTGAAGCACTTGCACTCGTTACACTATCGCGCACTGTGCTCTGCTATTAACACGTTACACAGTATTTAGACTAGTTCAAATGGCTTAGTCCTCTTCAGTCTTCTTATGATGTTTTGGTTGTCGAGTAGTTGTAATGCCTCGACGTTGACATGTTGATGTGGTCTGGCTTCGTGTTTAGTGGCGAATATCTTGATTTCGGTTGTCACGTCTGAAATCCCTAAATCACGATGTAGATTTGTGTTTCTGATGTACCATGGAGCATTTACCATATTCCGTAGTACTTTATTTTGGGACGTTTGGATTCTTTTGACATTGCTTTCTTTAGCACATCCCCATAATTGTATGCCATAGACCCATATTGGTTTTAAGACTTGATTGTATATAAGTATTTTGTTATTTATTGACAATTGCGAGTTGCGTCCTAGTAGCCAGTACAATTGTCGATACTTGAGCCCAAGTTCTATTCTCTTCTTTTTTATATGGTCTTTCCACCGCAATTTCGTATCTAAGGTTATTCCTAAGTATTTGGCTGTGTTTTCATATGGAACTACGATGCCATTTAAATTAACTGAAGGTGTATTTATAAGCCTTTTATTACTAAAATTTACATGAACCGATTTTAATTCATTAAGCTTTGTTTTCCACTTTTTAGTCCACTGGTGTATTTCGTCACTGACTTCTTGAAGCTTATCAGTTGCTTCTTATATGGTTGTTCTAGTAACCATCAGCACTGTGGCGTCGGCAAATGTGGCAACAGTTACATTCTGCGGTTGTGGAAGATCGCATGTATACAACAAGTAGAGGATGGGCCCCAATACGCTTCCTTGGGGCACGCCAGCTCTAGCCTCCTTTAACTCTGAATATTCATTTTCTTGCTTAATGCGGAATAGTCTGTCTGATATATAACTCGTGAGTAATTTAACGTAATGTTCTGGTAACATTCTTTTTAGTTTGTAGATCAATCCTTCGTGCCAAAGGCTTGAGCCACATCTAGGAAAATCGTTGAGCAGATTAATTTTTCTTCTAATGCCATTTCAATGATATTTGTTATTCTATGAACTTGGTCAATTGTAGAATGTTGTTGTCTAAATCTAAACTGATGGTTTGGTATTAGATTTTTCCTTTCTATAATAGGTCTAAGTCTTTTTAATAACAGTTTTTCGAAGAGCTTCGATATAATCGGTAGTACTGATATAGGTCTATGTGATGTCGCCTCGTTAGGTGGTTTACCTGGTTTTGGTAGCATGATAACTTCTGCTACCTTCCAGACACTAGGCACATGTTTTAATCGAAATGCTGCATTGAACAAGTACGTGAGCATAACAATGGCTTTTCTGGGAAGTTGTTTCAATATTTCACCTGTGATAAGGTCGAATCCAGGCGCTTTTTTGGGGTTAAGATTAGTTTTAATTTCTGTTGCTATTTCCTTTGGGATGACCTGTTGGATGTCTTCTTCTTCTTCTTCCAAGATTACGTCTTCATCAGTTTCTACATTTGATTGAATTTCGTTTGGTTGAAAAGTTTCAGCAAGGTGTTCTGCGAAAGTTTCAGCCTTCTGTTTGTTACTTCTAGCCCATGTACCATCACTTTGTCTGATGGGTGGAATGTGGGTGAGGGGTTTGTTTTTTTGTGGCTTTCCACAGCGAATAATCAGTATTTTCATCTGCTGTTAGTTTTTGGAGATACCTTTCAATTGAGGCTTCTTTCAACTTTTGAATTTCTCTCTTTAGTTGCTGAGTTTTATTATTAAGAATATTTTTGTCAGCCGGATCACGTGTCTGTTGCCACTTTCTTCTGATTCGTCTCTTTTTTTTTGACTAATTCTCTGATTTCCATAGGATAGTGAACTCCAGCAGTTTTGTGAGTAATTTTTCTAGTGTTACTCCAAGCTACTTTTTGGATAATTTTGATAAAGTCTTCAGCTTCTGTTTCCAATTGTGGAACAGTTCTTAATTGCACATTGAGTCTTATTTCATTTTCAAGTTCTATTCTGAAGCTTTCCCAATCCGTAGTTTTATTAACTAATGTTGGTTTTTGTTCTTTTTTTACTATTCGCTCACTTAGAGTGAGGATTACTGCTGAGTGATCGGAGTTTAAGTCAAAGTTTTCTTTTATATCAATAAAGTTTGGAGAAACTTTTCTAGATATAAAGAAATCTAAAAGATCTGATATTTTGCTCGGGTCTGTGGGCCAATAGGTTGGTTTACCTGTGGTGTGGAAGTTACATCCTGTTTTCCTAATCGCTTGTCTTAGTTCATTTCCTTTTGTTGTTGTTAATCTCAAGCCCCAATCCACATGTTTGGCATTAAGATCACCACCGACGATGAACTTCTCGCCAAGGTGCTGTAACAAGTTTTTGTATTCCGGTTTTTTGAGATTGTATCTTGGTGGACAATATATTGCACCAACATTCAAATTTTGCTTGGTAGATTTAACGGTCACAACTACTGTGAGTTGAGTTTCGGCGCTTTGAACATGGCATTCTTCATAATGGTTGATGTTATTTTTTATCAAAATAGCACTACCACCTTTTGCTTGATTATCAGGGTGAATTGCCCGATAGATCTGATAACCTTTTATCATTATGTAGTCTTGTTTAGTTGAATGTGTCTCTGAAATCAGACACACGTCTATATTTTGCTCATTAAGAAATACTTCTAGTTCTAGTAGACGGTTCTGGATGCCATTAGCATTCCAAGTGGGTATTCGTAAATCTCTTTGGTCCATTAATTTGTATTACGCGGTATAGCTCCAGTATTTCTAGCTTGTAATTTATCGAGTCTCTGTGAGAACTTGTTCATTAAATCCATCATACTTTGCATCATTTGTACCATGAATGTTTGTTCGCTTGTATTGGGTTGCATTTGCAATTTGTCGGTCCTAGCGGCTTGAGCATATGATACACCTTCAATGGTTTTAGTAGATGTAAATGTTTTCGGTTGCGGATCATTTTTACTTTTGTTTGATTTGTCACGCCTTTTCTGTAATTCGCGCGCAATCAAACATCCTCTGTAATTGGCAAGGTGTGATTCACCACAATTTGAACATATAGGTTTGTCAGCTTTAGTTCTCTTACACTCAACTGTTAAATATTTGCCTGCGCATTTAACGCATATAGGTTCGCGTTTGCAATATTTTTGTGTGTGTCCATATCTTTGGCATCTTTTGCATTGTGGGATTAATTTGTTACTTCTTAATGCTTCAATCTTAATTTTTATATTACACAAATGTTGTATTTCATATATTTTTTTAATATCCTCGCTGTTGTCAAAACTTAGCATAAATAATGGCAAAGGCGTTATAATTTGTTTATTATTTACTGTAACTTTCTTAATTCTATTGTTTACCTCTATAATTTTAAGTCCTCTACGGATTAACTCATCTTTAATTTCTGTCGAGTCTCATAAAGGGTGTAAATTTTTTGCTACAACCTTTATAGGTCGTGTTTGTTTATTTTCATAACTGTGCCATTCGTATTTGTTTTCATTTAATAGCTGTGTCATATTTTTGTACGCTATGTCTGTATCGACATTTATTTTTAATTGTTTATTGCTTAACATACTGGCATTGTATTCTAAATTCTTTGAATTAATTTTGTTTTTAATGCAGCTGTAATCTTCCACATTACTCAATATGATCCGTGGAGATTTTAATTTCTTCGGGACTTTAGAATTCTGTTTCTTAGAAATTTTACTTTCTGATTTACTTACTTGTTCAGGTGAACATTTTTTGACAGTAACCATGCTGTTTCTCTAGCCACCAGTTCGTCCTCTTCATCTGAGTTTGCCGGGCTGTATTTTCGTCTAGGTTGTTGCAGTTGCTGCTTTTGCTGTTGGGTTTGCTGTACTTGTTCTTGAAGACAGTCAATTTTCTGTTGTAGTTGTTTCACAATTTCTTCTAATTTTAATCTTTCTTGTTTTTCTGCTTCGTATGAGTTATACAAAATTTGTTCATTTTGTGTTTTAATTGCTATTTTAGTGGGCGTCAGATTATCCATTTTAATAATTAAATGCACTTGACCGGCTTCGCGGTACGCAAGGTCGGCGATCGCATAATTAGATCGCGATTGCGCTTATAATTGCGTTATCGAATTCCGCACACTCAGAACAATTTTATAAGTACGTCTGTATTGCACGCAAGTCCAACGACTACTATAAAATAGTCATGAAATTATTTATATCTCTTTATTATGTTCCTAAAACTTATACTACTTACAGTAATATAAAACTCTAATAATAATAATAATTGCTACAACCCATAACCTGGAAACCAGGTCCCAGAAGCTATAAGCTTGTGCGGGAGGCGGAGGGGCGATTATTATTATTACGCAGGCCCAACGTGCGACTGCATCCGACTTACTAGATGGAACAGCGCAAATTCCACATTTGTGTCACAGCTAAGGAAAAACTGCAGAAAACCTTAACCAGATCTGCCGGTACTAGGAGTCGAACCTGGCCCGCTCGAACCTATAAACCTTTTTATATACTTTCAATACCTTTATATACGCTTTATATAATCAGGTGATATATAAGTAATGAGAAATTTTATGAGAGAGAATGTTCTATAACAACACTCCTCTTATATCTCTTAAACAAACGTGTGTCCTAAAACAGATGAAATTATAGTGACCTGACATTAAACATTTGCGTGACTTAGACGTCAAATAAACTTTTGTTACTAAAAACTATCAACTTTATACTTAACAGATAGTCCTTAAAACATTGAGAAATATTTGACAAGGGCATGAAATCCAGAGTTAATATATGCATTGTTGAAAAAACCAAACAGTTTTAACAATTTTTGCTAACAATTTTAATTTCATTTCAATAAATAATTTTTGAGGCTTGAGACATATTTAACCTCAAAGTAACCGCCAGTATATTATTTTGTTCTATAAAGTAACGACATATATGTCCTTTGGCTCATAGGTAACTAATTCTCATCTGTTTGTGAACACTCGTTATTTGAAATATTAACATCAGATTGTTATCAAATTCTTTTAACTGGTCCTTTTATCAGCAGCCGTCTTTTATTGTTCTATTTTACCTCAACTTTATTATTTTAAGCACGAATCCCACTTGCGAGATGTTTTATTTTAACGAGTTGTTATTATAAGCCTGACAAGTTTTTATCCTCTGATGTTGAGTTTATTTTCAGTTTGATGTTAATATCTCAAATAGTTTAAGAGATATTATTTAAGGAGGACTGTTAAAGAGCTTTCTCCTTTAACGTTTTTTTGTTAGACCCTTTAAAATGAGGTGTCACATAAGTGGGCTTGTTTTTTGACATTTCAAAGCTGGTGTTGGTGGAGGTGAAGGGAAGTTCTGACGATACTACATGTAAATTTTATTATAGGTCGTGCCAACATACGTTTTTGAATTGTCCTTTAAATGGGCTCTTCAATGTTCTCACAACATTGAGATTAACTAACTGAAATGTGTTTTTCTACATTGCCAGAATTTAAAAAGCGCTGGATTATTCTTCCGCAATGTTAGTAGAAAAAAAACGCGACATTCAATTTCTTCTTCTAGTTACGTTTAGACAAATTGGCTGAATCATGGGCTAATTCTGCAAAATGAACCCAATTTATTTTTATTTTTAACGCCACTGAAAGTAATAGATGGCAGTCGATGTAGAACCAACTATTCGTTATTCTTTCATCCACTATCTATTACACCGTTATTTCCTCTTCCACTTTTAATGCAATTCCTGCAACAGTGAAGATTACGAATTAGTAACTTGGTGTAAAAGGTACAAATTGAACAACTAGTATCTTAAAATTGTACCACCAGCTTCCTGAGTTGTACCGGGTAGTTAAGTTAGATAAGATACAAAACCTTTTCCTTAAAAATTAGTTTTTGGGGGAAATTATTTTCAACATCAGACACGTTTGGATATTTGAAACAATTTTATTTTCCTCAGGAACAAGTCTTTGCGCTCTTCTTTCATCTTCTCAACAACCTTCCCAACATAGCACACCTATTTTTCTTGGTGATATTTGAACGCAACTAACACCAAATCTTAAAAGTCAAGCTTTAGTGTAAATTTACAAGCAAGTGTCTTGTCGAAGTCGTCGCAGCCTTCCTCTCTAATAAAGTCCTTAATAACCACCATCCAGCACCGGATGAAGATCCGTACAACAGACAACTTATCATCTTCTACAGTTTCGATTGACTCTTTCCTTCTCCTTTTCTCCTGTTTTTTTAATTGTTTTCCAACTCCGTTTGAGATGATTCTTCTGAATCATCTGATTCTTGTCCTTCCTGTTTCATTATTCATTATCACTTATCCTGGTACGGTGAGCATGCACCAATATATCTTGTTGTGTCTTTCCCCCCTTCGCAGAGTTTTAGAACTTCCTGAACGAGAAGGTAAGGTCCCACTTAATGTAGGCTGGTTTGAAAATCATCATCATCGCAGACCTCTGAAAGAACGTCAGAAGCTGCAAAGTCATAATTTTAAAAACATGTCGATCCACGCCACCTTGAAGGCATTTTGTGTAGTGCCCAATAATGATGCTCTACTGTACAATTTGGACAGCAGGCCGGAGATGTGGTAAATTGAAATTGTCTGTCCAACGCGTTGCCGTAACTATATTTTTGTGCTTGAATGCAGTAAGTTCCCAGCCACTTAAAATGCGATACATCCAAAGGTTGCATTTGGTAGATAGTTTGGATTGTCAATTCCAGCAACATAATTTAATTAGTTTTTGCATAAAAAAAGCTTTAATATTTTAAGTATTTATTCATCTAACAGAAGTAGAATGGGAGTAGGCGAAAGACCGGAGTCTTTCGTGCAATAACTGTGTCATTTCGTCGACCACGTGCGTCCAAGCTCTGGTAGACAATGTCGGATATGTACCCTGACTTTGAAACTGTTGAATGATCCAAGACGGGCATCAATTACAATCTCAAAAGTTTGGCGTTTTCTCTTAAAAATCATAGGCTTAGGTTAAACTTCAGATGCGCGGACATAGCATGCTATACTGATGTTGATGCTCCCCTCACCACTGCTGACAGCTCAACCACATTCTGCAGCTCTACAGCCTTCCAAGGCATCTTCTGCACTGTCGTAAAATCAGATTTATCTATATTGTAGATTTTCATACTAATTGGTATTTGCCGACAGTGTCACGAGAATGTCGTATAATTTTTTCACACGTTTCCGACAGAACTCGCGAAGTATTGCTAACGATATAGACCTGGCCTGCAGTTACCAAAAAGAAAAATGTTGGAGCCTTTTCATGAAAGTATAATACAATTTTTGCCAGTTACATCTTTTTTCTTAATAAATACTTTACCGTCTATACTTTGGCTTTGAACTACATCAAATGTTAGCTATTCAATATCTATTAATTCCGTTCAAATTCACGTGACATACCTGCCGTAAAGGCTTACTGCCATGGCCTCCTATTGGGCGATGAATTGAGATACGCTCAAATAGCGCGTCTCTTCATTATGTGAGGGCTACCAGTTCTTACTAGAGGGAGCGAGGTTGCTATCTACCCCCTACTAGCTCTCCACGTTAGTGCTGGAGCTATTAACATGCTCATCCTTTGGGCTCATCTCTCGAGGAAGTCTTTTCACTTCTAATGCAGAATACGGTCTGCCACCGCCGACTATGTGCAACCTCAAGTGTGACTGGGCTTAATCACAAAGTCTGCTTAGATTCACTTAGGACTTTGCCACCCCGGTCTACCATAATAAAGCTTGGTGAATCTTCGACAGGACTCTTCCTAAAAATGGAGACCCAGCATATATCACGTGGAGGTGAGGTTGTCCTAGGATGAGAAGTTAAGTGTCTTAAGATATGTATTCGCATCATCATCTCTTATAGGTGGTCCTCCAGGATAGCATAACTAGGAGCAGCAGGATGGATTTTCATCATATAAAGATATTCAAAATCCACAGGCTAATACTCCGCAAAATCAAAAAAAGGTACAAATTAAGTACAACTTTCCCTTATAATGCTAATAAAAATAATAATCGGGGTTCGAATCGAGTCCTTATGTGTTTACAAGCTACTGCTGTATTTAATAAGTCCAACAATAACCATAACTTTAGCTAGAGATTGCCTAAGTATAATTATAAATCTGTCAAACAGCTTTAAAGATTGTTATTATTGTCATTCCCGTAATGTTTGCGTAATATTAATAGAAAGACCTTATTGTTTAATGGATTCACTGAAGCTTAGATATTTGGATGAACCACGACACGGGTGGTATTATAAATGAAGGCTATTCCGGATACCATAACTGCAATAGATTTTTAAACAAACAATTTAAGCTTCACACTGTTTCTCTATTGAGACAAAACAGGAAAGTTTACGAGTCACACATACAAGAATGCAATGGAATGATTAGACACATTAATTCACTCAGATATCAATTTTGCTTAAGCATTAGATCTAATAAACTCAATACAAAGTCTCTTTATCTAATGAATCTTTCCAAACAAAAAAAACATAGTCATGCAAGTAGATTATGAAGAAAAACATCTAATCAATAAGCGCTTAGTTGAAAAAATTTAGATTTTTTTCCTTTTAGTTAGTAGATGAAGTATTTTTAATCCAATAATTAAAGGATAATTCAATATTTCAAATCAATTAATTGAACAAAGAACAAATTGATTAATTAAAAATGCTTTCAACTATTTCATAGATAATATCACATCTTAAATAAAATTAATATCAATGCTACATCTATCCTGAAGAATAAAAAGTTGTTTACTCTAAACGTTTCCAACCTTAGCGATAACTTGAAATGTCAACAATCAGTAATCAGTAAAACCTACGGCGCGAAATTCAAACGGTCCTCACTCATTTGGATCGCACTGTACTTACATTCAAATAATTTTTTTCTTCCGTAAGCAGTCGCCGAAACCGATGAAGGACACCCGTCGACGGTCGAAGATGAGAATCTTTAGGAAAACCAGACTTCAAGTTATCAAAGAAAAAAATTTAATGTAGTATGTCTTAAATCTATGCAAAGTGTTTTGTATCGTTTTATTTGTTTTGGAGATACAAAGCTATTGCTTTTTGAAAGATATTCATGATTCAAGAAAACCTAGAGTCACTGCATCTAGTCACCTAGGCCACGCTGGTAGATCAGAGTACCGCAAATCGCCGCCATATTGTGGCAGAGAAGGGTGATCTTTAATAATGACAAATTAAATCCATATTTTACGTATTTGACATATTAGAGGTTTTAACTGTCAAAATAGGAAGAATCTTCTAAACTAGACGTGGATTTGATTAAATTCAATACAGATAAAAGTAATGAACAATTTCGTGCTTCGTTTGCTCCAATATGGCGGCATTTTGCGTTACTCTAGTTCTACTTCATCTGCACAAGCTGATTCTTAAGATGAAGTCATTCCGCGAGCTATGTTTAGTCCCCCACTACTAATTATGAACAAGTACTTTTATCAACGGCCGTAATTCACATACAGGATAGCAAGGGAAACTGGCATTTGTGTAGGGCACTCCTAGATTCGGGCTCCCAGACAAATTTTATTACTCATGCGTTAGCTAGTAAGTTAGGACTTCGCTTTGATTCTACGCGCCTTTTTGTAACTGGTGTAGCTAATTCAAATAACGTGGTCGATCATAAAGTAAACGCAGTAATAGGTTCTTGTTTAAATGGTTATCGCGAGGATGCTAATTGTTATGTTCTAAATAGAATCACAGAGAAAATACCATTGTTACCAATCAAGATAGAAAATTTGAACATTCCCAAAAACATTACTCTTGCAGATCCAAATTTTCATTTGCCTGGTGAAATTGATTTACTCATTGGCGCAGAATTGTTCTGGCGTATCTTATGTGTAGGGCAAATTCAAGGTCGTACATCTGAGCCAGGTTTCCAAAAAACCAAGTTTGGATGGGTCATAGTAGGCAAAATTAGGGTTCAAAATAGTCAAACAAGAGTTAGTTGCCACTTCATCTCAAGTAACCTAGAGCAAAAGTTAGAAAAGTTTTGGCAAATTGATAATATTCAGGCAATTGATAATTACTCGTATGAAAAGCAGCAATGCGAAAAACATTTTTTAAAAAATTACTCACACTCAAATGATGGACGATTTATAGTAGGACTGCCATTCAAGTCAGACCCAAGTCAGTTAGGTAATTCTAAGGACATGGCATTAAAACGCTTCTTTAATTTGGAGAAAAAACTAGCTCGTGAACCTAAGCTAAAGGAAAAATATGATGATTTTATTAAGGAATATTTAGAGTTAGGATAAAAAACGAAAGTTTGACTACCAAACTCCGAGTTGTGTTTGATGGCTCAGCTAAGTCGACTAGTGGTAAATCATTAAACGATATTTTAATGGTAGGGCCAACTATACAAGAATATTCTATATTAACGCGATATAGAACACATAATTACGTGCTAAATGCGGACGTTGCCAAAATGTATAGGCAAATCTTGCTAAAATCTGAAGACACTACTTTCCAACGAATAATGTGGCGTTTTCTTCCATCAGAAGAAATTAAAACGTACGAGTTATTAACCGTCACATATGGGACAGGACCCGCTTCTTTTTTAGCCACTAGGTGCCTTCAGCAAGCTGCCATGGGCAACAGTGAGAAATACTCAGTGGGTTTGCGTATAATAATGCAGGATTTTTATGTTGATGATTTATTGACAGGAGCGGACACGGTTGATAAAGTCAATCAAATCAGGGAAGAAATCGTCAGCATTTTAAGTGCCGTGGGTTTTAATTTGCGCAAGTGGTCATCGAACAATGCCGACGTTGTGAAAAATATACAGGGAGTAGATAATCTTGTTTTAGACTTCGATAGAGACGAGTGCTTAAAAATGTTAGGCTTTCAGTGGCACGCGAAATATGATTTAATTAAATTTTCAATTCAACCATTTGATAATCGTGGCCGTATAACTGAACGTATTATGTTGTCAGATATTGCGAAGATTTTTGATCCGCTTGGATTTTTAAGTCCAGTCACGGTAACAGCCAAAATCTTATTACAAAAACTATGGCAATTAAGAATAGATTGGGACGAGTCGCTACCAATGGAACTGCATTCGTCCTGGCTTGATTATCGTAGGTCAATTGAGGTTCTATAAATGAATTAAATATTAATAGGTGTGTAATACCTTGTAATAAACCCAAGTACTTTGAGATTCACGGGTTTTGTGATGCTAGTAAAGATGCATACGGTGCTTGTATATACATACGTGTTGAGGACGAAAACGGAACTATATATTCAAATTTAATTTGTTCAAAATCTCGAGTAGCTCCTTTAAAGGTAATCAGCATACCGAGATTATAACTTTGTGGAGCCGTGTTATTGGTAGATTTAATGTCAAACACGTTAAATTCGTTAGGATTGAATAAATACCAAATCTATTTATTGGACAGATTCCACTATCGTATTGGGTTGGTTAATATCCGAATCTCGAAATTTTAATGTTTTTGTGGCAAATCATGTAAGTCACATACAACAGCATACGCATTATAGTCGCGATTGGCATCACGTCTCTACCCGTGACAATCCCGCTGATTTGGTCTCGCGGGGAATTAAACCTTTCGAAATTATTAATAGCAGTCTTTGGTGTAATGGTCTCAATTGGTTGAAATTAGATCAAAGTTCCAGACCCTCGCTTAATATTGCAGACATTCCACAAGAATTGCCTGAAACAAAGCAGAACGTTGCAACTTTTTCCGCTCAAATTGTAAATAATCATTTGGAATATTTGTTTTCAAAATATTCGTCTTTAGGTAAATTATTAAGAATCATTGCGTACTGCCTTCGTTGTTATCATAACATTAAGGTTAGAAATATCGAGGATAGGAAAGGTGGCATCTTAAGTCAAACGGAACTTACATTAGCAAGAGACCACCTTGTTAAAATCGTTCAAAATTCTTGCTTTTTATCAGAAATTCAGGAACTAAAAGGGTCTAATTCATAATCTTTAGGAATTCATTATGATTGTCGTCATCCGATACTCCTGCCGGCTAAACATGATTTTACCAGCCTGGTTATAAGACAGGAACATTTAAATAACTTTCACGCTGGCAACAACACCACTCTGGCGGGTGTGCGAACAAATTATTGGCCTTTAAACGCTCGAAATACTGTAAGAAAAATTATTAACGATTGCGTAACATGTTTTCGTGCCAACCCTGAATCTTCTCAGCAACTAATGACTGACTTACCTTCAGCCCGTGTGCAGCCTTCGCGACCATTTCTTATTAGCGGTGTCGACTACTGCGGTCCATTTATAATCAAGGAAGGTAGTCGTAAAAGTAAAAAAACGCGAAAGGCATATGTCGCAATTTTTGTTTGTTTTGCTACGCGGGCAGTCCATATATAAGTCGTGTCTGACGTTTTATTGCAAGCAGAGGCAAGGTCTCTGATTTATATTCGGACAATGGAACGAATTTCGCAGGAGCATGTCAAATCTTAGTAAAAATCACTATAAATCAATTTCAGAAAGCTTAAATAGCCCTATTAATTGGCATTTTATTCCTTCCAATTCACCTCACTTTGGTGGCATTTGGAAGGCAGCAGTTAAATCAGCCAAGCACCATTTAAAACGGGTAGCAGGTACTGCCTCGCTGACTTTTGAGGAGATGTGTACGTTAATGTGTCAGATTGAGCCTATTTTAAACTCCAGACCACTTACTCCCATTAACAACGATCCCAATGACCTCACCTGCCTTACTCCCGCTCACTTCTTGGTTGGCGAATCACTTATGACAATAGAGGAGCCTGATTACCAGAATATGACAATGGCTCGTTTGGACCGTTGGGAAAGGATTCAGCAGGTGACGCAACACTTTTGGCGCCGCTGGTCTAGGGAGTACCTAACCCAATTCCATCAGAGAGGAAAATGGAAGGTTACCAAGGGCCCTCAACTGCAAATAGGGCAAATGGTGGTTATACGTCAGGACAACTTCCCACCGTTAAATTGGCACCATCCAGGTGCGGATGGTATCGTGCGTGCAGCGACCGTAAAAACTTCTAGTGATAGTGAAGTGCGTCGTGCTGCAGCGAGGTTATGTGTTCTTCCGATTAAAGACTGACATGCTGACAGTGCTCAATTTACAAATAAACACTAATGTGCTATAGTATAGTTTTAGTAATAAGAACTTACGGCGGGCGGCATGTTCGTACCTCAAAATCTTATTAGTAATTGTATAGGTATAATAATTCTTGTAATTTTATTAGTTCAGATAATCAAATTTAATTTAAAATGTGCGTGCTAATTTTAGCATTATTTATGTATTATACCTTTCCGTTCCTTCTTTATTTCAGTGTCAGTAAAGTAAGATTTCATTTAAAACAAACTTAAAATGTTAGGGGCAAAATCTTTTCCTTTCTATGTGAGCCATTCCCAGGTCAAATTCCTAATTTGTAACACCGAACATGTGTTTGCTATAATCACCCTACTATAGTTTTTGTCACCCCCATTTCTTTTAGTTAAATAGTTCTTGTATATTATATGTATCAAGTAATAGTTTTCCAGCTTTAGTGAAACAAACACGTATGCAAAACGTGCCTTTTATTTTATAAGATTTCGCTATTGCAATTTACTCCCGGACTAAGACGGTTACTTAGCTTTAAATTTTAATTCAGGTGTATTGTTTGAAATATATATTTTAAAAAGGGTAAAGCATTCTTTTATTTCTTGCAACGCACAGAATATATTCATTTAATTACGAGCAAGTGCATGTAGTTGTGCAGCAGCTACATAGAAGGTGTAATATTTGCCTTTAATAAAGAAAAGCAGAAGACATCTTCCCCGAGAACTTGAAGTTTTCAAAACATATGATCTGCTGGCTAAGAAAACCTGCCTAGAACCACCATCTAGATCTTGCACAAACAAACTCATTGGCACTTATTTGGAAGATGTAACATTAATAATACGAAGAGACATGTGGCTTCAAATGGATGGCGCGTTACCAAATTTCTGAATTGCCGTCTAAAATTTCGTAAATATTAATTACCCAAGATGGATTGATCGTGGTGGACCGGTTGCATGGCAGCTAGATTTCCGGATCATAATTCACTTAATTTTTGGGGTTATATGAAAGTCTCAAATAGAAGAGAAGAGTTATTGGAGTGCCCAAGAAATACGTGAAAACAAGAGGAAAATAAGACCCGTCACTGCATCTGTCGGCATGCGAGCACAAGCTTGTAGACAGGCAAGGAGAGGAAGGTATTTTGAAAATTAATTAAGCATAAAATTTAAGTTACTTGCTCATTCATTCATTTTGTTTGTTGGCTTTCAAAAAACAAATTGTTACTTCGCAAAATAATTTCATAGCCCTGTATTTCCAAAGCAAATAAAAATTAACCTACCACTTTTGCGTTTTTTACTCTCAGAATTGAAACTACTTTACGCTGCCGAAAGTTTGAACATTAGGAACACCTTGTGCATACATATAGTATAACAAAAAAAGGCTTACATAAAAGAAAAGAAAGACTTAACATACCTTGAATATCGAAACATTCATTACGCAAAAATGGTCTCACCTGAGATGCAAAACGCCTTAAGAATATACCGCTGTCAAATTGCAGAATTGCGTTTAACTCGATTTAGGAAAACGGAAGTATAAAACCGTACTGCACACATGATCAAATTATCAAACATTAACCGGGTTATCAAAAGCTAAGTGCATTTTAGCATGTATCAATACATAAACTGCTGCACTTACCTCTTGGCATATTGACTGCAGCAGTAGGCAGAAGAAGTCTAAGCATACTTTATTTAAGAATATTTTATTTTAAATAGTCAATCAACAAACATTGTAATGTACAAAAGAATATAAAAACAGGATGGAAATCTCCGATTCCATCAATAGCTATATCTGTAAGCTATGCCTCTGAAGAAACAATAAATAATTTTTCAAATAGAAATACCGGAGAATATCTTCAGATGCAATAAAATGATCAATTCTCTTCTAAATGGCAGTGTCATGTTACCAGTTTTACACGCAGAAAAAGTATAAAAGTTTGTGAGTACTCTGTTCGAAAAGTCTTCTTCTATCGTCCTCTTCGTCGTTTACAACTCTCGTTATATTGCTAACAGTACTGAATATTTTGAACCACATGAGGTAGGATAAGAAAGAATAACAAATATGATAAGAGTTGGTCCGAATGACATATTTATAGTCACCAACTACTTGCTCATTTAGAAAAGCCAATAAGACTAAAATATTTTATCCAGTTTTTGGTAGTAACAATTAATAAAGAGGAGTGGTTACAACGAACTGCAATAACCTCAAAAACATTACAATGGCTATTGAAACTGAAATAGTTTTGAACATTCAAGTCTTCTTCAGTCTTGTATGGGCATTTAATAGAACAATCGCTTCACTCATACGAAAACTTGTGTGCAGTCTAATTTTACGAATTTCATAACGAATAACAATATATACTGCTGCGCACTCTGGTGGTGCGGAAGTTTAATTACTTTTCGCTCTATTTCAGATTTATTCTCATGAAACACCGTTCAATGTTTCGTTTACCTTTAAACAATGAGTAAAGCAAAGCTTTGATTAAAACTGATAAAAAAGAATAAAGTACTCAATAAAATAAGATAATAAAACTGTTAACAGCAACAGAAGTGGTAATAGAAATAAAAGGATCAGCAACCAGTATGAACAACTGAACGACATAACCTCCCCCATATAATGAAGTAATTTTAAGTCGGGAAGCTTGAATTGCTTCGTCCCTCTGGAGTTCCAAAAATTTGTTAACAGTTTTATGAAATGGAACCTTTATCACGTGATAGCTTTAGAATGTTTGAGAAAATTCCACGTCCCAAGAAGATGAGAAGTAGTTACGATCTTACGTAGTCCTTTGAGGGCTTAAAAATGTCGTAACTCGAGCTCCGGTGAGCACTTACATACCTTTAAGTAAGTTTTACAGCTCCAACAGTTGATTTATGGTTTAATTATTCATGCTACTTGAAGTTTTTCTTTTGTTTTCTGTAAGTCGGAACGTGAGGTAGGTAAGTGCGTCGTTCATAACGACTAATGCGAGTTTAAGGAAGTAATCCGGGAAGATTATGAAATCTGAATTTCTTTCATCTAAAATGCTTTTATTGTTTGCATTAAGGATTATTATCTAGATGAAGTCGACGGGGGTTTCGCATTAAGAGAAAAAGTCAAGACAGCATAATTAAACCGAAAATATTTTTATTTTATATCTCCAGGGTATACTCGTTATTGGATTTTAGAAATATCTTAAGGAAAAGTTGAAATAAACCGAAACATTATTTCATTATCTGTAAATGAATTTGTTTCATTTTGCTTCTATTAAGTAATAAGTAAGGAGTCATTGTTTATTATTTAAGCAGTGTAATACGTACTTTATTTAAAGTTTTATTTATAAAACAAATACAATTTAAAATTAATACGATTGATACAAAATGTAGTTTAAATTCAACTAGCCCACAGCCATTTTCATAATCTAGAGGAAGATTTAAAGTCTTCTGTGTTTGAAGGTTGCTAGTGCCCCCCTTACGGTATACTAGTCTGCACTACACAATTCCATGGTGTCCATCTACATTCCACACGTCAATTAATATATTAATGAGTTAAAATATTTCTGAAACGTTTTAAACTAGTTCTCTACTTCAGAGCAGAACGAGTAAAATTTATAAATAGCCAGCATCAGCAAACAAACATCTGCCGGATCCACCTGGATGCAAGCGATCATTAATGCGATTGAATTTCATATCGAAGAATAACCAAAGCAGGGTTAACCAAGGCATGCGTCGTTTGCCCAAACGTACTAGCTTAGGCACAGCTGCACGTGCTCAATGCACAGTACCTACTGCATACAAGAGCGAGACAGAAAACGTGACCTTGCCACGCGCGACTCTGCAACCGCCATCGACACGTGCCGTTGATTCAGTAACCATTGCTCGCTTTTCAAAGACGATTTTTTGCAGAACCACACTCCGATGTAAGGTCCTGGGGTTGCTGTCACGTCAGTCTGGTGACTGCAGCTGTTACCTTCTGCCTGGTTTAGCAGCAATTAGTTTCTATCAGAATTATTGAGCAATGGTTTTTGTTTTTAAAAAAGCTAAGTTTGTTGATCGAATATTTATGTATAACCTAACAGCCACTCAGTAAAATAACATACAAGCCAAAACCGACACGCCTGCTTGGTTTTCTTCTTAAAAGAGAATTTATTTATTTTTGTGTAATTTAATTTTATCTTGGATTTAATTAATTCCTTCTCTTAGCCTTTCTATAGCGTCCATCAATACATGGGCATTAATGTAGATACCATTTGAATAAAAAAATCAGGTATCTTATAATGCCGTGTTCGTTAATGCACGTTCCGTGGTATACAACAACCTGTGTAAAACCGATACAAGCATTGTCGCGTTCAAGTTTCAGGTTAATCTGGTCTTTGCAGACTGAATATTCTTGCATTTAATAACGTTTATTCTTTACATGTTGTGTAAAAGGATAATAGTAAACTTCTCCAGGCTTGTTGTTTGTGATTTAAGCGGTTTAACTTTTCAGGAAGATCGCCTTTCGTTTCGATAATAAATGCAACAGTGCAAGCCATGCAGTAGTTATTGATTAAAAGTTCATTGTCTAAGTTATTTGCTTTTTGAGCTTTGTTATGCAATATGGTATTGTTAAGATATACAGACTTGATTTTTCCTGTGCCCTACTACGGTTAGTACAACCAACGTACGTTTGTGGCCAAAAATATGGAAACAACCATCAATCTGGTTATCTGTAATTTAACTTACTGTAAGTGATGGTTACGTATAATAAATAATTTAAAGATTATTTAAATGTCCTAGAAATTTTTTGCAAAATTGCACTAATCGCAGGTGTAAATGTAATAAACTTTTAAATTTTATTATTTTGACCGCGATTGTATATGAAAAAGCTTAGTAAAGTCACGTTGGAAATTACAGTAAAAGTTTGTGTTCTTTTTTTATCTGCAGCACACGTAATGTGTTCTTACTGAAATGTATGTAATTTTACTGAATTATTCAATAAATTCAAATTTTCAAATAACGGCAAAGATATTTGATGAGAAAAATGTACCTTGTATCGAACCAATCTTCATGATGAAGATAAAGGCAGGACAGAGCTGAAAAATAAAAGAATAATAAACTCAAAAGTTGCTTCGTATTAACCAGAGAATACTAGTGTAGTTAATTTATGTAAAGTAGCAGAGCAAAGTGAGTGTACTAATAGTTATCAAGTTTCGAATTGGAAAAGGAAATGAAATCACTTACTCAATAAATCTTTAGAAAAAGCGTAGCATAGTAATATAGTAATAATAATAATAATAGGTTTATTTATTTAGCAAAGTGCAAACGGCTTTAAATGCCTTTTACATGCAATTGGTGATACAATAATTTTACAACATTAGATAATAGTAATAAACATAACTTGGGTATAAATAAAAATAACAACATAACAAAGACTTTAAATACATGCAATATAAATATAAGTATAAATAGCAATAATAAAAAACACAAAAATATACAACTAGTACATACTTATGTATGATTCTATCTGTGATATATCGATGGAACTAAGATAAAAATAAAGATTTATAAGCTTTTGTAACTATATTATTAATATGTTGATCGAAGGAAAATGTATTAGTACATAGTACGCCTTGGTGCTTAACTTGAGATTTTTCATTTAAAGTAGCACCATCCAACTGAAAGGTGTAATTAACTGCAGATTTCACTTTGCAGAATTTCACCGTGCAACACTTATTGACATTGAGCGTAAGAGCGTTTTCGACAAACCACTTAGAAGCTCTGTCCAGATCTTCTTGAAGAGCACTATGTTCAACTGCACTATTCACTACGTGAAATATCTTAAAGTCATCTGCATATAGTACACACTTAGCACGGACAATAGATTCAGGCAGGTTGTTAATAAATAAATTAAACAACAACGGTCCGAGACAGGAACCCTGCGGCACCCCTGATGTCGGCGAGAATCTTGTAGAGGAGTTTTCATTTATTAATACGTAGTTTTTTCTGTCGATGAGATACGAATTTATCAGATTCAATGCACTTTTACTAAAACCGTATTTTGCTAACTTTTGCCCAAGTATTTGAAACGAAACAGAATCAAATGCTTTACTCACGTCTGTATATATGCAATAAACTTGTCCACCTGACACAGTGTTTTCCATAATATATTCAGAAAATGCAATTAAATTAGTGATGGTGCTCCGCTTTTTTATGAATCCATGCTGACTTACCGAAAGAGATCTTGCTACTTGTTCATAAATTTGATTATAAATTAACCTTTCAAAGATCTTAGCCATTGTATCTATTACAGAAATGGGACGATGATTAGTAATATCAGCTTGTTCACCACTTTTGAAAATGGGGATGATTTTTGAAATCTTCCATAGAGTTGGAAATACCGATGTATTAATGGCAATATTGAATATAAGTGTCAGTGGGTATTTTAATATGTCTGCGCAACCCTTTATTACGTACGTCGGTATGTTATCTGGCCCAACTGAAAGTTTGGATTTTAATGAGTTAATAGCCAGTTCAGTATCATCCTCCGTTATTCTACGGAAATTAAAAACATCCAGATTATATTCTTTAGCAGTCGTCGATTCTTCACTATGTTGATGAATTTAAAACCCGGCAAATTTATAAAAAAAAAACAAAAATTAGAAAAACTTCATTGCTGCCCTGTCAAGAATAGGGTTATAAACTGCTTTACAAATTGATAATTCTTTTTAAATAAATAGAGGGCGCTAGAATTATTAATAGTAAAGGTTATTTTAGATCCATTGGAATTAAGATTTGAAACTATTTATTTCTTAGCTTCCTTTAAAAAAATTTATATCTTAAATTTGTTTATAACTAATAACAGAAAGAAATCAACAAATATAAAATTTATTTATTTTACATAAAAGATTAAATTTACAAGAGGTGTTGGTCTCTATCATAAAATAGCCTGGGTAGATATGACAATATCACAATTTCCTACTTATATTATAAAAAAGTAAATTTCTATATCAACAGCGAGGTGTAGTCATAAAAATTATATAAGCTATTTACCACAATACATAGGATTATTTACAACTTCAACTTGGATATCAAAATTTTGGGATTTTTTTCATCAGAATCGAACTCATGAAAATGGCGAATTTCTCAAACTAAATAAATGTTATAAATACTTCTAGGCAAATATTACATAAAAATTAATTTTTTACAGGTACTATAGATATGAATATTCATGTTGCTATAAAAACAGTAAAGACTTCTTAAACTCTAAAAAGATTATTGTTGGGTTGCTGTATCCCGTTTAATAAGATGAAGGTTAAATTTATAACTCATAAACACGCATAATTTACATTCAAGTAATTTTCCAGTAGCAACACTAATAGTTACATCAGAAGGTTACACTAGTTAGCATTATTTGCCATTGATTTAAATTAAATTTATAACTTTAATGTAATTTTACTTTAAATCTCGCTTAAATTACATTCAAGTAATTAACACTAGCAGCATTTACATCAGTAGGTAGCACTAGTTACCATTTGCTATTAACTTAAATTTAATTTATAACGTTTATGTAATTATACTGTAAATATCGCGTAAATTACACTTAACTAATTTTACATTACTAAAGTTATTAGCAGTCATAATCGGTAGATAACACTAGTTACCAATCGGTATTGTTTTAAATATAATTTATAGCGTTTATGTAATTATACTGTAAATTTCACGTAAAATACGCATTAGTAATTTTACATTAGCAAAGCTGTTAGTAGCTATAATCAGTATGTAACACTAGTTACCATTTACCATAGATTTAAATTAAATTTATAACTTTAATGTAATTTTACTCTAAATCTCGCTTAGATTACATTCAAGGAATTAACACTAGAAGCATTTACATCAGTAGGTAGCACTAGTTACCATTTGCTATTAACTTAAATTTAAGTTACAATGTTTATGTAATTATACTGTAAATATCGCGTAAATTACACTTAACTAATTTTACATTACCAAAGTTATTAGCAGTCATAATCGATAGATAACACTAGTTACCAATCGGTATTGATTTAAATATAATTTATGGCGTTTATGTAATTATACTGTAAATCTCACGTAAGATACGCATTAGTACTTTACATTAGCAAAGCTATTAGTAGCTATAATTAGTATGTAACACTAGTTACCATTTGCCATATATTTAAATTAAATTTATAACTTTCATGTAATTTTACTCTAAATCTCGCTTAAATTACATTCAAGGAATTAACACTAGCAGCATTTACATCAGTAGGTAGCACAAGTTACCATTTGCTATTAATTTAAATTTAATTTATAACGTTTATGTAATTATACTGTAAATATCGCGTAAATTACACTTAACTAATTTTACATTACCAAAGTTATTAGCAGTCATAATGGGTAGATAACACTAGTTACCAATCGGTATTGATTTAAATATAATTTATAGCGTTTATGTAATTATACTGTAAATCTCACGTAAAATACGCATTAGTAACTTTACATTAGCAAAGCTATTAGTAGCTATAATTAGTATGTAACACTAGTTACCATTTGCCATAGATTTAAATTAAATTTATAACTTTCATGTAATTTTACTCTAAATCTCGCTTAAATTACATTCAAGGAATTAACACTAGCAGCATTTACATCAGTAGGTAGCACAAGTTACCATTTGCTATTAATTTAAATTTAATTTATAACGTTTATGTAATTATACTGTAAATATCGCGTAAATTACACTTAACTAATTTTACATTACCAAAGTTATTAGCAGTCATAATGGGTAGATAACACTAGTTACCAATCGGTATTGATTTAAATATAATTTATAGCGTTTATGTAATTATACTGTAAATCTCACGTAAAATACGCATTAGTAACTTTACATTAGCAAAGCTATTAGTAGCTATAATTAGTATGTAACACTAGTTACCATTTGCCATAGATTTAAATTAAATTTATAACTTTCATGTAATTTTACTCTAAATCTCGCTTAAATTACATTCAAGTAATTAACACTAGCAGCATTTACATCAGTAGGTAGCACTAGTTACCATTTGCTATGAACTTAAATTTAATTTATAACGTTTATGTAATTATACTGTAAATATCGCGTAAATTACACTTAACTAATTTTACATTACCAAAGTTATTAGCAGTCATAATCGGTAGATAACACTAGTTACCAATCGGTATTATTTTAAATATAATTTATGGCGTTTATGTAATTATACTGTAAATCTCGAGTAAAATACGCATTAGTAATTTTACATTAGCAAAGCTGTTAGTAGCTATAATCAGTATGTAACACTAGTTACCATTTACCATAGATTTAAATTAAATTTATAACTTTGATGTAATTTTACTCTAAATCTCGCTTAAATTACATTCGAGTAATTAACACTATCAGCATTTACATTAGTAGGTAGCAGTAGTTACCATTTGCTATTAATTTAAATTTAATTGATAACGTTTATGTAATTATACTGTAAATATCACGTAAATTATACTTAACGAATTGTACATTACCAAAGGTATTAGCAGTCATAATCGGTAGATAACACTAGTTACCATTCGGTATTGATTTAAATATAATTTATAGCGTTTATGTAATTATACTGTAAATTTCACGTAAATTACACTTTAGTAGTTTTACATTAACAAAGCTATTAGTAGTTATAATCAGTAGCTGAGACTAGTTACCATTTGCCATAAATTTAGAATTATTTTATAACGTTTATGTAATTATACTGTAATTCTCACGTAAATTACACTTAAGTAAATTTCATTAAGCAATACTATTAGTATTAGTAATAATCAGTAGGCAACACTAGTTACCATTTAGGATTGATTTAAATTTAATTTATAACTTATATGTAATTTTACTGTAAATCTCGCGTAAATTACATTTGAGTAATTCCCCAGTAGCGTCACTAGCAAAATTTTTCTAAAGTAGTTACCTTTATGATTAATTAAAATTAAACTTACAACTTTTATGTAATTTTACCGTAAATTACAGGAATAAGTTTTCCATTAGTAATGCTAGTAATAGTTTTAATCAGTAGGTAACGCTAGTTAGCATTTCTAGTTGATTTAAATCTAATTTAGAACTTTTAAAGTCTGACGTAAATTACATTTAAGTAATTCTCCATTAGCAACACGAGTAGTAGTTTTGTGACATTACTTACCATTTACTATTGATTTAGATTAGATTTACAATGTTTGTGTACTTTTACTGTAAATCTGATATAAATTACATTCATGTAATTTTCCAGCAGCAACAGTAGCAGTATTTACATCAGTTACTAACTATTTGCTATTGATATGCACTAAATTTATAGTTTTTATGTAATTCTAATGTAAATCTCAGGTAAATTACACTCAAGTAATTTCCCAGTAGCAACACTAGTAGTAGTTACATCAGTAGGTAACACTAGTTACTATTTGCGATTGATTTAATTTTAATTTATAATTTTTATGTAATTTTACTGTAAATCTCTACTCTAAAGTAATAAAAGTTGGAAATTTTGACTACACCTGTAAATAAATCCATATTGTACATATAATCCCAGTTTCAAGAGTCACATAAATTGGTTCATAAATCAAGAATATATTATAAGTATAACAGTACAATAAAATAGATATGTCGCTATTTTAAAAACTGTAAACTGTTTAACTAACAATTAATACGCGATAGAAAAATAGCGCCTGCAGCCATCTAACAGAATTTGGGCAGAAATCTTAATACAATCTAAAGAAGTTGATTTGTCCAGAAACTGGCTTGTGTCCAATTACTGTAGGGTTTACCCTAGTAAGACACAGTAATTCAACATATGAACCATGACAGAGGTAAAACTCTTCCTAGTTGCACGCTGAAACGTCTAAGTACACACCTTTCATTAAATATATATTGGCTTTGTAATTATTTAATTATTTTTTTTAATTTGTTTTCTATTTAGAATTAGTGCCCGTAACTCCGCCAAAGTTTGAAATTACTACAATTATGATGTAATTACTCTTTTGTTCTGCGAATTAGATATAATTATAATTATTGCTTTTACTTACCTAATTCCTTAATATATCTGTTTATTATTTGGAACTAAAGCAACGAATATGAATTATTGAATAAAGTACAACTCCGTTGGATATCAATATTAAATAGTTTACTGTTGAACATGTCTTATAAGTATCGAAATGCTCCCGTCTTACTCATCATAAGTAACACTAATTACTACAATTATACAATATTATATGTATTTATAAAATGTTTAAAATGTAAAATTACTTTAAGTTGCTTTATATCAATTATTAAAACAAACTGCGAAGTTTCACATTCATACGCAGTAAAAAAACGTGAATATCTTTGTAGTAACAAGTCTCTAGTTATAACTGTTAAAACTAAGCAATTTGAAAAGTTACTAAAATTAGCTGGAATTTCAAAATTTTACAAATCTAAACTTAATGTAGGTACTATTATTTATGTACAGATACCGTTTTTAATTTAGTAATATAAATTTGACCTTAAATTTTGCTTAGTTGTTCATTACGTTTTACTTTGTACTGCTACATTAAGTTATTTAAAGATTTGTAAAATTTGAAAATTCGCACCAATTTTAGTAACTATTGAAATTGCAAAGTCTCATCAGTTATAGACGAAGTTAAATACAACAGACAGCTGATTGTTGCCATTTTTTGTTAGCGTCGTTATTGCGCACACGCTTCACATGTCAAATAAACTGTCAAGTATGTATTAGTGTCAATTCGTTTTATTTACTCTGACTAGAGTAACATGAACACTAACAAACTTTTTTTCCCAATTTAGATACCTTTTTACCGGCTTTTCTTCTTTAAGAAAAACTAAATTAGAGCGAATATTGTTATACTTTTAAAGTAGAATATTATAAATTAAATATTCAATCTATATATAGAGCTAATTAATAATACAGAGAGAAAATAGATTTTTGTTATATAATAGGGTGAAAAAAAGTGTTCTACTCTAAAATCTTTTTGCAGTACACTAAAAATCGTTCACGGGGCTATTTTGAAACCTAACCGAAGTTCTGATATTGAGGCGTAATGCGCATTTTAAAAAGCTAAAAGCTGCTTTTAAGCAATGAAAATAAATAAAACTAACCAGTCGCCAATGAATTCTAATCCTATACTAAACATAGGTGCGTTGATGTTTGTTTATGTGAAAGATTTAAGCACTTTGATGTTAATTTGTAGTGTTGCCAATCTATCAAAAAAAAGTTTTATTATATAAATTAAAAGTAGCTGGTTAATGGTAATCACGCAACTATTTTTACAAGTCGGTAAAATAAATTGTTATTATTATAAATATGGTTCTTACGGTTAAATTAAATATTTAACGTCTTGATATAAACTTATAGTAATTTAAGCTTATATTTTCCAGAGAGGTCACGAGTGTAAAGCAACTCATCGCATAGGATCCCCAGTAACTTTACGATTTGGTCCCTGCAGGAGCCGGAAGCGGTACAGACCAAAATATTGCGGCCTCTGTACCATCCCAGGAGTAAGCTGCGAGCCTCTTCTGAGTACTACGGTCAGAGTAGAATTTTTCTGTCAGGGACCACGATTAGCCACAGAAAACAGCTCCGAATTACTGCCGGAATATTTAGAGCCAGGGGAAGATATTTGGTCGAACGAAATACCAGTAAAACGGGATTCGCATACAAAAATCTTAACAGTCTCTGTGCAATGGGTCCTTAAATGTAGATGTCAGGCAGACCCGCCGAATCCAACATCGAGTACAGGGGAAATAATTTTACATCGAGTACACCGAACTGCTGCACCATAAAATGTGTGATCGACATGTATATTTTCGCATATCATTTTATTTCCTGTAATTATTGATAACAAGTGATCATCAAAAAGTGTGGTATATTAAAAAAAGATATCGTTCAGTGTTTGATAAAAATAAATGTGTGGAAGCGGGAGATTTCGAATCGGCAAAGGCGGTTGGCCTTGATGTGTTTATGGTGTCTTTCAGAAACACGCAACTCACTGACACACGTTTTAATATTGCTTATCTGTGCCTTTTTGAGTACTTTATGATATGATAAAAAAATCGATTCTCAAATACGTGTGTATTACATATTATTGTATAGTGATTATGGAACAAATTAAATGGGTTTTTGTGATCTTGAATGATCTTAATAATCTCTAAATAAAACTTGCGTGACATATTTTGAGAAATATTAATAATACCTTTTTGTATGTTGTTAGTTGGTACAAATACAGTGCTCGCCCGTGTAAAATTTGTTGCTGTAATCAGTCGCAGGCAATACTTCTACTAGAATTAGCTTATAAATCAGATGTAAAACTGTTCCAGTAATAAGGATTTAGTTAGAATGTTTCCATTTGTTTATTTTGGATAAAATGGGATGGCAGTTATATAGCTGGATCACCTTCACTTCCTTCACTTACTTATTTTCATGGTATGCCCTTAAATAGAATTTTTTATAATACTAGAATAAGAAATAATGTAATAGCATCTTTATTTTCGCTAATGAGTTTAACTTAAAAGCTATAGAAGATAACTATTGAAAGCTACTAGCACCTATTAGGTAGCTTTTCTGAACCATCTGCTGCTTAGTCGCCCAGCCACGCCCCTTCTGACGCTCATGGTAGCTAACGATTTAAACATTGTACCTAATCTGCCCTCTAGTACTTCCCGCATCGACACATTCTGACAGAAACCCTCTTCTTTCAAACAGGTAAGTTTAATTCAAAGAGGATTTGCTGTAGGGGATATGAGTGATGGCATGCTATACCTTTGCATGTTGAAGTGTTACTTCAATGTTAGAAGGTATTCTTCGAACCTAACTTTTAGAGCTCAAATCTCACCACGACGTCTTGAGGTGGCTTAAGAAATACATGAATCAAACATTACACCCAAGTTCTAGATTCTCGCCTAAAATAATGCACACCTATATAGTACTTGTCCAGTTATTCCCAAAGTAGTTGATGTATGTAACCTCTCTCCAATTTCACCCTATTACACAAGCTTGGAATTCAATTTAAAATAGTAAATAAAAGATGCCGAAGAATGCAAAAGATACTGATGTAAAAGACATTCAAATGAATGAATAAATAGAACAGATTGAGTTTTTTTTAGAAGAATCAATACTAACCAATTTTGGTGTTGAACTGCTTAGGCCCAAACGACCCTTTAAGAACAAGATAAGACTATATCAAAAAATTTTGATTCTTTGTATTCATCTATTGGAAATTGTTTTACACATTTAACATTTGAACCAATTCTTGACGCAGTGTCTAGCCTTTGTACCTTAACTACAAAGCAAGATTAAAATTAAAAAAATGAAGAAGTAAAGAAACGCGTCTTCTTTTCTTCGGCGCTGCACCGTTTCAACCTAGATTTCTCTTTGATTTGTAGCAGTTAAATAGAATACTTAAGAGTAATCTTCCGCTCTAGCATACCTATTTATTTTAAATGCTATTTCAGATTATTACAGTTAGATTATTTCTATGAAGTTTCTACAAGCAATAGCAAATAGATATTCATTCACAGTTGCACCAAAACCTATGAAGATGCGATACCAAAAATTAAGACATATGAAGTAGACAGCACACTCAAAGATTATTCTAATTTAACAGAAGTTGTTGGGAAATTTTAATTCACTGTACTTAGTATATTCTAAATGAGAGTAGGAACCATTTTTCCAACTATTAATAATAATGACAGATGCTGCAAATACTAGACGTTTTTTAACGTAGCTCATTGTGAGAGAGAGAAGAACCTTTGGACGAAGCCTGCACAAAAGATCAGAATGGAGCGAAATGCTTTCGACTATGTAATCTGAAAATATGTGAACTTCTCAACTACAAACATGATCAGCAGTTACTACATACACTTTGCCTTTATCTGTGACAACTCATAACGTAAAAACGTTTGAATAGAGCAAATCCAACCAAATCCAAGCCCTCGAAAATCTTCAAAACTAGAGAAGGCCTTCTAGAGAAACTAGAAGCTTTCCCTTTGCCGAATGTTAGTTCAAACGTTTTTAGTAACTTCAGAGTCTTTCAAGGACGTTTTTGCTTATCTGAATATTAAAATCCTATTACGTCTCATTGCGCTATGCAGCATTTAGATTGTAAGGGAAGACAGCACGCTATATAGGTAGAGGAAGAGCGGGCAAAGTGGCCAAGCTAAGGTTTGGTGATTTTTTTAAGCTGACTTGTAATCGACGTAAAGGCATCAGAACTAGTGGATATATACTCCAAGACGATCCTGCCACAAATATAACTTTTTAATTACCTTATGCTTAAGTAAAGTACTGTAGTGATTAGCATGCCTTGGATAGGCAGTAAGTAGCCCAGACAACAATAAGTAAACAATCACCAATAATTTTATAATTTGCGAATCAGACATTCACTGTCTCGCTTTATAAATCTAAATAAATAAAGCTCTTATCAATCTACAAACAGCCGTTTATTCAAAGTAGTACGAAATACTACATGTGGTGACCCCTAAAAGAATTTTTCAAAAAGTACTCAAATTGCCACTTTATCCGACGTGATCGGATAAAGTAGCCACTTATCTCCAAAATGAAGAATGAGCAATTAGAGCCAGTGTAAACTTACAAAAAATATATGAAAAATATAAAAAATAAAAGAAGAACATTTCAAGTAAAATTAATTGCATGTTTCACAAAGGAAAGAACTGCTGGTTTCTTCAACTCCAGCACAGAGTTCGTGGGCCCAAAAGAAACATATTTGGTACTGGATCCATTGTTCTTGTAATCCTGAAGCTGAAAAACTTCGATCGTCGTCATCGTCATCATCAAAAGACACTGTTCTTGAGTTAGTTTTTCTGCGCTAGGTGGTTTTCTTTCTATCATTGTTATTTATTTTTTCTCCTCTGCTGCTTTTGGTTTTTCAGCTTTTATTGTCTGCTTTGCTTCTTTCCTAGCTTTTGCAACTTCAAAATCATGCCACAATGTCGTTTAAGCTCACTGAAAAAAAGTTCCCGGTCGTTGATCTGAGGGGGGAGTACTGACACTTTCATCTGGTTGTATGGGATGAGCTGGCTGGACAAGTGTAGCTGGCTGCACAGGTTGAACTAGCTGCGCAGATGTAGATGATACTGCGACATCTAGAGAGAAACAAAATCTTCTTCTTTGGAGATGTTAAGTTAATAAACTCAATATTCTTCGTCTGGGTACAGTGACCATCTAAAACAAGCAACGCAGAATCCTCTTTTGTTAGGCTTAGCATGTTTAAAAAGTGATGAAACCACTGAACAAATAGTTGAATTTGCATCTATTCAGAAGTCCCGTCTATCAATTCTATTCTCTGACGTGGGAATGTTAGTAAAGGAGGGATATAGGCACCTCTCGCTGCCATGCACAAAGCTGAAGTTGGCAGCACCTCTCTCTCTCAGCTGAAGAAAGTGAGCCATGAAATAATTAAAACAGATTAGTAAAAGTTTGACAAGTTTATTATAATCTACCTAACAATAAATAATCACTTGTCGTCTGCCGTTCAGGGCTATTACTTTAGAGCTTTTGGTCCGCACGGTTACAATCCCAGTCTTATGTACATTGTAGATTTGGTGAGCTGGGTAGGTGTGACGATCTCTCTCTGCATCGAGAATGTCAAATAATCTTTGGACAATATCTTTGTTAAATGGGGAAGCTCTTGCAGCTGAGGTCGGTTCAGGTGAGCTCAAAGTTAAGTTTGAGGGACTCTTCCTGAAGCTGAAGTTTAGCCAGTACGCGACGTTTCTTAAGTAAGTTATAGACATGCCAAAAAAACGAATTTACAAGCGCAGCAGGTGATCCACAATATCCTTGTTTTCTGCGACATCCTTGTTTTTATTGAGGATCCTTCTTTTCAAAGTATTTCTGGGCTCTCTAAAGGTAGTTGCAGCAGTTGAAAACTTCATTGTCTCTCTCACCGCCTGGATAACTTGTAGCATTACATATGGATCTCAAATGTTGGAAAAAAATGTTGGTACTCAGATTGATGCCACCACACGAAAGTTGTGCTACCTGAACAAGCTTACGAAACAATGCGATCGTTCAAGCGGGATTTTGTAGCCAAAATAACACTCTTACAAAACAATTTCGTTCAGAAACCGTAATTCTCTTGGTTTCAAAAACTACTAAAATCATAATAACTGCAAGAGACGACACGCTAGCCGAAACGAGTTTCCCAAAATGGCTGGCGGCAATGAGTGGAACGAATTCAGGTGTTAACCGCGCGATCGCAGCACCTGATGACAGTTTCCGTAACACCTTTGACCGCTTTGCCAGCCCCTCCCCTAATCATGTTGGGTAAAAACCATCTTCAGGGATAAAATTACCAATATGTTTATGTTCACTATTAGTTGCATTTTACATTTATTTATTTTTTCTTTACATGAATCGTTGCACTGATCGAATAACTCATGAAAGAAGCTATTAAATATTAAAAGACAGTTGCAAGCAGTCTTTTACAGACAGTTTGAAACAATTATAAACCTACATTGAACTATTATCTCAATTTTTATCCAACCCTGTTCCAAATTACCCACATCTACAAAAACTGTAAGGGTTGCGTAATAGGTGCTAGTATTTAATTTACTTTTAAAATGCATCATTATTTCTTAAAATGTAAACAAGAATCTAAACTTGGACCCAACTTTATAAGCAGCATTATCTTTGTAAGCGGAAAGGAGAGGGTGATCATCTTACATACTTAAAAGGAACGCTTCCAATTTCTAGAATGCATTATTATAAATTTTCATAGGTAACAATTAGATGAAATAATATTAACTAATGCTTGGTGCCCTTGATTTCTGTATTTAAATTAATTGTACCAAACTTTTAATCTTACGTAGACATGAATTTCCAGCTGTATATATTTAGACTGGAAACGCATGGGCTTGATATAGGTATATAAAAACGTTTATAAAAGTAGTAGTGGTATTAATACTAAAAATCTGTTCATAAAAACGATGCAGGTTAAGCACCCGCACCCCGGTGCTTAAGTTTGCTTCCGTTTTAGCCCAATAAACGTCTACTATAAATCTTATGGACGCTTTTATATCCCTATATCAAGCCCATGCGTTTCCAGTCTGTATATACAATGCAAATTAGCTACACTAAAGTAGATATTACAAATTTAGTGCAATTGGTCATAAGAGATATTTCTAAATGAGTCTGAACAACCGAATTGACTAAACAGAAATGATGTCTAAAATAAAATATAATAAGGGTAACCTCGTTATGATTTTTATGCTTAAAAAAGAATAATGAGAGAGAAAATGGAAAATTTCACACAAACACACATACATAACACGGTAGACTTTCAACACCCTAAGTGCACCTTCCAGCGCAAAGGACTGGCATGATGATAAAATGCTCTCAAGACAGCACATCCGGCTGTGAGGCCGTGATAATAAATAATAAATAAAATAATTCAAGGTAGAATAACTTGTATACTAGTGTTTATTTTAATAAAAATTACAATTTTTAGATATAAATTTCGATGGGGATAATACTATACATAATATGTGTTTTCCCGATTTTATGCCCTTACAGCGATTTGTAAAAAGAGATAAAAATATTACTATATATAAAAGAGAAAAAAATTTGAGCGGCCGCGGATATCGTTTTTCGATTATCTGATATATTCGTGTCTGAGATTGTATTGTATCATTGTAAATATTGTGTAAACTTAGACATTAAAATAAATATTATTATATCTATTTGTGTTTTCTTTGCCTAAAAACTAATTAAACATGCTGCTTACCCGAAATGCTAAATAAATATTTCAATCTTGATTATACAATATCAAAACAACAAAAAATGTTCAATGGGGACGAATATCAATCTTAATTAAACATAACTACAATTACAGACCAAATAATAATAGATCTTAAGGAATAAAAATATAATAATAATTATGTAGATAAACATCCAAAATCAACTAAACGGATACCTTAGATTGGCGATAATTATTTAAAGATATTGTTACGCGTGGGTTTCGTGACACCCTGTATCACTTTGACTTTGTGCCAACCTGTATAGTTTCTTTGGGAATTTTTGCATTCTCCCTATTTTAATTGCCGTTCTGAATTTGTTGAAAGTCTTTTCTTTCGGTAAGACGTTGTTACTTCTTTATAAGTACGTTGTTGTTTCGCTAGTTATTTCAAACTATATAGCAACAGTAGCAAAATTATTAATTCTGACTAGCTTAACGTAGCTAACATTAAGAAACCAAATCTATCTTTAAAGCAAGTATTTACTTCAAAAGTTTGTATTTTGGTTTTCCTATACGTACTTCTCCAATTATTTTAATTTAAGCTTACCTAAGGCATTGTATTTATGCAAAAATAACCAAGAAAACAAAGTTATGTATCAAGTATACTAATATTTATCATGTATTATAATAATTAAGTACGGCAAGAATAAAATATCTGTATGTTAAGCCGGCGCCACACATGCGGTATTCGCCGAACACCGAGTAACGAATGTTTGTTATTCGGCACAAACCTATTAGCGTGGATGGACGATTTTAGGCAAATTATCGGGATTCATCAAATACCGAACATTTTCCGCTATATGTCGGTAACAGTAAAATAACATACATTAAGTATTCGGCGAATACCACATGTGTGCCGCCGCTGTTAACTATGTAGGTCCAATATTATAAACAATAATTATTATATTAATGTATGTAATATTATATTTTAATGATACAGGGTGAACACAATAAATGTATTAAAAAGAAATAATTGACCATAGACTATACACTACAGACCATAGACTGTAGACCATGGACTATAGACCATAGACTATAGACCGTAAACTAGAGACCATAAACTACAGACCACAAACTATAGAGTATGGACTATAGACCACAGACTATAGACCTAAGTCTGTAGACTATAGAACATAAACTATAGACCATAAACTATAAATCAAAGACTAGAGACCATAGACCATAAACCATAGCCTATAGACCATAGACTATAAACCATAGCATATAGACCATAGACTATAAACCATAGGCTGTAGCCCATATACTGTGGGTCATAGACTATAGATTACAGAGTACAGCCCATAAACTATAGACCATAAACTGTAGACCACAGACTATAGACCATAAACTGTAGACCACAGACTATAGACCATAGACTATAGGACATGGACTATAGAACATAGACTGTCGACATTAAACTATCGGCAATAAATTATAAACCACAGACTATAGAACATAAACCATAGGCTGTAGAACATAAATTATAGACCATAAACTATAGACCATAGACTGTAGACCATAGACTGTAGACCATAGACTATAGACCATAGACTATAGATCATAGACTATAGACCATAGTCTATAGACCACAGACTATAGACCATAGTCTATAGATAATAGAAGATCAACCAGACTATAGAAAATAAACTATAGATCAAAGACTATAGACCGTAGACTATAAACCATAAGCTATAACCCACATACTGTGGATCATAGACTATACACCACAAACTATAGAACATAAACTAGAGACCATAAACTACATACCACAGACTATAGACCAAAGCCTGAAGACGATAAACTATTGATCATAGATTATAGATTATAAACCATAGACTATATACCATAGACTATTAACTATAGACATTAGACTATAGACCACAGATCATAGACCATAGACTATAGACCATAGATTCTATGGTCTGTAATCAGTGGTCTATAGTATATGGTCTATAGTATATGGTCTATAGTCTATGGTCTATAATCAATAGTTTATGGTATATAGTCTATGGTCTATATTCTATGGCATAGAATATAGACCATAGACTATAGACCACAGACCATAGACTATATACCACAGATTCAAGACCAAAGTCTGCAGGCTATAGATTATATATTATAGACTATAGACCGCATACTACAGACAATAGCCTGTAGCCCACAGACTATAGACCATAAACTATCCACATTATAATATGGACGATAAACTATAGAATATAGACTACAGACCATAAACCGTATACCAACAACTATAGACCATAAACTATAGACTATAAACTGTAGCCTATAGCCCGTAGACTGTCGAACATAGACTTATAAACCATAGACTGTAGACGATAGACTATAGACCATAAACTGTAGACCATAAGCTTACAGACCATAAACTGCAGACTATAGACAAAAGAGTATAGACACATAGAACATACAATACAGATCATGGACTATAAGCCAGAGAACATATCGTACCTATGAAGGAGGTTCACAAAAATTTTAATCTTTGATCTCATTCATATTGATTTTTTGATCGTTTTTCTATCTCGTAAAGACTGAGATTCCAATTCAGGAGAGGAGGATCAAGATATCAACTGATTTGTATGAAATTTTGGTTATAACTGTCTGTACCCTATTGTTGTAAGATAAGACCTTTGGAGGAGACATTTTAAAAAAAGATTACCTTACATAAATTACCTACAGACCATATACTATGTACTATAAACCATAGACTATCGACATTAAAACTATGGACAATAGAATATGAGCCATACACTATGGACCATACATTATGGATCGTAGACAATGAGTGGACAATGACATGGACCATAGATTATTTGCCATAATCAAAGCAGGTAATAATAATAAATTTAGAATATGGGCATTAAACTGTGGACCATATATTATGGGCCATATATCGACTATGGCACATAGACTATGGACCATAGACTACGGCTCATAGACTATGGGCCACAGACTATGGACCACAGACTATTGACCATAGGCTATGGACCAAAGGCTATGGCCTATACTGTCGCCCTAATCCCAAAGGGCGTATCTCAATTTTTTATACTTTACATTTTGCTGTCTACATACTCCTTAGGACACAGTAGTTTTCTTTTCTTAACAAACACGGCTATACTTCATGGTGCTATACATATAGAACATTATTAGACGTAGCTCCAAAAACGTAAAGCAAAGCAAGCAAAACGTAAGCTATATACTTAGTCGTAACTCAGTTATACTTAGCGAAATCGACGCATCTCAAACATACATCATATTTACTTTACATTAATTTTTAGAATTATTTTTATAAAATTTATGCCCTCCAAATATTTTTAAGATCCAATATTGGAGATTTTTATTTTTTTTTTAATTTGCGCTGATCAACATAAAATTCTCAATATGTCAAAGTTGGCTAGTCTTGAGATACGCGGACCATAGACTATAGACCATGAACTATTGACATTAAATTATGAACAATGGAATATGGACTATAGACTATGGATCATAGACGATGAGCATAGACTATAGTCTATGCTCATTAGGGTGAATCGATAAACCGTTTTTTTCGAAATCGGTCTACACCTAGTTCTTAAAGTTTGTGGTTGGTGGTCCCTATAACCCGTAAAAAATTCCAACTCGATCGGACAATATCTTCATGCTGCGCTTTTTAGTCAAAGTTTTAAATTTTTATGAAAAAATGTCAAAAATTTGCAATTTTTCCTGATGGTTTCTCGATTTCCGGAGTAATTTAATGGCAAAAATTACATTATTGTTGATAGTTATATTCCATTTAATGTGAAACCGCGTAGGAGCGTAAACTTTAAGGACATATTCAGTGAAAATGGAAATGTAACTATCAAGGACGCGTCAAAAAACTTGTGGCTAACATTACAGAAAATGGAATACTTACCAAACGATTTAGACTTTTCTCTATAAACGTCTTCAAAATCATGCTTTCTGGGGGAATCCAGAACACATACTTGTTGGTATGTTGGCATACAGTCGCCCAAATGTGCGTCAAAACGCGACAAAGAAGATCCTGGAAGCAAGAAAAAGCCAACGCCAACCAAACAACACCATTAGAAAGCTTGTACTCCCAGTGATCAACTTTAATGCCAAAGATTACACAGATTTAGTGCACTGGGAAAAAGAAGAAACAACAGCACACTTACTTACCAATGAAAACTTAAAAGAGATTTCAGCAGGAAAATACGATTCCCTACGAAAACTGTAGACTTTTATTGACCTGCCGTGCCATAGCCAGACAGTGGAACGGTGCATAAGAGATGTAACTGATGCATCAATTGCTGTATGTGGTTATGTCTCCCGAGATGGCTATATTAGAGCTTGATTGGAGGACAGCAAAATATTACCAAAGACTGATACCAAAGCGTGCTTTAAAACCTAAATAGACAAGTTTACCCGGGTGAGTTGGCTTTCGGCACTCGATTGCTGCCACCTCCTCGTGGTGAGTGCTGGATAGTCGATTAGTCGATGAACTATGAGCCTGCAGTTTACTTCCTTTCCTATTACCTTATCGTTTTTTAGAAAATTTAAGTCGGTGGGGTCATGTTATTATAGCTTGTTATTGCCTACCCAACATCCCTAACATTTCTGTATATTTGGCGTCTATTGACGATTTCTGACGAACTATGAAACCGTTTTGCCTGATTCAAACACACTCAATCGCTAATATTAATCAACATACCAGCAATATATGTAATTTTTTGCCATTAAATTACTCCGGAAACATCGAGAAACCATCAGGAAGAATTACACATTTTTGACATTTTCTCATAAAAATTTAAAATTTTGACCAAAAAGCGCAGCCTAAAGATATTATCCGATCGAGTTGGAATTTTGTATGGGTTATAAGGACCACCAACCACAAACTTCAAGCACTAGCCGTAGACCGATTTCGAAAAAAAACGGTTTTTCGATCCACCCTAATGATCATAGACTATGATCTATAGACCATAGACTATTAACGTATACTATAGACCACAGACTATAATGACCATGGACCATAGACTATGCACCCCCATACACTGTAGATCGTAGATTATTTGTCATAGAAATCAATGCAGGTAACAATAATAAATTTAGAACATGGAGATTAGACTATGGACTATAGACTATATACCATAGATTATGGGTCATGGGCTATACACCATAGATCATCCTATGATCATGGACTATCATCAGACTATGGATCATAGACAATGAGCTATATATTATAGATTATAGAATATGGATTGTAGTCTATGGAACATATACTACAGGTTATAGACTACAAACCACAGACTGCACACCATAGAATGTGGACCAAAGATTATTAAAACATTATTAATCAAAACAGGTAATGATAAATTTAGAATATGGACATTAGACTGCGGACCATAGATTATAGACTATATATATCCTTTGGGCTATAAACTATGCACCATAGAGTATGAGCCAGATTATGGATCATGGATAATAGACAATCGGCCATAGACTGACTATAGATCCTATTCTATGAACCATATTATATAGAACATAGATAATAGGTTACAGACTATAAACTATATACACTATGTACTACATGCCCTGAACTATAGACCACAGTCTACACGCCATAGGCTATAGTCCATAGACTATGTACCATTGACTATAGACATTCAAATATGGACAATGCATGATAAACCATAGACTACAGTATAAACCGTAGACCAAACAACGAATCATAGACTATGGACCATAGGGTATGACGATAGACTTTAGACGATAGACGATAGATTTTGACCGTAGCTGATGGACCATAGACTGTAGATCATATAATCCATAGTTTATGGTCTGTAATAACAGACCATAACTTACGGATTAAGAACTAGGAGCCTATACTATAGATCATAGACTATAGACCATAGACCTTGGACCATAGACTGTGAACATTATACTATGGACCATAGACTATGCACAATTGACTATGAACCATAGACTATTTATTTTCGTTGGTGTACTGGCAAACTTCAACCCTTTCTTCATGGTAAATTATGTATCTTTTAATGTATTTTTCTAAAAGGAAACAAGACGATGGCAACGGGGGATGAGGGGATTTGTCAGGCGTAGCTTATTTTGAACGAAAAATTTTAAATCTTAAAGCTTCAAAACTTTTCAATAGTTTGAATTTGTTATTTCTATTAACTTTACCTTTAGATATTTGTTACAGTAAACCTTCCATCCATCTCGGACATTTCCGTGCCGACTGTGTAGTCAAGTTCACGATTTGGTGTAGTCATAAGTATAAAATTACAAAGAACGGTTCATAAGTCGTAATTTAGACTATGGCCTAGACTATTAATAGACACGGCCCCGTAGAATCGCGCACTCATCTACACAATCGGCAAGGTCATACTCGGACCTCCTTACATCATTTAGATACAATGTCTTCAGTCAATTTGTAGAATTCCCCATATATTTGTAGAAATTTCTTACCAAATGATGCACTGTATAGAACTATTACTCATAGAGTGACAATAACAAAAAAGAAACCTAAAAAACACATTTACATTAAATAAAACATAAAAAGCTTTATCTGTGGCTCAGGATAGTTAGTTTCGGGCTGATGTTAAAACGATTCTTGTTATCTCTGATAAGACTATTCACGTTTTGTGGTAATTAAATATATCAAATGTCACAAAAAAATCATTTATTTTAAAATTAAATATTTTTGTACATAAATATATAGTTTTTACACATGAATTACTGAAATATGATCTTCTTTTTTAACATTATCATTATAATAATTCACAGACCAATTCGCTCTAGACACAATGTCGTCAATAAATTTTTCCCATCGTTTGTTCCAAACACTCAAAGCCACGTTTTTCTCATCTTCAGGCAAAGCACTATAAACAAAAGAATTTACAGCAAATTGTTTCAACAGTCTTAAATCCGCTTCCCGGCTTGCAATCCCCATAAACGCCATGTAGAAATCGTAGCTCAAACCCTTAGTGCCCCAAAAACTTGGATCGTCGTAGCTAATAACCACTGGATATCCTTCAGCTAATAAAGAAACAGCTGGATGGTTACGCATGTCATCCACTAACATTAAAACTTGATTTGATATTGGACATACTTCTATAGCTGTATTCTGTTTTTTTATTTGATCCAAAACTAGAGGGTGTTTATTTAAGGCATACCCATGCCCAATACGTTTGCTGCCTAGTAGAACTGCGTCTACAAGGTTAAAATCTGTGGCAGTACCATACCAATTGGTTTCTCCTGAGTGAAAATAAAAATTGATACCTTTAGAAGAAATATTTTTTAATTCTTTAATAAAATCTTCCAAAGGATAACCCAGATCTTCTTGTCCAACTAAATCGAAACCTGCTAACAATTTAGGATAACACTTATGCAGATCATTAACAATTTTCACGTAATCTACAGCTGTAGAATTGTTGGCTCTTCTTACAGGACCATAAATAAAACGCGCACCGATAAAGTCTGGATAATCACTCTTAAACTGATTTATCACCTCTTGATAAAATTTTGCTAAATCCATTGGGCCATACGTCGTACCATTTAAGTCATACACTGTTGGAAGGGTCCCTCTAAATTCCAAATATAACACATTATCTTCATACAGCTCCTTCAAGGCCTGATAGAAATGCTCTTGAAAAACAGGTTTGTATAATATCATAGAATCAACAGTACCAAATTTTTCCATTAGGGCCTTCCAGACCGCATTTATGTTTTTGTATGTTTCTCTAGGATTCTTAACATCTAACGTCATGTTAGATTTGAGCCATTTATTAAAATCAGGATATTGTTTTCTTAATACACTAACTAGCGTCCAATTGCAACGTTTATCGTCATCTGGATGCATCAAAAATTTTAAATCCAACTTTCCTTTGAGAATGCAACCGTATAAATTATCTTTAAAAGTCAAATTGTAAAGATACTCTTGAGACACTATAGAAGTATCATGACCATGTAAAGCAGCGCCTTTAGGTAGTTTCTGAATGAACTTGAAAACTTTCGACTTTTCTATGTCACATTTCGCAAGGAAAAAATGTTTTCCAGGTGCAAATACACCGGGATCTTTAAAACCAGCATCGTATTCTCTTAATTTGTAACCCATCAACACTTTATTTGCTATTTGTTCTTTTTCGTTTAGAATTATCGAGGAGCCCAGCATTTTAAATTCTTCTTGTTTAATGAAAGCGTTCCTCTTTTTCCAATAATCATCTTGATTGTCGGTAATGGTAAGTAGTGATTTTGTACTAATTGTAAGTGTTACCAAAACGGTCAAGATTTTGTTTACATTAATCTTAACCATGACAATTTTCAGCAGGGGTATCGTTTTTATTATTCTATAAAGCACTCGCGTAGATAGACGACAATGAACTGCTTAGACTGGTGAATGTTGAGTAAGTTTTTTATCGGAATGCCTTTAGAGAACGCGCAAGGTCAATGTTAACGGATAGTTTGGTGTCTACTAACCCGTATGGATATCTTTCAATAGATCCATTAACTAGTTTATGTTTGATTATTTGATAATCGTAAATCATAGTACGTTTACCTATTAAAAGTCAGTAAAATCTTCATGGCTTTCTAATTATTTAGTGTTCTAAGATGTTTATTTTTATTTATTGTATTGGATACATGAGCCTATTAAAAGTTCTCCAAATGGTATATTTATATGTTTAATTCGATTAGATTCTTTTTGACCGGAAATAAATAGCAGATTCATATAAACAAATGTTTTAAATAAGTATGTCTGATTAGAGATAGTTTTCTATTATTTTATTATCATGAAATGAATGTAAATAAATCCAATTAATTATAGCAGTTTCGCTGATAAAAGAATTAATTATAGTATGTACATAAAACGTAGCGAATATTTACTAAACAACCCGTTATTCTTTAGAGGTCAGCAAGAAATATTAAAATTTTTACATAAGACTTTCGCGAAACTATTGATGGCAACCTTACGTCACTACGATTTACCACAAAAAACTTCTTTTAATCAAACCCTCGTAATTCCTACGATAAATAATTGTAATGCTATATAGGACTTATAGTCACTTTTATTAACCAGCAGAAGTGCTACTTTATTTTCCGATTTCTGTCTGTAGGCCCCGTAAATTTCGAGAAATAATTGCCTGACTTGAAATCTAATTAACAGGTTGAGTGATATGTGTACAGCTTCGAGTTTATTTTTGCAACCCAACTCGACAAAGCATTAGTTACTTAAGTCAAGGCTCATAAAATTTTTAAACAAATAAGGACTTCATCATTGAAAAGCCCATTTAAAGGGTAATTCATAGACATGACCTGTGGTGGTGACATAGGCGTAACTAGGGGGGGTCCAGGGTGGGCCCTGCCCCCCCTAAAATGGCCATGGCCCCCCTAGGAAAAAGCCAATTAAGCGCCTGGATGTTTAAGGCTCCGTTATCGCGTAGGTAAAGTACCGCTTAAACAGCTCTGAAGAATTTCATTACAATTTTTAAAAATTGCACTTATGTAGTTTACATTTATTGTGCATGAGATCTTTTCTTAAGAGTGTTATCTAGTTTATATTATGCTTTATAGCAAATGCAAAATTACAAAAGCTATTTCCTTAACGAATAAAAAAATGTAAATTTTTAAAAACAAAACTATAGCTAGAGAGCTTTTAAAAATGGTACTGTGTACTTCCTAAATTATCGTTAAAGTGTTATTTGAGATAAAATGCCCGAATATACAACAGTATAAAAGAACTTTATGAACTAAAAAAAGGTCATATCCCGCGTTTATTCAAACATTTTGGTAAATGACAACTGTCATTCTTAGTTCAGGCTTTTGCTCATGTAACACGCTGTAGGCGGATCGAGTTAAGAAAGCGGGAAGTTTCAACAAGTTTGATTTGACTGTTAATACATTTAACGCATTTTCGTTATTGTTACATATTGCGGTGATCTTTGAAAGATAAAATAAAATACAATATCCACCGTTCCAAATATATTTAATAAATTATATACGATGGATTAAATTGAGAAAACACCACAGATATTCTTTATTCCTCTCAGCTAGCTCAGGTTTGCTCAGTAAAGCATAAATTATTTGAATTGCGAGACTCTTATTTACTTTATGCCTGGAAAGAAGGAAAAACTTATATCATAAGCACTAAAGCTCCTGCAAACTGGACAACTGCTGCTAAACTTTGAATTTAAAAGAATAGAACGCTGGATGCTTGCATTAACATCAATTAAACACATATGTAAAATTGAAAACACAAAAACTTTATTTAACAAACAAAATCAAATCAAATAGAACGTCAAAATAAAAATAAAAATGTTTTTCAAAATAATACAAATGTTAGATTGAGAAGTGACTTCTCAGGTTTGCTCAAACGTTATAAATAATAATAGAGATTTGACATAGGATAACTACGGTCATTCGTTTGAACAAACCAACACAAATAAAATTTGTTTATAAATAAAAAGATTATTTGTCCAATGAAAATAAATTTTATAAAAAGAAAATTAAATTGTTTTATTTGCTTCAAGTCAAATGAATACTGAAAAGAACTTGATAAGCTAAACCAAATAATTTAGTATTAAAGAATGAATTTTATAAAGTAATCATTATTTATAAACTCAACAAAAATTATTTATTTTTAACCAACCTGGTACATTGTAAAATAGTTCCCTTTTATATAAAAAATCCTTTTAGTGGTAACACTGCGATAAAACCAAACAGCTGACTTCTTGTTTATAAAATCGATACGTAAATCGATGAAGAAAAATAAATTCACTTGAATTTATTTAAATAATCACTTTCACTTTTTATAATAATTGTTGCACAATACTTAAATCTTCTTATATCCTTTAATAAATGTTCAGGTTAAACTTCAATTTATTTTAACTTTGTTTATAATGTGACATATGCGTCAAAACCATATGGTTAAAAATCTAACCTCAAATTTATTACAGATATTTTATCTGGAGGCTGGCATAGCTTCTGCCTTCAATGTTTTACCGACTGACTTTGTTCCAAATTGCCCCAGCTTATATAGTTTCTGCCAGAACAAATGAGAACTATGACACTTTTTACAAAACAGCGGAACATCGAGTAAGTTTGTCACGTCATTAATTCGGCACAGCTGATTTCAATTGTCACTAATCCTAATTCTATTATTATAGAATTGTAGGGCTTAGTACAAGGATCAAAAAAGTATTGGTCCGTCTATACACTCCACCAGTACATCTATGGTCCTAAAATGTATCGTAACGATGATATTCGAGGAAAATGTCTGACAATGTACAAAACTCGTTATGATTTAATTACATATACAATTTAACAAATCAAGGTTCATCCTTTACAAAATAACTATAGGAATACATGATATAGGTAATACAATTTGTTTATCCATAGAAATATCTTTACAATTTAATATAAACATAATTTTTACAGTACGAACTACTATAAATAAGTCAATTAATGCTTATGCAAGTGCCAGCTTAAATATGAAGTCAATGTAAATCAATTTATGCACAAAATGTCCAGCATACACTGCTCTAAACACTTGCATAAAAACAATGGTGAGGAAAAACAGGATAAAAGTCTATAAGAGTCAGTTAACACGAAACGAGAGAATTTTATACCTTCATTAATTGTAGTGATCATAAATCTTGTAAACAATTTCAAAGATTAATTGTATTGTATCAGTCATAGTAAGATTGACCTAATTAATCTATTTTCAGCAAATTAGCAACATAAACTTGAGCTGGCCTTCTGGAAATTAGAAAAATCTATTTGACGATAAACATCGTAAAGTGTAAATTTCAATATGGAAAATACTTCTTCCTAACAAGTGGGAAACCGTCCTAAAGTAACATGGGTTGCATAAACATGATTATAATCAAGCAATCTAACTAAATTATATCCTTTTTCTGAAATTGAAGCCTATTAATATTATACATGAAAAAGCTAGGTTATGTTTGCATGAAATCTTTATTTTTAATTTTTGATTTAAGTATTAATGAACCTAACTGTGGTCCTATCTATGACCTTTATATTAATTATACCCATGACATAACATGTCCCTCATTTAATTTAAATCCGATACAAAAATATTTATATTAACGTCGACAAACTATCGTTAGTGAATTTTCCAAACGGTGAAATGATTACACCGCAATATATTTTTGTGATTGTCGATGTAAAGTAACAGATTATTGTTTATATCCCTTCCCATACTTTAACCTTCCTAATATTTTGACTATTATTTGATAAATTCCCGAAAAGTTGTTTTTCTTTACAAGACCATGTGACGGTTAATTTTTGAATAAACTATTTCACTCTTAATTAGTCCTATTAATTTCTTAAAACGAATATATATTTTCAATATTTTAATATAGTAGGGTGAATATCTGCTATTTTATTTTAGTGTGTCTCTGCAAATATTTAATGAACTGTATTTTATATTATAAATATAAAATATTCGTAAGGTAGCAATCATTTTGCACTATTAGGTACGTTGGAATTTAAGAGGAAAAGCATTTACAATTTTCTAACAAAAATATTTGAATGCTGAAAATGTCTCTACCCTGGCATGTCTTTTCATGTATAAAAGTTTGATTTATTTGTTAATTACTAACTTTCCAATATTCAATCGTTGGTATTATTAAATCAGAAAGTTTTCTTAGTATCACTAGAAGGTAAGAAGTAGTGAAGATTAATACAAAGTTAAATTATTGAAATTTTCTTCATTGCCCATGAATTTAATGTCTCCTACCCTGCTTTTTTATATCTCTGATCAAATTGTCACTACCCTGGTTCTTGCGCAACCCCCTCGGGTTGCAATTTTCCCTTGGTCACCACGAAACTCCGAAAATACGTAATGTTTACTGGCCCACTTTAAATTAGTGTGAAAATAGGAATTACTTTTTAAATAATAAAACGCACAAACTTATTCTTATATTTTTTTGGTCATAAAAACGGGTAGCCAGCACACAAATAGGAGATATTCACCCAGTAATACTTTTCTTTTTCTTAAAACCAGCAAGAACAACTGATATATTCTATTCCCCTTTTTAATTTCAACTACCTTAAGTTATTCATTGGCATTTAAAAATTAAAAATTTTAGTTAAACTTAAAATATTTTGAAAGTTCACGCATGTCTGGCAACACTGCGAGCAGAGAACTGCGATGCGATCAAATAATGTTGCTATTTACATTTTCAAATTTTAGTTTTAAAGAAATTAACTCGCTTTTGCCGACCGTAGCGCCATCTTTAAGTGTTTATAGTTTCTGAAGCTTCATATTATTAACACTGGCGGCGATAACGGGCCCTTAAAACTAGAGTCACTGCATCTAGTCACCTAGGCCAGCTGGTCGTTTAGAGTACCACAAAACTCCGCCACATTGGGGAGAGAAGGGTGATCTTTAATAATGAACAAATTAAAACCACATTTTACGTATTTGACAACATAGAGGTTTGAACTTTCAGAATAAAAAGACCTTTTTAAACTAGACGTGGATTTGATTAAATTCAATACAGATAAAAATAATGAACAATTTCGTGCTTCTTTTGCCCCAATATGGCGGTGTCTTGCGGTACTCTGATCGACCAGCTAGCCTAGGTAACTAGATGCACTGACTCTACTTAAAACTCGCCACGCTTTATGGGGCCGTCCATAAACCTGGGGCCTGGCCCCCCCTAGAGAAATTTTCTAGTTACGCCCATGGGTGGTGACCGTGTGACTTGAGAACAGTTCAATAACGTTGGCACATTACGACATGGATCATGCGGTATCAATTGTAAGGTATAATTTAAATTATTATCAAAACAGCTATCAAACTGGCTATGAAAAAGCCAGTTTGAATTGTTTAAAATAGTGAACCTGAAGCTTTAAGGGATAATTACATCACTTGTCTAAAGATTTCCTTGTAGATAAAACAAATTGCAATTGTTTATATAAATAATAATAAATAAACAAACAAAAGATGAAAAGATTATATTCTAACGTCGAAAATATAACTGTTTACTTTGTTTGAATTCATTCTGATCCGGCTTAGTTTTTATTGTAGTGAGAATAAACTTTATATCCCACAAAATTGTAACTCTCTCAGGTCGGGTGGCTTTGACAACCTCTTAAGTTTTTATTTTTACAAACAAATAATAAAATACCAACCACAAATAAATATTCATATAATAATAATAACAAAATTCTTTCTGTTTCTAACACAAATAAACGGAAAATGGATAAAATGTACAACAATACAAACAAAAAAATTTTTTTTGGATCCAAAAAGACTGATCTTTCCCATAAATAAAATTGAATTATTAACTTGTGAATTACCTTTAATAACATAAACCTAAAGCTGTCTTTTTGCTTCTTATTAAATTAATCAATCCCAAAATTCCCAACCAATTCTTTATTTGGGGATTCATATAATACGAGTAAATAACTTAACTTTATAATTTTTTAACTGTGTATAAACTTATAATTTGTTTATAATTATTCTTTTATATTGGTATCTTGTAATCTTAGTATAAATCATTTTTTTTCATTAAAAACTCACGGTTTGTTATTTTACTTATATAAATTTTGACCACAATAATATTTCATCTATATATTTTAAAAGTTTTGCCAATTGCCACCATTTCTACACCCATTTCCAGTCAGCTGCTTGCTTTCATTTATATCAAAATCAACATAAAATGTCGGAATGAAGATTCTAGATCGATAGTTGTAATGATCTAAATCCATAAAAAATATTGTTATATAATTGAATTCCAATATCAGGTAAGTTCAAGCTTAAAGTTTCAAGCAAAAAGTTTTTCCAACACTTGTATAAATTAATAGGTATATTTTTCGCTTCTTTGAGAAATAACTTTCGATGTTATTATAATTGTTGTTTACACTTCTAAATAATTACATTAAACACTTTGTTAATATTGAATTAATCATTTTTTTATGTTTGACAATTAAATTATAACCTCAAAAGTTTTTTAACTGACGGTAACTAATTTCATTTATTTTTCAGTTTAACATAGCCTTACAAAAATCTAGTTTGAAGAGTTCCAGAGGTGCATGTTCCCCTTTCAATGGTTTAGAGCTCCTTAATTGTTAAAAAATAACTTCCTTTATATACTTTTTCAACAAACAATTGAATTTTTACATAAAACAATGACTTCTATGTAGTATGACTTCTAAGTTTACACTCCTCGTCCTCCTCTGTCCATCATGTTTGTTCCATCATGATGTTTGCGCTATCGTTTCGGACCATGTTTTCCTGTCTTGCGCTTGGTGGGTTGCTTCTTCGAATGTTTGGTCTTGACATGTATTTAAAAAATTAGAATTGTCACTTTGTCGTTGTTGAGGTTATTGTAGTAGTGCGAATGAGCCTTATCAGAAGAAAACGAAGAAGAGCAGTGAATGCAATAAGCTAAGTTTAAGCGCAAGTTTAACAACGGTTATTAAATAATTTTTTGATTTTTATTTTCTACAAATCTGTAAACAAAAAAGTATAGTAAGGTAGAGTTGCGTTTTTAACACTTGCATTGCGAGTAAAATCTTCACTTTCTCCAGATTCGTTGTTTATATGTGTTCTTACTAGTAGAGCACAGGCTTTATGGGCAGTCCAGTTTTTGCATTTCGTAGAAGGTTTTTAAGAATTACAACGATATCGCACCTTTTGAAGAATAGATATCACGATCTAAAAATACATTTCTAGCATTTTTTCAAGCACGGCAAAAGCTAAAAGATAATGGTAAAGGCGAAAGAAAAGCATGTTCAATGTATATTCTGATTGAAATCCTGCCACTTAGAAGTTAAAAAGCCGGATATTGGACGAAAAACTGTCTGTTATCAATATCAAGTAACTAAACTCACACTCGGTTAAAAGCTTCAATACCTGCATTGTTAACGAGTGGAAAACATCTAGAGTTAAAGACGTATGACAGAAACATCGTACTAATAACGGGGTTTTCTCCAACACTACCAGATCCACAAGTATCAAGTCCAATAAATACGATATCCAGTGCAGCTGTTTAATTTTTTTGAATTTTGGCGGTATATAAAAAAATCTATGCTTGAAAATGTATCGACCGGGGGCGCCACGGTCCGGACCGTTTGAGATGGCCATAATGTTTACATTTAATAGTAGTTGGTCATGGTTGTGAGTCTTTTTGTCGTATTTAGCTCCTCTAGGACTGAGGCATTCGTAGGGTGGGCAGTCCAAGGTATTCTTCTAGTCCAATTCTTCGATATACCCACATTTCGAAAGCACTTATTCTGTTGGGAAATATGAGTGATTTAACGAGTCGCAGTTTGGTGTTTCTTGTAATACTGGTGTTTTTACATATTTTGGTTAGTTTGACTGTTGCTGTTCTGCCCATCGCAAGGCGTCTGCGGATTTCTTCTTCGCAACTCCCGTTGTTGGTTATCATTGAGCCTAAATAATTGAATTGTATCCTGTGATGATTCCAATTTCAGGTTGGTTGTTTCTCGCTTTGTCGATTACCGTGACTTTTGTTTTATCTTGATTCAGCTTAAGGCCGTATCTTTTGCTTGTCTCTTTGAGCCTGCTCATAATCTGTTGTAGTTCTGCTTTTGATTTCGCTAGCACTACTGTGTCGTCTGCGTAGCGCTGGTTGTTGATTCTGCAGCCCCCCATCGTTACTCCACCTTGCCATTCTTCAAAGGTTTCACGAATTATATGTTCACTGTATATATGTTAAAAATAGTAGGGAAATGATGCACCCTTGACGTACCCCGGCCCTAAGGTTGAAGTCTTTTGAGTATTTGTTACCTACTCGTACTGTGGTTATGTTATTCTTGTAGAAATTGCATAATAGCCAAATCAGGTGTTCTGGGACTGTAGTATATCTTCAGTAGTATATCTTTCAAGGCAATTGTACTGTGTCGAACGCCTTAGAATAGTCCACAAAGCATAAGTATGTTTCCATGTTAAATTCGCGAGATTTTTCCACTATTTGACGAAAGTTTAGGATTTGCTTCCGTGTGCCTTTTCCCGGCATGAATCCTGACTGTGTTTTGGAAATCTGCGGGAGGAGGAGAAGTTTCATCCGTTCGTTGATAATTGTGCTATTGTGCGGTAGTTCTTGCATTCATATCGACAGCCTTTTTTGAACATTGGTATAAATATCGATTTACACCAGTCTGATGGCCACTTTCCAGTATCCCATATTTCTTGGCATATGTTATGTATTAATTCTATCCCGGTATGGTCTAGCTCTTTGAGAGCTTTGGCAGTTATTTCGTCAAAGCCAGGGGATTTCCCATTCTTGAGCTTTTTCAGAGCAGTAGTAACGTCTGATCTTAGTATGGCTCCTTTTCCGGTATTGACTCGGGTGTATCAAGTTCTTCGTCCGTGTTAGCATATAAGTCTTTGCAGTAGCACTTCCAGACTTCTACAATTTCTTCTGGGTTGGTGACAGTTCTTCCTTGCGAATCTCTGATGTTTTGAGTTTGCGGTTTAAAGTCCCTTGATAGATATTTAACTATGTTGTACAGTTCTCTTGGTCCATTGCGGTTCGCATGCTGTTGTAGTTTTGTACATATCTCTTGTTATGTGCCTATTCTTGTCCCTTCTGCTTAGGCATTTTATTTGTTTATTGAGTTGGTTTATATGCATTTGTTTTTCATATGGGTCGGATGTTATCGCTCTGACTTTCCTTCTCTGTTCAACAAGTTGTAGTGTTTCCTCAGACATCCAGTGCTTTTGTTTCCCTGTTTGTGTTTTGTGTATTTGTGGTGTTTACAGCGTTTACTATCCATTTCTTTGTGTCTTTCCATGTCAGTTGTGGATCGCCCTTTGGTTGTGGTATTGTGCTGGTAGATAGTGCTTCTCGGAATGACTCTGGATCTTTTGGAAGTATTTTAATTGTTTTTACTCCTGCTGTGGGTTTTCTAAATTTGACTGTGTATTCTGATCTTAGTAGTTTGTGGTCAGATCCGCAGTCGGCACTTGGTTTTGCTTTTACATCTGTAACAGAGGTTCTCCATCTTCTTCTGATTAAGACATAGTCTATCTGGTTCTTAGTCCGGCTGTCCGGAGAGGTCCAAGTAGATAGTCATCGGGCATGGTTTTTGAACATGGTGTTCATGATAGCGAATTCATTGGTTGTGGCAAATTGTACTAGTCGTTCTTCTCTACTGTTTTGTGCACCTAGTCCGTAGTTTCCGATGATTCCTTTTAGATGTTCTTCGTTTTCTCTTTTGCCTATTTTTGCGTTCCAGTCGCCCAAGATTGTTTATTGTTCCTTTTTGGGTATGTTTGAGATGGCTGCTTCAAATTGATTGTATAAGTCTTCCACTGCTTCGTCCGGGCTCTGTGTAGTTGGCATGTAGACCTGGATAATATGTAGGTTGGTTGGTTTGGCATTGAGCGTGATTTTTATTAGTTTACACTAACCTTAATTTATTTTACAAATTTTTATTTACAGAAAAACTATTTATTCCATCTTGTAGATCACAAAATTGCGAATCTGCCGATATATAACATTTGACGTACCTTAAATAATAGATTATTCATCTTAATTTTGTTGTCAACGAAACAACATTGTAATAAAATAAATTACTAACATACATTTATAAAAACACAATTTTCCAATGCTCCTTATTTATAAAATTATACATTACACATTTTATGATCTTATTTAACTATTTTCCTAGGTACTACAAAACACTATGCAGCCTAAATTACATAAAACTACTGCACGTTACAAAAGCGTAGCCTGTCAAACATGTTTTTCGCGTATTATATCAAAACGAACCAACCTTTATATGATAATTTGCATCAACTATGCAGTTAGATGCTACGCTGCTCATTTCCAATAAAGCATCTCATCAAAAAGCTTTGAAAATATCTTGAACGTTACTCAATGGTACTACACAAACAAAATACGTAATACGTAAAATACAAACAAATTTCAGTAATAAATTTTACAGATGAGTAGTTATACACTTGCATACATCTTGAACACAACCTATTCTGTCTGTTTCAGTTAGATTTTTACTTTGAAAACCCACCAAAACTTTATTAAGGCTTGAAAAGTGTTAACGATCTCCACATCGTTAAACTTATCAGTGAAAACTAATTTTTACAAACAAACGCAGGTTTTCACTATATCCTTTTTATGTTCAAATTGCTTTCATGTGCATATTAGTCCTAAATTTACTAATTTTTACTTGCATTAAGAAAAATTTTTTCCCATTTATTTCAAAAAGTGAGGTTATATCACTGATAGAATGGGATTTCTAAAATTTGTATGAAATCTGCTTGCTAAATATTTTAATACGGGTACCTATATATTTAAATATTTAATATTTAAATATTTTTAATACGGGTTATATCTTTCTAACATGATTGAAAATCTTAACAATATGTATTATAGTTATTATTAAAAACAATCCTATGTGCAATAGATCAGTCCCTAATAAAATACTTCACCGCACTATACTGCCCATTTCCTACAAGCAGATAACCTGCAGTTTTTAAAATTTAGAGAGTAGGTACTTTGTGTCTCTTTATTTTGACGCCCAATGCGTGGAGCTGTGTTTGTGAAATGATCAAACCCCAAGGAAAATATATGATTAGATGACTCAGTTATGATAGAGTTGGTAATACATAGTCAGGTGAATAATAGATACAAGCAGTGGCGTGTAGTTTAGTGGATCAGGTAAGGGGGCAACAAAGAGGGTTTGGAATGACGTGAAGTCTCAAAATATTTTTCGCATAATGTTGTAGCTTTCCTAGCTAAGTAGCTAAGTTGTAAGAGCCTTAATCTCAATAAAAAAAATAAACACAATAAATCAGCCATACTTACGTGAGCATATCTCCTGGCAGGGAAGTTTCATTAATTAAAATTCTGCTCCACCTTAGCATGTGGTGTCGTGGGTGTTAATCCCAAGAGCTTATTGATTAGGAATAAAACGCAGGTTCAATTAATAATTTAGAGGACGCCCCCCAAATTTTTTGATGTTATTAAATAATAGCAAAAGTTCAAAAATATACAATTTGGAAAAACGTTCCCCATTAATCTTCCTTTTAAGTTTAAAATTGATTTTTTCATAGAACACCAAAAATTTGTCGTGCTAAACTATAGCATTAATTAAAATTTAAATATTGAAATAAGCATGAAAATAAATCGTATACATAATACAAAAATACACGACGAATATCATAAAAACCTATTTCCAAAACTTAATCTGGAACCTTATTTTAAACACATTTTTACTTATTTAATATAGTAATATATTTCATAATAGTTATATAATAAAGAGATCCTAATTCTAGTTCAGAGGGACAAGGGTTCAAATCTCGGTTGCGACTGAATTTTAAAAATTTAGTATAATCTATTTGAGCTCCTTAGGATAAGCTATGAAAGTTGTATGAGCAATAAAGTATGGGGGAGCGTAATGTACTTGCTACAATAGTTCCATTGCACTACCATAAAAGTTTGTGTGGAACCCCGACACTGCAAATGTGGTAAAAGGGGAATGGATTATGTATGTATGTAAATAATAAAAGATATAATAGTTATACTTTTAATAATCATGTTTTGTAAACCACTTCAATTCGATTTACCACCGTCAAGGAACCACAGGTTTAGGTTGGGTTTAACTGATTTTACTATGGGATCAATTACTAAGAAGAAAGTATGCTATCCAAGGGGTCACGTTGTGGGATTCTACATTCCGATGATATAAAAGATGTCCCATATTAAAGGTTGGATGCTGAACTACGAGGTTTGTAGTTGTATTAATTACACCAAGGATGTAATTAATAGAGGGTGTAATTAATACAACTAGAAACCTCGTAGTTCAGCATCCAACCTTTAATTTGGGACATTTCTCATATCATCGGAATGTGGATGCCCACAACGTTACCCGTTGGATAGCTTACTTTCTTAGTAATTGATCCCATAGTAAAGTCAGTTAAAACCAACCAAACCTGTGGTTCCTTGACGGTGGTAAATCGAATGCCATCATGTCTTCCTTCCACCTCATACAAGAAATGAGTCTGGATGTTGGTTTAAAGCTTAACCCACAAGAAATGCGAAATTAAAATATAGAATGGAACGTCCCAGGATCTAAGTTTTTTCATGAATGCTCTACCGGGTATACAAAAAATATTAATTCAAAATGCATCTCTTCTTGCAGCTCCCTTGACCAATGATGTGATTAAAGCTATTCGGAACAAAAAACTATCTAACTTGGGCACCAAAATTGCAACTAATCTCAAGTCATGCAGCGTTTTTTCTTCTTAGTGCTTTCTTTGCTCACCCAAGACTGATCTATTACCTACGCTCTGTTTCTTGCTGGTGGCAAATAGAGCCATTAATGTCATTCGATGACGCCATTAACTCCACAATTTGAAAACGTGTTAAACTGACATTTCACGTCCGATGCTTGGAGTCAGGCAGTTCTTTTAATTAGAATGAGTGGATTGGGAATCAAATTAACTGTGTTGTGGAGAGTAGTGTAGCCACTCTCCTGTCCAACTTTTTTGCAGAAAGCACTATCAACAATGACGAAGTCTAACTAGAAAGCATTGCGTTATATGAGCATAGGTTTAGTTGCCTCCCTTCTTCCCATCTACAATCGCAAAAGAACATGGGAGGAAGCATTACAAAGCTTATGTCTGATAAATACATTTTTATCTCAATTGCAATCAAAACATCTAGCGTTTTTCGAGGTCTCCATTTTGTTAAGAAAATTGGCAATTGGATGTCCACCATTACTGGTATAGGGCCATATCTTTCCTAATTCAGCGTTTATCTATTGCAGTACAAAGAGGAAACGTCGCATCTATCATCGGTAGCATGCTCATGCCCATTGGCTACAAGTTTGACGAAATTTAGCTATAAGCTTTTCTTTATCAAATAATATTCATGGAATTACTTATTATATAATAGCCAAAAAGATTTAAATAGCTTTAAATAATAATTTTGTAGTCAGAATTGAGGTTAGGTTTTAAATACTCACATACGTATTAAATTGATAGGCTATATGCTATCGAGTAATAAGTGACTGATAAGGAATCAAGAATGTATAACGCGACGGAAACGTGAAGTTGCATAGTGCCGGGCACAACTTCATAAGAGCATCGGACTTCAAGCTACTATTTTCTGCAACTAATAATTTTCTCATCATATTCGTCACATGAAGGTGCACGTGTTAAGTCCAGAGCACACTATTAAAAAATGTGTATATCGATGGTGTTTTGCCAAAGGACGAATGTACTATTTATACTGTATAACTTATTCGCCCTTTAAACAAAACACCATCGATATCACACAGTCATAAGAAGTTTAATATCAGTAAGTTACAATAGAATGAAAAGTCTTTAAAAACAATTATCAGCTGTCGTAAAACATGTAGGTATAATAGATAACCACAAAAATTAACACATATTTGAATGATAAACCCTTTATTTCAAAAGCTGATTACAGATTACAAAGCCTACTACTTATTATAGATCTTTCTCTCTTTGGCGTATTTTATTTAGCAAGCAAACATTTCAATTCAGTTTTATCACTAATCAAGCCATTTTATTGAAATGTTCTGCGCTAGTAATCTTATCTATGAATTGTTCCCAATCGGATTCCCATCTTTCTAAAGCGATTGCTTTTTTATCAGCTGGCAACATGCTGTAACTTAAAGAATTTTTAGCCAATTGTTTCAATAACCTCAAATCTGCATTTCTGCTTGCAATACCCATAAACGCCATATAAAAATCATAACTTAAAGCTTTTGTTGACCAATAACTGGGATCATCGTAACTTATCACAACGGGAAAACCTTGTGATATCAATATAGCAGCAGGGTGGTTACGCATGTCTTCAACTAACATTAAAACTTGGTTGGATATTGGACAAACTTCTATTCCAATGCCTTTTTCTTTCACCGTCTCCATGACTAAAGGATGTTTAACCAAACCATACCCATGCCCAATACGTTTTGTGCCAAGAAGAACAGCATCTACGATATTCATATCTGTACTGGTTCCGTACCAATTAGTTTCTGCAGCATGGAAAATTAAATCAATGTCGGGTATTTCATGAAAATGATGTATGAAATCAGTTAGAGGTAAGCCTATATCTTCCTGTCCAACTAAATCAAAACCTGCTAAGAAATCTGGGTAGTTTTTCTTTAGGTCTTTTACAATGTGAATGTAGCTTTCAACAGTGGCATTATCTACATTTCTTCCAGGTGCATAAATGAAGCGAGCATCTATAAAATTGGGATAATCCTTCTTGAACTGATCGACTACTTCCTTGTAGAAACCTGCAACTTCCATTGGTTTGTAATGCGTTCCATTTAAATCGTACATTGATGGTAACACTCCTCTAAACTCCAAATACATTACATTGTCTTGATAAAGTTCTAATAAAGCTTGGTACAAATATTCCTCGAATACAGGTCTGTAATTTAATAGTCGATCAACGGTTCCAAAGATGTCATTGAGAGTTCCCCAAACAACATTAATATGTGGATATTTCTCTTTAGGATTTTTCACGTCCAATGTTAATTGCGATCGCAAGAATTCATCAAAGTTAGGATCATCTTTTCTAAAATCACTTACTAATTTCCACTTACAACTTTCATCTTGTTCTGGATAAGCTAGAAACAGCAACTTTATTCTTCCATTCTCTATTGGATCACAGGCATACAAATGATCCTTGTAGGTCAAACTATACAAATATTCAAAAGAAGCTAAAGCAGTGTCATGCCCATGTAATGCACCACCTTTTGGCAGTTTTTGTATAAACTTGAACACGTTTGACTTTTCTATATCTTCACGCGCATTGAAGAAATGTCTTCCTGGTGCAAATATACCCGGGTTTTTAAAACCAGCGTCGTATTCTTCATATTTATAACCCATCAATATTTTATTTGCAAGTTCTTCTTTTTCAGTTAAAATTATGGAGGAACCCAAAGTTAAGGATTCTTCGTGTTTAATGAAGTCTTCTCTATCCTTCCAATAATTGGCACATGTTGAAGTAAACACAGAAAAGGCTATTATGAGAATCGGAAATTTTAGTAGTAAACACATTTTCACACTCAATTTTGAAGTAACTGCTGATATTACATTAATAAAAGAGGGGCTTTAATTAAATAGCAAAAATTTATACTTTTAATAATCTAGTTCTGACGTAAGATTATTATCTAAGATTTGCAAAAAGTCTCTTTAAGTACTTCTATTGAGAAGTACTTGAATATCGATTGTTATTGTACAGGTCAGGTTTTTTTGTAATAAAAGCTTTCATCGTCAATCAACATTAATTCTCAGAAAGTCTTCAGCATTAAGGTACTAATTTTTACGATTGTAAAGACATTAATCTTTGGAGCTGCAAAATCTGTCCATGCTTGGTGGTGAAGTGGCAGTGACTGCTATTGGTGACATGCTATATAAACTGTACACTATGGGAAAAAGAAACCATTACAGTCCTGCGTTAAATTCAAGATAAGTTTAATCAGAAATAGATTATAATTTCGCAACTAAAGTTAATGACTCTAGTTTCCGTTGTTTATTATTTATTATTAACAATTATTAATTACTCTTACACTTTATAAACACGATTTTGGACGATGTCAATTATATAAACGACTTTGGGTGTAAGCTGTAGGTACTTGATCATACATAGAGGTTGAGAAACGAAATATCATTTTAAACACGGAATGTCTCAGTGGCATTGGTGTTGGTAAAAGTACAGCGTGGAAATAAATGATTTTCATCAAGTTCCCTTTGGAATTTTTTCACATGTAAATTTTTCTGTACCGCTCTACTCTTTTTGATTTAGTACTAAATTAGTTCTGTCAATAAATGAAATCAATCTGTCAAACAATTCATAGAATTTATTGAATTTATTTAATTTTGAGGTTATGGTACTGCCTTCTCTATTTTCGTAGAGCGGCACGTCGTGCTTTTACATGGGGAATGCAATGGTAACTTGATGAAAATCATTTATTTCCACCCAGTATTTAAGAAATCTTGGTAACAAGAAAATGTAAATCAAAGCACTTATCAGAACCATACACGTAACTAGGTCTAGATTTTCTTCGGAGGGGAGCTATAGAAAATTTGTGTGTGTCTACAGACCGTATGTCCCATTAAGAAATCGAATCTAAGGATTAATCCATGCTTTTAAAAAATCATCTGTAAAATCTCCCAAAGTCTCCAACTATAGTTCTTTTTTATCATTATCATTATGAGTTTGAAAAATACTAATAGCCTGAATAGTGAAAAAATGTGATTTAAACCCTTTTTTAAAAAGGAAGTACAATCTACTTTTAAAATAAATGTGGCATGCGAGGGCTGATGTTTTTTGTAGTGCAATTAGTTCAAGCTGGGTGATAACAACCCAAAGTCACTGTCGGTCCCAAGTTCGATTTCAGCTGACAGGTAACTTTATTAATTTTGTTCAAAATGCAAATTTAAAGCAATTTTTCTTTTCGAAAATAATCTTAAAATTGTAATTTTAAAACAAAACAGATACTATTTACTTTTAAAATACGTGTAGCAGATTTTTCAAAAAGAAATAAATTTTTAATTTTGAATTTTTTGTTGTAAAAAAATTTTAAAAGTTATCTGCCAGCTGGAATCGAACCTGGGAGGACAGTGACTTGGTTTGTTGTCGCAATGTTTTTAACTAACTGAGTACCATATTTATCGTACACTCTAAAAAATTACCGGTGAATTATACCCTAAAAAATGGAGGCAACTATGTTGCCTCCATTTTTTGGGGTAAATTTACTTCCAAGTGTAATTTTCATAGGAAGTGGGAAATTTCAATATTAGGTCAATATTAGGTAAAGTTATAACTTTACGCAGGTGTTTTAATGTTAAAATGTAAGATTGCATTGAGATTGTAATTTTAATCTGTAAATTTATTTAAAAAGGAAACATGACAATGCAAATTTAACCTAATATTGAAATTTCCCACTTCCTATGAAAATTACACTTTGAAGTAAATTTACCCCTAAAAATGGGGGTAACATAGTTGCCTCCATTTTTTAGGGTAAATTGAAGGGGAATTTTTTAGAGTGTAAAGTAGGTTATACTTATTTAAATGATTTTTCTTATTCAATATTTCTAGGTAATTTATAGGTAAATATACCATAGTTATACAGGGTGTCCATTTAGTGCGCGATTATTCGATCTCCTAAACTACTAAATATCGAGAAAAACTTTCATTATAAAAGTTTCTTCGTTGGCAAAGATGCATACTTTAAAAATATCTACAATACCGGGTGTCTTACAAACGCAGGACAAATAGAACTACGCTTTTTCTTAAATGCATTTCGACGTTGCCAATTTATAAATTATTTTTGTAATTTTTTCAGTATTGTAAGGTCGTAATAAATAGTCACAGTTTATTCATTTACTTGAATTTTAAAAACATTCTTTGCAGACAGTATTATCAGGATCCTACAAACACTATTGTGTGAAAAATGTTTCGAAATTTTGTTTATGTACAGGGTGTTCAAAACATACCTTTAGACTTTGATAGCATTAAGTCAAATTTACTCAATTTCTTCAAATGGAACACCCTATATGTTTTACGGAAGAGAATTAAGACTTTGATTAGTACTTTACCCAATCCTAAGATATTTTCTTCGTCAGGTGTGGTGTTTCCAAATCATTAATTTTTTTATTAAATTAAATTGTAGAAAATAGCATTCCAATAATTTTAGGTTGTTTTACCAAAAAAAGAAATAAAAAAAATTTGATTTGTGCACTTCCAAAGGTAAGTAATAAACTTTTGTTTGACTTTTATCAATGTCGCTTGTGTAATACCTATTTGAAAAAACTTCCCACATTCTCTCTTTCATGTGGTCTCCGGTAGCAGTTGCAGGTGAACGATATAGCAAACATTTTACATACCCCATAAAATAAGTTCATACTGGTCGAGTCAGGAGATCTGTTAGTCATCCTCAATCTATCCGTTCACCTCCGAAAGCTTGATTAAGATGGGGCCGTACTCCCCTATGGAAATGTGCAGGAGCACCATGTAAGCAAAACCACATATCTTCCTTAACTTCTGCTGAGCATGCTGCAGTAATTTTCTGGTAAAAATGCCAAGAGTTATCTCCTCTATCAAAAAATATCACTTATATCGAACTATACAATTCTGAACTCGTTGGGAATAAATCTGAAAATGATGCAAGGACCCTATTCCTCCCAATTTTTAAACAATAAACATCAGCAAGTGGATTTTATAAATTTGACGTTTTTTTTCTTTTATGAGTTTTTAAGTTAGAAAAGATTTTAATGAGAGAATAAATTGGATGGAATTATCGATTCAGAAATAAACGAATTGTAAATGCATGTATTGCTGGCGATAGATACATGTTTAATTATCCGGATGCGTTTTGAAAAAAAATCTACTATTGCAGCAAAGCTTTCAGCAGTCGATTATTGCGGCAAGTCTAGGGGGAGCAAGCTGTCGGACCATTTGGCTGATGCAGAAACTACTTCCCGAGGCAGAGCTGAAAAGTCTCATTTCAGCATAGAGGCAGTAATCAAAGCCAGAAACGTTTAATGAAGTTTGGTTGCACTCATCAACGACACTGACCATTTGTTTGGTTTGATTTGGGCAAGGAATTTTCCTTCAACGTGCTGTGTTAGTAGTGTTACATTTTGCTCTAGTGTGAAGGATGGGATGGAATAATGTTTACACCGCCAACCATAGTGTTTTACAAATGCAGCATACTAAAAGGCCCTCACTTGCAACGAGATATAAAAATGTTTATAATGGCAGTAATTCGGTAGTTGCAGATGTTATGTCATTTTTTAAGTTCTTTGGCTGCTTTCTGCTTTTTTTAATTGAGAGCTTAGATCATATCTTTAAAAACAGAATAAAACTTCGCCCTCATTCTGAAAGCCAGGTTTTCCTTTTCGGTTCTCTCTGTCTTTTCAAGCATTTCCTATTGCATTGGTAGGATTCACAATTTCATGGCCCACTGAGCTACCAAGGCTTTGATTTTTTTGGTACTCTTCAATAATGATTTATAAGTACATATAATAATAATAATAATAGCATTTATTGCCCAACAGTTTCACAATTATAGGACAAAAAAATAAAGAAAAAAAAATTTAATGACAAATTAAACAAAGTGAATTAAAAAAAATAAATGTAGTTCACAAGATTAGATCTAATCTAGCACAGTAATAATAAAACAATGATAAATTAATAAAGATTAAAGCGTTTGATCCAAAATAACATCTAGTCAAGACCTTGCAGAGCCACTTTAACAATATAATTCAAAGCATCATAATGTATATCACAGTGGTTACAAATCCCATTAACATTACTACACATAGTATACACAGGAGATTTTAAATATAAATTGGTTCTGGCTCTATCACAGTAAAAAGTTCTGGAATTTCTCGTTCTTAAGGGTGAGAAGAAAAAATTAGTTTGATACAAAATGTCACTGGCATCAATTTGATTATGCAATATTTTGTATAAAAAGATGATACCAGCACACTTTCTTCTTAGTTCGAGACTGTATATATTTAATCTAGTAGTCAAATAGCTATATGGAACACCCCTTTCTGGGTGAAAGCCATCAACCTTAAAACATACGAACTTTAAGCGGCGTTGAACTCTCTCAATCATTATTTTATAACAGCTGTAAAAAGTATTCCATATGATAGAACCATATTCCAACTTAGATCTAACAAAAGCAAAGAACAAAGAAACTAAAGCTGCAATATTTGTAAATGATTTACAGCTGCGTACAATAAATCCAGAAGCCTTCCTTGACTCTAACAACAATATGATGGCTGAAAGATAACTCGCTATCAAAATATACACCAAGATCCTTAGAGTAAGTTTACAACGTGATAAAATAGTATTATTAATAGTATAATAATAGGTGATGGGTTATTTTTTTTCGTAAAACTTAAAACTTTACATTTGGATACATTTAAACATAATTTATTTTCATTACACCAATGCTGCAGCTTAACTAATTCTATTTGTAAAGTCCCACAGTCATCACTATTGCATATTGGGGAAAAAATTTTCAAGTCAGCAAAAAAAATCTCTTACATTTGATAACATTGTTTAAATCATTAATAAATAAAGAAAATAAAAGAGGGCCAAGGTTGGAACCCTGTGGCACTCCACATGTAGCAATAACATTGTTTGAACGGAATCCATTGTATGAGACATGTTGTTCTCGATGCGTTAGATATGATTTAATGAATAAGATAGCAGAGGAATGAAAACCAAAGTGATGAAGTTTATGTAATATAATCGAGTGATCCATGTTGGTGGACCATCGAGTCGGTCAAATGCCTTGGCAAAATCTATATAAATAACGTCTACCTGTCCCCGATTATCTATGTGCTCAGATATATATTGCGTGAGTTGAGTTAAGTTAGTTACAATAGACCGTTTGGGCATAAAAAAAAATATGAAGACACTAGATGCTAAACAGCACATGTTCATAGGTTAATTGATGAACTTGTGTTGTTTTGCAACTAGCGTGTTCATATATTGCGTTAAAATGGGTTTTCACCACTATGAGTGAGCATGTGTCTATTGAGTTTACTTTTCTCTAAACATTTATAATCACATATATTACATTCAAACGGTTTTTCTCCATTATGTCTGCACATGTGTTTTTTGAGACTACTTCTTCCAAAACATTTATAATCACATATATCACATTCAAATGGTTTTTCAGTATTAGTGAATGGATGCCTTCTCAACACGTGCGAGTTAAGATACTGCTTTTGTGCAGCTTTATAACCACATGTATTACATTCAAATGGTTTTTCTCCACTATGAATATGCATATGGCATTTGAGACTACTGTTTCTTGAAAATTTATAACCACATATATTACATACAAATGGCTTTATACCACTATGACTGGACATGTGTCGTTTAAGCCGACTCCTTTGTGAACATTTATAATCACATATATTACATTCAAACGGTTTTTCTACATTATGACTGGACATGTGCTTTTTAAAACTAATATGAGAACATTTATAACCACATATGTTACATTCAAATGGCTTTTCACCACTATGAATGGACAAGTGTTGCTTAAGATAACGTTTTTGAGAACATTTATAACCACATATAATACATTCAACTGGCTTTTCATCACTATGAATGGACATGTGTTGTTTAAGATAGCTCCTTTGCGAACATTTATACCCACATATATTACATTCAAATGGCTTTTCACCACTATGCGTGGACATGTGTTGTTCAAGATTAATCTTTCGCGAGAATTTATAATCACATATATTACATTCAAATGGCCTTTCACCACTATGAATGGATATGTGTCGTTTAAGATTGCTCTTCAGTGTAAATTTATGACCACATATTTTACATTCAAATGATTTTTCACCACTATGAGTGAGTATATGTAGTTTAAAACTTCTCTTGTGTGAAAATTTATAATTACAAATATTACATTTAAATGGCTTCTCGCCACTATGAGTGGGCATGTGTTGTATAAGATACCGTTTTTGCAAACATTTATACCCACATATATCACATTCAAATGGCTTTTCACCACTATGAATGAGCATGTGTTTATTGAGTAGACTCTTTGCTTTACATCTGTAATCACATATATTACATATAAATTTTTTGTCGCTTTTTTGAATGAATATTTCTTTCTTTAAATTACTTTCCTGGGATACATTTTGCTGATATCTGTTAGTTTCATTGTCGTTCGTTGGATTCATTTTTCTGCAAGTTTCTAAAATATTCATGTTAACAAATGGTTGCTTTTCATTTTCAGTATGTATTTCACTATTCATTTCATTTTTGGTGTTAGTGTCTTCCAGTACCTGTGATTCTGTGTATAAATCCATTTGTTTTGATTACAGCAACCCCCTCATTGTCAACTGTGTTAATACTTGGAAAATTACCACAACCTGTAAAAAATAAACAGTGAACTTACATTACAATTATAAGGCAATTACTTTCTTCAATTATATTACTATACTATCATGAGGATTTGTGATGATAATTTATGTACGATCACTATATTATGCAACATGAACTTTTCTGGATTGAAAGAAAGAAAGTATGTGATGATATAAGCAAACGAACTACTTACCTGTAGGCAAAGACAACATTCACTACTTTAAAGGACTAATAACATTAATTAATAATCTACTTTCCTTATAACACGCATTGTTCTACAGCACAGCTTGCAGGAGAGCACATGAATGTCATGGCTATATTCAGTTAATTTCAGCAGTATCTGTAAAAGTGATTTGTTACTGCCGACTGTGGAAGTAACTCAACGCCATTTATGACATTTTTTCTTTTCTATTTATCGAACAGTAGTCAATAGAGCAGCCCCAACTAAATAGTAAACGAACTCGCTGCACTTAACCACACCTACCAGTGACGGCTCGTACCTTAAGAATGTGTGTCGGACAAAGTATAGCTCTAGTTCTTCGTCTTTGATTGACTTTTCATGTCTTCTCTTGAGAATATAGTCTGCTATTAATTTTCGTGGCTGAATTTACGCTGGGGGCGTCGCACACTGGTCTAGAATGCAAAAAACGTGATCGAAAATCAAAAGTCCAACTTTCATGTACATGGTTCAAACCAGTGGCGTGCGGTGAGAATTTAGGCTAAAGGAGCAACCACGATTTTAGTTTTAATATACCTAGGTACAATAAAAAAACAGTGTTAGGGGTCTATTCTGTAAGCATTGAGCGAACCGTTCACGAGCGGTTATCGTTGTTTGAAGTTTTTCGCTCTAAAGCTATTCTGTAAGCAAACAACCACCGTTATGCACTCGTTAAAAACGAACGGCGGCAGATTAGTCGACGTTAGCCAACGTTCGTGTTTATTTTTATAATTATAAAAGAAATTTTATATGTGCAATTGTTGTATTATTTTTATCAGAGTATGTTAAAATGGAAAGTAATTTATTTAGGGGTCTATTCTGTAACTAACCGTTCACGAATGGCGCCGTTCGTGAACGGCGATCGTTAGCGACTTCCTCAGCGGCAGCTTCAACGAGAATCGATAGATAGGTTATTCTGTAACACCAACCGTTGAGCTATGCGCACTCTCAACGACTGTCTAACGTTTTCTAAAAAGGAATACATCTTTGCCGTTAATATAGATACAGTTTCACCTTTTTAAGTATATATTGCGCATGTCAAATTTATTATTTCTGGAGAACGCGCCAATTTCGTAAAAATGTCGGTTTTGAATTGATTTCAAAAGAGTCGAGAAAGCAACAATACGTCGTTCTTGGAGGAATTGCGAGTAAACGTACATTTTAGGTGTAAGAGAACACCTAAAAGAAACCCCCCGCTGAAGAGAACATAGTACTATTTGTATAGTTATTATTAATAATATTAAAAGTATGAGTTAGTCCTTTGTTTGAATTGGTTTTTATAAAATAAATTAATTACAACTAATATTTATTTATTATTTATTTAATGTGTTGTTTCACTTTTGGGTATGCAATTAAAGTTAGTTTAAACGTATGTATATTTCGATCCGTTTTGGATCTTCGTTAGGAGTTTATTAGCATTAATATAATAATCTTAATACATTAATTGACAACTTAAAGTGGTTGTATGTTAAAGTTGATCTAACCCTGACGAAGATTGAATAATAGGTTTTAACTAAACTTACCAACTTTAATTGCATACTCATAAGTAAAAAAATACAAAACACAAATTAATTACATATAAGTTTATTACGATATCTTCGGCAAGTTTAGTAGGTAGTGTAAATACTTTTTACTAATTCTCAATTACTTCAAGAATTTAAAAATATGAGTACTTATAATTATTTAATTTTTTTAGAACCCTATTCAAATGTAGTAAGAAAATTTTACAAATAAATTCCTGAAAATGTTTAAAATACCCCAACAATAGTAAAATTATCAACCTGCAATAGTAAATATTTCTTCTCCCATTTCATTGAGAAACATTCTATCACTATTATTATACCTTCTTAAGAGATTATTTTTAATAATAAGAATCCTTTTGTAATTTGTATTACAGGTGGTTTTTCACCTGATTAATAAGACCACCTCTGGTGAGGTAGGTACTACCTGAAATAACAATTTATTCACAGTATATAATTGCTACTAGCTCCCAATAAGCGGCTATTAATAATTCTTGATTCATCTCAACCAAGTTTTTGAGGTTAGATTAATTAGCGTCATATATTTATTCTTTCAAATTTATTTACAATTGGATTAAATAAATTACTTTCCATTTTAACATACTCTGATAAAAATAATACAACAATTGCACATATAAAATTTCTTTTATAATTATAAAAATAAACACGAACGTTGGCTAACGTCGACTAATCTGCCGCCGTTCGTGAAAGGTTAGATCTCGAAGGGTGCGCTGTTCACTAACGAGTGTTTAACGGTGGTTGTTTGCTTACAGAATAGCTTTAGAGCGAAAAACCTTTCGAACAACGATAACCGCTCGTGAACGGTTCGCTCAATGGTTACAGAATAGACCCCTAACACTGTTTTTTATTGTACCTAGGTATATTAAAACTAAAATCGTGGTTGCTCCCTTAGCCTAAATTCTCACCGCACGCCACTGGTTTGAACCATGTACATGAAGGTTGTAATTTGGATTTTCGATCACGTTTTTTGCATTCTAGACCAGTGTGCGACGCCCCCCAGCGTAAATTCAGCCACGAAAATTAATAGCAGACTATATTCTCAAGAGAAGACGTGAAAAGTCAATCAAAGACGAAGAACTAGAGCTATACTTTGTCCGACACACATTCTTAAGGTACGAGCCGTCACGGTAGGTGTGCTTAAGTGCAGCGAGTTCGTTTACTATTTAGTTGGGGCTGCTCTATTGACTACTGTTCGATAAATAGAAAAGAAAAAATGTCATAAACGGCGTTGAGTTACTTCCACAGTCGGCAGTAACAAATCACTTTTACACATGGACGTATATAGTTAAGAGGACTGATTTATCAACAAAGATTAGTGAAGCCCACAAACTATTCACATTCTAAACACCACATAAACAAACGCTTTAAATTCGAAGTTGCCAAATTGTTTCCAAGTTCATTAATCCCATTGTCGTATTTTGTAATAAGTATTAATACATTATTAAAACTACAATAATCGGCTACAATAAAAAGAATATTTAGTAAAATAATCGAAATGAATTATCTATTACGATTTTTCATCAATATTTCTCTTACTTAATAATATGTTTAAATAGAATAATAAACCGGCAACACAGTCAACGGTTTAGGTGGCATCACCTCGAAATTACACTCGCCATTTTCACTGTTATTCTTGAAGTGGCTGGTCTCTTTGTGATACGGTTGTTCTTCGTTTTAGTGAAGAAACATGGTTTTGCAGTGTGTGGTGTGTAAAAGATTGGATTATTTAAATCCAGATTTGACTTTTCATAGGTGAGTATGAACGCCATATTCAACCAAACAAATTACGCAAGATAAAGATGTGTGTTGAATATGCCATAGGCGTCGGAAAAAACAACATTTAGGGGTTAACAAAGCTACAGTAATAAGTTTTATTTTGTTATAAATTTCTAAGGTTCAGAAGATTGCCTTAAAATTTTAAATGTTATTATAAACTATTAAATTTTCTTTCTTGACTCCTTTATTATTATTCAGTAATAATAATTAATAATTTATAATAATTTGTAAATTTAATAATTTAATTAACAAAAAATAGTCTGCGAATATTAAACATTACAAGGAACATTACATGGGAAGCCCAAATGTCACAAAATTGGACGTTATTAAAACGTTCCAGACGGACGTTTTGCGTACGTCTTCCAAGAACTTGACGAACGTTTTAAAAACGTCCATATTATGTCCAAGGGACGTAATAAACGTTCGATTTATACTACGTGGGACGTTATACGGACGTCCAGGGGAAGTCCAAATGTCATGAACTTGCGACGTTCTTAAAATGTCCCGGGCGGACGTTTTGCGTACGTCTTTGTATGTCCTCGGAGGATTTAATGAACGTCCAACGGACGATCGATTATAGTCCGTGAGACGTTATATGAACGTCCATGGGAAGTCCAAATGTCACAAAGTTGGACATTATTAAAACTTTCCAGACGGACGTTTTGCGTACGTCTTCCAAGAAATTGACGAACGTTTTAAAAACGTCCAAGGGTGGTAATAGACGTTCGATTTATACAACGTGGGACGTTACATGGACGTCCACTGGAAGTCCAAATGTCACGAACTTGCAACGTTTTTAAAATGTCCCGGGCGGACATTTTAAAAGCCTCCATTATACGTCCAACAGACGTAATAGACTTTTGATTATACTGGGTCGGACGTTCTATGGATGTCCATGGGAAGTTAAATCGTCATAAACTTGGATGTTCTTAAAACGTCTCAGATAGACGTTCTGCATACGTCAGCCGAAGATTTGCTGGATATTTTAAGAGTGTTGAGTGTTAAGTCCAAAGGGGACCTAATGAATCCTCGACTAAATGCCCTACACCACATAGATATTTGCCGCCGACTTGACGAATATCCCAAAGATGTTTTACAGTCCTCCAGTGCACGGATCTAAAATAAACAAACCACAGAAGAGGAAATAAAACAAAGTTATTTTTAAACGTCATATCCTGTACACAAAAGTAATTTCGATTCCTATATAAGGTTTCTCTTTCAAGAACGAAATTTTAACTTGGGACTTCAGTCCCAAGTTCTTCCAGTCCAACTATTCATAGTTATTTCACTTTATTTAATAAATAATTAAAGGTTGATTGGTATCAAAAATAAATTCTTTAGAAAATAAACTGGAATTAGATATTACAATTTTCTAGTTTACTTACCATTCCTTCCAGACTGATCTCTTGCACCACTTTGGTTCATGCCTTGAGCCATATGTGGTTTGGGGAGTGAGACCTACATGGGGCGACTTTATGAAGGGACTCATTTGTCATCTCTCATTTCTCATTAGTCATCTCTCATCTCTCATTTACATGTATCATCTCTCACATGCATAAGCAAATTAATTTAATTCACGGTATCATTTACATATCTCATCTCTCATTTGCCTAGCTCATTTCTCATATGCATGCGCGAATTAAATTAATTCACGGTACCATTTGCATATCTCATCTCTCATTTACATATCTCATATCTCATTTGTCATCTCACCTTTCTTCTGTCTCATTTGTCATCTCTCATTTCTCATTAGTCATCTCTCATCTCTCATTTACATGTATCATCTCTCACATGCATAAGCGAATTAATTTAATTCACGTTATCATTTACATATCTCATCTCTCATTTGCCTAGATCATTTCTCATATGCATGCGCGAATTAAATTAATTCACGGTATCATTTGCATATCTCATCTCTCATTTACATATCTCATATCTCATTTGTCATCTCACCTTTCTCCTCTCTCATTTGTCATCTCTCATTTCTCATTAGTCATCTCTCATCTCTCATTTACATGTATCATCTTTCACATGCATAAGCGAATTAATTTAATTCACGATATCATTTGCATATCTCATCTCTCATTTACATATCTCATGTCTCATTTGTCATCTCTCATTTCTCATTAGTCATCTCTCATCTCTCATTTACATGTATCATCTCTCACATGCATAAGCGAATTAATTTAATTCACGGTATCATTTACATATCTCATCTCTCATTTGCCTAGCTCATTTCTCATATGCATGCGCGAATTAAATTAATTCACGGTATCGTTTGCATATCTCATCTCTCATTTACATAACTCATCTCTCATTTGTCATCTCACCTCTCTCATTTGTCATCTGTCATCTCTCATAAATTTATTTTAAAATAAATCTTATGTTGCCATTCCTAATTAATATTTAAATATATGTTAGATCTATACGTAATTAACATGTAGAAACATCTAGGGTAATAATACGAGAAAAAATTTACTTTCAAGTATACAAATACCTCTAAAGGTCAATCATCTGTCGGATTATCTCTATTGCATTTTGACATGTTTAAATCCATAAACATTTAAAATACAGTCTACAAGTAAATCGATAATGGTCATGTAATTATTATCTTAGCATCTTTTCATTTACAATTATCTAGTAAAAGATGTATTGTTTCATACGACTGACAAACATTCCTTAAAACTGCTTTCAACTATTTAGTTGATTATTTCTCAGGAACGTAAATTCTAATTTGAAAGAAAACAATTCGGGTCGTTCGTTATGATTTCTTAAAAATTTATTTAATTAAAACTTTTTAAAATACTGTATAGCATTATTTTTAAAATTCTTTTTCGTTATATCTACTACCATGTAAACTGTTTCTACATATGTGTTCGTATTGTTTATGCATCATATAAATATTCGTCGCCATATTTAAACGTTATTTTACAATATATCATACATTTTCAATAGCTTCGAAATACGGCAGATATGTAATAATATACTATATACTCTTGTAGGATATTCATCGTATCTATAGTAAACTCGTCTGATTAATAATATTCTGTAACCATTTTCGATACCTTCGAAATATAAGTCTATAACATATGTTTGTAATACGGCTTTATAACTTTGAAACACAGGGTAGTTACCTCTTGCAATATCTACAGTTATGAGAACCCTGAAGACAACCTGGAGAAATAAATCAGATAAATATTTTACTTTTTATTGAAACGATAACTTTGCATACTAATATATGAAAATCATATAATGTATATCACCTGATAAATAAAATTGAAATTATTCTTATTATGGTATCAGGGGGCGCAATATATTTACGAGGGACCTAATGATAAGCGTTATATTATACCAGGTACGTATGATACTCTACTGCTGATTGCATACCTGATGAACGCTGTTGTACAAAGTATTATAGGATATACGTTACAGAGAAGTTTATTTTGAAATTTGTTATAGACTGACTGCAGTTTATATCTTCGTGAAACCCACATAGTTTTTATTTCAACAGGTTACTGTATCAAGGAAGTCGAAGACACGAAATTACCAACGTTTGATAATTCTGTATCCTGCAAATTTATTTGAAATATATCAAGCAGGTATGTTTTATCTACAGTTGCTTATATTTTAAAACTGCCTGATATGTAAATGTTTTACGATTGCTTACAGTCAGAAATGGAATTTTTAAACGAATTGAACCAATCAGCCGGAACAGCAAAACCCGTCAAGAAATTGCATGAATACAACGTGAAGGAAGTAGCAGAGATATCAGAGGTCAAAATTATCACCTGCAGGGACGGACGCAGAGCGGTGTTCATTGTCGCTGAAAAACATATAACATATCTACCCAAAAGATTCGCCGACAAACTTACTGAAGATAAAGTGGTCGATCTCAACCAGAAGATAACGAATAAAACTCTGTCTCTAGGATTGGTTTACCTAGGTAAAGTAAAGACAGAAAGATATCAACCGTATGCTGGCTGTATGTTTATCGAAACGAATAAGGTATGCGATGTAACAGGTAGTCTATTCAATGAACATTGCCTAATACTTTTTTCTGATTCTTCTTCTAGCCTATGGATCCGCAGTTAGAAACACGGGTCTGCTAAATGCCTGCAATTCACCTGCCCTATCATTATGTCGTACAATGTATACATTTAATATTATTATTAAAATTTTATAAATAAAACGATAAAACAAGTTTATAGTTTTTCATTTATTTTTATGTTAAACATATACGGTAGCAAGATCTAGAATGCCTAGACATTCGAATCTTGAACAGATTGATAACATGTTTTCTCATTTAATCATAATTAGGGTCAAGTTGAATAGCAAAATAAAGTACATAAAAGTTAACAGGTTAAAATAGAAATTCATTTTGCTACTTTTATATGTGCTAAGTAAAATAATAAACAGATATTTCGAAAATTTTATGTATTCTTGAGAGAACAAGGTATAATATTTAAAACACACTGTAGAAAACATATCAGCAGAGAAAGGGAATACATAAATACAGTATGTTTTGTATGATGAGGTGTCGTCAGTTTAAAAGAAATGAGTTTAATGTTGCGCGTATTACATCAATTGTATCTGTACATAAGAAAGGTATACATCTCTCTTATTAGATTGTCACGAACGTATATAGTATACTTCTAAATTCATGAATACCCTAAACAAATATTCTATCCAGACAATAAAGGTTTACTGAGATTATATACCTTATAATATAGCAATAGAATTTTTCTAAATTGTATTCTTTAAGTTTTATTTAAATAAATTTTAGGATTCAAAAGCATTTTCGTATTATTATTAATGTACATAGACCCCTTAACCATTCACCCTCAACCCTACGATGTAAGATTACGAGAGCGTACATGAAGAAAAGGGTATGTTGTAAGAAAAACTAATAATAATAATCCTTCTCTAGGCACTGGGTAGTCGTATCAACAGTAACATAGACGAATCCAAGCATGAAATAAACAAGATAGAAAAAATACATAAAAACCTTTATGTGTTTTAAACATAATATATGGTAAATAAGTTACCTAAGGACACATCACAAATGTCTATTACAGTTTTGTCTTTACAGTGCATTAAGAATAATTGTATCAAATTATATACGTTTAGATATACAGTCCTTTTTTGATAATTATGGCTGAAGGGTTCGAGAACAAAAGTTCAATACATACAACTGTGGACACTTGTGTCTGAGATTTTTGTATAAAAGAGAAGTGTATGTATAATTCGAACAAGTATGGCTAGAACCATCACCGTGTACGGTAATGGAAATATCCTCTCTACCGGTAGTATTTATCCGAATATACAACTAGATCGTGAGCAATACATATATTCCATAGGATTAGTTGGTCTATATACAAGTCATACGATACGGAATATATTTCTAGGGAAAAATAAATTTTATTACGGAGATCAAGAGATAACATAGTTATCACAACCGGTAGTTACGAATTGTCAGAAATCGCTAACTATATAAAGAATCAAATTAATACGAGCGATCCTGAAGAAGGAGATTTACTACTACAAATCAAGGCTAACACTAATACAGAAAAGTGTGAGATTGAATCTGTCTCAGCCGATATAGATTTTAGCAAACCGAACAGTATAGGCTTTCTATTAGGATTTAACAATCGTATATTACTACCCGGTATCAGACACGTATCAGATCGAATTGTCGATATACTCTCTACCCCGAACATCTTTGTAGACACGAATATTACAGGGGGCGCGTATAGAAATAATCAACCGTGTCATACAATCTTTGAATTTGGTCTCTGCGTACCACCTGGATACCTGATTGAGAAGGAACCAACACACGTGATTTACTTTCCTGTCACTGTCAGTGAAATTGATAATATTACCATTCGATTAGTAGACTCGAGTGGACAACTGGTAAATTTTTCTGAAGATACCTTCACAAGTATAACACTAGAACTTAAACGTGAAAAATGGGAATAAACTTTAACTATAAAAACCATACCTCGCATCATTCAAGGGTCATTCGTCTTCGTACACCGACTAGTGCGGACCTCTTACGTATAAAGTTATCTAAAGAGAATCGGCTGTTTCTTGAATCTCTAGGTTTTAAAGTACAACATCAACATGTCGAAAAGAAGTAAATTGCATATTAACACAGAAAGCATCTTTGCTAATGATAAATTAAATATATTTCAAAAACCTCGTGTCGATACAGATATAATAAAAGAGGACTTCTATACCTATTTGCCGTTTACGTTAAACGACAATCATTCAGACAACATTAGAATCACCATACAAAATTCGGATAATGTTTTAGCTTTGTACGATAGCTACATTTTTGTTAAAGGTACTATGACTCGAAAAGTCAACGTAGAATTCCTACCTTCTGCCTACTTTACCGAATTGCCTACTTTCTGTTTGACGAAATTCAACTAATATTAGGTACAAATCAAATCATCGATGTGTGTAAACAACCGGGTATTACAAGTACTATAAAAGGTCTCGTTTCACACGGTGCCGAGGATCGGGCTTTATCCAGTAGTGCATGGGGAATCGAACTCGCTAACGGAAATGGTCTGTTACATAATGCGGGGAATAACGTGTTCAATTTCACGTGTAGAATTCCTTTAAAGGATATCTTTGGGTTTGCAGATGATTACAAGAAACTTATTCCTCATATGAGTTGCCAGTTAGTTTTGATACGTTCTAAGAATGATTTTAATTGCTATAAAAGCGCCGCCGGAGATGCAGGTACTGATGTAGAAATCAAGATTGATAGGCTGTCTTGGGAGGTTCCTCATATACTATTATCGGACGAAAGCAAGTTGAACTTAGTTGAAAGTTCGAGAGATAATTCTTCTATTATCATTCCATTTAGGCGTTGGGAATTACACGAACTACTCTCGCTGGGAACTACTAAAAATCAGGTTTGGCGTATAAAGAATTCAAATGAATTGGAAAAACCGCGTTGGGTTCTTGTAGTTTTACAAGACGAGCGTCAGTTGGGTATAAGAACCGGTAACCCTACTACATTTACTCATTCGAACCTAGTCGATATTAAGTTGTATTTAAATTCGGAAGTGTTTCCCCACAGCAACGGTTAAATCTCGATTTCAGTAGTAAGGATCGACTGATAGCTGTTTAATCGATTATTCAAAATTTGAAACATACCCTGTTTTTGTAATTGATTGTTCAAGACAGGTAGAAAGTTTTAAGGATTCCACTGTCGATATTAAATTAGAACTTGAATCTTCCGCTGCATTTACTAATACAACTAAGGCATACTGTTTGATCCTACACGACTCCTTGATAGAATATAACCCGTTCACTGAAACCGTAACTAAACACGTACGCATACCATAATGAAAACTGTTAAACAAAAGAAAACGCTACAAAAACATTTGTCGTATGTGTTGGAAGGATCTGTATGATTTCCTAGTTATTAATAAAGATTGTTCCCTAAACAACGGTAGATATCGGAAAGGTTTTGATACATATATAAGTTTATAATTAGACTCGAATCGTTTAGTTCTCTCTTAGAGTTATCAGCATGTCGAGCTCATATGATTTCAGTTTAAAACGTGAACAATATTGCGTGCGTGAATAAACGCACGCAAGGCTATACGTAGAAAATTTGCTTACTTTCGTCGGGCTAGAGCAGAAGCAGAACGTATTTATCATAATACTCATAAACAGGTTATATCTCCTTTGGAAACTATTGCTAAATCAGTAAACGTTCCCCTATTGAAAATTAAAACACAACCATCTGCTGCTACTACTACTACTGCTAGTTACATTCCCCTGTTGAAAGTTAAAAAACAAGCAGCATCATCCTCTTCAGACACAGATGAGGAAGAAGAAGAATCTAATAAAACTCAGGATCTCCCTACTCATTACGGTATGTTAATAGCTAAAGCTGTCGGAAATAAAAATATCGATAGAACTAGATTCGGTATTAGATATAAAATTGATCAAGACGCGTGGACATTTGCATCTTCCCCTGTGACTATGCGTGATACAAACATCATAATTAAAAACAACGTTTTCGAAGCAACACCCGGTCTGTTTGACTTACTCACTTTTAGAGAATTAGAGTCTACACCATCGCAAGATGATATCAATAATTATATGCAGATAATAGCCCTTACTAATGCGCATAAGAAATCCTATAGACCACACGGTAAACTAACAGCTGTTAAACATTGGAAGTATGATTATATAATTAAACCGAACTTACCCAAAATCAAAGGTTTAGGCATTAGACTATCATCATCGTCAAATTTAAAAAAATTAAGCGATTGCAAAGTCGAATACGTCTACTGGAATAAGGCTAACGAACTTGTCGATCGACTTCGTTTGTTATATGCTGTAAAAGAAGCCGGTAACAGTAGTTCTCTGAATGAAAACGAAATAATTTCAATTATTTCCGAGTTAAAAGAAGAAGGTATTATAGAATAAAAGATTTCATCACGGTTGTAAGTAGTCAGTTCGTTACAATTATCATTCGTAGTATGAATGCTACTATAGATTTGTTCGGACGTTCAATAGTTGGAGATGCTGTAACAGTTCCAGGTCCTCCCGGGGTAGGATTTAAGCTAACAGAAGATCAGAATTTCGATTTAGAAAACAAAAGAATTACAAACGCAGGCCACGCTATTAATGATTCAGATCTGGTAACAAAGAAACATGCTTTAATACTAGAAAATAAAACTATTGACTGTAAGAAACGAAGATTAATCAATTTAGCGGATCCCGTAGATGCAGATGATGCAGTTACAAAATAGTATATGGATAGCGAGATATCTAACGACAGTCACGACACGCTACGTTATAGTATTAAAACTTTGACCTCGCTTTGTATAGAACTGTCTAGGGCAACTTTATGGCTTTTTGCTAAAGCAGATTCTAGATCTAAAAATTTTGATAGATCACCGCTCGTAGACCTACAAAATTTGTTAATTACTCAAAGAACCTCACAATAGTCGTAGGATATATTACTTTACATTCTATTTAAAGGAAGATCTACTCACTCACTAGCTCCTTTATAGTATTATTATTAGTATACTTATGTATTATTCTAGATATAATTTAGTATTATATATCAATATGAAATGTATTTTCTTCTAAATATAATTTAGTATTATATATCAATATGAAATGTATTTTCTTCTTTCAATAAAAGTTCTTGTATAAAATATTTGTTTTTTATTTTTTACCTTAAATTACAGAAATAAAAAGACAAGAAATAAATCATATTCATCATCATATAAAAGATATAACAATTTGAAAACTATATACAGGTATTATTTAAACTATTACATCTATTACATACGATTAATATAAATACATGGTGAAAAATATACAAACATTATTAAACTATATAAAGAAAAAATTATTTTGAAAACTATATACAGATATTATTACTACAGGAGGCCCGTAACATCAGTCGATCCTGAAGGGTGAAGGGTGACTAGCCAGGGTTAATTAAGTTAAACAGAACGTGACATATAAATATGAGTTCATGTTCAATCATTAGTCAAGATGGAACGGCGACGTGAGTGTGATGTGTGTCGTACGAGCGTTTTACGATCAGGGTTTGCAACGTCATATGAATATACACCGTGGACACAAAGTTCAGTGTTCTATTTGTTTAAAGTATTTTACACGTCTCGATAACTACAGAAATCATTTGAAAATTGTTCATAGTACCCTAGATGATGATAATAAGACTTCATCTAGCAATAATGTAATAATAAGACGCGAGTCTGAAACGTATGCATACCAATGAACTCAGCGACACAAATAAAGAAATAAGACTCGATGATGATGCTGAAATAATAAACGCTCGTAATGCTATACGTAATAAATTAGCCTACTTTCACCAAAACTTGAACACTCATCTCCAGTTACATCTGTTGAAGATGAAGAAAAAGAAGGAGAAGAATGAGATTCTAAGATTGACTTAAAGATTTATCAGGAATTCTCTAACTATTATAGAGCATTATTAGCTAGCGGAGAAAACAAAAACGTAGAATAAACTGGGTATGGTCTATATAATGACATCGATGAGTGGCGATTTGGTTGTTCGCGAGTACGGTTTCAGGGAAAAGATATTTTAATTAAAAACAAACTTTTCAATGGAACATCCGGCCTGTTTACTTTACTAACGCTTAAACGAATAAGCTCTCCTAGTCCAACAGCGGAAGATATCGACAACTATATGAAAATAATCTCACTTACTAATGATCATAACAAAGACTATAGACGCAACGGTCGACTAATAAGCGTTAAACATTGGAAATACGAAAATGTAATCAGGCCAAATTTATACAGAATAACAGACTTTGAGGTTAGTCTTCCCAAAAAGTTAAACAAGATGAAACCGGATTGGATACGTCAGAGTACCCCTGATCAACTAGTGGACCGAGTTCGTCTGTTGTATGCTGTAAAGAACGCTCTTAGCAGCAGTCTCAACAAATTTGAGACACTTGTTTCCTACACTATGAAGCGTATAATCGGTCAATACGTATCCATCAAGTTCGTTGTGTTTCAGACATCCTAATATGTACGAAGCATCCTCTATAAAATCTTTAAATGAGTCTTTGCTAAACTGCACACCTAGATCAGTACCTTTTTCAAGATTCTTATGCACACATCAAAATTATTTAAAGGATCCAGTCCAAGATGTAAATATTTCGACCCGCTGTTGTTTAACGGCAGCTGCATTTCACAAAGAAGTCTTGATTTTTTGTAGTTTAGAATTTTTTCATCATCATCCTGAACTTGTATATCGTATGTTTCTTTTGTAAACTTTTTAAAAGTTTTGATATCATCGCTATTCGGTTGAAATTGAGGTGAATCACACTTCCTAGGCACACTATACGATTCACATCTACTATTATGTTGAATGTGCTCAGCTTTGTAGAATGATGTTTTAACTATGAATAAACACCAACACCGATAAATCGTGACTAAATAAGTAGGTCTGCTGCTTCTGTTATTTATTACCGTCTAAAGAGGAAAGGAGGAATCACTAAAACGTTTACATTTCCCCTATACCTAAACATTTAATACAACGGTTCTCCTACTAACCGATTTCTGTTTGTCTCAACTCGTTGGATCCTGTTTGATACGGTCTGTAGGTTCCTATATCCCTCACTGATGCTGTTTTCCGCATACTCTATTCGAAATATGCATAGTATTCGTCAACGCTTAAAGTATAACTTCATCTATATACTTAGGCTTGTAATCGTATGTAGCGTATTGATGCTTGCATAGTATAATTATTTTCTCAACGCAGGATATATATCGATATTTTTCTAGTTTGATTAAATCCTATAAGTTATATTCATTTTGCCCTTTTTATTCTGTTAAGATGTTTATAATAATCATGGTGAGCCTGGTATGAACATAATCCGATTGTGCCTATTCTTTTCTCTCCGTTTGTATATTATAAAAAATATATATATATATATATATATATATATATATATATATATATATATATATATATATATATTTTTAGATAGAGTTAATTTTTATCAAGTTGCATAATGATTTTACATTAAATAATATTTTGAATGCAAATTCATATAGAAAAATTTATCGACTCTGCTGGGACTGGAACTCGAATATATATATATATATATATATATATATATATATATATATATATATATATATATATATATATATATATATATATCTATAGAGGCCTACCATGCGTCCGGACCAAAAGCGTAGCGCCCAGCGTCCGGCGTATATAAGTGTATATAAATGATGGTATCAGTCAGCGTCTTTTGCAAGCTATAGGTTTATTCAGCGTCTGTTTATTTTATGCAACCTATAGGTTTATACAGCGTCCATTTATTTTTTCAGTATTGGCCAGCCTGCTTGAATTCCTTTGCCTGTCTGCGGTGTCGAGTTACTCTCTGCATTTCTGAGTAAAGATTGCGTCATCTCAACTGGCAAAAATAATTCTATTTTATTAACGCTATGTAATAAATACTTTTAGTTTCGTTTCTGTATGTGTATGAATTTTATTTAAAAGGCTTTCAGATTTATGCATAAAAACATCATAAAACTCGAAATATTATTGGATTTGTATGAAATTTTCTACAAAGGGGTTTTTCAGGTCGCTGATTTCAAATTTGATGTCAACGTTTGCAAATTTAAAGCGCGGATGAAATATGGCGGCCATAATAATTAAAATTTGATTTATTTGCATAAAACTTAACATCTGGGAGTATATTCGAAACTCTCTGCGTTGCCAAAATACTATGTGTGTTTCTCAGTAAGGATTGCGTCATTTAAAGTGACAAAAATAATTTTATTAAAGCTACTTAATAAATCTTTCACTTCCATTCAATTGTGTCTGAATTTTATTTAATTCAGTTGAATTTAGTTGATTTTAATATGTATTTTCTAGATGAAAACTATTTAAATTGTGTAGGTTAATTTATTATTATAGGTTAAATGCATATAAAAAATTGTGATGATACTTATTGCTACTAATACCTAGTTCTATATTTTAAAGAGCCAAGCGATTTAATGTGTTAATTAGAGCTTCCAGTTTTTTAAGTTCTTCCAGTGGTTTAAATCGTTATATCTCTAAACATATTTGAGCTAGAAAGCTGATTCATTTTTTAAATTAAACCTTAAAAATGAGCGCATGCAACAATATTATCAAATATTGCCTAAAGAGAAATTTGGCAAAAAAAGTTTGGGTAGTGATAAAGATAGTTTAGATGGGAATTTCAAGGTCCAGCGGTCAGTGCAGATGTATTGTTTTGTATTTATGTTTGTTTATGTACTAGAAACTACGTTTTACATGTCTATTAAAGCAAACTATAAAAAGGAATTTGTAGTTCTTCTTAAATTATCTTCTTTCTGTCACTGTTTTACAAAACAGTTACTATTCGATCGCACAAGGTAAAACTTATTGGTTATTTATAACGACTAATAATTGATTTTATGAAATAATGAAATATATTGATTTTTGATTGACTTGTTAATTTTTATTGGGAACGCATTTTAATTTCAATACCTAATTAAAAATATCAGATTCGTTGTTTTATTTCTTATTGACATTCTGTAGTACATTTTCTCGTTCTATATTTTATAGAGCCGAGCGATTTAATGTGTTAATTAGAGCTTTCAGTTTTTTAAGTTCTTCCAGTGGTTTAAATCGTTATATCTCCAAACATATTTGAGCTAGAAAGCTGATTTTTTTTTAAATTAAACCTTAAAAATGAGCGCATGCAACAATATTATCAAATATTGCCTAAAGAGAAATTTGGCAAAAAAAGTTTGGGTAGTGATAAAGATAGTTTAGATGGGAATTTCAAGGTCCAGCGGTCAGTGCAGATGTATTGTTTTGTATTTATGTTTGTTTATGTACTAGAAACTACGTTTTACATGTCTATTAAAGCAAACTATAAAAAGAAATTTGTAGTTCTTCTTAAATTATCTTCTTTCTGTCACTGTTTTACAAAACAGTTACTATTCGATCGCACAAGGTAAAACTTATTGGTTATTTATAACGACTAATAATTGATTTTATGAAATAATGAAATATATTGATTTTTGATTGACTTGTTAATTTTTATTGGGAACGCATTTTAATTTCAATACCTAATTAAAAATATCAGATTCGTTGTTTTATTTCCTATTGACATTCTGTAGTACATTTTCTCGTTCTATATTTTATAGAGCCGAGCGATTTAATGTGTTAATTAGAGCTTTCAGTTTTTTAAGTTCTTCCAGTGGTTTAAATCGTTATATCTCCAAACATGTTTGAGCTAGAAAGCTGATTCTTTTTTTAAATTAAACCTTAAAAATGAGCGCATGCAACAATATTATCAAATATTGCCTAAAGAGAAATTTGACAAAAAAAGTTTGGGTAGTGATAAAGGTAGTTTAGAAGGGAATTTCAAGGTCCAGCGGTCAGTGCAGATGTATTTTTATGTAATTTAAAAATATTTAAATAAAGATGCAACAAAAATATTATTGACTAGCAATCTCTTAAAATGACGTTTTTGTTTTCGTTATTAGTGCTTACTTTATTTTAATCAATTACTGATTTTTTATAAATTGAAACCATTATTAGTTTCAGAAGAAAACAGCTGTGCATTCATAATACGTAGTAAATAATATCATATCTAAAATGTAAGATCATGCTAATCTATTCACCTATTTTTGGTATTAAACACATTTCTTGTAACCTTGTTATATATAATTGTTTATTTCGGATCATTTTCATTTGTGTTTGGAATAATATTTTGAGAAAGAAATTTTTATTACTTGCAAATTTTAGTTTCATGAGCAACCTTTATTTATTTTATTTACCTTTTAAATATACATTCTGGTATTAAGTTATCGATGTTCCTCTGTGAAATTTACAAAACATGTACGAGCCCTAACAACTAAATATGTATTTGGACAGTTTCATGAATTCTGTGTTTATTTTTCCTACTAGTGTTCCAAATTACACCATTTTCAAACAATAACCATTAACTTCTGTAAAAAAAGATCTGCAGAAAACAATTTTCAAAAATTCAATAAAACTCGCTGACAACTAAATATTCAGATAGCAGTTTATAAATACAATTCAATAAGATTTAACATCTCGCTTTGCTTTATTCGCCTCTTAAATTTTGGCTGACATACTTCTAACTTGGGGATTACAATTATCTAAATTGGATAATGCCCCACTTGCTGATAATTTCAAATTCAATAACACTAAAGATCCGAACTGCTTGAGGATCATTCAACAACTTTGAAATTATGATTTTCAAACCATTTTTTGGTCGTTTTTGATGTGTGGTAAGAAGCACCATCTTGTTGAAAGATTAAATCGCGGTCAAGATCGATTTTTAACGATTGGTAACAAGTTTGCGTTAAGAATTTGCTGATACTTTTCAACATTAACTGTGCCGTCTATGGACTGAAATCATTCTAACCCTCCAGCTGACATATAGCTCTAAACTATTGCACCTTGAGGAAACCTAACCGTACGTTTTAAGCAGTACTTATGGAATGCTTCATGTTTAGCTCCGATCAGTCTTTTGCGAGAGTAACCAACGAAAACACCAGACTTTGACTAGTCGCTGAATATGACCTTATACCAGTCATTCTCTGGAACATTGTCTAGGACAACTACATATTTAGTCCATGTCACTCGTCGTTGTTCTTGTTTCTCGGTTAGAAGTTTTACTTTGACTAAATACAAAAACCGTTTATGTTACAAAGATAGTTAAGGAATACTCAATGCATCAAAGTTTAAAGATAACTAACTACCTTATTAAAGAATGGAGAGTCTATCTGAAAACAAATAAACTGTTTGGATTCTTGGCAATTGTTGCGACAGAAAGGTAAAGACAGGATTAAGTGTGCCCAAATAGCTGCAGGACATGATCTGGACTTGCAGAAATACATAGAACAAAATTAAATAGCTTATCGGTATGTCCAACGTAAATGACTGCTTCTTCACGGCTTGCTCCAAAATGATGAGTCTGGATTTCTTCAGCTAGTTTGCAAGGATAATTTTCAGAGAAGACTATATGGAGTAACCCTTCACTCTTACTAAGACTCTTTTTCAGTGTGTTGTAAGCAGCATTTTTATTTCTAATGTTAAATTTATATTTATTTTTAAAGTTTTCATTTCTTCTTGAACCTCTCCCTGCAACTCTTGAACTTCTGCTGAGCCATACCTAAGACTGATAATGGAGGGCAAGATTGAGGGTAGAAGAGAACTGGCAGGAGACAAGGCTCATGGTTGAGAAATGTGAGAGACTGCACTGGCCTAAACTCACAGTTATTACTAAGAATAGCAAAAGATAGTGAACGATTTGCCGAAGTTGTTGTTAACCTTCTATAAGAAGACAGCACCTTAAGAAAAAGAAGATGTAAAAAAGGCCGCAAAGTTAGAAAATGTAACAGTTTTATCGAGCTTACTGAATATTTCTGAATTTGTTTCTCGTCATGCAGTTTTATGCAATATCGACTCCTTTGCCTTCTTCAACATACCAACACAAATTAGCTTGGGGCAACGTATGATATCCTAATAAAAACAGGATGCCAATAAAACTGAAAAGTTTTTCCCTTGTAAATATAAAATCGTGTGTATTATTTGAGCCCACTAAATACAAAACTCTGCGTTTACATTGTTAGTGAACTTGAGTCTTGCACCTAACAATCTCACATTTCCCGTGAGTTTTGCATCTGATGATGACTTTTACATGATTATATTTTATAAGCGTGAAGTTTTACATTTATAAAACACCAAAGTTTGCATCTCATACATTTATCAGTACTGCAAGTCCATAAAACAAGACAACCAATAATATCGATATCTAAATTGTTATAATTATTTTTGTAAATAATTACAAAGTTTTGCATTTAGCGAGTTCATTTATCATGAGCCTACTTTACAAAAAATCGCAATACTATATCTTGAACTTCATCATCAAAAAGTTTTAGAAAAATATCCAGCGGTGATTGACCTGCCAAATGATTTTTTAGCTGTTCAATTTTTTTGTGTTCTCTTCGTCGGGCAAGTTCAGATACAAAAAGAAACCTCTCTGCACTTGGGTTTCTGGCTATTTGTTTTGAGCAAACTTGAGAATGTGAAAAGAAGAAGAAAGCATTTAAGTAGAAAAAAACTGAAAACAATACAGTTATGAAAACACCTGAAGAAAAACTAATGCCCATCTCTGAATAAAAAAAAACTGCAGGGAAACGTTTTGTTGGACTTGGACCTGGAAAAGGAAAAAGCAATGAGGAATAAGCAATCCGTACTCTAGTTTTGCATGACTCGCTGGTGAAACCTTGGAGAGTTGCTGGAGGTCAAAAAAACCAACGGAAAATATTTTTAAATGCTTTGTTGATGTACATTGATATAGGACACTACCGTCTTTATAGTTTAGCAAATAAAACAATTGGCCTTGCACACAAAACAAAAATATCCTACAGTACATTCTCTCGATGCCATCCCTATGTTATTACCGTCTATATTATGTATGCAAACCTAATGAAATAAACAGAGCTACCTGCTTGTACAAACAACGTGCAAACATAAGCTTCAAACCACAAAAACTAAAGCCACTAAAACTTGTAGATAATGAAAATTCATATGAACTCCTGTAACATGTAGTAAGGCTTCCGCATTGCATATGTATGGCAGGCCTCTGAAATGTCAAAATAAAATGAAGAAAAGGTTCAATTTAATGTTAAGATTGCAGCTAAAATCAATGTTACTAAACCTGTCCGAGAGTTGGAGGGAGAGGTTCAAGAAGAAATGAAAACTTTAAAAATAAATATAAATTTAACATTAAAAATGAAAATGCTGCTAAGAACACACTGAAAAACAGTCTTAGTAAGAATGAAGGGTTACTACATATAGACTTCCCTGAAAATTATGCTTGCAAACTAGCTGAAGAAATCCAGACTTATAATTTTGGAGCAAGCCGTGAGGAAGCAACATTGTACGCAGGAGTCACTTACACTGGAGATACCGATAAGCTATTTAATTTTGTTTTATGTATTTCTGCTAGTCCTAGGACCTTGAACTGCTTCTCTAGTTCCAATGCCTAAGCGAAAACCAAATTGTTCTTCTCCTACATATTGTCCGCATTTTGTGTGTACTCGTTGATGCATGTTCTTAGCATTATCTACTGTACATGGCTCATCAGGCTAATCAATCGGTACTGTGAGCACTGTTTTACTCCGCTCTTTTTAGGTATCGGAATAAAAGTAAGTTGGGTCCAGTCGTGTGGTACGATTCCTGTATAGTATATTCTATTTAAGAAAGATGTTAAGATGTTGAGGCTTTCATCGTCTAATACTTTACGCATCTCAGTATAGATGTTATCTTCACCTGAGACTCTACGTGGTTTGATAGTTTTATTGCGCGTTTCACTTCTGCTATAATAATTCTCAATGGCTAATCTTCTTGATCTATTTCTCTTGGTTCTGGTTACATTCTGATATCATCAAAAAGCTCTTGTATATAGCTTGTCAAAATCTCTTCTATCTCGTTTGGGTCTATTGTTTTTTTGTTACTATCTGTGACTAAGATATCGTGTTGATGGGTTTTATTTCCAGTTATTTCTTTTATCTTCTTTTTTGTGTGTTAAAGAAATCATGCTTTCTTGGCAGCTCTTCGAGTACTTGACAACGTTTCTCCACCCAGGTCTCCTTTGCCTCTCTTATAAGCCTTGTAATCTTTTTATGGATTTCTTTATATTTATTATAGTCTTTATGTTTGTACTTCCTTCTTTCGTTCATCAATAAAAGGATTTCTTCCGTCATCCATCTCTGTTTTGCTCTCTGCTCTTGGTTTTCCAATTCATTTTCTTGTACTTCATGTTTACATTTTTAACAGACTGCCAAAAGTTTTCCATTCAGTGGCGGATTTAAGCTTGTAAGGGCCCTAAGCGCTACGAAAATTTGAGGCCCCATTTTCCAGACTTTTTTTACACCACTATAGGTATGACTAAAAAGAAGCGCATAAAAAAACGATGTGTTTATATTTTTCTCTAATAAACATAAATCAATAATAATTATAGATACAAAAAAAAATAAAACAAAACTCTAAAAAATATACTTTAACAGGGTTAAAATCTTACATAAAAAACAAAAACAAATAAACATAAAAACTTTACTACAGAGCCACTCTTCGGACTTTTGCGCGCGAAAAATTGTCAATCATCTCATCGTAATTTATTTCTTGAACTAATTCATTTTCAATAAATAATATGGCAAGACAACTTAAATTATCATTTAAAAGAGAATTCCTCAAATAATTTTTCACGCGTTTAAGCACCGAAAATGATCGCTCCGCAGTGGCGTTGCACACAGGTATTGTGAGGAATATTTTTAAAATGGTTTCCACATTTGGAAATGTGGATCTCAAACGAGTTATTATTGCTTTGTACATTTCAGTGGGACTAGTAATGTTCATTTCTTTGGTAAAACGCAACCATTGTAAAACTTCATCTTTAAAAGTATTCTCTTGAATATCACTTGCGTATTTTGACTCAAATTATTAATGCTTATTTCAATTTCTTCATCGGTTTGATCATGAAAAAAGAATTGAAAATCTTTTAAAGTTTCGTCATAGATTTGTCTTCTTCTAATAAGTTCAGAAGATAACGCATCACAAATTGTATTGTGAACATTTACAATAAATGCTGTTCTCCCAGCCAAGCGTATTTCATTACTGCGAGAGTCATCAAATTGCAATTTTCGCTTCTTATCCCTAGACCTTTCATCCTTAAAAGTTCGGCAATCATCTTCCATCACATTCAACAGCTCAGTTGCTTCATTTACAATACTTTCAAAATTGTTTCGAACATTATTCACAAATTCGGTTAGGGATTTCAAAAGATTTGATCCGGTAAACAAATTGCACCTTATTTCTTGAAGAGATTTACTGGTAGAATTGATTCTGGATAACAATTTGTTCCACAAAACTGTTAATAAAACTGTTTCATATTCATCCATTTTTTTAAGTAAACCTTTAGCTTCCACCCTACTCACTGGTTGCTGGTTTGGGCTCTCACAAAACTCTTTCAACGCTTCCTTAATGTTCTGGTAATCTTCGCGAAGAGCCAACACTGCATCAGCTCTTGCTGACCATCTGGTGTCACTGACACGTTTTAAGTGTTTAGAATTGGGACGAGATTTGCAAAAATTCTCAAAACTACGTCACAAAAACAAAACAATTTCGTCAAGTATTGAATGTATAGGGATCGAGACAACCTTTTAACCAAAATGTCACTTTGACAGACCTTGGTAATAGTAACCTGAATTTCCTGAACACATAGACGTGCAGAAGGGTCCCGCATCTTGTAAAATTCTATAAGGGAGATAGATGCTTTAAAAATTTGGTTTTACCTGTTGAAATTTTGAGGCCCCCCCTCTGAGCGAGGCCCTAAGCGCGCGCTTAGTGCGCTTATGCTTAAATCCGCCACTGTTTCCATTGTTTCTGTTTCCAATTATACCGTTTCCCTAAACTTACTATTCAAAACTCGTGTTATTTCCTCTTTTATTTGTGGTTCCCCCAGTTTCTCAAAGTTAGGTCTTGTTTTATTTCTCTTCCGGATTTTCTTCAATTTAATCTCACGTTTTTCAGCTACGGGGTTCTGATCAGATCATATGTCTGATCCAGGATAAGTTCTTACAACTTTAATTCCGTTTCTATATCGTTTATCAATCAGTATATAATCTATTTGATTTTTTATGATATTTCCTTCATTGTCTCCTGGTCCTAAGTACACTTCTAAGTGTACAATCGCCTTTCTGGAAGTTGGAACCAGGTGTTTGCTACCATTAAGTTTTCTTCATTACAGAACTGTACCAGATATCCCCCCTATCGTTTCGTTTGCAAATACCATGGTCTTCAACAATATATTGCACTCTTCCTTTACCTATCTTTCCGTTGAAGTCACCCATGATTATATTCACTTCATTCTTTTTGGTAAATCTTAGTAGGTAATTTTTACATCATGAATAAAAAACTCATGCAGTATGGAGTATTCTCGTGCAACTTATATTACTAGATGAACAGATAGTTCCATATTTTGAACGGCACTCGCAACAAAATGCTTCTAAAAGTGAAACCGGTAAGATTCGGTTTCAAATTATGGTATATCTGTTCAGATGAAGGGTACTTATACAAGTTATCCTCCAAATAATAAAAAATCCAGACTTGGGTTGGGAGGTGACTTTGTTTTTTATCTACTATCTATTGTAGAGAATAACCCTAATCATAATATTTTCCTTGACAACTTCTTTTCTTCATATAAATTATTCGACAATAACACACTATGGTGTTGGAAAATTGAAAACTGCAAAAAATTATGACACAAAGGAAAAGAAAAAACTACCGTACTGCTCAAAAGCTACTGTACTATCAAAACAAAAGGAAATAGTGACGTTAACGAAGAAAATGAAGTAAAAACCTTCCCAAGGATCTTGTATGGTTTCTCTATTTCTTAGAAAATCAAATGTAACTGAACTAAAGGGTTCATTGTGATGCAATGAAGAAGTACATCACATGCTCAAATAAATTCAGTGTGTCTAACAAAAATCCCAACCTATTGCTTGGTCTTGGAGGGATTCATCTCCTAAAAGTAGTACTCTCATGCATTGGGCTATACCTCAAAGACAGTGGAGCTTCGAAAATCCTTGTTGAGACAGTATAATTGGAATGCTGTTTTCCATTTTGAAACGCTTACGGTGTTATACCAGTGTACGAAGATCAACGCTTGTTGGACAAATTTAAATTGCTATAAACTACACATAGTGACATAAAAAATATTTTGAGAAACTCGTAGAAAATGACAGGCAGAAAAAAACTGGGGCCTGCGTGCATGCAGTATAAGAGAGTGTTTGCCACTTTCCTTCTTCTTTGATAGAAAAAATTATTCACGATGGTACATTTTATACTACAATGATTGCTTGAAGCTGGACGAAGGTCCTATAATTTATAATTCCATGTCAGTCTTTTAAACAAAAAATAATAATCTTAATTCAATCCTATTAACGCATTTAAAACAATAATTATTCAAGACTTTTTAACCAAAATTTGTTTTGGTGGTTTCAAGTGTAAACATTTAAAATATTTTAAAAAAATTTCAGATTCAAGAATATAAAGAAAAATTTAAAATCTGGCAGCATAAATAATTAAGATTTTGCAATGGGCAACTAAAATCTTCAGTAACATGATATTTGATACGATGTTTGATGACGCGACGTCAAATTGTTCATCACACAATTCTGAGAACCTAAAATGTTTACTTTAATTCTTAAATGCTCCGAATGAATGCTGCATAAATGAATTGTTTTTTACATTTACTTATATGTACAGCTGTAACCGTTATCAAATTCATAATTGCAAAAGAGAACCTCTACTCCTTGGAAAATCCCCGAAAAACGAGTGTTAAAAGGAACACGATTAAAAATTTGTAAACACAACTGACCGAAAAAAGTTATATACAAGAATACACAGGTTGGGTCTATTAGCAGACAATTTTAAGTTCTTTTTCCAGCTTCAAGCAATCATTCTAGTATATAAAATGTACCATCGTGCATAATTTGAAAAAAATGGAATTTCTGGCAATAGCCCAATATCAGAATCTATTCGCTAACTAGAATTCGAATTAAGTGTCATTTTACACAATAATTAGCTTTTGTTTTTTACGTGTGCTGAGCATATGCGTTATAGCATACACAAAATTACGTCATTTTATAGACTTGCACACCTGCAATGAAATTTAATCCATGCTTACAAGGAAATATTCTCTTGCTAACAACATTAAATTTTTATAAGGACGTCTTTCAAACTATAATATTGAGTTATATTCCTGATTATCTAACATCCATTTTTTTCTCGAGTCCTCTGACTAATAAAGCTTAACTTTAGTAAAATATTATATTTCTAAATGCTATAGCTACTTTTGTTTTTATCAGACAATAGGTAATAAAAGTTACCCATTTTTAGGGACAATTTTATTAAAAACAAATTAGTTTTTATCTCAGAAAGTACATGCCATATATCTATGAAATTTTTGTAGGGGTTATAGAAAGAAACCTTGGGTTCTAATTTTCAGACCAAAAAGCAATTCATTTAAGATTTATATAAAAATAGGGAATTATGTTTTCTTGTTTATTAATTTTTTGATTTCGTTTTGGTTAAATGAACACTTTTCATGTAGGCATTATTTTTCTCAAAGAAATATTCCTAATTTTAACAATAACAGTGCAATAACATAAAAACCAATTTTTTGTCCAAACCGCTTGTCACTAAATTAATTTTTCTGCGATTCAGAGGAAGATATTGAAGACTATACAGGGTGTCCTGTTTAACAGTCTACACTGAATCATTCCAACAAGCTTGTGACTATAGCAGTGGAATTAAAAGAACTTTGTATCCTTTGACCTCTAGTTTACGAAATCAGAACACATCTTAGAACTTGTGCTGGTGCTGGATATCATCATCAGGATTTTTTTAAATGGAACGATTAGATTTGAAGTATGGAAATCGATAGCAAGTGGGATTCTGAATAAAAAAGTAATAAGGTACTACAGGTTTAAAGTGAATGATAATGAAATAATAAAGTGAATGTATTCTAATACTGTTTTCGTAAACAAGAAGCCGAAATCTACGAAGTTCTTTTAATTCCATTACTATAACCAAAAGCTTGTCCGGATGATTGAGTGTAGACTGTTAAATAGGCCAGAACCCGTTAAGTGGCTAAGTGTTTACTATTTTTTCCACATTTAAACATTTGAAGTGGTGACTCGTACACCTTTGAAATCTGAATTTTGCAAAATCTAAAAAGTATCTTGTATATTATTAACCATAAAATATGCGACTTCTTATGTTTTTTCATGATAACCATGAAAATGAAGCGCAACAAAAATCGTTGCTATTTTTTCACATTTAGAAATTCTAAGGGTTGGCTGCTACCCCCTTATATCCTGAATTTCGCAAAATCGGTGAAGCATGTGCGTTTTTATGTTCTTTCACGCAACCCATTCAACAATGAAACGCAAATAAACTGCTTTACTATTTTCTCCACATTTGCAAATTCTAAGGGATGGCTGGCTACCCCTTAGACCCTTAATGTCGCAAAATCCGTAAAGTATGTAACTTTTTATGTTCTTTCACGTCACCCATTCAAATATGAACCGCAACAAAGATTATTTACTATTTTTCCCGTATTTCAAAATTCTAAGGGTTGGTTGCTACCCCCTTAGACCCTCAACTTCGCAAAATCTATAAAATAGGTGACTTTTTATGTTCTTTCACGGCACCCGTTCGAAAATCAAACGCAAAGATTGTTTACTATTCTTCCCGTGTGTAGAAATTCTAAGAGGTGGCTGCTACCCAAAACAGAACAAAATTTTGAAAATATAAATATGGGTTTTTTTAACGTTTTTTTAATTTTTCGCTAGACGAGAATCCGAAACTCTGTAAATATACCAAATTTCAAGTTTGTATGTACTCTAGAAATTCGGAAGTTATAAAGACTATTTAATTTCATTACTTAAATACATAAAGTGAAGTCCCGTTTTACAACCCCTAAAGGGGTAGCGGAGGGTTAACATAATAACAATTTTTTATATTTTTCTTTACGAGAACTCTAAACCCTATAACTAAACCAAATTCTAAGTTTTTATGTCATCTAGAAGTTTTACAACCCCCAAATGGAATACGGGGGTTGATTTAATAATTTTTTTAAATTTTTCTTTAGGAGAGTCCTAAATTCTATCGCTATACCAAGTTTCAAGTTTGTATGTCATCTAGAAGTTTTACAACCCTAAAAGGGGATGCGGGGTTGACATAATAACATTTTTTTTAATTTTTATTTACTAGAATCCTAAACCCTATAAATATACCAAATTTCAAGTTTGTGTGTGATCTAGAAGTATTACAACCCCCAAATAAATTGCAGGGGTTGACTTAATAAGATTTTTTATGTTTTTCTTTACGAGAGTCTTAAACCCTATCACTATACCAAATTTCAAGTTTGTATGTCATCTAGAAGTTTTACAACCCCCAAATGGAATATGGGGGTTGATTTAATAATTTTTTTAAAATTTTTATTTAGGAGAGTCCTAAATTCCATCGCTATACCAAATTTCAAGTTTGTATGTCATCTAGAAGTTTTACAACCCCCAAATGGAATATGGGGGTTGATTTAATAATTTTTTTAAATTTTTCTTTAGGAGAGTCCTAAATTCCATCGCTATACCAAATTTCAAGTTTGTATGTGATCTAGAAGTTTTACAACCCCCAAATGGAATATGGGGGTTGATTTAATAATTTTTTTTAAATTTTTTTTTAGGAGAGTCCTAAATTCCATCGCTATACCAAATTTCAAGTTTGTATGTGATCTAGAAGTATTACAACCCCCAAATAAAGTGCGGGGGTTGACTTAATAAAATTTTTTATGTTTTTCTTTACGAGAGTCTTAAACCCTATCACTATACCAAATTTCAAGTTTGTATGTCATCTAGAAGTTTTGCAACCCCCAAATGGAATATGGGGGTTGATTTAATAATTTTTTTAAATTTTTCTTTAGGAGAGTCCTAAATTCCATCGCTATACTAAATTTCAAGTTTGTATGTCATCTAGAACTTTTACAACCCCCAAATGGAAGATGGGGGTTGATTTAATAATTTTTTTAAATTTTTTCTTTAGGAGAGTCCTAAATTCCATCGCTATACCAAATTTCAAGTTTGTATGTCATCTAGAAGTTTTGCAACCCCAGAACGGGGTGCAGGGGTTGACATCATAACATTTTTTTTATATTTTTCTTTATAATAATCTTAAATCCTATAATTACACCAAATTTCAAGTTTCTAAGTCATCTAGAAGTTTTACAACTCCTAACAGGGGGTGCGAGGGTTGCATAAATATATTTTTTTATTTTCCTACTTACAAGAATCCCAATTCCTATAATTGTGCCAAATCTCAAGTTTGTATGTCATCTAACAAATTAGAAGTTGTAAAAGTTATTTAATTTCAATATTTTAATGCATAAGAAGTCCCGTTTGAAATGATGTCACTGTCTGCCTCACAAACATATGAGTTTTAAAAATTTTAAAATATAATATGGGATAAGATTAAACAGCCAGATTTATTACTAGCTAACAGCATCAGTGATTGATTAAATACTGAATGATAATATAATAATGGTTACGTTTGTTTCACTTAAATCAATAGAGCTTTGAATTAAATCTTACGATTTTATTAAAATTATCGCCCATTTGTAGGAGCAATTAAAACCGGTTTAAACGAAATTTACATGACGCATAAATGAAACGTATTAAAAGTGTTTCTTAAATAGCTTTAACAAAATATAATATGTACGAATTTTTGTCACCTTAAATGACGCAATCTTTACTAAGAAATACAATGCATAAAGTGAAGTCCCGTTGAAATGACGTCACTGTCTAGCCACAAAGGAATCAGTGTTACCAACACAATTCTTGTTAAATATGCGGACGCAGGGTAAACCTATGCCATAAATTTGTATACAAATGTATACAAATCCCGCGCTATTAGCGCTGCGTGTGGCAAACGCTCGAACTACGATTTTATACACGAATCAGGAATGGGTGTCAAACTGCGCACAGCTAATTTTTACATTTTCGCCATCTAGACACTTTAAGCTTCATATGGTGCAATTTTGAGGCACTAGTCACCCAGCGTCCGTATATCCGGACGCCGAGTGACTTCGGACGCTGCTTGAACCTAAGATTTTACATGGGGGGACGCATAGTGGTGCCCTATAGATATATATATATATATATATATATATATATATATATATATATATATATATATATATATATATATATATATATATATATATATATATATATTCCGCGTCAGACTGATTAGTATCGTAATATGTACCGATTGTTATATTTCCATGAATATTTGAGTTTTCACCAATACACAGGATAAATTTTTATTTTTAATTTTATATATGGCGTTTTATATAGAGCAGGAGTCTCACGATAATTTATACATATATTGTCTTTGAATATTCTAAAACAGATAAAGAACCCTGAACCCTTGTTAGGAATTTTAAAAATAACGAAATTTTTATTGAATCAGCTAAATAGATAGTGTACTTTATAAGTGAATCTCTAAATAACGAATGCGTTAACAGAACTCCTGCATTAATATACATAACGTTTCATCGTGTTTTTTCAAAACACATTTCATTGTAAATTTATCAGGCGATATACATTATATTATTTTCATATATTAGTATGCAAAGTTGTTTCAATAAAAAGTAAAATATTTATCTGATTTATTTCTCTTAGGTTAAGTCTTCAGGGTTCTCATAACTGTAGATATTGCAAGAAGTAACTACCCTGTGTTTCAAAGTTATAAAGACGTATTACAAACATATGTTATAGACTTATATTTCGAAGGTATCGAAAATGGTTACAGATTATTATTAATCATACTAGTTTACTATAGATACGATGAATATCCTACAAGATCATTATGGTATGTGTATATGTCTAGTCTCAGTTTCAGCAAACGCATTGTATTCTATCAACGAATCATGTAAAATTAAGCAGTATGGTTTAGTTGTATCAGAAAGTGAGTTGACCGATTCAAGCTCTAATCTCTAAATTCATGAATACCTTATACACACGATATAACTACGATGTAAGATTACGAGAGGGTACATGAAGAAAAGGGTATGTTATAAGTCGGATCCGAATTTCTTAAAACATTACTCGAATATCAAAAATTCGTAACGGCAATGCATAGGTTTAATACTATCAACAGCTCATATTGTTACGAAACTAGGCTTGCTTCGTTCTTACTTGTCTCCACCGTGTTACGAATGAAAATAAATACACTCACTCTTCGTCTAATCTATTAATTTTATTTCTTAAAGTTACCTAACTTATAACAGACTAATTCTAAATATAATTAACATAATTTCTGCTTACCAATTATGAATTCTAGGGCCATTTCCCTTACACCGGGCATGACAATCGAGAAGGACTTTACTGCTTTCATTTCACCATGTAACTGACCATCCCTTTCCCCCCACTTGTCCCTATTAATCGGGGCAGTGTCATAATGCTAGAGTCGGCATTACTTACTTTTGCGAGCAATAATGCCCTGCTAGTATTATGACACACTTTACAAATTGCAGAGTAGCTTCATGTCGTACTTGAAATCAATTTGTTTATCTTTATTACCGGGTCAAATAATTTAGAAATGAGTTTTGTAATAATTGTTGTAACATATTTTTGGAATCATAAATTTTTAGAATAATGAATTGATTTAATTTTGTTATGAGTTTTTTCTTTTATTTTATACTTCGTTACATGACCCGGCCTGGTAAGCGTGACGCCCCTGGCACGCACTCCGCTCCTTCAGCAATTAACTTCTGTAGCCATCAACCTGATTGTAAGTTTGTCTATACATACATCAATATGGATCTAACTTAATTTGAAATGATTATTGTTCATCCGAAAAGAATTGAGAATTGGCCCTTTACAATTTTAATTTAAAACCTATCCTAAAAAAAATCTTATAATTATAACACAATTTTCATGAAAAAGAAAAAAAAATGGAAATAGATGCGATTACAATAACAAATTAAAATTAACAGTATCTAGTTTCACATTAAAACGTTTACATCAATAATTTTAAATTAGAACTTATTAAACCTAATATACATCAGTTTATGCGTGGAACGCAACCTCTTTCTTTATGGTCCACTACTGTACATTACGGAACGCACTACATTTTTCGTGTTACAGTCATTCTGTCTATCACGCACACGCGACTTATTCAAAAGTGCAAGATCAACAAATTTGAATGTCTTTATACGTGAACAGTTTTAATAAGTTTTTCCACGCAATTTTTCGAGAAAATTTGCACAAAATCACACACGAACTGGTAAGTTGAATAAGTTTTTTGTTTTTGTCCATCACAAATTCAGAATTGAATAATGCATGCCTTTAACTGAAGTTAGACATAAAAGCTGATGTCGTTTACCAAAGTACATATTTGTATGACACGTTGCAAATACAATGCAACGATTTCTAAGAAAATCCATTATTTCTTGTCATCAGGTGCCAATATGTGTATGCTAAATCCCGATGCACATTGAACATGTTAAATGTGCGGTAATTAGGAAAATTCATGAACAGTCCGTCCAGAATGTGAGGTGATGCTGCTTGAAATGACGATTTGAATTGCCAACACTGATTTGTAATGAAGTAACTGGCTTCCTCATACAATGTAGACAAACACGTGTCTACTGGATTGTTGACTTCGGAATAGGTAGGTATGATTTTATCTGAGTTCCTTTAATGTATTGGCAACATTTCAGCTGGTGTTGATCTGTGATGAACTTCAGAGGGCGTTTTTTCCACCCTTAGATCGGTTGCATTATGGTTATTCCCTGTTTGTGATAATGCGATCTTGGTGCTCTGTGGTATGTTGTCTGCTCTACTTGTAGACGGTAAGTTCCATGCAATCGTCGTTTCGTGCAAAGAAACAAGTGTGTTACAAATTTGTTTTATCTTAACTTAAAGAGTTATAATATTTTTTCCTTAATTATTTTATTAATTACCTACTTATTCTATTAAACCTCAAATATTACCTATTTCAACTTTTCTATAAAGTAAATTATGTATGCTGCTACATTTTAGCGAAAGTAATACAAGCACTATAAGAATTTTATTAACTAATGGTTTGAAAATGGTAATTATTTGATATGGAATACTTTGTTTTGACTTTTATTGTTTAATTAGGTGTTTAGAGTTTTACACTATTTGGTGTATCTAACACATGTTTTACACTATTTTAACAATTTATACTTGCCTTCTTTGCTGTTCTTTAGATCCTTTACCTCGCTCTATGTATCTGTAGTCATTACAATGAAAGTTTGTACTGTTGTGTCGAATTGACGATTTGATTTGAAAATTTAATAATGTAATTTATCGTTTAAACTAACCCTTGTTTACTTCTATATATGTTTAATTAATATGTAATTAGTACATCAAAATATGTTTTTCAATTTCCTTATAAAATATAAGTATATATCATTGAAATTTTATTTTATCACATCCTAAATATTTACACGACTGATCACCTTTATCGTCAGCTTCTTTTCAAACAGTTGCAGTCGTTTATCATAAACCTAGTGGTGAGCTTGTATTATTCGTATTGCGATATCGATATATTATTCAATTTTCATGTCTTTTGCTAACCCTACATAACCTAAGCTTTACATAGATTTAGACATGTTTTATATTTCGTATTTAGACACATAGCACGACATATCTGAATGATATATTAAATAAAAATAAATTGCTACTAAACGTAAGCTAGACTTGAATGATATCGATCGATACGCTATAATATGTATAGCTTAAATGCTAGATTAGTGAAGGAACATGTTGCTTAAGTCTATCGATTAGTTTGTTAGCCTTATTCCAATATACGTTTTCATCTTTATAATTGTTCAACTTTTAAAATTTGATGGTCTAATACCTATATTTATGTGTTGTATTCTTTTACATAATAACTTAAACAAGACAGGAATTGTCACGAAACCATAATATTAAAAATATTTAAACATATTATTTATAATATAGTAGAAATATGAAGAAAAGAGTACTAGTTATGCTTTAACGTTTGAGTAGCAGCAAACTTAAAAATAATAAACATGTTTCTCCGTTAAAAAAGTTAATGAAGCGTACATCAAATCTGTATGATTCAGTTGAAAGCAGTAATATTAAACAAGTGACTATATTGAGATTCCTTGAGGTTTCTTTATGACTAGCTCATACAGAATAACACATAGGATGAGTAATTGTCATTACTTTTTAAAACAATAATTTATTGTTTTAATAATAATAATAATAATAATAATAATAATAATAATAATAATAATAATAATAATAATAATAATAATAATAATTTAATAATAATAATAATAATAATAATAATAATAATAATTTATTGACGGATATCCATTTAACAATATACATATAACATAAAGTATTCTAAGTAGTAAAAGTATAAATAAAATAATGTAAAGATAAAATACAGGCACCGACTAACAATAATACATAAACATAACGATGACATAAACATCTTCTAAGCAGTAATATTACTAATTAGAGCACGCTTATAAGATTGCAAAGAATTATTAAATAAATCGACTTTATAATAAATATTGGCATAGCGCATCATTGTTTGCATGGGGCTGTTTAAATTATAGTTGGTAGAATGTGCAGTTAATTTAAACAATTCTTTAGAACGTGTAATTCTTTGAGAAATTTGAAAATCTAATTTACATAAAAGAACAGAACAGTCTATAACACCATTAATTATTTTATATAGAAAGCACAGAGATAACATGATTCTCCTGAATTCCAGGGTAGGCAAATTTACAACAGCTAATACATAACTATAACCTGTGTCACTATAATTTATATTTATTTTAAAGGCTACAAACCTTAAAAATCTGTTTTGAGCTTTTTCTAATTTGGATACATAAGTCTGATAATATGGAGCCCAAACAACAACACAATATTCTAAACGAGATCGAACTAATGCGCAATATAACATTCTAAGAGTCCAGACCTCAAACTCCTTGCACTGCCTAAAAATAAACCCTAACATCTTCAACGCTGAATTAATTACAGTTTGTATATGATTATTAAAAGATAGTCTTCTGTCAAATATAACCCCGAGATCTTTTATTCTATCAACACGCTGGACTATATAAGTATTTATTTTGTAGATGTATGTGATTTGTTCCTGTGTACGATAAAATGAAATAATAAAACATTTCTTAAAGTTTAAGTCCATCCCGTTTCTGTCACACCAACTAATCAGATGGTCGATATCATGCTGAATTCTAAAACAATCATCAATGGAATTTACTCTACCGTATAATTTCAAGTCATCGGCAAATAACAACGCTTTGCAATACTGTGTGGATTTAGTAATATCATTAATGAAACAATTGAAAAGGAGGGGGGAGAGATGGCCTCCTTGAGGGACACCGGAAGTTACTTGAATTTCTTTAGATGTGTAGCTTTTAATTTTGACAATCTGAGTTCTCAGGCTGAGATAGCCATTTAGCCAAGCTAGAAATGGATCCGCTATGCCCATACCTCGTAATTTAAACAAAAGTAACTGATGGTTAACTTTATCGAAGGCTTTTGAGAAATCGGTATAGATGGCATCAATCTGACACCGATTCTCAAAAGCCTCGAGAATATCATGTTGATAGCATAAAAGGTTCGTATCCGCAGATCGACCCTTCGTGAACCCATGTTGGTTATTGTTAATAATATTTTTAAAACAATAGGATATCTTATCCGCTACAATACATTCTAAAATTTTAGGTATGCAAGATAATATCGATATGGGTCGATAATTAGCGACCATATGTTTATCGCCAGATTTAAATATAGGGGTAATATAGCTTATCTTCCAATTATCATAATATTGGCCTGAAGATAAGGACATATTAAATAATACAGTAAGCGGTTTAGTTAACGCAAATCTACAGTATTTCAAAAATGTTGATGGAATGCCATCTGGACCACAAATTATTTGTTATTTTCAAATTGGCTAACTTATTAAAAACATCTACACTTTCTATACATACATTATTAAGATCTAATAAAGCATTATCATTATTATAAGTATCAGGGAGATTAACATCTGAAGCTGAATAGACATGAGCAAAATGATCAGCAAACATATTTACAATTTGTTGTGGATCACTTGAAGAAACAGTATCATTAGATAAGCTGTTAGGAATGCTAGCAGCATTGCGTTTATTATTAATTAAAGACCAGAATTTCTTTGGATTATCCGATAATTCTTTTTCAATATGGTTGTTATAAGATTTTAAACAATCTAATGAAACTGTTTTACATTTTTCCCGAAGTTCACTAAAATATACGTAATCGACTATATCTCTAGATTGTTTATACTTCTTGTGAGCAATCTTTTTTGTATAACTAATTTCTTAAGTTCGAGGGAGAACCAGACCGGGAATTTTCTATTTTTAATTATTTTTATTGGTGTAAAAATCTTAATAACCTCATGCAATATAGTATAAAAAATATTGACATTGTCGACAAAATTTGTTTTACTAAACAAAACATCCCAGTCAATGGCAGTTAAATAATTATTAATAGACCAAAAATCAGCATTTGTAAAATCATAACTAAGATAGTCAAATTGCATCGGTGTAAAGTCCTCCTTGATCGAAAACTTGGTAAGTAGCGCAGGATGATATACATCCAGTGGAAGGTAAACTTCATTGGCTAATTCTACGTCTGTATTTATGATGTCCGTAAAACACAAATCTAACATGTTGCCAATACAATTATAAAATTTGTTGACTTGAAACAAATTTAAAATAGCAACTGTATCCGCCACTGTTTCGCACTGTGTTGATTTGATATCATCGGGATAAGCGCCATATTGGTAATTTAACCATACGATTCCTGGAAGATTAAAATCACCAAATACAGCAGACGAGCTAGTTGGATAATTATTCCTGAGATGCAACATGTTATTACTAAAACTGTTGTAAACCTCAGCATCAGATTTCGGTGGAATATATACTAGTGTTACGATTATGGATATTTTATCAAATGAAATGTACGCAGCAACCATTTCAATATTCTTACAAGGCAAAACTATGCTTCTTGAATTAAGGTGTTTATTAATTAATATTATAACACCACCACCACGCTGATAGACACTAGTATTCTGGTTTCTGTCACATCTGTAAATATTATAGTATTTGCAAACACCCAGTTCACTATCAGAAATATCATTATTTAGACCAGACTCGGATAGGAGATATATGTCTAATCGCGATATGTTCACAGCACTAGAAAGTAAATCTAATTTAGTTCGGAGTCCCCTTACGTTTTGATAAAATACTGTTAATGGTTTTGGCAACTTACTGTTAGTAGTATTGCGAGACACTTTATTTTTAGGGTTTTCTTCGAAAAAACTTATACCGTCTAATAACAACATTGGAAGGCCATACTTCTGCTTTTAATAGTTCTTCCGAAAGCTGTATAGGAACGCCAACTTTAAAGGAATTTGTTTCCCCTTTGGTCGGTAACTTCTCACAAACAAATAATTCATCAGGATATTTCTTTTTTAAGTAATTAATGATTACCTCAGAAGAAACGGAGGAGTTGACTCGACCTATATAAATCCAATATTTACTAGCAACACCTGCAAAGGAACCATTATTATCAGAATTCGTACCGATAACAGTATTTGTACGTATTTTGTTGATATTCTTTACACTGTGGACATTTTGTGCTGTTTTTGAAATAGAATTCTTAACATGAATATTTTCTTTATTCACTGCATCATTCGTTTCTACTTGACTGTTATTGTTTACGTTAATATGAACATCCGTAGGTGATGAATTCTCCATACTATTATATTTGCTTGTATGTGAAAGCTTCGATTGGCTTCCATTTCTTCCATTAATAACATAATTTTGCGAGTACGACGCATGTACCAAATTATGTTTACTTAATGTGGAGCATGCGTTGTAATCCTGTACTTTCTCAGAACGGCCAACTTTAGACTCTCTTATCTCTAGCTTCTTTTCGAGATTTTTTATTTTTTCTAGCAACAAGTTAACATGATCTTTTAGGAGATCGTTTTTATCTTCCATTTCGTTAACTAATTTCTTCAATAATTTATTTTTTATTAACAAACACGCTACATTATCTGAACTATCACTATCTTTATTCACTACATTATCATCACGGGAGCACGTATGCCTTTCATAGCAGCCCGGGTGAAAAACACTTTTGCATTTTACACATTCTTTTATCTTCACAACACTTTTCTTACAGAAATTACATTTTAAATCTTTTTCATTAGTTATTGTTTATTAGTTATTGTTTATTAGTCATTAGTTTTGTAGAGTTGTGGTTTTAAGATGTTAATAATTGACTATAATATTCTATTCCTGTAAGATAATACTAATGGGAGTTTCTATTTAAAACATTTATAATATTTTACAAGATTTCAAATAAGTTTTTTGAATTTAAAAAGGCATCACACAATATTCCTTTTCTTAGTTTTATGTTTTAACAATACATTTCAAAATTTGTCATTCAATGGAGTGTTATCTTCGAGAAGCTATTCCTTTTGTTATGAGTGTTCTTTAAGCTTTTAATTTTTAAATAAATAAAAGGGATTTAAAATATGCGTGTAACCATTTAACCTTTACATCTGTATTGAAGTTCCGCGAAGTTTCTTCATGAATAACTCGTGATTAACACAAAGGGTTAGTTATTGTCATTACTTATTTAAAACAATAATTTATTATTCTTGTAAAGATGTCGTTTTAAAAGAGGAAGATGATTAATGCACCTACAAATATTTCAACTTGATAATTGCTTTTACGGATTAACACCTATTACATAAGAGGGAAAGAATGTTTATCTTGTAAAATCCTGATGATTCCTGTTAAATATTATTTAACTGCGTTTACTATATATAGCGATAGGGTTAACATACATTTCAAGTTTCTACGTGTTAATTATGTTACTCGGATGTATTTAAATGTTAGCCCTATGACGTTTAGATTTATATTTAAATAAAACTTTAAGAACGACAGCAGTTGAAAAGCATAAGATTTATTTTAAAATAAATTTATGAGAGAGAGAGGAGAGATGAGAGACGACAAATGACAAATGAGAGAGGAGAGAGGTGAGATGACAAATGAGAGATGAGATATGTAAATGATACCGTCAATTAATTTAATTTGCGTATGCATATAAAAAATGAGCTAGGTAAATGAGAGATGAGATATGCAAATGATACCGTGAATTAATTTAATTCGCACATGCATGTGAGAAATGATATATGTAAATGAGAGATGAGATATGCAAATGATACCGTGAATTAATTTAATTTAATTAAATTAGATAAATTAATTTAATTCGCGCATTTAATTAGACCACGCCTCATTTGAATATTAATTAGATCGCGGGTCATTTGCATAAAAAGGGACAGGGTCAGCTCAAGTGACCCAATACCTACTCTAAAAGGTCTGTATGTGCAGGATGTTATGACATGATATTGCGAACATAAAAAAATATGACACCCTACACATCAAACTCTCACTAATAATATCATTGTGCATTGATTTTTTGAGTAAGATTTCTGCAACGTTGCAGAAAGCAAAATTTAGAAAAAGAATTAATCCTCGAAGGCAAATTCAGTATCATACGACATATACGGCAAAATAAGCATAAAACACTTGTTTTTACACCAATGAACGATTTCTGCAAAGATTTCCACTTTTTAATTTTTTTTCAGGTAACATATACATAGATTTTCAAAAAAAACTGCTGGTTGCCATAAATGCTATCCAAAGAGTTTTTCTATTGACTTTGTACAGTGATATTCTAAAAAGTATTACTTACAGATTTTTGCATATTTAAGGGTTCTCCCAAAAATTGTTCAACTTCCAGTAGAAGTTCATTATTTTCACATAGTAAAGGTAAATTCAAGTTTTCTCATATATTTTCTGATTTCTTCATTATGTTGTGTTTTTTATATACCTTATATTTCATTTTTCAAGTGAAGAGATTATTATTTAAGTCATGTTCAACCTTCATATAATTTGCTTTAGATATTCTGAAAATAATAATAAATCCTTATTACTTAACAATCTAAAATACTATAAAATACTGCAGGTTACCATGAATATTTTGCTGGTGAGTTACTCATTCAACTATTTATTACCGTTATTACTGCACAATAATAATAATAAACAAATGAAAGGAATGTGATAAAATATTAATAATCACCCTTGCACCTCACACTATTTACTAAAAACACATAACGTAAAAGACTGATTAAATAGATGTTAAAAAAGCATATATAAATAATTGTTTCAAACAGAAACTGCAAGACAGAAACGATGAGAACAAATACCGAAAACCGAATGGCGGCTTATAATGGCTTTACGGGGATTTACTGTTGGCACTGAGTTTGCGTAGTACGTCTTTTATGACCCGTGCATACTGACGTGTCACACATGCTGTCTCATTTTTATATTAGCGGAGAAATTTAAATAGCTGTATTAATTAAAAAGAAAATATTTTTAATGAGTTTATGATGGTATGAACGTATGAAATATATAATAATAATTGCTACAACCCATAACCAGGAAACCAGGCCCCAGAAGCTATAAGCTTGTGCGGGAGGGAGGGGGGCGATTATTATTATTATTATATTAATATACTTTAGTATATTAAAGAGTATTCCATAAAGTACAGAAAATATAATTAATTTAAAACACGGGATAAGCAATCTTCGGATATTCCATAATAGGTTTAATTCTTTGTTTAGAGAACTACATAATGTAGTATATAATAACAATAAGAAAAATGTGTATTCATAGATGTCCTTGTTAAGCTCTCAAAATTATATGTACATGTGACAGACTATTCTTAAAAAAAGATCCTTATCTGAAGTTCAGACCGGTTTTTTTATGACTTTGAAGTCACGGGCCTACCATGATCTAAACTGAACGTCCAGTGGACATCTTTTGTTAAAATAGATTTCTAGAATAATTGTTAATCTTAATCTACAAATTGTTTGTTTGTAATCATTTTGTAATTCCTATTAGAACCTATTATGGACCCAAATCGAACGTCTGCCGGACATGTTTTGTTGTACTTCTGTAAAACGTTCCCCTATGAACGTCCTTGTATGGACCCAAACCAATCGTTCGCTGGACGTCTTATGCTGTACTTCTGAAAAACGTTTTCATGTGCACGTCCGCCAGACGTCTGTACCATGTCCTGGGACTCAAGGGCCTGTTATGGGCCCAAAACAAACGTCCGTTGGACGTCTCTTGTTGTACTTCTGAAAAACGTCTGCGTATGAACGTCCGCCAAATGTCCGTATCTTGTCTTGGGATTAAGGGCTTAACTATGGACCCAAAACAAACGTCCGTTGGACATCTTATGCTGTACTTCTGAAAAACGTCTTCAAGTGAACGTCCGCCAGACGTCCGTATCATGTCCTGGGATTCAAGGACCTACTATGGGCGCAAAACGAACGTCCGCTGGACGTCTGTTGTACTTCTGAAAAACGTCCGCGTGTGAACGTCCGCCAGGCGTCCTTATTATGTTCTGGGATTTAAGGTTCTACTATGGACCCAAAACAAACCTCCGCTGGGCGTCTTTTGTTGTACTTCTGAAAAACGTCCTCGTGCGAGTGTCCAGCAGAGTTCCATTTTACATCCTCGGACCTACAGTACCTACAATGGACCTAAAAAGAACGTCCATCGGGCAATGTGTGCTATTAGGCAATCGAAAGCAAGAATGGTTGCAAATCTAGCATTTCCAAGATGCACCATCAAATTCTCGTATTTGCTCATCCCATTTTGCAGAGAGTGATTTTGAAATAAGAGGGGAGAGAAAGAAATAGTATATTGTGTTACAAGTGCAGAAAAGTGCCAATTTCGCACAAGTGTGAAGATTTTGCGGCATGAGACGTAGTGGAATGCCGCAATCACACGAGTGAGAAATTGGTGTTTTTGCACGCGTTACACACTATACTTTATCTACGACAACAAAAAAGGTAATAAACCACCAACAGCTAAGAAAGTTTTTTAACCTAGAATTTATACTCGCATTCATATTTTTTACGTGAAATATTTGGCAATAAATTAAGAAATGTAATGTGAGCCGCTTCCACGATGTTTGGAGGTGTACGAGTGTACACCCCAATTTTCCTTCATCGGATTCACTCATGATACATCTAGAATTTTAAAAACGACAAAAGTAAACATTAAATTTGTAAAGACAATAGTAATAATACGTTTACAATTTGTATAATTTCAGTCAATCTACTATTTAGTACTTACAGCTAAATAATCATACGTATGTACTAGTTTTCAAAAAATAATTGTGATTTTCAAAAATCACAATTCAATTGTCAAGGTTATTAACCTCTGCGCAAAATGTCAAATATTCTCGCATTATGTAGCAAATTATAAATGTTTTCAATGTTTTTATTGTAATTTAGCAATAATAATAATAAATAAAATTACATTAAAAATTATATAATAATGTAAAACATTAATTAATTTTACGTTTTAATTGAATAACAATTATTGTAACTTTATATAATGAGAAAAAAACATCATAGAAAGGAGTCTCAATAGCTCAATGCTTACGCTGTAGCTACTAACAGAGCGATTCCGGCTCTGACCTTAGTTTTTTTCTAGATGGATTTCCATTCGAAATATAATTTAATGTAAAATATTAATTAAACAACATAAATTAACCTTTATCTAAAATTTATAACATTTTATATTTCAAATAATTAATAATATTATAAATATTGCAAGAGATGACATCTATGGCGTTTTAATAGAACTACGGATTATTGAGAACTCCTTCCTCACATACTTTACCGTTCAGTTTGTAACGGGTACATTTTCCACCGGCATTTAGTATATAGAATTTTGTATTAATTCTTGATAAAAATCTTAAGTTCGGTCCTGTGGACCTCGCTTAATTTAAACTAGCCTGTCATCAAATAATTATCTTAAATAAAAGGCACCTTTTAAGGAAGGGAATGTTTAATATTTGCTATAATGAAATAATGTAACGTCATATTGATGTCGTTTTTCGTATCTTGCGACCTGGCATTTTAAAAATAATATCAATTTCTTCAAAAAGAAACCATGAGAAACGCTTAGCCAACTCATTGAAATATTTCGGTAAACATTTTGAGTGTATACGATTCGTAAATACACTTTCCTTTGTCTGTTATTTGCGTTTTAAAAATTTTAAGTCAATGCGGCGTAGAAATTCGTCTCGACAGTAGCAGCATTCCACAATTTTAGCGGGAAAGATTTGGTGTTATTTTTTACACGTAAGGTCGTGAATCCTATAGTAGGGCAAGTAACAAGCGCCCTTGCCGCCTAAAAACAGATGTTGAGACGCGGAGTAGCGTGAAACGAAGTTTATAAAAAGGCTTCGCTCGGTTCTGACCAGACACAAACAGACAGATTTTTGAGACGGGGAGTTTGTGAACAGCACCCTGCAAGCGAACGGTCGATATTATGATTCGACCTGGGTGCGCGGTTATATTATCGATCAATAATGATTGATTGCTTTTAAATCAGTGCCAATGGATTACAGTTCTTTAATCCTATAGAATTGCGAGAAATTCTATTTACCGTTCCGTATAGTTTTACCGATCTTTTGTGACTTGTGAAAGTTTTAAAGTTAAATACGTTTCACGTTATAGGAAGAATTATTTAAAGAAATCCTAAATGTAGTGACCGATTCCTGTGCTTTTGTAACATTAAAATTCCTCTTAAAGAATTTGAGTGTAGTTAATGCAGTCAGTGAATTAAAAATAACTGGAAGCTTCAGAACAGTTCCATTAGTTTTTCTGGGTGAAAATTAAAGACTTTATTAATTAAGCACAAATTAAAATCTGGGTTATTTTTTCGTGCTTGACTTTACTGGTTTATGAAACTATATGAGCTGTTATTATCAATTAAGATTGGATCACGTTTTGGTATGCAGAACCTATACTTCGATGCAACGCCGAGATTTTTCACAATTTCCTCAAATGAAAAGCGAATTTCCAATTTCTACTGGACTTGATGTATGGTATTCTATGAGTTTAATTAAGGAAAATGCAAGGTACTGTAATATTAAATAGGTATTTGTTTGTAATTCAAGTATTAAGAATGTCATGGTTATGAATTTTCTTTAGGGAGAGCTCTCCTTGATAGTTAAAAATCTTTAAGCTTTAACTTAATTGCAATTCATTTATATTGATACTGTTGAACTGATATAATTTGTTTAATCTCCTTCAGAGATTTGTTTATAAATTTTGTCCAGGAAAAGCTCAGTCAATACAAAGGTTAATATTTAAATTAATGTGTTTTGAACAATTTTGTGGTCAATCCAATAAATTTTCCTGTTTGTTTTCTTTATTAAATGAAAAGTTCTTGGTGAATTTTTTTTATTGATTAACTTTTGGACATAATTATAATCCAATAAATTTAGATTGGATTAGTAATAAATATACAAGGTGTGTTTTATTTGTTTATCTTTGTATGTGTATTTTACCCCTTCTTTTGTTAATAAATGTTATTATTGCAAAACTGATGGATCTACAAAACGGAACCATATTGGTTATGAAAGCTTAGTTTCATTTCTTCAACAATTGTAATAAACAAAATTTTTTTGTTGTTTCAACTAAATATTTTATTCATTTTCTGGTTAATGGATTTAGTAAATTTTAATGCTTATTCAAAATAACATCTTTGATTAGTTAATTTATAATTAATTTAAAGCATCAGAACCAGATGGCGCCCTTTTTGAGTTTTTAATTGTGTTTAAAACCCTTATCTATTCCTTTTCACAATTAATACAGCTGTGGAACCAATACCTACGACTTGAATAATTAATTTGTAAGAGAGAGTTTAAATCTCAAGCTGTGGCGGGTATTTTTTGAGTTTTCAGTTACAGTAAGTATGATGTATTTTCATGTATTTTTGTAGCTTTTATAGTTATTTTTTCTTGGCGAAAAAAGCTTTGTTTCAAGTTTGGAGGTTGTTTGCAATTGGTCGTTTTCACGGTTACTAGATTGTGCGGAATATGTAACTTTCTATGGTGGTCGTAGATAAACATTTTTAAGAAAAAATGCTGCTCCAATTCCTTTTTTTAGAAGCTATTAATGAACCGCATACTACAAGGTAAGACGTTATAATTTTTCTCTAACAAATTAATAAGACTTAATACGAATACAAGATTCAGTAATATAATACTGATAAATAAATTTGCAGTTCTGATTCCACTGTTGAAGAGGAGTTGCCAAAGAGGCTACGACTTAAATCACCCACATCACGGTATGTTTAGTTAACTTACAACGGAATCAAATAGTACATTAATATTTAAAGGTAATTCTAACTATTGTAGGTATAGTATTTACGTAGCTATACCTATCTTTCAAAAGATAAGTTGAAGCTAAACTTTAAACTTATTCCATACTACTTATTATATTTATAGTTTTATAAGATGTTTTAAGCAAGAAAATAATTAATAGGCATAAAAGAAAAATTTTGATTTTATTTGGTTTCAGAAAAAAATGTGTGCGTGGGCTGTTTGTTCACCAGCCACACACACACACACACACCAGCAGCAACTAGCTCATCATCAATTGTACAATTGGTAGCAGGTAGATCACAGGATCTCAGTGTTCTTGGGAACCCAGGAATCACTGCTACTTTGCAGTACGAGCAGGAAAGTGAAATTTTCCAAACAGAAGTTCTACATTTGTAAGTTACAATTAATTGCATGATTTTAAAAAATATATATGTATAATAATATTGCCATAATTGTTTATCACAGAAATCGTGATTATAACAGCCAGTCAGGTCAAGCATCTGCCCATTCCTCTACCATATTAAGTGCTTCTGAAACAGTGCTACTCAGAACATTCAGAGTACGAAATTACTCCAAGGCATGAGGTCAGTCTAGTACAATTTTTGTTATGTTGAAATGTTTATCAAATACTAAATGAAAGTTCAGAAAGCTCTTAGAATCAATCAATCAATCAATCAATTTTCTATTGTAGGAGTCTCGTAGATGACAGTCAGATGATAGAAAGAGCATCCGCTCATTCATCTACAACACTAACTGCTTCTGAAACTGAAGATTACATACAAAATCTAGAGAATATTGATCCATCTCCACCCAAAAAAAGGTTAGTTTATAAATATTATAAAATTGGAAAAACTTCAATAGAAGTTGGATTGAGCAAAATTAAGTTGAAAATGAAATGTTTTAGGAAAAAGTATAGTGATGGAACTTTAAGCACCTCAGACTTTTCAACTCCACCAAAAGCTAAACGCAACTACAAAATTATGAAAAGTAAACTTCATCAGCAAAATGCTAAAATAAAATAGTTGCAACAATCTGTTCGTAGACTACGAGCTAGAGTGACATCTTTAAAATCACTTCTAAAAGAACGACGTTTAATTACAGAAAATTCTGAATCAACAATAATGGTAATATTTGCCTCATTATTTGAATTCAAATTGATATTAATTTTTAAATTTTAACAGGCATCGCTACCTGAAAGTGCATCTGAAATTTTCAAAAAAATACTCAAAGGACCAAAAAAGCAGAAATACACCTCTTCCATTAGGTCTTTTGCTATGACCTTAGCCTTTTATTCACCAAAGGCTTATAATTTCGTTAGAGCGACATTTAATCGCTCATTACCCCATCTTAGTACCATATCCAAATGGTACCAGGCCATCGATGGTTCTCCCGGATGGACCAAGGAAGCTTTAAATGCTATAACAATCAAAGCAAGAGAAGCTGAAGAAATAGGCAGAAAGGTTGTTTGTAACCTTGTCTTAGATGAAATGTCCATTAGACGACAGGTTGAATGGACAGGAAAAAAGGTTACTGGATACGTGGACATTGGAACTGGAATTAGCTCCGATACTTTACCAGAGGCAAAAGAAGTCCTAGTATTTATGCTGGTATCCTGGAAAATACCAGTGGGGTACTTTTTCATAGATGGACTTTGTGCAAGTGAAAAGGCGTCATTAGTACAAAGCTGCCTCCAATTTGTACATGAAAGTGGAGTAGAAGTATTATCACTGACTTTTGATAGGGCTCCTGCTAACTTTCATATGACAACATTGTTAGGAGCAGATTTTACAAATGTAGGCGATGGACTTCTCAAAACTTCGTTTAATCATCCCATAACGAATGAAAGTATTTTTATTTTTCCAGATCCATGCCACATGATAAAACTAATAAGAAACTGTCTTGGTGAATATAAGACATTAAAAGAAGTAGACGGCAACCGTATTGAGTGACAGTACATAGAAAAATTAGTAAGTGTTCAGTATGAAGAAGGTCTGCATGCAGCAACTAAAATTAAACGACGTCATATAAATTACACTAAAGAAAAAATGAAAGTCAAGCTGGCTACTCGAAGTTCTCAGCAAAAGTGTCTCTGATGCTCTTATGTACCTTGCTGAGGACATACGATATCCAGATTTTAAAAATCCTGCAGCTACAGCAAGATTTATAAAACTCTTTAATGACCTTTTTGACATATTGAATTCAAAAAATAGGTTAGCAAAATATTATTTTAACAAACCCCTTTCTGAAAGCACTCAAGAAACTTTTTTCCAAGAAATAAAGGAAATTGAGCAGTATATTTTAACACTAACCTATAAAGAAGAATTAGTTCTGAAATGTGGGAGGAAGACAGGATTTTTGGGATTTCTAATTTGTATTCAATGTCTTATTAATCTATACAAGACATATGTGGAGACAAAGACATCTTTAAAGTACATATTAACATACAAATTATGTCAAGATCACTTGGAGCTGTTCTTTGGTGCTGTCCGAAGCCGAGGAGAATTTAGCTTTTAAATTAGGAGCATGAATCGACCTAGGCAAAGTTTGTAAATAAAAAATGTAATATAAATTTATAATTTACAGAGATGTGAGATTACAGTAAAATCTACATGCAAAAATAATAACTCAAAGTACATTTAAAACAAGCAATTTTATATTTATTTTTTTTGCCAAGTTTACAAACCGTCTTTAAAGAAGTTTTGAAAAGATTATATTGACGACAGCAAAGCATTGAAACAATTACGTTAAAAGGAAGAATTCTTACAGAAAGAACCATTAAAAATTACCTCTTAACACTGAACAACGGAATAAAGCAATTGATATTTTTCTTAGTTAAAACATATAGGGCAACGATGTCTTATAATAAAGTTATTTTATTTAATTACATGAGACATACCATGATGAACGATATGTAAACTGGATATATATATATATATATATATATATATATATATATATATATATATATATATATATATATTACATCAGTCTAACAAATGGACGTCCTTTCATATCTAAGTAATTGGACGTCCACCACAACTAATAACGTTAGAGAAGATTTAGTTCGTGTATATACACTATTTCACATAGTAATGTTACGTGCGCGAGTTAGATTTTGAATAAAATCAAAAACAAAGAAGTTAATATACACCGCCATTCGACGTCCGCACATAATACAGTCTTACAACGTCCACTGTATATCTGTTAAGGCTCAAGCTAAGTAGCCGTAGAGTTTTGGTTTTGTTATTATTATATTTTAAAATTTACGTTAGTTACGTCAATAACTTTCTTATCCTTTTTTGTTAATACAAGTTTATTACGATCATTACGCTGTCGTCTACAATAATTATTCTTACATACTCCAGCACTTATGGAAATACAACTATTTTTATATTGATTGGTCCTTCGAAGCTTTTTACCCACATTTGGCGTTGACCATATGTTTGGCACCTTCGGCCGGATTTACTTTTGAAAACTTACTTTGCAGTGACTCACATTTGACTCCTGTACCTGATCTTATACCTGAGATAATTAATTAGCCCCTGAGAACGGATGGTATGGTCATTACTAGTATACTGCCACCTATATCCAGTACCCCATGCATGGAAATGAGTCCTACGTAGAGTGAGGTTTCTCCACTTCTGCATTAATGCAATGATTAATTTTTCGGGTAATATTTACTTTATTATTAAATACGTCATAAGGTATTTTAACATTCTTGACTTTTACTAGAATCTTTATAAAAATAAACACCTATTTACTACGTATATTTCCTTTTTGACAACGTTATTATTACTAGATGTACATTTTATGATTTTGCCCTACTAACTAATCTTCAATCTTGTTTAGCTTATGTATTGCAGTTGTGCCTTGCTAAGTTTAGATTTAATAAATTTCTTTTAAGCAATAATTGGTTCTGCTCAGCACCGTGTAAAATGCCTCCAAAGAAAGAAACTAAACTGTTATTAGCCAAAGCAAGACGTATTATCTCCCAATATGAACATTTTCAAGAGGTTATACATTCAGTTAAAGACGAAGTCAATATTCCTAGCTTAACTATTAAACAAATTCAAATAGAATTTGATCTTTTTAAACCCCTTTTGGGCGAATATATGTTAATTTCAGAAGAATTTTCCGCTAGTAATATTGAAGTCGATGAATTTCCCTCTCTTCATCAATTTCAGAGCAAATACGTGCTTCTCTCGGCTACCACTGAAGAAATATTAGCTAACCAAAATACTTTAAAGTCTAAGCAATTTAGTGGGTCATCTGAAAGCATAAATAGTAATGGTTCACGAAAACCCCGTGATAACGTAAAATTACCTACTATTTCTTTACCACACTATGATGGTTCCTATCAGAATTTTAGAAGCTTTTTAGAAACCTTTCAAGCTTTGGTTGGTTCTAACCATGATTTATCTCAAACTGAAAAGTTTCTGTATCTCAAAAACTGTTTAAAAGGTTCCGCTAGGCAAATTGTTGACGAGTTAAAGTCTACTGAATCGAATTACGATTTAGCTATCCAATTACTAAAAGAACGATACGATAATCGAAAACTACTTATTTTTAGTCATTTTGACTCTTTATTTGAAGCTACTAAACTTACGAAAGATTCCGGCTTGCGTGAGTTTTATGATAATTTGATTAAACACCTAAGAGCAGTCTCCAACGAAAACTTGTCTGAAAAAGAATACAAAGATGCCGTTGTCGCTTATGTTGTTAAAAACAAAACCGACGGTCGCACTGCTTTAGAATTTGCCAAAAGCTTTCCTAAAAGGATTCCGACAGTTGATGAAATTTTACAATTTTTGTCAAATCGTTGTAATGTCATTGATGACATTAGTAATATTACCAAGCTCACTTCAAATAATTTAAATCAAAATAAGGGTTTAATAAAAAATCGAATTTCAAAGATACCTACACTTTATCCCAGACCACACGTACCTGTGTTCTGTGCCAAGGTGAGCATTTCCTCAATAATTGCCCTAAGTTTTCGGCAATACACTGAATCATTCCAACAAGCTTGTGACTATAGCAGTGGAATTAAAAGAACTTTGTATACTTTGACCTCTAGTTTACGAAATCAGAACACATCTTAGAACTTGTGCTGGTGCTGGATATCATCATCAGGATTTTTTTAAATGGAACGATTAGATTTGAAGTATGGAAATCGATAGCAAGTGGGATTCTGAATAAAAAAGTAATAAGGTACTACAGGTTTAAAGTGAATGATAATGAAATAATAAAGTGAATGTATTCTAATACTGTTTTCGTAAACAAGAAGCCGAAATCTACGAAGTTCTTTTAATTCCATTACTATAACCAAAAGCTTGTCCGGATGATTGAGTGTAGACGGTTAAATAGGCCAGAACCCGTTAAGTGGCTAAGTGTTTACTATTTTTTTCACATTTAAACATTTGAAGTGATGACTCGTACACCTTTGAAATCTGAATTTTGCAAAATCTAAAAAGTATCTTGTATATTATTAACCATAAAATATGCGACTTCTTATGTTTTTTCATGATAACCATGAAAATGAAGCGCAACAAAAATCGTTGCTATTTTTCCACATTTAGAAATTCTAAGGGTTGGCTGCTACCCCCTTATATCCTGAATTTCGCAAAATCGGTGAAGCATGTGCGTTTTTATGTTCTTTCACGCAACCCATTCAACAATGAAACGCAAATAAACTGCTTTACTATTTTCTCCACATTTGCAAATTCTAAGGGATGGCTGGCTACCCCTTAGACCCTTAATGTCGCAAAATCCGTAAAGTATGTAACTTTTTATGTTCTTTCACGTCACCCATTCAAATATGAACCGCAACAAAGATTATTTACTATTTTTCCCGTATTTCAAAATTCTAAGGGTTGGTTGCTACCCCCTTAGACCCTGAACTTCGCAAAATCTATAAAATAGGTGACTTTTTATGTTCTTTCACGGCACCCGTTCGAAAATGAAACGCAAAGATTGTTTACTATTTTTCCCGTGTGTAGAAATTCTAAGAGGTGGTTGCTACCCAAAACAGAACAAAATTTTGAAAATATAAATATGGGTTTTTTTAACGTTTTTTTAATTTTTCGCTAGACGAGAATCCGAAACTCTGTAAATATACCAAATTTCAAGTTTGTATGTACTCTAGAAATTCGGAAATTATAAAGACTATTTAATTTCATTACTTAAATACATAAAGTGAAGTCCCGTTTTACAACCCCTAAAGGGGTAGCGGAGGGTTAACATAATAACAATTTTTTATATTTTTCTTTACAAGAACTCTAAACCCTATAACTAAACCAAATTCCAAGTTTTTATGTCTTCTAGAAGTTTTACAACCCCCAAATGGAATACGGGGGTTGATTTAATAATTTTTTTAAATTTTTCTTTAGGAGAGTCCTAAATTCTATCGCTATACCAAGTTTCAAGTTTGTATGTCATCTAGAAGTTTTACAACCCAAAAAGGGGATGCGGGGTTGACATAATAACATTTTTTTTAATTTTTATTTACTAGAATCCTAAACCCTATAAATATACCAAATTTCAAGTTTGTGTGTGATCTAGAAGTATTACAACCCCCAAATAAAGTGCCGGGGTTGACTTAGTAAGATTTTTTATGTTTTTCTTTACGAGAGTCTTAAACCCTATCACTATACCAAGTTTCAAGTTTGTATGTCATCTAGAAGTTTTACAACCCAAAAAGGGGATGCGGGGTTGACATAATAACATTTTTTTTAATTTTTATTTACTAGAATCCTAAACCCTATAAATATACCAAATTTCAAGTTTGTGTGTGATCTAGAAGTATTACAACCCCCAAATAAAGTGCGGGGGTTGACTTAATAAGATTTTTTATGTTTTTCTTTACGAGAGTCTTAAACCCTATCACTATACCAAGTTTCAAGTTTGTATGTCATCTAGAAGTTTTACAACCCCCAAATGGAATATGGGGGTTGATTTAATAATTTTTTTAAATTTTTCTTTAGGAGAGTCCTAAATTTCATCGCTATACCAAATTTCAAGTTTGTATGTCATCTAGAAGTTTACAACCCCCAAATGGAATATGGGGGTTGAATTAATAATTTTTTCAAATTTTTCTTTAGGAGAGTCCTAAATTCCATCGCTATACCAAATTTCAAGTTTGTATGTCATCTAGAAGTTTTACAAGCCTAAAAGGGGATGCGGGGTTGACATAATAACATTTTTTTAAATTTTTATTTACTAGAATCCTAAACCCTATAAATATACCAAATTTCAAGTTTGTGTGTGATCTAGAAATATTACAACCCCCAAATAAAGTGCGGGGGTTGACTTAATAAGATTTTTTATGTTTTTCTTTACGAGAGTCTTAAACCCTATCACTATACCAAGTTTCAAGTTTGTATGTCATCTAGAAGTTTTACAACCCCCAAATGGAATATGGGGGTTGATTTAATAATTTTTTTAAATTTTTCTTTAGGAGAGTCCTAAATTTCATCGCTATACCAAATTTCAAGTTTGTATGTCATCTAGAAGTTTACAACCCCCAAATGGAATATGGGGGTTGATTTAATAATTTTTTCAAATTTTTCTTTAGGAGAGTCCTAAATTCCATCGCTATACCAAATTTCAAGTTTGTATGTCATCTAGAAGTTTTGCAACCCCAGAACGGAGTGCAGGGGTTGACATCATAACATTTTTTTTATATTTTTCTTTATAATAATCTTAAATCCTATAATTACACCAAATTTCAAGTTTCTAAGTCATCTAGAAGTTTTACAACTCCTAACAGGGAGTGCGAGGGTTGACATAAATATATTTTTTTATTTTCCTACTTACAAGAATCCCAATTCCTATAATTGTGCCAAATCTCAAGTTTGTATGTCATCTAACAAATTAGAAGTTGTAAAAGTTATTTAATTTCAATATTTTAATGCATAAGAAGTCCCGTTTGAAATGATGTCACTGTCTGCCTCACAAACATATGAGTTTTAAAAATTTTAAAATATAATATGGGATAAGATTAAACAGCCAGATTTATTACTAGCTAACAGCATCAGTGATTGATTAAATACTGAATGATAATATAATAATGGTTACGTTTGTTTCACTTAAATCAATAGAGCTTTGAATTAAATCTTATTAAATCTTACGATTTTATTAAAATTATCGCCCATTTGTAGGAGCAATTAAAACCGGTTTAAATGAAATTTACATGACGCATAAATGAAACGTATTAAAAGTGTTTCTTAAATAGCTTTAACAAAATATAATATGTACGAATTTGTACGAATTAATTATAATATGCCCAGCGTCCGTATATCCGGACGCCGAGTGACTTCGGACGCTGCTTGAACCTAAGATTTTACATGGGGGGACGCATAGTGGTGCCCTATAGATATATATATATATATATATATATATATATATATATATATATATATATATATATATATATATATATATATATATATATATATATATATATATATTGCTGTAATATCTCATTTAAAAAAAAATATAGTATTTTGGCCCACATTAACAAATGCGTTGACAGCGACATAAATAAATGCAGTGATATTGATATAATAAAATGATTTTTAAAATGACTGAACTTTGGATATGCTTTTCAACTTCCCTCTTTTATAAATTCTAATATGATTTGAAAATACCTTTTAATAGATTTAATATTGCAATGGTTATATAAAATTAATGTTACGTTAGTTCTTGACTAACTCAAGTTTACGTAAGAGAGTTGGGCGCCAGTTAAATAACTTAAATTAACAGAATTATATTTAATAAAGACTCATCTCAGGGTGAATGTGGATTCTTGTGGTATTAAAAAATATACAAATTGAAATTTAAAAACACTTTTAAAATTGAAATCTTAATTAATTTTTAACTATTTCTAAATTGTTCAAATCACTTTATTTCACTTCACAAACGATAGTCTTTTCTTCAGCAAATGCCAATACAAAAAGGAAATAACTTCCTACCTTTTTATAATATTTCTTCTTTCCTTTAACTATAGATGTCCTCTTTCCCCATACCATTGGCAGAGTAGATCACTTTATGTTGACCCAGGGCTGGTCTCCAATTCCGGTTGACTTTCTTCCTTTTGCATGGATTTCCCATATAATTTCATCCAAAACTTGATTTTGGTAACTCACTTTTGTATTTTAATTGCGGGTACAATTTCCCTTTTTCGTAGGATACTTATAGTTGTTCTTGTGTTTAATGAAATAAAACACCCGTTTATGGTTTTAACGTAGATTTATTATCTTGCTTAACTTTAGCAAGTAATTTATCATGAAGGTGGTTCTTTATAATCATATATACTTTTACAATTTATACTTTTTACACTTTCGCCGTATTCAAATCACCAACTAACTTGTCTATTTAATTCTAGACTATTTAAATTTTTACAATATTATCAGCCAGGACTTTACTTTGTCGCTTGATTTACTATGATATCTTTACTCTTTCGTCGTTTAACAGTAAGTGTCTTTTATCTTACACGACTTTACACCGTCGCTTTCTATCAGTAAGTGTCTATTTACATATTTACTATATTTCTTACACGACTTTACTCTGTCGTTTTCTATCAGTAAGTGTCTTTACTCTTTCGTTGTTTAACAGTAAGTGTCCATTTACATTTTTATTGTTGTCTTTAACACGACTTACTGCGTCGCTTTATGTCAGGAAGTGCCTTAAAATTATTATTTTCTAAGCTTATATACTATTGACTATTTACATAATTATATTACACAATTTGACGTCACCTTATCATCTAATACAATGACTTATTTACAACATATAATACATAATAGGAGATTAATACTCTTTATAAAAGTGACACATCTATTACAGATTAATTACACAATACTTTTACGCAATAATAACGATCTATTTACATTAACAAAAACCTTAAAGAATCACATAACCCGTCGATATACACATTTGAAATTATACATAAATGAATTAGATAATAACAATAACTTGCAAACAACTGGATGTTACGTACACTTAAGTAATCGGTGAGTAAGCTATTTGATAATAAATAATGAAACATGTATTATTTAACCTTATTAAAAAGTATACACATTGATTGTATAATCAATGACACACCATTAAATAACTCAAATTTATTTTTAACTGGAAAAGTTGATAAAAATATTCCAAAAGTGTTAGTATTTAACAAAAATTTTAGATTTTCACAAAATTTTCAAAATTTTTCAAAATTTTGAAACTACCATCCACAGCATTTATATATATTTATATATATATATATATATATATATATATATATATATATATATATATATATATATATATATATATATATATATATTATATATAATATATGTTCTTCCTCTATATGGATATATATGTTTTTCTTCTCAAATAAAGCCCTGGTAAACTTTAATTATCTGACAAGTGAGCAGTCGTCTTTAATAAGGCGATCAAATGGTGAATCCTCAAATAACCTTTAACCGTAAATAAGCCCATTTTTGTGTAATTGACGATTCTTGAGTTTCAAAATTTAAATTCAACTACTGCGGCAACAATAATAGCCGATAATTTAACTTTCAAGTAAAATGTTTCTGTTTATTAATAAATATCATGGAACAATTTTACATTTACCTATTTCCTTTTCATTTTTGGGTTAAAGGAAGGTCTATATTTTTATTATCAACATTAGTTTTAAACTCTTAAAAGAAAATATCACAACTTGCATACAACCTTTTTTTTGCAAGAAAGATGTATTCCATTTATAAGTGTTTACCTGCTAAGGGGTTTCAATAATTTTTAATTTTAATAAACTCCCCGGGGTGAAAACGTACTTGCGCTCTAGTTTCAATAATTTAATGAACTGAGTCTACTACCAGCTTATAAGTTTTATCGTTTTGAAATATCAACTTTATCCTTGCATGCTTCTTTACACACCGTGTATACAGGTAGAAGACTGCATGTTATCGAACGATCTTCAGCTTTAACGAAATGAACCCTTTTCATTATGTTTTCTCTCAAGGCAATAAATTCAGATATTATCTTGATGTTAAGAACAGCTGCATTTTTTGGGTCTCCGCGCGACCTACCCTTGTTGTTGATAGCGTAAAATAAGATTTTAACACTCTCTAGGCAGTAAATCAAGATATTATCTTTGAAAGGTATGGTTCTTTTCTAGCTGCCTAGAAAGAGTTTATCAGTAATGTTAATTAAGAGAAGAAGAGTTATTGTTACGCTACACTTCACATTATTTCTCAATTTATTAGCCTCGTTATGCCTCTAGTGACGGTTTGTTTCTAAGCAAAGTTTGTAAATAAAATGTAGCAAGTTGTCTCTCTCTCTTTGACAGCTTAAAACACCGCCAATTTAACGAGTATAAACCCTTTCTCTCGGGGCAATAAATTCAGATATTATCTTGATGTTAAGAACAGCTGCATTTTTGGGTCTCCGCGCATACAAGTTTGGGGTTTAGTTTATTCTTGCTCGCAATACGGAATGGTGGTGGTGGTGATAATTATTATTTCTAACGATCCGGTGATATTATTATTACTAACTAGTTTTTCTACTTTAATAACTAGTTTTTCTACTTTTAGTTTTACTAACTCAGCAGTGCTTGCTTCAACATTAAAAACAGGTATGTTATTTTTATTATTAACATGTACGTGTTTACGCATAAAATTTTAAATAAAATGCTGCTATTTAAAATTCTAACATGTGTGTGAGTGTTTGTGTATCTTTGTTTTTACGCAGAAAATGGATTTGTTACAACAATTGAACAAACCCTGCAGCGACGACGGCCTGAAACCTATCAAGAAATTATGCAACTAGGGGTCAAAGAGGTCGTCGAAATACTACAATTCAAAAAAGTCGTATGTCGTGATAAACATCAAAGCGTGATTGTTGTTGGTGAAAACTACGTTATATTTCTACCTAAGCGAATCAGCGACAAGTTAACAGATCAAAGGGTTAAGGAAGTTAATGAGTAGATTGCAGCTAAAACGATTTCTCTGGGCCTAGTGTACTTGGGAAAAACAGGCTGCTATGATGACTGCATGTTTGTGGAAACAGATAAGGTATGGGGAAACATCAAGTTTACAATAAACCCCTTTTTTTAATGTTCTATTGTTGTTGTTGTTGTTACAGCCCCTGGAACCGCAAATCGAAAACAGAGGTCAGTCCTGAAGTCCTCAAGCTATTATCATCATCATCATCGCCAGCAATCTATCTATCAACATTTTATTATCAATAAAATGTAGTCATAACAATATATTAATAATAAACATAATTTTAATTTCTATCTGACTTTATTATTTCTTCTAGAAAAGGTGGTGGTGGTGGTGGTGGAAAGAGTACAGTGTGTGCGTGAGATAGAGAAACGTAGCAGAACTTGTAGGTCGTAGCGAGAAGGACAAAAAAATTCAAATATGGGGAAATCCAAGATGGCTCCTTCAAATGACAAATTCAAAAATGACAGAAATGACAGAATTAAAATGACAGCTGCAAAAATGACAGAATTAAATGACAGATGCAAAAATGACAGATGCATAATTGACATATTCAAAATGACAGATGCAAAAATGACAGATTCAAAATTGACAGATGCAAAAATGACAGATTAAAATTGACAGACGTATAAATGACAGATGCAAAAATGACAGATTAAAATTGACATACGTATAAATGACAGCTGCAAAATTGACAGATTTAAAATGACTGATGTAAAAATGACAGATGCATAATTGACAGATTTAAAATGACAGATGCAAAAATGACAGATGCAAAATTGACAGATTTATAATGACAGATGCAAAATTGGCAGACATATAAATGACAGATGCAAAAATGACAGATTTAAAATGACAGATGCAAAATAACAGAATTAAAATGACAGATGCATAATTGACAGATTTAAAATGACAGATGCATAATTGATAGATGCAAAAATGACAGCTTAAAATTGACATACATATAAATGACAGCTGCAAAATTGACATATTTAAAATGACAGATGCAAAATGACAGATGCATAATTGACAGATGCAAAGTTGACAGATTTATAGGAGAGAGGGTGAAATGGAGAGAGTGAGAGAGAGATATCGAGAGAGGAGATTCTTTATTGCGACCTCTAGTAACATCAGTACATAGGATAATACAGGTTTCTTTAATGCGACCTCTATTGGTAGTACATAGGTCGTCGATAATACAGATTTCTTCATGACGCCCTCTATTAGCAATACACACTAATTGTAGCATGACGCCCTATATTGGCAGCACACAGATTACCGGTAATACAGATTCCCGTAATGGCGGACGGGCGTGGTCAAAATAGCGACGAGTTCCAAAATGGCCGACGTCAGCCAATCACAGAACAGCAGGCTACCGGAGTGGGGGTAACCAATCACAGCGAAGGGGGAGGAGCTACAGGAGTGGGGGTAACCAATCAGAGCGCAGCAGGCGTGGCCAAAAGTAGGAAGAGTGGGGGTCTGGCCAGGTGTCCCAATACCTACTCCCAAGGTTCTCATGTATGGTATTGGTGCAAAATTTATTTTTTTAAATCAAATAATTTGAATGTAAAATAAGTTATTTGCCGTTGGGATCTCAGAAATTCACACGATAAACAGAAAACGAAGATTTAGAAGAAAAAAAAATAGGTAGACAAAGCACAAATTCTTAATGTCTTGACTTTATAATTATAATCAAAACTGGAAGGAGGCGTCGCGTCGCGTTAGGACTAAGTTTTTGTATTGGCTTATAAGAATCTAAAAATCAAAATAACTACATAAATAAACAATTTAAATATAAAATATGATAAACAATTTTGTACAATCGTATACCTTAAAATATATTAGGACAGCATTAAGAAAGCAATTTGTGCACAGATATGTTTTGGCCATTTGTTCACAGATGAGCTTCGGCGATTTGTTTCCGATCTATTCGGCGTCGTTTTATGCTTTCGGAGATTTGTCCACTTTCGGCGTATGTGAGCGTCTCGTTTCGGCATTTTGATCAACCTTCGACGATATGTCCACAGACCCTTTCTGGCGTTTTGTCCGTTCGACGACATGTCATAGACTCCAATAAATAATAACCTCTAGTATTGACCGTAGCGCTCTATTATATGAAACAGTTTTCGAAGAGAGTTGGCATCACTGCGTTTATGTGTCAAGTGACTGAGAGGTGAATTAAAACAATATTTTTGAAATTATTAAGAATAATAAGTAACTAAGACAAGACCAATAAACAATAGTTAAACTCAATTTAATAATAATTTTATTATTAAAAATAAATTACCGTATTTACTCGAAAATAAGACCCCCTCGATTATAAGACCCCGCTATATTTTGGAGCGAATTTAAAAAAAGCTTTTGTATGCGAATATTGGACCCCTAAAGATATAAGTAATATAAGATATTGAACATTTTTCAGTTTTATTTTGTTAACAAATTCCGTTAGTTATGTTCATGGAAAAAATTCTACCCTTTATCTCTTTGCGAAAACAATGCCTTTGTGGAAGCAGTTTACCTGAATTCCAGGAAAACTTCTAAAATTGTAGGAAGTTCATTCAAAAAGTGGTCAGATGTCACTCCAATAGATAATAAGATTTTGCACACTTACTGCAAAGATTAAGGAGCTATTATTGTTAATAGTTAGGTAGGTACTTAAGAGATTACAATTCTTCGGACGGTACTATGAAAGGCTTAATTGAATTTCTTAGAAATGTTTTCACCATCACTGGGTTTTTTCACTAATCTCGACTCTGTCAGTTGTCAAGCTTAATTTGTAAAACCATTGTTATAAAAAAATATATTATAAAGGTTAATAACGATCTTACAGAGGGTGATGACGACAACGGCGATTCTGACTAGGTGCTAAGCTAACAATAATTGTATATGATTTCATAATTTTCGTAATTACTGTAGTTGTTGCAGTCAATAAACTTTGCTTATCGTGGGTTTCACAATGGCGTCATAGGTTTACATGCATCAATATCGGCTAAAATGCAGACAACCTGGCGAGATGTTATATTATTAAACAACAGAACGCTATTTTAGATGTTATTCTATTGTAATACAATTTTTATTATAAATACTAGTAAACATTACTCAGTTACACTCATTGTTTTCACATTTTATTGAATATATCTTTTTATACTCGATTATAAGACCCGACTCGAATATAAGACCCTCCCACATTTTAGAGCAAAAATCTAGGAAAAAAAGGGGATCTTATTTTCGAGTAAATACGGTAATCGCATAATAGTCCAGTCAATAAAAGATTTTTGTGGAAAAATTCGTAATGTTTTGCGATTTTGCACGCTTGTTTGGGGGTGTCTAGTGATGAATATATTAAAAGTACTGATGATAAAAACATCCCATACAAAAAAGATCCTAACAATTTTCTTCCTATCTCCAATAGTTGTTGTCTTGTTGAGCTAATTATTGGGCTTTAATTTCACACTTCTTTCAAAGTGCATAGTGCAAGTTTTTTTTATTGTGTAAATAGCTTATAAAGTCTGAGCCGCCCGTTTCTCGACAAAACTCTCTAAAACAAAATTGTAGAACATTTAATTCTGCTCAAGATGAGCATATTAATTAATATTTTATCACTATCAGGGCACGAAGCCGCTCGAGTGTAAAGGGAGGTCCGTCCTTTACCAGAGGTGTCTATTCTTGCAGAATGAAGAAGACACTGCTTTTTTGAAAAAGTTCGAAATCGAAGCTCAATTATCTCAGCAACTATTAGGGGATAAAAACAAAATTATTGGGATCTTTTTTGTAGGAAATTTTCTTTGCTTTAATTTGGGACCTAAGTATTTTTTAGCTACGACTCAAACCGTCTTTGAGATATTTGGAAGAAACCAAAAAAAAGGATTGTTTTTCGACGTAGCAACTTTGGCACTCGACGCCACCAACCAAGAGTACAAGAAAAGAAAACATTACGAATTTTTCCGCAAAAACGCCCTTTCAAAGCCTTCATTGACTGGACTATAATATTTAATCAAAATAAATACATATATTATATACTTTCATCCTTGTTTTTAGGGGTGGGGCAACACCCACCCGTTCTAAGATATGGCTGTCCGCCCCCAATGATCCGTATTTCCGACGCCCCTGAATTGTCTCGAAAATGAATCTTTGTCTTTTAGTGAAGAAAACACACATAATAGTATATTATGCAACAAGTTTTATAAACGGCATTTTAGTAACGAGTTTTATTAGGCACGAGCGGAGCGTAGCGGTTCGAGTGTTTAATAAACGAGTGTCTAGACCGTTTATAAACGTGTTGCATACTATACTTTTTCTACGACCATCACAAAAATAGTAAAATTTGGAAATTATTTTATTGCACGACACTGTCATGATTTCAGATAATTCTCCTGTGTAAGCGGCTTTAGAAACATCAAAAAAAATGTCAAATGAAATGTCAAACTATTTTAAAGGATTTTTGAGCATTTTGCAAGTTGGAAGGTGTTGTGTCGTGCAATAAAACGTTGTATTCCACTCATTCCTGTGTAAATTGTGCGGTTTTTCTCCTCGTGGGCCTTAAACACAAAATAACTATTATTATCTTAAGCCATATTAATAAACATAGCAACAATATAAAATTATTTAATTGTTCTGCTTAGGTAAATGTACATTAACAGTCACATTAGAAACATTTTGGCAATTGATAAAGGAAATCATTGATTTTCTTAAATTCTTTTCATCAAATTGTGTTTTATTTACTTCATTTACTTGATTTAAATTGAAGCGATTCGTTGTTCCACTTTCATTTTCATCAAAATTAAAGCTTGAACTTTCAGCAATTGCAAGATCAATATTCACAGCATTCTCTTGCACAACAGTATCTTGAACAGTATTCAAGATTTTATTAGCTGTCTGGATTTTATTGTTTAACGAGTGGTCGATATAACTCTCCGCAACAACTGTTGATCGCCATCCTCCATGGCGCTTTAAAGCTGTAATGTCCGCACCCGAGTCTACCAAAATCGTCGCTGAGGACCTTCTTAAACAATGACCGGTGTAACCAGCAGGATCAGGCAACTTTAAAAATTTTGCTACTACGCTAGCGAGGCTGCCAAATTTATTTATTCCAATCGGTTGTTTTGTACATTTTCCTCGCTGGTAGTTTAAGAAAAATCGGGTGGTACGTGTCAGATTTGAAGGTCGAAGTTCCATGTATTTCGTACAGGTATGGTAGAAATTACCTCCAATAACAAACTGACGTTCCGTTTTTGTTTTTGTATCAGGAATGTGAACTAAAATGGCAGTGCCGAGGTCTTCAATATGACTTGTTTCAATTTTCATCAATTCTTCCCGCCGACAAGCTCCCATTATGCCAAAAATTAGCTCAACCTAAAATATTTATAATTTTTATTTTTTTTATTTAATTTGGTTTTATACTTTACCTTTGTAAATAGGTATTCTTTATCTGGAGCAGACGACAAGAATTCTTTAATTTGCTGGGGTGTCAAAATTTTCGACTTTTTAGGTCTGTAACCGTCTGATTTACGCTTCAGAAACGAACACAATCTGGGACACTTGCTTATATCAACATTGTTTTTTAAATTTATTGTCATTCGCAGCATTGAGTAGATTGCCCACAAAGAGTACGGTTTCATCCTTTTCGAAAGATCTTGGAAATAAGCCAGTAACACATTCTCAGAGAATGATTTTGCTTGGTTTTTTTGACGCCAATCTTGGAAAAGTTTATACGCACGTTCGTACTGACTTTTTTATTTGTTGGGTAGCAAACTAGCAGTTGCTCATGCCGCTGCTTCAGTAATTTCCGGTGGAGCACAAATGCTAACATCCTCTTCACTTTCACTGTCGTTTAGATTCATTTTTCACAAGAAGGGCACTTTATTTTCACCACAAAATACAAAATTACTTGTCTGTTGACGCGCCGTATCGGGTTATTTTGACAGATTGATGACAAGTCGCAACTAACTTGATTTGAGTGTTACATGATTTTTCCGATAAAGCTAACTTCAGCCCGTAACTAAAACGTCCCTTGCTAACTTCAGCTCGTGACTAAAGTGCACGAAGCCACGGCTTGTCAAGGTGTATTTAAAAGGTCACTTAGCGTCATGGAAACATATGCGATAAATGGCATTTTAGACATGGGAGTAGAAAATAGTTATTTATGTATTAAGGGCATAATCTATTAGATTATGGCATGAGAGAATGTTTAAAGCCCGACGAAGGAGGGCTTTTAATTTCTCGAGGGCCATTATCTTGATTATGCCCGTGGTACATACAACGTTTTATTTTATTTTGCTTCATGGAAAGGATAATTGCAAGCAATTGCACATTTCATTTTGAAAAAATGTAATAGTTATAATTATTTATTAAAATTGTTAGAACTTTATAGAAACGTTTTCTTTGTATCTTAGCAACTTTATACGCCCTCGGGCTAAAAAAGCCAAATTACGCCCGCAATTGAGTGCCAATAAAGACGATTATCATGTCAAAATAAAATAAACAATCTTATTCTACGGCGCTACTCGGTGCCTACCAAATATATTTTTCGAAACCATATACGTTGACCGCTTTGTCTAAGTAGAAACACTAAGGCATTCGTCATAAAGCTGGATTATGCACAGATGGTAGAATGAATGGAAACCCTTGAATTAAGACATCATACTTCTTCTTACAACTATTTATGGCTGATGAAAGTATATAAATGTAGTTCTTCATTTATTTATAAAAAGGGTAAGTATTTTTTTGTAAAGTTTTGATATTCAGGAGAACAGAAATATTTTCTTTTAAAGAAATAACGACACAGTGTGAATATGTGCTATCTGTAAAATTTGTTAACATCTACTTTGTTTGCATGGATGAGGTTGTATGGATTTGACAAAATATGTTTTTTATTTTACTGAACTTATGCAATTACTAGGTGGACCCGTGGGCTACGCTCCACGCTCTCATTATATTACTTAAAAAAAAAAGAACTTTTCATTATCCGTTTGTTGTAAAGAAAAGATTTAAACTTGCAACGTTTTGGTTGTACCCCATACAATTTTTATGATTTTAAAAGTTAAAAATTTCAAATTGCATCCATTAATCACAAAGCAGGTAGAGAGGACCCGGCACGCGCCACTTTAGATCATTATAAATTCTTGTTACTATTTTCAAAGGGATTTGCGGTAATGACGGTTAAACACCAATAAAATTTTATGGGGTACAACCAAAACGTTCCTATTTTTTAACAGTACTACTTTTAATTATCACGTAGTTTATTTAGACACAATATTTCAATAAATAGCACTAATGAACCACCATGCGTATTATCTCGACTGAACCTGGAACGTTACCCAACAATCAACACAAATGCTGCTCTTCCAATTTCCTTATTTGAACGCACAACTGTAGTGGTCGACTGGACGGACAAATTTGTACCTTACGTCAAGACAGCATAGATACTACGCCGATAGCTTTTAGGCTACGCCCTCCAAAATCTTAGACGATTAGACGATGTGGAAGGGATCGGGAATTATTATATAGATTCTTGTTTAGAGGTATAACTCTTTGAAGCAGGTAGAAGCAAAATTTTACTAAATATTGATTAAATAAACAAATACTAAATTTAAACTAAAGAGAATGTAGTTCACAAATAAAAAAAGGAAATGTTAAAGAGAGGAATAATAAAATAATAACTATACCTGTTGAATACAATATAATTGTCAGTTCGAAGAACCATCCGACAAGAATTCCTATGTTTAGGTCGTCTTGTAAAATTACTTGCTGGCAGTCTAAAATTTATATATAGAAATTTCAGATATTAATTATTTTTTAAAACTACATTCCAATAAAAATTCTGATTAAATAATGTGATCAATACATTAATATTAACTTACAAATGCGAGGCTCAAATCATCCTACTAACCTGTAGGAGCATTCTAACCACTGTAGTAGTTTCCTAGCCTACAAAAGCCTTCTAGAAAAGATTTTCGTTTGCACTTACAAAATATACAATACAACCTATTGTATTTACAATACAATCTATTAGTATAACTAATATTAAGCATTTTTGCGAAATGAAAAAACATGGCATGTCAGAGATTATGCTCCAGTAAGCAGTGATCTCTATATGAAAAGTTTTTAAATTAATTTAAATTTAAATGAGTTTTTGAAATGTTACAAATATTACTTGGTTATGGTAATAGATGAATGATGAATATTCACTACATTAAGTCTAGTGGTGTCTTACGCTTCAGCCGTCTTATTTGTTGGCTGTTATCCAGTAAGTTTATTGCTAGAACATTTGGATGATTTCCTAAGCGTTGTTTGTATCTTGCACTACACTTCACCATCACCTCACTTATTGTAGGCACTTCTAGATCACTATAGATGTGTTTCGAATGTGTCATTTTTTAAGTGATTGTTTTATAATGCAGTTAATTAAGAAACTTTTAGTTAAAGAATGTTACAATTTTGCTTTAGGAAGAGAGCTCTCTACTTTATTTAGAAATCTTTAAAATTAATGTATTTTAAAATCATCCAAATTGATAATAATTGAATTAATCTTATTGTGATAATATCCTTTAGATATTTGTTTATAGATTTTGTCAACAAAGTCAAGTCAACTTAAACTTTATTACCTGAATAAAATTTATTGAATAATTCTTTTGATCGATCTTATAAACTTTTTGGTTATTCTTGTTAATTATTGAAAGGTCTTATATGAATCTTTTTGATTTACTTTAGTATAATTATGATCTAATGAATATTGATTAGATTTGTAATAAATGTATGAGTGTGGGTTTTATTTTTATATATGTATTGTTGTGTCTTAACCATTTTTTCTTCCCGTTAAATAAATGTTTTCAGTTCAAAACTAAGGATCTAGAAAACGGTACCAAATCATTATGAACATTTTATTCCATTTTATTTCAAAATTTTAAACAAACAAAATCTTTTTTGATTCAACTAAATATTTTATTCATTTTCTGGTTAATGAATTTAATAATTTTTAAAGCTTATTCAATTAACATCATTGATTGGTTATTTATAATCAATACCTTAAGCTTCATAATCAGATGGCGCCCTTTTTGAGTTTTTATTTGTGTTTTGAGACCTTTATCTACTCCTTTTCACAATTTATACAGCTGTGGAACCAATACCTACGAATTGAATAATTAATTTGTAAGAGAGAGTTTAAATCTCAAGCTGTGGCAGATATTTTGAGCTTTCAGTTACAGTAAGTATATATAGTTTTTATTGTTTATTTTGAGAAAAAAAACGAATGTTTCCATATTCCTTAGACCAAGATATGCCGAGTTAACCAAACTTACCTGTATCCAAAAGTGATTCGTTAAGGCGCTATTTAATGTCAAAGATCTTCAACAAATTTCTTTTTGTCTAAATAACAAAAGATTCTTTTTAATGATAGGGATGAGATTTGGGATGGGAGTCTGTACTGAAAAACAGTTTTTTAGCAACTTTTTTTAGTGGGTGTTACGTAAGTGATCAAAATTTGATGATATATCTGATATATATATATACAGATAGATATTTTAATTTCTAACATTTTTTAGTTTTGTTTGATTTTGATATCCGCCATAGTTTCACAACAAAGCCATCGAATTTATACAATTTAATATTACAACAGAAATAACTTTTTTCAAATATTTCGTTGCTAACGTTATTATAAATAAGGTCACCAGATCCTTGATCATTTGCTTAATTATTAATGAATTAAATAATTACTCTTGAATTAAAATTGCGGCACAGTATGAAATAAAACGTTGCACGTGATATGTCCGCTAAAATTTTACAGTAAGTGGTTTTGAAATTACAACTTGCTACTGTAAAATTTTATTTACCGGACTTATAACGTATGGGGGTTATGAGAATTATGAATTTTCATGAATTCTTATGAATGCATATAAAGAACCACTAGTTATTTGCTGTGTCATCAGCTATTTACTTATTTGTTATTTACTTATTGCTATTTGAATAGTTAAAAATTAACTATCACAACATGATTCGAGTTTGAGTTGATTTTTATTGATTTATTCATTGTACATAATTATAATTTATCTATAAAGGTTTTAGGGTGAGAGGATTCCACCCACAACTATCTGAAGCACTATCTTTATTAAAATAATGCAATATTAAGAATTAATGCATTTTCATAGTTACAATAGATTTTACAATAATAATGATGGAATTAAATTAAAAATTTACATAACAGTAAAAAAAATCAAAACAAAGCAATCTAGAAGAATGTGCGTTTCTAAGGGTAGTTAATGTAAATAAGGTTGTAATTTCTCAAACTTTGTAAATTTAATAAAATGCTGTCACAAACGGAAATATTTACACTTAAATATTTTATTCAAAACTCAACTTCTCTTCCGTTTGTACAATATATAGCAGGCAAGGCCACGCTCAGTTGCCCACGCTAGTTCAGCAGCTGCGGGCTCGCCACCGACAACTTGGTGCCACCTGCAAGGTCTTCTCAGAAACGCGCTCGCTTCGCCCACCATTACGTCCGTTGGCATGCAATATCTACGCCTACTGACTCCGTATATGCGAGGCAACCTACGCGATGTGCATGCAGGTGCACATTCCTTCAAGAGAATTCTCCAACACTTCCGCACAGCTGCAGATTCGTGCCAGGCACCGGCAGCGCGCATGCAATCTACGATACTAATTACTTCTTCGTTCAGCAGTATATAACCAGCTTGCTTGAGCTATTCAAGGCAGTCAGTGTCCATGGCTCGAACACAACAAGCAAGCTGGTGAGTACTCTTTTAATTATGTAATGCTTAGTGGCTTAGTTGAGTGGGCGGCGCTAAACGCCCACTCTCTGCGAATTATGGGTAGTTGTGATCAGGCTACCCATAGCTTAGTTACCAGGAGGTTATCTCCTATGCTTAGTCTGTAGACCTAGTGCTATAACAGGGTTAGTTCCAACCTCCCCTGTATTGTATTAGTTAGGAGGACATATACGTCCTCACAATATGTCAACATGTCTGTAAACCTTTTGTGCTCTATTTATTGTCTTTAGTATATAGTTGTTTTTACAACCTGTGTTTGACTTATCTCTACCTCTGACTACGTTTTTTAAAAGTTTTACATTATTTATAAATAAAATTTAACAAGAGTAAATAAGTAGACTAAAAATTTATTTAAAATAATAATAAACCTGAAGGGAGGTGATCCATGGGGATGTTCTGTAACGAGGTGATACGAGAAAGCTTCATGAATCAAGAAGGTGATTCAGAAAGTTCAACAGAAAAATAAAAGCAGATAATTTGAACATATAAGGTTAAATAAATAGGGACAGAATTCCAGAAATACTATACAAGAACGGTTCCTGTAAAGCCTAGAAGCTACATGAAACAGGTTGTACAGAAACATCATTAGTACAAGACACCAGGTTCCTGCACAGTCACAGTGTGTAATAAAACTCAAAGCTTGTGTTTTGTTTTACAAAAGCAAAGACACTTTTTCAAGAGTAAATATGTTTAAAAGGTTAAATAACTCACTAGTTTCTTTTTAAAGTCTCGTAACGGGTTAGTAAATATAAAAAAAAGTAAGTGCGTATACACTTACTGTGCCATTCAGATAATTTTTTATAATTTTTGACTATAGGTATTAATTACTCAGATCATACCGTAACAATTATTAGTAGATCCACAAAGGCTAGGAAAACATCAAAAATTGATTTAAAACACCTGTCATTCCAGTTGTCTAATGTCACAGAGTTAACAGCTATACTTTTAGTCAAAGCGCAAATAACAATGTACAACGAATTTTTTGACATGAGAACCGGCTTTGTGCCTATTTTGAGACCATAGCATTTACTTTCATCCAATCGAATCATTGACAATTATTTAATTACAAATATGAAAAATTTTTATGGTTAAAAGTTATTGTTCCATTAAGGGCGCATTATCGCCGCCAGTGTTAATAATAGGAAGCTTCAGAAACTGTAACACCTAAAGATGGCGCTACGATCCGCAAAACGGAATTAATTTCTTTGAAACTAAAATTTGAAAATGTAAATAGAAACATTATTTGATCGCATAGCAGTTCTCTGCTCACAGTGTTGCCAGACATACGTGAACTTTCAAATTATTTTGTTTAACTAAAATTTTTTATTTTTAAATGCCAAGGAATAATTTAAGGTAGTTGAAATCAAAAAGGGGAATATAAAACTGCTAAATATCTTTAAAAATATTAGTTGTTCTTGCTGATTTTAAGAAAAAGAAAAGTATTACTATATTAAAATATTGAAAATATATATTCCTTTTAAGAGCGCGCTTGATAACGCAAAAGTGCATAAATTACTGCGCCTTAAAAGAAAATTAATTAGATAACCCATCTTGCACTGGTTTCTTTTCTTTCAGACAGCAGATATGACTAATTCAACATTGGAATTCCCAAATATTCCGACCAGGGTCGCTCGTAAATTACTGTGTTATAAACAACACTAAACATATTAGGTTTCATTTTCATTTTTATAAGCGTCAGTTTTATAATTGTTCATTTTTCTGTTTATCAAAATGAAAGACATTATTGAATGTCTATTGAAATCTCTTTAAATTAAAAGTATTTATTATTATATTATTAAGAGTTACGAATTAAATTAATAATATTAATTTAGTTTCATATTAGTAAAGGGTTTATGTTTAATTTCACCTATGGATATCAAGGCTATTGTTATTATGCTTAGCAACTATTAAGCTATAATAGCATAAACTATTTAAAATACTTCTAGTTATTATTAAAATTGGAGATTTCTAGTGGAAATCAATTTTTCAGTATGTGGAAGTTTCAATTAAAAAAAGCATAGAATGCAAGAGTTTATACATTTTGTTAAAAGACACAGTTAGAGGTTACTATACAGGGTGGCCTAAGGAATACATACGTATTTATTTTTCTAAGCAAGAAAATCAAACAATTAAGTGAAAATATTTATTCAATATACATGTAAGTCGTAGACTTTTGGTGTAATGCGTTATTCCGCGGAAAACGTGGTAATAATATCTATGTGACACCATAACAAGACTTATTTTAAATATTGTATTCGGCGCATATTTCACTGGGCCATGGTGCTAGAGATAAAATGATTTTTGCTTTAAAATCAGACCACATCATTCCACGACCTGTTTTCGGATATTTCTACAATCGTGTGAAATTCGTCTTAAGAAGAAAAAAGGTAAAATCGAAACATACAAATTTGGTTACTAAACCTATAGTTTTAAAAGAATTTTGTTCTCGGGGCCAAGTTGATTTGATCGATTAGCAGTCATGTCAGGATAAAGAATACAAATTGTTACAAAATTATTAGGACCATCCCACAAAATTTATTTGCCTACGTCCTTTGAAATCAAAGAAAGCTGTTGAAGTAGCTTAGAAGTTTTTGAAAATCTTCCTTGAACTTGGATGTCCAGCCATATTACAAAAGCGACAATGACCTCGAATCTGCAAACTATATAATTCTCGAATTAGTAAAACTATGGCCTGAGCTGGAAATTATTCATGGCCAACCGCGACATCCTCAATCACACGCAGTATTATAGCAAGAAGCAATCAGGATGTCAAAAATATGTTGCCAGTCTGACTGCAGGACAATACTTACACAAATTGGTCCGTTGGCTGTTATTTCTTGCAGTTTCAGTAAAGCTGTTCCTTCCATAGGATTATTACATTGGATTGGTACAAGGCAAAATTTGGCACAGACCTAAAAATTAGACTATCCTCTACAAATCATTTCAATAAAATGATTAAATCCCTAGGGCATAGTATAAATAACATACAATAACGTGACTGTCGCAAATAGTTACCATCCACCACACAACAAGCTGGCAGGTGCCGGCAGTACATAGAAAGCCTACTTCATAGACGCGACCGAGCACATCAAATTATCCAGTCCCGTATAACTCCAATTATGCAGTGCGAATGCCCCCTATTACGAAATGAATAAACACAGAATCAGGAAACGATAAAGAGATTGTTTTAATTGACAAAGATTACCAAACTTCTGATAAATTAGAAAAAACTTTATTCGATATATATGCAGTTATTTGATAAAAAATGTTTATCGGTACATACCTGCAAACCTGAGTTTTATTTAATTTATTTTATCTATGGAAATACTTTTTCAACAACACTTCCAAGATATTTGTGTAAATGAAAATGTTGTCAAACGCGTTTTATCCATCTTCAAAACATTAACATTTCTACATTCGTAATTTTAAATATAATAATAATATAGTATATCATTTACACGCTCGACTGCGAGTGTATTACACTTTAAAAGACGTTAACAGAAATTTTAAATCATCTAAAAGTAGTAAAAAGATAATTGCATTGAAACATAATTAACAATAAAGTTTTCGTTTTGTAAATGAATATTCAATTATGTACGTTAATTTAAGTTCAGTTAATAACAAACTAATTGTTCAAAGGCGTCAATTAATTTTGTTGATTCAAACAATTCTATTTCGTATTTTATTGAATACGTTACTGGATATTATCTGCAGGCGATGTCGACCGATCAACTCCGGTGCACTACTTCGTTTATGGGCGTGATATTCGAAGGTGGACTAATGAAATCAATAGTGCCGCACGCAAGTAAACCTACTGACTGTTATATATACTGTGCCTAGGCACTAAAGATGATCTTGATGAGTTACTCTAAAAATTACAAAGTCATTCAGTAGAAGTAAATGCCAGTATTAGCCAATCATATAAATATGTACAAGAAGGTGAACAATGGGAAAGAACAATTGGCGAAGAAGAAACAACAGAAATGTGTATAACATGGTGGAAGAAACAAATGTAATAATATATGCAGAAAATGTAAGAACTTAGAATTGAATAACGTTACTACAATGCCTTGTAACGAACAGGAAAATGACAAAAACCTACAAGAAACAGATCAACAAATTATGTGCCTTAATTGCGAAAATCAGAATACCACATGTGTTTTCAATGGAATAGGTATGTCGAGATGTTCTTGCAAATGTCTCCCTCTTAATGACTAATCACTAAAACAATGGATTTGTCTTTTCATGATTTCCAAAGCATCGTTTGTAGTGTTCGATTTGCCAGTTTTCGGAAATAGCTATTTGAAAAGGGCAGCTTTGGCAAATTCGAGAATTGATACAAAGTTGATACACTTTGAAATTTTGAAAACATATTTTTGCTGTGGGGAGTTTATGTAGACGCATTTGCCGTTAAACGCAATTCGGGACCTCAAGTGACTCAAGTTCGTGAGTGAAGTTTACCAGAGAACTTCACTCACAAACTTTAGTCACATAAAAGTCTTTAATTGCAAGATAAGTAACTTAATAAAATAAGCAGATATTATAAAAAGTATGTACAGCCTCTTCCACATGATAAAACCAGGAGACTAATCTCAAGAAAGAAATTGTACACGCTACACCAGATTACAAAACACCGCATGATCTCACAGCCGAATACACATTTTATTCAGAATTATTTATTTGCCTCAAAATTTGTATATCGACTAACCAAGTTTCAAAGAATCGAAATTTCATTATCTCTAAAATTCTAAAGTTTAGTATTTTAGTTTCAATCATTTAAAGATTAAATATCAAGAACTGAGACATTCAAAGTTTAATTTCCAAGTTTCTAATGTAATCGAAATCGTTAATCTAAATTTTCAAAGTTTCAGTTTCCAAGTTTTCATTTTAAACAATAATGGAATGTTTGGAAGTTTCCAATATAATGATGCCCAGAACATATCAATGTAAACTACGGATATGAGTTGAAATCTAAAACGTGACATCTCTTACTTGAATTTTAAATTTCTGAAATTTCGAATTTTAGAACCTTAAGAGTGAGACTTTACATTATAAACTTCTTAAACTGCATTTTAAAACTATGTCGGTTTTAGACTTAAGCTTCATTTTTAATCCTAAACGTTTACAGTAAATACCAATTTCGTTGGAGGGAGATTCTTGGAATGAACGGAAAGGAGATTTCGAATCCCTAGAACCAACCGACAGGTAGAGACCCCATCGTTTACAATCATGTAGCATTCTAGGGATAGCTTGCACTATGTGACAGATGACGTTTCGTTCCAAGAATCTTCCGCCAACGGAATTGGTATTTACTGTAACATTCTGCTATTTTTAAAGTTTTCGAATATTATATCTCTGAATTTTATAATTTTTGAGATTTTAAAACATAGAAGAAATTCTATAATCGATGCTTTAAAAACTGTTGTAATGCTGAACTTGTAATTGTGAACCTCTAAAAGACTTCTGTTTGAGACTTGAGAAATGACACAGTATTGGATTATAAATTTCGAATTTTTGATACCTTAAAACGTTTGAACTGGGGTTTCAAATCATTTTCATGTTCAAGAGGAAGAACAGATTATTTTAAACCTTTGGGACATGCAAAAAAGTAACATTATATCAATTCCATTGATTCGGCCTGTACTTTATGAAGATCCATAATAACACAATAAATAAAACTATTTATTTAAAAATCATAACTGTCGTTTCGCTACACGGTAGCTTCTTCAGATAAAGACTGGTTTAAGTTTTAGTTATAACCAGTCTTTATCTGAAGAAGCTATTGTGTAGCGAAACGACAGTTATAATTTATAATTAAATATTTTAGTGAAGATTTTAATAGTATTTTATTGTGTTATTGTATTTAACATTATATTCAATAAATAATTAGCCAATCGCACACAGTGTATAGCAATAAACAATGGAATTTCTAGCTTTTCACTGGTAGTAACAGGAGTACATGTTTTGTGTTAAAGGCTGTTCCCAAAGGCTTTCCAAAATTAAACTTACACCAAAAAGAGTCTACACCTAGCTGTATAACATACTGTATTTCTAAAGAAATTGAAGGTACACTTTCTTAGATATTCAAAGTCAAAGGTCACATCATGTGACCTTGGAATGAAGAATTCAATATTTTTTATAAAACTCTGCTCTTTTAGCTTTAAAACAAGCCTAAGGGGTCTATTCTGTAACTAACCGTTCACGAATGGCGCCGTTCGTGAACGGCGATCGTTAGCGACTTCCTCAGCGGCAACTTCAACGAGAATCGACAGATAGGTTATTCTGTAACACCAACCGTTGAGCTATGCACATTCTCAACGACTGTCTAACGTTTTCTAAAAAGGTAATACATCTTTGCCGTTAATATAGATACAGTTTCACTGTTTTATGATATATTGCGCATGTCATATTTATTATTTCTGCAGAAGGCGCCAGTTTTGTAAAAATATCTCAGTTATTAATTGATTTCAAAATAGTTGAGAAGGTTATATAGAGGATAGGAAAAAGTCCAATCAAAAAACCACAAGGCAACATTGTTCTTGGAGGAATATTATTAATAATAGTAAAATTATCAGTTAGTTCTTTGTTTGAATTGGTTTTTATGAAATAAATTAATTAGGACTAATATTTATTTATTAATTATTTATTTCATGTGTTGTTTCACTTTTCAGGGGTTTAACGTTAACATAATAACATAAAGTGGTTTTATTAAGATCCGCTGTATGTTAAAGTTGATGTAACCCTGACGAAGATGGAAAACAGATCGAAATATAGGTTTTAACTAAACTTACAAACTTTAATTGCATACCCAAAAGTGAAAAAACACAAATTAATAATTACGTATAAGTTTATTACAATATCTTCGGCAAGTTTAATACGTAAATACTTTTTACTAATTCTCAATTACTTCAAGAATTTAAAAATATGTGTATAATTATTTTTATTTTTATAGAACTCTATTCAAATGTACTAAGAAAATTTTACAAATAAATTCCTGAAAATGTTTAAAATACTCCAACAATAGTGAAATTATCAACCTGAAATAGTAAATATTTCTTTTCCCATTTCATTGAGAAATATTCTATCACTATTATTATACCTTCTTAAGAGATTATTTTTAATAATAATCCTTTTGTAATCTTTATTACAGGTGATTTCCACCTGATCTAAGACCACCTGTAGTGAGGTAGGTACAAAGGTACTACCTGAAATAACAATTTATTCAAAGTATATAATTGCTACTATTCCTAAGTGGCTATTAATAATTATTATTCATTCCTCTCTACCAAGTTTTGAGGTTAGATTAATTAGCGTCATATATTGATTGTTTCTAATTCATTTAAATATAATTAATACAATAATTTCACGTATAAAATTTCTTTTATAATTATAAAAATAAACACAAACGTTGGCTAACGTCGACTAATCTGCCACCGTTCGTGAAAGGTTCATCTTCGAAGGGTGCGCTGTTCACTAACGAGTGCATAACGGTGGTTGTTTGCTTACAGAATAACTTTAGAGCGAAAAACCTTTCAAACAACGATAACCGCTCGTGAACGGTTCGCTCAAGGCTTACAGAATAGACCCCTAAGATAAAAGATCTACTACGATTAGAAGCAAAGTTATGAATTGTTTTTGTTCACCTTGTAAGCGTAAATTTTACATTTTGTACCATATATCCAACCCTGCTGTATGAATACCGTGTGTCACTGAGGGTTATTATTTTACATACGTAAGTTACTTTATGTCGTCTACCATCCTACTAAATTTCACGAAAATCTGAGATGGTCGGGTTGAAAAGTTCATTTTGCTTGTCATGATTTGGCATGGAATGACCCGAATGATATTGAAACAACAGTATTTGACCTGACCCAAAAAAAAACAATAGCAGATTCGTGATCTTCATACCAAAAAGTTGTAGAAAAACCATATGAAAACCTGGAAGTTTTTTTCGTGTTGTACAGTGTTATCAATCTTCAAAAATCAGTTGTTATCTTCTTTGCGAATAAAGCCTAATACATTTTTAACTGACAATATTAACGTAGCGATTGGTGGGATCCCTATTCCTATCAAAAAAGAAGCTAAAAGTTTAGATTTTAGTTTACAGTGTGTGTCGTAAAGTTGGATCCATATTCCACATCAGAAAATTCTTTCTATTCTGATTGGAAACAACTATGCAGGGCAACTCTCTTTCCAGAAATACTTGAAATACGCCATGTCAAAGTTGACAGGTGAAATTATAGGTAGGTATCTGTTAAATTCGCAATTTTCTAAATCACGAAAAATGACCTTATGTGTTAAAATATGGAAAATATTTTATTAATAATAATGATAATAATAATTGCTACAACCCATAGCCTGGAAACCAAACCCCAGAAGCTAGAAGCTTGTGCGGGAGGGAGGGGGCGATTATTATTATTACTTAGGCCGTAAGAAGAAATGTTTCTAACGACATTTTACGTTCACATATCTAGTTTGAACAAGATATCCCAACATAAGGAAAATGTTTTTTAACATTTTTACACCCCATAACTGACTATTTTGAAATCATTAAATAATAGTTTATGATAGAAAAGTGTCAAAAGTGAATGTTTATTTTGCGAAAAGAGAAGTTTGGCCCAAGACAAGACAAGCAGAGTTAGTAATTTCCTCGAACAAACTAAATTGATTTTTAACACGTATATCATACATTTATTTTTTACTTTTTACACTCGTGTCTAAAGTGTTACTCTAGATATCGCTTTAGATACTAGTGGTATAAAATGACATTTTCGACTCACGACAATACAAAAAAGTGAAAAGTTCTGCTTTTAATAGGGTTTGTAACACTTTAAAGGAGTGGTAAAGCAACAATTGCATAGCAGATTTTGCTAATAATATCAAAATATGAAATGAAACTTTCTGGACGATTTTCCAATTTAGAAGAAAATAACGGATAATTTTAATCCTTTTTTTATTAAGTCAGTTTGAATAATACTAGATAATACCTTCCTATGTGAAAAATCCATATAAACTATCGCATAAATAAAAGTATTCAAGCACTGAAATTAATCTATCCCCATAGACAAATATTAACTACTGAAACAACAAAGACCTTGCATTGTTATTCACTTATTTTATCTAATTTTTTATGCTGTAGCGAAATTTACGATGGATAAATAAATCCATTTATTTAATATTATACTGTATATTTATTTTTGTTGTATTTTTAACTATTTACTAATTGTGAAATGAATAAGGATTAATAAAAAGTTTCAATAAATTGTTTTAAATAAGTTTTACTATTTGCTAATTAAAACTTACTTCTTACAAAATACGTTACGCATGTGCTCAAAAGGATATTTATTAATTAAAATTCCCATTCTCTATTCCATAGAAATATTTTAATTTTAAATTTATTTCTAAGAAGGCAAACAATGAACGAAATATTATACACTTATAAATAGAGTTCTAATAAAACATGTATATTTATCTCCAATATTTTTTTTCTATGTCAGAATTTCTTTATATAAACATCACAACTGCTCGAATTACAAATACGAATGAAGCGCCTCTAGTGGGAAAATACCTTAACTTCTTATCTCCGCTTGGATATCTTTTTTACAGCCATTGTCAGTTGGGTAGCCTAAAATTAGGAGTAACTGTATAAATCGCTGTCAGGAACATTGCGCACTTTGTTAGAGTTCATCACAAAATTCAGAGGTGATAGCGACATGCAGTTTTCATAAACACATTCTCCATTGAATTTCCAAGGGGATGACATATTTCTAATTTTCGAAGAATTTCTAAACTTGTAGAAAATAACAATCTAAGGTTGCCGAAGTTTGAAAGACTATCAATTATTACAAAATATCCACCCTTGAAAAATATGTCAAACCCTAGATATATCCTTTATCTACAATTTAAGACCTCGACCAAATCTTCATCTCATTCCTGAAGGTGTGTGAACTCTAACGAAAATTGGTCGGAAACGACACTTTCAGCACGTAATGAAGCGCGCCCTTAAGAAATTAATCAGGACTGATTAAGAGTGAAATAGTTTATTCAAAAATTAACCGTCACATGCTCTTAAGTAAAGAAAAACAACATTTACTTCGGGAATTTATTAAATAATAGTTAAAAGATTAGGAAAGTTAAATAACTATTACAGGTAAGGATAAATATTATTAGTTACTGCGTTTTAAGGTTATGTTTAATCACTAGTTTATTAAATATGCATTTTTTAAGTGCCATAACCGTATTGAACAACCCGTTTTTGTTATAAAATGAACTAACAAGTAAAAATTAATACTATTTCATTTGTATAAGAAGAATTTAACCAATTAGAGTTGGTCGAAAACGGTTGGACGTCTTCGCAGAGCGTAGAAATTAAAATGTCATATAAACGATATAATATGAAATTAAAATTAAGTGTCATTGTTTTGGAGCGATTAAAACGTACTATATAGTAAGTGATATGTAACAAAGTATTTATAATTTGGTTGGATAGATATAGATCTATTAAATTTCTGCTGTAATTATTTTGTTGAAAGCAACAGATTCATTAAGGGCAAATAAAAAATCTATAAGGTGTTACTTTACTAATGTATCGTATTAAACTTTTTTTTGTATTGTAATGTAAAATGAATAAATAAACAAATGCTCAGCAACTGAATTTGTTTTTATTGTTTTTACTGGTGAATCATTAAAAGATAAAATAACTGAGTATGTTTTAATATAGCAGTAGAAATGTTCAAAGTCATTTTTGGGTCATTGTTTAGCTGTTAATGGAGAGTTGTTTGAACATCTCTTATAATTCCATTTAGGCTGAAACTAAAGATCTCAATGTCTTTTATCTTTATTAATTAGGCCCATTATTATTACTAGATACTTTTTCCACAGTATACTTATCTTATTCTAAAACAACGGCCCTGTTCAGGGCCACAACTTTTATTAAATTGGGACACCTATTCAACTTTTTGACCTATGTCTGTGTTGCTAGACTGATGCCAATAAAATTGTACAAGTTCAATTTCTTTCGAATGATTTTCTAAGATTCACCCAATGTAAACTGAAGGTTAGTTGATTTTAATACCTATAAAAGAAACAACTCTTTTGTGAGTATATATGTAAATTACTCATATAGAAACATTAAAAAGCTTATTATTTATAAATATTGCACAAGTTAATCTTCAGATACTATCTAATTGTTCATCGTTTTCATTCTCGTAAGTACGAGTAATGCAAGAGTTGACGAATCAGCTATTTACCAATAATAGTCCAGGCTAAAACAGGGTAAAAAGTCACAAGACTTGATAACAGCAACTTTTTTTATTTAATATGTAGGGGGGTGTGTGGTGAGTCTACATTCAAGTTTTCGTATTAATCGGAGGCTGCGAAATGTCCGCCATCGTGGAAAAAGAGGTTAAAGTGTTTTTTAAATTTATCTCGTTAACCGTAGGTCTGAGGAAAGAAGTAATTCATAACGTTTTTGTCGCAAATTCGATTCTCTACAACTTCCTCAATACACTTCTTTGAGAAATGTTTGTAATAAAAAAGTTATAAACAAATAACCGTAAACATTTATGGGTTGCAAATCTTTGGGGTGAAATAACTATTGCATTTTTGGTCAGACCCTTCAACCCTTCACAAAAATAAGAACTATCCAAACCTTCAAAATATACATTTACAGCTTCGACGATTTCAGTATTCTATGAAAATTTCTTTCTAGCCCACCATAATACAACCTTGGTAGTGTAATGTCTAGAGTGCTGGACTTCCACCCAAGCGGCCAGAGGTCGATTCCTGGTGACGGCAGATCTGGTTAAGGTTTTCTGCAGTTTTCCTTAGCTGTGACACAAATGTGGGATTTGCGCTGTCTTACCTGCAAGTCGGCTGCAGCCGCACTTAGGGCCTACGTAATAATAATAATCGCCCCCTCCCTCCCGCACAAGCTTATAGCTTCAGGGGCCTAGTTTGCAGGCTATGGGTTGTAGCAATTATTATTATAATAATTATTATTTCTTGAGATTTGGGAACAAGAAGAAATCCGACACAGCTAAGTCTGGCGAATAGGGTGGATATTCAATTAACTAAAATCGTGGTTCGTGCAGTTTCGCCATCGCAATAGCCGACTTGTGGGATGGGCCGTTATCCTGGTGGTACAAGATCTTTTTCTTTGCCAAATGAGGCCTTTTAGCTTTGATGTCTTTGTTCAGTCTGTCTAACAACGACGCATAATACTCGCCCGTTATTGTCCTCCTGAGTTGCAAGCAATCAGTATAAGTTATTCCTCGGGAATCCCAAAATATGGTAGCCATGACTTTCCCAGCAAATAGAATCGTCTTTACCTTCTTTGGAGTTGGCTCACCACGTTTTGTCCATTGCTTTGGATTGGAGTGGTGAATCTACGTTTCGTCAACAGTTATAAAACAACAAAAAATCTTTTTCATTACGTTTGAACATGTCTATACATTGCTGAGAAATGGTCATTCGAACTCGCTTTTGGTCGATGGTCAGCAGACATCTAGCACTAAGATTTCTCATGTCCTAATGCTGATGTAAGATGCAATGGACACGGTTGTATGAAATGCTAACTTTCTCTGCTATCTCTCTCACTTTATTCGGCGATCCTTCATTACGATTTCATGGACTTTTTCAATTGTTTCTTCATCGGTAGCTGTTTTTGGTCGGCCAGAACATGGCGCACCCTTTATGCTTGTTCTATTTGCGTGATAATATATATCTAATCGGATGTGCTTCGCAACAAATACACAAAAAACTACTCTCACCCTACAAATGTAGCAAAACTATCAAAATATCACTACTTTTTTGTCAAACTGTAAGCTAGATTCGATTGGTCCATTTTTTTAAATGTTGGACGTGGTAAAACTAAAATGTGGTGTTTGAACATTTATTCTAGTGTTTCGTCACTGTTTTTTGTTGTTGTCGTTACTGAGTTTTGCTTTGTGTTACTGTAGTTTTTGATTCAAACGTTTTAAACTTTGATTAAAAGTTACTTTTTTTGTTTTTATTTATTTGTGCCAATTTCCATGGCCTACCAGATTTTATAAAATAAAATTTTAAGGGAGTTAAACATTTTCCAAAATAACTTAAAACTACGATATTTATTTATAGGTAAGTACATACATACTACCCCTAATTTTTAACGTAGAATTCAATAAAACTAAAAAATGTAGGTTGCTATTTAAAATTCACGAGATATCGGTATTCTCTGGATACAAACTTTGGCACTCATTTTTGAACACCCTGTATTATTTTCTAAAGTTCCTAATAATCCGTTTGATGCAGCATACTTAAAATAATTACCTAAAATTTTAAATTTGTACATGCATACATTCTTTGGAAATGTAGTTGTTTGTAACAGCCGTCCGCTGTTACCCCAGAATCAGTTAATTTTAGAGGCATAGTTTATTAAACAAAATAGCTTTAAAATTGCCTCAGAAATACATATCAATAATAAAAATTGAGACGTATAAAAATAAAGAAGTTGACATCCATTTCCAATATAACCGGAAGTAACATAAATCTAGAGTTATTTCAAATCGCTCCTATTGGTTTTCCATATTTTTTTACCGATAGCTCGTCGCAACACACCCTGTATATTATAAGTGTATGTTTTTTCCCCTGCTAATAACTGTCAGTAGTTGATGCGGGGTTATTTGCATCGAAATAAAAAAAGTTAGTTCTAAAATAATAGTTATAGTGAATTCATCAGCATTTGCTTTTTTTATTTTACAAAGTGAGGGTAATCAAATGTCGTACTCAAATGTCGCATCAAAACCAGGAATGGTTCTAAATTTTTTTGCTTGATATTTTCAAGGTTTTTAAACTCAAAATTGATAAAGTAGTCTAATTTAACTTAGGTAAATTTTATCTATTAAGTATAAATATTTTAAGAGATTTAACACATTTGTAGAGTGAGAGTAATCAAATGTCGCGCACTATATGTGAAGCATTCACACTATATTATTTTGTGTTCCAATATGTGGATAAGGAAATTGGGGAACGCATTCAAAATATTGATCATAAGCATTATACTAAATTTATTAAAAAACTGAATAAATTAAAGTAAGACACGAGAATCAAATTAGAAAGAAATACTTCAAACAATAAAAAAGAGAATACACCCTTTCAGTTTTATACTCGATTAGTAAATTTAACTAAACTTACGTTTACTAACAATGAAAACTCGCTTTTGGAAGAAGGGGTTAAATATTCAATTAAAGAGTTTAATGAAAAAAGATATTCATCGTCTTCTTGTTAATACAGGATTAACATAGGATTAGCATAGTATAGCTCCACACTCCATTAACAGAAATCTTTTTGCTATGAAAATATATACTTCCAATAGAATTTGATATTGTTCTTTAGAGAATTCCATTTCCGACCCTAAAAGAAGAAAACGGTTTTTTAATTAGTACAAGAAGCTAATAAAGTAACTTACCTCCAGCAACATTCAAAATTCAATAAAGGAATTAACTGAATAAACCTGTGACATTTTTATGTTTTTAAAAAAATACCGTTTATGTTACTTAGAAAGTAGTTTGAACGTGGAAGACTTTAGATTTTACACTGCTAGAAATGTCGAAATAAGCAACTAAATATCATCTAATACAATCATCTTCTAATAAACTAACGTACAGAATCTTCTGATAACTTTTGCTTCTTGGAATTATGCAATTCGAATTCTCCCGACAAATATTCAGGAGAATTTTGTTCCTCAAACATACACGGATATTTCAAACAGTATTTAAATTCTTGTAAGAAATTTGCAGACACTACTTGATTCTCAGAAACACGCAGCCAGTCTACGCAATGTTTAAATTCTTTTATAAAATCTTCGGATAGTTCTTGATTTTCAGAAATACGTTCCCAGGCAACATTATCTTTAAATTCTCGTATAAAGTTTTCTGATAATCTTTGTTTTTTTGAAATACGTAGCCAGTTTACACGATCTTTAAATTCACGTATAAAAGCTTCAGATAATATTTGTTTCTCTGAAATGCTTCGCCAATCTACATCAACTTTAAATTCACGCACAAAATCTTCAGATAATACTTGATTCTCAGATACGCGCTTCCAATCTACGCAATTTTTAAATTCTTTTATGAAATCTTCGGATAGTTTTTGATTTTTAGAAATATGTTCCCACGCTACTTGATCTTTAAATTCTCGTATAAAGTTTTCTGATAATCGTTGTTTCGCTGAAATGTTCAGCCAGTCTACACGATCTTTAAATTTACGTACAAAATCTTCGGATAATACCTGATTCCCAGATACACGCTTCCAATCTACGCAATCTTTGAATTCTTTTATAAAATCTTCGGATAGTTGTTGATTTTCAGAAATACGTACCCACTGTACACGATCTTTAAATTCGCGTATTAAATCTTCAGATAATACTTGTTTCTCAGATACAGCCTTCCAATCTATGCAATCTTTAAATTCTCTTATAAAATCTTTCGATAGTTTTTGATTTTCAGAAATACATACCCAAAGTAAACGATCTTTAAATTCTCGCAGGAAGTTTTTTGACAATCTTTGTTTTTCTGAAATACCTAGCCAGTCGACATGATCTTTAAATTCGCGTATAAAATCTTCAGATAATATTTGCTTCGCTGAAATGCTTCGCCAATCTACACTATCTTTAAATTCACGTACAAAGTCTTCAGATAATACTTGTTTCTCAGATATGCGCTTCCAATCTACGCAATTTTTAAATTCTTTTATGAAATCTTCGGATAGTTTTTGATTTTTAGAAATATGTACCCACGCTACTTGATCTTTATATTCTCGTATAAAGTTTTCAGATAATTTCTGTTTTTTTGAAATGCATAGCCAATCTACACGATCTTTAAATTCACGGATAAGAGTTTCCGATAATGTTTGTTCCTCTGAAATGCACAACCAATCTACATAATCTTTAAATTCTTTTATAAAATGTTCGGATAGTTTTTGATTTTTAGAAATACATAGCCAACCTACATGATCTTTAAATTCGCGTATAAAATTTTCTGACAATTTCCGACCGTTAGAAACACTATTCCAGTCTACATGTTCTTTAAATTCTCGAATAAAACTTTCTGATAATTCTTGTTTCTGAGTAATATATCGCCAGTCGACACAATCTTTAAATTCTCGAATAAAATTTTCTGATAATTCTTGATCCCTAGAAACATCTAGCCAGCTTACACGTTCTTTAAAATCCCTTATTAGATTTTCTGATAGGTTTGAGGAATGAGAAATATCTTTCCAAGATACATAATCTTGACATTCTCGTATAAGATTTTCTGACAGGTATAGATTCCTAGAAATATCTAACCATGATACATAATCTTTAAATTCTAGTAGAAGATTGTCTGGCCAATTACCACCATTAAAAAAATCTTGCCAGTCGAAGCAATCTTTAAATTCTTGAATAAAACTTTTTGATAATTCTCGAGTACCTTGAGTAATACATCTCCAGTAGACACAATCTTTAAATTCTCGAATTGAATTTTCTGATAATTCCGAATTCTCAGAAATACACCTCCAGTCAAGGCAATTTTTAAATTCTCGAATAAAATTTTCTGATAATTTTTGATTTTTAGAAATATATTTCCAGCTTACACGATCTTTGAACTCCCTTATTAGATTTTCTGGAAGGTTTTGATACAGAGAAATATCATCCCAAGAAACGTAATTTTTAAATTCTCGTATAAACTTTTCTGATAGGTTTTGATACCGAGAAATACGTTTCCAAGGTACATAATCTTTAAATTCTCGTATAAAATTTTCTGACAATTTTCGACTGCAAGAAATATGTTGCCAGTCTACACAATCTTTAAATTCTCGAATAAAATTTTCCGATAAATTTTGATGTATAGAAACTTCTTGCCAGTTTACACGTTCTTTGAATTCCTTTATTAGATTTTCTGATAAGGTTTGAGACCGAGAAATATCTTTCCAAGATACATAATCTTTAAATTCTCGTATAAGATTCTCTGATAGCTTTTGAGACTGAGAAATATCTTCCCAAGATACATAATCTTTAAATTCTCGTATAAGATTTTCTGACAAACTTTGTCTGTTAGAAATAGCTTTCCAGTCAACGCAATCTTTAAATTCTCGAATGAAATTTTCTGATAGTTCCTGTCTAATAGAAACATGTTGCCAGTTTACACGTCCTTTGAATTCCCTTATTAAATTTTCTGATAGGGTTTGAGACCGAGCAATATCTTCCCAATGTACATAACTATGACATTCTCGCATAAAATTTTCTGATAATTTTTGTCTCTGAGAAATACATTTCCAGTCGACACAATCTTTAAATTCTCGAATAAAATTTTCTGATAATTTTTGATTTTTAGAAATATATTGCCAGCTTACACGCTCTTTGAAGTCCCTTATTAGATTTTCTGGTAGGTTTTGATACAGAGAAATATCTTCCCAAGACACGAAATCTTTAAATTCTCGTATAAAATTTTCTGATAGGTTTTGAGACTTAGAAATAGCTACCCAAGATATATAATCTTTAGATTCGCGTAGAAGTTTTTCTGACAATCTTCCACAGTAGTACATATGTTCCCAGACTACGCAATCTTTAAATTCTCGAATAAAATTATTTGATAAAAAAATGTTTTGATTTTCAGAAATATGTTGCCAGTTTACACGTCCTTTGAATTCCCTTATAAAATTTTCTGATAGGGTTTGGGACCGAGAAATATCTTCCCAAGATACATAATCTTGAAATTCTCGAATAAGATTTTCTGATAGCTTTTGGGACCGAGAAATATCTTTCCAAGGTACATAATCTTTAAATTCTCGTATAAGATTTTCTGATAGGTTTTGAGACAGAAGGATACGTACCCAAGATACATAATCTTTACATTCTCGTATAAGATTTTCTGATAGGTTTTTATATAGAGAAATATCTGTCCAAGATACATAATCTTTAAATTCTCGTATAAAATCTTCAGATAGATTTGTTTTATTACAAATGCCTTCCCAATTTACATAGTGTTTATACTCCCGTATAAAGTCTACTGGCAATTTGCAATACCTAGAAATAAACTTCCAATAGAACGCATCGTTTTTCTCACCGCGTAGATCCACATTGTGATTGTACAATGTTACAGGATATTTTTGCAAAAAATGTTTAGTAAAGTTTCGAGGTTTCATATCGATTCCACACACCTTACAAAAGTTGAAATAATCCATATCTGTTAAATACTTGGATATTAGGACATAACAATCACAGTTAAGGCCCATTTTAAATTTATCAGTGAGTGTTAATATTCAACTATTTTAATTTTATATACTACATAAATCTGACTGGTTTATTGATATTTAGATCTCTTTCGGCTACAATGTGTTCTAATATACTATTTTCCTAATTCTTTTCTAAACCTTGCTGTCTCTCACTGGGTTGGAGGGATATCAATAACTGATATTTTGTTGTATTTGATTTGAAGGCACTGGAACAAAAATAAATTAAAATGTACTACATTTTACAAATAAACAATTTTTGTAAATATCGTATTTATAAAAAGACATAATTTACAGTTAAATACTAATACGGTATGTATAATAGTTTTTTAACATAAATCTACATACGCAGTAAAACAATGACTATAAAATTAAGGGATAATTTTATGTAAGAATTCTTTTTTACAAATATTATGTTTACAGGAAAAATTGGTTATTTAAAAAAAATAAGCAATTTAATAAAAAATTAATTACATTTTCAATTACAAAACGCTGGTTCTGATTCCTGCTGGGTTAATTTCTTTTTTTTAATAAAATATTTAATATATTTTATAAACATTTTTTTTATAAATATAACATTTATAAAAAGGAATTATTATATACAATTATCCCTTAATTTAATAGTCAATTGTTTAAATTAAATTGTTAAACGGCATTGGTAATGTACCGACTAGCGTGCTGGTCTCTACTCTCGGTTCCGGCAAATTTGGTTAAGGTTTTCTGCAGATGTTCCTTAGCTATAACACAGACGTGTAATTTGTACTATAACATCTAAAAGTCTGCTGCAGCAGCTCGATAGGTCGGCATAATAATAATAATCTCGCCTACCCGCACAAGCTTCTAGCTTCTGGAGCCTGGTTTTCAGATTATGAACAGTAGTCGTTATTATTATTATTATTAAATATTTATATATTTATTTTGAAAAATTGTTTATTCATATTAAATACATTTTTTATAAAAAAAATTACCGCATCCAGGAATAAAACCTGGTTATTTTCAACCCCGGTTGTTATGGCATCAGACTCTCAACGGGTGCTTGCAGAACCAGTATTTCAGGAATGGCTTGACCTGTAACGTGCTTTTTGAAGCAATCGAGAAATAAATTAGTTTTTTTTTCTTGGATTACTTAATAATACGCCTTCCAAACATTAAATGACTTACAGGACTTACAGCCGGTGAAAAAGTTGTATTTTAAACATTTTTTGCTAACATGGAATGTGAGATTGGGAAAATAAGCAATACGGATCCTTAATTTTCTAATATATTTTACTACAACATAAAAACACGCGAAAAATTCTCATTGATACGATACTATCATTCATCATTATCAAGCTTAGACAATAAATTAAGGTAATTGAACATACAAACTAATTCTTAGAAATAATTTGTCCAGTACTTCGTTCCGAGATCTTCAGGTTGTCTGCAATTGTTTGTATATGTCGTGCATGCGTTACTTAATCTCAGTCTTCATTAACTTAACCTATTCTGGGGTTACCACATCAGCAGAGCGTATCTTCCTTACTAATAAAATCTTCCCGTTCGGATTTATACCTGTATGGCCTGTTCCGAAATATCCGTATTTCCACCAAAGATACAGCCCGTACAATATTTGTTGAGCCAAAATTTCTAAACGACCGCTACGTCACTTTCTCAGAATTTTGGCGCAACAAATATTGTACGGTATGTAGCAGTCATTTGTTTGTAACACCCTTATATAACGTATATAAAAACTATTGGAAATTATCAAATATAAAACCAAAGTAGATAACGGTAAAAAAGTCATCCTTTCGCAGTAGAAGTTAAATAATAATTTATTTATATTAATAAATAATGCACTTAACTTAATAAAGTTAACATGTGTGTCCGATATACATAATGTAGGTACTTTAATTTGGGATATAATAATAATAATAATAATAATAATAATTACTACTACCCATAACCTAAACCAAGGCCCCAGAAGCTATAAGCTTGTGCGGGAGGGAGGGGCGATTATTATTATGTAGGCCCAATGAGCGTCTGCAGCCGACTTACAGATGGAACAGCGCAAATCCCACATTTGTGTCAGAGCTAAGAAAAACTGCAGAAAACCTTAACCAGATCTGCCAGCGCCGGGAGTCGATCCCGGGGGCCGCTTGGGTGAAAGTCCGGCACGCCAGACATTACACTACCAAGGCTGATAACTGCTGATATAAATGTATAAACGTGTTGGTGTAAAAGAAGGAAAACAGTGGTCTCTGCGACATGTTGTATCTAAATACAGGGCAATTGAGAACGAAACAGACAGGTTTTGGGTAGTTAAAAGTAATTTTTCAAAAAACACTCAGACTCGTCAACTTCGTTTTTGCTTGGGACATCTTTTTTAATAAAGCTCGCCTGTAAATAGTTTCATTTATTCGCGCCCTCAAATTTCAAATGGTGCAATAGGGCAGGCAAGTTATACCTTTTTGAAAGGTCTTCCTCCCTCTCCTAAATACGAAACAACAAAAACTTTAAAATTGTACGAGTCTTTTCAAAATATTTAAAACTCAAGTTGCAATAGAGCTATTTATTTATTCAAAAGAAAGATCATATTCAGTACATTTTCAAAAAAAAAAAGGTGTAGGAACACTACCAAACGGAAAAAGAAACCTTATCAGCCAGTTTTTTTTTAAATGTCTACCAACGAGTTTTGTTCTAAATGATTTCTTACATTTTACAATGCTTCTCGCAACTCTTCAAGTGTCTCCGATACCGTTGAAGACATTTGCTTCTGTAAATGGCCCGGATCGAAAGCGTTCTATATAAAAACACCTAACAATGAGTGTATCGTATAATGTGAGAGGGATCCGTATTGGGACATTAAATCCAGATAATGATCGCCATTTGCAATAATATAAACATGACAACTACGACGATTTACAATCGAGTTTAAGAAAAACAAACATAAAAACAGATGTAAAAAAAGAACATTCCTATCATCAACTATTCGTACAGTCATAGCTTCGCAAAATTCCTGTCGCCGATCAAAATCATACTCATTCAGTTCTTGTACTAAATTAATTTTGTAAGGATTAAATTTATAATGTTTAAGGATTCAGCAAATAGTTGTTCTACCAATGCTAGTACTTAATAGTAGCCGATAAATTAAATAAATAGTAGCCTTAATAATAGCCGATTCCATCGTTGTCTAAGTTGAGTCTGCAGCAACTTGTCCTAAAACTGCAACATCAGCAGCTCCATGCCTTGTTACGTGTTGATTTTGTAACACCCTGGATTCGTTTGCTTTTGTTCCCTCCTGTTTAGTTTCTTTGGGGATTTTTGCATTCTACCTACTAAAAGACTCTGGAGCTATTTTAGTTGACTCTTGCGCCAGTTACAGTAGATCTCTTGTGAGACCCACGACCTCACACTGGTTAGCTGGTAACCGATAAAATCAACTCCAGTTAATGATTGTTTACCGATATCCCTATTAGCGACCTCCGCTTTGTGGATAACAGCCTTAACCGAAGCCCACGTTCAGGGTCCCGTTTTTTATTAGCCACTGATCCAGTTTCTCGGAACTTTTCCACTAATTCCGCAACGTATTTCTCTTCTGTTCACATGCTTATCTGGATGTTGTTTGTTTATGGGAAAAAGGAAAATACTTTTGGTTTACTTTTAGGTGCTGTAACATTCTGTTTGTCTAGTTACCTAGGTTTCTCTAATAAAAAAACTTAGAATCACAGTGTTTTTGGAAAAACAAATGCTTTTTGACTTTTTATAAAAAAAGATCAATACTTTTTGAATTTAAAGTAATTATTTTCCGTTTTGACTGGAATTATATTAAGTTTGTCGATTTTGACGTGGTATATCTTATCCCTTCTGGAAAGGTAGTATTTTCAGGTAATATTTGTTTGATATATTCATGTCCGTTCTTCTAGGGATTTACGGAGGGATATATTTAGTGATTGGCATTGGATTCATCAAACATCTATTGTAAGATTTGCGGCAAGATTCTTCTATCGAATATTTAGTGGTTTAGACCTACTAATCCTTTTGTGTGCTTGTGGAAGACCTTTTTCTGGCCAGAAGATTAGTTAACATATGGCGATCTATTAGTACCGTACCTTTCCGTCATATGCAATGTATCTACCGTCCCATTCAAGTTTCATTGCTGCCATCCTATCCAATGAATTAAGAAACCAACCTGCTATAAGATTAGAAGGAGTTCCTGAAAATATCGCTCCATTGTGAGAGACAGATAAGTGAAATTTTTGGACTATAATAAAAACTAATGTGCTCACTTTGATTTTTCTTACTGTATAAGAACTGCCATTCTTAATTTGCTCTCAAATTATCAAGGTATATAAAAATAAATAAATGTATATTTTTTGTACATAACATATAGAGATCTCTATACACCAATTCGAATCCATGTCTTTGTAACCAACATATATTAATTTTAATTTCGTTTGGCTTAACCAAGTAATGCTAGTTCAAATACATCTTTAATACAGCATTGTTAAACTTATTTTAATAAACACTGAGTACTGTTATAAATCCTAATGTTCTTTTATTGATGACTGATTGTTCAATTGATAATTATTTGCCTCGACATTCAGAGTAAACCGGTTTTCAATATTTTCCGCAATAAATATTGTGGCGCCCTGTATATAGCATTCTCAATATTGTTGTTGAACCATACCCACACCCTCAAGAGCAGTCCGAGGCTACAGTGCAAGGTGTTTTTGATTGGCCGAGGCGAAGCGTAAGCGTAATCGAGGTTAGTTAAAAACACGGAGCACCTGAAAGGGCTTTCGCAGCGTGTATTAGTAGTAAGTATTAAACTTGTCATTCTGCCCTTGACATTTATTAGCTACTGTAAATAAATAAATAAAATGATTCAGTGATTATAATAAAATATTGTTTTTATATTTGCGTGTACTAATGGCTTCATTAGGACACGCATTTTGCGTGTCCTAATAAAATTTTTGAAAATACTGGAAACAGTAACATTTTATTTTTTAAAGTTGATATCACTGTTAGACAACTGTTCTTAGAATGTCAAACTTATGTTATTTACGCAGTGAACCCTTATAACTGGAATGCAACGCTTGCAAAACTAGTATTGCAGGCTACATAAATGCGCCGAATAATAATTAGTCTTAATAAGGGCGTAACAGTTTTTACTTTATTATTAACCAAATTGTAAATTTTGATACTGACATCGTAAGGATGCATTGTGTTGTGTATTAATAGCTCACGATAAACTTAACGTAATAAAATTAAATTTTATAAAATTGTATATAATATTTACCTTATAAGTTATAATATCCAAAAGATCCAATGAATAATTATTTTGGTTAACAAAAATCATTCTTTGCTGAAAATACTATTGTATTTATACCTCATTAATTTCTTTAACAAACAAGGTATTTATTCTATGAAATTAAATATAATTATTCTTATTTCATCCAAGTTTTTAATTCATTAAGTAGCAATTATTTATGTCACAAATATATTGGCATACATTCTACTTTGAATTTATAATAATTTTCAACAGTACGTATAATACACCTGGCAAATTTGAACGAGGTTCTGTTGCTTAGCGGGCGTTGTGTGTACGAGATAGGAATGGGAATTTCTACGTCGCGCGGATTACCTAAAGTTAAGCAAGGTTATGTAAAAAACAAAATTGCATAATTTCTAGTGTTGCCACTGCTATGCTTCTTACCAAAATATTCCTAACAAGTTTTATTTAAAACTAAGTAATTTCTTTAATTATTTAATACCGAACTAACGCAAATAGAAAAAATAGTATAAAGTATTCGTTTCATAACACGTTTTAGCGCACTTGTCCTAATTAAAAAACTCCCCGCTGAGCGGGTCGTTTTCTAAACTCGGACGCGTGCGCTAAAAACGTGTCTTATGAAACTAATACTTTAAGGAGGATACAGCGAAATGTAAAAATGTAGAGAATGACGTGAAATTTAAACCTCGAGTTCTTTGACACTTATTCTATTCGGTAACCTTTTTTTATAATTTTCTTGTGTACCATTACCGAGAAAAATGGAAAATAAAATCCAGAATTTAACATGGGCTCTTATGGAGACCGTCTAACCTTTAGCAGTTTTCACTAAAAATTCTGATGAAGAAATGTAGAGAATCTGATAAAAAACTAAAATGGCATACTTTCATATTCGAAGAACAATGCTGCCCAATATTTTTGAAATCTTGTGTCTAGTTAATGCACAATAATAGTTTAAAGTAAAGAAAACAAGAATTTTTCACTACATATGTGGAAAGACAGTAGAGATGTGACAACACCTCATAGCGCGCGAATTCAAATAACAGAACAGAATGATGACATAATGACCGTTATAATAATCTATATTTTATTGTATTAACTAATAATCATATATTTTAAATAAAATTAAGTAAAATTACATTTTGCAATGTGATGAATACAATTTATCATCAAATCAGAATCTTCACGAAATCAGTAATACAAACACACTAATTTTAAAAATATATGTATTAAACCTCAACAACTTTTTATATATTTCTTGTATCTGCTTAGCAGATTGTACTCTTTAGACTATACAAAAGTTAAAAAATAGAATATTTCCATCTGTAATTGCATACAAAATTACAAAACATTCAAAATGTTTCCACTTATATTTTGGGATTGACTTTTGGAGGTTAGGATGTCAACTCAATCGAAAGCTGAAACCTAACATTGCTACCAACAAAATCGATTGATTTATTTGAGGTGTTGCCACTATTCTTAACCTATTTACATTTATTCTTACACTTTCAACAGTTAAACAAATGCACTCCAATCGACTTAAATTATTTTAATATATACAAATAATTAATAAATGCATTATAGGCATTCATAATAAAGTGATTTTGTTCAGTTTTAAGAATGTTAATTTATTTTTTCATCGATTGGTATTTCTTGTTAGAGCCTATGTAAAAGCATAGGAGATATCCCCTTGCCCTTCACCCCGCAAAGATCCGCTGTAACCTCCTTAATATACTATTGTATATACAACAGTATTGTTACCAAGGTAATGTTGACAACAGCCACCTTATAATATTATATTTTAAAAAATTGGCAGTTTTACTTCGTTGTCCAGGGACCGAAAGTTTTTCATACCTAGCAACCACCTCGCATGTTTTACTTTCACTTTAGGTTGCCTTATCAAGGTAGAAAGTTACGCCTTCGTAAAGGGGAGAATGAAAAACATGTTTCACTATAAAACAACATATGAGTGATGTAACATTGACGATGTGCCTTCTTAAAAACTTCAAATCTTTTTATAGAAGTGAGGTTATATATGCATTAGAATCGTACTCCTATAAATTCTGCTTTAACTTGATAAATCTATAGTATGATCAAAAAGTAACTCTATCTAAGGTGCCTTTGGGATTTTGAACTCATGTGTATTATAACACCAGAAAATTATACAAAATAATCAGAGTTCTTTGACAGCGACAGTTGTTATAATTTTCCTGTGTTATAATACACACGAGTTCAAAATTCCAAAAGCACCTTTGATGGAGTTACTTTTTGCTCATACTATAGATTTATCAAGTTAAAGCAGAATTTATAGGAGTACGATTCTCATGTAACTTTTTGTTCATATTATATTTGTAATTAAGCATGTAACCTTTTGAATAAATAACACTAGTATCCTACCGTGTCTATCTTCTCTATATTGTATGAATACTTCATATAAACCTGATTTGATTATTTGGATGCTTCGGATGCTTATACCTATCGTAGCCTTTAAATATTCTTTATTTATTGTTAAATTATTAAATTTTCAACCCGATGATAAGATATTATCACAGTATATATTTTTCTCACCTTTTATATGAAAATAGAACATGATAAATGATTTAAGTTTTTTTATTTTTGTAAGTTTATATACCCTTTATTACTATTTACTACAATTCTAACGTAAATCAACTTTATATAAGCAAAACTAGGTGAGTATAGTCATATATTGTCTCTCCTTGTTATTAAATGAATTAATTATTACTTTTTTTATAAGGGGCTAATTAATAACACAGGCCCACAAAAAAATAAAGTTTGTAGTTGAAAGGTGAGGTACTATACCGTGTGGTTTGGTGTGCTGAAAACGAACCCGGGGGTTGAGAATTGACCCATCACCCGAGGATTTCGACTTAACCTCCAAAGATTTATAAAAATACACCTAAAAAATCCTTGGGTGATGGGTCAATTCTGACCCCGGATTCGTTTTCAGTACACTAGAAAACATACGGTATGGTAACTCACCTTTCAACTACAAAACATTTTTTTGTGGGCCTGTGTAATTAAATAATTTCATCAAATTTGTATTATAATTGAATAAAATGGGGTACTTATAGGTTTTTGGGACCGTAGATTACGAATTCGGGTCCAACGTGCAAAATGGTCACCGGGATCAAAAATTCAATATTCGAAATTTCACATGAAAAAATGGAAAGATGCGAGTTGGGTGCCACTAATTACATTTTACCTAGTCAATAAAAAGAATCATATGAGAGTTAGGTGCGGACGATAATCCATAACTCCCCATGCCATTAGTACATTAGTAACCTATTCGAAAAGTTGAAGAGAAAAGCTGTGGAGGACATAACAAAACGCCAAATGAAGATCTCATGTGAAGAATTGAGATGTAACGGAGCAAAAGAAAATTTAACAACTGCCGATGTTAAAAGAGTAAAAATGAACTTGTATTGAGTAAGTACATGGTATATAATGTTCTTATTTTGTAACGTTTGTCTTTTTCAATCAACTCACCAATATGGAAATTTATATTAGTTATCTTAAATAAATTTCAAAAATTTTCCTGATTATTTTAGTAAATTACGATTTTTTTAATATTAGGTGCAGTTCATTTGTCAAATATAACAAATAGCCTAAATGCCACAATTATTGCAGCATCTATCTTATCATCTAAAAACAGTTATATCACATGCGACACGTGATTACTTCGGCACCCAACTCGTAATCTTCCCGCACCCAATTCGTAACACGGCGTGGGTTACCTGCGTGCCCCGGCACCCAACTCGTAACCACCGGAAAAATAAATAGTACTAGGGGATTTTTCAAGTCGCAAATTGTGATGTTACAGTTATTTGCGTATTAAGGTGTAACAAAGTGTACTATACACGATACTGTACTTCAGTTTGCAGAGAACGCAATTCCGATGTACCTATTACTCTTTATTCGTCGCAGGAAACCGACTAATAATAATTAATTGATTTTTGATCATTCGATGTTCTGTTGGTGCAATGTTTCCAAGGCATGGTTGTTTTTTGCATAATAAAGTTTTATTTTCATTACTTTTTCGGGTTGCGACCGTAATAATCCTAAGCCTTTGCTGGTTTTTCTTACAGGTATGTTTAACTTTTACTTTCACTTTGTACTTTTTTTTTGTTCTATTCGAAAATGTAACTGTTTGTAGTAGTAAATTATCTTGTTTAGAAAATCCCATGTAGGAACTGCCAGGCTTGACAATAGGCCCCAGCTTGGCTGAATATTGGATACCCAAATGTCATTATTTCAACATTGGCCCAAGCCTAGACCAACCTTCAGATCCCACGCCTCGGCTGCTTTGTCGTGGCCCAAGGGTCAACCAACGTCTAGGTACCAATTCTGGGCTCTCTAATCTCTGCCCAAGTCAGAGCCAACCTTCAGCGCCCTAGTCTCGGTTTCTTACTGTTTGCCCAAGCCTCAACCAATTCTAGTGTTTTTAGACTTGGCTTCTTACCCTTGAACCAAGTTTGGGCCAATCTTCATATATTCTACCAAATCCAGCTTGTGAAGTTTTCTGTCTTTATTATATCAGCTAGTAATGTTAATACAGCCTTGGTAGTGTAATGCCTGGCGTGCCGGACTTTCACCCAAGCGGCCCGGGTTCGACTCCCGGCGCTGGCAGATCTGGTTAAGGTTTTCTGCAGTTTCCCTTAGCTGTAACACAAATGTGGGATTTGCGCTGTTCCATCTATAAGTCGGCTGCAGCCGCACATTGGGCCTACATAATAATAATAATCGCCCCCTCCCTCCCGCACAAGCTTATAGCTTCTGGGGCCTTGGTTAAGGTTATGGGTTGTAGTAGTAATTATAGTAATTAATTAAGAGAAAAATATGAAAAAAGTTAAACTAAGATACCTACATAGATTATAATTATTATTACTAAATATAAATTCAGCTTTAAAATTTTTGCGCGCTTCGTTTCTTCGAAACAAGCACAGACATGAAAAGTCAGTAACGCGGCAGCTGCAAGGGGAAGCGTTTACCGACTTAGTGTTCATCCGCCTACCATGAGTGATGTTACGTTTAACCGTTTTGTTATATTATTAATAAAATAATGTCTATGAAATAAAACGTGTTTATTTAAAAACAAAGCTACGCTAATAAGAATAAATACAATTTTTAGTAGTAAAAATTAAACTTGTATGCTTGAAAATAATTTTTTAATCCACTTTTTTTTTAAATTTATTTGTTTAAAACCAAAAATATTATTAATTTCATATAAAATCCGTCTCAGACTTGTTCTTGTGTCACAATTTTTTTAAGTTACGTTGTTATGCTACTAATAAATAATTGAACGAATTAAAATAATTGGTAATAATTTAGAATTTTCGTGTTGATTTGTTTTCTTCATCAAAGTTATTTCATACAAGTCTTAATAAGCTATAGTACAGTACTAAATATTAGGTTGGTCTCATACTCAAAGATCAGTAATAACCCGGGACTACCGTTGAATTCCGAACCTACATTATCAATGATTGTCAGCCTTGATACCATATTAATATTAAGAGCGACCCAATATTGGTTATTTACCTTGCGCCAAGACTCAGTATTAGCGTCGGCACTATATTGGTTTTCACTATTGGGCCAAGATGTATCACCAATCTAGGGCCACGACTGATTAACAAGCTTGGCACGAAGTTATCATCCCGATTTTAGACCAGCCATGGGCCAGTCTTGGATTTCAGGCTTGTACCAGAGTTTATAAGCATCGTCCCATGCCTGAACCAACCGCGGGCCCTTTGTTATTTCCTATATGGGATGTTGAGTAATTAAGTTCGGCTTTACTTATTGATTTTCAATATTTTAAGTTTAAAATTGAAAGGTCTAAGATTATTAGTTAGTATTAAATCCCACATACACGGTCGTCCGCGACCACATCACCGACGACGTATCGGACGTGATCCGGATAATGTTGCAATGTTTAGATTGACTGTAATTTATTGCATAAACAAGTTGGGTTTCGAGATGGTTTGTATAATAAAATTATAAGTATTGTATTTCCTTAAAACGTTTTTATCATAATAAAAGGCATTATTAACTGCATAATACTAAATACTTACAATTCAAGAAAGAGATTTCAGTAGATATTTTCTAATGAACTCAATAATGATCTGTTTCATTTTGATATACACGTTTTAAAGAAACAAGATACTTATAATTTTATTATACAAACCATCTCGAAGGCCAACTTGTTTATGCAATAAATTACAGCAAATCTAAACGTAATTATCTGGATCACGTTGTAGAAGTCAGACCTACAGTCAACCAAAATTATCAAACTAGCTGTAGCAAGTCATTTAATCACAAAACAAATTGCATAAAAATCAATTTACCAAGTTTTGTTATACATGATTTTAAAATAGTGTTGTATTCACATTTCCGATTTTGTAGTCAACCTAATAATCATAGACATATTACAAAAAAAGAAACTAATCTCAATTTCACACTTCGAGCACTACCCCGCACCGATAGCCTACTACAGATGTCCTTTGTGGTGCTGGGTAACATTCTTTCGTTGTTTTTAAAACATTCATTAGTAAAGTGGGGTGCGTGAATGCAGCAGTCGAACCGATCTTACTAATTTTTAGTTTGAATAACATTATTTAAGTGTTTATTTAAAAATTGAAGTTTTAAGTGTTGGATATAAAATATTGTAAGTACCGCACGCTAATGTTTTATTTATAATATAATGGCATGTTTTCCTTTAATTACTTTCACGGGAGAATTAATCTATTAAGAGAAATAGTATTTGTTGATGTCCGTGAGGGTAGCGCCTCTCTTACATTTAGGTGATCGCTAAATGCTGGGACCCAGGAGGAGCCCCGTTGTTTTTGTGGCAGCATAACTAGTAGACTGAGTGCGCTACTGGTTCTCGTTAAACTGCGTGTTTTAGCAACTGCCTATTTTGTTGTTTGTGTATGCCGAAGTGCACTTTGGTTATACGGGCTACCACCCTGGCTCCCTTGGACAAGCTAACTTTTGATGAATATATGATTATTATAGACTCTCATTTTCTTTGTTTGGAATATGTTGCCGAAGGGGCAATTGATGAATACTCTCGATCACAATGTACATGACGCGTCGTAGAACTATTAACCATTTTGTGCGTACTTACTGAGATTGAAGTCTCACGCAATTTCTCATTTGTTCCAGAGACAGGCCAATCCGCACGTCTATCCTGACCGCCGATTTTAAATTATAAATCATTTTATTTTATTTTTTAATTTTTATGTAAGTTTATAATATTATCATTTACAGTTTGTTTGTGTTACTTTTGCATTTGTTTTCATTATCATTTTTTCCCAATATATATATTAGTATGTTTACATTTATTCAATGAACTGTTTTTATTTTGTTTTTGAATCCCCTTGTAAATAATTAACACGCGATCTCGTAACAATAGCAACTATCTTAGGTTAAATATAAAATGTTAGGGATGTTTATTACAGTTTATTTAAAGTTGGTAATTTGATTTGTGTTGTTAGGTGGTTGTTAGGGACGTTTGTGTTTTGTTTTAGAAAAAAAAGGGATGAAATGTAAACAAGAAGGAGGTAGATAGCCATTTTTATATGTTTGCCTATAATAGTATATTATATACCAAGGGACTAAAGTGCCTCTTTTAATCCCGAAGGTGCAGTTTGTTGCCCGAGACGTAGTCGAGGGCAACAATCACCTGAGGGATTAAAAGGCACTTTAGTTCCGTGGTATATACGCTATTTTTTGCACTCCGTTTTGCCTAATACATTGAGTTAAAGTTATATTATATAAAAAAAGAGTTAAAATGTACAATCTAATTGTATAGTTGTTAAATAAATGCAATTACAATTACAAAACCGATTGGAAACGCTAAGTATAGTATTGCCAGACGATTCAATATTAAAATAAAATTTGATCTGGTACAAATTCCTCTATCCGTACATCTACGAACAACCTGACATCCCGATTGTACTCGAAGAAGTGAAGGTTGATAATCTAACAGCTTCCACATTATATCATAAACCTGAAGATTGACTATTTAAATCACAATAATTAACTCATATTGTATTTTGAATTTGGTTAAACTAGTATTTTGAATAAACTAGTTGGCATAGTAACATTAATTTGTTTGTTTACTTTTAATCCCTCCAGCAACGTTAATTGTGAACATGCCGCAAACACACCTAACCTTACTATTGTAATTTTGTGTAAATGTGTGACATATAATAACGCTTTGACATTACAAAAGTAAGGTTAGCATGTTTTGTGGTATGTTCACAATGACTGTTTCGCGGCCAACTTCGACGTTAAATTAACATTTGTTTTACTTTTAATCCTTCCGGGATTAAAAGTAATTCTAATCCCTCCGGGACTAAAAGTGACACTTTAGTCTTTCAAACGGAAGATTAAAATGGCACTTTTAGTCTACGGAGTGCAAAAAAGTAATTTTCTTTATGCAAGTTAATTTTTATTTGTTTTATTTATGTTGATCTTAGTTGTGTGATGTAAATTTTATATTATTTAATTAATTTAAAATCAAAATCTGTCGTTTGAATCCATAGATCAAGTCAAAATATTAATGGTAACTAAATTTTAAAAGACTCGTTTGATAATAATTCATAATAATTTGTAAATTTGTCTTTTTTGAAGCGTAAATATTACTAGAAAATAATGTTTTATTAACGTTTGAAGTATCATTACAGCTAATTATTGCTAACTGAACATGTCATTCGTGCCTTAAATACGACTACTGCTTTTAAGTGTCCTATGTGTTTCACTGTCAGTATTTTGAGTTGGTTAATTTCTAACCTAACTAAAGGTTTTCTTTGTGACTAAAAATGTCTGGATAATCTTCTGGTTCGGATCAGATGGTTATTTTTCCCTGGGTATAAACTGATTTAATTATTTGAGAGAGGAGGCCTGACAGTGGATTAAGTCCATTTGATAAGACGTGTTGTGGAACCCTCAAACCATTACTTTGTGAACACTTGCATGTTTATGTGTCTATTGTTTTTGCTTGCTTATCCAGGTAATTGTTACTGTTGTTGGTAGAAAAACTATGTCTTGTAAAAGACGTGTTCTGATATTTCTTATTATATATGTACCGTCACAAAGTATTTCTTGCTATGTCAATTATGATATGTATAACTTTTGTGCAGTAGTTCTTGTGTATTTATTTTAATCTAGCACGTTTATCTTTTCTAGTTTGTACTTAATTTTACATGCTTGACTCAATTTTACTTACTTTTAATGTTTTATGTCCTTGAGAGGTTTGCGTCTTGACTGTTTATATAAATCTTGTAAAACACACAACTGTATCAACTTGATAAACTGATTTATTTATCTGTACAGTTTACTGTAATCGAACTATTTAATAATTTTATCAACTATTGAACTTGAAACGTTGACGTATTTATGCTGGGCTAGCTTATTTTCAAGGGGGTTTTACAGCCTTTTAATTTGTATCAGTTTAAATCCGTGCCCCCTCGCTCAAGATTAAGAATAAATAAATAAAATAATACAATCATATCTAACTGTTCTTTTATTTGTGTTTTTCTCTCTTTTTCCATCCTTATGACGTCGGCCATTCGTTATCAACTCTGGTCACATGTTATAAAAAGTAATCACAACGTAGGATCCAGTTTGTTCTTTTTGTTTTATTTACCATCATAAGAATTTGTCATTTGTAAGGTTGGTAGTGTTGTGCCAACTTCCGTTTCGTTAAATATTCAGAATTTATGCGGGTATAGTAACATGGGCCGTGATCGTCTAGTGTGTGGGACTGGTGTGTCGTCGCGGACGATCGTGTATGGTGCCCGTTTAATCAAGCTCTCAATAATAATAGAAATATTTCAACTCTTAAATAATAACTCTTGATATCATCCAATTTGTCCTATTTTGTCCGTAAAAAGAAATTGTGTGTGTCAGATGCATATACAGTAGAAACTGCCTAAAGTGACCACCTTTGAGACTGACCCAAAGTGGTCAATTTAAGCAGGTGGTCACTTTGTAAAAGTGTTAATTCTTTATATACTACAATTTGCCCAAAAGAGCCCACATTCGTCAGTATTAAAAATATCCTCTGATTTAAAGCCCTTTGCAAACTCTGTAAAACGAATACGAAAACCACATACTGTTGCAGGATCAATTTCATTTGCATCACCAACTAAACTTTTCTGGGAAATGTTGTATCGTTTCTTAAATGATTCAAGCCAACCCGACGATGCTTTAAAATTAGGCAAATTTGACTGCTGAGCAAATTTTAATGCTAATACTTGTAACATTGGTCCAGAAAGTCTTGCATTTACACTACACATTTTTAAAAACCAATTTAAAGTTAATCAATTAACCACTTCAAATTCTGTTGAATGTCTTTTTCTGAAGAAGTCTAAAGCAGCTTCTTCGTAACGTTGTTGATATTCTATTTTTTTTAAATATTATTTACTGTTGTTTTGCTAATACCAAAATGTTCCGCTGTTTTCTTTTCACTGTGGTTTTTAAAAACACTAACGCCTTTTGTTTTTCTTGTAAATTTAGTTCTTTGTAAACTTTTTTGTTTGAAGTCATCTTGATCGCACTAATTAATACAATGGTTTCAATCAACAGATGAAACAAGACTGATTTTATAAAACAATTTTAAAACTATCCAAGGGTTACTGATGTGAAAGTTTGCAGCTAATGAATTTCTCAGAAGCAGAAATAAAATCTTAAAACTTGGAAATACCAGAACCCAATTCGTCACTGTTAAGGGATTATGATGAATTCTTAGAAATTCTTTGAATGCAATTTACATGTACATGCCTACTTAAACTTTTAGAAGATTAGTTTTAACTGTTATAAGTAGGTATAGGATTTGTATGCACTTAAAAATGCTGAAATATGCATGCACTTATGCACTATAAAAACGTGAAATATGCACTTAAAAATCATCAAATATGCGTTTATTAGAAATTTTTAATAAATATATGCACTTTCATTATTAAAAAAACACCTGTTTAGCGTTATTTACATTTTATTTACAGAAATTATTAATTAGACATCCTATGCAATGATTTAATTAATTATATTTTCTAAACATAGAGCTTACAGTTCACAACGACGTACATTTTTAAATTTTCGAAAGTAAACATATGCCTATTATCCCTAAATATTGTTTTATATTTTGAGAAACTCCGTTCCACATCGCAATACTTAAAATTGTTTAATTCTACAAGAGAATAATGTTTTAGATCGTCTAAAATGTCTTGGCCAGATAATGCATCGTTTATGCTTTTAATTAAGTGAAAACCAGGATTTTTGTCTATGACGGATTTAAATTTTTGTTTTATGGTCAAACCCTTTGGCCCTTTTACTTTATTCAAAGAAACAACTAACAATTTTACATGCTCAAGAGATTCATCTAATGAATTTCCCTGACTTTCTAATTTCTGAATTACTTTAGCTAAACGCACAAAATTTGTCAACAACAATTCTGCCCTCACCTCCTTAGTATTAAAAGCATCCTGTGCGCTTTGTATGCATAGTGCATCGTGTTGATTAAGTTTATTTACAAATGCTTCAATAATACCAAAATAAGTTGCATAATATTCTGCTGCAGAAAGCCAAGTACCCCACCTTGTTATTACAGGCTCAGGTGGGACAGGCACTTCTTGAGCAGTTTCCCTAAATATTTGTATGCGATATGGAGCTTTACAAACTATTTTTTTACATCTGAAATTATAGAGTTTACGTTAGGATATATTTCTCGCACTTTTCCGCAACTCTATGCATTGCATGGGCAAGACAAGTTTAGTGGATCATTTTTTCGTACAGAACTTGTAAGCCTGCTCCAGCCTTGATCATCTACGGTGCCGCGTCGGTGACGAACAGGAATACTTTGTTGTACTGTATGCCGTCCGGCCACAAAATAGCCATCGAATCATTAAACAATTTTGCCACAGAACAATGATTGGTGCTCTTGAAAACGTCCATTACTAATATATAGGATTTGGGATTGTTCTCCGAATTTAAAACGCCAATTATAACGTTAGCCACGTATCTGAAAACAAAAATTTGATTTTTGTTTTATCGAACTACATAATTAGTCGGTTACAAACAATTAGCGCAAAACAGTTATTTAAAAAAAATTATATGTTAATCAAGCAAAAATATTGTTGTGGTTAAATATGTAACTAACAAAATAGAAAATAAAACATCCGTAAATTGCTCTGCTGTCTTTAATTAGTTAAATTTTACTAACAAAACGGAAGGATATGAAGTTTCTACGCACCTTCCAGCAGTGTCAGTAGATTCGTCAATGGAAACCCATATGTAGTTATTCGCTACATGTTTTCTAATTGATTTTATGATCTCTTCGTATAAACGAGGTAAATAATTTTTCCTGAGTGTAGACTCGTCGGGTATTGGCATTTTTGAAATTTCTTCCAGAAAATTACGAAATGCTGAGTGATTAATTTTACTTAACGGGATATCTGCAGCCACTAATGCACTACATAGTTTTTTATTAAATTCGATCCATTTGCTGGACTCACCTCGCGAATTATTAAGGTACCCCGGTAACAATGTTTGTTTTTTTGATTTCAGGGCAACACACTTTTGATGTCGAACCGTGTTCAGATGTTGTGTAACTTGAAAGCGTTTCGTTGCAGTCACTTTATCGTCGCACACTGTACAATACAACACCTTATCGCCAGTTGTAAGAACACTGAATTCCTTAACATAACTTCGAAGTGTAACAGACACAGACCGGTTTTCTTTACCCATCTTTACACTCTAAAATTTCAAACAGAAATGCAGTTTGCAATTTCTGAACTGTCTTAATTGAAAGATTACAAGATTAGTAAACAAAAGTACAGGCAAATTTCTCTATGAACAGGAAGTTGCCAAAGGGTCTTTGGAATTTCCTAATACCTATTTATCACAATACCGCAGGATGTAAGTATTTAGATTTTAGTTGAAACTTTTTCTTTCATAGAAAATATTAACAAGTACACAGATGGTTAAGGCAGTAAAATATTTTAAAGCCTAGTATTTAACAATAAGCTTAAATTATGGGTTTCCCCTAGACTCAACTAAGCCGCCCTTGGTTGGTTGTCTAAAATGCTAGAATTATTTAAAAAATATTAGAAATTTCATAATTAAAGCATGTAAAACGCTCTAAAAGTGGTAAAATATGCACACTCGTACAAAAATGCTAAAATATGCATGCATTTATAAAAAACACCTAAATATGCATTTATATGCACTTTCAAATTGACATATGTGATTCATATGTGGCTTAAACATGTAGAAATACAACTCTGCATATGTTTGCTATAAGCAGAAAAAACATGCAAATGCATAGAAATCCTATACCTAGCTTATAAGTAATCCCTTGGCTAATGGTCACATTACACAAACATTTTTTAACAAATATTCGAGATAAATGTGGTCAATGGTCACAAAAGAGAATTGGTCAGATTTACAGGTTTTACTGTATTTTAATAAATAGTTATTTTATTAGGAATACAACAATATGTTTATAATAATTTAGTTAGGTGGTATAATATTAAGGTTTCAAATAAAATGCACGTAAAACGGTATTGTGCGTGAAGCGATTCATTCTACCCTGTACTGTAATTTTCAATTTTTTGAAAATGTTTATTAAATCGACTATTTTGTTAATTGCATAAGCTATTTTGAAATACTTCTAATTAAAAAGAGATATTTGAGTAGACATTTTATGAAGTCAACAATATTGTTTTGATTTTGATAAACAATAAAAATAATAGCGTTTACTGTAGTAATTGTAGTTCGGTATATATTCGACAAACACTTCGAAATTTTGACACAAGATATAAAGAGCACGTGCGCTGTTACAGAAATAAACATCCCGAAAAATCTAATTACGCCAAACAGCTTTTGGAACAGAATCACAGAATGGCTCCCCAAAATAATATCAAAATCCTACATTTTTGTAGTAATAAACGCAAATTAGACATTTTAGAAGCTTCGATATATACACACAAATTTACGGTACGTTTAATAAATAAACAGATTGAGCTCAATCATTCTGCGTTACTGGAAGTATTAGATATAATTCTTACGGATTTTATCTTTTTATCTATTTTTTACCTAAGCGACGTGTTTGTTTATATTTATATATTACCTTTGATAATAACAGCTTAGCCGTCAAAACAATTGTCAGGTTATAATTTAATTAATCTTGTGAAGCTTTTTATTTATTAATCTTTACTAATTTATACTCTTAATAAACCTTTTATAAAAAATGAAAATTATATAAGAAAAAATAATGATTCATACCGTTGTTAATCGCTTATTAATTAATTTTATTGTAAAGAAGACGTAAGTACGCATCAAATATCTTTCATAAGCAGAGCAAAGAGCAAGCAAAATAGTAAAGCACAAAAAATATAAACTTCGAATTGAAACCGCTTCAAAATATAACCTCTCGATTAGATTTGCTGTTTAAGTTAAACGTAATTCGATATTTTTTAAAGATGCAATGTTTTTTAGGACCTGCGTTGAAAGAAATAAATATTCAGTGGCGTGGCTACGATTTTAATGAATTTAATTCAATATTATCATACTAAATTTTATCTTATCAAAATTCACAAGAAGTATTTAAGTAACGCCAATGAAAATGACGTCATAAAAAGGTTTCCGTTGCAAGGCCAACTATTTTGCTCGTCTCTGATAATAAGTTAACCTTGACATGCATTAATTACAAATAAACCTTTTATTATAAAAAGAAAAAGTTTTTTTTTTGGATACCTGTACTTATGTGCTTATTTATCTCAGTAGTAACGACTCTGCTAAATAACCGTTTATGTGATTGTACATAACAACGGCCAATAACATGGCAAAAGCGTGCGTTAAAAATCTTTATGAACAGTCGGGTCATTTTGGTCGGTTTATGGTCCTGTTTTTAAAGCGTACATTGCTAAATTAGAACTCTAGGGCTACAAAACTTTTTAGAGACCACTAAAGACTGTTTAGAGCTTGCTAGAAAAATGGCTACCCTTGTTTACGCCGTCTCCATAGTCTAACAGTCATTAAATCACTGTACCTACCTACCTGAAGTTTTGCACTTTTCAAGTTATTTCTTCTTTAAAATTAAACATCAATTTAAACTTAGACCGGACATAAACTAACGTATGCATTTCGGGCTTAATTAGTGTTTTAGAACCCTTTATCGTTTTAGCGCTAACTGACTCTGCGGGCTCTAAAACACCCAATTAAGCCCTTAATACATAATATACTATTATTCAGTTTTGCCTTATAAAGTAATATTGATTTACTATACAGACCATTAACGCAGTTGTTTGATAAACAACAAACTAAACATTTTATTCCTCTAGCACTTTAAAAATTCTATTTAGTACTTTTTAATACAAATTTTTGTAAAGTCAAAAATTAACAAATTTTCAAATTAAATAATTAAAGCATTAAAGAGCATAATGATATCTCAAACTTCTCTTGCGATTTAACGATAAATGGTAGGCCCAAAAAAGAAGAATTTATAAAAGCAAAATTCAAAAACAATTTTGTATTACATTTCCATTTAAAATAAACATTTAATTCGAGTATATTAAGATTTAAAAAAAATTAAAGAAAAAACTCGAGAGATTAAACTATACGCTCATTAAACCTTTATTTTAAACGCTTGTATAATAAATAACTTAACGGTCGTATTTTGTTTATCAACAATACAATAGTTTATTTTACAACTTCCTCACTATAACAATCACAACCTCGACCCCAAGCATATGATTTTTGCAAAAAATGTACAATTATATTAATCACATTCTAGTTTCTTTTTTAAATGTTAAATATAAATGGTCGCTTTAAATGCTCGGCTGACGCCTCGTATTTAAATATTCCAATCTTGCCTTAAAGACCGAACCTGTTTAGAGGACTTGTCTCCTTCATAATAAAATAATTAATACGTGATAAACAACTCAAACGGTATGTAGTATTGCTTTCTTTTCCGTATATAGCTATTTCTAATTGAAGAAAGACACTTTATGGAGTCAATAATATTCTTTTTAATTGGATAAATACATTTTAAAAAAACACATTAATTAATAATTACAATCTCGAAGTCCAACTCGTATATGAAATAAATTACAACAAATCTAAACATTGCGGCATTACCCGGACAACATCCATCCCAATTGTCATCCTAGGATGATATCCTGTATGTAGTCTGGGACGGCTAACTTATGGTGGGTTTAAAATAATATTATCCAACAATTGCATAAATACATCTTGCAAATTAAAAGATCTAAATAGTCATTCATGCTTTTTCTTTTGTTATTTATACGCCTTTAAAAACCCAAAAGGAATGGTCTGGGGGGAAATATTGCATGCAGTGTTGTATGTAATAATGTATAAACTCAGTAAAAACCCTTTTTCAGTTTGTGGAACGTTTTCCAATCATATTTAGAACATTTCACATTTACGATATAAAGAATAGGAGTAATAATAATTAATCGACAAAAAAAACTCACCCAGTAAATTGATAATAAAAGAAAAGATTTTAAAACGATCGACTTGTGTACGCCTTGAAATCACAAAAATGAATGCATTTGCAACAAAGTTTATACTCGGTGGTGGTTCTAACGGTGGTTAATAACGGTACTCTTTTTAGGAATTGTCGCTGCACTATGGGATGCAGGGTTGGAAGGGTATTTTCAAGAATTTTGCAGGTAAAAATAGTTTACAAAGAAAAACTTACTTTATTTTAACGTGTACAAATATCTGTTTAGTATCAAAATTAAAAGTATAATTAGTTACAAAATAATAGTTATTTGTTGCATAAATGTTTTAGGAGACGTTTTATCCATGAAAGAATGTTTAAATGCGAGAACGATGTTCGAGCATTTAAGTTTCTTGAATAGATAAAACGCAACAGAAACACGAATACAATATAACGTTTTATACACAATCAAAACTGTTATTCAAAATCTATTCTTTAAATTACAATTTTTTTCGTTTTGTAATTTATCAATTTATCATTTATATGTTGTCGAAAATTATATGCATTTAGAAGGTAATGTCATACTCGTTGTTTTATGGCAGGTTGTTTATGTATTGTTTGTTACCAAGGGCGCCGTTACATAAGGGCAAGGAGGGGCGGGCGCCCCCCTGAATTTTTGTAAAAGATTTGCACTAATCACTAATAAACTTGCTATTTAGGCGCACCGCATAATCCTGTATTATATTAATGTTATTTTTTTGTAGATCTTTTGTAGTAATTTTTTCGATTGGAATATTTTAGGAATTAAATATAATGAAATTTACGTAAATTGCAATCTGAAGGTTTTTAGTTGCATATAGGCAGTGTTAAACTACAATAGACCTTGTGATGTCGTTACTGAATTAATTTTATTAGTTATGTTTAAGCTAGGAAATAAAACACTTAATAATTTTAAACTGTGTATTCTCTAATAGCCCAAACTTAACTGCACTATAAAGGCACAATCAAATGTACTGCGATATATGCGCAGTACTAAAAATATAAGGTTATTGAACCTTTAAGCAAAATAAATTTTATTTAATTCACTACCGACAATGTTCGAGTGAAAGAAGATATGTCATACATTGATCAGCAATTTGCAGCAGTAAATGTGCTCAAGGAGCTTTCGAACGTAACTTTTTGTGGTCTCATATTCCTCATGAAGCAGCTAAGAAAAATTCGTTGAGAGCAGGCCGCGATCGTGTCCAGTCATCTTTTACCTTAGCATCTCTTCGGCAAAATTCATCAGGCGATATTATCGTTAACCTTGTTACCAGTCGGATGAAAATTTCGTATTGGCAAGTTAATTCTTAGTAGAGTGCACTGTACTAGTCATTTTTTATTCAATATGTACAGTGCTTAGCCTTTTTTGAAATCCTCGCAAGGAAGGCTTATGCAAAAATCTAAGGACTTACCTCAACTTTCGGCTATTCATGAAAGGTGAGTACCGGATAAGTGACCGCCGATTAGAGACCCTCAATGCATCAAGTAAGGGTCTGATCACACTTTCTGACTAATTGTATGACATATCATGGTCTGCTACTTAGGTCTGCTATGATTAGCATTTTGACTAGTTGTAAATTAGGTTAGTTGTTACTCTGTCAAAAGTTGACAATTTAATTTTGTACTCTGTTTTATCTAAAAGTAGATTTTCAATTAATTAAATAATCAAATAATTAAATAAAATTTATTCTGACATTTTCGCCTAACCCTAATATTACAGGAATCTCTTACAATTTTAAAGCAATCTGTTACATTTCTAACCTTCGTCGCCTGCGTTGATTAAAAAACGTAGTTTTAAAAGCCTGTCAAGTAGAGGTATTTGACACATAATCGATTAGTACAAATTTCTACCGTGGCGCTAGTTATCTACAAGCGTGGCATTTCAAAATTTGTTTCAAATTTGAGTTTGCTCAATTTCATTTATTTTTCAAAAAAATATGTTTTGTTGCATCCCTTCTTGTTTTAGTTCGGATCCAAAGTTAACTTATGACGAATTTCCAAGCAGACAAGTTATATATTCTTTGTGGATACGTAGTATCACTGCCGGAGAAGATTTAAAAGGTTCTTATGTTAATTCTTTAAAAATTCTAATTCATCAAGCAGATTATTAAATTTATTACTCCTATTTTCTTTAAGAAAATTTTAAGCCTCCATCAGAAAGGTCGAAAGTATGCATTCTGCATTTTGATACTGAAGATTATTTTTGTGATTCAGTGGGACTATATAGGTTGAAAGTTAGTGCAGTTCCAAAAATTAGGAAACATGAAGGTATAATGGCTGAAATGTAAACTTCCGGACCACAATCTTGTTTCTAGGTTATAAAATTAGGCAAATGATATTGGGCCGTGTTCACAAGCCATGATGAAAGATGTCTTTAACTAAATTAACATCAACAAGAAAAGAGATAGCTTTATCTCATTCTAATAGGTGGGAAAGATTAGAATTGGTTACCATGGTAATCAAACACGTTATTAACTTATAGCGAGATGTGAATATGGACTATTGTTTTTGCCCAATAAAGTAAACAATCTACAGCAATACTTAGACACTTGTATATTATACGAGTGTTGGCACATAAAAACAAATTGTTGACCTACATAAAAGATTGGCCCTGCATTCTAAATTTTAGCTCAATTAACTTCCGTTATCTTCTATAACTGTATCTTTGAATTTAGGTCAAATGATCCAATTATTAAATAACCCTGTAAGTTCTCTTCCTGTCTCGAACCAGGAAAAAGTAGTAAGCATCAGTATATCCCTTGTCGCTTCCTATGTTTTTATTTATTTAATTTTTATAGTGCCATAACCTGCAAGAGCAATCTCCTTCAAAATTAATACCTTGTTCTGAAAACCAAGTAGTAAGTATGAATTCATCAATTATTTCCTAATCTTTATCCATTCCTGTCTAATTTTTAATAGCCACCTGATGAAACTCCTATAAAAATTTTGGAACTGGATTTATTGTGCAAGAAATATAAGGATGAAGTTGAGATTTAAAAAAAAGTTTAACAAATCGTTAAAGTAATTTATTATTTAAAAAATACATTTTTCAGTATTCAAGGTTGATTTTACAGACAAATGATGTTGCAGTGCAGGTAAATGTACGCGATTTTAAAATTACTGAGTTATACAGTGAAAACAATCTATTAAAAAAAGAGATCCAAACACTTCATGAAAAACAGAGAAATTTACAAGATTTTTTTGATCAATATAAAAATATTTCAAAGCAAATAGAAAAAATCCAACAAAATGCTAATGATAATGATTTTCGAGCTACATTCATTTTAGAGCAAATACATAATTACAAAGCCAGTCTCGGTGGATTAGTGGTTTGCATGTTTGCTTCATAATCCAAAGATCGCAGGTTCGATCCCCGGCCGAGCTGGTAATTTTTCATAGCGGAGAAAAATTTAAAACATGCCTTCTTTTCGGATAGGAAGTAAAACTGTAGGTCCCGTGTCAATGCGATGTTTGGCACGATAAAGATCCCTACTGGGGGTGGAATTCCCCCAGATTCGGCTAAATTCTAGTAGGGTCGGCCAAATGATCATAGCAATCGGTGCCATGAGGTACGAAGGATGCTCCGCCTAAAAACAAACAAACATAATTACAATTTAAAATATCCTAGGTGGTCAGAAATGACAATTAGAATGTGTGTTACTTGGCGTTGTGCTTCTGCAAAGGGGTGCGAATTGGGTAGACATTTTTTTATTCGAGCTCCCTATCGTAACACTCTTGCAAAATATGTTGCTTGTCCAAGCAATGGTGTTGGTGTTACAACACTTATTAAAGAGAGACTGTTGGTTGAGGCTGCCAAATATCAAAATCCAAAAGAACGTCTTGTGTCTCTTATCGTTGACGAAATGACTATAAAAGAACGCATGTATTATAGTAGAGTTGAAGATACGTTTTATGGTTTAGAGAATTCAACCAAAGAAAGCTGCATTGGTGCAAAGCCAGATTTAGCAAATAAATTGCTATGTTTTGTAATCCATGGTTTTTGTACAAAATATACAATCCCTCTCGCTTATTATTTCAGCAGAAGCATATATGGAAAGCGGTTATATGGAATTACAATGAACATACTTCAGGAGGTCACTAATTGAGGTTTTAACATTATTCGATTAATTGCTGATAACGATAAATCTAATGTTGCGTTATTTCGCCATTTTGGCAATGGTTCTTTAAAAACGAACATTCCTCATCCTATTATAAATGGACTGCAATTATTCATGTCGATTATTGCCATGCAGTTAAAAATGCACGTAACTTATATTTACAGCATGATATGGCCGACAATAATGGCATAATTTCATCCATTTATCTTAAAAGCATATATAATCTGCAAAAAGACATGACAATAAAACCTGTTAAGTTTTTAACAAAAAAGCATATTGATCCTAATACCTTTGAGAAAATGCATGTATTAAGAGCAATTCAAATATTTTCCCCAGTCATTACCAATCTTTTAATTTACGGTCAAGAACATGAAACAGGCCAATATGACTTTTCAAATGCCGGTCCTACAATCACCTTTATGCAAATGATGTATCGATTTTTTAAAGTACATGATGTGAGTGATCGTCAACAGCATATATACCAATTGGATTCTGATACTGCTCCCTTCAGAGAAATTGCTGATGAACGACTGCATTGGTTAAAGTTTGAATTTCCGATGTACATACAAAACCTCCAAGATGCTTCTAAACAACGCAACATGAAAGCACTGTCTGATGAAACAGCAGAAGCTTTAATTTTCACCAGCCAGTCAACATTTAAATGTATAGATTACCTGTTATGCAGTGGGTTCTATTATGTATTAACAAGGAGATTCAGTTCTGATCCAATAGAATCTCTTTTCATTCGCCTTGTTGAAGGTTCCAATGATATGACCGACGCAAGAGCAGCTGAGTATGCCATTAAAAAAATCTAACTGGACTAAAGTTAACATTAATGTTGAAAACAGCCATATTCCAACTTATACAGCATTTATCATAAAAAACATGCCTGCCTATGATAAGTTGATTGAAAATATTTTGTTACCATCCCGTAAAAACTTATTTGAGAACTGTTAGTCAGCTGCTGTTGCCTGGATCGCTGGATACATTGTAAGAACAATAGAAGAGAGAATAGGTGGTTGTTGTGCATGTCTCACAGATATCTCAACACCTGCAACAAGTAATAGATTGTTAGATTTGATTTATCTACATGATAGAGTCTCTTTGAGATATCCATCAAAACCATTTGTGTGTTTAATTTCGGCTATAACAGAATTTATTATTAATTTAGTACCCCTTCTGTATACACACTCAGCACCGTTACCTGTAATTCGTCAAGTTCTACGAAATCCAGTATCACAGAGCGATTCTTTCAAATGTGATGATCACCGATTAGTTTTAGCTGATATCATAATTGAAAAGCTAGGTAAACCAGTTTTTCATAATAATGGATGCCAAGTTATTCAATCCTCCAATGTGTTAAAAAGAAAACTGGATACAAAACCAATTTCTAGAAAAGTTTTAAAACTATAAATAATTAACTTGGTTATTATTTTAATTGAGAAAAGCATTACTTTTGTTAGAAAACTGTAAATTACACTTATTATTTAAATGGTATTTTAAAATACCTGTTCACAATTTAAAGTTATAGATGAGAATGATGTTGCTTTCAAATGTATAACAGATATACAAAAGCAATTTCACAGAAATCTCTACCTGAAGACCACATTTTCAAATTTAGTTTTTATACCCCAAGTAGCGATATTACATGAAAATTACGTAAAATTTACGTGCCTGAAATTACATCGCCAGAATTTCAAGAAAGAAATGGCACGTAAAAATGATGTAATTTTTACGTGCCATACAGATGAAATGTCCGTATTTTTTGCATTTTTTTACGTGCCAAAGTGATGTACAAAGATGATCAAAAAAGGATGTATTTATTACGTGCCATCGGGCATGCCAAAGGCATGTGTTTTTTTTCGTTTTGCAATTAATAGCAGTGCACAGCAAAAATGCACCGTACATTTGTCCTTGAAGATGTAAGCATGTATTCCAATAGTTCTTTGATGCTGAATGCAAATTGATTTACCAAACTGTCCAATTCATCGATTTTTTAGATATAACGACTAAAAGTGACTAGTATTTGAAAATATTAAATTTGTAAGGCAATGGCAATATATGCAGCAACTAAACAGTGACATTTCAAATTGTAATGTTTTTCAAAATTACTAATTTGTGTTTGTAATGAATCAACTTTATTTTTCAGTCTATTACATGATATCTATAAGATCGATGAGATTGTGCATTTTGATAAAATAAATTCGAGGAGCTTCAAAAAAACTATAAGAATTAACACTTTTAGATCTTCAAATGCAGATGTAGAGTTCATGTTTGTTGTAAGTGAACTAAATAAATTACAATTTTCAGATAAGCATAAGAATCAAATATTAGCTCAAATTAGTTTATTTAACAAAACCGTATTTACAATACTGAAATATTGATTTACAGAATACCTAATTATTAATTCAAAGGACAAATGATTAATATAATTATCTTATAATAATATCTTAAAATATAAATAATCAATAATAAACACAGACAACAAACGTGTAGCAATACTAACAGTAAATAAACTGACGTTCTAGTACCAAATCCTGAAGTGGAGCACTAGAAATTATCAAATTTTAAATTTCTAAAGTTTCATTTTTCAGAATTCGTCTTAAATGACGAGCAGTATACATTTTTTACCTCCTTCCATTGCACTAAAGATGAGACCAAGCGTTTTGTCGGTGACACTATGACTAATCTAATCTGTTGTGTTTGTTGAAACTGTGGTAATTTATCCACAATACCTGACGAGGATCTTGCTCAGTTTGATTTATTTTTCTTCCTTTTATTAATTTTTAAGACATTTTCCACCTTCTGGCAATAGCTCGAAGATGCCGAACAATGCTGTCTTCACCTCCGTTTTTATTTGTGTGTAAGTCCTCCTGTAAAAAAATATTTAGCAATTTTTTCTGAATATGTATACCATCTAACATATATTCTGATTGATAAAATTTAAAAATATTGGAATCTCCCAATTTTTTCTATTTTGTACTATTGTACTCTGAATGTTCTGAGTACCACGCTCTGTTTTAAAAGCAGTTAATGTGGTAGACAAATGGGCAGATACTTGATCTGATTGACTGTTATAATCACGATTTCTGTGACAAACAATTATGGCAATATTATTATACATATATATTTTTAAAATGATGCAATTAATTGTAACTTACAAATGTAGAACTCGTGTTTGGAAAATCTCATTTTTAGACTGCTCTAACTGCAAAGCAGCAGATGATATCTGGGTTCTGAAGAACACTGAGATTCCATGATCTATCTGCTACAAATTGTCCGGCTGATGATGAACTGATTGCTGCTCGTATGTATGGCTGCTGGATAAACAGCCCACGCACACATCTTTTTCTGAAACCAAATAAAATAAAAATGTTTCTTTTATGTCTATGAATTATTTTTTTGCTTAAAATATCTTTTAAAATTATAAATATAATAAGTAGTATGGAATAAGTTTAAAGTTTAGTTTATCAATATTATATTACTAAATCTTGTATTCGTATTTTGTCTTATTAATTTGTTAAGGGAAAAATTAAAACATCCTGCCTTGTAGTATGTGGTTCATTAACTTCTAAAACAGGAATTAGAGCAGCATCTTTTCTCCAGAATCATTTCTTTCTCTCCCCTTTTAACTCTCGAAATCACACTCTGCAAAATATGGGATGAGCAAATACGGGAGTTCTTTATGCACCTTTGAAATGCAAGATTTGTAATCATTTTTGTTTTACGATACCTGAAAAATATTATTAATTATTGTTCCTCATAATTTTTAATATTTGCAGACTATTTTCGGTTAATTAAATGATTAAATTTACAAATACTGAAAATTTCATCAATAACAAAGCAGTCAAGAACGAAAATTTAATAGTTCTTAATAACATTTAAAGCAATCTTCTGAATCTTAGAAATTTCTAATAAAATAAAACTTATTACTCTATCTTCATTAACCCCTAAATGTAGTTTTTTCGACGCCTATGGCATTTTCAACGCATATGTTTATCTGGCGTCAATTTATTGTTTGGAAAAATATGGCATTCATACTCACCTGGATTTAAAAATTTAAATAACCCAATTTTTTACACACTGCACGACCATACTTATTCACTAAAAACAAGAACAAAGTTTCACAAAAAGACCAGCTACATTATAAGAATAACACTGAAAATGACGAGTGTATAATTTCAAGTTGATGGTGATGGTGAACTGCTAAAATTGCATTGCCCTTGCTTATCCGTCGGGTGTTACAAAATTATACATATATTGTGTGTCTTTAAAATGTGTATTATATCGAAATGAAAGAAATAATTATTGCGTAGATAATAAAATTCTTTTAATCTATTCTATTCTTTAATTAGAAATATTTAGTATTATGCAGTCAATATAATGTCTTTCATTATGATAAATATGTTTTAACGAAGTACGATACGACCCCTATTAATAAGCAGTAAATTACACGAGCAAATTTGAAATTAAGTAATTCAATTAAATTTAACTTCATTTATTAGTGAAACAAAAAATTTACGTAAGAAATAATTCGAGTAGTAGGTTAAAATACGTTTATCGGAGGTATAACTATATAGCAACATTATTTGCAGTGTAGGGATTCTATAAATTAAATGTTTTGTTCAATTATTTACATACTCATCAGAAGCATGTGAAGGTTATGGTAAATGACGAAGACATGAAAAGGACGTATTATTTACGTAATAATCTTAACGTTCCAAAGATATACCGCGGGGCACGTAATTATTACGTGCCATTGAGCATATTTTTGGAATATTAATTTGTGGCATTAAAAAACAATTGGAAGCACGTAATTCTTACATGAATTTATAATCCAGCGGTACTTGGGACCACACCATGTATCTTGTATGTGGATACCATATATATGATATCAATCTGTTCAGAAAATGCAAAATTTTATGAATAAAAGAGCTGTACAGATATACTGAACTCTTCATATTTTGTTGGCCTACCCAAAAGGTCTGATATATCAGCAAAAAATGTGGCTACTTCAAAAATTAAAAATTCTGAATATAATAATTATACTTACTAATTCTGAGTAAATAAAACAGAAAACAATTTACATTTCCGATTTGTATATAATATTTGCATAATTGCTCCTTAAATTAAACTTTATGGCTAAAAAATGCTTCAGTATTCATTTTATAGTAATTTTGCTTCAAATTAGAAATAGGAGTCAATAAGTGATCCCTTTACCTGTGGAGTTGCCCCAAACATTACCTTATTCATTTTAGAAAGGAAAATTAAGCTTGTGTTAGTTTAGGTTAAATTTATTAATTATTAAAATTCATTTTTGAACATTTTTATTGCACTACTTATTGCTGGTACTAATAATATTTAAATTTCATAAATCTTTTAACAATATTTATGTAAGATTTACTTTTTAATTTTACAATAAAATACTTTTTGCAACATAACTGTGTACAATCATTTTCCTACCTTCTAACAGTAATAAGATTCTAACAGATTTTAACAGATTAAGTTTATAAATTCATCAATTAAAAGTTCGATGCAACTGAGCCTTCAAAAGATTTGTAGTCATCACAAATCCATCAAAAATAATCAACACGTTCTTAGTACTGGTTTCTTACTGTTGTAAAAAATGGATGTAAATTTCATCGAGCTGAAGAAGCAACAGCTATTTTACATGCATGTTTCCATAATTTACGTAATGTTTATCATGGAAACTAAAATCTTGTTACATAATTACTAATACCAATACCAGAATAATTCCAATTGCTGCGTCCTGGATATGGACTAGTCGTACTTCATCTTTCGGGTAAGCAGTAATAAACACAATCTCTGAAATATAAAGAAGTGGAAATATAAGTGTAGTATGTGTAAAGCAAAATATTTTTAAACATTGTAAAATTTTAGAATCCTAACCTCTATTTTCTGAGCAATTCTTCTGATTTTCAAGTCGTGCACAATACGACAATCTGAAAAAAATAAATAAAACTTAACACAGTTAAGTGTTTTGTCAACACTTAACTTTCCACTGCAATAAACACTTTTAATATTTACAAATTATTACGTTTGTATTTCACGTAGCTCCAAAACATAACCTAAACGTACAATATTTTGCATTGGTATTTTGTCAAACAGCAGCCTCAGACTCTCTCTCTCAGATAGGATAACGATGATAACTAGCGCCATGAGCATGTAGTGTTAGAAAATTGCATATTGACCAATTTCGCTACTTGGCAGGTTTTTAAAACTACGTGTTTTAATCAACGCAGGCGACGCTAACCTTAAAATTAGTATGAAAAGCTGCCGCTCCATAACATCACTGGTTTGGGGCTGTGCTATCTGGTTAGTGATGTGTAAATGGCGTTTAGGTATTTTGTGTTTAGGTGCTTTTAGTAGAGTTCGCAAACTTAAAAAACGCATCTAGAAATCAAGTCCGTGGTACATTGAAAGGTAAAAAGCTATCGAGTACGTTGTCGGATGCTATTTAGGGTGTATATCAATCCCCTAAATTCGTCTGGTGATATCGGTGTCCAACACCCCCCTAGACACTCACTACTCACTAGATTAGCTTCTAACTCCCTTATTATGCGTATTTCAATTTCTGCAAACATAGAAAGATGTTTATATCGTGATAACTTTTGAACGACACAAGATATCAAAAAAGTTATAAAAATAATTGTTGTTAGTTCGAGATTTTACAATCCAACGCTTTTTGAAACTTTGAAATTGGCTAGACAGTAACGAAGATATGACCAATTTATCCCGACAATGTATAAATTACTGCTAAGCAGCGATCGTTCTATTTCTATTTTCACCCGTCTTCCGTCTCATTCTAACGCACTGCTTTTACCAGGTTCGTCAGTACATACAACTATTACCACAATATTGAAGTTAAAAATGCAGGTGATTTAAACATTTTGTTAGTAGGTATTGCCATACTTGAGCCCACCCCCTCCCTTTTTATGCAAATGACCCGCGATCTAATTGTGCGAATTAAATGCGCGAATTAAATTAATTGATCTAATTAAATTAAATTAAATTAATTCACGGTATCATTTACATATCTCATCACTCATTTACATATATCATTTCTCATATGCATGCGCGAATTAAATTAATTGATCTAATTAAATTAATTCACGGTATCATTAGCATATCTCATCTCTCATTTACATTTATCATTTCTCATATGGATGCTCGAATTAAATTAATTCACGGTATCATTAGCATATCTCATATCTCATTTACCTAGCTCATTTTTCATATGGATGCTCGAAATAAATTAATTTACGGTATCATTAGCATATCTGATCTCTCATTTACATTTATCATTTCTCATATGGATGCTCGAATTAAATTAATTCACGGTATCATTAGCATATCTCATCTCTCATTTACCTAGCTCATTTCTCATATGGATGCTCGAAATAAATTAATTCACGGTATCATTAGCATATCTGATCTCTCATTTACATTTATCATTTCTCATATGGATGCTCGAATTAAGACTGAAGTGATATTGGTTGCCTAGTTTACTGTAAATTTGTATTTCCAGCATAATCATTTTTTGGATGTTTCTAAAGTAATTTAACAAAGTTAATTTAAAGAATAAACATTATAGAACCGAATGATTTATAAATGGTACAATTTTGATCAAATACAATTAAAAAAAACCTTTTTTTTGCATATTTTGTTTAATATGGTAGAGATAATCATTCTAAACAAGATGTAATGTGATTTAAAAAAAATAGTTGTATATTTCATATTTTATGCTTGAAAGAAAAATATAAAATTTTTAGCTGGGTTACCTAAGCATTGCATTTGCTACAGTTTAGCCATTGTGTAAGAGGGGGTGCTGCCACTAATAAGCTACTCAAGGAGGCGGGGAAAAATATATTATGCGGTCGTTCTAGTTTTTCGGACATTGCCTAGCTTTTGCGTAATACTAAATTTTCCTCTGTATTTACATAATAACGTATAAGTGATCGTGGGCGAGAAAAGGAACCTATCTTGCGGAAATCCTGTTACCAAGAAAACGGCGCCTGCAACTCCGTGTGTGTTTTGGCAACAGAGAATTAGTTGTCTTCTCACAAATTAATAAGAAAATCAACTACTAGTAATTAATAATTATTACAAATCAACTATTAGTAATTACCAAGGGCAACCACATGGTTGCTGAATGGGTAGTTAAGCACACAATTTCCTGTAGTCGCATGTATACCTAACCGTACCGTAACCTACCGTAATTTTATACCTATACATTCGACTACACGAAATTGTGCAATTAACTACCCATTCAGCACCCAGTTGGTTGGGCTTGGTAATTACTAAACTAAAAATTTCTAAATATTCTTCGATTATGTACTTGCAGTAATACTGTAGTGTAAAATAATACACAAACGCTGTTTATAACCCATCTATTTCCTACAAATACTGTTTTCCCTTTAAAAATTAAATATTCCAGTAACTACTTTCAAGATCTTATAATCCTTTGAATAATACCGTAATAATGTATTTGCTACCTGTTAATTTATTTAACCCCTAACTATCGGAATTGTACCTGAAAGTGAATTATCATACCCTTAAGACACACTACATTCTATTCAAAACTGGAAGAAATTTGCTAATGATCTAAGATTCTGAGAAAGATAACAGTTGTCCTTGCAAAGAAAAGAGTGCCATAGTCGGTTTGGACGGTAGTCACTTTTTAGAGTATAATAACCAAGGGCAACCACATGGTTGCTGAATGGGTAGTTAAGCGCACAATTTCGTGTAGTCGCATGTATACCTAACCGTACCGTAACCTACCGTAATTTTATACCTATACATTCGACTACACGAAATTGTGCAATTAACTACCCATTCAGCACCCAGTTGGTTGGGCTTGATAATAACTAAACTGCAAATTGTTATACAGTATGCGCCGCTTCTTAAAATCGTTCAAACACGGCGTTTTTCAGTCAATCAAGCGATATATTAAGCGGTCCTTGTATAAAATGTATGTTTCTGCGATTTAAAAGGAATTTATGAATCATAGTAGTTAATAGGTTAGGCAGTATGTATTTATGTTCGAACTCAAATTTTCCAAATTTAAGCAGATTCTTCGAAACAAGATTCTCCTGGAAATAAATGAAAGGGAAAAGATCCGTTATTCAAGGGCAACCACATGGTTCTGAATGGGTAGTTGTGCACAATTTCGTGTAGTCGAATGTATAGGTATAAAATTACGTAGGTTACGGTACGGTTAGGTATACATTCAACTACACGAAATTGTGCTACCCATTAAGCAACTATGTGGTTGCCCTTGGTTATAATCCTATATTCATTCAAAGCGGCACGTTCAAGTATTGTAGGCAAATGGAGATTCCCAACCCTAAGAATGACAGAGTAAAAAAACTGTTAGTAAATAAAAACGAAGTTTTGTATGTTATTAATTTTTTTGTTTAATGATGTAAAACCGACGCAGATAAAATTTGATTCTGATTCTGTGATTCCATTATTAATAAATAATGGAATAAAATTATTAATTATTATTAAAATATGCTTTAATTATTAATAATTTTGATAGCAATAATATACAAAACAATAATATTACAAAAGAAAATAAAATATTTTTTCAATGTGTGCAGAAAAACATGGAGATTAGTTAAAAAAGAAAAGAAAAGCCCAGAAAAGACAATTTCTAAATTTACACATGACCATCTTTTTAAAAAAATAGTATCGACATCTGTTGAAGGGTAGAAATATTATGCTTTTGACATGTAAATGTTTTTATAGCATTTTCAGTGCTAACCAAAATTTAGTACTCATGATTATAAATTTGTTGTAGGGGGCTTTTATTTCTGCCCTTAAATTAATTCACGGTATCGTTTGCATATCTCATATCTCATTTACATTTATCATTTCTCATATGCATGCTCGAATTAAATTAATTCATGGTATCATTAGTATATCTCATCTCTCTCTCATAAATTTATTTCAAAATAAATATTATGTTGTCATTCCTAAATGATATTTAAATATAGATCTACACGTCATCATGTAATTATGCGAAAACAATTTAACATGTAGAAACGTAATAATAAAAATTTGCTTTCAAGTATACAAAGTATCTATAAAAATTACTGTCAATCAACAGTCAGATTATCTCTATTGCATTCTGACATGTTTAAATATACGTCATAAACATTTAAAATACAGTTTACAAGTAAAGCAAATTCTAATTTGAAAGAAAACACTTAGGGTCGTTATGATTTCTTAAAAATTTATTTAAATAATTCCGATAAATGTTTATAAATAAAACTTAGAAAAAGGAATATTGTGCAGTATCATTTTAAAGTCAAAAAGCTTATACCGTTTTAAATTTTACGCTTTTCAACTGTTGCCGTTCTTAAATGAAATTATACTTAATTAGAAATGTAAACGTCATACGACTAACATTTAAAATACATCCGAGCAACATAATTGATAATTATCATATAGAATTTTGAATTTTCTCGCTACGAGTCATTAAGTTTTCAAAACAATTATCATTCTGTTATTACTAAGTTCAAAGGAATTTTAAGCCTTAGATTTTCTAACAAATAATTACAGCTGTATTATTCATCTTAAATACAATAAATGAATTTTAAAAACCGCAGTTTTCAAAAGATTGTTTCTTTAAATATTCTAATATTCAGGGCTATATGAACCAACACGATTAAAAAATAAACATTCTTTCCCTGTTATGTGAATAGTATAATAGACAGGCATCGTAATCCCTAAAAGCAATCAAGCTTAAGCTATTTCGACGAAAACAATAGAATTTTTAAAAATAATTACAATCTCTTTAGTACGAACAATAACATTCAACATTCTAGTGTTGTATTAAAATCTAGAAATTTCAGAAAAACTGTTTTAAAATAAATTGTATGTAGTTATACATTGTGAAATAAAAAATGCAAGAATAAAATACATACACGGATTAAACTAAACTATATATATTAAGAAATATTAATTACGGCTTTTATAGCATCTTACAGGAAAAAGATTACATTCAATCAAGATCACAACATATATCATTAACTAGATATCATAAATAAATATATTATATATTGAAGGTAGAGTAAAGACATGAGGATATCCATCGTTTGACTAATATCTATTTATTAAAACAAATAAGGTATGAAATGTAACAGGGAGTCTATTCAATGAACATTGCCTAATACTTTTATGATTTTTCTAGACTATAGATCAGCAGTTAGAAACACGGGCCTGCTAATTGCCTGCAATTAACCTACCCTATCAATATGTCGTACAATGCGTACATTTAATATTATTATTAAAATTTTATAAATAAAAACGATAAAAGAAGTTTATAGTTTTCATTTATTTTTATGTTAAACATATACGGTAGCAAGATCTAGATCGTTGTATACAAATTCATATATGAGAGAAATGTTATGTATCTCAATACATACCTAAAACGTATTTTTCGTATATTCAGTAAGAGCTACCCATTTTTTCTAGACATTCGAATTTTGAACAGCTTGATAACATGTTTTCTCATTTATTCATAATTAGGGTCACTTGAATAAAGTACATAAAAGTTAACAGGTTAAAATAAAAATTCATTTTGCTACTTTTATATGTGCTAAGTAAAATAATAACAGATATTTCGAAAATTTTATGGATTCTTGAGAGAACGGGGTATAATATTTAAAAACACACTGTAGAAAGCATATCAGCAGAGAAAGGAATACATAAATACAGTATGTTTTGTATGATGAGTTGTCGTCAGTTTAAAATAAATAAGTTCGTCGCCATATTTAAACGTTATTTTACAATATATCATACATTTTCAATAGCTTCGAAATACGCAGATATGTAATAATATACTATATACTCTTGTAGGTTATTCATCGTATCTATAGTAAACTCGTATGATTAATAATAGTCTGTAACCATTTTCGATACCTTCGAAATATAGGTAGATATTTTCAAGTTTTAATTCGTTTTCATTAATTACACTGTGCGACACGCTTTTCTTGACATGGGATTTCTCTTCAGGAATGGCAAGATTAGGTGCCAAATAGCAATTCCCCATCGGCATTTTGCTAGGTTAGTTAAAATAAGAGAGTTTTTTAATTTTAAAGATTGAGAACTATCAGGGTATCGGATTGGCTTGAAAAATTTGGAAAATTACCTAAAAATATAGTTTTCGAGGTGTTTTTGGGCTTGTTTGAAAGGAAATTGAAAGTAGATGTATAAAAAAGATAGACAAAAACAAACATAAGTGAAATTCCTGCATTACCAGGCGTTTTAGTTCTCAGAAACTTTTTTTAGTGTTTTCTATAATAGTGCAAAATTTCAGCCTGATAGCAATATTTCTTCTTTAGTAAAATGATTTTTTGAATTGAAGGGGAATACATTCATTTTTTCATTTGTTTTGATTTCTACATATGCCTTCTTACTGAGTATAATTTTGCCCCATGTAGATATTCGTCGTATCTATAGTAAACTCATATTTTAACGTTATTTTACAATATATCATCCATTTTCAATGGTTTCGAAATACGCAGATATGTAATAATATACTATATACTCTCGTAGGATATTCATCGTTGAATATAGTAAACTCGTATGATTAATATTAATTTGTAATTATTTTCAGCACCTTTGAAATATATATCTATAACATATGTCATATGTTCTGTAATACGTCTTTATAACTTTGAAACTCTACGTGATTTCCTTTTACAATATCTATAGTTATGAGAACCTTGAAGACTTAACCTGGAGAAATAAAACAGATAAATATTTTACTTTTTATTGAGAACTTTTCAGGTCAGAGTCAACACACATACCTCTACAACTCGCCGCATACGAGCAGGCGTCCCACAAGGCTCAATACTAGGTCCTATCCTGTTTAATATATTTATGTATGATATACCCACACCCCCAGATGCAGATTTAATTATGTATGCAGATGATACAGCCATAATTACCCAGGATCAAGATATCCGTAGTGCTGCGAATAATATCCAGAGAAGCATTGATCAACTACAACAGTGGTTCAATGCATGGTGCATAAAAATAAACGCAACCAAATGTGAAACAAAGATCTTCACCTTACGGCGACCACCAGATCCACCGAATATATTAATAAATAACACTGAGTTGCAGTGGAACGCAAAAGATAGAGCCGTAAAATACCTGGGGATATACCTGGACAGAAAGCTAACATGGAGCTTCCACATAAATAAAAAGTTAACTGAAGCATACGCCAGGCTTGCAATGCTATATCCAATTATGAACAGGAAATCCACCCTTAAAATAGAGTGTGGGACCCTACTCTATAAGTCTGTAATACGACCTATCATCACTTATGGATGCAATGTCTGGAGTGCCACCTCTAAAACTAATATAAATAAACTGCAAGTCCTGCAAAACAAAGTGTTGCGCATTATCACAAATGCTGACTGGTATATTAGAAATTCCCAACTGCACCGGGAAACCAGTACTCCAACCATACAACTACACATAAAGAAAGCAGCTAAATCATTTTATGATAATCTTAATCAGTGCGAGGGTGCGATTTTTTACAATCTCGGCCAACGATCAATACACACCAGACTTAAACGTAAGTTACCCATAGACCTATTAATAAGTGATGGTGATAGTGAATAACTATTTGTGGAATTACTAATGTTAGTAAACTGAATAATCCATATAGTGAGTAGTGAAATAACAGTTAAAATGTAATTGAACTCTGCCATGTAATAGCACTATGTGCTGGTCTGGCAATAAACTATTAATAAAAAAAACTTTTTATTGAAACTAGTTAACTTATATTCTAACATACAAATATACAACAACAAAATAGAAAAGTATACTTGAGAGTAACATTTTGTATAACCATTATATTTTATTCTATAATACCTTCTTCTTTAAGCTCAGAAATAATTTAAATAATCTCATCCTAGTTTTCTAAACTACTGCTACCCCTCTGTTTTAAGGTATACAGTAGACGAAGCCTGTCGACAACTTGGTTCTAATACGGCGTTTTGTTTTTGGAATTTGAAATTGGTAGCTTGAAGTTAGAACCTACGAATACATTTTTAGGACAGAACGTAGGGAGCAGAGTAAGTACAAAATAACATACTTTCATACAAGAACGTTTATTGATACGAGTAGTTTCGACGTTACTTAAAACATAATAATAATTTAAATATATAATATCTATTAAAATAGTACATTTCGTATACACTAATAATGGTACTACATACCCGACTATAAAGTAAACATGGTAAGTATAACAGCAGTTTAAAAGAATAGATAGTAAATATAACTATATCTAATTATTTTCTAAAATACTATTTTAACTATATACAGAATATACGCCTGTATTCGGCCTCTAAAGGGTTCATACCCTAATATAAGGTTAGTGTGAGAGAGTAATGGTCCCTGGTCGTGGTATATATGGAATATCCTGAGGTTCTGCTTTTATCATCGCGAAAGTAGGCTAATTTCTTATGTATAGAATCACGGGTGTTTAGTATTTTATTATTATTTTCTCCTTTATTGACTTCTGTAGTTGTCGTTGCGGTTTCATGAACGATGCTGTCACTGTGTCGACGTTTCAGATTCACGTCTTTAAATATTACATTATTGCTAGGTGAAGTCTTATTATCATCATCTAGGGTACTATGAACAATTTTCAAATGATTTCTGTAGTTATCGAGACGTGTAAAATACTTTAAACAAATAGAACACTGAACTTTATAACCCTTGTGTATCTTCAAATGACGTGCAAACTCGGAGCGTCGAATGCTCAGACCACATACATCATACAATCGTCGTTCCATACCGACAAATGAATGAACAGGAACAAAGTTCCTGTTTATATATATAGTCCAGTTACATGTACATAGACGCACAATTTCAAACAGATACACGCGCAATTTGAAGTATATTCACGCACAATGCGCAATTTGAAGACGAGCATTCTGTCTCTTTTTTATCTAAAAATGTGCGAAAATATAAAATCGCCGCCGCCAGCTTTATCACATATGCAGCAGGTAGCACATAAAGGACCCCGCACTAATCTTATGGAGACTGCCCCCGGTTAAGTTGGCTGAATCTTTGATATGTTATAGTTATCGACTCCCGGATCAAAAGTTCTCACAGGCACAAAATTCAAAAACCCATTGTTTACCCACTACAGGTGGTGATTCGGTATTACCATGTAGAGATACATATGAGACAGTCGGTCTTTCCTCCGAAACAGAAACTTATTGAAATGCTCCTACTATAAAAGCCAGGTGACTCATCGGCTTAGTTGCAAAAGTAGTGTGAGTGTTGTCTCAGAATTATTAGCAAATAATAATAATAGTAATAATACTAATAATAAGGGTTGGTGCTGGACGAGTGGTGTCAGTGCAACACTCGTGTTCCAAGGGTCGTGGGTTCGAGTCCCACTTGGGGAAACGAGATTTTTCTAATTGAGAAATTCCGCTTGGGTCGATTGGGTGGGCGGTGCATACCACACGGCGTTCACCCATAAAACTGGCTACCTAATCCCAGGAATCTGGGTAACGGGCGATACCGTCAGAAATAAATGTGTGGTAAAGATGCACGTAAGTGATCTCGACAGGGACTCATTAACGTTGTGAAGGAAGCTCTGTTAACATGAGTACCGGTATGGGTGCATTGGATTCTAGCCTGAGGGTGAACTCATTTATGGGGCACGGCAGGTCACCCGCTGTTTAACCAAGCCTAATGGAGAGGAATTCGAGTGAGGCTTACTCTGGGGGGGAGGGGGTAAGCTCTGGCCGATGGAAAACTGCATGTCACCCAGCCTGCTAGATTCAGAGGCGAAAGTATGGGGATCACGCTATGATCGTGCAGTTCCAGTCTTGCGATCCGAAAAAACCGTCTCGAGCCGCTGGACTTGGGGGATATTGAGGGATATTGATGCGAATACATAGCCTCTCAATGCTCAAGACAACTTCACCTCCAAGGTTACACACCGGGGTTCTACTTAGGTGAAACTAAACGAAACACTGACGAGGGCACACCTGGCCTATAACTGGTAGACCGGAGTGGCATAACCAGCCAAGTTTGCCACATTGAGGTTGGTTTCGGTCGGGCAATGGTCTCACACACATGGGGAAAGTCCGAAGCTGGACTAGGGGCCGTCTCCTATGCCGGGAGAACGGGTCTCGACGAGTGAGTACGTTTATAACTCCGGTACTAGTCTGGAGAGCTAGTAGAGGTTTGAATAAGCACTCCTCGCTCCCACCAGTGTGCTGGTAGCTTTTGCAATAGCATTAGTGCGCTAGTTGAACTTATCTCAATTCGTGTTTCCGAAAGGCGGACCGTGGTGATTAAATTATTAGGTGCGCCTCGTTAAAATAACGCTGTCTTGGTGGTTGACTCCACGCCAATAGTACAGTAACACACAATGATAAATTCCGCTACCTAAATTATGGGTATGTATATTTGTGTTGCAGGTTAAATGGGAGACATATGGCTTTGGCTGTTGGTTCCCCCGTAGAGTACGCGTAAAGGAGAGGCGATTATTACTATTACGCAGGCCTAACTAAAGGCTGCTGCAGCCGAACAATGATCAACTTATTATGTATGTTTATAGAATTTGTATAACACAAGCTTGAAGCTTCGTAATTTAACTAAAAAGAAAATCTAAACCTAATCTTAACTTAATGAAGTTGTATGTTAAGACCTTATTATCGAGGAAGCCCATTTTTATATCTGGCTTTCGTGTGGTTTTCTTGCCAATGCAATTTCTGCCAATTATTGCCAATGCTTGCTAAATCCTAATTCTTTGATTTTTTTAACTATGAGTTATGAGTAGTATTGACATATTTAGCCGGTTATAAATTAGTCCTTTAAGATCAGCGATAGTTTCAGTCAAATTTGAAATTTTTTATTTAGTAATGATGTTTTTAAATTGGGCTTTTTTAGGGTAATAATTCATCAAGTCGTTCGTAGTAATTCTCAATGGTAACGTTAGCGTTGTATTGGAAAACTATAGTTACTGCAATTCGATGGAAAGTATTTTACAAATATTGGAGTGCGCCAGTAAATATAGAAATAATAATAAATAAATATAGGCGCTGTACAACATCAAAATGTCTTCGATATGCGGTAGTTGATGACGTAGTTTTTAACGGTTTTGCTGTGTTGTATTTTAATGGTGATTGTAATTTTGACAGATTAACCCCCTTATTCTGTAAATTTCGATATATTTCGAACGTTATATATATTGAATTTCGATAAGATGTGTACTTCCAAACGAAGTTCGTTATTTTGTTATTCTGTAATCTGCTTTGTTGCGGTCCACTCGAGTATAACGAATGATTCATGTTTTTGGCTCCTGTAGTACGTTTGTCGGCTTGTGACTATGATCATGTTATTTAAAATAGGTTATGTTTCTGTTTACATGTGTTGTTTTCGCGCAAATTTTCAAATTTACGTTGGCTTTCGTTCTTGATGTATTTTGAAGTGTTTCTTCAATTTGTATTGTTTCTTAATTGTTATTAGTGTTATTAATATTATTGGTATTGTTATTAATATTGTATTGTTATTATTATTTTATAATTAGAAATATCTTTAAAATTCTTTTTTAAAATGCTTACATATGTAGTAGATTCGTTTCAAGTTTTTACAAAAAAGGTCAGAAGTAATTATGTATGTCCTTTAATCACCACTTTATCGGCTTTTAAAAACGCTTACGGTAAAATCTAAATACAATCGAAACCCGTAAGCTTAAAGGTACTGAACTACGAATGAAAATTACAAGAATTTGTCCGTATTTTTGTGAAGAACTACAAAAAGTAAACAGAAAAACTTTTTTAAGATACAAACTTTTGCGCAAAAAAACGGAAGTTGCAAATGCAGGCCAGATCGTAATTCATTCCTCTACAAATTTCAATTCTCATTTTTTCTTTCTCAGTATTTTAAAAATCTTTAAAGTAAAATATAAAATAAAACTAATTTTACCAAATAAAAACCACATGCCTAACGATAACGAATGAAAATTACAAGAATTCTCGTTTTCTGTGAAAAACCGCATATAATGGGTTTTACAAATAAACCGATTTAAAGTTTTATACATAAACCAATTATTCTTCTAAAATTTAATTTAAAACCTGATTTCTAATTGAACCGCGTTTGAATTCATTCAAATTATAACATTCAGCTCCCGCGTAACGATACCTCAGAAGCTTTCGTTAAAATATCGATTGCGTGATAACGATTTTCGTAAGAATTTGTCTTACAGAATACAAAAATAACGACTTTCGATATTATAACGAACTTCGATATTTTAACGTTCGTTATCTTGTCAACGAACTCTTACAGAATAAAGTGGTAAATCTAATATTCGTGTTAATACTTATGGCAATTCTGAATAGAATATTTAGATTTTATAATTTTTTAAATGCCAGCAAAATGGAATTGTCATTCATAGATTTCCCTGAATAATATGTTTACTGTACTGATGATTATGCATATAGCAACAGAGCTACCGCATAATTTCTTTTAACAATTTGCTGCAACAGATCAATCTTTGGCGACACCCAATGACTAAAAGTTGCTGGCGAGCACTCTTAAAATTGTTTGGTAAATGTCAAAAGCTGATTGTCCCCTTAACATTGAATTAAAAGCATTGACATAGAACTGTATTATATCATAGCTGCTACAGAAGCTATTTTGATGTTATGCAACGTCATATATATTTATTAACGCGTCCCAATACCCCCACGAACATTCTTTATTACAGATAGAGGGCAGGCGTCAGGGTCGGCTGGGCCGTACCAAATGGTACTACAAAGAAAAATCATTATTTTCTGTAAAATAAATATTTTTATCTTTATTTTATATTTTAAATACTAAGAAAGACTAAATATTAAATTACAATTAAATTAAATAAGTAATAATTAAATTACAATAATTAAAATGTAATGTAAAAGTTTAGTGTTCATACCCGATAATTATTTAGCGAGATTTGTATTTAAAATTTACTGGGTCGGCCAGCCGATCTAGTATAGGTAGTTACTTTGAAACTCATGAGATAATCTACCACCTACGATCTGTGTTCTAGACGTCGTTACAGCGCAGCACTTCGTTATCTGTTACCGTAACTTGTTTCATACCAAGGACCGTCAAGACCTGCCTGGCCGCCCGGGCGCCCGCTTATAGCAGTTGAAATCAGGGACTAGAATCCTTTACAAATATAGGTCCCGGTTCCAGTTCCGGTTCTTGGAAATTCATAATAAAGGTTTCGGTTCCGGTTCCAATTTTAATTTTCTAAACATTAAGGTTCTAAACAAAAGAAATGACGTCACATTTTATGTTGGTATATAGAGCTCCAAGTATTTCCAAACAAAGATGACCTTGATAACTGACAGTCGATGCATGTTAGGTTAAAGTATTGTTTATAACATGGGTAATAAATATATTTGCTCTTCGGTATTTCAACTCTTTTTATTCTGAAAGTTCTTTTGCTATAGTTACAATTATTTACAACAATGGATACGATAGAAACTGAGCTCCTGGAGTAAACCAGATGTGAAATACCGAACGCAGCTAATATTGTAGATTTTTCAAGATGAGATTTGTTTGGAAATATTCAGAGCTACCAATATAAAATCTGACGTAACACTTTTCTAGTCAATATTCACAGACTATTGGTCAATTAGTAGTGAAAGTGGATCTAGTATCAACATAACCACAGTAAGAAATGGTTATGATAGCGCTGTTGGGAGAATGTCTTCAGAATGTTGAACTATTTTTTTATTTACCAGTAGAACCGAAATGTGGAACCGAAAAATACCGGTTCTTTTGAAAATTTATAACGGTTCGGGTTCTCATCTTAACATTAACACGGATTTTAGTAAGGGTTCCGATTCCGGTTTCGGTTCCATAAAAGTAATCGGTTCCGGTTCCGATTCCGGTTCTTTTGGGTTCCTGTTCCAGTCCCTGATTGAAATACAAGCATAAAAGGAGTCGAACTTCTTTGTATTTGTCGATATTATTTTATATATTTTCATGGCTTTTTGATTTTGTGATCGCAATTAAAAGTAATGTAGTATACTCTTGCGTAAACTGCATTAGAAGGCAAGTATTCCAGTTTAAAAATAAGAAAAGTCTTATTCTCTAAATTTACACCATGCCACAATATTGCTAATGTAATTATAAGGATGAATCTGTATGAACCTAATTCAGATATTAGAAGTTAAAGCATAAATAAATTATACATTATGCATTTTGTGCTTACGAAATATCGAATACAAAAATGTCTAGAGAATTAAAAATTGCGATTTACCGGGATTCGTATTCATATCTGTGTTTAACAAGGTCGGCCAGCCGACCTGCTGTAGGGCAAAATATAGGAAAGAGCGCGCAAGCCATATAATCAAGTAAATTTTAAGTTTTACGAATTGATATAACAATGTTAGAGCATTATTCATTGCAATTAATAGTTTATGGCGTTATGTTTCATATTAGTTATGATCTATTTTCTACATTATACCTGCAGCTTATTAGAAAAATTTAGAGGATGTATGTTATTTCAGCAAAGGTATTCTATAATTATATACATATATTGCTATTTCTAATGTAATATAAAGATGAATCTGTAAGTTCAAATGTTACATGTTTAGAGCATAAATACATTATGCGATCTGCGCTTACGTAATTTTGAATTATCGAATAGGTACAAAAATATTTAATTAAAAGTAAATACCTGCTTAACTAAAACATTGTTTACACTGTTTTACTTCCAATAATATATAAATTTATACATGGACAGTATGGATGTTTTTTATATAATAAAAAAGTGGTTGAATATTTCCCAGGGCCGGGTTTGCGGGCTCAGACTTCTGGTCTGGGAGCGGAAACACGACCCGAACTTAGTCCTCCGCACATTTCATTGTTTCGCCTTATTTCGTCATGTTTCATTCACTCTATTTTATCTTCCTTTATTTCATTCAACTTTACTTTTAATCATCCCATCCTATTTTTCAGTTTATCTTCAGTTCACTTTTCAGGCCATTTTGCTTACTTTTCTATTTCGACTATTTTATTACTTTCATTTTACTTTAACTTTACTTTACAGCACGGACTGGAACAGGAACCCAAAAAACCGGAATCGGAACCGGAACCGATTACTTTTATGGAACCGAAACGGGAATCGGAACCCTTACTAAAACCCGTGTTAATGTTAAGATGAGAACCCGAACCGTTATAAATTTTCGAAGGAACCTGTATTTTTCGGTTCCACATTTCGGTTCTACTGGTAAATAAAAAAAGTAGTTCAACATTCTACCAACAGCGCTACCATAATCATTGCTTACTAGGTTGATGTGATACTAGATCCACTTCAACTACTAATTGACCAATAGTAGTGTGTGAATTGACTAGAAAAGTGTTACGTCACATTTTATATTAGTAGCCTTGAATGTTTCCAAACAAACTTCATCTTGACAAGAATCTAGAATATTAACCACATTCGGTACTTCACATCTGTTTACTCCAAGAGCTCAGTTTCTATGGTATCCATTGCTGTAAATAATTGTAACTATAGCACTAGAGTTGCGCGAGTAAAAGAGTTGAAATACCGAAGAGTAAATATATTTATCAATTATCACCTATATTATAAACAATACTTTAACCTAACATGCATCGACTGTCAGTTATCAAGGTCATATTTGTTTGAAGATATTTGGAGCTATATACCAACATAAAATGTGACGCCATTACTTTTGCTTCCGGAACCCTTATGGAACCTAAAAAAAATCCTGGAACCGGAACCGAAACCTTAATGTTTAGAAAATTAAAATTGGAATCGGAACCGAAACCTTTAGTTTGAATTTTCAAGAACCGGAACCTATATTTGTAAAGGGTTCCAGTCTCTGCTTTACAGTTTATTTTCAGTTAATCTTTCAGTTATTTTTTAGTTTATTTTTTCAGTTTTAATTTTCAGTTTATTTCTCAGTTTATTTTTCTTTTATTTTTATTTTCAGTTTTATTTTTCCCCGCAAACAGTACCTATGTCTTTTCCGTTCCTATCCTATCCTAAGTCTCATTCCGTTCCTGGCAAGAATGCTCTATACCTCCCCGTGGTTCTTGCTGGACAATCTGTTTTATTTGTACCTTATAGAATAGACGGACTTATTTTTGTTGGTTATGCCATTTCAAAATTTTTGTACATACATTGACTGTTGCAATATTGAGTACAAAAAAATTAAGTCGACTAACTAGTGCTATGGGTAGGGTCGCCAATCTTCCCGGAATTCCGGGAATCTCCAGGAAAAAGGCTATTAGTTTTAAAAAACTCCGGGCTCCCGGATTGTAGTTAAAATCTCCCGGGATTTTTTTTCAGTAGTAAAAATTCTCGCCAAATTTTAAATGCATTTGTAAAGAATTTTATGAATTTATCGTCTCCAATCAAAAGGTATTAGCATGTTTAAACCATTAAGATTAAAACACTTGTTTAAATCATCAAACTAAGTTTTAAAATATTTATTTTTAAACATGTTTTAACCTATGTTTAAATTATTTTTTTGTAATTGTTTTAAAAAGGTCTATTTCAATACTTGAAAGAGAAAAAAAGTTTTAGATTCTTATACTGCATTTTCAAATTTAAATGCCCAATTTCCATCGAAAAAGTGTATATTATAAGTATAACAACTATAAATTATAAAATGAAAAAGGATAGAAGTAGATTGATTAAGTATTATTTAAATCTATTTTGGAAAATGAATTTTAAGATTGAAACTTGAAAACCAACTCTAATAGTAAAATAGTACCTACTAAGGAGAATAGAGGATTAGATTACATTGTATAAAATCAACCAATTTTGCTGCAACAACATTAAATTTTAAATGTCAAACATTTCTTTTCAGGTGTAGGACATTTAATAAAGAATAATTAAAGATGACCTTGTTACGTAAATGGTACAAAATAAACAAACAAAAATACCTGAAAATACTTCTCTTCAATGTGAACTTTAGCAATAGTCTTTGATAAATTAATTTAATTCGTACATTTCCTTTTTGTAATGGATACACTTGGAACGAATCTTATGAGGTTCACACATCTTTAATAATATTGTTAAAAATGCTTTTAAAAACTCTGTGTACTAGAATCTGCTCGCAGTGTAAAAAAGTACAATTTTAAGAAAGATGTCCATCGAGCTAAAAATAGTTTTGATATTTTACTGGTCTGTTAAATTTTACGGATTGTTAATTGACGTGCTTTTTAAAATACGAGGGCGACACTGAAAATTCTTAGAAAATCAAACAAGGACTAGTTTTAAAAAATTTAAATGATTTTATTTTTTTTTCAAAATATTCCTCTTTAACATCAAGACATTTTTGCATTCGATGAAACCAGTCCTTAAAGCAATGATGGCACTCTTCTTGAGAGACTTCAGAAACCAGGTTTTTGTAATGTTCCACTGCTTCATCTGATGACGAAAAAGTGATTCCACGCATTTGATCTTTAATTTTAGGACACAAAAAGAAATGGCAAGGTGCTAGGTCAGGGCTGTACGGTGGAGGGTCCATGGTGCTGACTTTTAGGGCAGCCATATACTCAGTTGTTACTTTTGCTTTATGCGACGATGTGTTGTCATGATGTAAGATTATTTTTCCTTTGGGGCGTTTTTCACGAACTTTTTCAAAGATTTGTGGTAAACCGACATTTAAAGTGCTTTTAAGTAAGGAGAAAATGAGAGTTCTATGACCACCCCCCCACTCCTGATCGTGACCTTGAACCTATCTCTCTCTAACACATGGTGACCTTGAATCTATCTCTGTCACCTAAACGTGGCAACACCGCATTCTCAAGGTCAGCAAATGGTGACCTTGAATCTATCTCTGTCACCTAAACGTGGCAACACCGCATTCTCAAGGCCAACAATATGACAACACCGCATTCTCAAGGTCATTCACCGCATTTTCAAGTTCATTAATATGACAACAATGTTTTGACCTTGAACTCAAGGCCACTCTTCAAGACCATCAATATGAACAATATGACAACAACGCAATCTCAAGGTCATGCAGGGTGAGTATTAAGAGATATTTGCCCCTGACCTGATTTATAGCGTTTAATTCAACCCTCTTTCATATTTTCAATGATAGCTGTATATTAGCCCATATGTATTAGATATTTTTAAACAACAAACACATACTTTTAATAAGATAGTGTTAATTTAAAAAAGTTCTTAACTTAATCGTAATTTTGTTTGAATTAGATTGTTGGGAATTATTATTTACAGTGATTTTTAATTTTTAGATAGTGTTAATTTAAAAAGGGTTTACTTTTTATTAAAATTTTGCTTCTTTTCAATTAATATAAAATTAATATCACACATTATTAATATAACACATAATTTAATTACGGTAATTAGATTTATATAATTAATATAACGTAAATAATCACATCCCCTCGAAGACAGTAACCAAAATGTTCATATGTATAGTTGGTTACCTACCCGAGGAGTGGGAGGTGGGTTCAGAACACCCAATTTTTATCTACAGCGCAACCCAGTATACATAGGAACATTTTGGGTAACCAAAATGTCTTCGAGGGGATGTGATTATTTACGTTATATTAATTATATAAATCTAATCATCGTAATTAAATTTATATAGTAATTATATAAATTTAATTACGGTATTTAGATTTATATAATTATGTGTTATAATTAAAAACGCTTAAAATTCCTTTTTGACGTTAAATGCAGTTATAATAATGGGATATCGCGCAACAGAGAAGAAAGAAAAAATAAGTTGCAGCCGTCTACACGTGTTTCACACTTATTAGTGATCATCAGGACGGCATAGCAGATGGAATAAATAAAAAAGCAACTAACTCAGAACGATGTAACAACACAAGGTTTCTCTGATAGCAGCCAACCGCACATTTGCAGTATCGGCCTGAAGACACTGAGTCACTGAGATCAGTGAGTATATAAGCAATAAAATGGATGGGTAGATGCAGGATTTCGAAACAATGCCTCTCTCACTGATGAGACCAATAGGTATGGTCGAAACAGCTGTATGAGAGTATTTTGTTTTGAAATCTTGCATCTCTCATTATTAATAATTATCTTTAATAATTATTTAAGAACTTAAATAACCAAGAATCCATCTATGTATTAATTTATACATCAATAGTTCAAGAATTAAAAAATGTATATATATATATATATATATATATATATATATATATATATATATATATATATATATATATATATATATACTATATATACAGATGGTTGTTGGTTTGATTGTTAATTGCTTTCAAAGAGGGAATGCGATTAGGGTTATTTTCAATGTGGGATTGACCTATTGCATTTTTTTCCCCCTCAGATCAGAGACTCCAGACATAAACAAACTGCAAAAAACTCTGTGCTACATGGAAATGGAACACATTTGTTAGTAAGTTTGTGATAGTTACAGAATACAGATATAATATAGGTGAATAAAAATTCATGTAAGTATTTTTAATTTTACCCTATATTTTAAATTATTATTATTGGGTACGCATTTTATTTACTCATTTGTTTTAATGCAAGTGCTATGTAATAAATAACTAATTTACAGGTGTGGAGTTTTCTCTTCTTCTTGGATCAACCATGTATTTAATTTGAATTGCATTATTCTGCGTTTACAGATTGGATCTACTATACCAATTATTTATTTCGTCAAAACTAAAGTCTGTAATGTGGAGAAATTACAAATTATTAAGAAACCAGAACTTTCAAATCTGTCACCTAAACAACGCATTTTCACGGTCAATAATATGATAACAATGTTTTAACCTTGAACTCAAGGCCACTCTTCAAGGTCATCAAACACCATTCAAGACCATGCTCAAGGTCATCAAACACCATTCAAGGTCAAGCTGTAGATATATATAGCAGGTCGCATGTATTGAAAATGCAAAATGTGTGTAGAAGCGAGCTTGCAGAATACGTGCCTGACAGAACGACTGTTATCATTTCGTAATTGGAAGGGTATACAAACTCCAAAATCTTTAGCTGAGGCCGGATTTGTCTATACGGGGCGTGAAGATAGAGTAGAATGTTTTTATTGCCGAGTGAACATTTTCAAATGGGAACCGTCGGATAATCCAATCGTAGAACACCTGAAATGGTCACCACATTGTGTGTTTGCAAACGTGTTAGCACCCATAAACGTTGAAAGTGGTAGAGACGTTTGCGGTTAAAAGTAACCAGATAGAACAGGGAAGATGTTACCAATCAAGGCAGTAATATTATTGGCAACCTTGTACGAGGGCGTAGTGTACATTGCAAAACTTCCAGATACAACAGCAGCCTTTATTTCATACGACTTCAATACGAGCGTTTGGTTTGGCATGCAACCGGTGACGTTGCAACAAATGGGAATGTTTAAACATGAAATCGGCAATAGAACGCAAGAAGTACGATTCAGGGTCAAATTCGTGTACCCAACATATACCATGGATAGCGAGTGGCAAACCCTCGGGAATAGTCCGGTGGAACAATGTAAAGTCAGCAGCGAAACGTGTTACGCTTTCGTGGCGACCTTGGGCACCCTGTTAATCGCAGTAATTGGTGTAAGCATGGGGACATATTGTATCGCTCGTTATCGTTACCACTAAAGACCATGACATTGTACTCCACCCGTCAACTAAGACCATGACCTGGGATCCCACCCCTCAACTCAGACCATGACCCTGGATCCCACCCGTCAACTCATTATATATAAACGCATACGCAAGAACACTTCAGTAGTACAGCATTTACGCAAGAACACTTCAGCGGTACAGCATCATGAACGTGGTAGAGGCAACCGTTTTAGTAACATTCGATTTCGAGGACGAGGACGATGAAATGCGAGACGAACAACTATATGGTGGGAACGTCGAGAAAACTATAGACCACCACAAAGAGGCATTCATTAAACGCGTCAAAGAGAAGCGTGTTCTTGAAGCTGGTTATCTGGTGTTTGCCCTAGTGACGTTTGCATATTCAATGGACTTAAATGGGGAAAGGATATGGTTTGACGGAAAAAGTGAGACAGCGCCGAAACAGTTGGAGGAGCCGTTTCACGAATGGTATGATGCAAATATAAAAATTCCTATAATGAGATGTGTAGAGGAGTATAATTCGGATAAGCTTCGAATGGAACATTTGTGTCGTTTCACCATCTTAATAGCGGAGAGTGAAAGTGCTGTTTATAGGCTAGTATAAGCCGGATAAGTTTCGAACAGAACATTTGTGTCGTTTCACCATCTTAATAGCGGAGAGTTAAAGTGTTGTGATGTTTATGTAGAGTCACAGAAACAGCCAGCGCATTATTTAGTGAAAAGTACGCCGAGGCTTAACTAATGTATTATTGAAATAAATGTACTCTGTAAACAAATACAAGGTGGTAAATTGTAAAAGATAAATGTACTCTGTAAACAAATACAAGGTGGTAAATTATAAAAGATAAATGTACTCTGTAAACAAATACAAGGTGGTAAATTGCATATGTATTTAGTTAAATAAACCATGCAAATATGTCCCATTATATCGTTTCATTTAAGACCGATCTCCGTCTCTTTTAGAGATTAATTTAACGATTAAATCAAAAGTGAAACTAAGATTTAAAAATTTCATACCATTTTAATTTCAATTAGACTCATACCTAACTATGAAAGCATGCAGATGAAAGGTGAACAAGACCGTAAGGGCAATAAGTGCAAATACAAGTACAAATGTTACATGTAGTTAGAACAAAAGAAATTCCTCAGACGAGAACAAAGAAATTCCACAGACATCGTTGAGAACAGATGAAACAAGGTCAACGAGATTGTATTTACACAGAAAGGAGTGGGGGGTGTAGATATATCTATAACTTCAAACTGCAGCACTCAGTTACAGTGAAAATGAATAACCAAAGTACACTAGAAAGATCGTAGCCGGAGGTCGACCGACCAGCGTCTCGGGGATCAAGTGTGTGGAGCGAAGATACGGAGATCCTCGGGGACGATGTTGGCAACGTAGAGGTAGACCTGGAGGAGGAAACGATGGAAGTGCTGGTACGTACCTAAATAAGTTAACAAAATTACTACAAAACACATAGGTATGAACCATATATATTTTTATTTTAATGTTCATAGCCCGAGATCAGCAACGTGGTGAGGTCACCGTGCCGCATAATTATGATGCAGCACGGGACGCCGGGAGGTACGAGAAGTGCAGGGCTTGCGCATAAGTAAGTGAGTTTATTGTAATAAAATTACTTTTAAATTTTACCCCGTGTTTTGCAGCAAGTTACGAAAAGTGCGAGTAAGTTAGTTATGTTTAGTTATGTATAACTGTGACCTCCCACTAACAATAACCCAGTCATCTTCCTATCCCGGTCGGGTTTGCATAACACGTCCTCGTCGTCCCGACTGGAAATCAGTATCGCGAACGTTAGTGGTAAAAGTTGACGTAAAAGCTTTATCGTTTGCCAGTGCGTTCCCGTTTACTGATTACTAAGAATATGCATGTATGTAGCTGCGGCGCGTCCTTCACCCGACGGGATGCCGTAGCCCGTCACCGAAGAGAAAGCTGCAGTGGACCGCTGGACTACCCATCCACGAGCGGTAAGTAACCATTCCTGTGAGGTTGTATGATGTGATACGAATATTTTGTTGATTACAGCTGGGGGAGCTTCGGATGCTGTAGGGAATACTGGTGCAGGACCTGTATCTAAGAAAGCGAAAAAAACCTCCCCGCAAGGTACGTGTACACATTGTTAACGGTTTTAGTGTTAGTGATCTGTGCAATTGTTTCAGTAAATACCTCCGCGACGGTGTATTGCGATGTGTGCAAGCTGTATGTTCCACGACATGGCTACGTTGGACATCTACGAAGCAACCGCCACAATCATCGTAATGCCGCGTCAGTGCAGTCGGAGGAAGTGGTGGTCCTGGAGACGGCTTTCAAGTCGCGTATAGCCAGTTATCGAGTCTCGGTGAGAAATCATCACATAAATCTCAGAGAATTTACTGATGAGACCCGCGAAAATGTGTTAACACTATTAGAAAGAAACGTTCAGCGCTTTCGTAGTGTGAAAGTCAATCTAGAAGTATTCGGAATGTACTTTTTGGAAAGTCAAAATTTGCACGAAATTAAGTCGTTTGATACGCAAAATGAGATTGTGACCGGGACTTCGAATCTGACCGATTTGTATGATGATTTCGTTGAGGTGCTGGATACGAAGATGTCGGACTTTAATGATCGGAACTCAGGTAATGAATAGTTACGGGTTACGATTCGATTGCTAATTGTAGGGTCCTTACAGGTTGGGTACTGGAGCAGCTGTTATTTATAGAAGTCAACGTCAATAAATACAACCCGCTACGTGCTTCCTCCTATGTTCCACTTCCGCCGTCGATACAACATAAAAGGGCTGTAATCAACGTGCAAAATAACGATCAGTGCTGTTTTGGTTGGGCCTTGGCGTCCGCTTTGTATCCGCCGAGGGGACGTGTCGACAGGACGACGTCGTATCCAAACTGTTTGATTTTGAAGGTATCACCTTTCCTGTCAAACTGGATGCTATTTCGAAATTTGAAGCGCGTAATCCACGCTTATCCATTAACGTGTATGGTTTGGAAGCTGTATTTAAAGACGGAGAAATGAAACAAGAAGTTGTAGGGCCTCTGCATTACTCTAAGCAAAAGAAAGAAGTACATGTAAATTTATTATTAATTTCTGATATGGAGGGTAATAGTCATTACTGTTGGATAAAAAACTTTTCGCGTTTGGTGTCGTCACAGTTGTCGGCTCACAATGGAGAAAAACACTTTTGTGACGGTTGCTTGCAGTATTTTCCAAGTGAAAGTAGATTAAAGCAACATACCCGTTTTGATTGCAATCATGTTTACACCAAGTTACCAACTATCGAATCCGTATGCGATAAATGGGGGCACGACCGGCCGGGTAATCTATTGAAGTGTGAAAATTTTCAAAAGCAACTTACAGTACCTTTGTCGTTTACGCGGATTTTGAAAGTGTGTTGAAACCTTTGGACACGGTTGAGCCGGATCCTAGTGGAAAATTTACCATGACATCGTACGAACACGAACCACATTAGTTTGCGTATTACATTAAGTGTTCCTACGATGACGCGTTATCTAAATTTGAATTGTACCGTGGTCCGAATGCAGCAAGTGAGTTTATGACGCGCTTAGAAGGAGATGTTAGAAGGTTGTATAAGGATCATTTAAAACATGTTCAAGACATGCGACTTTTATCGTGCCGACAAACTTTGAACAATGACAATGCAACCGTGTGTCATATTTGTAACAGACCCTTTGGTGAAAACGACGTTAAGGTGAAAGATCAGTCACCTCAGCGGAGAGTACCGCGGTGCGGCTCACTCCGTGTGCAATCTAATGTATCAAATTCCCGACTTCGTACCGATATTTTTCCATAATTTGACGGGATATGATTCACATCTATTCATAAAGCAATTGGCATTAGAAAAAGAAGCAATAGATGTGATTGCACTCAATAAAGAGAAATACGTTTCGTTTTCGAAACGGCTTTTGGTAGATGAAATTAGGAACGGGTCCCAACGACAACAGGTATGTCTTAAAATGCGCTTTCTGGACAGTTTACGATTTCTAAATTCTAGTTTGGATAAGTTGTCTCAAAATCTTCCGACCAGTGTTTGACTATTAAAACGTATTTTGGAGATGGGGTTAGCTTCGACTTACTGCGTCAGAAGGGTGTATTTCCCTATTCATACGTCGACAGCTTCTCCAAACTCGAACAGGACACGTTGCCGACGTATGAGGACTTTTTCGATCGTTTGACAGGGGAACACGTCTCTCGATCGCAGTATGCTCGCGCTGTGGAGGTGTGGAATACGTTTGGATGCACGACTTTGGGCGACTATTCGGATCTCTATTTGAAAACCGATGTCTTACTTTTGGTTGATGTATTTGAAAACTTTAGACGTGTATGTCTTGAAAATTACAAGTTAGATCCGGCGCAGTATTTTACTGCACCGGGTTTAAGTTGGGATGCTATGTTGAAACGCACGTCTGTAGAACTGGAGCTGCTCACGGATCTGGACATGCTCCATTTCTTTAAGAAAGGTATTCGGGGAGGTGTCAGTACCTGTGTTGGCAGGAAGTGTTTCGCGAATAATACGTTTCTTCCAAATTATGACGCGTCCAAGCCCCATTCTTTTATTATGTATCTCGATGCTACCAATCTCTACGGTTACAGTATGCGACAGTATCTGCCGCAGCGCGACTTTGAATGGCTTAGTCCGTACGAAATTGAACAGTTCGATCTAAATTCCGTGGCGGAAGACGCCGATATGGGCTACTTGCTGGAAGTAGATCTACACTACCCAACGCGGTTGCACGATTTACATAATGACTTTCCTTTCTGCCCCGAAACTCTGGTGCCGCCTACGGGAAACGCGCGTCACCCAAAATTAATTCCAAACTTGTTCGATAAAACGCGTTACGTTATCCACTATAGAAATTTAAAACAGTGTCTTAAGCATGGTTTAGAATTAACCAAAATTCATCGCGTATTAAAATTTCATCAGGCACCCTGGTTGACTTCCTATATTGATTTGAATACCACGTTACGTAATCAGGCAACTAACGAAGCGGACAGGGACTTCTTTAAATTAATGGTTAACAGTTTATTTGGCAAGACAATGGAAAATGTCGATAAAAGGGTGGACATTCGTTTGGTTAGTCATTGGGAACGTCATGGTAAAAAGCATGTATTCATCCGGGGCGTGATAGTTATCAGAATTTGGATCGTCTGTTAGAATTACTGCAAGCCGAAATGTAATTTTGGAACTCGTTTGTTGGTAGAACCGACGGTACTGATTAGTATTATCGCAGAGGCCCCCGGCTACGTTGACAACAGCCTTTTCTTTGTTATGAATTATTGTAAATAGTATTTATGCTTTGTAGTTTATAACCGTATATATTTCATGTATTTATTATGATATTGACTAATGTGAATAAATTATATACATCATACTCTGTGTTTCTGTAAAGGTAGAAGAAATAAAACACACTATTGATATCATAAAGTGATTTATTATTGTTTACTGCTTACATAAAATGATAGTTATATATTAACATTGCAACACACTGCATGCACTATACTACTTAATGCACTATATCACGTGCTGCTATATACGAGTTCTGGGTATTATCAAAGTCCAACCACTTGACTAAAACTTGATCTCCCTTTTTTTTAACACCTTCTCTACTAAAAATACTTCAGGATGTTTAGCCATCTGTAATTCCCCCATGTAGAAGCCTCCACGTATCTCTTCCCCGTTCGTGTCTTCCAAGATATACCTTATGGGATTGATTCGATTAACCTTTTTAATTTGAAAGATTTCGGTACTCCATGTGGGAGTATAACCTTTCGCAAACGCTTCCCGATGCTTGCTGATTCGCACGTGATCACCGACTGTGAATTTAGCACTTCGCAGGTCGGTGGTTTTCTGGAAATCGTAAACTGTTTGTAAAAGAATCTTGGCGTTGCTGTGGTTCACATCGATGGGTTAGTAGCCGGTGGTGCGGTGTACGGTATCGTTATATTGGTTAACAACCTTTGGTAATAACTGCAACCACTTATATGACCCTTGCATGGAAAATTCCTTCCACATCTTGTTTTTAAGAGTTCGGTTTACACGTTCTACCGGACTTGCTTTCATACTAGAAAAGGTGCTGTAATGGTTGATGTTGAAAGTTTGCATTAGCTTACGAAAATGCTGGTTGTAAAATTCCTTTCGCATATCCGTTTGTAAATTGTCGGGAGTACCTCCTGTTGATGTTAATAATTTTTTCATTGCTTTCGTGACGTCTTCACCGGTTTTTCGTTTAAGTTAACACGCCCAAACACGCTTGCTAAACATATTCAACAATACTAAAATATATCGAAAACCTTTATTTATTTTAGAATAGGGAATCATTTCCACAAGATCGGTCATGTACAAATCGTTCAAGCCTTTTACGATTACGCGTCTTCTTCGAAATCGTTTACGAGCAGGTTTATGCAATTCTTCAATTATTTGACGTTTGATACTCATTTAGAAAATGCTGGAACACTAATAACAGATTCAAAAATAAATATGTCCTTTGATCCAGGCTTCTTCGCCTTAAACTTATCCCCTTTCTTCAATGACACTCCGATGAGTGATTCGGCATAGTATAACGTATCGTTTAAAAAGATTTGCTCATCTGTGGGATAGTATTTGATTTGTTTAATGATACCTTTTGTTAGAGGAACGACATACTCGAAGTTGGTGGAGTTCAAAAGTGCATAACCGTTTTCATGATTGTATATTCCCATCATATACAACATTGTCTCGTAATGCACATTAGACACGTCTTCTAAAAGGAATACTTTTGCACGAGCGTCGAGTTTAACTTTGACAGGAGTTTTATGAAGATGTTTACCGAACTTATCCAGAGTCATCGTCGTGAGATACTGATGATATATGATGATATGGCTGACTAATAACAGCTTCGAACTAAAATGGGACGGCTGTAGACGGATATAGCAAACCTTTCGCCCTAATCGTATCACCTTTTCTCAATCATTTCCACAAGGTCCACCATGTACAAATCATTCAAGCCTTTTACGATTACGCGTCTTCTTCGAAATCGTTTACGAGCAGGTTTATGCAATTCTTCAATTATTTGACGTTTGATACTCATTTAGATAATGGTGAAACACTAATAACAGCTTCAAAAGTAAATATAGCCTTTGATCCAGGCTTCTTCACCTTAAACTTATCCCCTTTCTTCAATGACACTCCGATGAGTGATTCGGCATCGTATAACGTATCGTTTAAAAAGATTTGCACATCTGTGGGATAGTATTTGATTTGTTTAATGATGCCTTTTGTTAGAGGAACGACATACTCGAAGTTAATGGGGTTCAAAAGTGCATAACCGCCTTCATAGTTGTTTACTCCCATCATATACAACATTGTCTCGTAGTGCAAACTAGACACGTCTTCTAAAAGGAATACCTTTGCACGAGCGTCTAGTTTAACTCGGACAGGAGTTTTGTGAAGATGTTTACCGAACTTATTCAGAGTCATCGTGTTGAGGTAATGATGATATATGATGATATGGATGACTAATAAGAGCTTCGAAGTAAAATGGGGCGATTGCAGACGGATCTAGCGACTTAATTTTTACCTTAATCTTATCGCCTTTTCTCAAACGTCTCCCAATTAAGTTGGCAGCATGCCCAACTAGAATACCGTTTACATACATAATGCATGGTGGTGAGCTGCAAACTGCTTGTACAATCCCTTCTGTAAACGGTATTGTGTATTCCCGTTTACTGTTGCTGCCTTTCAAATTGTAATATTTCGTTAGATCGGCAATAGTAGGTTCGCTCGACCCAGGCTCGGAGTCCGCCCACATATACATCATTGTTGTGTACCTTACATTTTGTATATCTTCTAATAAGTATACTCTCGAACGAGTGTCGAGTTTCACTCGGACAGGGGTTTTGTGAAGATGTTTATCGAATTTATCGAGCGTCATGAGTGCACTAACGTTAGCAGTATTATGAAACGAATCGATACGCGTGTGATGATTTATTCGATAATTTTAGCAGCTCTCAATTCATCGATAATATATATGATTTCATTAGTGTGACCGGTGTGACCGGTGTGACCAGCCGATTTTGAACTTAAAAGGAGTCTCAATCTGTCCACTAATTTATTAGGATCTTTCCAATGTATAAATTCCACCTGTTTATTATTATAGTTGAGAACGCGCATCACCACCGTCTTGGTAATGTGCGAGTTTTCGATCGCGTGACCAGTAGGTGTAGTAGTAGGTGTAGACTCGCTTCGAAATCTTGCTCCAGGAGTAGTTAGAAGGGGTCTAACTATAGTTGAATATTTCTTTCCGGTTCGGTTTAGCTGTGCACCCTCAATGTAACCTCTTCTGGTAGCATTGGTACGTGTAAGAAGGTCCTTATACTTCTGCAAGTCTGATTGGGTGTATCCAATAGGTGCTTTTTTAAATACTAATTCGTAAAAACCAGGAGTGCCTGTATATTTAAAAATTGTGCCTGAGGGTTTTTTAATAATAAAGTCGTTCTCGTCAAAAGTGAGTACGGCGTCTCCGATTAGGTACTGGTGTGATTCCGGATGGAATCGTACTCCATAATGATGATCGAACTCGTTCTTAGTATCCTTGAACATGTTTTCCATAAACATTTTAGCTCTACCAGAAAAGGTCTCATCTATGTAAGTTTGGAATTCCGGACTGAATCCAACAGCAGCAAGTTGTTCTTTCAATTGATTCAATGTTGGGATCCCAGATTCTTCCAGGACTTCTGTTTCAAAAACTGAGATATCATGTGAGGGAACGCTAGTAGTGCGCATTCTTTGGGCGATAGGTGATGGTTCGTGAGGTATTCGTCTTGCGGGTGGAAGTCGTTTATAAAAATTTTTTGGGGTCGAGTTAGGTATGGGAGAAGACACTTCCGTTTTTAAGGGTTCTTCTTTCGGAGTTAATAATTCCGTTTTAACTCCGGTTATAAACTCACGCAATGGTTGAGTGATAGGTTGATAGCGGCTTTGTAGTTCCACTTCTGGCCGTGCAATTTCAGACTTGAGACTTTTGTATTTCTGCTTAACATGACGTCGTGCTTTAACCAAGTCTTCTGCTACACGCTTGTCCATGTTTACTAAAACGTTTAGTTCGTGTCTTCGGTATTTATGGTGAAGTAACAGTCGAAACCTTTTCGATAACGTCCCCCATTAAGTGGATAATCTTTGTCGATTACTAAAAAGCCATATTGCTCCTTCCAACAGTGTAAACACAAGTGTTTAAACGCATCAAAAGTCATATCCCCGCTAACATGATCGTTAAATATGTGTTTTAAGTTAGTATTATTCTGCTTAAACACGACAATGAGATTTGATTTATCTCTTACGAGTTGTTTAGGTATCGCAGAATATGTCTGACATAAATAAAAACAATCGATGTGTTTATGTCTCCCGAAGCAGAAGTAATCACGTATGGTGCTTTGACTATCGCAAACTACATCATCGAAGATAATAACCGAGTTTTGGTTTGCATCCTTAGGCGGTAATATAGTTTCAGAAGAATCGTATTCGAAATAACCGATGGGTAATGACCGAAACAGGTCGCGCAGATATGCGTATTTCGGTTGATAAAGAGATTTACTATAGACATATACGTTTTCGAAGCGTAAACCGTTTGGATGTTCTAGTAAACTTATCATTAGGTTGGTTTTACCACATCCGGAACTGCTTACTATTATACCGCGTTTGCATCCTGCACCCCAACAATACGCTATGTTTAAAAACTTGTGGCGTCGGTGAACAGTTATCCCGATTTACAACCGGTAATCTGTGCCTCTGATGCACCAACTTTAGCTGCTCCATGTAGGACACGTTGTGAGGGAGGAGCACACGTGTGTTGCGGATAATCGTCAATCAACTAGTAAGGGGAAGGGAGTGATCAACACTCTCATTAATAAGTTACCGTTAGAATTACATTTACCAGGGTATAACTACTGCGGACCTGGCACCCGTTTACATCAAAGGCTTGCTCGTGGAGACAAAGGAATAAACCCGTTGGATGAAGCTTGTAAAGAGCACGATATATGTAGTCTGTTCAAAAACTAACGATCATGGTGAACGTCATTAAGCCGATAGTATATTAGGACATAAGGCGTGGACTAGGTTTCGTTCTAAGGACGCTCGTTTTGGAGAGAGAGCGGCTGCACTTACTGTGGCCTGAATTATCTGGAAAAAGAAAATTGAGTATGGGTGTTCGACGACGATCTAAGGTGAAAAGAAGGGGTACTTTAACGTTCAACAACGCCATCAAATTAGCTAGAAAACGTATTGGTGGTAAAGTAAAAAAGTTATCTTTAAAACGGTCTGCTCGTCTTGCCCTAGCGGCCTTGAAACGTAAACGTATCATTGCTCCCAAAGGTCGGATTATACCTATTCCCAAGCAAGGTGGTTTCCTACCGCTGATTCCTTTATTTGCCGCTCTCGGAGCTATAGGCTCGTTAGGAACTGGAGCAGCTTGCGGTTGCCAAAGCAGTGAATGAAGCAAAAGCAGCGAAATCAGCGCTCGAAGAAACGAAACGACACAATATAGCGATGGAGCAAGCGCCTGTAGGAAAAGGATTATATTTGAAACCGTACAAAAAAGGATTAGGATTGTATTTACGACCTCCAAAAAACTACCCTTAAAGCTACCACACCGACCACTGACCAATATCTATCTGTCAAAGTACGTAAACGAGTTAAAAATTCCATACTTCAGAGGTATTTTTATGCGAAACGGGTTACCGAAACGTATCCGTAAAAACGAATGTGGAATTGTGAATTTGGATGATACAGATGGGGAAGGTACGCATTGGACATCGTATGTTAAACGTGGTCGAAATATATTATACTTTGATAGTATTGGACAGTTAAAACCCCCACTAGAACTCCTTCATTACTTTAAAAGTGATGGTAGCTTAAACGTTATTAGTTACAACTACGATGCTTTTCAGAAGCTAAATTCGTACAATTGTGGACATTTAGCGCTGAACTTTTTATATGAAAACACTCCTTAACATTTCCTCAGTCTTACTGGGAATGTTGAGATGTCTCAAACATTCATCTTCTCCGCTACGTCTGTTTTAACTTCTCCTTTTAACCCTCCCATATATTTGGATCCTACAAAACAATGAGTTATGCGTTTGACAAATTTCGAAACGTTTAATACTATTCCGAACGTAACGGATAAAAACAACGTATTTAAAATGGGAGAAAGAATAATAAAGATACCTACTGGATCATATGAGCTTACTGATATAGCTCAATACATTAATTCTCAAGTAAACGGTGAGTCTGTTAACATCGATCCGAATCATAATACCCTAAGATCGATTATAAAAGCCGATCACGACATTGACTTTACAGTTGAACACTCTATCGGAACATTGTTAGGGTTTAAGAATAGAATCTTAAAAGCTAAGGAACGTCACATATCTGATTTTCCAGTTAAAATTATCAAGGTTAACTCGCTAATGATAGAATGTAATATAATAACAGGAAATTATATTAATGGTACACCTTTCCTTGTGATACATCAATTCTTCCCCAGTGTTCCTCCTGGATTCAAAATAATAGAAGCACCTGAGACTGCACCCTATTTACCAATTAATGTCAATACTATTTCAAACATTACCCTTAAAATATTGGATCAAGACGGGGATTTGGTTAATTTCCAAGGGGAAACCGTGACGATAGGACTTCATTTGAAGAGCGTGGATGATGGTGTTCAAATATAACACTCCTCGACGTTGCACTGATCGCTCTGGCTATAAAAGATCGTGTTGGAAGCGGAAAATGGTTAGTCAGGCATCGGTCGCTACTCAACTGACAAGGGGTAACCGCTTATTCTTGCAAACCTTAGGCTTTGTTATCCCAAAATGAATGTGCTAAATGTAAACGAAAAAGTGCTCGTCGATAACTCGATTGTTGGAGCTGAATTTCACACTCACCAACCTTATACCACTCGTTTTGAGAATAATGATGAAATTCGAATACCTATTCAAGAGGATATGTCTACTTTGCCTTCGCGTAGTTATCTATATGTGGAAGGTACTGTACTGAAAGAAGATGTTAAACCATCAGCGAGTGGTAAATTTATAAACAATGGTATTGCATATCTTTTTAGTGAGATTCGGTACGAAATGAATGGAGTTGTGGTGGATTCGGTAACAAAAGTTGGTCTAACAACCACCATGAAAGCTTACCTTTCCCACAATTCGAATGAGAGCGTTAAGTTACAAAACGCTGGTTGGTTTCCGGATGGTACCAGCACCTTGCTAGATAGTAAAGGTAATTTTTGCGCCTGCATACCTTTATCAACACTGTTGGGGATTTTAGAAGACTATGGAAAGATTATTATGAATATTCGTCAAGAATTGGTATTAATTAGAAGCAATTCCGATGTCGATGCCCTAATATCCACCGATGTTAATGAAAAGCTTAAGGTTAACTTGCAAAAAATATATTGTAAAGTTCCACATATTCAACCGGGATTAGCGGAAGAATTATCATTAACAAAATATACTGAGAAAAATATTGACACTCAAGTGGCATTTAGAAGCTGGGAAACACATATTTACCCCGCTGTACCGCAAACGGATAAGCACAGTTGGTCTATTAAAACATCGACCAGTCTGGAAACTCCCTGTTACGTTATCATAGGGTTTCAAACCGATCGTGATGGTCAGTTGCAGAAAGATATGAGCGCATTCGACGCCTGTGATATTCAAAACGTGACGGTATTTTTAAATACGGAAAGATATCCTTACGATCAATTAAATATTAATTATGGTGAAAATCGATTATACGAAATGTATGCTAACTTTCAACGATCGTACTATGATAAACCCAACGAACCTCTACTGGCTCCTGATAGATTTAAGGCACTTACACCTCTAATCGTCATCGACTGTTCGCGACAGAAAGATTCCTTGCTAGGGAAAGCTGTCGTTCTTCGAGTTACTTTCGAAACTCACAAAAGCATTCCAGCGAACACTACTGCTTACTGTCTCATTTTGCACGATCGTGTATTTACGTATAATGCATTGACGAAGCAAGTACGTCAACTGTAAAGGAAATCGTTATATACGTCCAAGGACCTGTTACCTTTATTAGTATAGTCGCACGCTTCGATCATGCTTGTTATCGATGTGCAAGGTTTCAAGACTTCAGAAAAAGACTGCACCCAAGGAATTAGCCGTGTTTGATGGACATCGTGTGTCTCACTACGTTTTCAAACCTCCGTTCGCCTTTCGCAACTTACCACCCACGTTTCGTCAACAAGCTACTTGGTTAATGCATAATCATCATTGTCTCGATTGGAATGAAGGATTCACTCCTCCCTTTATGCTTCCTGTAATTCTGCAACGCTTGACTCAGCAGGCGGATACCGTTTGCGTGAAGGGATCTGAAAAGAGCAACTACATTCGACGTTTCGTATCACAACCGGTGGTGGAGTTACCAGAGGAACCAGCTCTACAGGCTATGCTTCCATCATGCTTTTATCATCATCATTCACTGTGCTATTGTGCATTAAGTAATGTATACTACTTACATAAAACTCATGTAATGGATTTTTCAGAATAAAGTTTTTAAATTCTTTAATGGTTTTATTAAAACAACATAATATGATTACAACTATTTATTCATTGTCTATTACAAACTTATATAACTATTCACAATTGAATATATAACAATTACTACCCTTTAATTCCCAATCCAGATAACGCACCAAACCCTCAGGAAAACCGGCAGCAAGGTTGTCACGTGCACGTTCAGTTGCAGCAATCCATTCACTATACGGTGTAACACATTTACATTTGAAAAGAATGAAATCACATTTATCAGGCAACAAGTTAATAGTATGACGATGTTGGAACAAACCATGTTCTGTACATGTGGAATTTTGTATATTTATAAGTTTACCCTTTTTTAACAAATAATGGACTTCTACACCTGCACACGAAGTGTATCGATAATCGTTTTCACTACGTATAACCACAGTGTTCGACAGTTTAGCTCTTTCGATTAACAACCCGGTATTGTGCGTTTTATAACGCGAAAATTTAATTTCACCCTTATCTGTTGTTTCAAGAATCCAGTAATGTTGCCAACCCACTTTGATTGAACCCATTTCTGTAACTGAGGGTAAGCGACTGACGTCACTATTTAAACTATACCCCCACCACTTTTAAAACGTGTATTGTAGATACCCTCTCTATACTTTTCTTTCAAAACTGTAGCGATTACATTTTCCACGTAGCTTATTCGTCTCTGAAATCGTACCCTATCCCTTGCTATTATCTCCCATTGACTTCTGCGTGCTTGACGATGTGCATACTCCCATGTTAACATGTAATGCATTTTGTTTTTACTTTCATCAAATGTCACTAAACCACCCATTTAATCCCTCCTCTATTAAGTCTTATGCAAAGTCCCTTAGATGTTGCTCAATGAGCTTTTTTACCAAACACTCATCACAAATCACACCTCTAATGAAGTCTTGACACAACTGCACGCCTTTTCTATATCGTTGTGCTAACTCTTGACAATATTCTGGACTGGATATCCCCGTACCATGAACAGCTTCGTGTGCCGCATCCTCCTCTAGCGCTTCTAATTCACACCGTAGTTTCACCACAGCATTCAGTTTATCAATAGCTTTGCTTGATACGTCTTCACTGTTACGCGTCTCCATTGTATTTCACTACGTTACACCTAGACCATGTGTTCTTATATTCACCCGCTCCCCACCCTTTCCCCTCTTCATTCTTCCATTACGCAATACACCTTTTGACTTCCAGATCCACTATTACCTTTTCTGGTAGATAATGCACAACTTCTAGCATTCCAAACACGTTCGGGATTTGCATTTTCATTAATGGTTCCAATATGTTTGTGATGTTCACTATGCAGTCACCCGGCATGTCTACAACACCATCTATTATGCAATGGTAGAAATTGAAAAATTAAAAACCCTTCAGAAGCTTTAATCGATATGTTAGTAACGGTATTAACTGCCACAGCTCATATAAGGACTCCCACGCTAAATACAATTCATCATCTCCTGCATCAGTTATCTTTATGATTTTTGTTTTATCGTAATTTTTGTTAACACGCTCAAACGAGATAGTTTTTGTACCAATTTTCAAAGGAACCCCGACCTCTTCTCCTGCTTTAAAGTACTTATTAATGACTCCTTCATTGGTTATTAACGCGTTCCACTCCGTTTCATCAAACAGCATACACTGATTCTTCACTCCAGCTACTTTTATTACAGGAGTGAATCCCAAATGAGCACATAATCCAACAAATACAACTTTACTTTTTGATTTGTTTAAATAAAACACTGATTGATTCACTAGCGGTGCCCAATTAGCATCCTTAGGAAGCTCGTTTGGAGCCATCAACTGCTTTTCTAGAGCTTGCGCTTTCGCATTTTCAATTGATTTAGCGAGGCTTTCCATTGTAACACTGCACTGTACACTGCAACTGCAAACGCTTTACTCTTCCCATACATGCAACCTGCACTATATATATATATATATATATATATATATATATATATATATATATATATATATATATATATATCTACAGCTTGACCTTGAATGGTGTTTGATGACCTTGAAGAGTGGCCTTGAGTTCAAGGTTAAAACATTGTTGTCATATTATTGACCGTGAAAATGCGTTGTTTAGGTGACAGATTTGAAAGTTCTGGTTTCTTAATAATTTGTAATTTCTCCACATTACAGACTTTAGTTTTGACGAAATAAATAATTGGTATAGTAGATCCAATCTGTAAACGCAGAATAATGCAATTCAAATTAAATACATGGTTGATCCAAGAAGAAGAGAAAACTTCACACCTGTAAATTAGTTATTTATTACATAGCACTTGCATTAAAACAAATGAGTAAATAAAATGCGTACCCAATAATAATACTTTAAAATATAGGGTAAAATTAAAAATACTTACATGAATTTTTATTCACCTATATTATATCTGTATTTTGTAACTATCACAAACTTACTAAGAAATGTGTTCCATTTCCATGTAGCACAGAGTTTTTTGCAGTTTGTTTATGTCTGGAGTCTCTGATCTGAGGGGGAAAAATGCAATAGATCAATCCCACATTAAAAATAACCTTAATCACATTCCCTCTTTGAAAGCAATTAACAATCAAACCAACAACCATCTGTATATATGTATATATAAGGTTGCCTAAAAGCACGCGTTCTGCATTTAACGTCAAAAAGGAATTTTAAGCGTTTTTAATTATAACACATAATTATATAAATCTAAATACCGTAATTAAATTTATATAATTACTATATAAATTTAATTACGGTGATTAGATTTATATAATTAATATAACGTAAATAATCACATCCCCTCGAAGACATTTTGGTTACCCAAAATGTTCCTATGTATACTGGGTTGCGCTGTAGATAAAAATTGGGTGTTCTGAACCCACCTCCCACTCCTCGGGTAGGTAACCAACTATACATATGAACATTTTGGTTACTGTCTTCGAGGGGATGTGATTATTTACGTTATATTAATTATATAAATCTAATTACCGTAATTAAATTATGTGTTATATTAATAATGTGTGATATTAATTTTATATTAATTGAAAAGAAGCAAAATTTTAATAAAAAGTAAACCCTTTTTAAATTAACACTATCTAAAAATTAAAAATCACTGTAAATAATAATTCCCAACAATCTAATTCAAACAAAATTACGATTAAGTTAAGAACTTTTTTAAATTAACACTATCTTATTAAAAGTATGTGTTTGTTGTTTAAAAATATCTAATACATATGGGCTAATATACAGCTATCATTGAAAATATGAAAGAGGGTTGAATTAAACGCTATAAATCAGGTCAGGGGCAAATATCTCTTAATACTCACCCTGCATGACCTTGAGATTGCGTTGTTGTCATATTGTTCATATTGATGGTCTTGAAGAGTGGCCTTGAGTTCAAGGTCAAAACATTGTTGTCATATTAATGAACTTGAAAATGCGGTGAATGACCTTGAGAATGCGGTGTTGTCATATTGTTGGCCTTGAGAATGCGGTGTTGCCACGTTTAGGTGACAGAGATAGATTCAAGGTCACCATTTGCTGACCTTGAGAATGCGGTGTTGCCACGTTTAGGTGACAGAGATAGATTCAAGGTCACCATGTGTTAGAGAGAGATAGGTTCAAGGTCACGATCAGGAGTGGGGGGGTGGTCATAGAACTCTCATTTTCTCCTTACTTAAAAGCACTTTAAATGTCGGTTTACCACAAATCTTTGAAAAAGTTCGTGAAAAACGCCCCAAAGGAAAAATAATCTTACATCATGACAACACATCGTCGCATAAAGCAAAAGTAACAACTGAGTATATGGCTGCCCTAAAAGTCAGCACCATGGACCCTCCACCGTACAGCCCTGACCTAGCACCTTGCCATTTCTTTTTGTGTCCTAAAATTAAAGATCAAATGCGTGGAATCACTTTTTCGTCATCAGATGAAGCAGTGGAACATTACAAAAACCTGGTTTCTGAAGTCTCTCAGGAAGAGTGCCATCATTGCTTTAAGGACTGGTTTCATCGAATGCAAAAATGTCTTGATGTTAAAGAGGAATATTTTGAAAAAAAAATAAAATCATTTAAATTTTTTAAAACTAGTCCTTGTTTGATTTTCTAAGAATTTTCAGTGTCGCCCTCGTATTTTAAAAAGCACGTCAATTAATAATCCGTAAAATTTAACAGACCAGTAAAATATCAAAACTATTTTTAGCTCGATGGACATCTTTCTTAAAATTGTACTTTTTTACACTGCGAGCAGATTCTAGTACACAGAGTTTTTAAAAGCATTTTTAACAATATTATTAAAGATGTGTGAACCTCATAAGATTCGTTCCAAGTGTATCCATTACAAAAAGGAAATGTACGAATTAAATTAATTTATCAAAGACTATTGCTAAAGTTCACATTGAAGAGAAGTATTTTCAGGTATTTTTGTTTGTTTATTTTGTACCATTTACGTAACAAGGTCATCTTTAATTATTCTTTATTAAATGTCCTACACCTGAAAAGAAATGTTTGACATTTAAAATTTAATGTTGTTGCAGCAAAATTGGTTGATTTTATACAATGTAATCTAATCCTCTATTCTCCTTAGTAGGTACTATTTTACTATTAGAGTTGGTTTTCAAGTTTCAATCTTAAAATTCATTTTCCAAAATAGATTTAAATAATACTTAATCAATCTACTTCTATCCTTTTTCATTTTATAATTTATAGTTGTTATACTTATAATATACACTTTTTCGATGGAAATTGGGCATTTAAATTTGAAAATGCAGTATAAGAATCTAAAACTTTTTTTCTCTTTCAAGTATTGAAATAGACCTTTTTAAAACAATTACAAAAAAATAATTTAAACATAGGTTAAAACATGTTTAAAAATAAATATTTTAAAACTTAGTTTGATGATTTAAACAAGTGTTTTAATCTTAATGGTTTAAACATGCTAATACCTTTTGATTGGAGACGATAAATTCATAAAATTCTTTACAAATGCATTTAAAATTTGGCGAGAATTTTTACTACTGAAAAAAAATCCCGGGAGATTTTAACTACAATCCGGGAGCCCGGAGTTTTTTAAAACTAATAGCCTTTTTCCTGGAGATTCCCGGAATTCCGGGAAGATTGGCGACCCTACCCATAGCACTAGTTAGTCGACTTAATTTTTTTGTACTCAATATTGCAACAGTCAATGTATGTACAAAAATTTTGAAATGGCATAACCAACAAAAATAAGTCCGTCTATTCTATAAGGTACAAATAAAACAGATTGTCCAGCAAGAACCACGGGGAGGTCTAGAGCATTCTTGCCAGGAACGGAATGAGACTTAGGATAGGATAGGAACGGAAAAGACATAGGTACTGTTTGCGGGGAAAAATAAAACTGAAAATAAAAATAAAAGAAAAATAAACTGAGAAATAAACTGAAAATTAAAACTGAAAAAATAAACTAAAAAATAACTGAAAGATTAACTGAAAATAAACTGTAAAGCAGAGACTGGAACCCTTTACAAATATAGGTTCCGGTTCTTGAAAATTCAAACTAAAGGTTTCGGTTCCGATTCCAATTTTAATTTTCTAAACATTAAGGTTTCGGTTCCGGTTCCAGGATTTTTTTTAGGTTCCATAAGGGTTCCGGAAGCAAAAGTAATGGCGTCACATTTTATGTTGGTATATAGCTCCAAATATCTTCAAACAAATATGACCTTGATAACTGACAGTCGATGCATGTTAGGTTAAAGTATTGTTTATAATATAGGTGATAATTGATAAATATATTTACTCTTCGGTATTTCAACTCTTTTACTCGCGCAACTCTAGTGCTATAGTTACAATTATTTACAGCAATGGATACCATAGAAACTGAGTTCTTGGAGTAAACAGATGTGAAGTACCGAATGTGGTTAATATTCTAGATTCTTGTCAAGATGAAGTTTGTTTGGAAACATTCAAGGCTACTAATATAAAATGTGACGTAACACTTTTCTAGTCAATTCACACACTACTATTGGTCAATTAGTAGTTGAAGTGGATCTAGTATCACATCAACTTAGTAAGCAATGATTATGGTAGCGCTGTTGGTAGAATGTTGAACTACTTTTTTTATTTACCAGTAGAACCGAAATGTGGAACCGAAAAATACAGGTTCCTTCGAAAATTTATAACGGTTCGGGTTCTCATCTTAACATTAACACGGGTTTTAGTAAGGGTTCCGATTCCCGTTTCGGTTCCATAAAAGTAATCGGTTCCGGTTCCGATTCCGGTTTTTTGGGTTCCTGTTCCAGTCCGTGCTGGAAAGTAAAGTTAAAGTAAAATGAAAGTAATAAAATAGTCGAAATAGAAAAGTAAGCAAAATGGCCTGAAAAGTGAACTGAAGATAAACTGAAAAATAGGATGGGATGATTAAAAGTAAAGTTGAATGAAATAAAGGAAGATAAAATAGAGTGAATGAAACATGACGAAATAAGGCGAAACAATGAAATGTGCGGAGGACTAAGTTCGGGTCGTGTTTCCGCTCCCAGACCAGAAGTCTGAGCCCGCAAACCCGGCCCTGGGAAATATTCAACCACTTTTTTATTATATAAAAAACATCCATACTGTCCATGTATAAATTTATATATTATTGGAAGTAAAACAGTGTAAACAATGTTTTAGTTAAGCAGGTATTTACTTTTAATTAAATATTTTTGTACCTATTCGATAATTCAAAATTACGTAAGCGCAGATCGCATAATGTATTTATGCTCTAAACATGTAACATTTGAACTTACAGATTCATCTTTATATTACATTAGAAATAGCAATATATGTATATAATTATAGAATACCTTTGCTGAAATAACATACATCCTCTAAATTTTTCTAATAAGCTGCAGGTATAATGTAGAAAATAGATCATAACTAATATGAAACATAACGCCATAAACTATTAATTGCAATGAATAATGCTCTAACATTGTTATATCAATTCGTAAAACTTAAAATTTACTTGATTATATGGCTTGCGCGCTCTTTCCTATATTTTGCCCTACAGCAGGTCGGCTGGCCGACCTTGTTAAACACAGATATGAATACGAATCCCGGTAAATCGCAATTTTTAATTCTCTAGACATTTTTGTATTCGATATTTCGTAAGCACAAAATGCATAATGTATAATTTATTTATGCTTTAACTTCTAACATCTGAATTAGGTTCATACAGATTCATCCTTATAATTACATTAGCAATATTGTGGCATGGTGTAAATTTAGAGAATTACAAGACTTTTCTTATTTTTAAACTGGAATACTTGCCTTCTAATGCAGTTTACGCAAGAGTATACTACATTACTTTTAATTGCGATCACAAAATCAAAAAGCCATGAAAATATATAAAATAATATCGACAAATACAAAGAAGTTCGACTCCTTTTATGCTTGTATTTCAATCAGGGACTGGAACAGGAACCCAAAAGAACCGGAATCGGAACCGGAACCGATTACTTTTATGGAACCGAAACCGGAATCGGAACCCTTACTAAAATCCGTGTTAATGTTAAGATGAGAACCCGAACCGTTATAAATTTTCAAAAGAACCGGTATTTTTCGGTTCCACATTTCGGTTCTACTGGTAAATAAAAAAATAGTTCAACATTCTCCAGACATTCTCCCAACAGCGCTATCATAACCATTTCTTACTGTGGTTATGTTGATACTAGATCCACTTTCACTACTAATTGACCAATAGTCTGTGAATATTGACTAGAAAAGTGTTACGTCAGATTTTATATTGGTAGCTCTGAATATTTTCAAACAAATCTCATCTTGAAAAATCTACAGTATTAACTGCGTTCGGTATTTCACATCTGGTTTACTCCAGGAGCTCAGTTTCTATCGTATCCATTGTTGTAAATAATTGTAACTATAGCAAAAGAACTTTCAGAATAAAAAGAGTTGAAATACCGAAGAGCAAATATATTTATTACCCATGTTATAAACAATACTTTAACCTAACATGCATCGACTGTCAGTTATCAAGGTCATCTTTGTTTGGAAATACTTGGAGCTCTATATACCAACATAAAATGTGACGTCATTTCTTTTGCTTCCGGCACCCTTATGGAACCTAAAAAATTCCAGAACCGGAACCGGAACCTTAATGTTTAGAAAATTAAAATTGGAACCGGAACCGAAACCTTTATTATGAATTTCCAAGAACCGGAACTGGAACCGGGACCTATATTTGTAAAGGATTCTAGTCCCTGATTTCAACTGCTATAAGCGGGCGCCCGGGCGGCCAGGCAGGTCTTGACGGTCCTTGGTATGAAACAAGTTACGGTAACAGATAACGAAGTGCTGCGCTGTAACGACGTCTAGAACACAGATCGTAGGTGGTAGATTATCTCATGAGTTTCAAAGTAACTACCTATACTAGATCGGCTGGCCGACCCAGTAAACTTTAAATTCAAATCTCGCTAAATAATTATCGGGTATGAACACTAAACTTTTACATTACATTTTAATTATTGTAATTTAATTATTACTTATTTAATTTAATTGTAATTTAATATTTAGTCTTTCTTAGTATTTAAAATATAAAATAAAGATAAAAATATTTATTTTACAGAAAATAATGATTTTTCTTTGTAGTACCATTTGGCATGGCCCAGCCGACCCTGACGCCTGCCCTCTATCTGTAATAAAGAATGTTCGTGGGGGTATTGGGACGCGTTAATAAATATAGATGACGTTGCATAACATCAAAATAGCTTCTGTAGCAGCTATGATATAATACAGTTCTATGTCAATGCTTTTAATTAAATGTTAAGGAGACAATCAGCTTTTGACATTTACCAAACAATTTTAAGAGTGCTCGCCAGCAACTTTTAGTCATTGGGTGTCGCCAAAGATTGATCTGTTGCAGCAAATTGTTAAAAGAAATTATGCGGTAGCTCTGTTGCTATATGCATAATCATCAGTACAGTAAACATATTATTCAGGGAAATCTATGAATGACAATTCCATTTTGCTGGCATTTAAAAAATTATAAAATCTAAATATTCTATTCAGAATTGCCATAAGTATTAACACGAATATTAGATTTACCCCTTTATTCTGTAAGAGTTCGTTGACAAGATAACGTAAGTTAAAATATCGAAGTTCGTTATAATATCGAAAGTCGTTATTTTTGTATTCTGTAAGACAAATTCTTACGAAAATCGTTATCACGCAATCGATATTTTAACGAAAGCTTCTGAGGTATCGTTACGCGGGAGCTGAATGTTATAATTTGAATGAATTCAAACGCGGTTCAATTAGAAATCAGGTTTTAAATTAAATTTTAGAAGAATGATTGGTTTATGTATAAAACTTTAAATCGGTTTATTTGTAAAACCCATTATATGCGGTTTTTCACAGAAAACGAGAATTCTTGTAATTTTCATTCGATATCGTTAGGCATGTGGTTTTTATTTTGTAAAATTAGTTTTATTTTGTATTTTACTTTAAAGATTTTTAAAATACTGAGAAAGAAAAAATGAGAATTGAAATTTATAGAGGAATGAATTACGATCTGGCCTGCATTTGCAACTTCCGTTTTTTGCGCAAAAGTTTAACACATGTATCTTAAAAAGGTTTTTCTGTTTACTTTTTGTAGTCCTTCACAAAAATACGGACAAATTCTTGTAATTTTCATTCCTAGTTCAGTACCTTTAAGCTTACGGGTTTCGATTGTATTTAGATTTGACCGTAAGGGTTTTTAAAAGCCGATAAAGTGGTGATTAAAGGATTAAACATACATAATTACTTCTGACCTTTTTTGTAAAAACTTGAAACGAACCTACTACATATGTAAGCATTTTAAAAAAGAATTTTATTTAGATATTTCTAATTATAAAATAATAATAATAACAATACAATATTAATAACAATAACAACAATTAAAAAACAATACAAATTGAAGAAGCACTTTAAAATACATCAAGAACGAAAGCCAACGTAAATTTGAAAATTGGAGCGAAAACAACACATGTAAACAGAAACATAACCTATTTTAAATAACATGATCATAGTCACAAGCCGACAAACGTACTACAGGAGCCAAAAACATGAATCATTCGTTATACTCGAGTGGACCGCAACGAAGCAGATTACAGAATAACAAAATAACGAACTTCGTTTGGAAGTACACATCTTATCGAAATTCGATATATAACGTTCGAAATATATCGAAATTTACAGAATAAGGGGGTTAATCTGTCAAGATTACAATCACCATTAAAATACAACACAGCAAAACCGTTAAAAACTACGTCATCAACTACCGCATATCGAAGACATTTTGATGTTGTACAGCGCCTATATTTATTTATTATTATTTCTATATTTACTGGCGCACTCCAATATTTGTAAAGTAGTTTCCATCGAATTGCAGTAACTATAGTTTTCCAATTCAACGCTAACGTTACCATTGAGAATTACTACGAACGACTTGATGAATTATTACCCTAAAAAAGCCCAATTTAAAAACATCATTACTAAATAAAAAATTTCAAATTTGACTGAAACTGTCGCTGATCTTAAAGGACTAATTTATAACCGGCTAAATATGCCAATACTACTCATAATTCATAGTTAAAAAAATCAAAGAATTAGGATTTAGCAAGCATTGGCAATAATTGGCAGAAATTGCATTGGCAAGAAAACCACACGAAAGCCAGATATAAAAATGGGCTTCTTCGATAATAAGGTCTAAACATACAACTTTATTAAGTTAAGATTAGGTTTAGATTTTCTTTTTAGTTAAATTACGAAGCTCCAAGCTTGTGTTATACAAATTCTATAAACATACATAATAAGTTGATTATTGTTCGGCTGCAGCAGCCTTTAGTTAGGCCTGCGTAATAGTAATAATCGCCTCTCCTTTACGCGTACACTACGGGGGAACCAACAGCCAAAGCCATATGTCCCCCATTTAACCTGCAATAGAAATACACATACCCATAATTGAGGTAGCCAAATTTATCATTGTGTGTTACTGTACTATTGGCGTGGAGTCAACCACCCAGACAGCGTTATTTTAACGAGGCGCACCTAATAATTTAATCACCACGGTCCGCCTTTCGGAAACACGAATTGAGATAAGTTCAACTAGCGCACTAATGCTATTGCAAAAGCTACCAGCTCACTGGTGGGAGCGAGGAGTTTTTATTCAACCTCTACTAGCTCTCCAGGCTAGTACCGGAGTTATAAACGTACTCACTCGTCGAGACCCGTTCTCCCGGCATAGGAAACGGCCCCTAGTCCAGCTTCGGACTTTCCCCATGTGTGTGAGACCACTGCCCAACCGAAACCAACCTCAATGTGGCAAACTTGGCTGGTTATGCCACTCCGGTCTACCAGTTATAGGCCAGGTGTGGCCTCGTCAGTGTTTCGTTTAGCTTCACCTAAGTAGAACCCCGGTGTGTAACCTTGGAGGTGAAGTTGTCTTGAGCATTGAAAAGCTATGTATTCGCATCAATATCCCTCAATATCCCCCAAGTCCAGCGGCTCGAGACGGTTTTCTCGGATCGCAAGGCTGGAACTGCACGATCATAGCGTGATCCCCATACTTTCGCCTCTTAATCTAGCAGGCTGGGTGACATGCAGTTTCGCATCGGCGAGAGCTTACCCCCTCCCCCCCCAGAGTAAGCCTCACTCGAATTCCTCTCCATCAGGCTTGGTTAAACAGCGGATGACCAGCCGTGCGCCATAAATGACTTCACCCTCAGGCTAGAATCCAATGCACCCATACCGGTACTCATGTTAGCAGAGCTTCCTTCACAACGTTAATGAGTCCCTGTCGAGAGCACTTACGTGCATCTCTACCTCACATTTATTTCTGGCGGTATCGCCTGTTACCCAGATTCCTGGGATTGGGTAGCCAGTTTTATGGGTGAACGCCGTGTGGTATGCACCGCTCACCCAATCGACCCAAGCGGAATTTCTCAATTAGAAAAATCTCGTTTCCCCAAGTGGGACTCGAACCCACGACCCTTGGAACACGAGTGTTGCACTGACACCACTCGTCCAGCACCAACCCTTATTATTAGTATTATTACTATTATTATTATTTGCTAATAATTCTGAGACAACACTCACACTACTTTTGCAACTAAGCCGATGAGTCACCTGGCTTTTATAGTAGGACTATTTCAATAAGTTTCTGTTTCGGAGGAAAGACCGACTATCTCATATGTATCTCTACATGGTAATACCGAATCTGAAGTCCAAGTCGTTATATCGTTATATGATCCGGGTGGTGATAACTATAACATATTAAGAATTCAGCCTATTTAACCAGTGGCCACTTTCCATAAGATTAGTTTTAAAAGTTTGAACGATTTCAAACCACTCAACTTTAAGCACCTGTGGTGGGCAAAGAATGGGTTTTTGGATTTTGTGCCCGTGACAACTTTTGATCCGGGAGTCGATAACTATAACATGTCAAAGATTCAGCCAACTTAACCGGGGGCAGTTTCCATAAGATTAGTGCGTTGTCCTTTATGTGCTACCTGCTGCATATGTGATAAAAGCTGGCGGCGGCGATTTTATATTTTCGCACATTTTTAGATAAAAAAGAGACAGAAAGCTCGTTTTTCTTCTTGTAATGGTTTTACGTCTTTTGATATCCCCTTTGTCAACTTGGATCCTATAGTTTCCGAAATACTGACGAGCCCCCCCCCTCAAAACCGTTAAAAATCGAGAAACATTTTCGGCCTCTTTGAGCAGGTTTTTCCGCCTCCCCATCTAAGTCAATTAACGGGGAAAGCCTGAACTCCAAACTTACGACGGTGAATTCGGTCACGATCGTACGACTTTTATCATTTTGTGTAGTCTATAGTTCTATACGACACGCCATACATACCTACCCAAGTATCGATATTACATGAAAGTTACATATATTTCGCATGCCACAAATTACATCTTCAGAAGTTCAAGAAAAAAAATATGTGAGTGTTACGTCATGTGTTTTTCTCGTTCTGGAATTAAAAGCGGTGCACAGAAAAAATGTACCGTGCATCTGTCTTTGAAGATCTAAGCATGGATTCCAATGGTGCTTTGATGCTGAATCCAAATGAATTTAAGAAAGTATCCAATTTTATCAATAGAAATACGACTAAAATGTCTTTTATTAGCTATTACAAACGAATATATCTATTTCATATTATAATGTCCTTTAAAATTAATGATTTGCGTTTTTGTAAGAAATAAACTTTATTTTTCGCTGTATTACATGGTATCTGAAATCTCAATGTCGATCTCAGTTTAACAAACAAACTTGGGGAGCTTCAAAACAACTATAAGAATCAACATTTAAATCTCCAAAGGCACATATATTGTTAATTTTTATTATAAGTGAACTAAATGATTTAGAATTTTCAAATAATGTGCAAGTATTAGCTCAAATTAGTTTATTTAACAAAAACGTATTTACACTACTGAAATACTGATTTAAAGAATACTTAATTAATTAATCACAGGAAAACTGATTAATGTAGGTTATTATCTTATATTTTAATATAAATAAATATAGACAATAAACGTGTAGCAATACTAACAGTAAATAAATGGACGTCCTAGTTCTGAATTGTTACTGTTTGGATTATAGTTAATATACACAAAAACTAAGAAATGGAGAACTAGTTTGATTTTTTAATTCGTCTTAAATGACGAGAAGTATAAACTTTTCTAGGTATCTCTTTCCATAGCACTAATAATGAGACTAAACGTTTTGTGTGTGACATTATGTGTAGGGATTTTATAAATTAAATATGTTGTTCAATTCACATACTCATCAAAAACATGTAAATGTTATGGTAATTACGTGGACATGAAAAGGATGTATTTTTCACCTGCCAAAGAGCATCACTTTAGAATATTAACTGTGGCATGCAAAAATAATTAGAGGCACATAATTTTCATATGAATTTCTATTCCAGCACTACTAAGGTACCGTCAAAAATGCCAAAAATTAAGGAGATCAACAACTGCCATCACCCAGAGCAGTTAGCAAATTCTATGCTTAGCAGTTGGGCATCTGTGCAACCCTTCATGCTGTGTGTCTGTCTTTAATAGAATTCCATATAAGAATAAAATGTATTCACTTTGAATTCAGTATACAGTCTGTTCATATAGGTACCTCTCCTACTAAATGATTTTTTTCAAATTATGCAGTTTAGTAGGTCAACTGAGCTGCGCTCATGCAATGTAATCATATACCTATTTTATTAGTATTGCGAATATAACTGGCGAATAACTTTATTTTGATTCATAGTACAATCTTGTTGAAGTTTTTCTCGAAACCTGACATTTAGAAAAAAAAACCATTTGGACAAGGTCTCGTGATTGTTCCATGGCAGTTTCTCTTGAAATATCTTTTGCTAAGAAGTTATTGCAATTTTTGGTAAAACAGACGGCTTTTGGAAGTTAGGAAAAGTGTCCTGCCCTACCCCTAAATAGTACATGAAAAGGTCCTGCTTTCAGCTGATCTTATTATAAAAATGTTTTTGAAATCTTAAAATACATAAAACTTATTTAAAATGATTTACTTATAAGAATAAATTATTTCATTTTCTTTCTAGTTAAAGTATCTTTTGTTTTTAATTTTACATAAAATAATTTTTAATCGTTTTGTGCAATACGTTATTACAATATATCGCTAATTCTTCCAAACACGAATATTAAAATTCATTATTTCAAAGCTAAATGCCCCAGCTTAATATTACATTATGTTATAGAGGTCAGGTACTTTCTAAATACTGTAACGAATGGGAAAACCCCCTATACGACGCGAAGAACATACTAGAAAATAAGAGATATATGACACATCAGTAGATAACAAATGGGCTTAGTGAAGCCACACAACCTTGACCTCTCATTTGAGCACCTTTCACTTTTTAAGCCCCTCCCATTTGACCTCCTTTCACTTTTTAAGCCCCTCCCATTTGACCTCCTTTCACTTTTTTAAGCCACTCTTCCTCCTTTCACTTTTTAAGCCCCTCCCATTTAGAAGCCACTTCCCCCTCTCCAAGCCCCTCCACTTTAGAAGCCCTTCTCTCTTTGCTTATAATAAAAATCAAAAATAATAATAATAATTTATTTAGATTACAACAATTAATAATAAGCAATTAATAATATGACAGTCCACAAAGTTATATTTGTTTACATTAATGCAAATTGTGTATTGAACAATAAACCCCTTATATTAATATCTATAATTCATTTTTAAAAATAAACTTAACAATATCGTATAATTTATTAAAAGGAATAATTCATTGAAAAAAAAATCGAACAATATATTGTACAATAAATTCTCTACGCATTTATTAATTATTACTTTCTAATTTACTTCTTCCAAATTGTGCTAAATAAATTTTTTGTTAGATAAAAATAAACCCAGCAATAATAATAATAATAAATTTATTTATACAATGCCAAAAACATAGTTGGGTGTATATGTCAAAAAATAATTAACAATAACAATTAAGATAAAACATCGTTTTATGAATAGTATATAAGCAGTCCACAAAGTTATATTTGTTTACATTAATGCAAATTTTGTATGAACAATAAACCCCTTTAGACATAATTAAGAGCAATAAACAAAATTAATTTATTAAAAAACTTAACAGCAATTCTTGTTGAGACCGCTTTTCTTGTGTTCCACACTTACAAACATGTTCACGTATTATAAATGCAAAATGAAATTAAAATATAGAAAAAAACTAATGATAATTAAATAAATATTTGTTCAATGTAGTTTTTAAAAAGGGTAGTAATTTAAAAAAAATCTCCCCTCTTTCTACACAGTTATATTAAAAAATTCTGTTTTCATTATTGCAAAATCACAATTCGTGAATGATAAATTAGTTTTCATTTATGTGAAATCAGTTTCGCATGCTGGACGAGGTCACCATATGAAACTCCCATAAACTGAAACAATAATTCATTTTAGAAATAATTCATATTTCGAGATCCTTTAAAATACTTTAGAGTTTAAATTAAGTTGCAGTTTAAAACGATCTTTACAAGGATGTATTTAAAGAATCTCTTTTGTTACAATGATTTAAACAATTTTGTTATTGTAGTTTTAAATCAAATCAGAATAAAAGAAGCTAAAACGTTTATTGCATTACCTTACATGAACACACACATTCTACGTGCTGAAGGACGTTGTATTCCTTGGAGACCGGCCTGGGTTTGCATTAACACACCGATCGGACCTTCTGCTGGGAGTTGAAACTTCAACACGGCTTGTGTTCAATCGAAGCCGGCCTGGCTTCCGCTGTGCCCGAAGTTGTATCGAGCTGGGGAAGGAATCTGCTGGAAGCCGGTCTTTCACTTGGGTTCGCTTATGGCCTTGAAGCACACCGCTCTTGGAGCACTACTGCTTTTGAGCACTGTTCAATATTGACTGACGACAATTCCCGGTTTTCGTTAACAAGAGGGGAGAGGGGAGAGGGGTACTCTCAAACTGGTGTTGAGAGTACAGTTAAGCATTTAAAAGTCTCGCATCAATTCCCGTTTATTGTGTCGATTACATTAATGACCGATTGTAGGTAATTTATGCCACACGAAAAAGTAATAAAAAAAAGCCTTTGCGTCCGTTTTGAGAGAGAACAGAATACAATTTCTCTCTCTTGTTAGTCTGGAAACAAGAATTCCGCCTGCCTGGCACCATAATGACTAGCGCAATTAAGTTTTCTTATTTTAAAACTCACAATACCGAGAACATATTCACGAAATATATCTTTTGGTGGACACTTGTCCGTTCGTACTTTTCAAATGTGTATGTACTTACTCTTAATATGAATATCTATAATTCATTTTTAAAAAATAAACTTAATAATATCGTATAATTTATTAAAAGGTAGGGTGAATAGGTATGTATAAAAGCAGTCCACAAAGTTATATTTGTTTACATTAATGCAAATTTTGAACAATAAACCCCTTAAGACATAATTAAGTATCTTTTCCAACTCCATAAAACTCTATATAAGCTCATTTTCTGTCCACTTTTATAGTTAGTTATCTAGTATAAAATGGGGTATGAATATCAATGGTCTATTGAACTAAAGACTGGCACAATTAAGTTTTCTCGTTTTAAAACGCACAATACCGGGTTGTTAATTGAATCATGTAAACTGCCCAACATTGTAGAATTAAAAAGCATTGAAGATATAGGTCACACTGTATGTACATATATAGAAATTTTATACTTAAATGAAGATGGTAATCCAATAAATTCACAAATAATAGAATGCGCGAAATCGGGTAGAGAACATATTCACGAAATATATCTTTTGGGGGACACTTGCCCGTTCCTTGCTGCGGGTTTGGTATCTCGAGATTATTAACCTGCTGGAAGCCTGCCTGTAGGTGGCTATGTTTAAGATTCGTGGAGCAATGATCCACACAGAGAATTCTCGTCGAGCAAGTCCTGCTTTATTCTTTGACTTGTATTTTAAACATTTTTAAATTTAATCCTTTTATTTGTTCAGGCAATAGATTGTAAAGAATAATTCCATTGTAAAAAAGAGAATTTTGTGCTTTTGATGAATTTCTTCGGCTTAAATAAAAATTATTGTTAAACCTTGTATTGTGATTGTGAATTTCATTTACTAATATTAAATTATCTGTCAAATATTGCGGTAATAACCCAAATTTCATTTTATGCACAAAAACAACAACCTGAATTTTAAAAATAATAGTTTCTACATTTTAATGCGTTTGATAAATGCGTTATAAAACCTTTAATTAGAGATGCTTTCACGTCAAAATTCCGAGTGCATATGAATTGACTCACCCAGCTACGTAAGTGCAGTTAGTCATTAAAATCGTTTATTGATTCGACAATATATTAACATTATCTTTTTATACCGCTCTGTTTTATTGTTTTAATTCTGCCTGCGGACTTCATCCCTCCGACCTTTTATAAACAGAAGGTAGGCGACCCGATCATTTATTTGCAATCCACGTAACGAGAAGTTTCTCAGAAAGGTGTATCGTGCAATTGTTATTTGTGTTGTGTTAGTTTGAAAGAGTGTTTTTTGAACGTAGGTTTCTGGTTTGTTTTGTTGTGTTTGATTTATTTGATAGTAGATTAATAGATTGAATGATGGAAAGTTATCAGAATGTGTTTTTGAATGGTTTTGATCAAATGCGGGAAGGGTTGAATGTGTTGATTGCAAGAGAAAACATTCCTAGAGCAGGCAGGGTACGAATTCTACAGGATGTATCTTTAATCCCTACAATTGCTGTTGGAGGTGGAGGCGTAATTGAAATATCTGATAGCGAGGATGAATTGGTGATTGATTTAACCACACCTCCAGCTGTGGATGCAGGACGTTTCGATATTGACATGGATGTGGGTGGTTTACCCACACCAATGTTGAATAATTTGGAAACTAATATTGTTTTAGATGATTTAGAAATGGATTCAAATGTTATTGTACAAGATTTGGTTCAATATTATGTAAATTTTAGTGCACAAAATTTAGAGAATTTAGACGAACAAATTTTAAATGTGTCGGTTGAAAATAATGAACTAGATGATTTCGTTTTAGAAAATGCATCTGATTTATTCGAGCGAATTGTTAATGAGTCAGTTGAAAATAATGAAGTATATGATTTCGTTTTAGAAAATTTACCTGATGTTGTTGAACAAAATGTTGTTGCAAATGTGGAAGAGCAAAATTTGAATAATGATGTTGAAAATTTGGTTGAACAAAATTTGGAGGTTGAAAAGTTGAATGAACAAAATTTTGAAAATGTGTCTGAAGAGGCTGTGGAAGATGTCTGCTCTATGGTGGTGTTTGAAAATTTGGTACATTGTTGCGTGAGCATGCGAGGAATGAACGGTCTAAATTTAGAGTGAGGCGAATGTTTGCGAATGAAGTGAAGAATGAAGTCCATATGCGAGAGTGTGCGCAGATCATTGATGTGAACGATCCGTTTTTGTATGAGTATATAAGTGTTCCTGTCGCTGTTCCTCCGGTGTCGTGGTCACCAATTTCGTCGCTTGCATCTGCGCCGACGCCTCCCGGTTTGGATGTGGTGCAAGAAAGGGAGCTATCGCCCCGTCCTTCAACATCCAAAATGGATGTTGAGAACAGAGCGGTATCGCCCCGTCATTCCACATCCAAAATAGGGGTGGATGAAGGTGACGATGATGAGGAATGGAAGCGAGAGTGGCCCGCTACCCCTGACAGCTGGAAAGGTGTAGGATCCTGCTCTGGCTTGGTCGAGGAAGGCGCGCTCGACCAAGCAACATTGGACAACATTAAAAGAAAACAACGCAGAGCAAAGACCCTTAAAGAAACCCATAAAAAGATCAGGGAGCTGACAAAGGTAGCAAAAGAGTATGAATGTCAATTTGAGAATGTTTGGTTTGATGATCTGCATGAGTATCAAAGAAGGAGAGATTTGCATGCAAAGTGTATGAAACAGTGGAAAGAATGTTTGAAAGTTCTTAGAGAGTTAGAGGAATGAATGTAAAGGTTGGTGTGTGTGTGTGTGTGTGTGTGTGTGTGTGTGTGTTGATGCACTTTCTCGTCGAGTAACTATCCATATGTGTTAGATAAATTGTGAAAAGTGCAATAAATCCTTTTCGAGAAAGGATGCTCTTAAACGCCACCTACAAAAATATTGCAAGGGTAACACTGGGGAAGGTCCAGCTCCAAAACGAGCACGAATGGTTCCACCTGCAGGTAAGGTTTTTTGATAAATAGTCTTTGGAATTTTTTTGTGCTGAGTATGATATCTTTTAGATCTGGTCTTCTGTGAGCCGTGCAGGGAAAATATGCTGCGTTCCAGCCATGCAGCGCATACGCGAACTAATGATCACAAGGAAAAAGCTGCCCGAGCATTAGATGGGGAAGAGGGGATAGCTGTTATGGAGTCTGCATTCAAGTCTCGTATTGCTAGCTACAGAGTCTCCACTAATGAACATCATGTGGATACGTCGGAGTTTATGGAGGATATTAAAGCTAAGGTGTTCAAAGTTCTAAGTAATGAGGTGAACAAGCATACCTCGATAAAAGTAAATGTGGAGTTATTTGGATATTACGTTCTCGAAGCCAAGGGTTTGGAAGATATCAAGTCCTTCAACACACAGAATTCTGTTATCAGTCCAGGTTCTGATCTAGAGGGATATTACGAAAATATCACTGAAATATTGGCTACTAAGTCTGAGGAATTTGCAGAGCGAGAATCAGGTATAACATTTAAAACGGTGTGAAAGCGAAAACTTATGTGTTTTTTATGTTTCCAGGTTGGACGTTAGTCAGATTGCTGTTTTTAGAAGTAAACGTTAATAAGTTTAACCCTCTACGTGCTTCTTCTTACATCCCCCTACCCCCGCAGATGCGAACAAAGGGAGCTGTCATTAACGTGCAGAATAATGATGATAGATAAAGCGTGTGTCAATGTTTGTCTGCTATATATAAATTCAATATAAATAAATGTATTAATTTTTGTGTACTGTATATAAATAATTATGTAAACTACTGTATATTGTCACGATCTTGAATTATTATTATTCTGAAATTTTATAAAATTATAATAATTTACATAAATAAAAATCTGTTTGTTCAACTGATGTTATATTTAAGACAGAACGTCATAACATATATACGGAAATGAAAAACAAAATTGCACTTTCCGCCGTAGATGATAAACGGTATTTGATTCCTGGCACCACAAAAACCTTAGCTTGGGCGCACGTTGATATTGTTCCAGAAATTATTGATGACGATTTACAAAGACAAGATTTAAGTCGATTGATAGAATTGCTAAAGAATGAATTGTAATTTTGTTTTTATTTAATTTCTATTTAATTTTATTATTATTAATAAAATAAATGTAACATGTTAAAAGCGTGTGTCAATGTTTGTCTACTGTATATATAAATAATTATGTAAACGTGTGTTGATGTTTGTCTACTGTATATAAATTCAATATAACTAAATGTTGTATTATGTTGTATTAATTTTGTCTGCTGTATATAAATAATTATGTAAACTTCCCTAGTCTATAAAATCCGGGTGGGAATCATCAAAAGTGGTAGGGATGTAGCTTAAAAACGTTGAACGTAACGTATTGCTCAGTGACAATCGAAATGGGTTCAATCAAAGTGGGCTGGCAACATCATTGGGCACTTGAAACCACAGATAATGGTGAAATTGTGTTTTCTCGTTATAAGACTCACAATACTGGGTTGTTAATCGGAAGAGCTAGACTTCCGGATACTGTGGTTATACGAAGTCAAAATGATTTTCGATACACTGCCTGTGCAGGTATAGAAGTCCATTATTTGTTAAAAAATGGTAACCTCATAAATATGAAAAATTATGGATGTACAGAACATGGTTTGTTCCAACATCGTCATACTATTAACTTGTTGCCTGATAAATGTGATTTTGTTCTTTTCAAATGTAAGTGCTTTACATCATATAGTCAATGGCGTGCTGCAACTCAACTGCACGTGACAATCTTGCTGCCGGGTTCCCTGCTGGTTTGGTGCATTATCTGAGTAGGGAAGTAAATGATAGTAATTGTTATATATTTAATTGTGAGTAATCATGCGAGAGAGATAGCTATACTGTGACGTCACGTCTGTATGCCTCAAGTGACCCGGTGCATTATCTGACTAGGGAAGTAAATGATAGTAATTGTTAAATGTAAATAACTGTGTAATGTTAAATTTTGTTTAATTGTGAGTAATCATGTATCAAAGATAAATTAGTTTGTAGTAACAATGAATAAATGCTGTAATTAATATTTTGTTTTTAATAAAACCATTAAAGAATTTAAAAACTTTATTCTGAACAATCCATTACATGAGTTTTATGTAAGTAGTATACATTGCTTAATGCACAATAGCAGAGTGAATGACGATGATAAAAGCATGATGGAGGCATAGCTTGGAGAGCTGGTTCCTCTTCTAGCTCCACCACCTGTTGTGACACGAAACGTCGAATGTAGTTGCTCTTTTCAGACTGGATTGGGAATTAAAGGGTAGTAATTGTTATATATTCAATTGTGAATAGTTATATAAGTTTGTAATAGACAATGAATAAATAGTTGTAATCATATTATGTTGTTTTAATAAAACCATTAAAGAATTTAAAAACTTTATTCTGAAAAATCCATTACATGAGTTTTATGTAAGTAGTATACATTACTTAATGCACAATAGCACAGTGAATGATTATGATAAAAGCATGATGGAAGCATAGCCTGTAGAGCTGGTTCCTCTGGTAACTCCACCACCGGTTGTGATACGAAACGTCGATTTTTTTATCAAACAGTTAGCCTTAGAAAAAGAGGAGATACAAGTCATTGCGCAAAACAAAGAAAAATACATTTCGTTTACTAAAGTCATGCAAGTTGATGAGGTAAGAGATGCGAAAGATAAATTGCAGAAAATGTTTTTTCGTTTAAGATTTCTGGACAGTTTTAAATTTATGAGTTCGAGTTTAGACAAATTAAGAAAAAACTTATCCGATGAACAGTGTGTAGAAATTAGAAGAAAATTTGGTTCTGGTGAACTGTTTCGACAAATGCGAAAAAAAGGTGTTTTTCCTTATACATATGTTGACGACTTTTCAAAATTAGATGAAACGCAACTACCGACTCGTGACAATTTTTATGATCAACTCCGAAATGAAAATGTAAGAGAAGAAGATTATAAACGCGCGTCCGATGTGTGGAAGTTATTTGAATGTAAAACGTTGGGTGAATATTCTGATATATACCTAACGTGTGATGTGTTACTACTGACGGATATTTTTGAGAATTTTCGATCGGTGTGTCTTGAATACTATAATTTTGATCCGGCACAATATTTCACGGCTCCGGGTTTGAGTTGGGAGGCTATGTTAAAACATACGGGTGTAGAGCTTGAGTTGTTAACTGATATTGACATGTTACACTTTTTTAAAAAAGGAATACGAGGAGGGATGAGCGTGTGTGTTGGACGCAAAGCTATTGCAAATAACAAGTTTCTTCCAAATTATGATCCCTCACGACCCAGCTCCTTCATAATGTATCTAGGTGCCACGAATCTTAACGGATTTGCGATGCGACAATTCTTACCTCGTGGTAACTCGTGGCTGTCAGAGCGAGAAATTGAAGATTTCAACGTCATGCAAATTACAGACGAATCCCCCCAAGGTTTTGTCCTGGAAGTGGATTTGGAAATTAGTGAAAATTTACATCATGCGCAGAATGAATTTCCCTTTTGTCCCGAGATAATGGCTCCACCGGGAAAAAACAACAAAAACTCATCCCCAATTTGTATAATAAATCCAAGTACGTAATTCATTATCGTAATCTAAAACAGTGTTTGGAACATGGTTTAGTATTAACAAAAATTCATAGGATTCTAAAATTTGATCAATCGCCTTGGTTGAGGTCTTATATAGATTTAAATACCCGTTTACGAAACCTAGCTAAAAACAGTTTTGAAAACGACTTCTTTAAATTAATGAATAACAGTGTCTTTGGTAAGACGATGGAGAATGTTGAGAACAGAGTGGACATAAAGTTATTCTCATTTTGAAAATTTTGGAAAGAAACGTGGTGCCGAATCCTAAATTTCTAAAGCTAATTTTAAAAGTGCTGCTGTTTTTACGGAGAATTTGGTAGCCGTGGAGATGGAACGAGTTTTAGTGCTTTATGACAAACCGGTTTATGTTGGTTTTAGTATTTTAGACATTTCGAAAACTGTGATGTATGATTTTTACTATAATTTTCTAAAACGTTTGTATGGCGATCGAGTTTCCTTACTTTATACGGACACAGACAGTCTAATAATTGAGGTATTCACGGAAAATTTTTATGAAGACATGAAACTGCACTTGGATAGATTTGATACTTCAAATTTTAAAAATGACAACTTGCACGGAATTCCACCAAATCAATCGGTGCTTGGTAAATTTAAAGATGAATATATAGGCATTCCCCTAAGAGGTTTTTGGGGTGCTAGCGCGAAAGCATATTGTTGCGAAACGATAAATGATGTGTGTAAAAAAGCGAAAGGAATAAAAAAAATATTATAGACAATGTATTAAAGCGTGAAGATTATGAAAATATCGTTGAGAATAAAGTCAGCGTTATTTTCTGTAAAATGTTTATCTTTAAGACAGAACGTCATAACATATATACGGAAATGAAAAACAAAATTGCACTTTCCGCCGTAGATGATAAACGGTATTTGATTCCTGGCACCACAAAAACCTTAGCTTGGGGGCACGTTGATATTGTTCCAGAAATAGTAAATGAAAATCTAGATATGCTTATGGAAATTATTGATGACGATTTACAAAGACAAGATTTAAGTCGATTGATAGAATTGCTAGAGAATGAATTGTAATTTTGTTTTTATTTAATTTCTATTTAATTGTATTATTATTAATAAAATAAATGTAACAAATGTTTGTCTACTGTATATAAATAATTATGTAAACGTGTGTTGATGTTTATCTACTGTATATAAATTCAATATAACTAAATGTTGTATTATGTTGTATTAATTTTGTCTGCTGTATATAAATAATTATGTAAACTTCCCTAGTCTATAAAATCCGGGTGGGAATCATCAAAAGTGGTAGGGATGTAGCTTAAAAGCGTTGAACGTAACGTATTGCTCAGTGACAATAGAAATGGGTTCAATCAAAGTGGGCTGGCAACATCATTGGACACTTGAAACCACAGATAATGGTGAAATTATGTTTTCTCGTTATAAGACTCACAATACTGGGTTGTTAATCGGAAGAACTAGACTTCCAGATACTGTGGTTATACGAAGTCAATATGATTTTCGATACACTTCCTGTGCAAGTATAGAAGTCCATTATTTGTTAAAAAATGGTAACCTCATAAATATGAAAAATTATGGATGTACAGAACATGGTTTGTTCCAACATCGTCATACTATTAACTTGTTGCCTGATAAATGTGATTTTGTTCTTCTCAAATGTAAGTGCTTTACATCATATAGTCAATGGCGTGCAGCAACTCAACGTGCACGTGACAATCTTGCTGCCGGGTTCCCTGCTGGTTTGGTGCATTATCTGAGTAGGGAAGTAAATGATAGTAATTGTTATATATTTAATTGTGAGTAATCATGTGAGAGAGATAGCTATACTGTGACGTCACGTCTGTATGCCTCAAGTGTCCCGGTGCATTATCTGACTAGGGAAGTAAATGATAGTAATTGTTAAATGTAAATAACTGTGTAATGTTAAATTTTGTTTAATTGTGAGTAATCATGTATCAAAGATAAATTCGTTTGTAGTAACAATGAATAAATGCTGTAATTAATATTTTGTTTTATTAAAACCATTAAAGAATTTAAAAAACTTTATTCTGAACAATCCATTACATGAGTTTTATGTAAGTAGTATACATTGCTTAATGCACAATAGCAGAGTGAATGACGATGATAAAAGCATGATGGAGGCATAGCTTGGAGAGCTGGTTCCTCTTCTAGCTCCACCACCTGTTGTGACACGAAACGTAGAATGGAGTAGCTCTTTTCAGACCCCTTCACGTAAACGGTGTCCGCCTGCTGAGTCAAGCGTTGAAGAATTATGGAAAACATAAACGGAGGAGTGAATCCTTCATTCCAATCGAGACAATGATGATTATGCATTAACCAAGTAGCTTGTTGACGAAACTTGAGAGGTAAGTTGCGAAAGGTAAACGGAGGTTTGAAGACGTAGTGAGACACGTGATGTCCATCAAACACGGCTAATTCCTTGGGCACAAAGTCTGTGACGGAAGTCTTGAAACCTTGAACATCGACAAACAGCATGGTCGATGCGTGCTGCTATACTAATAAATGTATATAATGATTTCGTTTATAGTTGTCGTACTTGCTTTGTCAATGCGTTATACGTAAATACTCGATCGTGCAAAATGAGACAGTAAGCAGTAGTGTTCGCTGGAATGCTTTTGTGGGTTTCGAAAGTAACTCGAAGAACGACAGCTTTCCCTAGCAAGGAATCTTTCTGTCGCGAACAGTCGATAACGATTAGAGGTGTAAGTGCCTTAAATCTATCAGGAGCCAGTAGTGGTTCGTTGGGTTTGTCATAGTACGATCGTTGAAAGTTAGCATACATTTCGTATAATCGATTTTCACCATAATTAATATTTAATTGATGGTAAGGATACCTTACCGTATTTAAAAATACCGTCACGTTTTGAATATCGCAGGTGTCGAATGTGCTCATATCTTTCTGCAACTGGCCATCACGATCGGTTTGAAACCCTATAATAACGTAACGGGGAGTTTCCAGAGTGGTCGATGTTTTAATAGACCAACTATGCTTATCCGTTGGCGGTACAGCGGGATAAATATGAGTTTCCCAGCTTCTAAATGCCACTTGAGTGTCAATATTTTTCCCAATATATTTTGTTAATGATAATTCTTCCGCCAATCCTGGTTGAATATGTGGAACTTTCCAATATATTTTTTGTAAGTTAACCTTAAGCTTTTCATTAGCATCGCTGGATATTAGAGCATCGACATCCGAATTGCTTCTAATTAATACCAATTCTTGACGAATATTTATAATAATCTTTCCATAGTCTTCAAAAATCCCCAACAGTGTTGATAAAGGTATGCAGGCGCAAAAATTACCTTTACTATCTAGCAAGGTGCTGGTACCATCCGGAAACCAACCAGCGTTTTGTAACTTAATGCTTTCGTTCGAATTGTGGGAAAGGTAAGCTTTCATGGTGGTTGTTAGACCAACTTTTGTTACCGAATCCACCACAACTCCATTCATTTCGTACCGAATCTCACTAAAAAGATGTGCAATACCATTGTTTATAAATTTACCACTCGCTGATGGTTTACCATCTTCTTTCAGTACAGTACCTTCTACATATAGATAACTACGCGAAGGCAAAGTGGACATATCCTCTTGAATAGGTATTCGAATTTCGTCATTATTCTCAAAACGAGTGGTATAAGGTTGGTGAGTGTGAAATTCAGCTCCAACAATCGAGTTATCGACGAGCACTTTTTCGTTTACATTTAGTACATTCATTTTGGGATAATAAAACCTAAGGTTTGCAGGAATAAGCGGTTGCCCCTTGTCAATTGAGTAGTGACCGATGCTTGACTAACCATTTTTCGCTTCGAACACTATCTTTTATAGCTAGATCGATCAGTGCAACATCGAGGAGTGTTAAATTTGAGCACCATCATCGACGCTCTTCAAATGAAGTCCTATCGTCACGGTTTCCCCTTGGAAATTAACCAAGTCCTCGTCTTGATCCAATATTTTAAGGGTAATGTTTGAAATAGTGTTGACATTAATTGGTAAATAGGGTGCAGTTTCAGGAGCTTCTATTATTTTGAATCCAGGAGGAACACTGGGAAAGAATTGATGTATCACATGGGCCGGTGTGCCATTAATATAATTCCCTGTTATTATATTACATTCAATCATTAGCGAGTTAACCTTGATAATCTTAACTGGAAAATCAGATATGTGACGTTCCTTAGCTTTTAAGATTCTATTCTTAAACCCTAACAATGTCCCGAAAGAGTGTTCAACTTTAAAGTCAATGTCGTGATCAGCTTTTATAATCGATTTTAGGGTGTTATGATTCGGTTCGATGTTAACAGACTCACCGTTTACTTGAGAATTAATGTATTGAGCTATATCAGCAAGCTCATATGACCCTGTAGGTATCTTTATTATTCTTTCACCAATTTTAAACACGTTGTTTTCATCCGTTACGTTCGGAATAGTATTAAACGTCTCGAAATTTGTCAAACGCATAACCCATTGTTTTTTAGCATCCAAATATATGGGAGGGTTATAAGAAGAAGTTAAAACAGAAGTTTTATCGGAGAAGATGAATATTTGAGACATCTCAACATTCCCAGTAAGACTGCGGAAATGTTAAGGCGTGTTATCATATAAAAAGTTCAGCGCTAAATGTCCACAATTGTACGAATTTAGCTTCTGAAAAGCATCGTAGTTGTAACTAATAACGTTTAAGCTACCATCACTTCTAAAGTACTGAACGAGTTCTAGTGGGGGTTTTAACTGACCAATACTATCAAAGTATAATATATTTCGACCACGTTTAACATACGATGTCCAATGCGTACCTTCCCCATCTGTATCATCCAAATTCACAATTCTACATTCGTTTTTACGGATACGTTTCGGTAACCCGTTTCGCATAAAAATACCTCTGAAGTATGGAATTTTTAACTCGTTTACGTACTTTGCAGATCGATATTGGTCAGTGGTCGGTGTGGTAGCTTTATGGGTAGTTTTTTGGAGGTCGTAAATACAATCCTAATCCTTTTTTGTACGGTTTCAAATATAATCCTTTTCCTACAGGCGCTTGCTCCATCGCTATATTGTGTCGTTTCGTTTCTTCGAGCGCTGATTTCGCTGCTTTTGCTTCATTCACTGCTTTGGCAACCGCAGCTGCTCCAGTTCCTAACGAGCCTATAGCTCCGAGAGCGGCAAATAAAGGAATGAGCGGTAGAAAACCACCTTGCTTTTGAATGGGTATAATCCGACCTTTAGGAGCAATGATACGTTTACGTTTCAAGGCCGCTAGGGCAAGACGAGCAGACCGTTTTAAAGATAACTTTTTTACTTTACCACCAATACGTTTTCTAGCTAATTTGATGGCGTTGTTGAATGTTAAAATACCCCTTCTATTCACATTAGATCGTCGAACACCCATACCCTATTTTCTTTTTCCAGACATAACCGGCCACAGTAAGTGCAGCCGCTCTCTCTCCAAAACGATCGTCCTTAGAACGAAACCTAGTCCACGCCTTATGTCCTAATATACTATCGGCTTTATGACGTTCACCAAGATCGTTAGTTTTTGAATAGACTATGTCGTGCTCTTTACAAGCTTCATCCAACGGGTTTATTCCTTTGTCTCCACGAGCAAGCCTTTGATGTAAACGGGTGCCAGGTCCGCAGTAGTTATACCCTGGTAAATGTAATTCTAACGGTAACTTATTAATGAGAGTGTTGATCACTCCCTTCCCCTTACTAGTTGATTGACGATTATCCGCAACACACGTGTGCTCCTCCCTCACAACGTGTCCTACATGGAGCAGCTAAAGTTGGTGCATCAGAGGCACAGATTACCGGTTGTAAATCGGGATAACTGTTCACCGACGCCACAAGTTTTTAAACATAGCGTATTGTTGGGGTGCAGGATGCAAACGCGGTATAATAGTAAGCAGTTCCGGATGTGGTAAAACCAACCTAATGATAAGTTTACTAGGACATCCAAACGGTTTACGCTTCGAAAACGTATATGTCTATAGTAAATCTCTTTATCAACCGAAATACGCATATCTGCGCGACCTGTTTCGATCATTACCCATCGGTTATTTCGAATACGATTCTTCTGAAACTATATTACCACCTAAGGATGCAAACCAAAACTCGGTTATTATCTTCGATGATGTAGTTTGCGATAGTCAAAGCACCATACGTGATTACTTCTGCTTCGGGATACATAAACACATCGATTGTTTTTATTTATGTCAGACATATTCTGCGATACCTAAACAACTCGTAAGAGATAATTCAAATCTCATTGTCGTTTTTAAGCAGGATAATACTAACTTAAAACACATATTTAACGATCATGTTAGCGGGGATATGACTTTCGAAGCGTTTAAACAGTTGTGTTTACACTGTTGGAAGGAGCAATATGGCCTTTTAGTAATCGACAAAGATTATCCACTTAATGGGGGACGTTATCGAAAAGGTTTCGACTGTTACTTCACCATAAATACCGAAGACACGAACTAAACGTTTTAGTAAACATGGACAAGCGTGTAGCAGAAGACTTGGTTAAAGCACGACGTCATGTTAAACAGAAATACAAAAGTCTCAAGTCTGAAATTGCACGGTCAGAAGTGAAACTACAACGCCGCTATCAACCGATCACTCAACCATTGAGTGAGTTTATAACCGGAGTTAAAACGGAATTATTAACTCCGAAAGAAGAACCCTTAAAAACGGAAGTTTCTTCTCCCATACCTACCTCGACTCCAAAAAATTTTTATAAACGACTTCCACACGCAAGACGAATAGGTATGCCTGGCGAACCATCACCGATCGCTCAAAGAATGCGCACTACTAGCATTCCCTCACCTGATATCTCGGTTTTTGAAACAGAAGTCCTGGAAGAATCTGGGATCCCAACATTGGATCAATTGAAAGAACAACTTGCTGCTGTTGGGTTCAGCCCGGAATTCCAAACTTACATAGATGAGACCTTTTCTGGTAGAACTAAAATGTATATGGAAAACATGTTCAAGGATACTAAGAACGAGTTCGATCATCATTATGGAGTACGATTCCATCCGGAATCTCACCAGTACCTAATCGGAGACGCCGTACTCACTTTTGACGAGAACGACTTTATTATTAAAAAACCCTCAGGCACAATTTTTAAATATACAGGCACTCCTGGTTTTTACGAATTAGTATTTAAAAAAGCACCTATTGGATACACCCAATCAGACTTGCAGAAGTATAAGGACCTTCTTACACGTACCAATGCTACCAGAAGAGGTTACATTGAGGGTGCACAGCTACACGGAACCGGAAAGAAATATTCAACTATAATTAGACCCCTTCTAACTACTCCTGGAGCAAGATTTCGAAGCGAGTCTACACCTACTAGACCGGTCACGCGATCGAAAACTCGCACATTACCAAAACGTGGCGGTGGTGATATGCGCGTTCTCAACTATAATAATAAACAGGTGGAATTTATACCTTGGAAAGATCCTAATAAATTAGTGGACAGATTGAGACTCCTTTTTAGTTCAAAATCGGCTGGTCACACCGGTCACACTAATGAAATCATATATATTATCGATGAATTAAGAGCTGCTAAAATTATCGAATAAATCATCACACGCATATCGATCCGTTTCATAATATTGCTAACGTTAGTGCACTCATGACGCTCGATAAATTCGGTAAACATCTTCACAAAACCCCTGTCCGAGTGAAACTCGACACTCGTTCGAGAGTGTACCTATTAGAAGATATACAAAATGTAAGGTACACAACAATGATGTATATGTGGGCGGACTCCGAGCCTGGGTCGAGCGAACCTACTATTGCCGATCTACCGAAATATTACAATTTGAAAGGTAGCAACAGTAAACAGCAATACACAATACCGTTTACAGAAGGGATTGTACAAGCAGTTTGCAGCTCACCACCATGCATTATGTATGTAAACGGTATTCTAGTTGGGTATGCTGCCAACTTAATTGGGAGACGTTTGAGAAAAGGCGATAAGATTAAGGTAAAAATTAAGTCGCTAGATCCGTCTGCAATCGCCCCATTTTACTTCGAAGCTCTTATTAGTCATCCATATCATCATATATCATCATTACCTCAAAACGATGACTCTGGATTAGTTCGGTAAACATCTTCACAAAACTCCTGTCCGAGTTAAACTAGACGCTCGTGCAAAGGTATTCCTTTTAGAAGACGTGTCTAGTTTGCACTACGAGACAATGTTGTATATGATGGGAGTAAACAACTATGAAGGCGGTTATGCACTTTTGAACTCCATCAACTTCGAGTATGTCGTTTCTCTAACATACTATCAATACTATCCCACAGATGTGCAAATCTTTTTAAACGATACGTTATACGATGCCGAATCACTCATCGGAGTGTCATTGAAGAAAGGGGATAAGTTTAAGGTGAAGAAGCCTGGATCAAAGGCTATATTTACTTTTGAAGCTGTTATTAGTATTCCACCATTATCTAAATGAGTATCAAACGTAAAATAATTGAAGAATTGCATAAACCTGCTCGTAAACGATTTCGAAGAAGACACGTAATCGTAAAAGGCTTGAATGATTTGTACATGGTGGACCTTGTGGAAATCATTGAGAAAAGGTGATACGATTAAGGCGAAAGGTTTGCTATATCCGTCTACAGCCGTCCCATTTTACTTCGAAGCTGTTATTAGTCAGCCATATCATTATATATCATCAGTACCTCACGACGATGACTCTGGATAAGTTCGGTAAACATCTTCATAAAACTCCTGTCCGAGTTAAACTCGACGCTCGTGCAAAAGTATTCCTTTTAGAAGACGTGTCTAATGTGCATTACGAGACAATGTTGTATATGATGGGAATATACAATCATGAAAACGGTTATGCACTTTTGAACTCCACCAACTTCGAGTATGTCGTATCTCTAACAAAAGGTATCATTAAACAAATCAAATACTATCCCACAGATGCGCAAATCTTTTTAAACGATACGTTATACGATGCCGAATCACTCATCGGAGTGTCATTGAAGAAAGGGGATAAGTTTAAGGCGAAGAGACCTAGAACAACGGACATATTTATTTTTGAAGCTGTTATTAGTGTTCCAGCATTTTCTAAAGGAGTATCAAACATCAAATAATTGAAGAATTGCATAAACCTGCTCGTAAACGATTTCGAAGAAGACGCGTAATCGTAAAAGGCTTGAACGATTTGTACATGGCAGATCTTGTGGAAATGATTCCCTATTCTAAAATAAATAAAGGTTTTCGATATATTTTAGTATTGTTGAATATGTTTAGCAAGCGTGTTTGGGCGTGTCCACTTAAACGAAAAACCGGTGAAGACGTCACGAAAGCAATGAAAAAATTATTATCATCAACAGGAGGTACTCCGGAAAATTTACAAACGGATATGGGAAAGGAATTTTACAACCAGCCTTTTCGTAAGCTAATGCAAACTTTCAACATTAATCATTACAGCACGTTCTCTAGTATGAAAGCAAGCCCCGTGGAACGTGTAAATCGAACCCTCAAAAATAAGATGTGGAAAGAATTTTCAATGCAAGGGTCATATAAGTGGTTACAGTTGTTACCTCAAGTAGTTGCGAAGTATAACTCAACAGTACATGGAACCACTGGATTTAAACCTATTGATGTTAGTCGGAAAAACGCTAAGAAAATTTTACAGACAGTCTTTAAATTTCCAAAGACCATAGATCCGCGAAGTCCTAAATTTAAAGTTGGTGATCACGTGCGAATCAGTAAGCACCGGGAATCTTTTGCAAAAGGCTACACTCCAAGCTGGAGCACAGAAATTTTTAAGATTAAAAAGGTTCGACTAACAAACCCTACAACGTATACTTTGGAAGACGTTAAAGGTGAAGAAATTCGCGGCGGATTCTACACTGAGGAATTACAGATAGCTAAACATCCAGATATATTTTTAGAGAAACAGGTCTTGAAAAAAAGTCGGGATCGCGTTCTGGTCAAGTGGTTGGGCTTTGATAACACCCATAACTCGTATATAGCAGCACGTGATATAGTAAATTAAGTAGTATAGATGCATTACTTTACCTGTGCAAGAACATGCTTCAATTATTCTAAATATCCTTGTGTGTTTTATGTTTATTTTTATAATAAGTTATATAATATACGTTTTTTTCAATATGTTATTTTATTTATAGTATATAAGATACAAAAAAACCAGCTTATAATATGCATTACAATCAAACCTTACTAAAGCGATCAATATAAATTCTATTTCTATGTTCTATATCTAAAATTCTATTTAACACTACACCACATTTCTCGATACGTCTTTGAAACCGACACCGATCTACAACACTTTCCATCCACAATGATATTCGAGCTTGTCTGTAGGCGTAATTCCACGTAAATAAATAATGTATTTTATTATTCCCCTCCTTGATCGTAACGCGTTTCTTTTGGTTGTTCATTTTTGTTGTCTACAAACTCTTCTATTGTAGACGTAAATGATTCCAAACCTTCCTTGTTTAATTTATCCAACAAACAATCTATACAGATATTTCCTTCTAAATACGATTCACACAAGTCTACCCCTTTCTGAAACTGTAGAACTCTTTCTTTACACTCTTCGTCGGTGTAATATTTGCCCAATCCATAGACTGCTTCGTGATCGGCATCAAAGCGTAGATCGCGTAACTCTTCCTGCACTCTCTGTACTGCACTTTTAAGATCAATAGCCTTAGGCCACGATTGTGAACTATAACACATCCACATCTTTATACAAGAACGTTTTGCAAGTCGATGTCACACTGAATTCTTTCCGCCACCACTTCCAAAGCACACACAACGTTCTCGGACGGTGGTAAAGCAGATAACACTTGTTTAACGTTTTCGGTGGAATCCCCGCTTAATACACTCGATCCTTTTAATAAAGCTTGATAAAATTGAACAAAATCTTGCTCTACAAAGATTTTCAAACGGATTTCTAGCACAGGAAGTAGTTCTAAAAGCTGAATGACGCTTTCAAATCCCAACCACACTTCCGACCCATCAATACGTTCGCTTGACAATACGTGACAATTTTGCTTTGCTGTCCGATGATGACGATGAACTTGAAGATGCATTTGATACTCGTCCACTCGCAACGTTCTTGACGACTTCAAACGCTTTAACCAAATTTTCCATTTTACAGAGATAGTAATATAATTTACAATGCACTTACTTATGTAAATAGTGACGCACTTGTTGAATGCTTACTGATAGATTAAGCTCACTTAATGTTGCAATTAGTAAGATCCTATTTTTATATAGATCAATTCATGGTGGGGATAATTAAAGGGTGGGGTTTAAACGTAGTGGGGGAAAGTCTATCAAGAGTTCTTTTAGTCTACTTCCTGCTGCGAACATGGGTGCTTTACCTATAAAACTCTTAATAGCGCTAACCGCCGTTTATGATGGTGTTATGTACATCGCACGACCGTCGGAGTCCATTTCCGGGTCAATAGTGTTCTCCCAAGATCCAACGCGTTACAACTTAAAAAGTGATGTTCTGCATGGACTAAACGTTTACAGTGTTTCATTAAGTAATGTTACACGTGTACCTTCATCATTCAAAGTAAAATTTCATTATCCGTCACATGACATCGAGACCAGCTGGCAAACAATTGGTCATGATCCGCACATTTGCAAACTTCCTGATTCACCAACGAATGTTAGCTGTATAGTTGTCGTCTCAGTTGCGATCTTTGTATTGGTTATATTTGCCATATTTTTTATTGTTTACGTGGTTATTTATTTGCTTAACCTTAAAGTTTAATAATGTGCATAATACAACATATTGTATTAAACTTTGTATTTGTACTGCAACCATTTTTTAATAAAACCACTTGTTAATAAAAGTTTTTTATTTTTTTTGTTACAACATTGTATACAATCTAAACATTTATAATAAACCTTTTTGTAATTTGTCAGTAATTTATCAGATTTCTTTTTATAGGCTCACGTTTAATGTAGTTCAGTACATAACAGTTATTCGGATTACAGTCTGCAGGCATATACGTCTCCGGAACTTTAAAATCACTATTATGCACCTCAGGTATATGTGGGTTACGTTCTTTTGAATATCTAGTGAAGTTGAGAGTCCTTTCCTTGTGAAATTCTTCTTCAGTCATCCACTTAAACGGTCTATGTTCACTATTATGGAACCATGATCTATTAAACCAAATGTTGCGTTCTATATTATCCATCCACACATCAGAAATTTCGCTATCCCACGTGCGGCATACACATTTGAAAAGTACGAACGGACAAGTGTCCCCCCCCCCAAAGATATATTTCGTGAATATGTTCTCTGCCCGATTTCGTGCATTCTATTCTTTGTGAATTTATTGGTTCACCATCTTCATTTAAGTATAAAATTTCTATATATGAACATACAGTGTGACCTATGTCTTCAATGCTTTTTAATTCTACAATGTTGGGCAGTTTACATGATTCAATTAACAACCCGGTATTGTGAGTTTTAAAACGAGAAAACTTAATTGCGCCAGTCTTTAGTTCAATAGACCCTTGATGTTCGTACCCCATTTCGATTATAATCGAATATACGTACAAAATAGGGAAAATGAAATTAATTTATACTATAAGAACAATTATTATTAACGTCCAAGTTTACTTTATTTTCATCCTTATAGGCCACAACAGTGAATTACATAAGTCAACAAAAACATTAAACTAAAAAGTGCAATTAAATTAAGAAGATACATATGCACAAATAAAATACTATTTGGTAAATAATCCAGATTAAAAAGAAAAACTCACAGTTAGGCATATTTTTGTTTTCCATTATACATTAATTGTTTTATTGAAATTGGTAAATTATTATACAACGGTTCCTAATATATAAAAAGGATTAGCATCATTTAGTATCAGTTTTAAGTACTTAAAAATGTAAATTAACACCAGTTATGATTTTTGTAGTTATGATTATTAATTTGAAAAGAGAAACATTCTTTTTCACAAATTGTAAAACTTCACAATTATATATAGATGAGAATATTAAGGGAACGTTTTATAAATTGATTTTATCTTATCTATTTTTTACTTCTAACGGGTTATAACTAAAATTTTTACAATTACTTTTCTTTAAATGTCTTCATTACCCTATGACATTTAAAACGTAATGAAATGTTTAATTATAACTTGTTATTAGGGTGTTCTTAGGGTTGAACACATAATTCAACGATGACAAATTTACATGATGTTAAAAAGTACAATCGTAACGTACGCCGCTGACTTTTTTTAAGAGCCCTGGTAATATAATATCCTGCCTACATTCTTATCTTATTGTAATGTTCTCACAGCTGAAGTACACGCATTGACCTGGATTCTTCATTTCTATGTTACGGTATAAGAACAAGCATTTTAGCAAATCGACCCATACCCATTAGTTACGGCAGAGGTTAGATTGAATAAGAATTCATACAAAAATCGTTTCTCAGGAATATGTAAGAAAGTACTCTTACGACGAAGCGATTACATAGAATGCAAATCATACAAAAGTTATAATAAAAGTTTTGATAATTCCATGATATTAAATTAATCTTTAAAAGTTAATAAGAGAAATAAGATATTGGTGTACTTTTTTCCTAAGGTGACCAGAAAACCTTTTTGATTATTCCTACTTAATCTACATGTTCTGCCATTTTCGTGCTAGCTGCATAGTGGAAGTGTATGAGATGACTGATCTTGCTAAGCTTGCTTATACGTTTACAGACCATGTTACAACAAATAACCATAGCAGCAATAACAAAAGTAAAATCTGTAGAATAGGGGAAGCCCTCTCAACTACAATAGGTGTTCTTGGCAATAGTGAAGACAAGAAAAGAATGTATTTTCTACATATTAATTTTAACGTGCCAAGAATATACCGGGGGGCACCTAATTATAACATGCCATTGAGCATAACGTTAGAATATAAATTGTGGCATGCAAAAAGATTTAAAGGCACATAATTTTCATATGAATTTTTATTACAAAGCATCTGGCTACCGATAAGCATAAAAGATATTTAGATTTTGCTGCCTCTTCATCTAAGTTACAAGATTCTTTCCATAAAGGTAATTTTGGAAACAAAGAAAATCAAATAGCGTTAGCTGAAAGATCGTTTGCATTTCAAACTATTAATCAAAATCAGAGTTTCCGGTCAATGTACGAATTCTTATCCAAGGTAACTGCCGCCTACAGTTGGTCTTCCCACTGTAGTGTGTGGTATCTTTAGTTTCCCATATTGTTACATTTTCAAATATTCGCATTGTCTTTACAGATTCAATTTAATGGAACACCTTCAGTAGAAAAATATTTATGTGGATTTGTCTATGTTGTATTATGTAATGTAACCTATACGATAGATTTATTTAAAGGTTGTTTTATCTATATTATTACCTATAACACAATCACAACAAATAATATAATATTTTTGTTAGCATAAAGAACAAAAAAGAATTTACCCATTTTCCCGGTGGGCCCTAATGCCGACAGTCTGATACTGTATACTTACTTACACTCAAATTCTCATCACCTATGAGTGTTCATGTGTCTTTTAAGATTACTCTTTAATGAATATTTATAAGCACATATATTACATTCAAATGGTTTTTCACCACTATGAGTGAGCAGATGTCTTTTAAGTTTACTATTTTCTGCACATTTATAATCACATATATTACATTCAAATGGTTTTTGATCGGTATGAGTAAACATGTGCCTTTTCAGTTCACTGTATCGTGAAAATTTACTCTCACAAACATTACATTCAAACGGCATATGAACGAACTTATGTTTTTCATTACTATGAGTCAACACATGTCGTTTAAGAGTACCCTTTTGTACAGCTTTATAACCACATGCATTACATTCAAATGGCTTTTCTCCACTATGAGTGAACATGTGTATTCGAAGACGACTCTTTTGTGAAAATTTATAACCACATACTTTACATTCAAATGGCTTTTGACCACTATGAATGGTCATGTGTTGTTTAAGATTGCTCTTCAGCACACATTTATAACCACATATTATACATTCAAATGGCTTCTTACCACTATGGATGGCCATGTGTCGTTTAAGCCGACTCTTTTGTGAACATTTATAATCACACATATTACATTCAAAGGGCTTTTCACCATTATGACTGTATTTGTGTTTTTGAAGATGATATGCGAGATTGCTCTTCAGTGAATATTTATTATCGCAAATATTACATTCAAATGGCTTTTCATCACTATGAATGGACATGTGTTGTTTAAGATAGCTCTTTTGCGAACATTTATTTCCACATATATTACATTCAAATGGTTTTTCACCACTATGAGTAGACATGTGTTGTTGAAGACTAATCTTTTGTGAGAATTTATAACCACATATATTACATTCAAACGGTTTTTCACCACTATGAATTGACATGTGCCTTTTAAGATTGCCCTTTTGCACAAATTTATAACCACATATTTTACATTCAAATGATTTTTCACCATTATGAGTGAGCATATGTAGTGTAAGACTTCTTTTGTGTGAAAATTTATAACTACAGATATTACATTTAAATGGCTTTTCATTACTATGAATAGAAATGTGTTGCCTAAGATAGCCTTTTTGCAAACTTTTATAACCGCAAATATTACACTCAAAAGGTTTTTCACCACTATGAATCAGCTCGTGCTTTTTAAGGCAACTTTTGTCTGAACATTTGTAACCACATATATCACATACACATGGCTTTTCACCAGTATGGACAAACATGTGTTTATTGAGTAGATACCTTGCTTTACAGCTGTAATTACATATGCTACATACAAATTTCTTGTCAACTGTAGTGATGAATATTTGTTTCTTGAAATGATTTTCCTGTGCTAGATTTTGCCGATATATGTCAGATTTATCAAGTTGGCAATCTGTGGTCATTTTTCTGTGAGTTTCTGAAATAATGATGTTATCGAAAGGTTTCTCTTCATTCTCAGTGTGTATTTGACTTTTCTCTTCCTTTTTGGTGTTAGTTTCTTCTGCTATTGAGTATTCTGTGTTGAAATCTATTTCAGTTTTGATTACTGGTACCTCCTCATTGTCCATTGTAATATTTGGAAAATGATTACAACCTGCAACCAATAAAAAGTAAACTGAGCATATAAAGAGCACATAGTGAAGTGAGGATATGATATAAAGCAACTGCTTTCTTCAATGATATATTGATATGATTTTATCATTGTAATACAATTACTATATTTTGCAACTTCAACTTTTCTGGATTGAAGAAATTTAAAAACAAATATGTGATTCTAAGCAAACCAACTATTTATCTGCAGGTCAATATTCATTACCTTAAAAGACGATAATTATTAATAATCTAGATCCCTTATAATATTTATTGTTCAATAGCATAAATTTCCAGAACACCTGTAAAAGTGATATTTGTTATTGCTAAATGTGAAAGCACCTAAACACAAAATACCTAAACGCCATTTACATATCACTAACCAGATAGCACAGCCCCAAACCAGTGATGTTATGGAGCGGCAGCTTTTCATACTAATTTTAAGGTTAGAAATGTAACAGATTGCTTTAAAATTGTAAAAGATTCCTGTAATATTAGGGTTAGGCGAAAATGTCAGAATAAATTTTATTTAATTATTTGATTAATTAATTAATTGAAAATCTACTTTTAGATAAAACAGAGTACAAAATTAAATTGTCAACTTTTGACAAAGTAACAACTAACCTAATTTACAACTAGTCGAAATGCTAATCATAGCAGACCTAAGTAGCAGACCATGATATGTCATACAATTACAGCAGTACTCATAGAGAAATTACACGCGTGTAACACATAAGAAATATTAAGGTTACACGCGTGTAATTTCTCTATGAGTACGGCTGATAGTCTCAAAGTGTGATCAGACCCTTACTTGATGCATTGAGGGACTCTAATCGGGGGCCACTTATCCGGTACTCTCTTTTCATGAATAGCCGAAAGTTGAGGAAAGTCCTTAGATTTTTGCATAGGCCTTCCTTGTAAGGATTTCAAAAAAGGCTAAGCACTGTACAAATTGGATAAAAAATGACTAGTACAGTGCACTCTACTAAGAATTAACTTGCCAATACGAAATTTTCATCCGACTGGTAACAAGGTTAACGATAATATCGCCTGATAAATTTTGCCGAAGAGATGCTAAGGTAAAAGATGACTGGACCACGATCGCGGCCTGCTCTCAACGAATTTTTCTTAGCTGCTTCATGAGGAATATGAGACCACAAAAAGTTACGTCCGAAAGTTCCTTGAGCACATTTACTGCTGCAAATTGCTGATCAATGTATGACATATCTTCTTTCACTCGAACATTGTCGGTAGTGAATTAATAGTATTGTAACGAATAGTAAACCCACATATGACGTCATCAAACATTCTAGATATATGAGTCGTCAACTGTATGACTCATCAATCAACACGTGCAAGTATAACACATCGACACGCCTCATTGACGTCACCGACAGCTGCGTGTATGACTCATCATCACGCCATCGAATATTCTAGATGTATTAGTCATCGTATGGATATACATTGAGTCGCGGGTAGAAGGAGAAGTTAATGCTTAACCGGCGTCGTGTTAAAATGTACTCTGAATAAATAAATTGTTAATAATTATTGTATTACATAAATAGTTTTTATATATAAATAGTCATCAAATAAATTTGTAATTACCTAGCATTTTTAAATGCTTTAGTTTGTTAAATAGTTTATAGTTATAGTGTTTTTAATTAAGTGCATTGTAAATAATCTTCTCTTTATTAATAGACGAATTTAAACAGCATTTTGATTATTATTTTAAAAACAACGTTACAGTATATTACATAACGAGAGTGGAAAGTGGCATATTTCGTACGTGTGAAATTTACGCACGAGGCGTTAGCCGAGTGCGGAAGTCACACGAGTAAGAAACACACTTTCCACCGAGTTATGTACACTATTTTTCCTACGACCAGAAAAATACAGTTTTTCAAAGAAAAAATTATTTTAATGCTAACAAAAAACAATTTACTTTTATTTAGTAATTTTATTTTTATCATTATTTTCAGTACCAATAAAGTTTATAACTATATGATTATTGTAACAATTTGTGAAGTTAATTGGGGAAAGCGTGTGTGTAAGTGCGTTTTGAATATTGTCAGTATTATTGTTTTATCCGTAAAGGGATTATTATAACAATTAGTTAAATTTCTTGGAATTTGAGAGTTGTGAAAAGGTGTTTGTAAAAATGAGTTTTCAATATTTTAACCATTTTAAACATTTAAAACATTTAAACCAAAGAAGAATTTACAGTTAACTACTAACAATGATAAATTAGTCTTTATACTTATGGCGTCTTTAAACAAAAGACTATCATCCGAATATTGAACATTATACAAAGCCGTCTCTGATTATTTATTTAAAATATTTTTAGAAATTAATTATACTCTAAGTAATTATTAAAACTTTTTAACAATAAATCTATAAAATATGAATTAAAACTTATTAGCAATTTAAATTAAAATATATTGTTGGAAATGGAAAACAAGATTAAAATTATTATATTGCAGTGAAAAGTTGTTTTGGTGTAATGACAATTGGTGCAGTGAAAATATGTCAAATATCCCTCAATATATCTAATCAATAGTTTTTCAATGAAATAAATACAGCTAGAATTAATTAATTATTGTGTTAGTAGATGATTAATGTATCAAAATAGTCAAAAATATATAAGCAGGTTCTTATTACTTATATAATTTGCTATTTACTGCTTAGATTTCGACCGTGAGATTTGCGAAAGTAAATCGCACAGCCGAAAGTAAAATATACTAGTGTGTTTTACTTTCGTGTGTTGTGTTCGGTTTTCTAGGCAACTTGATTGTGCGATATGAGCTACTTTCTGATATGGTCGTAGGAAATAGTATATTGTGTTACAAGTGCAGAAAAGTGCCAATTTCTCACGAGTGTGAAATTGGCGTTTTTGCACACGTTACACACTATACTTTATCTACGACAACAAAAAAAGTAATAAACCACCAAAAGCTAAGAAAAATATTTAATCTTGAATTTATATATTCGCATTCATATTTTTTACGTTGAAATCTCTGACAATAAATTAAGAGATGTAATGTAAGCCGCTTCAGCGATGTTTGGAGTTGTACAACGGTACACCCCACTTCCCCATCATCGGATTCACTAAGATACATCGAGAATGTCGAAAACGACAGAAGTAAATATTAAGTTTTTAAAGACAGTAGTAATAATACGTTTACAATCTGTATAATTTCAGTCAATCCACTATTTAGTACTTACAGCTAAATAATCATGCGTATGTACTCCTTTTAAAAAAGTAATTTTTATATAAACAACCACAATTCGATTATCAAGGTTTACATCTTTACTGCGAAATGTCAAAATATTCTCGAATTCCCAGGTATTGTGACACGGCCTCCTCGATTTGTGAGAGACAAAGGTCTCTTACACGGCCGTTCGCATTTGCAGTTCCAGGCATTATTTCTGTTTTGAAGGGGGCGCCACAATACTGGAAATCGAGGTTGCGTATTATCAAACTTTCTTTCGAAATATTACATTACTACCCGGTTGCAAATTCTCAAAGTTGTTAATAAAACATAACCTCTTAAAATTCGCACTTGCATATTGTAATAAGTTAATATTAATGTCGAAATTCGATTATAAAAATGAAAAATCGTAAAGAAAATTCAACAAAAGAAACAAACAAAACCTTCTGTAGAATCTGATGAATTAAAGCAACAATGCAGTAACATTTTAATCGTGAGGAAATTAATATTGTGCTTAAATCCTTTATTAATTTATTATGGTTATAAATAAATTGAGCAATAATGCAAACGATTAAATGCAACGAAACCGATTGGTCCATCAAATAATAATAGATTATATCCACTGTAAAAATCATTGTGCCTTATTAACTATTACAAAAATAAGAAAAGTGCTGATATACGATCATACTTCTAAACTATTATTAAAAGTGATTGGGAAATTGGTGATTATAATTTATCTTCTTATAAACTTATAAATCAAAGTACATATTTCCTACACTTGAATGTTTCACTGATGTAGGTACTACTGAAACTATTGTTAGAAATACCCACACTCACAATGGGCGATTCAAACAATATTTCAAACTGTAGACTAATATCATTTCTCCGAAAATCTTTGAAAAATGCCTACCAAAACGAGTTATGGGTGGGCTACTTAAATAAAAAGCAATCAGTGTGAATCTTTTGAAAAACATTAATATAACCTATTCTTTTTTAGATACCAGCAAAGTTTTTAATTATGTCGACCATTCCATTTTGCTAGAGAAATACCAGTCTTATAAATACATAACATCATTGTTACTAAGAACTTGTCCTCAAAACAAATTGCAAATAGTACAACTGGAAAATAACCTTTCAAACAAAACCATCTTAAACAATGGATATCCAGCAGGGCTTCGTTACAGGACTAGTGTTTTATGTACTGCATATAAATGATTTACCTGTAAGTGCTTTTAAAAAGTTTATTCTTTTTTCTGACAACATATCTTTGCAGATGAATAGAAATCTACAGAAAACATGGGAACTTCTAAACAAGACACACAAATGGTTTGGGGCAAATAAGTTATACCTTACAAAACACGCAAATGTATCAATTCTTATCATGTATCATAATTATAAAAATCATTGGTATTTCTTTCAAGCCATTTATGTAATCTAGTGCTTTTAGGAGATTACTTACTTTACATTATTCCACCAAAGTATATGTTACGATCTGCTTAGAATCATAGTGTTTCCTGCAATAGGGTTTTCAGTTTACTTGTAAAAGCTATAAGACAGCGGCAATTATTACATACCCTTTTGGGTAGTAATGTTGTGTTAGCGAGAGGTAAACGTATCATGTAAATCATTACGAAGCAACTGGTGCTTGCTAGCAAAACACCCAAAAGGGTACGTACGAATCACCGCTGCCATAAGGGTACTCTACTTTGTATTTTAAGTTGTTAGCAAGTAGACTTATTAATATAATTAGACATCTATTAACAATGAGATTTTCATATACAGCGTTGGTAAAACTTTGCTTTGCATTTGAATTCTTACATGTGAGCAAAGGAAAAATAGCAAATAACAATACATTTAGAAAGATAGAATGTATCGCATACTTGTGAAGCTTTACTCGTAAGAATGACAAAACTCGATTAGTTTTAAATTTTTTTACCTAGCAAAAATGTTACTTAAGCAAAGATGCCATAAATATCTATTCTTCTCAAATGTATTGCTATTTTTCCTTTGCTCACACATGAAAATTCAACCTCAAAGCTAAGTTTTGCCAACTTGGCATAAATATGAAAATCTATTGTTAGTTAAAAAATGTAATGAGTTTTTGCATCATAGTAATGTGTATGAATATATAACATAAACTTAAGAAATTTGAGCTAGGTCCTACTTTTATTTATCTATAAACTTATATAATAAACTGCAAAATGCTCGACAATTAGATTTAATGAATTTTCTATTGAACCAAGCTTACTATTATAACATAAAAGAATTATTTGATGATGAACTCAGTGATATGTACGTAAATTGTTCGTAATTTGTAAGTGCTATGTAATAACTTGTGATATTGTATTTTATGAAATGTATCTTTAATTCGTGCAAACCCTTTATGTAGATGGTACTAATAAATATTATTATTAATTTAAAATATCTGCTTGAGAAGTTGCTTAATCTTTCTGACAAATAAAATGTAAATCAGTAATTAAATTTAATGAGATATGAGAGGGTAGGCTAAAATATATCAACCGTCTTGGCAGTCGAACCAACAAAAGGAGCTCTTTTTCCATATAAAAATTGTGGCCCTGAAAAGGGCCTTTTTTCATTGAACTGGATGAAGTTTGGAAATAAAACTGGACCATTTTGATTACAAATTGTAGAAATTTTTAGATTAGCTTAATTTTAAAAGCTTTCTCTTCTTGTTTCCGTACTGCTTCACTTTTTGACTCTCTGACATACAATAGTTTGTAAGAATTGGGGATAGTACTTTGCCAATTATTATGTTACAAACTAGTTTACCATGAAGTTCACATTGAAACATGGGATTTTCTTGTAGATAGCCCACAAATATTGTTTTTAAAATTGTACTAATGTTTTCTTTTGGGAGAGCTGGTAGAATTTCTACAATCAGTTGAACTACATATTCTATTAATCCCACAAATTGTTCATTTGGATAAATCAATTTCCCCCTATCCTGATTGTAAATTAATTCTAACAAAGGATTTGTCTTTACTGGGGAACTATCTCGTAAAACGGATAAACATTGTTGGCAGTCAACAAACTCTTCTATTTTCATGATGAGGTAACCACATAGAAAAGCTGTAGCTGCTGCTTCAATATTAGATGACGTACATGGACTATCGGGTACAACTAAATGTAATTTTTCCAATTTTTCAATTTGTTCGTCATTTAGTGTTATAACTATGTCGGTGTTCTCACAATCATTATATACATTCTGGTTTGTAGTTCTGTCACTGATGTATTCAGTCTCAGAATTATTTAGGGTATTGCTGTAATTTACACTTGTTATTAAACCTGTTCTCAGAATCTGTCTAATAGCGTGTTCAGCAGCTTTGCAATCTGTAAGATCATTGGATCCACCACGAAGTCTAACATTGGCAAACAGTGATTCGACAGCATCCGAACTGAATTTTCTAGTCAAAACATAATAAAAATTAAGGTCTTCAATTAGATATCTAATACATAAATAGGTACTTCTTGAGGTAAAAATTAGAGCTTCAGCAGTCTCCTTAGTTAAGCCAGTTGTTTGTAGTTGTGATGAGGTGGACTGGATGTCATTAATATACTGAGGAAATACTTCATTCAACCAAACGAGGCGTTCATCGCTGATGTGAACATAAGGTGCGGTATTTGCATCATTCTGTTGAATATTCTGTGTTCTGTTGCTGACATCATGAAGTTGGAAGAATTTATACATGTGTTCCATGTATTCTCTTGTTGCGACAGCATCTTTAAAATGACTAAACTCTTCACCACCATGATGAATAAGATATGTTAACGATGCTGTAACGGATGGGGAAAATATTTGAACAGCCAAATTTACTTTCATTTTGTCTAAATTGGATGGGTATAGATGCTTTTTTGTCAAGTATCTAACGGGCTTAATTATAAAACTTGATTGAATTTCAAAAAGGTCTTTTAGGTAACTTGCCGAAATAATTCCAGATGATGAAGCCATGTCATGATGAAGAAATAAATTTCTTGCGTTCTTAAGGGCGTGACAATAGTCAAAACTTAGAAAAAGCTTAAGACCAGGATTGTATGGATGAGGGACAACGTTACGAAGTCTACCATTTCCAAAATGCTTAAATAGTGCTACATGATTTTTATGATTATCTCCCACAATCCGTACTACTTTAAATCCACATTCAGCAAGCAACTTTAAAACACCCAATGTTAAGTTATACAAATTTTTACTATATAACTGCCTATGGAAATAATAACTTGCAGGGATAATATATTTTGTCGATAAACCATAAATAACAAAACACAAAAGTTGATTTGCAACTACTGGCTTATTTCCAATATTATTGTGTGTTGTGGGAACAGTTGCTAGCCCAAATATTCGGTCTTCTGCCTTTGAGTAACAAACTGTTTCTCTAACAGCCATATCATCTATTACCAGGGAACAGACTTTTTCTGCGTTGGTCAAAGATCCACTCTCTGACAGTAATCTATCTTTAACTAAATTTTCATTTCTGTTGCCAAAATATTTTAGTAGTGTTGTTTTGCACGGCAATCTAAACAATACATTCCTGGGAAATTCGTACCCTTTAGGAGAACAAAATCTCCAGAAAATACAATGGCGGATGGTTACTTCAGACCATCTTGGATGTTTTTTTTTGTAGTTTTTGATTTGATCAAGTATAAATATTGCTCTAGGAACCATATCATTTGCATCTTCTTGAATTTGTTCCATGCATTTCCATTCAAAATTATCGTTTTGTTTTTTTTTAACTACTTCCATTTCTTGTTTCAACTTATTGTATTTCATTTCTAAGCGTTTTAATTTTTGGGTTAACGATTGTTTCGTATAAAGTAAATCCTTTATTTCTGCAGCTGTAAGTAAGGTTTGGGATGTACGAGAGTTATCGGATTCCTCAGGATAATTTAAAGATGGTAAATTAGTGGAACAATCAGGATTTTCGTTTGGAATCTAAAATGTAGGTACATTAAAATGATGGAAGATATTAAACATTAATAGAAAATACTTTAAATGGTATGGCGCCTGTAACTAGTCTCCGTTGTTTTTCGGTCACAAGGAAGCAGTTAAGTGCGAAATGTTCACTGCATACAAATGAATACTCCGTCAATCGATTAATATCTACATGAAAAGAATAAAAAACGAAATTATTTTGTTTTTGTTGTTACACTTAACAGTAGAAACTTTAGGAATTTAAGAAATTAAAATAATTTATAGATTATGTACCAGTATGATTAATTAGAGCTTCTTTCCATTTAGAATTTAATTCTACATTTGCAGGAAAACTATGGAGAGATACATTTTCTAATTCATATGAGCTACAGTTTGTAACACAACAATTTCGAGGCATTTTTAATAATTTTAACAGCAAATTCCAATAGATTTTACCACTAACAATAAGTAAATTATTGATGCTAATGTTTATTAAAAATAAACAAGCGGCAATCTAGATTGCGCGCCAATATTGTTTAATCACTAGAGGACTCGACAGATGGCGCCACAATACGTACCTGTCAAAAATCCGAAATTTTTCCAAAGCGACCGGCCGTCTAAGAGACGTTCGTCTCTCAAATCGAGGAGGCCGTGTATTGTGATGAAAAGCTACGTAGCTTTAAAAGTTAGATGGCGCTTGCATTTTGTGAATAATTATGTAGCAAATTATAAAAGCTTTCATGATTTTTATTGTAATTTAGCAATAATAATGAATAATATTATATTAACAATTATATAATAATGTAAAAAATTAATCAGTTTTATGTTAATTGAAATAAGTTTTTTTAATAACTTCTTATAATGAGAATAACCAACTCATGTCAAGACGGCTACGTTGCTTAACGGTAGAGGCCTGGCCTAGCAATCAGACGGCCCAGAGTTCGATTCCCCGTGAAAGCGATAATTTTTCTAGATGGATTTGCATTTAAAATATAATTTAATGTAAAACAATAATTAAAATAAATTTAACTAAAATTTATAACATTTTTTATTTTAAATAATTAATAATATTATAATATTGCAAGTGCTGACATCTATGGCGTTTTAATAGAACTGCTGATTGTGAGAAATGTTTCCTCACGGTCTTTACAGTTCTGTTTGGAGATTGTTTGCAATTGGTCGTTTTCACGGTTGCTAGATTGTACGGAATTTGTAACTTTATATGGTGGTCGTAGATAAATAAAATTTATTTTGCCTAGCCTCCTTTATGTCGATAAACTTAATAGTTTCCGAGAAAAACGTCAAAAACCGTTTGGGGGGCGTGGTTTACCCTCATTGTTTCTTCGAGCTCACCACCTACAGGTTCCCTAATAGCACACATTGTCCGATGGACGTTCTTTTTAGGTCCATTGTAGGTACTGTAGGTCCGAGGATGTAAAATGGACGTCTGCTGGACACTCGCACGAGGACGTTTTTCAGAAGTACAACAAAAGACGTCCAGCGGAGGTTTGTTTTGGGTCCATAGTAGAACCTTAAATCCCGGGACATAATAAGGACGTCTGGCGGACGTTCACACGCGGACGTTTTTCAGAAGTACAACAACAGACGTCCAGCGGACGTTTGTTTTGGGCCTATAGTAGGTCCTTGAATCCCGGGACATGATACGGACGTCTGGCGAACGTTCACTTGAGGACGTTTTTCAGAAGTACAGCATAAGATGTCCAGCGGACGTTTGTTTTGGGTCCACAGTTAAGCCCTTAATCCCAGGACAAAATACGTACATTTGGCGGACGTTCACACGCAGACGTTTTTCAGAAGTACAACAAGAGACGTCCAACGGACGTTTGTTTTGGGCCCATAACAGGCCCTTGAGTCCCAGGACATGGTACAGACGCCTGGCGGACATGCACATGAGAACGTTTTTCAGAAGTACAGCATAAGACGTCCAGCGAACGATTGGTTTGGGTCCATAAAATGACGTTCATATGGGAACAGAAGTACAACAAAACATGTCCGGCAGACGTTCGATTTGGGTCATTAATACGTTTTAATAGGAATTACAAAATGATTACAAACAAACAATTTGTAAACTAAGATTAACAATTATTCTAGAAATCTATTTTAACAAAAGATGTCCACTGGACGTTCAGTTTAGATCATGGTAGGCCCGTGACTTCAAAGTCATAAAAAAACGGTCTGAACTTCAGATAAGGATCTTTTTTTAAGAATAGTCTGTTACATGTACATATAATTTTGAGAGCTTAAGAAGGATTTCTATGAATACACATTTTTCTTATTGTTATTAAATACTACATTATGTAGTTCTCTAAACAAAGAATTAAAACTATTATGGAATATCCGAAAATTGCTTCTCCCGTGTTTTAAATTAATTATATTTTCTGTACTTTATGGAATACTCTTTAATATACTAAAGTATATTAATATATAATAATAATAATAATCGCGCCCCTCCCTCCCGCACAAGCTTATAGCTTCTGGGGCCTGGTTTCCTGGTTATGAGTTGTAGCAATTATTATTATATTATTATATATTTCATACGTTCATACCATCATAAACTCATTAAAAATATTTTCTTTTTAATTAATACAGCTATTTAAATTTCTCCGCTAATATAAAAATGAGACAGCATATGTGTGACGTCAGTATGCACAGGTCATAAAAGACGTACTACGCAAACTCAGTGCCAACAGTAAATCCCCGTAAAGCCATTATAAGCCGCCATTCGGTTTTCGGTATTTGTTCTCATCGTTTTTGTCTTGCAGTTTCTGTTTGAACCAATTATTTATATATGCTTTTTTAACATCTATTTAATCAGTCTTTTACGTTATGTGTTTTTAGTAAATAGTGTGAAGTGCAAGGGTGATTATTAATATTTTATCACATTCCTTTCATTCGTTTATTATTATTATTGTGCAGTAATAACGGTAATAAATAGTTGAATGAGTAACTCACCAGCAAAATATTCATGGTAACCTGCAGTATTATAGTATTTTATATTGTTAAGTAATAAGGATTTATTATTATTTTCAGAATATCTAAAGCAAATTATATGAATGAAATAAGGCTGGAAACAATAAACAAATTATATGAAGGTTGAACATGACTGAAATAATAATCTCTTCACTTGAAAAATGAAATATAAGGTATATAAAAAACACAACATAATGAAAAAATCAGAAAATATATGGGAAAACTTGAATTTACCTTTACTATGTGAAAATAATGAACTTCTACTGGAAGTTGAACAGTTTTTGGGAGATCCCTTAAATATGCAAAAATCTGTAAGTAATACTTTTTAGAATATCACTGTACAAAGTCAATAGAAAAACTCTTTGGATAGCATTTATGGCAACCAGCAGTTTTTTTGAAAATCTATGTATATGTTACCTGAAAAAAATTAAAAAGTGGAAATCTTTTCAGAAATCATTCATTGGTGTAAAAACAAGTGTTTTATGCTTATTTTGCCATATATGTCGTATGATACTGAATTTGCCTTCGAGGATTAATTCTTTTTGTAAGTTTTACTTTCTGCAACGTTGCAGAAATCTTACTCAAAAAAATCAATGCACAATGATATTATTAGTGAGAATTTGATGTGTAGGGTGTCTTATATTTTTTTTATGTTCGCAATATCATGTCATAACATCCTGCACATACAGACCTTTTAGTTCTTTTATAATTTTTTCTTCTTTTTAGCACAAATTTATTTAACACTACTGAGTGTCTGATTTTTTTAGACTGATCTGCTTTCCAAAGTTGGAGGAGACAATGTGAACGAATTTGTAAAAAGAGCTTGGAAAAGATTGCTGACAAATCATGATAAAAAATGAAATATTTCTGAATAGGCTTCAAACATAAGAACTTTTCTGCTCTTTTTATGGCCACGCTAATTAAGGGTAAGTAACATTTTTAATGTATCATGATAAGAGGGAAGCGTAACCTTGCCAAATGTATAGTTGATGTTCAATTTTGTGCAGTCGCACGTATAAAATCTTGAAGAGCGACCATCACATCATAATTTTATAGATACAGCTGCACAGGATAGCGTAGATAACTGCCCTTTAGCAAGGTCTGCCTCGCTCTGTTTATGATCAAAGATGATAATAAATGTACAGAGTAGATGCTAAGCAGTTGTTAACAAAGGGAATATGCATATTATTGATTTCTAAAAGATTTAAATTTTTAAAATTTTCAGTTTTCTCAGAAATCCAGGGTAGAGGTAAGAATGTTACTTCCCTATCTCAATTTTCTATTCACTTGTGCTCCTTTCAATTTAACTAAATATAGTATGAAAATTTAAAGTTTTGGACGGACTGGAAATTGGCACCTGCCGATAGAGGATTAGAAAAGCTAGGGGAGGAGCATTCATTTCCCGATGATTCAACAGTTTTCTCTTTGTGGTCGTTCAAAGATCGTAAAGTAGGAATTCAAAAACAAAATAATATACAGGGTAACTTATTAACATTAAAGTTCAAGTCTCTGTGATATAACAGTAGTACACTGCTCAATCTTTTTTTATTATCGTAATCTAGTATGAAAAAATAAAAGTATTTGCTAATTTAATGGATTTCATATTTTTAATAATAACAAAGTTGCCAAAAAAAGTTACGGATCTAAGATTTATGTTTTTCAAATAAAACATCCGAGTTTTATATTGTATTTTTGGATTTTAAATAAATCCATGTATGACCCGATGCCAGCAGAGGTTACTATGTACTGTTTTGGATATTCTGGTAGCATCACGGATGCAACCCGTGTAATCGGCTGCTAAGCAACCAGTTAATATATACTTGCCGTCTACTAACAGAACATCCAAAAGTGTACAAACCGTCACTGGTTTAGGCATATGGCATTTTTCAATCTTGAATGCTGGTATTGCATTGATAAAAGCTATGTGCACAATATATTAATTATATTTGCATTTATTTTTAGGTGCTGCTTTAAAACCGTTGCTGAAAAGTTGCACCGAAAAGAAAATAGAAGACACTTTCAAAAGATACTTGAAAAGAACCTCTGAAGTGGCTAAAGTGAAGATAGAAGAACTTGGATTTTTTAAATTTTGATAATGATTCCAAACAGTTGAATTTAGTTTTTATTTTAAGTTTTTATGCTGTATGTTTACATCATATAATCTATGTAATAATTATATTATTGTAGAAAAAGGATTTATATTTGTTAAAAAATTGATTTTTACCAATAATTAGTTTGCCATTAATTAGATTCCTATATAATTCGAAACAACCTGAAAGTTTTGCAACTTTGAGAGTTTGTCGATTTTGGTGTTCTAAATGAAATTACAAAACTTGATTTTTCCAACGAAAGCCGTCCTTAAATCCCTTTAACAGTTTTATAATTTTTTATTATTATCAAGTACATATTGTAACATAGATAAGTTTATATTGTGCTAGAAAAAAAGGATGTATACTGATAAAAAACGTAATTAGATAAATCGAAAAATTATTCAATTTTTAAAATATTACCTAAACCTAAAATCTATATATGTACTAAAATCCAAAATTTGTTTGTCAGTATGTTTGTCCCTTCATAAAGTCGCCCCATGTAGGTCTCACTCCCCAAACCACATATGGCTCAAGGCATGAACCAGAGTGGTGCAAGAGATCAGTCTGGAAGGAATGGTAAGTAAACTAGAATTAAAATTGTAATGTTTAATTCCAGCTTATTTTCTAAAGAATTTATTTTTGATACCAATCAACCTGTAATTATTTATTAAATAAAGTGAAATAACTATGAATAGTTGGACTGGAAGAACTTGGGACTGAAGTCCCAAGTTAAAAGTTCGTTCTTGAAAGAGAAACCTTATATAGGAATCGAAATTACTTTTGTGTACAGGATATGACGTTTAAAAATAACTTTTTTTTATTTCCTCTTGTGTGGTATGTTTATTTTAGATCCGTGCACTGGAGGACTGTAAAACATCTTTGGGATATTCGTCAAGTCGGCGGCAAATATCTATGTGGTGTAGGGCATTGAGTCGAGGATTCATTAGGTCCCCTTTGGACTTAACACTCAACACTCTTAAAATATCCAGCAAATCCTCGGCTGACGTATGCAGAACGTCTATCTGAGACGTTTTAAGAACATCCAAGTTTATGACGATTTAACTTCCCATGGACATCCATAGAACGTCCGACCCAGTATAATCAAAAGTCTATTACGTCTGTTGGACGTATAATGGAGGCTTTTAAAACGTCCGCCCGGGACATTTTAAGAACGTCGCAAGTTCATGACATTTGGACTTCCCGTGGACGTCCATATAACGTCCCACGTAGTATAAATCGAACGTTTATTACGTCCCTTGGACATACTATGGACGTTTTTAAAACGTTCGTCAAGTTCTTGGAAGACGTACGCAAAACCTCCGTCTGGAACGTTTTAATAATGTCCAACTTTGTGACATTTGGGCTTCCCATGGACGTTAATATAATGTCCCACGGACTATATCCGATCGTCCGTTGGACGTTCATTAAGTCCGCGGAGGACATTGCTCAAACGTCCATCGGACGTCGGTGTGCTATTAGGGTTGTGACTTTTATTACCTGCAAATTGATATATTGCTTAAAAAAACATAACAAGACAGCCTGTATTGTAAGTAGTTTATTATTATTGATAATTTAAAATCTATCAAATACATTAATCTCCTCAATAACTGTTAATTATCCGTTGTGTTATAGGTACATTATTTTAAACATGGGGAATAATTACTTAAAAATAGATTTAATAAAGTCGGTAACCTGTTTTGGATCGTCAAACGTACAATATTCAAACCATTACTGTAAACATTAGCTGTCATTGAGTTTACATAAACCAAATAGGACGAAACGAAGATAAACTGCATCAATGTATATCACTGATACATTGATGCAGTTTTGACATCTTCGTTATCAAGTTAAAAATGCAATTAGCTACATCCTGCTCCAACTGTGATTCTTAAACCAGTGACCACCAAATCCACTTTTCAAAAACAATATCTTTCTCGGTTATTATAAAATATAGGCACTAATGATATTGAGCTTTTTTGTTGTATTTTACAACACATAATGAACAAAAATTAGCCAAATGTATTTATTTTTAAGGTAACAAACATGGGCGCCGCTAGAAAGTTTTAGGGAGGGGCAATTTTTTTATAAAATGGCCACTATTTAAAAATATTAGAAATAGGTACCAAAATCACATAATATATATATCTTGGTACAAATAACCAAAAATAAAAAACTACATGAAAACACCTATTAGAAATTAAAAATAATAACACATAATCAGAATCAGACATAAATAACACAAAAATATATAAACAAAAATTACAAACTCTGTAAAAAACATATGTACTAAATAAAACTAATATTTCTAAAAGTAAACAAAATATTGTTTTAACTATATTAAATTTATGACAGGCAAAGTTAGCCTTATGCTTATCAATACATTGGTATACCTACATCTTAATCGCTGAAAAGAAATTTTAAGTTTCTTTTTTCTAACCCAAATAAATCAATGACCTTGTTAATTATAGCCATTTTATTGGCATCAACGTATTTCCTATGTACACTTATAAGAGCTAGTCCAGAAAGGCGATTTTCGCTCATTGTTGACTTAAGCCAAGTCTTAACTCTTCTAAGAGTACTAAAGGACCGTTCAATTGAACAGGTTGTAGGTGGCATAATTAAAAAATGTTTTAAGCAGGTTTTGATGTTAGGGAAAAAGTCACACTCCTCATTTACAAGTTTGGTTGTATCTTCCAAAAACTCTATCTTTCCATACCTGCATCCATGTGGAATATTCCGCTTTTAAATTTTCGACGCCAAATCTTTTCGAAACAGCTTCTAACTGTGTTTCGCTAAGCATAATTCCTTGTTTAATGAGAGATGGATGAAACCGTGATAAAGAAAACGCTAATGTGTTTTCAGACGTAAAGCGAGCTTTAAGAGAGCTTATTATTGAATCTAAATAAGGAATAAATATACAAATTCTAAAATATTCTTCTGCTGACTTGCCCTGAATGTTTGCTCGGTTAATTTGACGTGAAACTGTTCGAGGAGTTTTAATTTCTATATCAAGTTCATTAGCTAATTCTGTACATTTTTTAAATATATCAGAGAAGATAAAATTAGCATTTTTTCTATCATTTTCAAACATAGTGATTAGTGTGTCAATATGATCTTTTACAGAAAGTAAACTACAGCATGTGGGCAACCCCTATAGTACCAGTTTTTAAGAAAAACGGAAGTTTAAGGATATGCGGGGATTTCAAAGGCACAGTCAATCCTGTAATCGAGGTCGATCAGAACCCCTTGCCCAGGATTGATGAACTTTTCAGTTGTTTAGAAGGCGGCGTTGAATTTTCCAAATTAGATCTTTCGCAAGCGTATCAGCAGATTGGATTGGATGATAAGAGTCGGGAGCTTTTAACTATTTCAACGCACATAGATTTATTTAGGTATACTCGTATGCCTTTTGGAATTTCCTGTGCACCTGCTAAATTTCAGAAAATAATGGACTCTTTATTTAGTAACGTTAAGAGAGTCGCAGTGTTTCAAGATGATATTTTGGTCACAGGAAGAAATAAAGAAGAGCATTACGAAAGTTGGAATATTGTACTTAGTATTTTAAAAGATGCTGGGTTAAAAGTTAATTATGAAAAATGTCAATTTTTCCAAAAACAAGTTGAATATCTTGGTTTTGTTATAGATAGTGAGGGATTGCACCCATCAAAAAATAAAATTGAAATTATAGATAAAATACCTGAACCTAAAAATGTTAACGAATTAAAATCATTTTTAGGAGGTATAAATTACTATGGTAGATTTATTAAAGATATGTCCACGATTTTAAGTCCATTATATGACCTTTTAAAAGATAATGTAAAATGGTATTGGTCTCCGAGCTGTAGGCAAGCTTTTTTTTATGTTAAGGAAATTCTCAAATCTCCTGCATAGCTTGTACATTTTAATCCAAATCTAGAAATCAGATTAACTGTAGACGCTTCCTCAGTAGGGATCGGTGCAATACTTAGCCACCGATTTCCTTCGGGTGTAGAGAAACCCATATTTTTGCTTCTAGAACGTTATCTAAAGCAGAAAAAAGTTATTCACAAGTTGAAAAGGAGGGATTGGCCATTGTTTATGGCGTAACTAAATTTCATCAGTATCTTTATGGCACCAATTTTAAGCTTATTACTGATCATAAACCCCTTTTAACAATTTTTGGTGAAAATAAAGCAATTCCCAAGTTTTCAGCTAATAGATTAACTCGATGGGCAATAATTTTATCAGGATATAGTTATGAAATTGAGTATGTTTCGTGATCTAATAATTGCGCAGATTGGTTATCTCGTCTTCATATTGAAAATATGAAGATCCACGACGACTCTGATTTTGATTATTGCTTCTTTTTAAATAGTTCTAAATTTTGGAACACAAATTTTGAGGATATTAAGAAGGCTACCCTGCAAGATAAAACTTTGTCAAAAGTTAAACATTTTGTGAAAACTGGATGGCCAAAAAAAAATAATGACAATGAGTTAATTGCCTATTTTCCAAAACGGTATGAATTTTCTATTCAAGATGATTGTTTAATGTGGAATCACAGAATTATTGTTTCACACAAATTTAGGACAGAGATCTTTGTCTCAGTTACATTCTACTCACCTTGGAATGGTCAAAATGAAGAACTTAGCTCCCAGTTATTTTTGGTTTCCGGGAATAAATCAGGAAATTGAAAAAACTGTTAAAGATTGCGAATCACGTTCATTACTTGGTAATAACCCCCCAAAGGCTGAAATATCTCCTTGGCCATCACCAAGCGCACCGTGGGTTCGCTTGCACATAGATTTTTTTGAGTTAAATAAAAAATCTTTTCTTGTTATAATAGATGCATACTCTAAATGGATTGAAGTTTTTGAAATGACTAAAGTTACCTCTGTTTATACAATAACGGTCTTGCGATCACTTTTTGCTAGATTTGGACTTCCTTTATTAATTGTATCTGATAATGGTAGATCCTTTGTGTCAGAGGAATTTGAAGAATTCTTGTCTGATAACAACATTAAGCACGTGACTAGCCCTCCTTATCATCCAGCTTCTAACGGAGATGCTGAGAATTCAGTAAAAGTTATTAAAAATGCTCTAAAAAAGGCACTTCTAAACAAGTCAGGCATAAATAATGTTCATTTAGCTTTGTGTAGATTTCTGTTCGACTACCGAAATACTCCACACTGTACTACAGGGGTTAGTCCAGCTATGTTAATGTTTGCTAGAGTGTTACGTACCAGATTTTCTACTTTTTTGCCAGCTAACATTCAAGCTAACCTTAATGTTAAAACAAATTTAAAAGAGGTTGACGAAAGGGTAGAAATGGTTAAAAAGAAATAAGTAGTAAATAATAGAGGATGCAAGGGAAAAGATCGTTCCATAGTTGAAATAGTATTAGTCAAAAACTATTGTGAAGTTAATAAACCAGATTTCATTAAAGGTAAAATTGAAAAGAAAATTGGAAAATGTACTTAGTTAATGGAAATACCAGAATTGCAAAAAAGGTGGAAGAGACATTTAAATCAAATTAAAAGTTATGGTCTTCGGGAGTCTCACATTCCTATTTGCAATTCTGATGCTTCTAAGAGAGTTTTTTTACATTGTAATCTTGGTGGTTCTTCCGAATCACAAGCCAGTGATAGTGCAACTAATGTTAAAAATTGTAATACTTCTGATAGTGATTCTTCAGAGCCACCACCCACATCAAATTTCAAACCTAATATTAGGCTTAGACCTAAACGTGAGGTGAAGCCAATAGATAGGCTACTATATAATTAGTTTAATTGTAATTAAGTTAAATTGTTTAATTTATTTAATTTCTTTGGTGGGGGAAATGGTGAAATGTACTATATCTAAAATAATGAAATGTTCAATAATCTTATATTTTTAGTACTGCGCATACATCGCAGTACATTTGATTGTGCCTTTATAGTGCAGTTAAGTTTGGGTTATTAGAGAATACACAGTTTAAAATTATTAAGTGTTTTATTTCCTAGCTTAAACATAACTAATAAAATTAATTCAGTAACGACATCACAAGGTCTATTTTAGTTTAACATTGCCTATATGCAACTAAAAACCTTCAGATTGCAATTTACGTAAATTTCATTATATTTAATTCCTAAAATATTCCAATCGAAAAAATTACTACAAAAGATCTACAAAAAAATAACATTAATATAATACAGGATTATGCGGTGCGCCTAAATAGCAAGTTTATTAGTGATTAGTGCAAATCTTTTACAAAAATTCGGGGGGGCGCCCGCCCCTCCTTGCCCTTATGTAACGGCGCCCTTGGTAACAAACAATACATAAACAACCTGCCATAAAACAACGAGTATGACATAACCTTCTAAATGCATATAATTTTCGACAACATATAAATGATAAATTGATAAATTACAAAACGAAAAAAATTGTAATTTAAAGAATAGATTTTGAATAACAGTTTTGATTGTGTATAAAACGTTATATTGTATTCGTGTTTCTGTTGCGTTTTATCTATTCAAGAAACTTAAATGCTCGAACATCGTTCTCGCCTTTAAACATCCTTTCATGGATAAAACGTCTCTTAAGGAGGTTACAGCGGATCTTTGCGGGGTGAAGGGCAAGGGGATATCTCCTATGCTTTTACATAGGCTCTAACAAGAAATACCAATCGATAAAAAAATAAATTAGCATTCTTAAAACTGAACAAAATCATTTTATTATGAATGCCTATAATGCATTTATTAATTATTTGTATATATTACAATAATTTAAGTCGATTGGAGTGCATTTGTTTAATTGTTGAAAGTGTAAATATAAATGTAAATAGGTTAAGAATCGTGGCAACACCTCAAAGAAAACAATCGATTTTGTTGGTAGCAGTGTTAGGTTTCAGCTTTCGATTGAGTTGACATCCTAACCTCCAAATGTCAATCCCAAAATATAAGTGGAAACATGTTGAATGTTTTGTAATTTTGTATGCAATTACAGATGGGAATATTCTATTTTTTAACTTTTGTATAGTCTAAAGATTACAATCTGCTAAGCAGATACAAGAAATATATAAAAAGTTGTTGAGGTTTAATACATATATTTTTAAAATTAGTGTGTTTGTATTACTGATTTCGTGGATATTCTGATTGTGATGATAAATTGTATTCATCACATTGCAAAAGGTAATTTTACATTTTGCAATATTTCCGTCGAATTAACATTTGTATTCTGATATTATTAACGCAGAAGACTGAATTGTTCAGCATAATTTGATTAATAAAATATATGATTATTAGTTAATACAATAAAATATAGATTATTATAACAGTCATTATATGTCATCTTTCTGTTCTGTTATTTGAATTCGCGCGCTATGAGGTGTTGTCACATCTCTGCTGTCTTTCCACATATGTCGTGAAAAATTCTTGTTTTGTTTACTTTAAATTATTATTGTGCATTAACTAGACACAAGATTTCAAAAATATTGGGCAGCATTGTTCTTCGAATATGAGAGTATGTCATTTTAGTTTTTTATCAGATTCCCTACATTTCTTCATCATAATTTCTCGTTAAAACTGCTAAAGATTAGATGGTCTCCATAAGAGCCCATGTTAAATTCTGGATTTTATTTTCCATTTTTCTCGGTAATGGTACACAAGAAGATTATAAAAAAAAGTTGCCGAATAGAATAAGTGTCAAAGAACTCGAGGTTTAAATTTCACGTCATTCTCTACATTTTTACATTTCGTATCTTCCTTAAAACATTTATGCAACAAATAACTATTATTTTGTAACTTACCATACTTTTAATTTTGATACTAAACAGATATTTGTACACGTTAAAATAAAGTAAGTTTTTCTTTGTAAACTATTTTTACCAGCAAAATTCTTGAAAATAACCTTCCAACCCTGCATCCCATAGTGCAGCGACAATTCCTAAAAAGAGTACCGTTATTAACCACCGTTAGAACCACCACCGAGTATAAACTTTGTTGCAAATGCATTCATTTTTGTGATTTCAAGGCGTACACAAGTCGATCGTTTTAAAATCTTTTCTTTTATTATCAATTTACTGGGTGAGTTTTTTTGTCGATTAATTATTATTACTCCTATTCTTTATATCGTAAATGTGAAATGTTCTAAATATGATTGGAAAACGTTCCACAAAGTGAAAAAGGGTTTTTATTGAGTTTATACATTATTACATACAACACTGCATGCAATATTTCCCCCCAGACCATTCCTTTTGGGTTTTTAAAGGCGTATAAATAACAAAAGAAAAAGCATGAATGACTATTTAGATCTTTTAATTTGCAATGTGTATTTATGCAATTGTTGGATAATATTATTTTAAACCCACCATAAGTTAGCCGTCCCAGACTACATACAGGATATCATCCTAGGATGACAACCGGGATGGATGTTGTCCGGGTAATGCCGCAATGTTTAGATTTGTTGTAATTTATTTCATAAACGAGTTGGGCTTCGAGATTGTAATTATTAATTAATGTGTTTCTTTAAAATGTATTTTTCCAATTAAAAAGAATATTATTGACTCCATAAAATGTCTTTCTTTAATTAGAAATAGCTATATACGGAAAAGAAAGCAATACTACATACCGTTTGAGTTGTTTATCACGTATTAATTATTTTATTATGAAGGAGACAAGTCCTCTAAACAGGTTCGGTCTTTAAGGCAAGATTGGAATATTTAAATACGAGGCGTTAGCCGAGCATTTAAAGCGACCGGATGCCATTTATATTTAACATTTAAAAAAGAAACTAGAATGTGATTAATATAATTGTACATTTTTTGCAAAAATCATATGCTTGGGGTCGAGGTTGTGATTGTTATAGTGAGGAAGTTGTAAAATAAACTATTGTATTGTTGATAAACAAAATACGACCGTTAAGTTATTTATTATACAAGCGTTTAAAATAAAGGTTTAATGAGCGTATAGTTTAATCTCTCGAGTTTTTTCTTTAATTTTTTTTAAATCTTAATATACTCGAATTAAATGTTTATTTTAAATGGAAATGTAATACAAAATTGTTTTTCAATTTTGCTTTTATAAATTCTTCTGTTTTGGGCCTACCATTTATCGTTAAAGCGCAAGAAAAGTTTGAGATATTATTATGCACTTTAATGCTTTAATTATTTAATTTGAAAATTTGTTAATTACTGATTTTACAAAAATTTGTATTAAAAAGTACTAAATAGAATTTTTAAAGTGCTAGAGGAATAAAATGTTTAGTTTGTTCTTTATCAAACAACTGCGTTAATGGTCTGTATCTAAGTAAATAAATCTTACTTTATAAGGCAAAACTGAATTATAGTATATTATGTATTAAGGGCTTAATTGGGTGTTTTAGAGCCCGCAGAGTCAGTTAGCGCTAAAACGATAAAGGGTTCTAAAACACTAATTAAGCCCGAAATGCATACGTTAGTTTATATCCGGTCTAAGTTTAAATTAATGTTTAATTTTAAAGAAGAAATAACTTGAAAAGTGCAAAACTTCAGGTAGGTAGGTACAGTGATTTAATGACTGTTAGACTATGGAGACGGCGTAAACAAGGGTAGCCATTTTTCTAGCAAGCTCTAAACAGTCTTTAGTGGTCTCTAAAAAGTTTTGTAGCCCTAGAGTTCTAATTTAGCAATGTACGCTTTAAAAACAGGACCATAAACCGACCAAAATGACCCGACTGTTCATAAAGATTTTTAACGCACGCTTTTGCCATGTTATTGGCCTTTGTTATGTACAATCACATAAACGGTTATTTAGCAGAGTCGTTACTACTGAGATAAATAAGCACATAAGTACAGGTATCCAAAAAAAAAACTTTTTCTTTTTATAATAAAAGGTTTATTTGTAATTAATGCATGTCAAGGTTAACTTATTATCAGAGACGAGCAAAATAGTTGGCCTTGCAACGGAAACCTTTTTATGACGTCATTTTCATTGGCGTTACTTAAATACTTCTTGTGAATTTTGATAAGATAAAATTTAGTATGATAATATTGAATTAAATTCATTAAAATCGTAGCCACGCCACTAAATATTTATTTCTTTCAACGCAGGTCCTAAAAAACATTGCATCTTTAAAAAATATCGAATTACGTTTAACTTAAACAGCAAATCTAATCGAGAGGTTATATTTTGAAGCGGTTTCAATTCGAAGTTTATATTTTTTGTGCTTTACTATTTTGCTTGCTCTTTGCTCTGCTTATGAAAGATATTTGATGCGTACTTACGTCTTCTTTACAATAAAATTAATTAATAAGCGATTAACAACGGTATGAATCATTATTTTTTCTTATATAATTTTCATTTTTTATAAAAGGTTTATTAAGAGTATAAATTAGTAAAGATTAATAAATAAAAAGCTTCACAAGATTAATTAAATTATAACCTGACAATTGTTTTGACGGCTAAGCTGTTATTATCAAAGGTAATATATAAATATAAACAAACACGTCGCTTAGGTAAAAAATAGATAAAAAGATAAAATCCGTAAGAATTATATCTAATACTTCCAGTAACGCAGAATGATTGAGCTCAATCTGTTTATTTATTAAACGTACCGTAAATTTGTGTGTATATATCGAAGCTTCTAAAATGTCTAATTTGCGTTTATTACTACAAAAATGTAGGATTTTGATATTATTTTGGGGAGCCATTCTGTGATTCTGTTCCAAAAGCTGTTTGGCGTAATTAGATTTTTCGGGATGTTTATTTCTGTAACAGCGCACGTGCTCTTTATATCTTGTGTCAAAATTTCGAAGTGTTTGTCGAATATATACCGAACTACAATTACTACAGTAAACGCTATTATTTTTATTGTTTATCAAAATCAAAACAATATTGTTGACTTCATAAAATGTCTACTCAAATATCTCTTTTTAATTAGAAGTATTTCAAAATAGCTTATGCAATTAACAAAATAGTCGATTTAATAAACATTTTCAAAAAATTGAAAATTACAGTACAGGGTAGAATGAATCGCTTCACGCACAATACCGTTTTACGTGCATTTTATTTGAAACCTTAATATTATACCACCTAACTAAATTATTATAAACATATTGTTGTATTCCTAATAAAATAACTATTTATTAAAATACAGTAAAATCTGTAAATCTGACCAATTCTCTTTTGTGACCATTGACCACATTTATCTCGAATATTTGTTAAAAAATGTTTGTGTAATGTGACCATTAGCCAAGGGATTACTTATAAGCTAGGTATAGGATTTCTATGCATTTGCATGTTTTTTCTGCTTATAGCAAACATATGCAGAGTTGTATTTCTACATGTTTAAGCCACATATGAATCACATATGTCAATTTGAAAGTGCATATAAATGCATATTTAGGTGTTTTTTATAAATGCATACATATTTTAGCATTTTTGTACGAGTGTGCATATTTTACCACTTTTAGAGCGTTTTACATGCTTTAATTATGAAATTTCTAATATTTTTTAAATAATTCTAGCATTTTAGACAACCAACCAAGGGCGGCTTAGTTGAGTCTAGGGGAAACCCATAATTTAAGCTTATTGTTAAATACTAGGCTTTAAAATATTTTACTGCCTTAACCATCTGTGTACTTGTTAATATTTTCTATGAAAGAAAAAGTTTCAACTAAAATCTAAATACTTACATCCTGCGGTATTGTGATAAATAGGTATTAGGAAATTCCAAAGACCCTTTGGCAACTTCCTGTTCATAGAGAAACTTGCCTGTACTTTTGTTTACTAATCTTGTAATCTTTCAATTAAGACAGTTCAGAAATTGCAAACTGCATTTCTGTTTGAAATTTTAGAGTGTAAAGATGGGTAAAGAAAACCGGTCTGTGTCTGTTACACTTCGAAGTTATGTTAAGGAATTCAGTGTTCTTACAACTGGCGATAAGGTGTTGTATTGTACAGTGTGCGACGATAAAGTGACTGCAACGAAACGCTTTCAAGTTACACAACATCTGAACACGGTTCGACATCAAAAGTGTGTTGCCCTGAAATCAAAAAAACAAACATTGTTACCGGGGTACCTTAATAATTCGCGAGGTGAGTCCAGCAAATGGATCGAATTTAATAAAAAACTATGTAGTGCATTAGTGGTTGCAGATATCCCGTTAAGTAGAATTAATCACTCAGCATTTCGTAATTTTCTGGAAGAAATTTCAAAAATGCCAATACCCGACGAGTCTACACTCAGGAAAAATTATTTACCTCGTTTATACGAAGAGACCATAAAATCAATTAGAAAACATGTAGCGAATAACTACATATGGGATTCCATTGACGAATCTACTGACACTACTGGAAGGTGCGTAGAAACTTCATATCCTTCCGTTTTGTTAGTAAAATTTAACTAATTAAAGACAGCAGAGCAATTTACGGATGTTTTATTTTCTATTTTGTTAGTTACATATTTAACCACAACAATATTTTTGCTTGATTAACATATAATTTTTTTTAAATAACTGTTTTGCGCTAATTGTTTGTAACCGACTAATTATGTAGTTCGATAAAACAAAAATCAAATTTTTGTTTTCAGATACGTGGCTAACGTTATAATTGGCGTTTTAAATTCGGAGAACAATCCCAAATCCTATATATTAGTAATGGACGTTTTCAAGAGCACCAATCATTGTTCTGTGGCAAAATTGTTTAATGATTCGATGGCTATTTTGTGGCCGGACGGCATACAGTACAACAAAGTATTCCTGTTCGTCACCGACGCGGCACCGTACATGATCAAGGCTGGAGCAGGCTTACAAGTTCTGTACGAAAAAATGATCCACTAAACTTGTCTTGCCCATGCAATGCATAGAGTTGCGGAAAAGTGCGAGAAATATATCCTAACGTAAACTCTATAATTTCAGATGTAAAAAAAAATGGTTTGTAAAGCTCCAATCGCATACAAATATTTAGGGAAACTGCTCAAGAAGTGCCTGTCCCACCTGAGCCTGTAATAACAAGGTGGGGTACTTGGCTTTCTGCAGCAGAATATTATGCAACTTATTTTGATATTATTGAAGCATTTGTAAATAAACTTAATAAACACGATGCACTATGCATACAAGGCGCACAGGATGCTTTTAATACTAAGGAGGTGAGGTCAGAATTGTTGTTGACAAATTTTGTGCGTTTAGCTAAAGTAATTCAGAAATTAGAAAGTCAGGGAAATTCATTAGATGAATCTCTTGAGCATGTAAAATTGTTAGTTGTTTCTTTGAATAAAGTAAAAGGGCCAAAGGGTTTGACTATAAAACAAAAATTTAAATCCGTTATAGACAAAAATCCTAGTTTTCATTTAATTAAAGGCATAAACGATGCATTATCTGGCCAAGACATTTTAGACGAGCTAAAACATTATTCGCTTGTAGAATTAAACAATTTTAAGTATTATTGCGATGTGGAACGGAGTTTCTCAAAATATAAAACAATATTTAGGGATAATAGGCATATGTTTAATTTTGAAAATTTAAAAATGTACGTCATTGTGAACTGTAAGCTCTATGTTTAGAAAATATAATTAATTAAATCATTGCATAGGATGTCTAATTAATAATTTCTGTAAATAAAATGTAAATAACGCTAAACAGGTGTTTTTTTAATAATGAAAGTGCATATGTTTATTAAAAATTTCTAATAAACGCATATTTGATGATTTTTAAGTGCATATTTCACGTTTTTATAGTGCATAAGTGCATGCATATTTCAGCATTTTTAAGTGCATACAAATCCTATACCTACTTATAACAGTTAAAACTAATCTTCTAAAAGTTTAAGTAGGCATGTACATGTAAATTGCATTCAAAGAATTTCTAAGAATTCATCATAATCCCTTAACAGTGACGAATTGGGTTCTGGTATTTCCAAGTTTTAAGATTTTATTTCTGCTTCTGAGAAATTCATTAGCTGCAAACTTTCACATCAGTAACCCTTGGATAGTTTTAAAATTGTTTTATAAAATCAGTCTTGTTTCATCTGTTGATTGAAACCATTGTATTAATTAGTGCGATCAAGATGACTTCAAACAAAAAAGTTTACAAAGAACTAAATTTACAAGAAAAACAAAAGGCGTTAGTGTTTTTAAAAACCACAGTGAAAAGAAAACAGCGGAACATTTTGGTATTAGCAAAACAACAGTAAATAATATTTAAAAAAAATAGAATATCAACAACGTTACGAAGAAGCTGCTTTAGACTTCTTCAGAAAAAGACATTCAACAGAATTTGAAGTGGTTAATCGATTAACTTTAAATTGGTTTTTAAAAATGTGTAGTGTAAATGCAAGACTTTCTGGACCAATGTTACAAGTATTAGCATTAAAATTTGCTCAGCAGTCAAATTTGCCTAATTTTAAAGCATCGTCGGGTTGGCTTGAATCATTTAAGAAACGATACAACATTTCCCAGAAAAGTTTAGTTGGTGATGCAAATGAAATTGATCCTGCAACAGTATGTGATTTTCGTATTCGTTTTACAGAGTTTGCAAAGGGCTTTAAATCAGAGGATATTTTTAATACTGACGAATGTGGGCTCTTTTGGGCAAATTGTAGTATATAAAGAATTAACACTTTTACAAAGTGACCACCTGCTTAAATTGACCACTTTGGGTCAGTCTCAAAGGTGGTCACTTTAGGCAGTTTCTACTGTATATGCATCTGACACAATTTCTTTTTACATACAAAATAGGACAAATTGGATGATATTAAGAGTTATTATTTAAGAGTTGAAATATTTCTATTATTATTGAGAGCTTGATTAAACGGGCACCATACACGATCGTCCGCGACGACACACCAGTCCCACACGCTAGACGATCACGGCCCATGTTACTATACCCGCGTAAATTCTGAATATTTAACGAAACGGAAGTTGGCACAACACTACCAACCTTACAAATGACAAATTCTTATGATGGTAAATAAAACAAAAAGAACAAACTGGATCCTACGTTGTGATTACTTTTTATAACATGTGACCAGAGTTGATAACGAATGGCCGACGTCATAAGGATGGAAAAAGAGAGAAAAACACAAATAAAAGATCAGTTAGATATGATTGTATTATTTTATTTATTTATTCTTAATCTTGAGCGAGGGGGCACGGATTTAAACTGATACAAATTAAAAGGCTGTAAAACCCCCTTGAAAATAAGCTAGCCCAGCATAAATACGTCAACGTTTCAAGTTCAATAGTTGATAAAATTATTAAATAGTTCGATTACAGTAAACTGTACAGATAAATAAATCAGTTTATCAAGTTGATACAGTTGTGTGTTTTACAAGATTTATATAAACAGTCAAGACGCAAACCTCTCAAGGACATAAAACATTAAAAGTAAGTAAAATTGAGTCAAGCATGTAAAATTAAGTACAAACTAGAAAAGATAAACGTGCTAGATTAAAATAAATACACAAGAACTACTGCACAAAAGTTATACATATCATAATTGACATAGCAACAAATACTTTGTGACGGTACATATATAATAAGAAATATCAGAACACGTCTTTTACAAGACATAGTTTTTCTACCAACAACAGTAACAATTACCTGGATAAGCAAGCAAAAACAATAGACACATAAACATGCAAGTGTTCACAAAGTAATGGTTTGAGGGTTCCACAACACGTCTTATCAAATGGACTTAAACCACTGTCAGGCCTCCTCTCTCAAATAATTAAATCAGTTTATACCCAGGGAAAAATAACCATCTGTTCCGAACCAGAAGATTATCCAGACATTTTTAGTCACAAAGAAAATCTTTAGTTAGGTTAGAAATTAACCAACTCAAAATACTGACAGTGAAACACATAGGACACTTAAAAGCAGTAGTCGTATTTAAGGCACGAATGACATGTTCAGTTAGCAATAATTAGCTGTAATGATACTTCAAACGTTAATAAAACATTATTTTCTAGTAATATTTACGCTTCAAAAAAGACAAATTTACAAATTATTATGAATTATTATCAAACGAGTCTTTTAAAATTTAGTTACCATTAATATTTTGACTTGATCTATGGATTCAAACGACAGATTTTGATTTTAAATTAATTAAATAATATAAAATTTACATCACACAACTAAGATCAACATAAATAAAACAAATAAAAATTAACTTGCATAAAGAAAATTACTTTTATAGGCAAACAAATAAAAATGGCTATCTACCTCCTTCTTGTTTACATTTCATCCCTTTTTTTTCTAAAACAAAACACAAACGTCCCTAACAACCACCTAACAACACAAATCAAATTACCAACTTTAAATAAACTGTAATAAACGTCCATAACATTTTATATTTAACCTAAGATAGTTGCTATTTTAAAATCATGTATAACACAACTGGGTAAATTGATTTTTATGCAATTTGTTTTGTGATTAAATGACTTACTACAGCTAGTTTGATAATTTTGGTTGACTGTAGGTCTGACTTCTACAACGTGATCCAGATAATTACGTTTAGATTTGCTGTAATTTATTGCATAAACAAGTTGGCCTTCGAGATGGTTTGTATAATAAAATTATAAGTATCTTGTTTCTTTAAAACGTGTATATCAAAATGAAACAGATCATTATTGAGTTCATTAGAAAATATCTACTGAAATCTCTTTCTTGAATTGTAAGTATTGTAACCCTTAGGATACTTAGTTGTAACCCTAAGCAGTTGTAACCCTTGTCCGCACGTAACCCTTCGGCTGAAACTTATGATGTTTGGTAGCTCCCTCAGAGGCCAACGGGTTGAAGTGCTCGGCTAGATAATAATAGGGTGCACTTACCTTATATTTTCGCTTCCTTATAGAAAGAGAGAGAGGTAATCCAAAATATAAACACAGTTTATAGTTAATAATTAAAGACGAGTTTATTTATTATTGTTAATCAAATTAGTAAATCGGTTTATAACATTATTTCACACCGAACATAAATTATTTAAAATTGAAAAAAAATTATAAAAACTTAAAACCGAAAGTGAGTTCCTTCTTTCTTGAGGACCTAATCAGAACTAACTTAAAGAAAAACCCTAAGTAAAAATGTAGACATTTAGAAAACAGTTTAGGTGACAAAACAAACTTAATTAAATTAACAGTGTACGTGTGTTTGATAAACACCAAGACAAAACTTACTTTCTTTTGATTAATCTTAGAAAAATGCAATTATGCACTTCTTGAAGGAAGTAGCCTTATCACATATGAAAGAATAAGCATTTTGAAAAGAATATAGAATTTCACAGTTTTCGCAAAAGGGAAATATAATGTCTATTTCCCGTGGGAAGCTAGATTTGCAATTTCTTCATATTAGATATGCAAAAACTAAATTTTAATAAATAAGTTGTACCTTGGAGTTCATTTAACCCTAAATAAATATATTATTATAAATGCAATTATTATTTGTAAAACTAAGTAAATATGAACTTTAGCCAAAATAGTTTAAGAATAAATGGTAATATAATAATAAGCTAATTATAATAAATCAATGTAGCCGTTCGGGTACAGTATTTAGTATTATGCAGTTAATAATGCCTTTCATTATGATAAAAACGTTTTAACGAAATACAATACTTATAATTTTATTATACAAACCATCTCGAAACCCAACTTGTTTATGCAATAAATTACAGTAAATCTAAACATTGCAACATTATCCGGATCACGTCCGCTACGTCGTCGGTGATGTGGTCGCGGACGACCGTGTATGTGGGATTTAATACTAACTAATAATCTTAAACCTTTCAATTTTAAACTTAAAATATTGAAAATCAATAAGTAAAGCCGAACTTAATTACTCAACATTTTCTAAACAAGATAATTTACTACTACAAACAGTTACATTTTCGAATTGAACAAAAAAAAATACAAAGTGACAGTAAAAGTTAACCTGTTAGAAAAACCAGCAAAGGCTTAGGATTATTACGGTCGCAACCCGAAAAAGTAATGAAAATAAAACTTTATTATGCAAAAAACAACCATGCCTTGGAAACATTGCACCAACAGAACATCGAATGATAAAAAATCAATTAATTATTATTAGTCGGTTTCCTGCAGACGAATAAAGAGTAATAGGTACATCGGAATTGCGTTCTCTGCAAACTGAAGTACAGTATCGTGTATAGTACACTTTGTTACACCTTAATACGCAAATAACTATAACATCACAATTTGCGACTTGAAAAATCCCCTAGTACTATTTATTTTTCCGGTGGTTACGAGTTGGGTGCCGGGGCACGCAGGTAACCCACGCCGTGTTACGAATTGGGTGCGGGAAGATTACGAGTTGGGTGCCGAAGTAATCACGTGTCGCATGTGATATAACTGTTTTTAGATGATAAGATAGATGCTGCAATAATTGTGGCATTTAGGATATTTGTTATATTTGACAAATGAACTGCACCTAATATTAAAAAAATCGTAATTTACTAAAATAATTAATCAGGAAAATTTTTGAAATTTATTTAAGATAACTAATATAAATTCCCATATTGGTGAGTTGATTGAAAAAGACAAACGTTACAAAATAAGAACATTATATACCATGTAGTTACTTACTCAATACAAGTTCATTTTTACTCTTTTAACATCGGCAGTTGTTAAATTTTCTTTTGCTCCGTTACATCTCAATTCTTCACATGAGATCTTCATTTGGCGTTTTGTTATGTCCTCCACAGCTTTTCTCTTCAGCTTTTCGAATAGGTTACTAATGTACTAATGGCATGGGGAGTTATGGATTATCGTCCGCACCCAACTCTCATATGATTCTTTTTATTGACTAGGTAAAATGTAATTAGTGGCACCCAACTCGCATCTTTCCATTTTTTCATGTGAAATTTCGAATATTGAATTTTTGATCCCGGTAACCATTTTGCACGTTGGACCCGAATTCGTAATCTACGGTCCCAACAACCTATAAGTACCCCATTTTATTCAATTATAATACAAATTTGATGAAATTATTTAATTACACAGGCCCACAAAAAAATGTTTTGTAGTTGAAAGGTGAGTTACCATACCGTATGTTTTCTAGTGTACTGAAAACGAATCCGGGGTCAGAATTGACCCATCACCCAAGGATTTTTTAGGTGTATTTTTATAAATCTTTGGAGGTTAAGTCGAAATCCTCGGGTGATGGGTCAATTCTCAACCCCCGGGTTCGTTTTCAGCACACCAAACCACACGGTATAGTACCTCACCTTTCAACTACAAACTTTATTTTTTTGTGGGCCTGTGTTATTAATTAGCCCCTTATACAAAAAGTAATAATTAATTCATTTAATAACAAGGAGAGACAATATATGACTATACTCACCTAGTTTTGCTTATATAAAGTTGATTTACGTTAGAATTGTAGTAAATAGTACCGGGTGATTTTTTAAATTTCTGATCTAGTAAGTCGTGATTTTTACGCCGTATCGAAGGTCACCGAAACGTAGGGCGTAGCGTTGATCACACTGCTATTCCAAATGTCATTTATGTGACAAATTGACTACTTACTTTTACATTTATTAAACAAATTGATAAATATTTAAACAGTGATCATTTGCGAAACATGCTTTTACCAAAGTGTGCATTTTATTGCGAGTTTAAGTGCAATTTCGATGTGATTATTGACTTGAGAAGTTTAGGTTATGGTTACAACTCGCTTCAATTTTTATTCCTTGGATTTAAGAAATAGCAAGATTTATTCACAATTATAACAATTTACATTGTTAACACAATATTTATTCAAAATTTACAACAACTGTTGGAAATGTTGACCTTCAGCATCTATACACAAATTAACTCGGCGCTTCATATTCTCGAACACTCTAATAAGCACTAACACTCCAAAATAACGTTGAAAACTAAGCGTTCAATCACAAACGAAAGGTTAGTCTTGAAAAAGACTGATTTTTGATAATAACCGAGATAATAACTGGCGAAACGGAATTCAAAACACGAGGAAACAGTGAAGCACAAAAGACGGCAAAAGCGAGAACAACACTGGAGTAGGTTATGTTTATGTCAACATTTTTGAAATCTGACAGTTGTGACAAATCGAACGATTCAAACTACGCCCTACGTTTTCCGCATCTTTTGTTTTAAAATTATGTCATGGCTTTCTAGATCAGAAATTTAAAAAATCACCCGGTAATAAAGGGTATATAAACTTACAAAAATAAAAAAACTTAAATCATTTATCATGTTCTATTTTCACATAAAAGGTGAGAAAAATATATACTGTGATAATATCTTATCATCGGGTTCAAAATTTAATAATTTAACAATAAATAAAGAATATTTAAAGGCTACGATAGGTATAAGCATCCGAAGCATCCAAATAATCAAATCAGGTTTATATGAAGTATTCATACAATATAGAGAAGATAGACACGGTAGGATACTAGTGTTATTTATTCAAAAGGTTACATGCTTAATTACAAATATAATATGAACAAAAAGTTACATGAGAATCGTACTCCTATAAATTATGCTTTAACTTGATAAATCTATAGTATGAGCAAAAATTAACTCCATCAAAGGTGCTTTTGGAATTTTGAACTCATGTGTATTATAACACCGGAAAATTATAACAACTGTCGCTGTCAAAAAACTCTGATTATTTTGTATAATTTTCTGGTGTTATAATACACATGAGTTCAAAATCACAAAGGCACCTTAGATAAGAGTTACTTTTTGATCATACTATAGATTTATCAAGTTAAAGCAGAATTTATAGGAGTACGATTCTAATGCATATATAACCTCCCTTCTATAAAAAGATTTGAAGTTTTTAAGAAGGCACATCGTCAATGTTACATCACTCATATGTTGTTTTATAGTGAAACATGTTTTTCATTCTCCCCTTTACGAAGGCGTAACTTTCTATCTTGATAAGGCAACCTAAAGTGAAAGTAAAACATGCGAGGTGGTTGCTAGGTATGAAAAACTTTCGGTCCCTGGACAACGAAGTAAAACTGCCAATTTTTTAAAATATAATATTATAAGGTGGCTGTTGTCAACATTACCTTGGTAACAATACTGTTGTATATACAATATAACCTATAATTAGGACAAGTGCGCTAAAACGTGTTATGAAACGAATACTTTATACTATTTTTTCTATTTGCGTTAGTTCGGTATTAAATAATTAAAGAAATTACTTAGTTTTAAATAAAACTTGTTAGGAATATTTTGGTAAGAAGCATAGCAGTGGCAACACTAGAAATTATGCAATTTTGTTTTTTACATAACCTTGCTTAACTTTAGGTAATCCGCGCGACGTAGAAATTCCCATTCCTATCTCGTACACACAACGCCCGCTAAGCAACAGAACCTCGTTCAAATTTGCCAGGTGTATTATACGTACTGTTGAAAATTATTATAAATTCAAAGTAGAATGTATGCCAATATATTTGTGACATAAATAATTGCTACTTAATGAATTAAAAACTTGGATGAAATAAGAATAATTATATTTAATTTCATAGAATAAATACCTTGTTTGTTAAAGAAATTAATGAGGTATAAATACAATAGTATTTTCAGCAAAGAATGATTTTTGTTAACCAAAATAATTATTCATTGGATCTTTTGGATATTATAACTTATAAGGTAAACATATATAATTTTATAAAATTTAATTTTATTACGTTAAGTTTATCGTGAGCTATTAATACACAACACAATGCATCCTTACGATGTCAGTATCAAAATTTACAATTTGGTTAATAATAAAGTAAAAACTGTTACGCCCTTATTAAGACTAATTATTATTCGGCGCGTTTATGTAGCCTGCAATACTAGTTTTGCAAGCATTGCATTCCAGTTATAAGGGTTCACTGCGTAAATAACATAAGTTTGACATTCTAAGAACAGTTGTCTAACAGTGATATCAACTTTAAAAAATAAAATGTTACTGTTTCCAGTATTTTCAAAAATTGCATTAGGACACGCAAAATGCGTGTTCTAATGAAGCCATTAGTACACGCAAATATAAAAACAATATTTTATTATAATCACTGAATCATTTTATTTATTTATTTACAGTAGCTAATAAATGTCAAGGGCAGAATGACAAGTTTAATACTTACTACTAATACACGCTGCGAAAGCCCTTTCAGGTGCTCCGTGTTTTTAACTAACCTCGATTACGCTTACGCTTCGCCTCGGCCAATCAAAAACACCTTGCACCTAAAAGTAAACCAAAAGTATTTTCCTTTTTCCCATAAACAAACAACATCCAGATAAGCACAGAACAGAAGAGAAATACGTTGCGGAATTAGTGGAAAAGTTCCGAGAAACTGGATCAGTGGCTAACAAAAACGGGACCCTGAACGTGGGCTTCGGGTAAGGCTGTTATCCACAAAGCGGAGGTCGCTAATAGGGATATCGGTAAACAATCATTAACTGGAGTTGATTTTATCGGTTACCAGCTAACCAGTGTGAGGTCGTGGGTCTCACAAGAGATCTACTGTAACTGGCGCAAGAGTCAACTAAAATAGCTCCAGAGTCTTTTAGTAGGTAGAATGCAAAAATCCCCAAAGAAACTAAACAGGAGGGCACAAAAGCAAACCAATCCAGGGTGTTACAAAATCAACACGTAACAAGGCATGGAGCTGCTGATGTTGCAGTTTTAGGACAAGTTGCTGCAGACTCAACTTAGACAACGATGGAATAGGCTATTATTAAGGCTACTATTTATTTAATTTATCGGCTACTATTAAGTACTAGCATTGGTAGAACAACTATTTGCTGAATCCTTAAACATTATAAATTTAATCCTTACAAAATTAATTTAGTACAAGAACTGAATAAGTATGATTTTGATCGGCGACAGGAATTTTGCGAAGCTATGACTGTACGAATAGTTGATGATAGGAATGTTCCTTTTTTACATCTGTTTTTATGTTTGTTTTTCTTAAACTCGATTGTAAATCGTCGTAGTTGTCATGTTTATATTATTGCAAATGGCGATCATTATCTGGATTTAATGTCCCAATACGGATCCCTCTCACATTATACGATACACTCATTGTTAGGTGTTTTTATATAGAACGCTTTAGATCCGGGCCATTTACAGAAGCAAATGTCTTCAACGGTATCGGAGACACTTGAAGAGTTGCGAGAAGCATTGTTGAACCTACCGTTAAATAACCCTACAAATGCTTCAAAATGTAAGAAATCATTTAGAACAAAACTCGTTGGTAGACATTTTAAAAAAAACTGGCTGATAAGGTTTCTTTTTACGTTTGGTAGTGTTCCTACACCTTTTTTTTTTTTGAAAAATGTACTGAATATGATCTTTCTTTTGAATAAATAAATAGCTCTATTGCAACTTGAGTTTTAAATATTTTGAAAAGACTCGTACAATTTTAAAGTTTTTGTTGTTTCGTATTTAGGAGAGGGAGGAAGACCTTTCAAAAAGGTATAACTTGCCTGCCCTATTGCACCATTTGAAATTTGAGGGCGCGAATAAATGAAACTATTTACATGCGAGCTTTATTAAAAAAGATGTCCCAAGCAAAAACGAAGTTGACGAGTCTGAGTGTTTTTTGAAAAATTACTTTTAACTACCCAAAACCTGTCTGTTTCGTTCTCAATTGCCCTGTATTTAGATACAGCATGTCGCAGAGACCACTGTTTTCCTTCTTTTACACCAACACGTTTATACATTTATATCAGCAGTTATCAGCCTTGGTAGTGTAATGTCTGGCGTGCCGGACTTTCACCCAAGCGGCCTGGGATCGACTCCCGGCGCTGGCAGATCTGGTTAAGGTTTTCTGCAGTTTTTCTTAGCTCTGACACAAATGTGGGATTTGCGCTGTTCCATCTGTAAGTCGGCTGCAGACGCTCATTGGGCCTACATAATAATAATCGCCCCCTCCCTCACGCACAAGCTTATAGCTTCTGAGGCCTTGGTTTAGGTTATGCGTAGTAGTAATTATTATTATTATAATTATTATTATTATTATTATTATTATTATTATTATATCCCAAATTAAAGTACCTACATTATGTATATCAGACACACATGTTAACTTTATTAACTGCATTATTTATTAATATAAATAAATTATTATTTATCTTCTACTGCGAAAGGATGACTTTTTTACCGTTATCTACTTTGGTTTTATATTTGATAATTTCCAATAGTTTTTATATACGTTATATAAGGGTGTTACAAACAAATGACTGCTACATCCCGTACAATATTTGTTGCGCCAAAATTCTGAGAAAGTGACGTAGCGGTCGTTTAGAAATTTTGGCTCAACAAATATTGTACGGGCTGTATCTTTGGTGGAAATACGGATATTTCGGAACAGGCCGTACAGGTATAAATCCGAACGGGAAGATTTTATTAGTAAGGAAGATACGCTCTGCTGATGTGGTAACCCCAGAATAGGTTAAGTTAATGAAGACTGAGATTAAGTAACGCATGCACGACATATACAAACAATTGCAGACACCCTGAAGATCTCGGAACGAAGTACTGGACAAATTATCTCTAAGAATTAGTTTGTATGTTCAATTACCTTAATTTATTGTCTAAGCTTGATAATGATGAATGATAGTATTGTATCAATGAGCATTTTTCGCGTGTTTTTATGTTGTAGTAAAATATATTAGAAAATTAAGGATCCGTATTGCTTATTTTCCCAATCTCACATTCCATGTTAGCAAAAAATGTTTAAAATACAACTTTTTCACCGGCTGTAAGGCCTGTAAGTCATTTAATGTTTGGAAGGCGTATTATTAAGTAATCCAAGAAAAAAAAAACTAATTTATTTCTCGATTGCTTCAAAAAGCACGTTACAGGTCAAGCCATTCCTGAAATACTGGTTCTGCAAGCACCCGTTGAGAGTCTGATGCCATAACAACCGGGGTTGAAAATAACCAGGTTTTATTCCCGGATGCGGTAATTTTTTTTATAAAAAATGTATTTAATATGAATAAACAATTTTTCACAATAAATATATAAATATTTAATAATAATAATAATAACGACTACTGTTCATAATCTGAAAACCAGGCTCCAGAAGCTAGAAGCTTGTGCGGGTAGGCGAGATTATTATTATTATGCCGACCTATCAAGCTGCTGCAGCAGACTTTTAGATGTTATAGTACAAATTACACGTCTGTGTTATAGCTAAGGAACATCTGCAGAAAACCTTAACCAAATTTGCCGGAACCGAGAGTAGAGACCAGCACGCTAGTCGCTACATTACCAATGCCGTTTAACAATTTAATTTAAACAATTGACTATTAAATTAAGGGATAATTGTATATAATAATTCCTTTTTATAAATGTTATATTTATAAAAAAAATGTTTATAAAATATATTAAATATTTTATTAAAAAAAAGAAATTAACCCAGCAGGAATCAGAACCAGCGTTTTGTAATTGAAAATGTAATTAATTTTTTATTAAATTGCTTATTTTTTTTAAATAACCAATTTTTCCTGTAAACATAATATTTGTAAAAAAGAATTCTTACATAAAATTATCCCTTAATTTTATAGTCATTGTTTTACTGCGTATGTAGATTTATGTTAAAAAACTATTATACATACCGTATTAGTATTTAACTGTAAATTATGTCTTTTTATAAATACGATATTTACCAAAATTGTTTATTTGTAAAATGTAGTACATTTTAATTTATTTTTGTTCCAGTGCCTTCAAATCAAATACAATAAAATATCAGTTATTGATATCCCTCCAACCCAGTGAGAGACAGCAAGGTTTAGAAAAGAATTAGGAAAATAGTATATTAGAACACATTGTAGCCGAAAGAGATCTAAATATCAATAAACCAGTCAGATTTATGTAGTATATAAAATTAAAATAGTTGAATATTAACACTCACTGATAAATTTAAAATGGGCCTTAACTGTGATTGTTATGTCCTAATATCCAAGTATTTAACAGATATGGATTATTTCAACTTTTGTAAGGTGTGTGGAATCGATATGAAACTTCGAAACTTTACTAAACATTTTTTGCAAAAATATCCTGTAACATTGTACAATCACAATGTGGATCTACGCGGTGAGAAAAACGATGCGTTCTATTGGAATTTTATTTCTAGCTATTGCAAATTGCCAGAAGACTTTATACGGGAGTATAAACACTATGTGGATTGGGAAGGCATTTGTGATACAACAAATCTATCTGAAGATTTTATACGAGAATTTAAAGATTATGTATCTTGGAAAGATATTTCTCTATATAAAAACCTATCAGAAAATCTTATACGAGAATTTAAAGATTATGTACCTTGGAAAGATATTTCTCGGTCCCAAAAGCTATCAGAAAATCTTATTCGAGAATTTCAAGATTATGTATCTTGGGAAGATATTTCTCGGTCCCAAACCCTATCAGAAAATTTTATAAGGGAATTCAAAGGACGTGTAAACTGGCAACATATTTCTGAAAATCAAAACATTTTTTTATCAAATAATTTTATTCGAGAATTTAAAGATTGCGTAGTCTGGGAACATATGTACTACTGTGGAAGCTTGTCAGAAAAACTTCTACGCGAATCTAAAGATTATATATCTTGGGTAGCTATTTCTAAGTCTCAAAACCTATCAGAAAATTTTATACGAGAATTTAAAGATTGCGTGTCTTGGGAAGATATTTCTCTGTATCAAAACCTACCAGAAAATCTAATAAGGGACTTCAAAGAGCGTGTAAGCTGGCAATATATTTCTAAAATTCAAAAATTGTCAGAAAATTTTATTCGAGAATTTAAAGATTGTGTCGACTGGAAATTCATTTCTCAGAGTCAAACATTATCAGAAAATTTTATGCGAGAATGTCATAGTTATGTACATTGGGAAGATATTGCTTGGTCTCAAACCCTATCAGAAAATTTGATAAGGGAATTCAAAGGACGCGTAAACTGGCAAGATGTTTCTTTTAGACAGGAACTATCAGAAAATTTCATTCGAGAATTTAAAGATTGTGTTGACTGGAAAGCTATTTCTAACGGACAAAGTTTGTCAGAAAGTCTTATACGAGAATTTAAAGATTATGTATTTTGGGAAGATATTTCTCAGTCTCAAAAGCTATCAGAGAATCTTATACGAGAATTTAAAGATTATGTATCTTGGAAAGATATTTCTCGGTCTCAAACCTTATCAGAAAATCTAATAAAGGAATTCAAAGAACGTGTAAACTGGCAAGAAGTTTCTATACATCAAAATTTATCGGAAAATTTTATTCGAGAATTTAAAGATTGTGTAGACTGGCAACATATTTCTTGCAGTCGAAAATTGTCAGAAAATCTTATACGAGAATTTAAAGATTATGTACCTTGGAAACGTATTTCTCGGTATCAAAACCTATCAGAAAAGTTTATACGAGAATTTAAAAATTACGTTTCTTGGGATGATATTTCTCTGTATCAAAACCTACCAGAAAATCTAATAAGGGAGTTCAAAGAGCGTGTAAGCTGGAAATATATTTCTAAAAATCAAAAATTATCAGAAAGTTTTATTCGAGAATTTAAAAATTGCCTTGACTGGAGGTGTATTTCTGAGAATTCGGAATTATCAGAAAATTCAATTCGAGAATTTAAAGATTGTGTCGACTGGAGATGTATTACTCAAGGTACTCGAGAATTATCAAAAAGTTTTATTCAAGAATTTAAAGATTGCTTCGACTGGCAAGATTTTTTTAATGGTGGTAATTGGCCAGACAATCTTCTACTAGAATTTAAAGATTATGTATCATGGTTAGATATTTCTGGGAATCTACTCCTGTCAGAAAATCTTATACGAGAATGTCAAGATTATGTATCTTGGAAAGATATTTCTCATTTCTCAAACCTATCAGAAAATCTAATAAGGGATTTTAAAGAACGTGTAAGCTGGCAACATGTTTCTAGGGATCAAGAATTATCAGAAAATTTTATTCGAGAATTTAAAGATTGTGTCAACTGGCTATATATTACTCAGGAACAAGAATTATCAGAAAGTTTTATTCGAGAATTTAAAGAACATGTAGACTGGAATAGTGTTTCTAACGGTCGAAAATTGTCAGAAAATTTTATACGCGAATTTAAAGATCATGTAGGTTGGCTATGTATTTCTAAAAATCAAAAACTATCCGAACTTTTTATAAAAGAATTTAAAGATTATGTAGATTGGTTGTGCATTTCAGAGGAACAAATATTATCGGAAACTTTTATCCGTGAATTTAAAGATCGTGTAGATTGGCTATGCATTTCAAAAAAAACAGAAATTATCTGAAAACTTTATACGAGAATATAAAGATCAAGTAGCGTGGGTACATATTTCTAAAAATCAAAAACTATCCGAGGATTTCATAAAAGAATTTAAAAATTGCTTAGATTGGAAGCGCATATCTGAGAAACAAGTATTATCTGAAGACTTTGTACGTGAATTTAAAGATAGTGTAGATTGGCGAAGCATTTCAGCGAAGCAAACTTTATCTGAAGATTTTATACGCGAATTTAAAGATATTTTACTTTGGGTATGTATTTCTGAAAATCAAAAACTATCGAAAGATTTTATAAGAGAATTTAAAGATTGCATAGATTGGAAGGCTGTATCTGAGAAACAAGTATTATCTGAAGATTTAATACGCGAATTTAAAGATCGTGTACAGTGGGTACGTATTTCTGAAAATCAACAACTATCCGAAGATTTTATAAAAGAATTCAAAGATTGCGTAGATTGGAAGCGTGTATCTAGGAATCAGGTATTATCCGAAGATTTTGTACGTAAATTTAAAGATCGTGTAGACTGGCTGAACATTTCAGCGAAACAACGATTATCAGAAAACTTTATACGAGAATTTAAAGATCAAGTAGCGTGGGAACATATTTCTAAAAATCAAAAACTATCCGAAGATTTCATAAAAGAATTTAAAAATTGCGTACATTGGAAGCGCGTATCTGAGAATCAAGTATTATCTGAAGATTTTGTGCGTGAATTTAAAGTTGATGTAGATTGGCGAAGCATTTCAGAAAAACAAATATTATCTGAAGATTTTATACGTGAATTTAAAGATCGTGTAAACTGGCTACGCATTTCAGAAAAACAAAGATTATCAGAAAACTTTATACGAGAATTTAAAGATAATGTTGCCTGGGAACGTATTTCTGAAAATCAAGAACTATCCGAAGATTTTATAAAAGAATTTAAACATTGCGTAGACTGGCTGCGTGTTTCTGAGAATCAAGTAGTGTCTGCAAATTTCTTACAAGAATTTAAATACTGTTTGAAATATCCGTGTATGTTTGAGGAACAAAATTCTCCTGAATATTTGTTGGGAGAATTCGACTTGCATAATTCCAAGAAGCAAAAGTTATCAGAAGATTCTGTACGTTAGTTTATTAGAAGATGATTGTATTAGATGATATTTAGTTGCTTATTTCGACATTTCTAGCAGTGTAAAATCTAAAGTCTTCCACGTTCAAACTACTTTCTAAGTAACATAAACGGTATTTTTTTAAAAACATAAAAATGTCACAGGTTTATTCAGTTAATTCCTTTATTGAATTTTGAATGTTGCTGGAGGTAAGTTACTTTATTAGCTTCTTGTACTAATTAAAAAACCGTTTTCTTCTTTTAGGGTCGGAAATGGAATTCTCTAAAGAACAATATCAAATTCTATTGGAAGTATATATTTTCATAGCAAAAAGATTTCTGCTAATGGAGTGTGGAGCTATACTATGCTAATCCTATGTTAATCCTGTATTAACAAGAAGACGATGAATATCTTTTTTCATTAAACTCTTTAATTGAATATTTAACCCCTTCTTCCAAAAGCGAGTTTTCATTGTTAGTAAACGTAAGTTTAGTTAAATTTACTAATCGAGTATAAAACTGAAAGGGTGTATTCTCTTTTTTATTGTTTGAAGTATTTCTTTCTAATTTGATTCTCGTGTCTTACTTTAATTTATTCAGTTTTTTAATAAATTTAGTATAATGCTTATGATCAATATTTTGAATGCGTTCCCCAATTTCCTTATCCACATATTGGAACACAAAATAATATAGTGTGAATGCTTCACATATAGTGCGCGACATTTGATTACTCTCACTCTACAAATGTGTTAAATCTCTTAAAATATTTATACTTAATAGATAAAATTTACCTAAGTTAAATTAGACTACTTTATCAATTTTGAGTTTAAAAACCTTGAAAATATCAAGCAAAAAAATTTAGAACCATTCCTGGTTTTGATGCGACATTTGAGTACGACATTTGATTACCCTCACTTTGTAAAATAAAAAAAGCAAATGCTGATGAATTCACTATAACTATTATTTTAGAACTAACTTTTTTTATTTCGATGCAAATAACCCCGCATCAACTACTGACAGTTATTAGCAGGGGAAAAAACATACACTTATAATATACAGGGTGTGTTGCGACGAGCTATCGGTAAAAAAATATGGAAAACCAATAGGAGCGATTTGAAATAACTCTAGATTTATGTTACTTCCGGTTATATTGGAAATGGATGTCAACTTCTTTATTTTTATACGTCTCAATTTTTATTATTGATATGTATTTCTGAGGCAATTTTAAAGCTAGTTTGTTTAATAAACTATGCCTCTAAAATTAACTGATTCTGGGGTAACAGCGGACGGCTGTTACAAACAACTACATTTCCAAAGAATGTATGCATGTACAAATTTAAAATTTTAGGTAATTATTTTAAGTATGCTGCATCAAACGGTTTATTAGGAACTTTAGAAAATAATACAGGGTGTTCAAAAAAGAGTGCCAAAGTTTGTATCCAGAGAATACCGATATCTCGTGAATTTTAAATAGCAACCTACATTTTTTAGTTTTATTGAATTCTACGTTAAAAATTAGGGGTAGTATGTATGTACTTACCTATAACTAAATATCGTAGTTTTAAGTTATTTTGGAAAATGTTTAACTCCCTTAAAATTTTATTTTATAAAATCTGGTAGGCCATGGAAATTGGCACAAATAAATAAAAACAAAAAAAGTAACTTTTTAATCAAAGTTTAAAACGTTTGAATCAAAAACTACAGTAACACAAAGCAAAACTCAGTAACGACAACAACAAAAAACAGTGACGAAACACTAGAATAAATGTTCAAACACCACATTTTAGTTTTACCACGTCCAACATTTAAAAAAATGGACCAATCGAATCTAGCTTACAGTTTGACAAAAAAGTAGTGATATTTTGATAGTTTTGCTACATTTGCATCACACATCCGATTAGATATATATTATCACGCAAATAGAACAAGCATAAAGGGTGCGCCATGTTCTGGCCGAACAAAAACAGCTACCGATGAAGAAACAATTGAAAAAGTCCATGAAATCATAATGAAGGATCGCCGAATAAAGTTGAGAGAGATAGCAGAGAAAGTTAGCATTTCATACGACCGTGTCCATTGCATCTTACATCAGCATTAGGACATGAGAAATCTTAGTGCTAGATGTCTGCTGACCATCGACCAAAAGCGAGTTCGAATGACCATTTCTCAGCAATGTATAGACATGTTCAAACGTAATGAAAAAGATTTTTTGTTAAGTTTTATAACTGTTGACGAAACGTAGATTCACCACTAGACTCCGGAGACCAAGGAGCAGCCAAAGCAATGGACAAAACGTGGTGAGCCAACTCCAAAGAAGGTAAAGACGATTCTATTTGCTGGGAAAGTCATGGCTACCATATTTTGGGATTCCCGAGGAATAACTTATACTGATTGCTTGCAACTCGGGAGGACAATAACGGACGAGTATTATGTGTCGTTGTTAGACAGACTGAACAAAGACATCAAAGCTAAAAGGCCTCATTTGGCAAAGAAAAAGATCTTGTACCACCAGGATAACGGCCCATCCCACAAGTCGGCTATTGCGATGGCGAAACTGCAGGAACCACGATTTTAGTTAATTGAATATGCACCCTATTCGCCAGACTTGGCTGTGTCGGATTTCTTCTTGTTCCCAAATCTCAAGAAATAATTATTATTATAATAATAATTGCTACAACCCATAGCCTGCAAACTAGGCCCCAGAAGCTATAAGCTTGTGCGGGAGGGAGGGGGCGATTATTATTATTACGTAGGCCCTAAGTGCGGCTGCAGCCGACTTGCAGGTAAGACAGCGCAAATCCCACATTTGTGTCACAGCTAAGGAAAACTGCAGGAAACCTTAACCAGATCTGCCGTCACCAGGAATCGACCTCGGGCCGCTTGGGTGGAATTCCAGCACTCTAGACATTACACTACCAAGGTTGTATTATGGTGGGCTAGAAAGAAATTTTCATAGAATGCTGAAATCGTCGAAGCTGTAAATGTATATTTTGAAGGTTTGGATAGTTCTTATTTTTGTGAAGGGTTGAAGGGTCTGACCAAAAATGCAATAGTTATTTCACCCCAAAGATTTGCAACCCATAAATGTTTACGGTTATTTGTTTATAACTTTTTTATTACAAACATTCCTCAAAGAAGTGTATTGAGGAAGTTGTAGAGAATCGAATTTCCGACAAAAACGTTATGAATTACTTCTTTCCTCAGACCTACGGTTAACGAGAAAAATTGAAAAAACACTTTAACCTCTTTTTCCACGATGGCGGGCATTTCGCAGCCTCCGATTAATACGAAAACTTGAATGTAGACTCACCACACACCCCCCTACATACTAAATTAAAAAAGTTGCTGTTATCAAGTATTGTGACTTTTTTACCCTGTTTTAGCCTGGACTATTATTGGTAAATAGCTGATTCGTCAACTCTTGCATTACTCGTACTTACGAGAATGAAAACGATGAACAATTAGGTAGTATCTGAGGATTAACTTGTGCAATATTTATAAATAATAAGCTTTTTAATGTTTCTATATGAGTAATTTACATATATACTCACAAAAGAGTTGTTTCTTTTATAGGTATTAAAATCAACTAACCTTCAGTTTACATTGGTGAATCTTAGAAAATCATTCGAAAGAAATTGAACTTGTACAATTTTATTGGCATCAGTCTAGCAACACAGACATAGGTCAAAAAGTTGAATAGGTGTCCCAATTTAATAAAAGTTGTGGCCCTGAACAGGGCCGTTGTTTTAGAATAAGATAAGTATACTGTGGAAAAAGTATCTAGTAATAATAATGGGCCTAATTAATAAAGATAAAAGACATTGAGATCTTTAGTTTCAGCCTAAATGGAATTATAAGAGATGTTCAAACAACTCTCCATTAACAGCTAAACAATGACCCAAAAATGACTGAACATTTCTATTGCTATATTAAAACATACTCAGTTATTTTATCTTTTAATGATTCACCAGTAAAAACAATAAAAACAAATTCAGTTGCTGAGTATTTGTTTATTTATTCATTTTACATTACAATACAAAAGTTTAATACGATACATTAGTAAAGTAACACCTTATAGATTTTTTATTTGCCCTTAATGAATCTGTTGCTTTCAACAAAATAATTACAGCAGAAATTTAATAGATCTATATCTATCCAACCAAATTATAAATACTTTGTTACATATCACTTACTATATAGTACGTTTTAATCGCTCCAAAACAATGACACTTAATTTTAATTTCATATTATATCGTTTATATGACATTTTAATTTCTACGCTCTGCGAAGACGTCCAACCGTTTTCGACCAACTCTAATTGGTTAAATTCTTCTTATACAAATGAAATAGTATTAATTTTTACTTGTTAGTTCATTTTATAACAAAAACGAGTTGTTCAATACGGTTATGGCACTTAAAAAATGCATATTTAATAAACTAGTGATTAAACATAACCTTAAAACGCAGTAACTAATAATATTTATCCTTACCTGTAATAGTTATTTAACTTTCCTAATCTTTTAACTATTATTTAATAAATTCCCGAAGTAAATGTTGTTTTTCTCTACTTAAGAGCATGTGACGGTTAATTTTTGAATAAACTATTTCACTCTTAATCAGTCCTGATTAATTTCTTAAAACGAATATATATTTTCAATATTTTAATATAGTAATACTTTTCTTTTTCTTAAAATCAGCAAGAACAACTAATATTTTTAAAGATATTTAGCAGTTTTATATTCCCCTTTTTGATTTCAACTACCTTAAATTATTCCTTGGCATTTAAAAATAAGAAATTTTAGTTAAACAAAATAATTTGAAAGTTCACGCATGTCTGGCAACACTGTGAGCAGAGAACTGCTATGCGATCAAATAATGTTTCTATTTACATTTTCAAATTTTAGTTTCAAAGAAATTAATTTCGTTTTGCGGATCGTAGCGCCATCTTTAGGTGTTATAGTTTCTGAAGCTTCCTATTATTAACACTGGCGGCGATAATGCGCGCTTAATGGAATAACAACTTTTAACCATAAAAATTTTTCATATTTCTAATTAAATAATTGTCGATTGGATGAAAGTAAATGCTATGGTCTCAAAATAGGCACAAAGCCGGTTCTCATGTCAAAAAATTCGTTGTACATTGTTATTTGCGCTTTGACTAAAAGTATATCTGTCAACTCTGTTACATTAGACAACTGGAATGACAGGTGTTTTAAATCAATTTTTGATGTTTTCCTAGCCTTTGTGGATCTACTAATAATTGTTACGGTATGATCTGAGTAATTAATACCTATAGTCAAAAATTATAAAAAATTATCTGAATGGCACAGTAAGTGTATACGCACTTACTTTTTTTTATATTTACTAACCCGTTACGAGACTTTAAAAAGAAACTAGTGAGTTATTTAACCTTTTAAACATATTTACTCTTGAAAAAGTGTCTTTGCTTTTGTAAAACAAAACACAAGCTTTGAGTTTTATTACACACTGTGACTGTGCAGGAACCTGGTGTCTTGTACTAATGATGTTTCTGTACAACCTGTTTCATGTAGCTTCTAGGCTTTACAGGAACCATTCTTGTATAGTATTTCTGGAATTCTGTCCCTATTTATTTAACCTTATATGTTCAAATTATCTGCTTTTATTTTTCTGTTGAACTTTCTGAATCACCTTCTTGATTCATGAAGCTTTCTCGTATCACCTCGTTACAGAACATCCCCATGGATCACCTCCCTTCAGGTTTATTATTATTTTAAATAAATTTTTAGTCTACTTATTTTCTCTTGTTAAATTTTATTTATAAATAATGTAAAAGTTTAAAAAAACTGGTTACCACTGTATTTTATTAAATTTACAAAGTTTGAGAAATTACAACCTTATTTACATTAACTACCCTTAGAAACGCACATTCTTCTAGATTGCTTTGTTTTGATTTTTTTTACTGTTATGTAAATTTTTAATTTAATTCCATCATTATTATTGTAAAACCTATTGTAACTATGAAAATGCATTAATTCTTAATATTGCATTATTTTAATAAAGAGAGCGCTTCAGATAGTTGTCGGTGGAATCCTGTCACCCTAAAACCTTTATAGCTAAATTATAATTATGTACAATGAATAAATCGATAAAAATCAACTCAAACTCGAATCATGTTGTGATAGTTAATTTTTAACTATTCAAATAGCAATAAGTAAATAACAAATAAGTAAATAGCTGATGACACAGCAAATAACCAGTGGTTCTTTATATGCATTCATAAGAATTCATGAAAATTCATAATTCACATAACCCCCATACGTTATAAGTCCGGTAAATAAAATTTTACAGTAGCAAGTTGAAATTTCAAAACCACTTACTGTAAAATTTTAGCGGACATATCACGTGCAACGTTTTATTTCATACTGTGCCGCAATTTTAATTCAAGAGTAATTATTTAATTCATTAATAATTAAGCAAATGATCAAGGATCTGGTGAACTTATTTATAATAACGTTAGCAACGAAATATTTGAAAAAAAGTTATTTCTGTTGTAATATTAAATTGTATAAATTCGATGGCTTTGTTGTGAAACTATGGCGGATATCAAAATCAAACAAAACTAAAAAATGTTAGAAATTAGAATATCTATCTGTATAGATATATCATCAAATTTTGATCACTTACGTAACACCCACTAAAAAAAGTTGCTAAAAAACTGTTTTTCAGTACAGACTCCCATCCCAAATCTCTAACTCACTCACTAAAAAGAATCTTTTGTTATTTAGGCAAAAAGAAATTTGTTGAAGATCTTTGACATTAAATAGCGCCTTAACGAATCACTTTTGGATACAGGTAAGTTTGGTTAACTCGGCCTATTTTGGTCTAAGGAATATATGGTAGCGTCTTATACAAACTTTTTAGGCACCCTGCAAAAGTTTGAATTAGGAATTCTTCAACTTTACAACGAGTTTATTTTCTAGTTACAAGACGAAAAACAAATTATAACAAAAAAATGTATACAGATGGACCAACTTTTCGCTGGAAGTAGGAATTGTACTACAATGTGAAAAGGGGTGGAGAAAATTTATTTCTCGTAATAACGACGAAATGGTAGCTGCAACTGTTTCTGTTGCTAAGTGTACTCTGTTTAAAACGTGTATGACTTGCATATAAAAACTAGAAAACGACGTAACTTGTTTTTTTGTAATTTCTTGTATTTTACTTAATTGCCGTTTACCGCGTAAAGTTGGTCCATCAGTAAAGTAGTTACTTAATGAGTTTTTTGATATTTTAGTTTTTTTAGTTAAAGATCGATATGTGAATTTAAGATGCCAGCCGACATTATCTTATTTAGTAACTTTATATTTTGCACTAATACTGCACTTGTCGGTATAATTGCGAAATGGCATTTTATAGCTTATAAGAAGAAAGCTGGAAACTAGCCTAGGTAAATTAAGTTATTTTCAGCAATATAAAAGAAAAAATTGGGAAGATTAGTGTATAGGTTTAAAATGTGGTACTGAAAAACCTATCAAAACTCCCCAAACGTGGGTGATGAGCCGACTGCACCATCCAGGAAAAATGGCTAATATTTCAGAAAGAATTAATTTTACGGGCATCAACGTTACGAATGCAAATGTAGCTGATAAAATTCCCCACAATTATATTTTTTATCGAACCTTGTACGTCCAATAGTATCTTTTTAGTAATCAGGATAAAACTCGCCAGCAATTTACAAATCAAATTAGTAACTAAGTAAATAAATTAATTCTTTCTAAATCTTCTAAATTTCTTTATGCTTGTGATAGTATTTTACCTAGTATAAGGGATGCTTGTTCCCTTTCTTAGTTTATACTTTTTTAAACTTTGTGAAGATAATTTTATTTTCACACACCTAGCACGCACTACCTGGTTTATGATGGATAGTACCTCCTCGTGATAACTTTGATTTACTATGTTTCTCTTGCCGACCTGCATTCGGTTAGTAAATCGATACCTCTCCTCTCCTCTCGTTCTCGTTGACCATAAATACCTTCGATGGATAGTCGGAAAACTTATTTACCTCTTTATAATATCGGGAGTATCATCCTCATAACCAGTATATTTGGATCGAAGACTACATAAGTAAAAGATTTTCTTAAACTTTCAATATTTTTTATTTACCATTAACACTGACACTGTACTATTTACATTTTTTACGCACATTGTTTATATATTTAATATTTTATTAAACTCTCTTGTTCAGTTGTAAACATATTGTATTAATTTTTCCATTTAGTAACTTTTACAAAAACCTCTCATTATTAGCCATATTCTCAAGAATGTGAAATCACGATAAAAATATTAAATTCTCAATCATATTATAGATTGAATAGTAATTATAATTCAGGATTCTAAGTAATAATTGCCAATTTTTTAAACAATTTTTAAAATTGTAAGTAATATTCATTGCTTGTCGTGATACACTTTTAATTTATTCACAATGTTTTTCCTTCCTTTTTCAGGAATAATTGCTTGTGAGGTCATCCGTCTTAACCTATACCGAAATGTATATCTTATTAATAAATATTAATCTGCACCTTTCTATTGTACTTTTATTGAACATCACATATGTCCCCTTCTCATATATTTATAGGTTCAAATTGCCTCTATCATGAACTATCCTTTTATTTTAAATATCTTGATTATCTCTACTGAAGAATCATTGCACTACATACCTACCATCTTATATGCTTATAAATATTTTAAAGTTATAGTATATTAGTATTTTAAACTTTCTAAAAAGTTGTAAATGACAAAATAAAACAACTCTGCATTTTTCAATGATTTTATTGCATGCGAATTACATTTGAATTGAATTAAAAAACAGAAAGTATACATAAGCAAAACAAAATTATCTAAACACTGTCCGTGTCATAGCCAGGCCATATTCCAAAATCAAAGCCTTTTCCATATCAAGTCGTCGTCGATTTTATCCGTCCAATATAAAATCCAGAGGCGGTGTCCGTGTTTCTGAGCCAACAGGTGCATTATTCCTTTTAACTATATTTTTTTTGTTGAACAATGTTTTACCTCGATGTCTTTTTAAACAATTGTGCGTATAAAATAAATAAAGCCAAAGTGATGAACAAAGAACATAAAACTGTTTGTGATTGTACAGTCAAGCCAGAAAACAATGTTAAACTTTTTTGGAAATAGGTATCATTTTCTAAGTATTTTGTTGTTATATTCGAATCTGCTAATACAATTTCGGTTATAACAGAATAAAATTATTTAGCAGTGATACCTTTTCCAAACGAATTTCCGTTTTACTCGCAGTAGAATATTGCAATGAATATAGAATATTGAATAATAATTACAAGGAAAGTGTTGCATATTACATGTCCCCTGGCAAATACTATCTTTTACCTAGTTTTAAAATCAGCTAAATCCAAACTAACCCATTCCCCACTTACCGACCCATTATCCAAATGTACTACAAATATTCTAATCTCTAAGAACCTAATGATGATGATAATTCCGCTGTCATCTTAATGTTGTAACCGGCAAACCTTTAACACATCATACATACAGGGTGAAAGGCGTTACTATGCGATTATTTTTAAGATGTGATAGAAGGCATCAAAAAGAACAAAACAAGTGTTATACAATTTCGTTCTAGGACGTGCCAACATTCCAGAACAAATAATAAAGTTGTAGACTTTAACATCATCTAGCCGCGTTAATACTATTAGTATAATTATGGGGCTTTGTCAGAAGATGCATCTCATCTAGCACAACAAAAAACCTTTCTATCATTTTCTCCTTTGATCATTTGTTTACGCGTAAACTCAAACGCGATGAAAAAACGCACCGCTTGAAGACGCTCCAAAAATACCAAAAAATTTCAACCCGTCATAACTCGGCAGATCTTGGACGAAAATGGATGAGCCTTTGAGTGCTAAAAAGTTTAAAGTGTCTAGTGTAAAGGCGTATAAGTGAATGTTACGTTCAAGCTTTTCCGCTCCCCGCCATCCCCCGAAGAATATAAACTGTTTTTGATTCAAAAAATGTCAAACTTTAACAGCTTGTACGGTGTACCAAAAAAATGGTGGACCCAATCGCCAGGGCAATAAAGTTCAGCCCTTTTTCTGTAAAGTTCTCAAAACTTCCATGAAGTGCCTTTGATGACTTGGCCCGAAGTTATGAATTTTTGAAATTTATCCTGCATTTTGTCGGCAGTCGTTCGTCTTCTGCCAGCGACATTATTACCGGTTCAGTTTGAACATTTTTCCCCAATCCAAAAATTTCAAAATTTTTGAATTTGGAAAAGAAAAGATTCAAACTCAACCGATAATAGTGTCGCTGGCAGAAGAGGAAAAACACCCGACATAATGCAGGGTAAATTTCAAAAATTCATAACTTTGCGCCAGAGAATCGTAGGCACTCGAAGTTCTGAAAACTTGACAGAAAAAGGACTGAACTTTATTGCCTTGGCGGTCGATAGGGTAGACGGTTTTTTTGGTACGCCGTACAAGCTGTTAAAGTTTGACATTTTTTTAATCAAAAGCATTTTTTCCTGCGGGCGGTCGCGGGGGGGGCAGGAAAGGCCTTTACGTAACATTCGCTTGCACGCCCTTAAATTAGACACTTTAAACTTTTTAGCACTCAAAGGTTCATCCATTCTCTTCCAGAATCCGCCGAGTTAAGACGGTTTGAAATTTAGGTATTTTTGGTGCGTTTTCAAGTGGTGCGTTTTTTCCTCGAGCGTATTCAAATTTTTTAAAATTTGTAAATTGTAAAAAAGAATTAGATTTTACGAGTAATCGATTAATCATAAAAAAATGTTATTAAGGTTTTTTGTTGCGCCACATGAGATGAATCTTCTGTCAAAGCCCTATAATTAATCTAACATTATTAACGCATAGATACTGGCGAACTTGGTGGATTATTAGCTAAAATAAAAGGTCCGTTGGAATAGCATTTGTCGTTGCTTCTAGAGGCTATCTGATGAACTCAAATACACTATTTTATTATAAAAAGTTTTGCAACTTGCAATAAATTGAGAAAGTACTTAGAAAATTAGTTATAGACTTACAGATAATCCATCGCCAGGCATAGCATGACCAGGGTTAACAAGTTGTACAGCTTGAACACCATTGTTGTTGCTTGCTCTTCAGAGGAATACTAATCGTCAAATGAAAAGGAATCGATTATTAAGAGAGAATTAATCGTATAATTGTATTCTCTATGCGTGGGGTTATCAATAAACATTAGTCAGACAGAAGCGTACTGTTTAATCGAACCATATATGGTATTGAAAACTCTATTATCAAATATCGCTTTCTTGTATGGTAGAATAGGAATGTAAAGCATTCACCTTTGCTTACTTTAATTCATATCTGACTGCAATATTTAATAACTAATAATTTTTGTGCTTTTATATAAGAGCATAGGTAGTTTTTAATTTTAGTTTCAGAGAACAAAGCAAACAAGTGCTTAGATATTATAGGAGATGTTGGAGCTATATGTAAATACAAAAAGACGTAAAAGTAACTTTATAAGTTTGAACCATGGTAGTAGGGGCTCGAGGGTATACAAAATCCTCTGAACTATTCGTCGAAAAATTAAGATTACAGAGATATCGAGAATATGAAAGGCTCACCATTATTGAAATAATAATATTTAGCTAAATGATATAGGTTTTATACAGTGATACCTTTTCCAAACGAATTTCCGTTTTACTCGCAGTAGAATATTGCAATGAATATAGAATATTGAATAATAATTACAAGGAAAGTGTTGCATATTACATGTCCCCTGGCAAATACTATCTTTTACCTAGTTTTAAAATCAGCTAAATCCAAACTAACCCATTCCCCACTTACCGACCCATTATCCAAATGTACTACAAATATTCTAATCTCTAAGAACCTAATGATGATGATAATTCCGCTGTCATCTTAATGTTGTAACCGGCAAACCTTTAACACATCATACATACAGGGTGAAAGGCGTTACTATGCGATTATTTTTAAGATGTGATAGAAGGCATCAAAAAGAACAAAACAAGTGTTATACAATTTCGTTCTAGGACGTGCCAACATTCCAGAACAAATAATAAAGTTGTAGACTTTAACATCATCTAGCCGCGTTAATACTATTAGTATAATTATGGGGCTTTGTCAGAAGATGCATCTCATCTAGCACAACAAAAAACCTTTCTATCATTTTCTCCTTTGATCATTTGTTTACGCGTAAACTCAAACGCGATGAAAAAACGCACCGCTTGAAGACGCTCCAAAAATACCAAAAAATTTCAACCCGTCATAACTCGGCAGATCTTGGACGAAAATGGATGAGCCTTTGAGTGCTAAAAAGTTTAAAGTGTCTAGTGTAAAGGCGTATAAGTGAATGTTACGTTCAAGCTTTTCCGCTCCCCGCCATCCCCCGAAGAATATAAACTGTTTTTGATTCAAAAAATGTCAAACTTTAACAGCTTGTACGGTGTACCAAAAAAATGGTGGACCCAATCGCCAGGGCAATAAAGTTCAGCCCTTTTTCTGTAAAGTTCTCAAAACTTCCATGAAGTGCCTTTGATGACTTGGCCCGAAGTTATGAATTTTTGAAATTTATCCTGCATTTTGTCGGCAGTCGTTCGTCTTCTGCCAGCGACATTATTACCGGTTCAGTTTGAACATTTTTCCCCAATCCAAAAATTTCAAAATTTTTGAATTTGGAAAAGAAAAGATTCAAACTCAACCGATAATAGTGTCGCTGGCAGAAGAGGAAAAACACCCGACATAATGCAGGGTAAATTTCAAAAATTCATAACTTTGCGCCAGAGAATCGTAGGCACTCGAAGTTCTGAAAACTTGACAGAAAAAGGACTGAACTTTATTGCCTTGGCGGTCGATAGGGTAGACGGTTTTTTTGGTACGCCGTACAAGCTGTTAAAGTTTGACATTTTTTTAATCAAAAGCATTTTTTCCTGCGGGCGGTCGCGGGGGGGGCAGGAAAGGCCTTTACGTAACATTCGCTTGCACGCCCTTAAATTAGACACTTTAAACTTTTTAGCACTCAAAGGTTCATCCATTCTCTTCCAGAATCCGCCGAGTTAAGACGGTTTGAAATTTAGGTATTTTTGGTGCGTTTTCAAGTGGTGCGTTTTTTCCTCGAGCGTATTCAAATTTTTTAAAATTTGTAAATTGTAAAAAAGAATTAGATTTTACGAGTAATCGATTAATCATAAAAAAATGTTATTAAGGTTTTTTGTTGCGCCACATGAGATGAATCTTCTGTCAAAGCCCTATAATTAATCTAACATTATTAACGCATAGATACTGGCGAACTTGGTGGATTATTAGCTAAAATAAAAGGTCCGTTGGAATAGCATTTGTCGTTGCTTCTAGAGGCTATCTGATGAACTCAAATACACTATTTTATTATAAAAAGTTTTGCAACTTGCAATAAATTGAGAAAGTACTTAGAAAATTAGTTATAGACTTACAGATAATCCATCGCCAGGCATAGCATGACCAGGGTTAACAAGTTGTACAGCTTGAACACCATTGTTGTTGCTTGCTCTTCAGAGGAATACTAATCGTCAAATGAAAAGGAATCGATTATTAAGAGAGAATTAATCGTATAATTGTATTCTCTATGCGTGGGGTTATCAATAAACATTAGTCAGACAGAAGCGTACTGTTTAATCGAACCATATATGGTATTGAAAACTCTATTATCAAATATCGCTTTCTTGTATGGTAGAATAGGAATGTAAAGCATTCACCTTTGCTTACTTTAATTCATATCTGACTGCAATATTTAATAACTAATAATTTTTGTGCTTTTATATAAGAGCATAGGTAGTTTTTAATTTTAGTTTCAGAGAACAAAGCAAACAAGTGCTTAGATATTATAGGAGATGTTGGAGCTATATGTAAATACAAAAAGACGTAAAAGTAACTTTATAAGTTTGAACCATGGTAGTAGGGGCTCGAGGGTATACAAAATCCTCTGAACTATTCGTCGAAAAATTAAGATTACAGAGATATCGAGAATATGAAAGGCTCACCATTATTGAAATAATAATATTTAGCTAAATGATATAGGTTTTCCTGCAACAAATCTGCAAGCAAAAAACGTCCTGCAGTCCAATTTACAGGTCTTCTACGGGTGTAGATAAATAATATACACAAGTAAAAGAAAAGATTAGTGTCAATTGTAGTTTCAGTATTTATTTAAATTGTTTCTTCTGGTTCTGACTTTTTTATTTCTTCTGATGTCTTCTATCGCCCCTTAACATTAACGCATAGTAGTTAGCCATGTATATATAATTTCATGGATGACCGTTCATATTTACACCAAAATCGAATGTCTAATTGGCATATTTAACATCCGTTTGCCTGCCTGATCCCATGCCGTTGTCCAGTAAATGGTTCCTTAAGGGCAAGAGGGTATCCTAGTAGAGGAAGTGGGAAGGAGTGTGCGATTGTAGGTAGGATCGAGGTATTAGGACATGGGCCCCTCTCCGTGTTGGTAGGTGAGAGAGATCCCCGGCTCGCGTGGGCAGGGTCGCTTCCCTGAAGTAGACCTGTCTTTGTCGGGATCACAGAGAGTGTCTATCCGCTACCCTAACGCATAGTAGTTACCCATGTATATATAATTTCATGGATAACCCTTCATAATTACACCAAAATCGAATCTCTAATTGCAATATTTAACTACTATCAATCTAAGATCTTTATTAACATTTCAGATTCACCTTTAAAACCTACAAACTATCTATTCGTCGTTCCGGTAGATTCATGCATATTATAACATATTGCCTGTATTCAATGGCTATAGTAAGATATTAATTGAGAAACTTAAAAGCTTTAGTCACAAAGAGGTAATACATGTTCAGTAAATCATAATACTATACAGCGTTACAACTGATTTGGTGGTGAATCGGAAAGTGGCGTAGGACTTGGCTCCACCTGATCCTTGCAGTCGATGACTTTATGTTCATGACAGCAAATTTCATTGGGCGAAGTTAAACCAGTATAGGTCCACTTCTGAGCATCGCAGATACGCATATGAACAGATGCCTGAAACAGAAAGAATATATAAGAAAAATTGTTGAAAAGAACTAATTCAGTGCATTCAGTAGATCTTGCTCTAGTCAAGGTAAACGCTTCTGTTTTTTTATCATTACCGAGTAATCGCTAACGCCAGTACAATTAACTAATACTCTGAAAAAATCAGCAGACTTCTATCAAACTATTGAATATATTATTGTATTTCAACTTTAAGTGATCTAGCCTATTTAACTTATCTTCCATCTTTGTTGACAACTGTCGCGTGGTCTTTGCGATTAGCTCAGCAAAAGCACACTAGACATCTATAACAATATTTAATTAATTCTTGTACTTTCAACTTTGTCGGGTGGGCCTTGCGATTAGATCAGCGAAGGCACACTAGACTTCTATCAAAATATTTAATCTAATTTTGCATTTTCAACTTTGTCGAGTGGTCTCTGCGATTAGCTCAGCAAAATCACTCTGGACATCTATCACAATAATTAATTTATTTTTGTACTTTCAACTTTGTCGGGTGGACCTTGCGATTAGCTCAACGAAGGCACACCAGCCTTCTATCAGAATATTTAATCTAATTTTGCATTTTCAACTTTGTCGAGTGGTCTCTGCGATTAGCTCAGCAAAATCACACTGGACATCTATCACAATATTTCTTTTTTTTTCTACTTTCAACTTTGTCTGTTGGACCTTGTGATTAGCTCAGCGAAGGCACACCAGGCTTCTATCAGAATATTTAATCTAATTTTGCATTTTCAACTTTGTCGAGTGGTCTCTGCGATTAGCTCAGCAAAATCACACTGGACATCTATCACAATATTTAATTTATTTTTGTACTTTCAACTTTGTAGGGTGGACCTTGCGATTAGCTCAGCGAAGGCACACCAGACTACTATCAGAATATTTAATCTAATTTTGCATTTTCAACTTTGTCGAGTGGTCTCTGCGATTAGCTCAGCAAAATCACACTGGACATCTATCACAATATTTAATTTTTTTTGTACTTTCAACTTTGTCGGGTGGACCTTGCGATTAGCTCAGCGAAGGCACACCAGACTTCTATCAGAATATTTAATCTAAATTTGCATTTTCAACTTTGTCGAGTGGTCTCTGCGATTAGCTCAGCAAAATCACACTGGACATCTATCACAATATTTTTTTTTCTACTTTCAACTTTGTCTGTTGGACCTTGCGATTAGCTCAGCGAAGCCACACCAGACTTCTATCAGAATATTTAATCTAATTTTGCAGTTTCAACTTTGTCGAGTGGTCTCTGCGATTAGCTCAGCAAAATCACACTGGACATCTATCACAATATTTAATTTATTTTTGTACTTTCAACTTTGTCGGGTGGACCTTGCGATTAGCTCAGCGAAGGCACGCCAGACTACTATCAGAATATTTAATCTAATTTTGCATTTTCAACATTGTCGAATGGTCCTTGCGATTAGCTCAGCAAAGACAGACCAGACACTTGTTTTGTGTTTTAAGTTCAAGTTACTTTATTTGCTACTGTTTTAAGTTGCTTTAATAGAGCATCTATTGCAAAATGCACACAGTTATGTACATTTACTAAGAGAATTTATTAATCTTATTACATTTATATAAAGTAAATTAAAAACTCAATACTCCTTACCGTTAATTTAGGATAATGCCCAAGATGCGAACACAGTATTTTTGCTCCTCGTTCTTTGGCAGCATGCGCCAAAGCGCAACATATGCTTAAACAAGTTTGTTCGCCAGAACTATCACACTTTACGCATATTGTAGTGTGGGTTATAATTGGTGTATCTTCTTCGGTAGGAATCTTTGTATTGAAAACGCCACATTCACACTTAGTATCTGTAACAGAGAGCTAAATTCAAATGAATTATTGTTATTAGATGTCAAGACTTAGTTTACCCCTGGATACTGGTGAACTTGGTGGATTATTAGCTAAAATCTCGCTTTCAGTCGCGGGAAGGTCCGTTGGAATAGCATTATTCGTTGCTTCTAGGCTATCTGATGAACTAAAATATAATATTTTATTTTAAAAAGTTTTGCAACTTGAAATAAATTGAGAAGGCACTTAGAAAATTAATTGTAGACTTACACAAAATTCATCGCCAGGCATAGCATGACCAGGGTTAATAAGTTATACATCTTGAACACCACTGTTGTTGCTTGCTCTTCGGAGGAATACTAATCGTCAAATGAAAAGCAATCTAGAAATCCCTAGCTTATATACGGTCCAAAACCAAAGAGTGGGGATATGTCTACGTGCAAAAGTTGGCGTAGGATTTAAGCTGTCGTGTCGTGTGCAATATTCCACCCCGAACTACAGTTTACCAATGCAATGATAAACATATAACTAGAAACGATTATTAAGAGAGAATTAATGGTATAATTGTATTCTCTATTCGTGGGATTATCAATAAACATTAGTCAGACAGAAGCGTACTGTTTAATCGAACCATATATGGTATTGAAAACTGCATTATCAAATATCGCTTTCTTGTTTCATAGCATAGGAATGTAAAGCATTCACGCTTGCTTACTTTAATTCATATCTGGCTGTAATATTTAATAACCAATAATTTTGACAAATTTTGTCTTTTTATATAAAAGTATAGGTAGTTTTCAATTTTAGTTTCAGAGAACAAAACGAACAAGTGCTTAGAGATTAGGGGAGATATATCAAATATATGTAGATACAAAATGACGTAAAAGTAATTTTATTACCAAGGGAGAGTGAGTTTGATCCATGGTAGTAGCGGCGCGACGGTATAGAAAATTCTCTAAACTATTGGCCCAAAAGATTAAAATTACAAGGAAAAGGAGAATATGAAAAGGTCGCCCATATTGAAATAATAATAACATTAACTAAATGATATAGGTTTTCCTGCAACAAAGCTGCAAGCAAAAAATTCCATGCAGTACAAGTTACATGTCTTATACGGGTGTAGATAAATGATCAAAAAGTAAAAGAAAAGATTAGTGTCAATTGTAATTTCAGTATTTTCTTAATTTGCAAGAATTAGTTGAAAACAAAGATTGATTTTATTAGGAAAGTGCCGTTTTTAGTTGCTTTCCACAAGCCTTGATAGATGGTTACTACTATCACTTTATTATCATCATTCATATCTAATTATTAATTATTATTTTAAGGCGTTTTATGTTTAATTATTAATCATCATCGTCTTTTGAAATGTGTAACATTGTTAATAACTGCGATATCAGGATACATTGCCGGATACAAAAATATAGTACCTACATACTACATAGTGGACTATAGAATGACATTTTTTCATATTTTTACATGCAATTATTTTACATAGCACCTAGGCACTTTCAATTTTTTCATCTCTTTCTTCTTTGTGGTTATGCACGTAATTTATTTACTTCTAGGACTGTGTACTTCGGAAGCTACATTAAAACTTTTAAACTGGATTTGGAAGCTGCATAAAAAAAGCCATACACATAATTTCAGTCTTTTTGCAATGCATTAAGATAGTCGGTAAGTTTCCTTGAATATAAAATGATAGGCAGGAGCATGTATTAAATAAATGTGTGACCGAGATAGTTGTTTCCGGTTAAACAGTGGAGTACCGTTTCGAAAGAATAGGTACACTTACATGAAAATAATTTCGTCGATAATTTTCTCCAGCACTTTAATTTTTTATTGCCATTGTTGTTTAAAAACTTAAACAGTTATTGCCTGGTATATACAGCCAATAACACCTAACAAGTAATAACTAAGAATTAGAATATGGTGTTTACTCTGATGGGTTTATACAACTCACTTAAGACTTAATAACTAAATTTACGAATTGGAATTATTTAAATTCTTCTGTTAATTTTCTAGTTGAATCGGTAGTACACGTGTCTACCTAAAAATAAAACAGGTTAGCCACTACATTATCATGAAAATGCACTTGAAAAATGACAACCTAAAAAATCTTTTAGACTGTAAGTATAACATAATACAGATTAGGTTTCAGTTCTTTAGAGGAAATTAGAAAACAGATAGTATTTGTCAGGATAAAATTGACATTGTATGTATAACACTTCTCTTGTAATATTTTACCAATATTCTAGAGTACTGCGAATAAAACGATATTGAAATGCGTTTGGAAAAGACACAAATAGAAATCATTACTGAACAATTTTGTTCCGTTATAACCGAAATTGTATCAGCAGATTCGGATATAACAGTATAAAGATTTCCAAAATATAGACATATTTTGGAAATTCTGCTTATTAATTTTAAAAGCCAAATAGCACGTACACATACCCTGCGCTAATCGATTTCACTTTCATATAAGTTTAATGTGGACATTTTAAACCAAGAATTCGATAATTATTTGATCGCCAGATACGTCCTGATAATCTTCGGTTTATACAAGAAGCATATGAAGATGCTACAAGTGTTCCAATGGTTATCTGTTATTCTATTTAAAACAAGCTATACCCAACATGTTAAGATATAAGACTATAATATCTTTAGAAGACAACAGGCCCTCAAATCCAAGTGGAAGATCCGATGTTCGGAATCTCTTGAGTATGGACTCATCATCGTCTTCCAGTAAGCTCCCAACAAAGACTTGGGTGGTGTTGAGGTTTGCAGTTAATTTCAGTGTTTATGATTTTCAGTAATTTAGCAAGTTAAACTAGGTTTGGATTTTTTAAAATCTTAAGTTTATTTTATTCTAGATTTTTAACATTACAATTTCTCGTCTAGACAATTTCTTGTACTAGATGAACTTGTAAAAAGTTTGATGGTGTAAATCAATAAATGAATATTGATATATCAAAAATACACTCTAATAAAACAAAATGGGGAAATGAAATAACGAAAACATTCATATGGCTGTACGCTGTATTTTTTACAATAATGGTAGTCACGAATTGGCACTTTCGCCTAGTTTCCGCAAATAAACTGGTACTTAATAACCACATAAACATCAACCGGAAAATTCAAATTTCTAGTTTAGTATTTCAGCAAGTACAACTTGTCAAAGTTTTCTAAACGGAAATGTAATGTAAATAATACAAGCTTTACTAAGGAGTGAATGTTTACTAAGGAGTTAATGTTTACTAAGGAGTTAATAAGAAGGTAATTTTCGAAATTATTATTTACTTTAATGTTGATGCTGTGTGCAATAAATACAAAATTTAGTGTGTGTGAAACTGTTTTATTTTGTAGCCTGCTTTACACAGTCCAAAGGTACACATGTATCCCAAGGTACAGCCAAAGAAATAAGTAATGTGTCGCCTCCTATGTGTGCCTATTCAGTATGCTACACAGCTTATAAAAGAATCATAACTTTCTATTACTAAAAATAATTAATTTTTAATACATAGATAATATCAAAATTATGTATAAAAATTATAACGTCGAAAAGCAAATAAAAAAAAATAATAATTTTAAGGGTAACTAAAAAAAATACTTCCATTTGTATTTTTAACCATTAGTCTTCTTGGTGTAGCAGTGCAGTAAAAAGCTGTGTTTTAGACCCACGATTTAAGACCCACTTTGAATCGTTACTTATCTTTTAAAAATGCAAAATCAACTGGTCGTGGTAAAATCGTGTCGTGCAGGGGTTGGTAAAGGATGAATTTCCAAAAAAGGACAAAAATACTTTTTTTGCGTTTTTTACATCCCTGGTATGTGGACAATAATCTGCTGTAGTACTGCGTCAAAGTTTTAATTAGAAGTATTTCTTTTTTAAACTCTGCACAATGCTTATATATGGGGCGAGTTAATGAATAAACGTTCGCCGTATTTGTGATATCCTTTAACTCGTCATAACTTGAGAACCCTTTAATTAATCAATAAAAACATTTCTATGAACGTTATAGCTCAAATATCGAGGATTACGCTGTTTTTCAAGATGTCAATCCGATCGATAGTTTTGGAAAGAAATTATAAATTGTAACGCCATGTCGCATTTTAACGCGACGTCCGCGTACCAGCGAGTAAAGTTCATATTCAGTTAGACGTCCACGCAACACTCGGCTCTATTACTCACGGCGTGCGTAAAGTCGATACTCGCTTGTTTACACGCTTTTGCTGCATATTGGAATGAGTTCTCACTTGATCAGTGAATGTACCTATAATGCTTAATTTTATTCCATTCTCTAAAATAATAATTTATCTTTCTTATCTATTTGTGTATTATTTGTGTATAATGTGTATTTTTCAATAAAAAACTATTTCTGGAGTAATTTTACTAGATTTTAGGTTCAACCGCGTAAGCTCGTTAATGTTTTATAACCTTTTCCCAAAGCATAATACTACATTCTACGAGCGATCATTTAGCTACAATGTCGCAAAAATTTACAATAATGTACCTTCATCTTTCAAGACATTATCAGTTAAACAATTCAAAAAAGCATTGATTAAGCAATACAATACAGATCGTCATTGATGTATCACTTCGCAATCAGTCAATACTGATATTATTATTATTACTATTATTATTATTACTCTCAAATTTACTCAACTTTACTTTTATTATAAATTATAATTATAATCATTAAGTTCTCTCACAATACATAATGTTATTTTGCTTAAATTATACAAGGGGGGAATGGAAGAACAACATTGTTGAATTCCCTCCTTGAGATACATTATTATATCTAATAAATTAATATTGTAATTTTATTGTAATATATGGATTTGTAATCTCAGAATAATAAATTAAATTAAATTAAATTAAATGTATTTAGCTAACAATAGATATTAAAAGTAACTAGTACGAGTTCCGACAGTTAACTTGATTCAAAAGTTAAATTGTGACCCATTAAAAAAGAAGAAACTGTTGTGAGTAAACGATTTTTAATGTTATTTGCGAAAAGATAGGAAAATTAATAATATCAAGAAATATCCAAAAAACAAAAAAAATTATAGAATGTTCGAAAGTTCGTAGGAATATTAATGTCAAGGAAAATACTCTGTTGCATATATGTATTTGCAAATTTCAGTTAAATTCGGAGTTAAACGAGAAATCAACTGTTTCAGATGGTAGGTTGAAAAACTAGTTTTTCTAATGGGATTGCTGATAATTCAAGAGAAAGCTTCAAAACAAACAGTTACCCAGATCCTCCTTAAAGTGGTCGGGAAATCCTTATTATCTTTAGGATTAAGATTTTGAAGATTATTTACTATTGTATAGAGCAAGTTCATTCAGTAAATTTGGAAGAATGCTAAGACACAATAATGCTTCCATTCTTCATTGCATTCTTACTATTCCTACTCGATTCTCGGCACTGGTTAACCGTCCGAGAATACAACAAGGTCACTCACGGCGACTTTCAATATTTGCTAGAGTGCACCTATACCCAAACAAACAAATGAAGAATCTAGGTCACCGAAATCACGAGAGCGAAATTTCATAACGCAGCGCGACTCTCGCGGCCATCACTCGGCGATCACGTGTTCGACTCGAGTAATTTAACTGAAAAATAGCAGGTAAGATTGAATGATTCAGTAGCGTAAGTAGCGACCCTTTTTAATTGTAAGTAAGACGAGTAGCACAATCAGTAACGAAAATAAACATCTGTTGCCCCTATCCACAGCCATATCGCACGTCGCTGAGATTTTTAACAGCTTAAATAATATCAGTGTTGCTTGAAATTTGATCTTATATTTTATGTGTTTACCAGGTGGTAATCACGCGGTGACGTAGATTCTTCATTTGTTTGTTTGGGTATAGTGGTTATAATTACTTATATGCTAATTTATACGCTGATTCAAAAATCTACATTTTTCAAAAAATGTTATTTCGATTTGTAAAGTAGTAGATTTGATAAGTATACACACCAGTGGAGGCTCGTGGCCTCCTAGGAAGGTGAGGCTTGAAAAAAACTCCTGCTGCAAAACCCAATTTAATCTGTGGGCGGTGCAATGTGTAAATAATGCTAAAGGTGCACCAGATACAATTTCAGACAGTTTAACTCTCCGGTCATAACGCTAGCATAATCGTAACATTGAGTAACTAATTTTTGTTTAAAATTAAAGGTTATAAAACGTTAGCTATTAGATCAAATTAGGCATTTGCAGTTTTATCAGCACTTACGTCAAAAATCTCTAAAAATCGTTCTTTTAAATTTCCGTTATTTACAAACCGGACAGTAATGGGGCATTGTGATTTCTCACTAATGTCTATTGTATCATCAGCAATTATTTCAAAATAATTTGCATTATTAATTTCACTTTCAATAGATTCTCTTAAATAATTATCGCAACAAGAAATTAATTGATTTTGAATAGTTTTTGACTGACCAGTAAAAATGTTTTTAACTTCTTCAGCATGTTTGCTAATTTCTACATTGAGTTTAATCAAACACTCAAATATTTATTTAAAATTACCACGATTATCTAAAGCAGTCGATTCATCATAGCCCCGAAATGGCAATTTCTGACTACATAATAAAATTGTAACGTCAATTAAATAACACATAAGTTGTCGATTCTTTTTACATTCTCATTATATAAAATTGTATTTAAATATGCGTGTTCTTGCAAAGCTTCTTTAACTGTAGAAGCATTACGTTCAATACGCTTAAGACCTAGAAATTTTTTAATACGTTCTTTTGAGTCGTTATATTTTTTACGTCTCTGGAAAATGTTTTTAATCATTATCTGCTTAATTGTAATCACGTTAAAATAACGATTTTGAAAAGAAAAACAAGAGATGAAAGAAATCGTCTTCGGTAGTATTCGGACGGAGGTCGCGGCGATAAAATAACATATGATACGAATCTCGATCTTTCTTTGATTCGTGAAGCTGCTATGAAATTCAGTTCTGTTCTGTTGAAATTTCAGCTTCAGTTCTGTCTATAGAAAGAGTATACGATCGATAACTACGCCGCTGAGCTGTAACTAGCCAGCGAATACATACAGATGCATGAACTGAAGCTTGAAATGTTAAGCTTCGTTCATTCTGTTTATCGCGCTGCCTTGAGTATGCGTATATAAATACATTTTTTTATATTAAATTCAATATTTTTAATCTAGAAAGTATTGATAGAATAAATTTATTAACATACTAAAAAAAAATAATTTACGGTAAAATATTTAGATTTTATTTAGTAATTAGGTATTTGGTTTCGTTTAGGTGAGCCTCAGCCTCACCTGCCTCACCCGGCGAGCCGCGCCTGATACACACTTTTTTATGTGTTGTGTTTTATGTTTATAACAGTTTTAGAAGATTTGCCAGTATTTTAAGTAATCTATATGCGTTTTTTATGTTACTATTACTATTGCTGTTTGTTTTTGTGTTATACTATTAGTAATAAATGTAAAAATAAAATAACATCATAAATTAAACTTGCTTTGAAAATACAGATAACGGTCCTAACAGTACAATACTAGACTTTCTTAGAAAAACTTAACAGGTAGCAGTTGGTTTTAGACGTGTGGTCCTTTTTAATGCTCTTAAATCCCTGTTAAAAAATATACATTATTTGGTTTTATTATTCGAATTAATTTTTAAAATTTTCAATTAGTTTTTTGTGCGTAAATTAATTTAAAAGAAATTATGCTCCAAAAGAATAAACTTCGGGATTTGACCCGATGACCTGTTGCACAGAGAGACGATGTTTTGCCACTGAGCTACACCGGCTTTGCATTTATGATCGTCTTATCTGCTTCTTCTTCTGATTACACCTTGTACTTTCTGGTTTTTAATATTAATAAATAGAATTAGGATCTTATTTAATTAAAAGCATGTTTTGTTATAGAATCACCTATATAGCTGCAAACTAAACAAGAAAAATCAAACTTTCCGCTATTTTGCGGATTTAATTTGAAAAGAAATAATCAGAAGGTATAACGTTAGGTATACGTAGATTATTTCTATAATAATTAGCGTCATTGTAGTAATTTTTTTTATAATTTGAATATCTGTATGACTAATTCTTGTTCCTAATTCAAATAAAACCGGCGAATTTGAAGAAATTTGAAAATAACTTGCATTAAAAATATTTCAGTTTAAGTTCGGTCGTGATATATTTAGGCACCCCAACAATCACCTATGCACGCAGCTGATTTTCTAAGTACCTATACGAGTCTCATTTAATTTGTCTTTCAGTTTACATACACCGATCAAGTGAGAACTCATTCCAATATGCAGCAAACGCGTGTAAACAAGCGAGTATCGACTTTACGCACGCAGTGAGTAATAGAGTCGAGTGTTGCGTGGACGTCTACCTGAATATGAACCTTACTCGCTGGTCCGCGGACGTCGCGTTAAAATGCGACATGGCGTTACAATTTATAATTTCTTTCCAAAACTATCGATCGGATTGACTATTTAAAAAAAGCAGCGTAATCCTCGATATTTCAGCTATATCTTTCATAGATTTTCTCTAAAAGAGAAAATTTCTGTTCTCCTGAATATCAAAACTTTACAAAAGAATACTTACCCTTTTTATAAATAAATGTAGAACTACATTTATATACTTTCATCAGCCATAAATAGTTGTAAGAAGAAGTATGATGTCTTAATTCAAGGGTTTCCATTCATTCTACCATCTGTGCATAATCCAGCTTTATGACGAATGCCTTAGTGTTTCTACTTAGACAAAGCGGTCAACGTATATGGTTTCAAAAAATAGATTTGGTAGGCACCGAGTAGTGCCGTAGAATAAGATTGTTTATGTGTGTTTTTTTCACTAAAAAACAAAGATTCATTTTCGAGACAATTCAGGGGCGTCGGAAATACGGATCAGAGGGGGCGGACAGCCATATCTATCTTAGAACGGGTGGGTGTCGCCCCACCCCAAAATACAACGATGAAAGTATAGGATATATGTATTTATTTTGATTAAATATTATAATTCAGTCAATGAAGGCTCTGAAAGGACGTTTTTGCGGAAAAATTCGTAATGTTTTCTTTTCTTGTACTCTTGGTTGGTGGCGTCGAGTGCCAAAGTCGAAAAACAATCCTTTTTTTGGTTTCTTCCAAATATCTCAAAGACGGTTTGAGTCGTAGCTAAAAAATACTTAGGTCCCAAATTAAAGCAAAGAAAATTTCCTACAAAAAAGATCCTAATAATTTTGTTTCTATCCCTTAATAGTTGCCTAGATAATTGAGCTTCGATTTCGAACTTTTTCAAAAAAGCAGTGTCTTCTTCATTCTGCAAGAATGGACACCTCTGGTACAGGACGGACCTCCCTTTACACTCGAGCGGCTTCGTGCCCTGATAGTGATAAAATATTAATTAATATGCTCATCTTGAGCAGAATTAAATGCTCTACAATTTTGTTTCAGAGAGTTTTGTCGAGAAACGGGCGGCTCAGACTTTATAAGCTATTTACTCACAATAAAAAAAACTTGCACTACGCACTTTGAAAGAAGTGTGAAATTAAGGCCCAATAATTATCTCAACAAGACAACTATTGGAGATAGGAAGAAAATTGTTAGGATCTTTTTTGTAGGGGATGTTCTTATCATCAGTACTTTTAATATATTCATCACTAGACACCCCCAAACAAGCGTGCAAAATCGCAAAACATTACGAATTTTTCCACAAAAATCTTTCATTGACTGGACTATTATGCGATTAATTTATTTTTAATAATAAAATTATTATTAAATTGAGTTTAATTATTGTTTATTTGTCTTATCTTAGTTACTTATTATTCTTAATAATTTCAAAAATATTGTTTTAATTCACCGCTCAGTCATTTGACACATAAACGCAGTGATGCCAACTCTCTTCGAAAACTGTTTCATATAATAGAGCGCTACGGTCAATACTAGAGGTTATTATTTATTGGAGTCTATGACATGTCGTCGAACGGACAAAACGCCAGAAAGCGTCTGTGGACATATCGTCGAAGGTTGATCAAAATGCCGAAAAGAGACGCTCACATACGCCGAAAGTGGACAAATCTCCGAAAGCATAAAACGACGCCGAATAGATCGGAAACAAATCGCCGAAGCTCATCTGTGAACAAATAGCCGAAAGATATCTGTGCACAAATTGCTTTCTTAATGCTGTCCTAATATATTTTAAGGTATACGATTGTACAAAATTATTTATCATATTTTATATTTAAATTGTTTATTTATGTAGTTATTTTGTTTTTTAGATTCTTATAAGCCAATACAAAAACTTAGTCCTAACGCGACGCGACGCCTGCTCCCAGTTTTGATTATAATTATAAAGTCAAGACATTAGGAATTTGTGCTTTGTCTACCTTTTTTTCTTCTTCTAAATCTTCGTTTTCTGTCTATCGTGTGGATTTCTAAGATCCCAACGGCAAATAACTTATTTTACATTCAAATTATTTGATTTAAAAAAGTAAATTTTGCACCAATACCATACATGTTGAACCTTGGGACATATGCATAGATTAACAAAACAATTTATTAAGCAGTTTGTCTGCAAGGTGCAAATAAATAAAAAAGGTAAATGCTTTCAAAAGTAATGTATGTAAATAGTTGTTGGAGAAAACAAGCTGCAACTACCTACATTATAGTCTCAGGGAAAATATTTATTTTCAATTATCCCAAAGTTGTGTCAAGGTGTCCATTGATTATGTAATTTGATTTGTGACAAAATAATTTTCTATAACTGTTTAGATGTATTCTTGGTTGTCTACATGTAATCATTATTCATATAATCGTTGAGTGAGAGAATTCTCTCACTCAACGATATAATATAGTGTTTGTAATGAAATATATTTTTTGATGATTCATTGTCTGTTAGCTCAATTTCATATGTTCTACAAATGATATTTTAAAGACAATACTTGACATGTCTGGAATAAATAAATAATGATTGTGCAGAGTGAATCTCTTCTCCAGTAAGTTGTTCTGAGATACCCTTTATAAACAGTTTGGGGTTTATTAATCGTTAGTTGTGGTCCTGTAATCTGCTATAAAATTTAGATATATACACAGTAAGTACCTATATTGTATTTAGAACTGTAAGTAGCAGTAAATATGCAGTGTTGGTAAAAGGAATAAAGAATCCAAAAATAGTAATTAGTAAAAAATACAATTGAAAAAAAAACTATGCAAGGATGGGGCTTGAACCCGCGATTTCTGATTAGGAATCTGATGCGTTAACTGCTAGGCCAATCAGCGTACAGCGTCTAGCTTTCCCTTATTGCTTATTACCAAAAGCAATAAATCAATAAGCTTTTTAAGTATTTTTCTAAATAGTTTTTGGTTTTCTTCATAAAGTTTAACATGTTTTTGACGTAAAATCAATTCTTCTTTTGATTGATACCAAAATTTCTACTTACATTTGCAAGGCTACAAATTTAGAAGGAAAATGATAAAATTCCATTGTATTTCCTATATTATCGTTTACAAAAAAACAGACTGTACTATATTGCATAGTAAATAAATAGCACTGTATATACAAGCATAGCAACTAATCATACAATTACTTAGATTAGTCACAGAACATGGTGAAATAAATTATTAAAGCAAAGATTATCACCCTTCAATTCCCTACTCTATACATAAACTTATTCCCTGGAATCCTGCAGACCAAGGCGTTAAATACTTGGGAGTATCTTTGGATAAACAGTTAACTTGGAAGCTGCATGTTAATAATACATTCTTCCAAATTATAACAAATGCTCCATGGTTTTTCTGCAGTTCTCAGTTACATACAGAATTACATCCTTGATGATATGAGTTTTGGCACAGGGGCCCCCTACATGCTAAGGAATGACCTGTGTGAATAACTATATAAGCTGATCTAGAAATTGTATTTAAAAAAAGAACATAAAATACAGAATCTTTTAATATAAAATGAAAACTATGGCCTCTAGTATTTCTACTTTTCTATAAATTTATCTACTGAATAATTGTCATAGCTACAATTGTTTCTACAATCATATCTACGATAATTAACTGTCAGATAAAGAACAGCCCTTAATTTACTATAATAGTGTATAACAATCGGCCAACTGGTGCACTGATAGCTCCTGTTCTAAGTGAACTTGTATCACTTGTTATTATTTTCTCTTCTTTTACATATCTTATATACGATTTTCCACAATTTGGTAAATCATTGGCATCTCTTGCGCTGAAAAGTATATATACCCTCTTTTCACATAATCGAACATAAACGTATTACTTGGAAAACTATCATAACTAAACATTTATAATTACAAGATTACATTAGAATAGTTTCTTATCTCTATGATTATTAATAATGTGTCTTTTGAGATTACCCTTTGTACTACATTTATAATCACATAAATTACATTCAAATGGTTTTTCACCACTATGAGTAAGCATGTGTGTTTTGATTCTATCCTTTAATGAATATTTATAATCACATAAATTACATTTAAATGGCTTTTCACTACTATGAATAAGCATGTGTGCTTTAATTCTATCCTTTACTGAACATTTATAATCACATAGATTACACTTAAATGGTTTCTCACCAGTATGAATTCGCATATGTATTTTGACAGTACTTTCACGTGAATACTTATTATTACATACATTGCATTGAAATGGTTTCTCTCCATTGTGAGCATGTATATGTCTTTTTGAGATATCTTCTCTGTAAAAACTTACAATTACAAACATTGCATTGATATGGTTTCTCGCCATTGTGGTTAGCCATATGTCTTTTCAGAAGTGCTTTCACAGAACTTGTATAATTACATATATTGCATTCAAATGGTTTCTCACAATTGTGAGTAAGCACATGCCTTTTAAAATTACTTAGCACTGAAGTTTTATAATCACATATAGTACATTCTTTAAGTTGTTTCTCAGTTTTATGAGTGCGTATGTGATTCTGCAAACTAAATTTATGCAAAAGACTATGATCTTGCGGAACAGTTTCTACTACACTTTTACAATTAAATGATTTGACATCAAACACCTCTTTACTCTCACGGTCAGTCTCAGTTTCGATTTTCCAGTCATCTATTATTTCTGATTCTATTTTAATATTCATTTCATTTTTTATCGTAATGAGATTATCACTGTCCATTGCTAAATTAATATAATTGAAATAACCAGTATCTGCAATAAATAAAACGTAATTTATATAATTTATTATACCTTTTATACCAGTTACATGTATAGACCTATAGGGAAGATAGGTACTGAATCAAGCGATTCACGTCATTAATGGAAATATGCCATCTGCTAAAAAAACAAAATAATCATTGGTTTTTCTTTTTTTTAAATTACTAATTGCATATTTCTAACTTTTACTTATTGTAGTAAAGAATTGTAAAATTTTTTGAAATACGATTGGTAGAAGCTGCTACTATGTTTACATATCAATTATTGCATCGATAACTTCAAAACAGCCATTGAACTCTACAGGGTGGAAATAAATGATTTTCATCAAGTTACCATTGTATTCCCCATGTAAAAGCACGACCGACGTGCCGCTCTACGAAAATAGAGAAGGCAGTACCATAACCTCAAAATATACAACAATTTTAGACGCTTATTAAATAAATTCTATGAATTGTTTGACAGATTGATTTCATTTATTGACAAAACTAATTTAGTACTAAATCAAAAAGAGTAGAGCGGTACAGAAAAATTTACATGTGAAAAAATTCCAAAGGGAACTTAATGAAAATCATTTATTTCCACGCTGTATATAAATAACTGGAATGGATGCCTTGTGTAAATAGCTGAGACAAATGAAATTTTATGCAACCCGCCACAATGTAGGATCCTCATCCTTTTCTAACTCAATGATTCAAATTAAACATTTGGTCGCACACAAAATAAAACTTAATCTACGCAAAAAATCAGCAAAAAGTTTCACCACGTGTCCTTATAATGCAGGTAACATAAGTTAGAAAGAAACGGGAATACTACATTCTTGTCTGTTGCCCCTGACACAACGTTTTCTGATTTAGGGGTCTATTCTGTAACTAAGCGTTCACGAATGGCGCCGTTCATGAACGACGATCGTTAGCGACTTCCTCAGCGGCAGCTTCAACGAGAATCGACAGATAGGTTATTCTGTAAAACCAACCGTTGAGCTATGCGCACTCTCAACGACAGTCAAACGTTTTCTAAAAAGGTAATACATCTTTGCCGTTAATATAGATACAGTTTCACCGTTTTAAGATATATTGCGCATGTCATATTTATTATTTCTGGAGATCGCGCCAATTTTGTAAAAATGTCTGTTTTAAATTGATTTCAAAAGAGTTGAGAAGATTATATGGAGGATAAGAAACGCCACAAGGCAACAATACGTTGTTCTTGGAGGAATTGCAAGTAAACGGACATTTTAGGTGTAAGAGAACACCTAAAAGAAAACCTCCCCTGAAGAGGACATAGTACTATTTATATATTATTAATAATAGTAAAAGTACGAGTTAGTTCTTTGTTTGAATTGGTTTTTATGAAATAAATTAATTACAACTAATATTTATTTATGAATTATTTATTTAATATGTTGTTTCACTTTTAGGTATGCAATTAAAGTTAGTTTAGTTTAATTAATACATTAATTGACAACTTAAAGTGGTTGTATGTTAAAGTTGATGTAACCCTGACGAAGATCCAAAACGGATCAAAATATAGGTTTTAACTAAACTTACTAACTTTAATTGCATACCCAAAAGTGAAAAAAAGCAAAAGAAACACTAAATTAATTACATACAAGTTTATTTCGATATCTTCGGCAAGTTTAACAGATACTGTAAATACTTTTTACTAATTCTCAATTACTTCAGGAATGTAAAAATATGAGTATAATTATTTTTATTTTAAAGGACCCTATTCAAATGTACTAAGATAATTTTACAAATAAATTCCTGAAAATGTTTCAAATACCCCAACAATAGAAAAATTATTAACCTGCAATAGTAAATCTTTCTTTTCCCATTTCATTGAGAAATATGCTATCACTATTATTATAACTTCAAGAGATTATTTTTAATAATAAGAATCCTTTTGTAATCTTTGTAAGGTGGTTTTCACCTGATCTAGGAGCACCTCTGGTGAGGTAGGTACTACCTGAAATAACAATTTATTCAAAGTATATAATTGCTACCATCTCCTAAGCGGCTATTAATAATAATTCTTGATTCCTCTTTGCCAAGTTTTTGAGGTTAGAATAATTAGCGTCATATATTTATTCTTTCTAATTCATTTACAATTGGATTAGATAAATTACTTTCCATTTTAACATACTCTGATATAATTAATATAATAATTCCACATATAAAATTTCTTTTATAATTATAAAAATAAACACGAACGTTGGCTAACGTCGACTAATCTGCCACCGTTCGTGAAAGGTTCATTTTCGAAGGGTGCGCAGTCCACTAACGAGTGCATAACGGTGGTTGTTTGCTTACAGAATAGCTTTAGAGCGAAAAACCTTTCAAACAACGATAACCGCTCGTGAACGGTTCGCTCAATGCTTACAGAATAGACCCCTTAGCGTGCTTGCGCGTCCCTTCCAGTTATTTATACAGGGTGGGATTAAAGTATGCAATATTTAAAAAAACAGCGAATTAAACCGATTTTTTTTAAACGCTGAAACACGTCGATTTTGTTTTTTAAAAATACACATTAATATGTTCGATTCACTTTCCGACTTTCATTTGTTTCTAAGTTATGACGTCATCACAAAAAAAAATTAAATGACAATATAGATTTTTTTATAGTGGAATCCAATAGTGATTTTTCTTCTCTTTATGATCATGCAAATAAATCATAAGGTTGCATAACAAGAATTCTGAGAAAAATCGAGTTGAATTTTGTAAATGTTTGTTAGTTGTGACGTCATCACAAAAAATTTAAATGACAATATAGATGTTTTAGTAGTGGAATCTGATAGTGATTTTCCTTCCCTTTATGATCATGCAAATAAATCACAAGGTTGCATAACAAAAAATCTGAGAAAAATCAATCTGAACATTTAATGTTATTGGTATTATGGTATCAATATACAGTAGAACCTGCCTAAAGTGACGACCTTTGGGACTGACCCAAAATGGTCAATTTAAGCAGGTGGTCACTTTGTAAAAGTGTGAATTCTTTATACACTACAATTTGCCCAAAACAGCCCACACTCGTCAGCATTAAAAATATACTCTGATTTAAAGCCTTTTGCTAACTCTGTAAAACGAATACGAAAATCACTTACTGTTGCAGGATCAATTTCAATGAAAAATTTGCATCATCAACTAAACTTTTCTGGTAAATATTGTTTCATTTCTTAAATGATTCAAGCCAACCCGACGATGCTTTAAAATTAGGCAAATTTGACTGCTGAGCAATTTTTAATGCTACTTCTTGTAACATTGGTCCAGAAAGTCTTGCATTTACACTGCGCATTTTTAAAAGCCAATTTAAAGTTAATCGATTAACCACTTCAAATTCTGTTGAATGTCTTTTTCTGAATGAGTCTAAAGCATCTTCTTCGTAACATTGTTGATATTCTAATTTTCTTTTTTTTAATATTATTTACGGTTGTTTTGCTAATACCAAAATGTTCCGCTGTTTTTCATTCACTGTGGTTCTTTAAAAACTCTTAACACCTTTTGTTTTTCTTGCAAATTTAGTTCTTTGTAAACTTTGTAAAAAGTCGTCTTGATCGCACTAGTTAACACAATGGTTTCAATCAATAGAAGAAACAAGACTAATTTTATAAAACAATTTTAAAACTATCCAAGGGTTACTAATGTGAAAATTTGCAGCTAATGAATTTCTCAGAAGCAGAAATAAAGTCTTAAAACTTGGAAATACCTGAACCCAACTGGTCACTATTAAGGGATTATGATGCATTCTTTGAAATTCTTTGAATGCAATTTACATGTACATGCCTACTTACACTTTTAGAAGATTAGTTCTAACTGTTATAAGTAATCCCTTGGCTAATGGTCACATTACACAAACATTTTTTAACAAATATTCCAGGTAAATGTGGTCAATGGTCACAAAAGAGAAGTGGTCAGTGTATACAGTATAAATTACATTAAAGTAATGGGATTTTTGCAGGGACTGAAAAAAAGTGGTCAATATGACCAGAGGGTCAGTTTAAACAGGTGGTCAGATTTACAGGTTTTACTGTATCAATATATCAGATCGATTTTTCTCAGAATTTTTGTTATGCAACCTTATGATTTATTTGCATGATTATAAAGGGAAGAGAAATCACTATCGGATTCCACTACTAAAAATCTATATTGTCATTTAAATTTTTTGTGATGACGTCACAACTAACAAACATTTATTTTGTTAGTTTTTTGTTTTTGTTTTTATTTTTGGTTAAATGTAAAAAAAGCAGATGGACAGTTTCATAACACAGATGTACAAGTAAATGATGACATGTTGTATATTCCTTTGGATGAGGATGAATTTGCTTTGTTTGACAATGAAGAAGTGATCTCAAACAGAATGAAACCAACGAGCCTCTGCTGATAACAATAAGCCCTAATGAAAATAATATTTCTGTGATTAACGAGACTGACCAAGATAAATCTAAAAATGAAAGTATTAAAGAATACGTACATGAGATGCCCAATAACGAAAGTATTGTAGAGCGAGAGAACGTATTTAAACAAACTGTACCTGAAGATTCTGATAATGACACTGTGATAAATAATTTAGAGGACAAACATTAGAGATTGTAAGACTGAAGCTGTAATCAACAAGTCTGCTATAGATAATAGAAATACTAAACAAGATTGCAATGAAATATCTAGTGATCTCATTTCAGCTCAGGAAAACCCCAATAGTGATAAATCATCTCAAAACCAAACTAAAACAGTCTATCAAAATGAAGACCAAGATCAAATCTTCTCACAAAATCTCCACCAGAAAAAAAACAACAGTCCTTCAGATATGACTTCATACAACAAACCTGATGACACTAAGAATGAAAAAGTACCAACTCCTTTTCGAAAATCATTGTTTTGGCCAGATCGGTCTAGATCTAAAGTGGATGAGATAAAGAGAAGAATCAAAGAAAAAATTCCTTCTGTTGTGTCAGTCAAATTTACTATAGAAACAAAGAAGAGAGGAAAGAGAAAGATCTACTGGAGAAGCTCGAAAAAAGAGAAAACGATTGGAAAAGCTTGCAACTAGACCCAATGGACGTGTAATACAACACGAATCTCCTGATTCAGAAGAAGATTCTTCTGACTCTTGCAACGCATCTGATGAAGACAAGGAAAACATTAATATAAGTGTTGGCAGCTACGTTATCGTTGAATACAATGACAGTTATTTCCTTTTAAAAGTATTAAAAGTGAAAAAAAAATAATAGTAAGAATGAGTATCAAGCGAGTTTGATGGGAAAGAATGAAATTAATTGGAAGTGGCCAAGCTATGCAGATATATTATGGTGCTCAGAAGAAGTTGTTGAAGTGATAAAGCAACCAAAATTAAAAAACAAGCGTGAAAATTATGAATTTACGGAGATGAAAAAATATCAATGATTATTAAACTTTGTTACTCAAATGTTGGAAAATATTTTATTTTATTATTTATTAGTAGGTATTGCGTGCCTTGAGCTGACCCCTTCCCTTTTTATGCAAATGACCCGCGATCTAATTAATATTCAAATAAGGCGTGGTCTAATTAAATGCGCGAATTAAATGCGCGAATTAAATTAATTGATCTAATTAAATGCGCGAATTAAATTAATTGATCTAATTAAATTAATTCACGGTATCATTTACATATCTCATCCCCCATTTACATATATCATTTCTCATATACATACCCGAATTAAATTAATTGATCTAATTAAATTAATTCACGGTATCATTTACATATCTCATACCCCATTTACATATATGATTTCTCATATACATGCCCGAATGAAATTAATTCACGGTATCATTTACATATCTCATCGCCCATTTACATATATCATTTATCATATACATGCCCGAATTAAATTAATTGATCTAATTAAATTAATTCACGGTATCATTTACATATATCATCCCCCATTTACATATATCATTTCTCATATACATGCCCGAATTAAATTATTTGATCTAATTAAATTAATTCACGGTATCATTTACATATCTCATCCCCCATTTACATATATGATTTCTCATATACATGCCCGAATGAAATTAATTCACGGTATCATTTACATATCTCATCGCCCATTTACATATATCATTTATCATATACATGCCCGAATGAAATTAATTCACGGTATCATTTACATATCTCATCACCCATTTACATATATCATTTATCATATACATGCCCGAATTAAATTAATTGATCTAATTAAATTAATTCACGGTATCATTTACATATCTCATCGCCCATTTACATATATCATTTATCATATACATGCCCGAATGAAATTAATTCACGGTATCATTTACATATCTCATCGCCCATTTACATATATCATTTATCATATACATGCCCGAATTAAATTAATTGATCTAATTAAATTAATTCACGGTATCATTTACATATCTCATCCCCCATTTACATATATCATTTATCATATGCATGCCCGAATTAAATTAATTCACGGTATCATTTACATATCTCATCCCCCATTTACATATATCATTTATCATATGCATGCCCGAGTTAAATTAATTCACGGTATCATTTACATATCTCCTCTCTCATTTACATATATGATTTCTCATATGCATGCTCGAATTAAATTAATTCACGGTATCATTAGCATATCTCATCTCTCATTTACATAACTGATATCTCATTCTGTACATCTCATTTTTATATATTATTTGTCTCACCTCTCTCTCATAAATTTATTTTAAAATAAATCAGTCCTATTTGATATTTATCTATAGGTCGTCATGTAATTCTGCGAAAACAATTTAATATGTAGAAACGTAATAATAATAAAAATTTATTTTCAACTATACAAAAGTAACTCTAAAGCTACTGTCAATCAACTGTCGGATTATCTATGGCACATTTTGACCTGGTTAAATATACGGATAAACATTTAGTTTGAAAGAAAACAATTAAAATTTTATTTAAATGAAACGTTTAAGAATATAGAATACTGTAGAGCATTATTTTTAAAATTAAAAAAAAAACATTATCTATAGCTAAAACTGTTTAAGAAATAACTTTCAAACTAAATGTTTTGCATGAAAATACGTACAAACTAATTAGCCATGTTTCGACATTCTTTAAAACTGCTTTCAAACCATAAATAAACAAACGTTCTTACGAATGACTGAAAGGAATTTAGATTTTCTAAATAATTTGTTAAGAGATTATCATCTTAAAAGCGGCATAAATTATTGTTTTAAATGACAATTACTCACCCTTGTGTTAACCCGTATGCTAAGTATGTCCTAATGGTAAAACTGTAATCGACGAGATCTAATATCATAGTAATATTATATAACAGATTAGGTGACCTAACAAACTCTTTAAAGAAATGTTTGTTTACATGTATGAGATAGTATTTAACATAATGTCCTTACATACTGGGTTACGATAGAGACGGGTAATCATACGAGCTGTTGAAATGTATGATATATTATAAAATAACGTTTAAATGAGAGTTTACTTTAGATGCTTTCAACCATAAATAAACAAACGTTCTTACGAATGACTGAAAGGAATTTAGATTTTATAAATAATTTGTTAATAGATCAAAGCTACTGTCAATCACTTGTCGGATTATCTCTGTTGCAGTTTTAAAAAGTTAATGAAGCGTACATCAAATCTCTATGATTCATTTGAAAGCAGAAATACTAAACAAGTGACTGAGATTCCCTGAAGTTTCTTTATAATTAGCTCATGCAGAATAACACAAATTAAATTAATTCAAGGTATTGTCTGCATAACTCATATCTGATTTTGTACATCTCATTTTTATATATTATTTGTCAGCTCTCATCTCCCTCTCTCATAAATTTATTTTAAAATAAATCTTATGTTGGCATTCCTATTTGAGGATATCCATCGTTTGACTAATGTCTATTTATTAAAACAAATAAGTTATGAAATGAAGCAGGGAGTCTATTCAATGAACATTACCTAATACTTTTTCTGATTCTTCTTCTATCCTATAGATCTGCAGTTAGAAGCACGGGCCAGCGAACTCCATAGCTTAACCCGAGACCACGGAGCTTGTCTTTTAAATTACTAACATCTAACTCTGAGTGTCATACAGAGCTATCAACTAAATCATATACAGCTTTCGCTTAATTGCACGAATAACTCGTTCAACTATTGAAGTCTTAATCATGGAATACGTAGAGTAATGATTTATGTTGTATTCATTCATTAACTTTAACTCGATATATGCGAATTCATATATGAGAGAAATGTTATATAAGTCAATACAGCTCTATAACTATCATTTATTGAGCTACACAAAGAGATTTATATCTACGCTAAACTAAAGATTAATAGAAGTAATGCATTCCTGATATCATAAGATAACGATAAAACACATGATTATTCTTAGACTAAGGCCTAATTTAGGTAGTCAAATTGTAGGTAATCGAATTGTAGGTACATATCATGATGTGGTATCATACAATTATATTCTAGTAAGAACTGTAATAAAGTCACTGCTATAAATAACAACATTCTTTATCACGATCATCTATCATTATCAAATCATCTAATGTCATGCAGAGTTAGCAGTTAGCTCCTAAGTTCGTATATGCGAGAATCGGTATTATATAACACACACACCAGTCTACATGCATTGTTCCAATATTGATAGGAACTTTCTAGAATCTATAAATTATTATAAATGTCTTAACAGAATAAAAAAGGGTGAAATGAATATAACTTATAGGATTTAATCAAACTAGAAAAATATCGATATATACTACGTTGAGAAAACAATTATACTATGTAAGCATAGATACGCTACATATGATTGCGAGCCTGAGTATAAGCATAAACCCTATACTACAGATTTTTATCCTTTTTCATTATATGTACTACAGACGAAGTGAAAGAATAGGTACATTTAACATACGTATGCTACAATTATCTAATTTTCTAGTTTTCTAGACGTAATGTAATTTTGAACAGATTTTAACCCTTTTCGTTATATCTACTACCCTTGTAAGCGATTTCTACATATACGTTCTTATTGTTTATACACCATATAGATATTCGTAGCATCTAAAGTAAACTCTTATTTAAACGTTATTTTACAATATATCATACATTTCAACAGCTCGTATGATTATCCGTCTCTATCGTAACCCAGTATGTAAGGACATTATGTTAAATACTATCTCATACATGTAAATAAACATTTCTTTAAAGAGTTTGTTAGGTCACCTAATCTGTTATAATATTACTATGATATTAGATCTCGTCGATTACAGTTTTACCATTAGGACATACTTAGTAGGTTATACGTGCTAAGTAAGATAATAAACAGATATTTCGAGAATTTTATGCATTCTTGAGAGAACGGGGTATAATATTTAAAAACGCTGTAGAAAACATATCAGCAGAGAAAGAGAATACATAAATACAGTATGTTTTGTATGATGAGTTGTCGTCAGTTTAAAAGAAATAAGTTCGTCGCCATATTTAAACGTTATTTTACAATACATCATACATTTTCAATAGCTTCGAAATACGCAGATATGTAATAATATACTATGTACTCTTGTAGGTTATTTAACGTATCTATGGTAAACTCTTATGATTAATAATAATAATCTGTAACCATTTTCGATACCTTCGAAATATAAGTCTATAACATATATTTGTAATACGTCTTTATAACTTTTGAAACACAGGGTAGTTACCTCTTGCAATATCTACAGTTATGAGAACCCTGAAGACTTAACCTGGAGAAATAAATCAGATAAATATTTTACTTTTTATTGAAACGATAACTTTGCGTACTAATATATGAAAATAATATAATGTATATCGCCTGATAAATAAAATTGAAATTATTCTTATTCTTTTACAATAAAATGTGTTTTGAAAAAACACGATGAAACGTTATGTATATTAATGCAGGAGTACTGTTAACGCATTCATTATTTAGAGATTCACTTATAAGTACACTATCTATTTAGCTGATTCAATAAAAATTTCGTTATTTTTAAAATTCCTAACGAGGGACCTACTGATAAGCGTTATATTATACCAGGTACGTATGATACTCTACTGTTGATTGCATACCTGATGAACGCAGTTGTACAAAGTAATATAGGATATACGTTACAGAGAAGTTTAATTTCCCGTGCAACAAATGACCTATATATATATTTTATGTATAAAGCTGACATTAACATATTTAGCGCATACCTGTTGAACATAGCTGTATAAAGTAATATTTAAAAGGCTTATATTTTAGAGATCGGATACAGTCGCATATATTCCTGTATATTACCTCTAAATTTTACGTTAACAATACATGCAGTCAGGTTTGGCGTAAATAACAATTAGGGATATCAAAGCCATACTAACTGAACGCTAACATAATATGCTCTACAGGTCAAACTTAATTAATTAACCCTGGGGTTATACATCCTTAGGTTAGAAACAGTCTTGAAACAAAAAACGGCCGAGTCCACCCTGTTAGACAAGAAATCAGAGTATGGGCGTGATAAATAAAACATATAAAGTTATTTTACAAACATTTATTTAGTATACATAACATAATACAAGAATATAGATTATAAGTTGTTTTCTATTACGACTGTTGTAGTTCTACGGGTCTCTGAGTCGTCGTATGCCCTCGCAGAAATACTAATACGTATAAAGTCCGACGACTGACTCATTGGAACTGTACCGGTAGCCCTTTCCTTGTTCAACTCTTCGTTACTATCATAGTTGGTAAACGAGGAACCACATTCATCAATACCCAAATGCATGGTTGAAGTCACATCTTCTTCTTCTTCTTCTTCTGTCTCAATGATATCAGCAGGTCCATTTGCTTCCTTTGCCAGAGTTGTCTTTACGAATATATTTTAGGTTAGATTTAGATCGCGCGCGATCTAAATCTAACCTAAAATATATTCGTAGACTGTAACCCAACTAGTATTATATGTAAGTTTTTCGAATGTTAATGACGATTTTGTAAGTAGCTACAATGGTCTAACCTAATAAATATTTTATGAACTAATCTTAATAGAGATTTTTTTTTTGTAAGTAGCTACATGCTCTAACCTAATAATTGTTTTATGAACTAATCTTAATAGAGATTCTTGAATCTTTGCAACAACCGGAATCTAAAATCTATAACCTTAATATAATTTTTGGGGGTCTAACCTAGATTGCTTCATTTAATTTAATCATTTATATTAATATTATATTGATTTATCATGCAATTTTGGGTTTTAAAGTAAAGTAAAGAAGAAATAATGTTTTTTATCACAGAATTTTGAAATAAACTTCTAAACTTTGTATTCATCGTTTTGTCCCGAGCTATCTCAATTTCAAAATCATGACTACAGCTATGTTGTTTTTCCTTACGGCGCCAATCTTACAAAACAAATAGTTTCTAAAACGATTTGATTATAACACCCTCTATTAATCTAACCTGACTACTAAAAACTTCTAACTTTAGATTTTTTAAAGATTACACCTTCAGTTTCTACAATTGAATTTCTGTAATAATTAGATTCAGCCACTAATTTTAAAATATCAAGTAAGCTCTATTATATTACAGGTGGTATAATTGTTAGTGATTTTACAGTCTATCATCTATACTCTAGTCTAGTCTGGTCTGGTATGGTCTGGTCTGGTCTGGTATGGTCTGGTCTGGTCTGGTCTAGTCTGGTCTGGTCTGGTCTGGTCTAGTCTAGTCTAGTCTTATGAACCCTCTAGAGGTCGAATACAGGCGTATATATTCTGTATATAACCTCTTAGTTAACATAGTATTTTATAAAATAATTAGATATAGTTATATTTACTATCTATTCTTTTAAACTGCTGTTATACTTACCATGTTTACTTTATAGTCGGGTATGTAGTACCATTATTAGTGTATACGAAATGTACTATTTTAATAGATATTATATATATATATATAAGTTATGTATTATGTTTTAAGTAGCGTCGAAACTACTCGTATCAATAAACGTTCTTGTATGAAAGTATGTTGTTTTGTACTTACTCTGCTCCCTACGTTCTGCCCTAAAAATGTATTCGTAGGCTCTAACCTAATCTAACCTAAATTATATTCGTATGCTCTAACCTGTGATGTAATAAAAACAATAAGGTTACAGATTATTATTAATCATAAGAGTTTACTATAGATACGTTGAATAACCTACAAGAGTATATAGTATATTATTACACATCTGCGTATTTCGAAGCTATTGAAAATGTATGATGTATTGTAAAATAACGTTTAAATATGGCGACGAACTTATTTCTTTTAAACTGACGATGCTTTATTTCTCCAGGTTAAGTCTTCAAGGTTCTCATAACTATAGATATTGTAAGAGGAAATCACGTATCCAGAAACAGCCGTGATCTAAGGTATTAAGTTCCTCTAGTACTTTCGTTCATTGTATTTAGACACAGATATGTCATATTGTTTACGGTAGGTAGGTATGTAGGGAGGGAACAAGAATTAAAGCAAATGTAGTAAATATTCATGTTTATATGGTAAGTTTGATAATTTAAAATGTACGGACATCGGTTCCGGGTTATACACTTAGGATGGAACCTACGATTCATTCTCGAGCATACATATTGCTCCGAGCGCTTACGATTATAACCGAGAACAACCGATTGAGCTGGTCGATCAGTATAAATAGGCTGGGGTAGTGTTCCTGTTCCTTCATTAGTCGAAATGGAGCAGCACGCTAACGACGTATGTAAGAAGAATGACTCTGGTCGACAGGATTGCAACATACAGTGTCCGGTTTGCTTCAAGTCTTTCGCGAGGCCATTCACCTGCAAGAGACACGTAAAAACCATACACGATTCAAACAGAATCCAGTGTTCTAGCTGTGTCAAAACTTTTTCACGCTCTGACAACTTAAAAAGACATACGAAAAGCGTTCACGAATCAATCAAAGTCCGGTGTTCTAATTGCTTCAAATATCTTTCACGTATCGACAGCTATAAAAGGCATTTAAAAAACGTACATAATAACGCAGATGTTGTAAAGACAACTCTGGTAAAGGAAGCAAATGGACCTGCTGATATCATTGAGACAGAAGAAGAAGAAGAAGAAGATGTGACTTCAACCATGCATTTGGGTATTGATGAATGTGGTTCCTCGTTTACCAACTATGATAGTAACGAAGAGTTGAACAAGGAAAGGGCTACCGGTACAGTTCCAATGAGTCAGTCGTCGGACTTTATACGTATTAGTATTTCTGCGAGGGCATACGACGACTCAGAGACCCGTAGAACTACAACAGTCGTCATAGAAAACAACTTATAATCTATATTCTTGTATTATGTTATGTATACTAAATAAATGTTTGTAAAATAACTTTATATGTTTTATTTATCACGCCCATACTCTGATTTCTTGTCTAACAGGGTGGACTCGGTCGTTTTTTGTTTCAAGACTGTTTCTAACCTAAGGATGTATAACCCCAGGGTTAATTAATTAAGTTTGACCTGTAGAGCATATTATGTTAGCGTTCAGTTAGTATGGCTTTGATATCCCTAATTGTTATTTACGCCAAACCTGACTGCATGTATTGTTAACGTAAAATTTAGAGGTAATATACAGGAATATATGCGACTGTATCCGATCTCTAAAATATAAGCCTTTTAAATATTACTTTATACAGCTATGTTCAACAGGTATGCGCTAAATATGTTAATGTCAGCTTTATACATAAAATATATATATAGGTCATTTGTTGCACGGGAAATTAAACTTCTCTGTAACGTATATCCTATATTACTTTGTACAACTGCGTTCATCAGGTATGCAATCAACAGTAGAGTATCATACGTACCTGGTATAATATAACGCTTATCAGTAGGTCCCTCGTTAGGAATTTTAAAAAATAACGAAATTTTTATTGAATCAGCTAAATAGATAGTGTACTTATAAGTGAATCTCTAAATAATGAATGCGTTAACAGTACTCCTGCATTAATATACATAACGTTTCATCGTGTTTTTTCAAAACACATTTTATTGTAAAAGAATAAGAATAATTTCAATTTTATTTATCAGGCGATATACATTATATTATTTTCATATATTAGTACGCAAAGTTATCGTTTCAATAAAAAGTAAAATATTTATCTGATTTATTTCTCCAGGTTAAGTCTTCAGGGTTCTCATAACTGTAGATATTGCAAGAGGTAACTACCCTGTGTTTCAAAAGTTATAAAGACGTATTACAAATATATGTTATAGACTTATATTTCGAAGGTATCGAAAATGGTTACAGATTATTATTATTAATCATAAGAGTTTACTATAGATACGTTAAATAACCTACAAGAGTACATAGTATATTATTACATATCTGCGTATTTCGAAGCTATTGAAAATGTATGATGTATTGTAAAATAACGTTTAAATATGGCGACGAACTTATTTCTTTTAAACTGACGACAACTCATCATACAAAACATACTGTATTTATGTATTCTCTTTCTCTGCTGATATGTTTTCTACAGCGTTTTTAAATATTATACCCCGTTCTCTCAAGAATGCATAAAATTCTCGAAATATCTGTTTATTATCTTACTTAGCACGTATAACCTACTAAGTATGTCCTAATGGTAAAACTGTAATCGACGAGATCTAATATCATAGTAATATTATAACAGATTAGGTGACCTAACAAACTCTTTAAAGAAATGTTTATTTACATGTATGAGATAGTATTTAACATAATGTCCTTACATACTGGGTTACGATAGAGACGGATAATCATACGAGCTGTTGAAATGTATGATATATTGTAAAATAACGTTTAAATAAGAGTTTACTTTAGATGCTACGAATATCTATATGGTGTATAAACAATAAGAACGTATATGTAGAAATCGCTTACAAGGGTAGTAGATATAACGAAAAGGGTTAAAATCTGTTCAAAATTACATTACGTCTAGAAAACTAGAAAATTAGATAATTGTAGCATACGTATGTTAAATGTACCTATTCTTTCACTTCGTCTGTAGTACATATAATGAAAAAGGATAAAAATCTGTAGTATAGGGTTTATGCTTATACTCAGGCTCGCAATCATATGTAGCGTATCTATGCTTACATAGTATAATTGTTTTCTCAACGTAGGATATATCGATATTTTTCTAGTTTGATTAAATCCTATAAGTTATATTCATTTCACCCTTTTTTATTCTGTTAAGACATTTATAATAATTTATAGATTCTAGAAAGTTCCTATCAATATTGGAACAATGCATGTAGACTGGTGTGTTTGTTATATAATACCGATTCTCGCATATACGAACTTAGGAGCTAACTGCTAACTCTGCATGACATTAGATGATTTGATAATGATAGATGATCGTGATAAAGAATGTTGTTATTTATAGCAGTGACTTTATTACAGTTCTTACTAGAATATAATTGTATGATACCACATCATGATATGTACCTACAATTCGATTACCTACAATTTGACTACCTAAATTAGGCCTTATTAGTCTAAGAATAATCATGTGTTTTATCGTTATCTTTTGATATCAGGAATGCATTACTTCTATTAATATTTAGTTTAGCGTAGATATAAATCTCTTTGTGTAGCTCAATAAATGATAGTTATAGAGCTGTATTGACTTATATAACATTTCTCTCATATATGAATTCGCATATATCGAGTTAAAGTTAATGAATGAATACAACATAAATCATTACTCTACGTATTCCATGATTAAGACTTCAATAGTTGAACGAGTTATTCGTGCAATTAAGCGAAAGCTGTATATGATTTAGTTGATAGCTCTGTATGACACTCAGAGTTAGATGTTAGTAATTTAAAAGACAAGCTCCGTGGTCTCGGGTTAAGCTATGGAGTTCGCTGGCCCGTGCTTCTAACTGCAGATCTATAGGATAGAAGAAGAATCAGAAAAAGTATTAGGTAATGTTCATTGAATAGACTCCCTGCTTCATTTCATAACTTATTTGTTTTAATAAATAGACATTAGTCAAACGATGGATATCCTCAAATAGGAATGCCAACATAAGATTTATTTTAAAATAAATTTATGAGAGAGGGAGATGAGAGCTGACAAATAATATATAAAAATGAGATGTACAAAATCAGATATGAGTTATGCAGACAATACCGTGAATTAATTTAATTTGTGTTATTCTGCATGAGCTAATTATAAAGAAACTTCAGGGAATCTCAGTCACTTGTTTAGTATTTCTGCTTTCAAATGAATCAGAGATTTGATGTACGCTTCATTAACTTTTTAAAACTGCAACAGAGATAATCCGACAAGTGATTGACAGTAGCTTTGATCTATTAACAAATTATTTATAAAATCTAAATTCCTTTCAGTCATTCGTAAGAACGTTTGTTTATTTATGGTTGAAAGCATCTAAAGTAAACTCTCATTTAAACGTTATTTTATAATATATCATACATTTCAACAGCTCGTATGATTACCCGTCTCTATCGTAACCCAGTATGTAAGGACATTATGTTAAATACTATCTCATACATGTAAATAAACATTTCTTTAAAGAGTTTGTTAGGTCACCTAATCTGTTATATAATATTACTATGATATTAGATCTCGTCGATTACAGTTTTACCATTAGGACATACTTAGCATGCGGGTTAACACAAGGGTGAGTAATTGTCATTTAAAACAATAATTTATGCCGCTTTTAAGATGATAATCTCTTAACAAATTATTTAGAAAATCTAAATTCCTTTCAGTCATTCGTAAGAACGTTTGTTTATTTATGGTTTGAAAGCAGTTTTAAAGAATGTCGAAACATGGCTAATTAGTTTGTACGTATTTTCATGCAAAACATTTAGTTTGAAAGTTATTTCTTAAACAGTTTTAGCTATAGATAATTTTTTTTTTTAATTTTAAAAATAATGCTCTACAGTATTCTATATCATTAAACGTTTCATTTAAATAAAATCTTATGAAATCATAACGACTCTAATTGTTTTCTTTCAAACTAAATGTTTATCCGTATATTTAACCAGGTCAAAATGTGCCATAGATAATCCGACAGTTGATTGACAGTAGCTTTAGAGTTACTTTTGTATAGTTGAAAATAAATTTTTATTATTATTACGTTTCTACATATTAAATTGTTTTCGCAGAATTACATGACGACCTATAGATAAATATCAAATAGGACTGATTTATTTTAAAATAAATTTATGAGAGAGAGGTGAGACAAATAATATATAAAAATGAGATGTACAGAATGAGATATCAGTTATGTAAATGAGAGATGAGATATGCTAATGATACCGTGAATTAATTTAATTCGAGCATGCATATGAGAAATCATATATGTAAATGAGAGAGGAGATATGTAAATGATACCGTGAATTAATTTAACTCGGGCATGCATATGATAAATGATATATGTAAATGTGGGGATGAGATATGTAAATGATAACGTGAATTAATTTAATTCGGGCATGCATATGATAAATGATATATGTAAATGGGGGATGAGATATGTAAATGATACCGTGAATTAATTTAATTCGGGCATGCATATGATAAATGATATATGTAAATGGGGGATGAGATATGTAAATGATACCGTGAATTAATTTAATTAGATCAATTAATTTAATTCGGGCATGTATATGATAAATGATATATGTAAATGGGCGATGAGATATGTAAATGATACCGTGAATTAATTTCATTCGGGCATGTATATGATAAATGATATATGTAAATGGGCGATGAGATATGTAAATGATACCGTGAATTAATTTAATTAGATCAATTAATTTAATTCGGGCATGTATATGATAAATGATATATGTAAATGGGTGATGAGATATGTAAATGATACCGTGAATTAATTTCATTCGGGCATGTATATGATAAATGATATATGTAAATGGGCGATGAGATATGTAAATGATACCGTGAATTAATTTCATTCGGGCATGTATATGAGAAATCATATATGTAAATGGGGGATGAGATATGTAAATGATACCGTGAATTAATTTAATTAGATCAAATAATTTAATTCGGGCATGTATATGAGAAATGATATATGTAAATGGGGGATGATATATGTAAATGATACCGTGAATTAATTTAATTAGATCAATTAATTTAATTCGGGCATGTATATGATAAATGATATATGTAAATGGGCGATGAGATATGTAAATGATACCGTGAATTAATTTAATTAGATCAATTAATTTAATTCGGGCATGTATATGAGAAATCATATATGTAAATGGGGTATGAGATATGTAAATGATACCGTGAATTAATTTAATTAGATCAATTAATTTAATTCGCGCATTTAATTAGATCAATTAATTTAATTCGCGCATTTAATTCGCGCATTTAATTAGACCACGCCTTATTTGAATATTAATTAGATCGCGGGTCATTTGCATAAAAAGGGAAGGGGTCAGCTCAAGGCACGCAATACCTACTTTTATTACTAAGTATACTTATTTTGTAAAATATTGGAATGTTATTTTTCAGTTGTTTTTTAGTATTTATTAGTTTTTTGCTATTAATAAAGCAATGTAAGTAAGCAAAATAGATTTGCTATTTTAAATTATACATGATGTAAGACCGTATGTCAATAAGGTGCAAAACCATGTCAATAGAAGGTGATTAATATAATTTGACTATGTCAATGATTGCTACCTGTGTAGCCTTCAATTTCTGATTTTCTTCGTCTTGATATTTTTTTACAAAACAACAAAATTAAGTAAATTTCTTAATATTGTAGAAAGCAAACTTAATTTGTCCTAATTTTAATTTAAATAATGCAATTGTCACAATAATTATGAAGTTAGCCAAGTAAGGTTAAAGGTGTTAAGGTATCAATAACTGGTACAACCACCTTACTAAAATTGCACTGAAATCTCTAATTATTATAATCCTTTGCGTGTATTTTTTAATAATTTACATCTATCAGTAGTGCACGAATCCTCTTATAAATAACAAACGTTAGTAGAGCTCACATTCATTATAGTATATTAAAGTATTAGTTTCATAAGACACATTTTTAGCGCACGCGTCCGAGTACAAGTGCGCTAAAACGTCTTATGAAACGAATACTTTATACTATTTTTTCTATTTGCGTTATTTCATTATTAAATAATTAAAAAAAATTACTTAGTTTTAAATAAAATTTGTTAGGGGATATTTTGGTAAGTAGCATGACAGTTGGCAACACTAGAAATTATGCAACTTTTTTTTATTAACCTCGCTAACTTTAGGTAATATAATCCGCGCAACATAGAAATTCCTTTTTGTCTGATACCCATAAAGCCCGCTGCTAAGCAGCAGGACCTCGTTCAAATGTGCCACGTGTATTATATGTACTGTTGAAAATTATTATAAATTCAAAGTAGAATGTATGCCAATATGTTTGTGACATAAATAATTGCTACTTATTGAATTAAAATATTATATTTTATTTCATAGAATAAATACCTTATTTGTTAAAGAAATTAATGAGGTATAAATGCAATAGTATTTGCAGCAAAGAATGATTTTTGTTAACAAAAATAATTATTCATTGGATCTTTTCGATATTATAAGGTAAAGATATATAATTTAATGAAACTGAATTTTATTACGTTATGTTTATCGTTATGATATTGCACATACATAACACAATGCATCCCATATGATGACAGTATCAAAATTGACAATTTCGTTAATAATAAAGTAAAAACTGTTATCCATGCCCGTAACGGGGCTACGGTCGACGACGCGCTGCGTCTTGTAATGGTACATAGTTTATTTATTTATTTATTTATTTAGTAATAAAAGTATATACAGGAAAGAATCCCAAAAAATAATACTTCTTTTGCCATAGAAAATAAAACAAAATGAATAACACAAACATAAATCCCAATAATAAAGAAAAAAAAGTGTTAGCAATTTACAGATCGAATGATAACTCTACATATTTGTATATATAGAATAAAGTAATAATAATTATAATTAGCATACTGCTTGTAACTAATAACTGCAATGATAAATTAAAATTAAAAAATATATAAATAATTATGTGTATTTTAATAATAACAATAATAAAACCTCGGAAAAAACCCGTAATAAGAAGAAAATGATAATAATAATATCTACGTAACATTAAGATGTTGATAGTAAATACAAGTAATACAAATAAACGAAATAAAATATAACGTGATATGCGAAATGTAAGTTTCAGGTGTGACACATTGCTTTAGCGAGCGTTATTACATTCGAGTTACAAAAGTTTACTGCGAAAATAAGATAAGTTTGACATTCTAAGAACAGCTGTCTAACATTTCAACTTTAAAAAATAAAATGTTACTGTTTCCAGTATTCTAAAAAATTTTGCATTTTGCGTGTCCTAATGATATTTTTAAAACTTTTCTACCTAAAGGTTTCTTCTTAAATGTATAATCGAAATTATTACTGATGTAAAATGATCAATTAAAATTGTAAAGTTAAAACTTGGATAACGAAGTTTACCCTTGCCTGGAAGGCAAATTAGAGTTTTTAAAGAGAATTAAATAAAGTAAAAAGAGGAGTAGCTTTCTCAGATGTTTCCAACAGAAGGAAACTCAAGCATATTCTAGCATATTTTCTGGGCATATATTTTGCGGGTCAAAATCAACCAAAATGCGACTATTAAAACGTTTCGGGTCAATGGATATTTTCATATCGGATACTGTCGCTATATCAACTTTGTAATCAAACCAAAATGTTAATCTTGTTATTTATATTTTCTCAAAGTGTTCGTTTCATGTTTATGTTTCATAATTTATTTTTGTATGTACATATACTTTATTTGCACTCAAGTGGGTCACTTGAAATTATCAAATGGGTCACTTGGTGACCCGCGGGCCATAGGTTGCCGACGCCGGACAGAGGGACAAACTACCTGTAATGCTGGTCAAAATTGAAAAAATACGTCTTCTCATAATTAACCTGAGACCCTTACACATTGAAAGAAGAATGTCTGGGCTTTATAACGGGATACGTTATTAGGGAGAAGAGTAAATTTCTGCATATTTTAGGAGGTTGCCAGTACAGTGCTTAGTGTCTGGAGAGTGGGTGTACGTGTGATTACCATCTCGAACGGTACGCGAACCCTAGTAGAGTTGCTAATCATGCGGCCACTTTTCAGCCGTTAAGGGTGCTCAGTGGTCAGTTTGTGTAGTGTTGACTGGTGAGTCGACTTTTCCTGGTTCCAGGAAGCAGCCCCTTTCCCTCCTACTAGCCTTTGTGCGACCCCGGTTATCCGGTTTCCGGTATCTCTTGTCCTGTTTGGCAATTGGCAGGACGGAGTGCCGTCCCTAGTGTTCAGTAACCCTCCTTCCTTCCAAGTCAGATGCCAGTGTCTCTCGAAGGGTAACTCCATTCGAGTTTTTTGCCTGGGGGCTCGGGTGGTTTACCACACGGCAACTGGCTGTCCTTTACCTTCCAACCCCATCCCGGGTGCTTGTCCACTACCTATAGGGGGGCTCCTTAATGGAATCTAGTTAAGTCTAGTCTAGTAAGTAGATCTGACAAGAGACGGGTTTTGTTTTGTATCATCAACAACATTTCCCAACAACCACCCTACTACTACACGTCGGCTGCAAAGCAATCACCATCATTACAACCAACTTCATCAACCACTATCAACTAACATCAAGCCGCCGGTTACCACCAACAACTTCAAATTATCTACCACTACAACACCAACTGCTACCATCAATCAACTGAAGTAATTACCACAACCATCTCAACTATCAACCAATCAATTAATCAACCAACGGTAATTATTTCAACGCCATTTTCATATTAACAACTACATTCCAACGTTATCGCCCATGTCAACATGTTCCACATGTTGTCATGGCTGATAACAACAAAGAAGAGCCATGAAAGTGAAATTATCGAAGAATACTAGTACGGAGCGATTGTGGTTATCATTACCAACATTATTATTAATGCTGCTAATAATAACCACAAAAGTCACTTGCCGTTGCCGGGCTAGTTATTATTAAATTTATTTAATAATAATTGGTCTGCCAACGGCTGGCTGAAGAGGCTCTCCTTTACAGAGCTTATAACAGCCTCAACCCGCTTCGCGGGGTGATTAAAATAACGTCGAGCAGTCAGTCAGGAGGTTGCACATTTTCCTCGTAGTGTTGAATGCAACTTGTCTAAAAAGCGACTGATTGAGTTAGTGACTATAAATCGATTGTGTGAACTTTTCTATATATTTTTTGGTCAAATACGCAATGGATCAATTAAATATAAGTAAGTACTTGATACTATAAACATTATTTTTTTATTTAATACGTATATTCGTTTTTAAAATTCCATCTATAAACAACGCTACTAATTTTTGTCGACCTTTGACGAAGCTTATATTTAGCTTGAGATACAAAATTAGTCGGACAAGCTCTAGATCCAATTTTTACGATATTTTTTAATTAAAACTCGCATATATAAAATTTATCTGCCGTACTTTGCCGTACCATTAGTTATTTACTTAATTTTACTTATATGAATTCTCAATACTTAATAACTGCAAAATCTTGCGTGCCACACTTTTTGAATATAATAATTGGGGCATTAAATGGCAACTTTGAATTTATTTCTTGTTCTTCGATGATTTAACATATTAATATCTATATTCTTAATGAAAATACAAAAAATTAGGTTTATGTGAATATCGATCGAGTAAATATATACCATCAAAGTGATCAATAATTTGTAAATTAAATAAATGCATATTAGTACTTAACAATGTATCTTTTTGTGTTTTCATTTTAAAATCAACCTTATTTTGAGATAAATATAAGAAAAATAATTTTGACCAACTTTTGGGTTATTTAGTCCCACAGTGCGCCGCGCCTGTTCTAGTAGAAACATTTCTGATTGGAAGATATTTCATACATGGATGTTACATTACTTATACTGAAGCACTCTTTAATACAGCACTTTCTTTTACTTATTGTTGAAGCTAAATACATAGTTAAATATTAGACAAGAAAACAGTTTTAATTTTTGAAATTACATATAATCAAGATATATAAAACACTGGTAGGACAACTCCCCTATGCTTGCCATAATAAGTTTTTCACCCAAAATTAAAACGAGATCATTAGTTCAAAAGTCGCCGCTAGATGCCGCAACAGTGAAACGTGAGTGTCAAATCAAACCACATGTGTTAACCTTCAAAATTTATTAAGCTTTTTTAATAATAATATTATTGTCATTCGAGAATTTAATTGATGTTTCTTATGCAGCTTTGTTTCTGTTTATTATAATTAACAAGCCAGAATTAATAAAAGATAGCGCGTTCTCAAATATACAGGTAAGTATAAATAAACACTTATTATTTCTAAACTAATTTTTCATCATGTGATAAATTTTACCAGTAAATAGTTTGATGTTTAATTGTTCTATTAAAATTGCTCTTTTTAGGGATTCCACCTTTCTGTATGTGGCTAATGGTAATGGAGTGAGGGCCGTTATGTATTTCTCAATCACAATATAAGGTATTTAGAAAATCAGTTGTCAAAATATAATTTTTAAATTTAGCATAAAATGAAATCGCTTTAATCTAAACCTCTTATATTTTCAGGGACATTGCATGGAAGGTCTTGTATGGATTCTCATGAAAGTGACTGAGGTTCTTAAAATAACTTCAAAATTTGGTTACCAGAAATAATTTTGTTTCCAAAATATGAATATGTCAGTACTACAGGGTCAAACCAATCTTTACGTACATTACATTTATGTTTAGATTTTATTGTAATAGTGATCGATGTCGACTTCACTTTCCTTGCCAGACCACAATTGGTCTGGTATATCATTGATCTCGTTGTTGTCATCATCGATGGCCTTGTTATTTGTTATTTTATAAATGTTTGCAATTAAATTTTTAAAATATAAATATTTCATGGATAGTTTTGCTGTAATTGATCTGGTTTGTTACAGAGTTAGATGCACAATAATATAATTGTTATCAAGTCAAAAAACTATTGCTTTTCAGTACAAAAGTCTGTGTTCTGCTGTTGTATTTAATATTTTTGTCCCTTTCACATGTGGACCATGTTTATATTGCTATTTAGCTTCTTGTTGCTATAAAAATTTTGCTGAGATGTGTGCTTTATTGCTATTAATTACCAGTAACAGTTTTACTTAACCTGCTTAATACATATAATTAAAAACATGTTTAAGCATTAAGTATATATAATTCGACTTATACCTACTCTTTTTTAATACTTGAAATCTTTAGAGCGTCTAATAGGTTTGAATTTCGCATATAGATTTTTTTTTATAGTGGCACGCAAGGTCTTTACTTGTTAATAAAACTCCTGTTGCATCAATCCATGCTTGCAGTTTATCTGCTTTCCGTAAAATATTACAAAATAATTGATGAATTTAATTACAATTCTCAAAAGAAATGTTTGCATAGGTCAATTTGTAGTCTTATCATTTAAGTTAAATGAAAATAAAAAAAGATGTTACCTTAGTTTGCTGTAAAAAATAAAATTTCAATTTAGTTTTATTACCAAAGATGTTTTAAATAAAGAAGAGTCACAATTTAGCATTTTAATAGTGCCAAAGAATCTTGTACCTCTATCATCATGAAAAAGTTTATTTAATTTGTATTACGAAAAATACGCCAAAAGTAAATATTCATTATTACAAGTTATGTTGCTGTAGAATGACAATCATGCTCGCACGTCGCGCCATCTATCAGAAATTTAGCTCGCGTTAAAATTGGTTGACGAAATGACGGCGAGTTGACATACCATATATGTTATATCATGGCCTACTAGATTAATATCCACTACGTTCCTAAATGGCCGTATCATTCGGAAAAAGTGAGGTTAGCAATGGTAAGAACGGTGGCGCCAGAGATTATAATTTTTGTCGCAAATTTGTCAGTTTTGAAGTCTATAATTTGTATTGTCATATTTTGGCTCTGACTTCAAAGGCAGAATGGGGAAGAGCTGCATAATATGCAAAAATAAAAAATCTCCCTTCTTTGAAGTCCCCGTTGACCGAAGGATTCGATTTAAATGGTTAAACTGTTTGAAACATATTATTCCTGGTAAATCAAACATCATTTTTAAACATACATAAATTTATTAACACATTTTTAACTAGTGAGAAACTTCTCTGAACGTTCTGTTCTGTGCAAAAACCATTTTGAAGAAAGCTGTTTTGACCAATCTACCAAAATTTGCCGGTTAAAAAGAGGTTCCATCCCCACCCTAGCGTTATCTGTGACGACCCCATCTACCCCAGCTGTTCCTTCCGAGGTTCCTTCCTTTCCCTTATTTGTAAGAGAAAATCCACATACTGGTTTTGTCTGAGGAATTAAAAAGTAAAATTCACAACTTACAAAATAATGAAATACCACAGAGCAATATATACTCAGCATCTGTTGCCTTTTTATCTGGATACATAATTATGAAATTAAAAAAGATACTCCGTTGTGATAATTGTGTATAACCATTGTTGTCGACAACTGTGCCAGGACCTCTTTTAAGATTAATCACTCTTCAAGATCATGGAGTCTTGACCTATCCCAACGAACTATTTGTAGGGCTTATTAAACAAATCGCTGACATCGTACAGCAAGTGTTACCTGCTTTGAGTTTCGAAAAAACATGTGGGCAGTTTATTGATTTAATCCAGCAATTTTTAATGAAAAATGTATTATTTACTTGTTTATTGCACAAGATAGAGTTATGCAGATTAATTATTATTCTTACTGCAAAACCTGCACTCAACATCTGCCTAGAAAAAACAAATTCGCTAAAACGGAAATTTTTAGAACACAAACCCATCAGCAGGAAAGTGTTAAAAATATAAATTATCAAAATTTTACTTAGGTACCTACTTACTGCTCTCCTTTTCCGTTGTTACCTAGCTTTATGGTTTGCTCATGTACTTTTTATTATTAAAACTTAACCTAAACACCAATTTTATAATATTATTTTATTTATTATGCCGTTGCATGTCATTGTTTGTCAATTTGATTTATCTATAGTTCAAAAAACTAACCAACGATGTCACTACCGTTATTACCGCGAATTTCCGAATGACACGGCCATTTAGGAACGTAGTGGATATTAATCTAGTAGGCCATGGTTATATATATCTTGCATATAATAATTAAATTTCGCTCACAGTGCTCTACTATACCGACAGACTACAGAAATTAGTCGTCAGATGCCGCTGGCTAACGTGAAACTTAGTTCGCAAGTAAAAGTGAACGGGCTAGCCATATAAAACCTTCTTTAAGTTTTATTAATCGTAATCAGCCATAGTTACCATTATTTGCAACAATGATACTATGGAAACCGAGCTCTTCGGGTAAATAGATCTGAAATACCGAACGCGGCTCTGAAAGTCGACTCAAAAGATCAACCGCGGCGAATCGCTACCCAGAACCAATTACGAAGACAAGCGTCTAATGGGTATTTGTATTCTTTACTCCAGGAAAATTCAAGATGCATCATAAAAAACTTCATGATAGTTGTGTTATTATAATAACTAGTAAAAACAATCTCTTATATGCTACGTATGTGAATATCAATTTAGTTGTTGCAGGTTGAAATAATCTTCCAACTATTAACACAATGGACAAGGAGGAGGTAACCATCACCAACACTAAAATGGGTATACAGTCACAAGTAATGGAAGGCACTCGGCACAAGTCCACTGAATATGACGTACCATCATCACTTGACTGTAATGTATGTGGTTATAAATGTTCAAAAAAGAGCCAGCTTAAACGGCACTTGATGACTCATAGTGGTGAAAAACCCTTTGAATGTAACATATGTACTCATAAATGTTCAACAAATCTTAAACGACACATGCTGATTCATACCGGTGAAAAGTCATTTGAATGTAATGAATGTGGAAATAAATTTGCTCTAAAGACCACTCTTAAACGACACATGCTCAACCATACTGGTGAAAAACCATTTGAATGTAATATATGTGATTATAAATGTAACAATAGAAGTAGTTTTAAACAACATGTATTTTGTCATAGTGGTGAAAAACCATTTAAATGTCATGTATGCTATTATAAATGTTCAAGAAAGAGCCATCTTAAACAACACATGTTCACTCATAGTGATGATCAATCATTTGCATGTATTATATGTAGTTACAAATGTTCAGTAAAGAGAAATCTTAATAGACACATGCTCACTCATAGTGGTGTAAAACCATTTGAATGTAATATATGTGATTTTAAATGTAATATTCAAAGCAACCTCAAACGACACATGTCCAGACATAATGGTAAACTGCCATTTAAATGTAATATATGTGGGTATAAATGTTCACAAAGGAGCGATCTTAAACAACACATACTTACGCATAGTGGTGAAAAGTCATTTGAATGTAACACATGTAGTTATAAATGTTCCCGAAAAAGCAATCTTAATCAACATATGTCAAGTCATAGTGGAAAAAAACGATTTGAATGTAATTTATGTGGTTACAAATATAAGCATAAGAGCAGCCTTACACAACATATGTATAGCCATAGTCGTGAAAAGGCCATTTGAATACGTGATTGTAAGTTGTTTTGAAATAGCCGATAAGTTAATAAGTGTAATTGATAATCAATACTTTATTATCGCTAGAAAAGTCACTACATTGAAATGAACTGGATGATCGCTTTCAGATTGGTAGCAACTGAAAGGAGAAAACGGATGTTTTGTCAGTCTTGGTAAAAATAAATTATCATGCATATCCTGCAGCCATTCTTGTTAGGTGTTACTTTTATTTATTAATGTTTACATGTACCAGTTAACTATTCATAATTTTTGAATATTAGTGTTAATTATTTTAATTTTTTGTAATATTTTCAAGACATAATTATAATATTATATAACAAATATTAATACAAGAACTTGTAATTTGAAATATAAATACCTACATGAAAGAATTTAATTTACTGAATTATTATTGAAAAATTTCAAGGAAGGAAATTAGTTTTAAAACCAGGAAAGTGCAAAACATCAACTACAAGGAGATAAAACAGGTCGGATGAGAAAAATATATTTATCCTTGCTCTTTCAGGAAACATACCAAATTTGCAAACAACCATATAGGCAACCAATCAGACACAACTACATCATCAAAACAAACCCGTGTTACGTTAGCAATAAAGTTCATCCATAAATTTTTTTTTTAGTTTCCCAATTTTTTTTACAAAAATCCGTTAACCGCTTTATCAAACACACAGAACAAACGGAAAAACTATAAATTATCTCAATAAACTAGTAAAAAAAGCAAGTAACGTACTCAAGGAACATGCTATACGTAATACTATAATACCCCGTAAAAGCGTTATGGGAACCATGTTTGCCAACTTCTATGGAAAATTTCTTACTACTGCCTGAAAGTACACTAAATCTCCTCCAACATATGTAAAAATTACGCGGAAGTTATTTTTTGTAACTTGGAAAAATCATTTTGAAACTGAATGACTAGACCGTTCTCGTAATACAACATGAGCACAAACATTGTCTATGGATGGCGTGTTTGCCATCTTTTATAGCGGTTTTCTTATCACTGCCTGAAAGTACACTACATTTCCTCAAACATATGTGAAAATTACGAGGAAGTTATTTTTTGTAACTTGGAAAAATCATTTTGAAAATGAATGACTAGACCGTTCTCGTAATACAACATGAGCACAAACATTGTCTATGGATGGAGTGTTTGCCATTTTCTATAGCAGTTTTTCTATCACTGCCTGAAAGTACACTAAATTTCCTCAAACATATGTGAAAATTACGAGGAAGTTATTTTTTATAACTTGGAAAAATCATTTTGAAACTGAATGACTAGACCGTTCTCGTAATACAACATGAGCACAGACATTGTCTATGGATGGCGTGTTTGCCATTTTTTATAGCAGTTTTCTTAACACTGCCTGAAAGAACACTAAATTTCCTCAAACATATGTGAAAATTACGAGGAAGTTATTTTTTGTAACTTGGAAAAATCATTTTGAAACTGAATGACTAGACCGTTCGCGTAATACAACATGAACACAAACATTGTCTATGGATGGCGTGTTTGCCATTTTTTATGGCAGTTTTTTTATCACTGCCTGAAAGTACACTAAATTTCCTCAAACATATGTGAAAGTTACGAGGAAGTTATTTTTTGTAACTTGGAAAAATCATTTTGCAACTGAATGATTTGACCGTTCTCGTATTACAACATGAGCACAAACATTGTCTATGGATGGAGTGTTTGCCATTTTTTATGGCAGGGTTTTTATCACTGCCTGAAAGTACACTAAATGTCCTCAAACATATGTGAAAATTACGAGGAAGTTATTTTTTATAACTTGGAAAAATCATTTTGAAGCTGAATGACTAGACCGTTCTCGTAATACAACATGAGCACAAACATTGTCTATGGATGGCGTGTTTGCCATTTTTTATAGCAGTTTTCTTATCACTGCCTGAAAGTACACTAAATTTCCTCAAACATAAGTGAAAATTACGAGGAGGTTATTTTTTGTAACTTGGAAAAATCATTTTGAAACTGAATGACTAGACCGTTCGCGTAATACAACATGAGCACAAACATTGTCTATGGATGGCGTGTTTGCCATTTTTTATAGCAGTTTTCTTATCACTGCCTGAAAGTACACTAAATTTCCACAAACATATGTGAAAATTACGAGGAAGTTATTTCTTATAACTTGGAAAAATCATTTTGAAACTGAATGACTAGACCGTTCTCGTAATACAACATGAGCACAAACATTGTCTATGGATGGCGTGTTTACCATTTTTTATAGAAGTTTTCTTAACACTGCCTGAAAGAACACTAAATTTCCTCAAACATATGTGAAAATTACGAGGAAGTTATTTTTTGTAACTTGGAAAAATCATTTTGAAACTGAATGACTAGACCGTTCGCGTAATACAACATGAACACAAACATTGTCTATGGATGGAGTGTTTGCCATTTTCTATAGCAGTTTTTTTATCACTGCCTGAACGTACACTAAATTTCCTCAAACATATGTGAAAATTACGAGGAAGTTATTTTTTGTAACTTGGAAAAATCATTTTGAAACTGAATGACTAGACCGTTCGCGTAATACAACATGAGCACAAACATTGTCTATGGATGGCGTGTTTGCCATTTTTTATAGCAGTGTTTCTATCACTGCCTGAAAGTACACTAAATGTCCTCAAACATATGTGAAAATTACGAGGAAGTTATTTTTTATAACTTGGAAAAATCATTTTGAAACTGAATGACTAGACCGTTCTCGTAATACAACATGAGCACAAACATTGTCTATGGATGGAGTGTTTGCCATTTTTTATAGCAGTTTTCTTATCACTGCCTGAAAGTACACTAAATTTCCTCAAACATAAGTGAAAATTACGAGGAAGTTATTTTTTGTAACTTGGAAAAATCATTTTGAAACTGAATGACTAGACCGTTCGCGTAATACAACATGAGCACAAACATTGTCTATGGATGGCGTGTTTGCCATTTTTTATGGCAGTGTTTTTATCACTGCCTGAAAGTACACTAAATGTCCTCAAACATATGTGAAAATTACGAGGAAGTTATTTTTTATAACTTGGAAAAATCATTTTGAAACTGAATGACTAGACCGTTCGCGTAATACAACATGAGCACAAACATTGTCTATGGATGGCGTGTTTGCCATTTTTTATAGCAGTTTTCTTATCACTGCCTGAAAGTACACTAAATTTCCTCAAACATATGTGAAAATTACGAGGAAGTTATTTTTTGTAACTTGGAAAAATCATTTTGAAACTGAATGACTAGACCTTTCGCGTAATACAACATGAGCACAAACATTGTCTATGGATGGCGTGTTTACCATTTTTTATAGCAGTTTTCTTATCACTGCCTGAAAGTACACTAAATTTCCTCAAACATATGTGAAAATCAAGAGGAAGTTATTTTTTGTAACTTGGAAAAATCCTTTTGAAACTGAATGACTAGACCGTTCTCGTAATACAACATGAGCACAAACATTGTCTATGGATGGCGCGTTTGCCATTTTTATAGCAGTTTTCTTATCACTGCCTGAAAGTACACTAAATTTCCTCAAACATAAGTGCAAATTACGAGGAAGTTATTTTTTGTAACTTGGAAAAATCATTTTGAAACTGAATGACTAGACCGTTCGCGTAATACAACATGAGCACAAACATTGCCTATGGATGGCGTGTTTGCCATTTTTTATAGCAGTTTTCTTATCACTGCCTGAAAGTACACTAAATTTCCTCAAACATATGTGAAAATTACGAGGAAGTTATTTCTTATAACTTGGAAAAATCATTTTGAAGCTGAATGACTAGACCGTTCTCGTAATACAACATGAGCACAAACATTGTCTATGGATGGCGTGTTTACCATTTTTTATAGCAGTTTTCTTAACACTGCCTGAAAGAACACTAAATTTTCTCAAACATATGTGAAAATTACGAGGAAGTTATTTTTTGTAACTTGGAAAAATCATTTTGAAACTGAATGACTAGACCGTTCGCGTAATACAACATGAACACAAACATTGTCTATGGATGGAGTGTTTGCCATTTTCTATAGCAGTTTTTTTATCACTGCCTGAAAGTACACTAAATTTCCTCAAACATATGTGAAAATTACGAGGAAGTTATTTTTTATAACTTGGAAAAATCATTTTGAAACTGAATGACTAGACCGTTCGCGTAATACAACATGAGCACAAACATTGTCTATGGATGGCGTGTTTGCCATTTTTTATAGCAGTTTTCTTATCACTGCCTGAAAGTACACTAAATTTCCTCAAACATATGTGAAAATCACGAGGAAGTTATTTTTTGTAACTTGGAAAAATCCTTTTGAAGCTGAATGACTAGACCGTTCTCGTAATACAACATGAGCACAAACATTGTCTATGGATGGCGTGTTTGCCATTTTTTATGGCAGTTTTTTTATCACTGCCTGAAAGTACACTAAATTTCCTCAAACATAAGTGAAAATTACGAGGAAGTTATTTTTTGTAACTTGGAAAAATCATTTTGAAACTGAATGACTAGACCGTTCGCGTAATACAACATGAGCACAAACATTGTCTATGGATGGCGTGTTTGCCATTTTTTATAGCAGTTTTCTTATCACTGCCTGAAAGTACACTAAATTTCCTCAAACATATGTGAAAATTACGAAGAAGTTATTTTTTGTAACTTGGAAAAATTATTTTGAAACTGAATGACTAGACCGTTCGCGTAATACAACATGAACACAAACATTGTCTATGGATGGCGTGTTTGCCATTTTTTATGGCAGTTTTTTTATCACTGCCTGAAAGTACACTAAATTTCCTCAAACATATGTGAAAATTACGAGGAAGTTATTTTTTGTAACTTGGAAAAATCATTTTGCAACTGAATGATTTGACCGTTCTCGTATTACAACATGAGCACAAACATTGTCTATGGATGGAGTGTTTGCCATTTTCTATAGCAGTTTTCTTATAACTGCCTGAAAGTACACTAAATTTCCTCAAACATATGTGAAAATTACGAGGAAGTTATTTTTTGTAACTTGGAAAAATCCTTTTGAAACTGAATGACTAGACCGTTCTCGTAATACAACATGAGCACAAACATTGTCTATGGATGGCGTGTTTGCCATTTTTTATGGCAGTTTTTTTATCACTGCCTGAAAGTACACTAAATTTCCTCAAACATAAGTGAAAATTACGAGGAAGTTATTTTTTGTAACTTGGAAAAATCATTTTGAAACTGAATGACTAGACCGTTCGCGTAATACAACATGAGCACAAACATTGTCTATGGATGGCGTGTTTGCCATTTTTTATAGCAGTTTTCTTATCATTGCCTGAAAGTACACTAAATTTCCTCAAACATATGTGAAAATTACGAGGAAGTTATTTTTTATAACTTCGAAAAATCATTTTGAAACTGAATGACTAGACCGTTCTCGTAATACAACATGAGCACAAACATTGTCTATGGATGGCGTGTTTGCCATTTTTTATAGCAGTTTTCTTATCACTGCCTGAAAGTACACTAAATTTCCTCAAACATATGTGAAAATTACGAGGAAGTTATTTTTTGTAACTTGGAAAAATCATTTTGAAACTGAATGACTAGACCGTTCGCGTAATACAACATGAGCACAAACATTGTCTATGGATGGCGTGTTTGCCATTTTTTATAGCAGTTTTCTTATCACTGCCTGAAAGTACACTAAATTTCCTCAAACATATGTGAAAATTACGAGGAAGTTATTTTTTGTAACTTTGAAAAATCATTTTGAAACTGAATGACTAGACCGTTCTCGTAATACAACATGAGCACAAACATTGTCTATGGATGGCGTGTTTGCCATTTTCTATGGCAGTTTTTTTATCACTGCCTGAAAGTACACTAAATTTCCTCAAACATATGTGAAAATTACGAGGAAGTTATTTTTTGTAACTTGGAAAAATCATTTTGAAACTGAATGACTAGATCGTTCGCGTAATACATCATAAGCACATAATCTTTTACAAAAGGTCTTATTTCCACATTTTTGAGAGAAACATATATAGAATCGTATAAGTAAGAATAATTTTGCAACGTCATTAGAATCTATGCTTCGCATATGGCATTTGTGATTGCTAAACTGAAATCTGAATTAAAAACTGGCCAATCTAAATTATTTTTTATACAGAAATATCGAAATTCTTGTAACTAGTTTATTATAGTAGGTGTGTCATGTTTTGAAGATATCATTTCATATTTAATTGTGTAATACCAACGTAGTACAAAAACTTCTTCGAGTGTTGATACGGTTTTCGAACTACATTTCCAGTTGCTTCAATATCTGGATATCAGGTTAGCATCACGTTGAAAGGACCTGATACTGTTATATTATGTTTAGTTGTTTAAAGGCATTTTATAGAAATTTTTGGAATTGGTGTACACTCGGGCGTGTAATGCCAATTTGATAGATAAATGCAGTTTAAACAATTTACAGTTGTCATGTCGCAGTAGCCATATACAGTGCGATTCAAAAGTATGGAATAAATTCGATAAAAGGGAAAGCATTGATTTCTGGAAAAATTCCAAAAACCCGTCAATTTTGTTTTCAAAGTCCACACTTTTCGACATAATATTCAGATATACAGTGATATGTTGGCGACGTCATCGGCATTTTTTTAAATAGCAACACTCCATTTTTTATTCCATATTCTGACACTTCGTCCAATTGCCAACATGGTAATGTAATAAGTTCGTTACCTTACATAAGAAATTTAAAAAATAATAATTATGAATACGGGAAAGTGCTACAGACACCACACTTAAACGCAGCACCCTGGATATCCGAATATTATGTCAAAAAGTGCGGACTTTAAAAACAAAATTTACCTGTTTTTGGAATTTTTCCAAAAATCAATACTTTCCCTTTTATCGAATCTATTCCTTTCTTTTGAATCGCACTATATGTATAACAATACTTTTCTTATTATAATTGCATTGTCTAATGCAGGGGTCTCCAAATACGGTCCGCGGGCCAACACCGGCCCGCGAGAACCACCAATGCGGCCCGCGGTAGCGGGCCGTATATGCCCGGTATCCGGCCCGCCATAGTTTATTTTGATTACATTGTAAAAATAATAATCAGATGTTTTTATTTAACGACCAATTAAGAAACACAATAACTGACATATATAATGAAATTGAACATTTTAACTGTAATTAATGTTGTGTCCTCGGTGCAAAGAACATATTCAAAAACTCTCGAAAGTACTCTTAATCTTTCAGACAAGCGATCACGCAGCACAACTTTTCCAGAACATGCTTAAGCTCTGCTACTCGTTACAAGATGGCGTTGTATACTTCGACTAACCAAGCATAATTGACGTTTTTGCGTAATTCCGCCGCTCTCCACAAGATGGCGCTGTACTACTGTAGATTTGCCAATGTCCGTAGATGCAAATATAGCTTTGAAATATACAGGTCATCGCAATGCTGCAATTTTCGGGCTTAGTAAAAGTTGCAGTGCGGCTGCTATCGAAGCTGGCACTATCGTCATATGAGGCGCATGGCTTTTTAAAACGTCGAATTAACGCTTAGTACCCAACTAAAAACAAGTCGAGTTGTCGATTATTCCTGTTTTCATGTTAATTAACTTGTTCCCCCACTTTCGAGCTACTGCATAGTGGAAGCGTATGAGATGACCTATGTTTCTAAGCTTGCTTAGACATTTACGGACCTTGGTAGCTTTGCCACGTGCTGCACTTAACTTCTCTCCTCTCCGCAAGATGTCACTACTATACATTAAGCATGGTCGTAACAATACATAACGCACAGCACGCGCATAGGCAATTTCAAAATGATTTTTCCAAGTTATAAAAAATAACTTCCTCGTAATTTTCACATATGTTTGAGGAAATTTAGTGTACTTTCAGACAGTGATAAGAAAACTGCTATAAAAAATGGCAAACACGCCATCCATAGACAATGTTTGTGGTCATGTTGTATTACGCGAACGGTCTAGTCATTCAGTTTCAAGATGATTTTTCCAAGTTACAAAAAATAACTTCCTCGTAATTTTCTCATATGTTTGAGGAAATTTAGTGTACTTTCAGGCATTGATAAGAAAACTGCCATAAAAAATGGCAAACACGCCATCCATAGACAATGTTTGTGCTCATGTTGTATTACGCGAACGGTCTAGTCATTCAGCTTCAAGATGATTTTTCCAAGTTACAAAAAATAACTTCCTCGTAATTTTCACATATGTTTGAGGAAATTTAGTGTACTTTCAGACAGTGATAAAAAACTACCATAAAAATTGGCAAACACGCCATCCATAGACATGTTTGTGCTCATGTTGTATTACGAGAACGGTCTAGTCATTCAGTTTCAAAATGATTTTTCCAAGTTACAAAAAATAACTTCCTCGTAATTTTCACATATGTTTGAGGAAATTTAGTGTACTTTCAGGCAGTGATAAAAAAACTGCCATAAAAAATGGCAAACACGCCATCCATAGACAATGTTTGTGCTCATGTTGTATTACGAGAACGGTCTAGTCATTCAGTTTCAAAATGATTTTTCCAAGTTACAAAAAATAACTTCCTCGTAATTTTCACATATGTTTGAGGAAATTTAGTGTACTTTCAGGCAGTGATAAAAAAACTGCCATAGAAAATGGCAAACACGCCATCCATAGACAATGTTTGTGCTCATGTTGTATTACGCGAACGGTCTAGTCATTCAGCTTCAAGATGATTTTTCCAAGTTACAAAAAATAACTTCCTCGTAATTTTCACATATGTTTGAGGAAATTTAGTGTACTTTCAGAAAGTGATAAAAAACTGCCATAAAAATTGGCAAACACGCCATCCATAGACATGTTTGTGCTCATGTTGTATTACGAGAACGGTCTAGTCATTCAGTTTCAAAATGATTTTTCCAAGTTACAAAAAATAACTTCCTCGTAATTTTAACATATGTTTGAGGAAATTTAGTGTACTTTCAGGCAGTGATAAAAAAACTGCCATAAAAAATGGCAAACACGCCATCCATAGACAATGTTTGTGCTCATGTTGTATTACGAGAACGGTCTAGTCATTCAGTTTCAAAATGATTTTTCCAAGTTACAAAAAATAACTTCCTCGTAATTTTTACATATGTTTGAGGAAATTTAGTGTAGTTTCAAACAGTGATAAAAAAACTGCCATAAAAAATGGCAAACACGCCATCCATAGACAATGTTTGTGATCATGTTGTATTACGCGAACGGTCTAGTCATTCAGTTGCAAAATGATTTTTCCAAGTTACAAAAAATAACTTCCTAGTAATTTTCACATATGTTTGAGGAAATTCAGTGTACTTTCAGGCAGTTATAAAAAAAACTGCCATAAAAAATGGCAAACACGCCATCCATAGACAATGTTTGTGCTCATGTTGTATTACGAGAACGGTCTAGTCATTCAGTTTCAAAATGATTTTTCCAAGTTACAAAAAATAACTTCCTCTTAATTTTCACATATGTTTGAGGAAATTTAGTGTACTTTCAGGCAGTGATAAGAAAACTGCTATAGAAAATGGCAAACACGCCATCCATAGACAATGTTTGTGCTCATGTTGTATTACGCGAACGGTCTAGTCATTCAGTTTCAAGATGATTTTTCCAAGTTACAAAAAATAACTTCCTCGTAATTTTCACATATGTTTGAGGAAATTTAGTGTACTTTCAGACAGTGATAAAAAAACTGCCATAAAAATTGGCAAACACGCCATCCATAGACAATGTTTGTGCTCATGTTGTATTACGAGAACGGTCTAGTCATTCAGCTTCAAAATGATTTTTCCAAGTTACAAAAAATAACTTCCTCGTAATTTTCACATATGTTTGAGGAAATTTAGTGTACTTTCAGGCAGTGATAAAAAAACTGCCATAGAAAATGGCAAACACGCCATCCATAGACAATGTTTGTGCTCATGTTGTATTACGAGAACGGTCTAGTCATTCAGCTTCAAAATGATTTTTCCAAGTTACAAAAAATAACTTCCTCATAATTTTCACATATGTTTGAGGGAATTTAGTGTACTTTCAGGCAGTGATAAGAAAACTGCTATAGAAAATGGCAAACACGCCATCCATAGACAATGTTTGTGCTCATGTTGTATTACGAGAACGGTCTAGTCATTCAGTTTCAAAATGATTTTTCCAAGTTACAAAAAATAACTTCCTCTTAATTTTCACATATGTTTGAGGAAATTTAGTGTACTTTCAGGCAGTGATAAGAAAACTGCTATAGAAAATGGCAAACACGCCATCCATAGACAATGTTTGTGCTCATGTTGTATTACGCGAACGGTCTAGTCATTCAGTTTCAAAATGATTTTTCCAAGTTACAAAAAATAACTTCCTCGTAATTTTCATATATGTTTGAGGAAATTTAGTGTACTTTCAGACAGTGATAAAAAAACTGCCATAAAAATTGGCAAACACGCCATCCATAGACAATGTTTGTGCTCATGTTGTATTACGCGAACGGTCTAGTCATTCAGTTTCAAAATGATTTTTCCAAGTTACAAAAAATAACTTCCTCTTAATTTTCACATATGTTTGAGGAAATTTAGTGTACTTTCAGGCAGTGATAAGAAAACTGCTATAGAAAATGGCAAACACGCCATCCATAGACAATGTTTGTGCTCATGTTGTATTACGCGAACGGTCTAGTCATTCAGTTTCAAGATGATTTTTCCAAGTTACAAAAATAACTTCCTTGTAATTTTCACATATGTTTGAGGAAATTTAGTGTACTTTCAGACAGTGATAAAAAAACTGCCATAAAAATTGGCAAACACGCCATCCATAGACAATGTTTGTGCTCATGTTGTATTACGAGAACGGTCTAGTCATTCAGCTTCAAAATGATTTTTCCAAGTTATAAAAAATAACTTCCTCGTAATTTTCACATATGTTTGAGGAGATTTAGTGTACTTTCAGGCAGTAGTAAGAAATTTTCCATAGAAGTTGGCAAACATGGTTCCCATAACGCTTTTACGGGGTATTATAGTATTACGTATAGCATGTTCCTTGAGTACGTTACTTGCATTTTTTACTAGTTTATTAAGATAATTTATAGTTTTTCCGTTTGTTCTGTGTGTTTGATAAAGCGGTTAACGGATTTTTGTAAAAAAAATTGGGAAACTAAAAAAAAAATTTATGGATGAAATTTATTGCTAACGTAACACGGGTTCAAAACAAACATGTCATATCAAGAACTAATAACACTCAAACAAGATCTAAAAAAGGACATCAAAATTCAAAATGATCAATTAAAAGTAGATATGAGTAAAATTAAAATAGAGTTAAAAGATAATATAAGCACAAACAACAAAAATATTGGAAGATTTAATACAAAACACACAAATAGAACAAGTAAAAATAAACGAAAAAATCGCTGAACAGAAGAAAAGATTCAATAACATCGAACGTGAACAACGTAAGAAGAACCTAATAATACATGGACTAAAGACAAACTCAACAAACTACTTCGATCTAGAGAAATTAACTATGTTTTCTAAATGAAAACCTAAAAATAGAATATAATGAAAAAGACTTAGAATCAATCAGGAAAATAATACCAAAAAACACAGACAGCCCTATCGTAATAAGTGTGATAAATATGAGACGACTCAAATATTTAATTCTAAAAAATAGAAAACTATTAAAAGGATCGGAACTATCTGTCGGGGAAGATTACCCAAATAATATCCTCCAAGAAAGGAAAGATATATTACCAACAATGATCTACTTAAGAGAAAAGGGAAAACATGCAATTTTAAAATACAACTCCTTAATTGTAGACGGAAAGAAAATAGAAGTAAAAGAACTACAACATATTAAAGAAGAACAAGAAGAATCAAAAAAACGAAACCGATCTGAAGAAGACAAAATGACTACAGAAGAAGTAAATAAAAATAAAATAGCAACAGTACAAACATTCCTAGCACCTCATCTTTCAGGGACTCTCAGGAACATCTCAGGAGATGAAATCCGGCCTGGGAACTCAAACTCATATCAACACAAAGAAGATAGACCTATTATATAGCAACCACAGCAAACAAAAGGAAAAAATACGAACATGACACAAGCTATGGCCACAGACAAAAACCAACAAATAAACCGACATCCCCCAGAACTCTGGTCAAGAGGGGTGATGAAGACCTACCCTCTAGAAAACAAAACAAAAATATTAAACATATGCACACTAAATGTAAGAACACTACTAAAGGAAGAAAATATCCAAGAACTAGAAACTCCATTAAGGAAAATAAAATGGGATGTACTTGGATTAGCTGAAACAAGACGAGATGGCGAATCAAAATAATGCAAAGAAAAGATGAAACCATATTATATTGGATGGGTCAAAACAAAAGTCAAGCAGGAGTGGGCTGCTATGTCAACAAACACTTAACAAGCTGCATCGAAGAATTCCAAGGCATCTCAGAAAGAATCGCAGTTTTCAAAATTAAAGATACAAGACAAATTTGCAAATAGTTATCATCCAAATTTATGCGCCAATATCAAATAGTTCCGAAGGAGAAATAGATCAATTTTATGAATTACTAAATAAACAACGCATGAACACATACACAAAAACAACTACGCAGTGATTATGGGAGGCTTTAACTGCAAAATAGGCCAACGCACAGCAGGAGATAAACAAATATGTGGCCCCGTTGGTTATGGAATGAGAAACAAAAGAGGAATAGAATTTGCAATTAGCAATCAATTAATAATAACAAACACCTTATTTAAGAAAAGACCAGGAACACAATGGACATGGCTATCACCAAATGGGCAATACAAAAACCAAATCGATTACATTCTGACAAACAGTAATTATATTACAAAAAACATAGAAGTACTGAACATGTTTGAATACAGCTACGACCACAGACAGTACGAGCGACCTTAAAGATACAAAAAAATCACGGACGAATTTAATTACATATGGACAATACAAGAAGAACAAACTACTGGAACACGAAAGACTTCAAACAAGGTCTACAACAAATAAATATAAATCAAGAAAAATCAATAATCCAAGACGATAATATAGAGAAAACACTACAAAAAGCAAATATACACTCTCAACAAAATGCAAAAACCAACTCAAATAAGAAATTAGAACAGTTCTCAGAAAATACAAAGAAACTTATCAAACAAAGAGAAATACTAAAACCAAAAAGATTAACAGATGAAAAAAGTAAAATAGAATATGCAGAACTAGACAAACTAACGAAAAGGGAAATTAGAAAAGATCTACGTGAAACACAGAAGACGAAAATAAACCATATACTGAACAATTCAGGGTCTACCAGAGAAGTTCACAAACAACTACAGAAAGGTAAAAAATGGATACATAAATTAGAAGACCCCAACCAAAACAACAAACTGGTACAAAATAGATACGAAATCATGCAAGTAGCAACAAAGTTTTACAATCAACTATACGATACAAAACAAAACAGAAACACTGATGAGTTCATTCTTACAGAAGACAAACATGAAATCAAACCAATTCAAAGAATAGAAATAAGGAAAACCATAACAAACGCAAAACGTGGAAAAGCACCAGGAAATGATGGGATCGCTTACGAAATGCTTAAAGAGGATCAAGAAGAAATCCTAGACAAACTACATATACTTTTTAATAAAATGGTACAAGAATAGATTATACCCGAACAATGGACTAAATCAACAATTATTTTAATACACAAAAAAGGAGGAAAAGAAAAAAAATCACAAATTATCGCCCAATAAGTTTGATCCCAAATATATATAAAATCTTCACAAACATTATCCAAACCCGCATATACAAACAACTAGAACCAAACTATACAGCAGACCAGGCTGGATTTCGAAAAGGTTTCTCGACAATTGACCATCTCCAAACAATCAATCAACTCATCGCAAAGCATAACTACAACATAGACTTATATATCGCCCTAGTCGATATTGAGAAGGCTTTTGTCTCTAGAACATACAAGTATCTTAGAAGCTTTAATTAATTTCAAAATAGAGAAGAACTACTTAAAACTAATTTTGCAATTACTTAGAAACAATTCTGCGCATCTACAACTAGAAAACAAAGGTCCAAACTTCAAAATCAAACGAGGGGTCCGAGGCGACCCACTATCCCCAGATTTATTTAACATCACATTAGAACACCTATTCACAAAACTAAATTAGGAAAATAGAAAAGGCATACTGATAAACGAAAAACATCTATCAAACCTAAGGTTCGCAGATGATGTGACGATCTTTGCAAAAAATACCAATGAACTAGACAAAATGCTCAATGAACTAAATGAAGTATGCAAAATTGTGGGACTAAAAAATAACTTTAACAAAACCAACATTATTACAAATGGAAAAGAATCAAAAATACCAGTAGAAGAACAAGAAATAATATATGTAAAAGAAGCTATCTATTTAGGACAAGTAATAACACTTGAAGACAAAAGAGAAAAAGAACTACAAAGAGGGCTGGGTAAATTATTGGTCTCTAAAAGAGATTTTAAAAAATGAAACACCCATTTACCTCAAGAGCAGGGTCTTCAACAGCTGTGTATTATCAACAATGACCTGCGGAAGAGAAACCTGGTCCTTCACTAAAAAAGAATTGAAAAAGTTAGAAACTACACAACATAAAATGATCCGAAACATCCTAAAATAAAACTTAGTGATAAAGTGGGAATAGTGGATATAAGACATAAATTTAAAACAACAGACATAGTGCGCGAGTGTAAAAAACAAAAATGGAGATGGGCAGGCCACATCTCCAGAATGACCGATAGATGGACAACAAGCGTAACAAAATGGTTACCGCACATGAAACGAAGACCAAGAGGCAGAACCACAACTCGCTGGAGTGATGAAATAAGGGAAACAGCAGGCGAAAACTGGATGAAACATGCCAAAGACCGACAAAATTGGAAAACCTCAGAGGAGACCTTTGCCCAATAATGGGATCCTATAGGCTATGATGATTATTGAAAATAAAAATATGTTACAATATCACATACTTACCTACCAGCAGTGGAGTGTTCAGGGAATTTCGATAGGCGGGTTTTAGGTGTAGAAAAAGAGGTACCTCTATATTTCGTAAATTTTATTAGAAACTACAAACAAACTTAAAAGTATATAACGTTTAAACCTAAGCAACTAAGCAAGAAACACGTAAACGGCATGTTAAAGTAATGTAGTGAGTTATTATAACAAAGAAAATACTAAATTAAAATTTTGTTTATTATTAAATGTCTTGGTTTTACCTTTTTAAAATCATCAGCAATTTTGTATGTATTAATGTAATATTGCTAGTGCAGCTAACTTTTCCTCGCCAATAGTGTCTCGAAAACGGTTTTTAATGATCGATAGCTTACAGAAGCTACGTTCAGTAGTTGCTGAAGATATTGGTAAAGTAATAAAGTTTTTATACAGTAGCGTGAAATTAGGATATACGATTCTAAATGACTGGTACAAAAAGAAAACACTCCTGTGACTGTAATGAATTTATTTCATAAATACAAATATTTCACGAAAGGTTAACTTTCTAAGTTCTCATGGATGGATATTCACAGATGCTCGATGTAGGCGGCAGATATCTACACAATGGTTCATTTCTTGCCACACTAGTGCCAGCATTGCCTGATCAATTGAGTCAACCGGGTCACCTATCCGTTACCTTATTTGCTGTTACTTAAGTTCTGTGGAAATCGGGGGTACGAACACCTTGTTTTTCCCACAAGAAAAAAATCACAAAGCATTAGGTCGGCAGATCAACATCAATAGCACATCTAGTGCAACATCAGCACTAGGTTATCCCAATGTCTTGCTGCAAAATGAAGTCGGGTCGGGTACCTCTTGTTCCAACTGGGGCAACAACGAACATGCCACCAGAGGCGTATTAAGCAAAACAGGCACCTAAAGCCCACAACATTTTGCGCTCGTTTTGGTTATTAGTTCAGTAACAAAGCATTTTAATTTTAGATTAAGTATGAAAAAATTGATTTTTAGTGAAGACCTTTATTTCATCATTTTAGACATATTCTGAATAAAAGTCTTGATGATCTCACCTAGTGCTACCTCTGTTACACCCCTTGAAAGAGGTTGATTATTATTATTATTGGTTTTTGGCGGAAACTATTCTCTATTTGTAACACTTAAATTTCGTTACTGGCCCTCTGTGGTCGAGTGGTAGAGATCCTACCTCTCGTTCAGAGGGACAGGGGTTCAAACCTCGGTTGCGACTGAATTTTAAAAATTTAGTACTATAGTGTTTGAGCTGCTTAGCTTAAGGTATGAAAGTTGTATAAGTGATAAAGTATGGGGGAGCGTAATGTACTTGCTACAATAGCTCCATTACCTCCGTTGCACTCCCATAAGAGATTGTGTGGGACCCCGACACTGCGAAATGCGGTATAAGGGGAATGGATTATGTATGTATGTATGTAAATTTCGTTACTCTAAATTACTGAATCAAAACATAACATGCTGAACATACGCCGCACGATGTACGTCACTGTAACCTCTAAAAAATTCAAATACTGCAATGCTCATAAAAACGATACTTACTGTAACGTTCCGACTTTTAAGATCTCTTAATATCAAATTATAACTCAGGCGTAGGTCTGATTTCCATGACTTACGAATTGTAAAGAAAAATAAGGTTTTATAGACATAATAAAAGGATATGGTCGCCAGTTATTCGAAGTCACCTCAATTCTCGTCTAAACCCTCGGATAACAATGGATTTAGATTGTATTGATTAAGATTAATAAGAAAAAACTAATCATCATTAGTTTAGTTGACGTTAGTGATGGGCGACGGGAAAATTCCCGGCGAGGAATATTTCCCGCCGGGAATTTATTTTGGGAATTTATAAAAATCACAGATAAATTCCCGAAAAATGGAAATTTATTTTTATTACTTCTGTAAGTGAAACACAAGTAAACGCACGTCAAAGCGTACACTGCCTAATACAATTTTGCAAGCTAAAACCTGTTAACAGACATGGTAGCTCAGTGGGTATAACTCAATCTTGAAGTCCTGGGTTCGAAACCCAGGAGTGATACACTAGAATTTTCAAATATCTAAGACTTCTATGTCGACTCAACCTGAAAATGAGTACCTGGGAAATCATTTTCTGGGGTAATAATAGGCGGTCGGTACGTAAAGCTAGCCATTTTACCACCGAAGTGCCGAGTACCGAACGGCTCTAATCCCAATGGGTCTTCATGGCCTGTAAAAGGGGACTATTATTATAAGACCTGTTACCAACACGTGGACGGTTCTAGCGTTAATTTAACATGTTTAATGTAAATTTATCTTTGATGTATGTTGTAGTGAATTGAACTTTTTTTCGAACAATTTCTCAATGTTGGACCTTTTTTAAATCAAAATATAAATTTCCGATAAAGTGGGAAGTTCGGGAATATTCCCAGATATATTTCTAGGAATATTCCCCAAAAAATAAATTCCGGGAATTTACCCATCACTAGTTGACGTTAAAGCATGATAGAAAATTGAATAACTTTAATTAATGCTAGGTCCATTGTTATCATAGTAGCATTTAATTTAAATTTTCATTTATTTGCAAATAGAATATTCATTTGTCTCCCATGACAATCGAAATAGTTTTGGTAGTGATACCCTAATAAGAATTCTTATTAAAGGAAAATGTAGACATAAATTTACAAGAAACAATCATTAAAGAAAATAGTACAGATAATTTTCACATATAACTTACTCTAATCAAACAAGTTATCCTTTGGTCCTTGATACATTGGTAGAATTTTACAGTTCTGTAAAACTTCACAAACATCACTTGCACAATAATGCCCTTGTTTTACTTAACACTAGGAATCCTTACCATCCTGCACTAGTGTGTTCACTTCAAACAAAACAAAATTGTAGATCATCATTTATTCACAATAATCTTCAGTTGAACAATCAATTTAACTTTAAAAGATGTAACTTTCTAAGTCTCTACAATGAAATACTAAATATAAATTGGGATTCAGTTCTACACACCAGTAATGTTAATAACGCTACTGGAATTTTGTATGAAAAGGCAAATAAAGTTCTAAATAAAGTTGTACCACAATACCACTGTAAGACGTCTAAATATCCTGCGTGGTTTAATAAAAGTGTCATTGACTGATTAAAACTGAAAAATTATTATAGGAAAAATAAACTAGTATATAATTATAAAGAAGAAAGAAAAAACTAAAAGTCTTAACAAAAAAGCGTATGAGGATTACATTACAGGTGTGGAAGAAAATATAACTACCGACATAAATGGATTTTGGAGTTTTATCAAGTCCAAAAAGAAATCAGCAAGTTACACCTACAATAATGAAATTATTCAACAAGCTGAGATTGCAAATACATTGCTAAATATTTTCAATCTATATATGCTGACATGCTGAACAACCTGCCAGCTATAATATTGATGAACACTATAATTTCCTTAACTAATGATTGTTTCAAAATAGATGAAATTCCTCATGATGACTATGTCAATGCCTTTAATAAATTAAAACCTAAACGTGCAACTGGTCCAGACAAAATACCACCGTATGTTATGGAAGCATGTGTTCCCTTATTAGTAATCCCTTTGTTACATATTTATAGGTTAGCCATAACATGTAATTTTTCCTGACATATGGAAAGAAATGTATGTGCATCTATTTTATCGGCTCTAGCTAAAGTATTTGAGCAAATCTTATTTACAAAATTATTTAACTATATAGGCAAGTACATAACTGTTAATCAACATGGTTTTATGCCTAGCAAATCAACTGCTACAAATCTGTTAGTGTTCACTAATGAAATATATAATGCTTTTGGGGAAGGTACACAAGTAGATGCAATTTACACAGATTTTGCAAAGGTATTCGACAGTGTTGATCATGATATACTACTGGGCAAACTGTTAAACTAAGGTGTTCTTAACCCCACTCTACTGTTATTATCATCTTATCTAAAAAATCCATCTTTTTATGTAAAGATTAACAATAGCGTATCAAAACGATTTAACTCCAACTCAGGTGTCCCACAAGGTTCCAACCTCGGGCCCCTGGTTTTTAAAATATTTATTAATGATATTGCACATGTGATTAAAAATGTAAAGTATTTATTATTTGCTGATGACATAAAGATCTACACTGCAGTGAATACACCTGATGATGCTATCGCATTGCAAAATGATGTAAATGATACGTATGAGTGGAGTTTAATGAACAAATTATATTTTAATACAAGTAAATGCTCTACAATCACGTTTACAAATAGCATAAATCCAATCAAAAGTGACTATTTCATGAACAATGTAAAGTTAAAAAAATTAAGTACAATTGATGACCTTGGTGATACCTTAGACACTAAACTAACTTTTAATGATCATATACACAAAATTACCACCGCTGCTAGAATGACATTGGGTTGTCATACGAAATTCATTTAATTTTAAGCTGTATTATTTCTGGTGCCTTCTGCTGTTCAAACACTTCATTCGCCGCTAACTACTATGCTCAAATTAATCAATAACATTCTATCTCTATTAAATTTTGATATTTTTTTAATAAAATTTAATAATTATAAAAAACTTATATATGAATACTTTCAAAACCATTAACATCCTCAAATATTTTGGTAATATTATATAAGTACAAAGTAATCTAAAATTATAGTAATTAACAAACCATATGTTCAAATTCAATGTAAATTACATACATTTTATATTATATAAAATTTAAATTTATTGTATACCACTTCATACGATTCTTCATTTGAATTCTTCATTTTTTGTGATACTTCAATTTAGATAATTAACATGAAATATAATATAAATACAAAGATTAGTTAAAGTTTCACAAGTTTTATTAATATCTTAACCTGACAATATTGTTTCGACACTTTGTGTCATTATCAAAGGTAGATAAGAGTTATCTACCTTTGATAATGACACAAAGTGTCGAAACAATATTGTCAGGTTAAGATATTAATAAAACTTGTGAAACTTTAACTAATCTTTGTATTTATATTATATTTCATGATTATGGAGTTCCACAAAGTAAGGCTGGAGACATTAAACGCTAGATAATTAACCTTTAAGTTTATTATATTTCATATTATAATTAAATTCCATCTAATTAGGCATTTTGCCTGTTTGGAATAAATAAAAAATAAATAATGAGACCAACAGAACGACATTGAACATACATAAACTGTAATAAAACTATTTTTAAGGAAAGCATATAAACAAACATACAATGTATTAAAATTACCTGGAATAATGTTATATTATATATTAATGTTAATATTTTTGCAACTTTGTTGACAACATTAATTAGTTGGTATGTTTTTTATTGTGTGTTAACTATTAATATCAATATTGTATTAATGAATTTTAATGTATTTGTAATATTTTCCAGTTTAAGCTTGAGGAAGGAGAACATAGTCTCCGAAACATGTCGCTAACAACAATAAATTAATGTTTTAAATTTTTATTTGGCCCGTTTCTCGATATTCCTTCTATCATCATACAATTTTGGATGATACCATCAATATTAAAGTTATACTGTTGATTTAAAAAAATAAATATAAAGTTGCGTATGTTTTTGTGTTCTTTATTTTCAAGGCTAGTATACAATAAAATTTTGTACGCAACTTGATTTTAACACGCCTCGTTGGATTTTATCTCACTCGCTCGCTCGTGTGATAATTATCCAACTCGGCTGAAAAGGCCAATTTACTATGCACGTTGCGTAAATAATTATTACAATATACATGTATAAATATGCATATATGTAAAAAAATTTAAAAAAACTTTCGAATCTGAGATTCGATTTGATGAACGAATAGTTTGGTGTGCAACTTCCCCATTGCGCTATGGAGACGCATGGCTGAAGTGATTACAGATACTATCTATTTTCTTACTGTCTACTTTACATTCATTTTTTTTAAATTTAATTTCAAATAATTTTGTTGGTTTAATAGATATCGCTTTCTTTTATTTTATATTATTGTTTTCGTATATAATTTCTATATTATTTGTATTCTTTATAATATCGTAAAGTTATGTGTTTCGTCTAATTTTGTAAGATGTGTCGCATATAGCTAAAATTCGACCAAATCATTTTTAAAGTCCCAGACTGTACAACTACCGCAATGGAACGTGGGTCTTCTTTTATCTGTCGCATTTAATACCTGCACCTCAGCTTGCACATACACCCACTAGCGAATGCTGAACTTATCATTCGGCTGCTCTGGATAGTAGTATATAGCATAATTATCAGAAAATACAGCAGAAACATTCCTCATTATTTATCAATAGGCAGCTTCATCTGAAGAAAATAAAAATAGTATATTGTGTTACAAGTGCAGAAAAGTGCCAATTTCACACGAGTGAGAAATTGGTGTTTTTGCACGCGTTACACACTATACTTTATCTACGACAACAAAAAAAGTAATAAACCACCAACAGCTAAGAAAGTTTTTTAACCTAGAAATTATACTCGCATTCATATTTTTTACGTGAAATATTTGGCAATAAATTAAGAGATGTAATGTGAGCCGCTTCCACGATGTTTGGAGGTGTACGAGTGTACACCCCAATTTTCCTTCATCGGATTCACTCATGATACATCTAGAATTTTAAAAACGACAAAAGTAAACATTAAATTTATAAAGACAATAGTAATATTACGTTTACAATTTGTATAATTTCAGTCAATCTACTATTTAGTACTTACAGCTAAATAATTATGTACTTGTTTTCAAAAGATAATTTATATGTACAAAAATTACAATTCAATTGTCAAGGTTATTAACCTCTGCGCAAAATGTCAAATATTCTCGCATTATGTAGCAAATTATAAATGTTCTCAATGTTTTTATTGTAATTTAGCAATAATAATAAATAAAATTACATTAAAAATTATATAATGTAAAATATTAATTAATTTTACGTTTTAAGTGAATAACAATCATTGTAACTTTATATAATGAGAAAAAAGCATCATTGAAAGGCGTCTCGGTAGCTCAATGGTTACGCTGTAGTTACTAACCGAGCGTTCCGGGTTCAATTCCCCGGGTCTGACCTTAGTTTTTTTTCTAGATGGATTTCCATTCGAAATATAATTTAATGTAAAATATTAATTAAACAATAGTATATTATATACCAAGGTTGTGAAGAGTTTTTTCTAGAGCCGAGCATTATTAGATCCCGAGATGCGCAGCATCGAGGGATATAAGATGAGAGGCTCTAGAAAACACTTCACAACCGTGGTGTATATATTATTTTTTTCACTACTAGTACTTTTATTCCTTTTATTCTTCTCACATAAAAAACGTACTATCGCGATCACGGATTTTTTCCTGGATGCCAGTGTATAATGGGATGTGTTTTTGCCCCGTGTTACACTAAAATCTGGATTATTGACTAGTAGTCAATAATAAAAAATTATTTACCACTAGGCAAGAAAACTAACTTCACAAGGTGACAACAGACTAGATAATAGTATGTTTTAAAGCTAGTAGTGAAAAAAATAAATTAACCTTTATCTAAAATTTATAACGTTTTATATTTCAAATAATTAATAATATTATAAATATTGAAAGTGGTGACATCTATGGCGCTTTAATAGAACTACGGATTATTGAGAACTCCTTCTTCACATACTTTACCGTTGAGTTTGGAGATTGTTTGCAATTGGTCGTTTTCACGGTAACTAGATTGTGTGGAATATGTAACTTTCTATGGTGGTCGTAGATAATATAATTCCATTTAAGTCTGATTTGTGGTTTGTACGTTTATTTGCAAACAACAAACCACACTTAAATATAATTAATTATTTTCTTTTCGGTTTTAAATGAAACTGATTCCTAAAATTACACTCCAGGACAGACTAAAAAAACACAAATATAAATAATCCTAGAATTTATTCAAATGTTAAGCAGTTACTAACACAACTATTGCAATATTAAGTTTTATTACAAATGTGATTATCTTTTACAGTCATTAATAAAATTTAATTGTTCCTATCATATATAGAAATTATAAAAGCAACATCGGGTAACAAATCCAAACAAGCACCAATATTTACATCCTTAAATTTTGCAGTTTTGGCTCTTTGGCTTTGGGCCTTTGGTGAGTAATTCCATTATATCAGGACGGTTGCCAGCCATTTGAATTGCATCCATTCCAAAAATATGCTTTGCATCAACTCTTGCTCCTTTGTTTAAGAGTAACTCAACTACATCTGCAAAACCATACGTTACAGCGCGCATCAACACTGTGTACTTATTGCCATCTACAGATTCTATATTTGCACCATGTGATAATAGCTTTTCTACTATACGTTTATGTCCATTGTTAGCAGCATACGCTATTGCATTTAACCCCGATGCATCGGTAGCTTCTATGGAAGCACCTTTTGATAAAAGCAGATCTAAAATACGTATATGCCCATTTTCAGAGGCATACATTATTGGTGTTTTGCTATTATAGTATTTGCTTTCTATATTAAACCCTTTAGATAAAAGCATGTCAGCAATATCTAGGCTACCACTCTCAATTGCCCAAAACAATGCTTCATCCTTCGAAACTGCCACTTTGTTTAGAATCAGCTCGACTACCTTTACATGACCATTCTGGGTAGCATACCTCAACGACTCACGTGCATAGGAATCAACCTTCATGCCTGATACGTTTAATAAAAGTAATTCAAAAATGTTTTTGTGCCCTTTCTGAGCTGCCATGAACAAAGCCGTAGGAATTGAATAGGATTCAGTACCTATGCCAGCTCCGGCGGAAAGAAGAAATTCTGTTAATGATTTGTACCCATTTTGTGCAGCATATATCAGTGGTGTCTTTTTATCGGAATCTTTAATATCCACATAGAAGTCACGACATAAACATAGTTTAACCACATCTTCATGTCCATTCCGAGCTGCCCAGAGTAATGCATCATTTGAGACATCATCTTTTGCATTAATACTCGCATCGTCATCCAAAAGTAACTTAGCGATGTCAACAAAACCATTCTGTGCAGCATAAATTAAAGGAGTTTTCTTCGAATTATCTTTGATTTCTATATAAGATTTTTCTAACAATAGTATTTCTACAACTTCCGTGAATCCTTTCCTAACTGCCCATAATAGTGCATTGCACCCTGAAACATCTTTGTTTTCTTTTTCAGCTCCTTTAGATAAAAGATATCTAACTAATGAAACATGTCCGTTTTGTGCAGCGTATATCAATGGTGTCTGGTCTTTGTTATCTTTAACTTCTATGCTAATGCCTTTCGATATAAGTATGTCAACTATATCTTCAAAACCATTCCAAGATGCCCAAAGTAGTGCATTACACCTCGCAGAATCTCTTGCATCAGAATTCGCACCTCGTTGTAAAAGTAATTCAACTATTTCAGTAAATCCATTCTCCGCAGCGTAAATTAAAGGAGTTTTCCCATTAATATCTCTGACTTCTATGTTTGAGCCACTAGATAGTAGCAAGTCAACAACTTCTTTGAAGTCTAGTCGAACTGCCCACAACAATGCATTATGTCCTGATCTATCCTTTGCTTCTTTCTTGGCACCTTTAATTAAAAGAAATTCTATTACATCTTGATGATTACTTACAACAGCTTTCATTAAGGGAGTTTTCCCATCTTTATCTCTAACTTCTATATTAGCACCTTTCGATAAAAGCAGTTTGGTTGCATCTTTAAAACCATAAGTAATTGCCCAGAGAAGAGCATCCATTCTTTGTTTGTCTTTTCTATTAATATCAGCTCCCTTTGCGAGCAATTTTTTTATAATTTTTAAATTTCCTTGTTGTGCTGCAATAATTAAGGGAGTGAAACCATTACGTTCTGCAACTTCTACATTTGCATTATGAGATAAAAGAAATTCGGCAATTTCTATATTGTTATTCTGCAAGGCCCAAAGTAATGCGTTCATACCAAGCTCATCTTTTGCATCAATAATATCTGGATTCTGTGTTAGATGATCTCTTACCTCGTCTAGATTGTCTCTTTGAACACTGTCTAATAATAAGTTAATTTTATCATTTTTATTAATTTTCGCTGATAATGAAAAGTTGATAAACACACTAAATACTACTAGAGATAATATGATCATTTTGATATTTTCTGAAATATAGAAATTGTTGAATATACATAAAATTTTAAAAATGATATAAAAATTTGCTTACGTTTCGAGGATCAAAATCTTGCTCAGTACAATTTACGAATACTATTTATCAGTGTTTGTAACAATCCAGTTTTAAGTTATTTACTTGAAGAAACTTCCTACATATTATAGTGTTGTTATAAAATGGGTCACTTAGATTTGACCTCAATGGGTAGATATCATTTAACATAATCATTTTTTCAAGAATGTTTTTAATTGAGATTAGCCTGTTGATGTCAATTATTTTTAAAGACTTCATTCTTTGAATTATTCGCTTTGTTCTTAATTTGAGATAGGGTGTTCCCAAGTGGCTGCCTAATAATAAAATTTGGAGAATAATAACAAACTAATTAAGATAGTCAACAGTAATGACATTTATTAAGAGGAAAAAACATTTTTATTTATATGAAGAGAATTTCTAATAGCTTTCTATTTATTAGCGCTTGTATAATATTGCTATAAAAAGCAGTGGCGTGCGGTAAGAATTTAGGCTAGGGAAGCAACCACGATTTAAATTTTAATACACCTACAAGGTACAGTAAAAAACAGTGTTATAATTATTAAGCTTAAAAGTCTTTTAAGGAAGAATTTTTACACTTCAGTAGTATTCTTTTACTCTATAATGATTAATCAGATTGGTAATTTTTTAGCACATCTCGTTCTTTTGAATACTGATTAACTCCCACCTAGTAAGATATTTTTAGCATGCTTGGTAATCCCCTAACCCCTTTGAATCGTAGAAATTCTGTGATTGACATGATTGAAGCATAAAAGGTGCTGTAACGAAACTTCTAACTATTGCCAACGTTCTTTTGTGACAAAGCATTTTCAAATTTTTATGATTGTTTAGATTTAATCACAATGTGCAAAAAAATACGTCTTTTATACTTATGGAATTTGTTGACTATTATTCTTTATTTAAAAAAAAAGTACTACTATTTATTTATAATGCAACTCGATTTTCTGGTCTTTTTTAGCAAAATACCTGGTGCAGGTTTTAACCTTTGTTGTTAAATTTAAAAGTTCTGGTTTTGGTCTGCCTTTCTCAATAATTTCCTCCGAAACTGTATAAAGGAAATTTTTTATCAAATAATAATAATACTTTACAAATTGAACGGTACTCGAACCTTTCACCGAAGCAGCTGAATTTGCAGTCATGACGTCTGACGATAAAGCAAGTTTAAATGTTGCATACAGAACCAACTAAATAGAATTATTTGGCTTTAAAAAAATCTGAACTTATATAAATTGAAATAATAAAACGTCCCAAAATACAGTCTCATTCGCAGATTTACATTGCCTAAGTAACATTTAACAAACACGAAAAATCGAACAAATAACGAAATTATAATAAACATCTGATCACGGAGAACGCTAATAAAAATAACTCGACCTTATACGATGTTAACTGTAGCCCACAACGCACCCGCGACTCACCCGATACCGAAAGCAAGACGTGCAAGAAGCAACGAAATTCGTGCTTATATGCAGTGTAACTAACACATTTGAATCGGTATTACCTTTCCGCGCATGTTTAATGAGCCTAATTTAAAATAGTACTCTAAATAATTATACTTTTTGCTGTACGGAATTGATATTGAGCTTTAAGTTGATTAAACATTACAAATTTAAATAAACGATAACCATAATTTTATAAAACTATTTTTGTTAGCATTGTTGCTTCCATGGACCGCACGCCACTGATAAAAAGTAAGTACAATGTTCAAAACAGTTGGTAGATACATTGATTCCTGGCCAATTAATATCTAAGATATAATTACTAGATTATTTATTATTCGTTCTACGAAAAAATCCAGAAATTAATTATTATAAATGCCATATCAATGCCTGATTCGCTTGGGCGCAATTAGCATCCAAGGGGGGGGGGTAAAGTTTAAAATTGTGCCAAGGGTGTTTCGTTTTTTTTGCTTAGAAGACTTTATAGAGAGACATTTTTCTTTTATCGTTATTATATTTATTTTAGTTGTCAAATTAGTGTCTATATACATATAGATGTTCCAGGGTATCAGATTAAATTATTTTCTTTTTCAATAAAGGCATTGTATTTTTGCATAATGTAGGTACAGGGTCACTCACGTAAGATGATCCTGTACCTTATCTTGTAAACTGTAAGAGTTACGAAACAAATACCAAAGTCGGTTTATATAAAATGCATTTTAATTTTATAATATTTTTATATATACATGGTGAATCGTTTTGTTACGGCTACTTTCAACTTTTTTATTTTAAATGTAACACCCTGTATATCTTTACAGTTTTCGATTCTACACTTTATTTTAAGTATTTTTGGTTGATGCACATATAGTCAGAAATGTGACAGTCTTCGAGTGAATCCAGTTTTCCAAATTTACTTTTGAAAATACAACCTTTCTTAAAAAATATATTTGTCGTGATAAAAATATAGCTGTCGCGCGAGCTTCTGAGATCTCAACTGCAAATAACTTATGTTACATTCAAATTATTAACATGATTTAAAAAAGCGAATTTTGCACCAATACCAAAACTTGAAATAAAGTTTGTAAGTTGAAACCGACAAACACTATTGTTTTACCACTATTTGAAACACCTTTACGTTGGTTTAATAACTGACTTCCATTCAATGATATTAAACGATTCAAGTATTTATCAGTAAAAAGTTTAGTAACAAATGTTAAAGTAATCGCAAAATGAGAAAAGCCTGTTGACGCTGCCGGCGTAGTAGACAAAACTACGTTTGGACTAGTTTATTCTTTTAATAGGGGAATGTTTTACTTGTCAATTTATTTTAGAGCGTTCGTCTTATATTAGCCTTCGTCTGTCGTATAGTAGTAATTAAAAACAATATTTGTTACGCCACTATTGCCGTGTTAGCGCGAAAACAACGCGCATCTTTTCTGACGTCAACAGTATTTTCGCATTTTGCTACTACTTTACTACAACATTAAATACAATATTGTTCTATTTAGTTCCTTAGTTCGAAAGACTTTTTTTACAAATGTTCGTTTAGGATGTGTAAATTAAATAATATAAACGTTTTTCGCAATATCACTTTAAACAATACTTGTACTTACAGACTACTACTACTATTTTCTCTATCGTATTTTTAAAATTTGTAACAAAAAAAAAGTCTTGAAATTATTTCGAAAACTTGGGGCAAGTTATTTTTTTAGATTAAAGATCTAATATTGGTATCAAAGTTATAGTTTTCGGAAACAGCTCACTCTCTGTTTTCAATATTTTTGTACTTTTCGGCGTTTTGTCCACGTTCGGCTTTTTGTACACAGATACGTTTCGGCGATTTGACCACTTTCGGCAATTTGTCCCGATATATCTGTCGGCGTTTTGACCACTTTTGGCGATTTGTCCAGATATTCCTTTCGGCGATTTGACCAAGATTCGGCGATATGTCCACGAACCCTTTTCAGTGTTTTGACCAAGATTCGGCGTTTTGTCCATTCGGCGATTTGTCATAGCTCGACATGGGTAAAGAAATGATCAAACATCAGTACAGTTCTGCATGTTTAATTATAACTTAAAGAAAATCAAAATTTAAATAAACTAAATAATAAAATACACATAAAACCCTTTCGTAATATTACATAAAGTTTTTATCTATGGAGTTTATTGCATTTTAAAATAAATTTGTATTGAACTGGTAAATTAAAAATAATGTTATTTTTATTTTCACGAGCAACAAGCTTTTATTGAATTTGTCCCCGAACTAGACTAAGGCTTTAGTAGTAAATAGGCGTATTCGTCATTTACATTACCACCCAGTCGCCTTCGTTGTTATTAAAAGATCACGGAGGTGACGAAATTTAAGCTATTAATCTATTGGTAATGGGTAATTTTCCCACGTCACGAGTACACCTGCTAGACCTTTTTCCATTGAAGTCCATTAAGTAGGCCCGTTTTTGCTACGTGATAGGAAAGGTCGCCATTATAAAACTACTAAAGCCTATATTTCACTTTTCGTTTGTTTTGCTAGTAAGGCTTGAAGTTGTCGGTGATCTTACTACTGAATGTTTTTTAGCCGCTTTACGGTTTCATGGCTAGGCGTGGTACCTAAATGCACTGAAATAATCTCAGACAACGGCTGTACATTTGTGGGCGCTAATAATAGAATACGACAATATTCTTTAAACAATTCAACCATACCATTGCTGAAAACTTGTCAAACGATGGAATTTAGAGGAATTTCATTCCTCCACGTTCACCTCATTCCGGTGGTATTTGGGAGTCAGGCGTCAACTCTCTGTAAAGTACCATCTGAAACGTGTAGTAAGTGATGCAATTTTAACTTACAAAGAATTTTATACGGTTTTATATCAAATAGAAGCTTGCCTAAATTCGAGGCCACTTTACTCACTTTCCAAAGACCCTAATTATGTAAACTCCCGCACATTAACCAGTATACGATATCACCAGTTTGTTGGAATAAAGAAAAATGCCTTCTCAAGATTCAAGGGAAAGCAACAACTTATGTAACACTTTTGGTCAACATGAACTAAAGAATACAAATTACGAAGTAAAGAATCTTTAGCATTGTGTAAAATGGAAGGAAAATGTACAACAATTAATAAAACCTGGCATATTGGTTATAGTCAAAGATGATGAGTTCCCACCGCTGATGTGGCAGTTGGGCAGAATTTTAAAGATACATGATAGGATTGTGTAACATGCAGAAAATTTGATGATTCAAACTATAGAAATAATCTTACTACGGCCCTGTATATTAGGAAAATATTTAGTCGTATTTAAAAATTAAATGTTTTCTGGTCTCATTTTAAACAAGCAATTGCAATTCTCAAGGATGGAATTATATTTGGGTGCAAGTTTTTAGTTGAAAAAGCAGTCCACAGCTTCTTATCTTATTAATAAAACTAAAAGTTATGTACTTTATCAAGTTCTCGTTAGTTAAAATCACATACCAAATCTATAAAAGATAAATTACGGACAGCTGCATTTTAATATCGTCATTTTCCTTTGTGGGTTAAGTTATAGGTGATATTTGGATTTTGTTAGACGTTTTATTCCCAGAATTTTTAGTAATCAACAATATAATATTTTGTCTATGTGTTAAGTTTACTATAGGTTTCCGGTGAAGCTTGATAAGCATTTCTTAAATGCAGAAATGGTGCATGAAATTCTGATTTTTTCGCATTAGATAAAATTACCGTCAGCTTTTATGTCAGTGGTGGTTTCAGAAAATCCCTCTCTTAATTTCATAAAGTGGAGATAGTCTTTCGTATTCCGACTGAGTCGAAGAGAGTCCTTGGATAGGATCCCAAGCGGGCGGTGGTGCCCTAAGGTACTTTAAACGTTTAAAGTGGTCGCGCGCCAGTTGATCCGTTATGTGGTGTAATAAGGAATTTTAAGGTCCTGTTGAACGTATGAAAGATTGTTTTGATTCGGCGTAAAATTGTGTTTAAAATTTATATAAAAAGGAAAGTGCCTTCCCATATAATTTTAACGTGGAAATTACTTAATTTGTCGTCTGATGATTTAAAAGTAAATTATCTGAACTCGTTAAATACAGCTAAAATTTATTGGGGAACTAAAACAAAAACCTCTTTATGGTGATTTTCAAAATCACTAACACATATAATTTCAGCTCCTCATAAACGTGTTAGTAGTTTGGTTCCATTCAAAATAAACCATAATAAGTGTTTCAATGCTCAAGTTTGGGTAGGAATAAAATTATAAAACCTATCTGTAGTCCAAATATAGTTTCAGCGTTAGCAGTGCGTCTTAGTAAATCTGTATTAGAAAAGTTCTCTTTTCTAGTGCTATGATATGCAATAAAGGATTACGATTACTACTGTTATACACTGTAAGGTAAATATTGTAGCCAATAAGTTGAACTCTGTAAAATTAGTTTTATTAACATTTATGATGTGTATTCTTTTCTTCCTGTCCAAAAAAAGATGCTTGTTTAATATTGTTTTATTTATAAGGATTCTAACGACGTTTCTTTATTTGATAAATGTATAACCTGTTACAATTCTCGATTCCTTTCTAATGAAATTTTAAGTGCATTTATTGTAAATAATCTTAGTACGGCCCTGTATATTTCAATACATCTTCGCTGGTTTAAACTTGCAGACTTTATTTTAAATCAAATGGTGTCTTTCGTTAATGTGAAAGGTCATCCCAAAGCGTTCTCACACAGATGAAATTTGTTTTGTAAAGAAAATACGAGATAAAATAATTTTTTCGAGGAAATGGTATGTCTAAAAACGCATAAAATTCAAATTTATGCGTTTTCTACGTACGTATTTTCGTTTTCGATGAATAGACTCTTTGGAATTAAGCATATATAAAACAGTCTGCAACCACGTTTAAAATATCTGGTTTCACGCTACAAAGCAAGTTCTGGTCACTGTACTTTCTCATGAAACATTCTGGAATAAACTTCCCATTGGCCCGAACTGTGTCATCTTGATCCATGATAGGACAATTGTATATTTCCCTTTCTTAAAATTTTGTTTACTAGGGTAAAAGTTAGAAAACTTTAAGACACTCTTTGTCAAGTCACCAAGCAAGTCCGATATAATTCGCCAAGCGAGACACACGAGGGTCGAATATTGTTCGCTACGCCGAACATATTACTATAGTTTTCTGTACCGTTTTTATCGTTCAGTTTATAAAAATACAGTTTAGCGCTTTGTGTAAACTAATTATGGTAACTAGCTATTAATCCAGTGTGCCGTTAGTTGAGTTTGTTTTACGGTCATGTTTTCTCGTCTCGTTTAACATAAAATTATATGCTAATAGTTTATAATACTGAGTTGGATCTTCGAGTTAATAAATTTAACAATTTGATAATGCAATAGTCTGATAAATAACCGTACCAACGTGATAATTTTTCTTAATTAATGAAAGCTTCTTTTAAAATTATATGGGCTCATTTCTTTATTAATGAACAAATATCGCAAATGCAAGTATGATATAATTACAGTTTTAAAATGTGAGGTATTCTGTACCTAATGTTAAGTGAATATAAGGGCATTATTGTGAAAGTGATGTTGGTAAAATTTAAAGGATTATAAAACTCCACCGAATTTATCAAGGATTAACGGAAAACTGTATAATAGAAGTAAGTTCGATGTTTAAATTTATTTGTACCATTACCATGAAAACTATTTGTTAATTATGCAACCATTTTATTATCAATAAGCATCCATATTAGAACACTATTATGATGTTCTTATCATTGTCATTTGTGACAAAAGATTATTTTATCTACGAATAAATGAGTATTTAAATTATCTCTTATTGGATAATATTTGACCGATCATTAATTGAAGTTATTCAATTATCTAACCTGCTTTAACGCCAATTTAACTAATGTTAACGATTAGTTCTTTTTATTAATTTTAATCAATATAATCTGGATCTTTTTTTATTCGGGGGTTCAGACCAGGATTGTAATGACTTCGAATAAATTACGCCCATATCCCTTCTTATTTCAACAACCGTTATTTTTCTTTATAATCTATAAGCTATGGAAATCAGTACCTACGCGTACTGGGAAATAATTTGTCATTGAGAGATCTTAAGCTGGTGCATTAAAGTACAGTAAGTATCGTTTTTAGTGTGAAGTAAGCAATTGCAGTAAGTGTTCTGTATTTTGAATTTTATTGATGTTACAGTGACGTCAATCGTGCGACATTAGTTTGTTAGGGCATTAAATGTTTATCGTTACAATTGGTGCCCATGAGTGTGGCTTTTTTGAGTTCAGTTATTTTAGTGCGTTAGAAATGTAGTCAAACATAATATTGTTGATTCAGTATTGGCACAAGCAACTGTTTAAGTTCTGAACGTTGCGTAAAAAAATGTGGTCATTCGTAGGTGCACGCACACTCAAATAATTACAATTAACTTATGACTCCGTAAAAGCTGGTTAATTTCGAAAATCAATGAATAGATTTGAGGGCAAATTGCATTCGTATAGACATAAAAACATTAAATAAAGAGAAAATCTCAAAAATGTTGTAATTTTAAATAAAAACATTGTTACTCTGTAGCAAGTTACATGCAAAAGGATAATATGTTGAAAATACCATTTCCAAATAAATTTAAATCCTTACTACACCTATTACCCATCCTGTCTACACCTTACTTTGTTATACTTAAGAATGCATTATAAAAACCTGGGAAAAATTTTAACCTGTAAAACAATTTTGATTATATTTCTAGTATCCATGGTTTTGTTCCTGATCAGCTTTTTTAAGCTGCAAATTTTTATTTTAGGCAAACAGTGATTAATTGATAACTGGTCATCTTTATAGAAATATTTGTATACGTAGTGTTTAATTTGTGTTAGGTACTAAATTTTGATTTTAATCAAATATACAATACTGCATTCGCGTACTACGTTTTCAATATTTTAGTTAGTCATATTGATTATTATTTGCAAAAAAAAACTTCTTATCGCAATGGGGTTAAAGAATTGCCGCTAATTGTAAGACAAATCAAACGTAAATTAAAATTTATGCTAAACCTTATTGCAATTAACTAATTAGTAACAATAAAATTTACTTTTTATAACTAAACTTTAAAAAACTTTTTTATCTTATATTAGCGTATTTGCTACAATCGATTCAGGTTTATACGCAAATAAAGTTTTCCTACGTCATCTCTATCATAAATGATACTTTTCCCATTCTTGTTTATTGAGAAATTACTAAATACAGCGTGAAATACAATCTTTTTTTCTATAACCTATATGAAATGTCAGTTGTTAAAAAGATACATTTTTCTCGTTGGGGCTAAAGTACTTGTCGCCCGGATTTACGAGGGAAAAGTAAAATATGTAGTTTAGACCACTAGTATAAAATTCATTTTGCTTTTCTCATGTTGCATGACTATCAAGTTCTTTTCAATATTTTATAGTGGTTATTAGATTTAAAAAAAAATGTTATTTTATACACGGGGAATATTACAGATCTTAGTACTCTGTGTGATCGTCTACCTCCCCTTCGGGTCAGGGCACAAACTTAGAAATACAAAAGTAGCTAACAAACAATTTCAATTATTTTTAGTAAATCAGAAACTTTTTTAGTGTCAAAAGTTATTAGGAATAGTTCCATTAAACGTCCTACAACATATGCTAAAATTACATAGAAGTTATTCTTTTTAACTTCGAAAACGGCTTTTGAAACTGAATAATTAGATCGTTCATTCAACACAACATGAGTACCTAAAATTGTTTATAGATAGCATGCTTGCCAACCTTTAGCTGTAGCCCCTTTATGTTCAAATAGTAGCGACAACGATTAATCTCGTCGGTGGAGCAAAAGCACCAAAACAATGTTGGCCACAATGAATATTACTAGATTTGACATTCCGTCTTACAATAAATCTCAGGTTTAATATCAATCATGCACAAAAATAATCACAACTTAACATTAATTTGATAATGGACATATATGTTCTGTGAAAACGACCATATTAATATGATATATACTACTGTAATTTTTCAACAACTTTTTATTGAGTTTCCACAACACCATGGATGTAGTAATTTCTTCTTTTAGTGGTACATAAATTATTTATAGATGCTTGCTAACTTTTTAGTAGAGTCACTGCATCTAGTCACCTAGGCCAGCTGGCCGATCAGAGTAACGCAAACCGCCGCCATATTGGGGCAGATAAGGGTGATTTTTAATAATGGGCAAATTAAAACCACGTTTTACGAGTTTGACCTATTAGAGGTTTGATCTTTCTGAATAAGAAAAACCTTTTAAAGTAAACGTGGATTTGATTAATTTCAATACAGAACAAATTCGTGGTTCGTTTGCCCCAATATGGCGGCGGTTTGCGGTACTCTGATCCACCAGCTGGCCTAGGTGGCTAGATTCAGTGACTCTACTTTTTCGTAGAATCACTGCATCTAGCTACCTAGGCCAGCTCATCGGATCAATCGTTGTCGCTACTATTTGAAAATAAAAGGGCTATATCTTTAGCTAGAGACCCTTCAATTAGAGTCTGACGAATGCGTTGCCAAGGTGTCCGCCATTTTATATCACAATATTTTTGATATAATATTTTGATTTTGATATCTTAATTATAATGTAATTTTACTGCTAAATATGTATTATATACACAACCCACTGTTTCGTGATTTTTAATTGAGTCAAACACTACATGCGTGCCAACGTTTAGTCGTGTAACTATTTCTGTAAATTTTTCCCAATTTGACCTCCTGGAGGTCAAACGGTTAATTTTTAGGGTTGTGCCCATGGAGACTTTTGACCATAAAGCCACTAGGTACAACATATCAAAAAATCAGCCAATTCCACCGAAATCCAATTTCCATAAGGTTTGTGCGGTATTTTCCCAATTTGACCTCGTGGAGGTCAAACGGTTAATTTTTGAGGGTTGTGCCCATGAAGACTTTTGATCACAAAGCCACCAGCTACAACATATCAAAAATTTAGCCAATTCCACCGAAATCCAAATTTTCATTAGGTTGGGCGTGTCATTTAGATTCGAAAAAATAAAATTTCACAAATTTTTTAAATAGGGTGTCTAGAAATATGTTTTTTTATGTAAGAAATTCAAATCTGGTATTATTTTTTTGATAGGACAACATTTAGCTTGGTAAATCGGTACTTGAAGTAAAGGCATATATTCGTTGCTCTCGGAATACAGGGTTTAATGCTATGAAACATTTATTTTTCTGTAGTATAAAACATACAGTTGCCATGAAACATATATTTTTGACAAAGAACAGCAAAATATAATAACACCATATTAAATATTAAGTGATAAGTTTCATTAAATCTTGTTTTGATTCATTTTTAGACATCAAACGTCGACTTGCTTCTTGACCTCGTATATATCCCTCACGTTTCTCAGCTGTATATACTTTTCCTGCTGCCTCTGTGACTTGCTTGACAATTCTTTCTACAGACTGACCATGACAGGGCCATTTTGGAACTTCCATTGGTTCAGTAATGAACTTCTTGACTTCTGGTATCATCAGTTTGCACGTCAAAGGCGGTTCATATACATTTTCAGACCAGTCTATGAGTTCTAACAAGGAAGCAGCATCTGGATTAATAGAAGGAGTTTTTCTGGGACGTACAGAAAGATCTCCCAGAGCATCACCATTTTCACTTCTTAAATCAACAATCTTCTGCACACCAACTTTCCTCTCATTACTGTCACTGGAACACAAGAGTGTCTGGATGATCATTTCGCTGAATGCATACCAAGCTGAACGCTGGATGGTTGGCAAAATAGCATCCACTACAGCTTTCTTTTGGAGTTTGAGGAGCTGAAGCTGGAACAACACATGACGTGGACCTTCCACCCAAGAATGTTTTACTTTTATCTGGAACCAGCAGGGAAAGTACATGCCAACAATGTACTCTACTATCAGTTGTAAATTTTTCACGGTTTTGCCCTTAAAACCATGTTTTGAAACCCATATACGGCAAATCCTGTTAGCTGTTGTTAACCATCTTGAGTGACTAACTGGACCAATTTCAAGAAGGGTAAGATCTCTGGGAAGTTCTCCTGTCCGTATGGCCTGCGTAATTCTGTAACCATATGCTTGATCTGTTGATAAATCATTGATGACACTGTCACTAAGAGGAATCAAAGGCTCTCCAATTGAGACTTTAGTGAATGAAGGATCAATTTCCAATTCTGTGGCATTATCTAGCATCTTGCCAATTTCACCAGTCCATCTGTTGTTTGATAAGGTCTTCCCATCTAGTGTCGTGATCAAGTGTCGCAGGGGTAACTCATTTGTATGAAGAGCACAGATTAACCAGTTCAGCTTGCGGCCAAGCTTACCTTCGACGAATTGCATGATACCACCATTCCAACCAGTGTTTACATTGGTGGAATCACCCCCAATGGCTTGTAGAGTTTTATCAATGCCCTTCTTCTTCATGAAATCCACTAGATTATCAGCAATAACTTCAGCAGATTTTCTTGTGGTGGAATCTTTCTCTGGAGTGAAGTGGTGCAGATACCTTCCACCAGGTTCACTGCATACAGAATAATGTTCTTCTTTGATGATGCTAGGAAAACACCGATCTGAAATGTCAGCTGTCAGCATAACTTTAGTTGTGTCTTGACGGCCATCAAAGAAGATGCAGTCAATTTCGTTCTTCTTACAAAGTTCATCAAATTCTTGATCCAGTGACTTCATAAGTTTTTCTTGCGCCCTCTTTACTTTACTGTGATCCACTACAAATGTCTTGTCTTGAGCAGTGACTAAGCCAGCATCTATAAAAGCAGCAGTGGTAATTGCAGCTGTGGCACGCAGGCCAACACCATACCTGATGCTCTGCATAGCAACATTGCGTATTTCCATTGTGTTGTGTTGTTTCTTTTCATTTAAGCCAGATGTACTTGGCAATTCTGACATTCCATAACTTTCATCGTTTGCATCTTCAGGATCAGTCATTTCTTCTTCATCATCAGTGAAGATAATTGCTTCATTTGATGACACTGAAACAAATGAAACATCTAGCTTACTCCTCTCTTTATGTTCAGAAAGTCTTTTCCTCTCATCTTCTTGTCGTTTCTGCTTTTTGAGTTGTCTCTTATGTTCAGGTAAATCTGGTAGACCAATTTGGTGTGGTCCAATAGAACCAGTCTTCTCTCTCTGACCCTTAATGAAAGGAAGTTCATTCACAGGGATCTTCATATCTTTAAGACATGTACATTGAGTATGAGCTTCCTTTTTGCAGTCGACAGAACAACCTGCTTCGCTACAAAGCACAATTTTGCACTGACAGTTAAGGATGTCTAAAAGCTTGTCAAGTTTTAAGGTGAAAGCCTCTTTGGCTTTCAGTTTTTCCCTACCAAGCGATATATTCTTAGCCTGTTCCCAGCTGTCTTGAATCTTCTTTAATACTGTAATTTTTGAATTTATAACTGGGACCACAAAAGCACTATTAGCACGTTCCCACTTCTCAATCACTTTGGGATAAATGTCCTTTGCAAGACTGCTTGATGGATAATTTCTAACATCCTCGACACTTTGTTCTCGTAGCAATAATCCATATCTAAGAACATCTCGCAGAGTTGGTAGTTCAGAAGGCAAGAGGTCTCGACCACTTCCAATGAAATTGCTCATATGAGTGGATGTTCCTTGTCTAGTTTTTCTTTTGGAAGCCATTTTAACACTCACAACACAGATTTGAATGCAGTATCACTAATGAATTTTTACCTGAAAGTCAGAAAAATCAATTTTTAGATAAGTTTACATACATATTACCGTAAAAAGCATAAAATATGAAAAATAACATATAGGTTAATCGGAAGTTATAGGTTAATTGCGTAAAATAACATATAGGTTATAGGTTAAGCAAAACCAAATTATAGAAATTTACCAAAAATATTTTTGAAAATTTCCATTTAGGTTGCAACTTTTTAGCACCCCTAATTTTTGAATTTTGCTAGTCAGAAAATTTGACACGCCCTATTGGTGCGGGGTCCTTTAAAATTGCATTAACGTCATGACTAGAAATTCAGCTGCTTCGGTGGAAGGTTCGAGTACCGCCGGATACATCTGAATCATTTTGGAGAGAAATTACAAATTATTGAGAAAGGCATTTTAAAACCAGAATTTTCAAACTTAACAACAAAGTTTAAAACCTGCACCGGTATTTTGCTAAAAAAAGACCGGAAAATCGAGTTGCATTATAAATACATAGTAGTTTTTTTAAAATAAAGAATAATAGTCAACAAATTCCATAAGTATAAAGTGTAAAAGTTCTTCTTTGAAAATCTTTTAAGTTTAATAATTATAACACTGTTTCTTATTGTACCTAGCAGAGGCGGATCCAGAGAATTATTTTGAGGGGGAAATTTTTGGAAAAATAATTGTTTTAATGAATAATAATTAAACAAACATTATTTGTTTCTATTCTATGTACACTTATTTTTAAATTGGGGGGTATTTCCCCCATTCCCCCCTGAATCCGCGCCTGTACCTAGGTATATTAAAATTAAAATCGTGATTGCTTCCCTAGCCTAAATTCTCACCGCACGCTACTGATTGAATCAAAGTTCCGATCTCAGTTACTGTTACTTAGATGCTGCTTGGTTATTACCTTGTCTAGATTGTCTCTTTGAACATTATCTAATAATAAACGAACCTTATTATCTATATTAATTTGTGGTGATAACGAAAAATTGAAAAACATACTGATTACTGCTAAATATAAAATGATCATTTTGATAGAATCTAATATAATATAGAGATTGTTGAATTTACATAAAACATTAATTAAATTTCTATGAAAAAGTAATATCCTGGTCAGAATTATTTACGAATACTTTTCTTTAGAACTAGGTGTAATGAACTGGTAGTTGATAATTGCGCAAAACATTTCTTCAGATATTAAGGTTGTTTATAAGACGGATCACTTCAATTTGACCTCAAGGAGTACGGAATAGATAACATTTAACATAATCCGTTGCAATTAATCTTTTTAAAGCGGTCATTCCCTCATTTATTAGATTTATTAGTTTGGTTCTTAATTTGGGATAAAGATTTTCACTTTATTTAAATAATTACAACATAACAATTGTTTTGTTACACAGTGGCTTCTTCAGATGTAAAACATAAACTGAACTAACTTACTGGGTAAAAGCTACACTTTTTGGTAATAATAGAACTTGTCATAAACATTGTTCTACTTGGACGTGCTGAAATGTTGCTTCTGAACATCTGTTATCGGCAAAAATACACACTATAAAGATTTTTTTAATAATAATATTTAGTGTGTCTGATATACAATAATCCATTCGGAAGACAGCTAGTTGGAAGGCTCTGAAGGCATACAAAACTTGTAGCTGAGACAATATCCACAGCTATTCATAGTCCACTTACTAGCGCATTCTCGATGGTTACCGGAAACCATCCATCCCTATATACACCTATATTTTACATCTGGAATCACGCATCAGCTACACAAAATTGGGGACCCTTCGAACCCACAGAACTACAGACCAATTGCAAGCTTGTCTGCATCCTACAAACTGCTTACAGTGATAAATACTAGAGTTCCTAAATATAAACTGAGTCTGTATTATTTACAATTAAGTCACGCATGACAAATTTCTCTAGTGGCATTTCATATTTTGAAACAATTTATTAGAAGGCTGGTAGGTAATCATGAAAAATAAACTAAACTGTTTCAGACAGCTTAGTTTTGGTCTAGAAAGAGATAGATTTTGACATCCATGTCTTAACTCTAAAATAACACAGTTAAAGTTTTCATTCAGGAACTCTAACTAATACTACCTATCACAAGTAACACAAAATATTGGTGCAATATTGGCTAGAAGTTGCGGAACAATGTTACTAATAAATATTGGCCTAATATAGAAATGCGAACATTTGCAATAAACATTGTATTAATACAATGGTAACAGCAAACTTAATATCACTAAGTTTGAGGATCATAAGTTTGCGCTTACTATTATATAAATAAAAATGTTTATTGGGTCTGTTTTATTGGTACAATATTGATTTTTTTATTGCTCAATAATATTATGCTATATTGGGGCAATGGTGATTGTGAATAATTCTCAATTATATTCTGTATTATTTGTACAATGTTCATTTTAAATAGTTCTTCATAGTGGTATTTTCACTGTCGGGGTGAACGGTTGGTAAACGGACAAGCAGTTGTTGGAGATATCACGGAATCACTAGTATCCGAGACTAAACCCAGGATGACAGAGAACTGGACAGTCACTACAGGTGTCCGGGAGCATTAGTATCTGAGACTAGCTAGTGGGCAGACCACACGACGTGCACCCCTAGAACTGGCTGTTGTCTACCCAATCCTAGGTTTGTCTGGGCAACGGATGACACAACAAGTGAGGTAGAATTACATGCAAGTGTTTCTCGGTGATGACTCAAAAACGTTGAGGGGGAAACTCTGCTAACATGAGGGTTTAGAATGGGTGGATTTGATTCTTACCTGACGGTAGAGTCTGATGGATATGGATATGGCGCTAGTAACCCGCTGTCTGACCTAGTCGAATGGAGGAGAATTAAATTGAGGTTTATCCCGGTCAGGGAGTGCGCTCGCTGACCTTCGGGAAACTGCATGCCACTAGGTAATGTTTCGGAGATAACAGTACGGGGGTCAGGTTTTGGCTGTGCAGTTCCATTCGTCTGATCCTCAGAAAACGTCTAGAGTACTACGCTTAAGGGGCATTGATGTGAATATATAGCCTCTCACGTTCGAGACAACTTCACCCTAATGGATACATACTGGGATTCTAGTGAAGTCCCACGTAGTAAAAGTAGTCCTAATTCTGGACGAGGGGTTAGTATTTTAAGATATACTCCACGGGTGAGCATGTTTATAGCTTCTGTACTAGCCTGGAGAGCTAGTAGAGGGTTGATAAGTAACCTCGCTCCAAGCAGTGAGTTATTGGTAGCAATTGCTTTGCAAATGCGGGCTGATTGAGCGTATCTCAATTACTTGGAAGGAACGTGGAGATTATTTTTGAGTGAATTGAATACTGAATACCATTGCAACGTTAAACAATGCTGTTGATACTTTTAATTTGCGCCATTCCTTTATGTAGCAATTTTAGACTTATTTCTGTTTATAAGTATCCGCTTGACTTTCGTAGGGCAAAGAAGTGTTGCCAATCGCTCCACGCCGCGAGAAATGCCAACAAGTGAAGAAGGCCAACGTGAGTTTGTAATATCAAAACAGAGCACGGGCTGCAGGCCCAATCGCGGTAAAAAATGTAGGAGCAACCTACGCCCACTAATATTCCAGCGACGTACTATGATCTTAACATACAAATGCAAATAGACCAACAACAACTTAACCAATTAAATCAAACACAACAAATCTCTCTACAATAGATAAGTTACAACAACTTGCCACAATTAATGCCTCAGCAGCAAATAAGTTACAATGCTGCACCCCTTGCAATGCCATTCCAAAATACAAGTTATAATAATCACAAGTTATATCGCAATTGCAACAACCACTAACCACAAACACCATTCAACAATATCAAACAGAATATCTCCAGCTAAAACCACAGGAATGGAAAAGAGTAGAATATAAAAAGAGACAGAGAACTAGCCCTGAAGACAAACAAAACAAAGCGCCAGTCATTTATCAGTGAACATTGGCTAAGTAAACACATACCCCCAAAAACACCTATAACTCCCTGGAGGAAGAAACAAGTAAAGAAGAAAACGAAAAAGAGGAAGGAAAAATAGCAAATAAAGAGGTAGAACTTATAATATCGCCTCCGATTTTCGTGAACGGAGTTGAAAATATCACCCTGTTGCGTGAAATGCTTGATAAAATAGCCCCGAAGGGATATACCTTAACAACAAGCAAGTGAAGATACAGCCTGAAAGCTCAACAAAATACCTATCTATTATCGAAGAGCCGAAAAAGAAGAATACGCAATGCTACACGTACCAAATGAAAGAAAAAAGGAACTTCAAAGTAGTATTGAAGGGCATGTACCCGACAATAGACATAAAATAGTTAACAGTAGAAATAAAAAAGATAATCATAAAGTAATGAGAATAAGTAACATACTTAGAACAAAAACAGAAAATGAAAATGGAAAAACCACTAAAACACCAACCTCATCGTTCTTTGTAGAATTAGAACAAAGGGAGAACAATAAAGAAATATATAAAATCAAATACCTTTTACATATGATGGTTTCCTTTGAACAACCATATACAAAAAGAGACATCGCACAATGTACAATATGTCAGAAGCACGGACATACAAAGAACTACTGTTACAGAAACCCAAAATGTGTAAAATGCGCAGGGGATCACTTAACTGAGCAATGCACGTGGAAAGAGAAAAGGAAAGAAGTAAAATGCTGTAACCGTGAAGGTAATCACCCAGCAAGCTATAAAGGTTGCATCATACGCAAACAGCTACAACAGATGCTATACCCCACGTTGCGAGAAAAAACAAACACGCAACAAAATATTCAAACAAACACAGACAAGAACACAAACGAACTACAGACAACCATACATTTCTTATGCACAAACGGCGAATGGGAAACAACAACAACAACAACAAATGGCTAACATCCAACAAAAGATGCCTCAAGTAGTAACCCAACAATATAGTGTGTAACAGGGCTTTTTTATTACTCTAAAATACCAAATACTAATTTAAAAGTCCTACGATAGACTGTCACTGTAATCTTAATAAAAAGCTCAAATCACTAAATACTTACTGTACTAGGCTGAGATCTCTAATTATGCAAATTTAAATTCAGGTGTGGGTGTTAACCCCAAAAGCTTCTAATTAATTAATGGAGACAGGAACAAATAAAAACATGTTGAGCGCCACCAAACTGATGATAATCATTTTGTTTACTTTTATTTATTTTTCATTTTAGGAGGCGATAAGTCATCAGTTTGGGAATGACATCTCATTTAAATTTGACGTTAAATTAATTAAACATTTATCAAACAATAAAAAATCTTAATTGACAAAAAACAACAGCGGTTCGTTGAGCCTCTATCAATCAATAAATAAATTTGAAATCTGTATGTATTAAAACATAAAAGGAAAACAAAAAAAAGGAAATACAAAAAACATCAAAATAAAAAAGTTATTATTCTTAGAAGTTGATTAATTTCGGGATCTCAAATAAATTTTGCATAAAAACTTAATTAAAAAAAAATCAATACTTTAGAACATTTTCATTAGTCTAACAAAGTTCAAAAATGCCATGCACAAATAACTTCAAACACAATACTCTATAAAAACAATAATGATCTTACACAAAAAAAAACACAATACGAAACTGCAGACCTGGAAGTTGAGGGAATACATTATTATTTTAAATTCTGAACCATTTTATCTTAACGAGATTCGGAATAAATTCTTAATGAATGGTAACGATACTTTAATTCTGCATACTTGAAGGCTGCTTAACAAATCTTTAGTCTTTAATACGGAATTATACTTAATTTTCCAAACAACGAAATCGGTACGATATAACATCAAACTTAAATTGAGGCATAAACGGTAGTACGGAGTCGAAATTTGAATTGTGAATTTGATCGATTTCACTAATTTCGAACTAAATAATAATAAGGGCATATATTCACCGTAACGACCCTTTTAGAATAATCTCGGGACGCAAAGCGCCCGGAGAAGCTTCGAGGCACAAGCCTCTTTAATGGTTCTCTTCGACCGTCTTAAAACTAAAACTAAACTAAGGGATCTGAATGTTTATATCATCACAATTAAACTTAAGCGAGGACTTTTTAAACTAACCTATAGCGAAATAGCTTGACTTTCTAATCCAATCAGGAACAAGCATTCAAAAAGCTTCCAGAGAATTCTATGTATTTTTTTAGGGACTTCACCGCAACTAAAATTTGCTAACCGAAAAGAACTCGATATCCACACATGGCCTCAATGTATTTTTTTATACGTCTGCACTCGGGAGAATTTATGCAAATAGCACGTTCAGAAACTAATAAATTTTAACTAAATGCCTTTTTGAGATTTTATTCCTTTGTTAAAAGGGTGATACTATTGCTGAATTTTTAACAAATATAATATTATCTGAATCCTTACTAGGAAAAACAATCCGCAACCGTGAGAACACTTTATTTAGTTCGAAATACTGTCTGCATTTTTAAGCCAACTGAAATATTTTAAACTGAACAGGATCGTACTCAGCTTCCTTTATTATTTATGCATATAAAATTGCATTTACACTAGAACGAAGATTTCTGTCCATTACAAATGATAGACTAAGTTGTGTAGAAAATATAGTAACCAAGTTAAGAGAGAATCTAGACTCCGTGCTAAATATCATCACAGCTCTCCTAGCTAGGCCAACTAATAGTTAATTTAATAAAAATCGGAATCTGGAACGCTAACGGATTGGCGCAGAGGAGTCAAGAACTCAAACTATTTCTAACTAGTCATGACATAGATAATGCTAATTTCAGAGACGCATTTTACGAAGAAGAGTCATCTCAAATTTCCCAAATACTCCTTTTACGATACACAACACCCAGACGGTGCAGCACATGGAGGTACAGCATTATTTATTAAAACAGCATTAAAACATCATATAAATAAAAACTACGAGCAAGACTACCTACAAGCAACGTTCAAAGCGTATGTTCAAATTATTTTTTTCTAAGGGTTTCTAAGAAAAGTTTATTGCTTTGCGAACAAATTTCCAATGACAGGTTTTTTTGATAGAGTTATTACGCTATAGTCTATATATGTATGAATACATAATACCGTTATAATACCATGACACTAGGGTGCAGATACAATAGTTATTTATGTATTAAGGGCGTAAAGAGTTTTTTATGGCCGGAAGCGGAAGCGGAAAACGCTGTAGTGCCATAAAAGCAAGTTACGCCAGCTATACATACACTATTTTATGCACAGATTAAGTTTTTATCTTAAATCTCAAATTGTGTAAAAAAACATAATTAAATGAGTACGTAGGTACATCAAAAGCCGCTGTGCTTACACTTCAAGTTACGTTACTATAGTGAATATTCCAAAATATTTAGTTTCAGCTTATTTTCTGTTATTGTTGATAAGTTGACAAATTATATTATGAACAAATTAAGTTTTACAGGAAATAGCTCTGATATTTAAGTGGCATTTTTTTATTGCCCGTCGGACCATAAAGAGACTTGTGGGTCGTAAAGAGACGTTTATGTTTAGATAAGTATAGCAATAATAGTCTAATTATTATGTATCTATGCATAAACTTCAAAATATAAAAAATAAACCGAAAACACTTCCACACAAATACGGTCAACACAAAATAAATTTCCAGGTTTTCATATAGTTTTCTATACCTTTTTGGTAAGAAGATCATGAATCTGTTATTGATTTTTGGGTCAGGTCAAATACTGTTATTTCGATATCATTCACGTGTCATGCAGCCAACACATACATGGCTCATGAGTCGTAACGTATCGAGTCGTACCTTACGAATGCAAAACACCAATAGAAGAATAGCATGCATACAACACATGAACAGGATTGATAGTTTTGATCTTTTGATGCTTCCCGGTTCTACAGTTTTTTTTTTGTTTTAGTGCTTGATATTGTAGTGATTTAGCATGCCTTGATTTAATATCCAAAGTAATAAATGTAAACAGAGTCAGATATGAATTCATAAATAAGTTAGCCACACATTAATTCATTCTCTCCTCTCCAACATTTCTCTAAATTTGGCTATTATTTGTATAGTGTTTGACTAGGCTATTATATAATAAGTAGGGTACCCCAACTCGACCTAACGATATAAATAACGGGCGTGGTAACTATAACTCTCTCGTTCATCTGGACTGGTCTAGTGCTCTCAGCTCAGGCGCGGTCGCATCCCAAGATTTGGGGGGGGGTCATCTTGGTTTAAATACATTTTTAAGGGCCGACTTTATCAATAAACCGAGTAAAGCATATAGGAATATTTTTAATAAAACAAGATTAGTTAACGGAAACCTCAATCTTAATCACAAACTAAAAGGAAGCCTTCTACTGGTTTTAGAAAATCAGTCGATTATTTTCGAGACATCGGGGGTTATCTCGGGATCTATATTTAAAAGGGCTAAGCCCGTCAATCTCTCTTCTGACATATTCGCTCTTAGGCGACGTAAAGTGGAAAATGTCATTTCTGCAGTAGCGGTGCTTATGGGGAGAGTTGCCAAAATTTTAACTAAAATATTTATATTTGGATAGAGGTCACTATCACGGGCTTCAATTGCAGAAGGCACACAACTGGGCACCTTCGAACTACTTTCTGAGAGCATCCGCTTCCACTTCAAAACCCATAACTGATATTCTGTTACGACAGTGGAAGCAGGAACCCCCAGAAAATGAATACAAAATTCTGCAGCTTTTTTCACATTAAGAAGGTCCTCTTCAGTGTATTCGGATTTTGGCATACAAATGCCTAAGCCAAAAAGGTTCAAAGTGTCTGTAGAAGTCTTTTAGATAAGTCGACATTTCCACATCGTGCCACATTTCCCGCAGTTTGCAGTTTCTAAAATATTTGAAGTAGAGTGAGTTGTAAGTTATTACGAATGTTTTGGTTTTTAATTGCTGAGGTTTAAGAAGAAATATGTGTCAATGATTTATTTTGGGGGGTCATGACCCTTGTGACCCCCCTCTAGGACCGCGCCTGTCTCAGCTCTTTGTGATCAGTGGTTTCTGATTAAGTCTGAATTCATGACGGAGCGATTACCCATACCTATCTATCTGGTAAACGTTAGAACTCGCATATTCTTAACTACTGGGTAATGATCTCTGTAACCAGGTAATAAGCTGCGGCGTTGCCGGTTCTCATTACCGAAGAATAAAAATTGCACCAAAACGAATTTTATAACCACCAGGTAATAATTCTGTTACCTGGTTAACGCTAAATCTCGCCTATTCTTAACAATACGTAACCAGTTAACTGTAACCAGGTAATACATATTTGTTACCTGGTAAACGTAAAAGTTTGCCTACTCGTCTCGTGCATTTAAAAACGAGTTTTATTTGAAAACAAATTGGAATATAACTCAAATTTGACCAGACCTGAAAAACCCATAGCAGATTCAAAGCTGTACAGCAGCTATTCTACTCCAGTTCTAAACCCAGATTTTTGATCAGGTAATAAACCGTTCAGTCTATATAAAACAATATCATCATGTTTTGTTGGTATCCCTAAATTAACAAAAAGTGCAGTATGGTAAACATCCTCATCTACTAGGGGCGCATTATAATGTAAGACTTCACATTGAAATTCCAGAAAACAATTATATACATAGTTAAATATATTGTTTTATATCAAAAAATTCTGCACATTTATTTATGACAGAAGTTTTCCTATCATTAACGTTATTAACAACATAGTGTGAAATATTAAAATCAGCAAAAATTACAATGTGACTCCCTAGTTCAAATTGAAGTAGTTCAAACTCAAAGGCCTCAAGAAATAACTTAAGATCCTCTAAACTGACAGTCGATAGAATGTAAATAGATTACAAAGATGAACAGAAATATAAACTTAATCTGACATTTACAGCAGATAAGATCAATTGTAGGAATACATGTTGAGAAATACGGTAAATCAATTCTTTCGGATTTCAGATTACTTCTCTAAGCTAAGGTATTTCTCCTCCAGTTGTACAGTCTGTTATTTGTAATTTTCTATCACATGTGTACACGTCATATTCATTTGGAAATATTCAGGTTGTGAAATATTTAGCTGCATAAAACTGCGAACTTTGCTATTTAGTCCCTAAACGTTTTAATAATAACAACTTAAATTGTGGATGTTATTGGATCTTACCAGTTTAAAGTTCTACGTTGAGTACTAGCAGTTGGCAGTATTTTCGGTACATTGTTTATATATTTTATGGTTTTATTTGCGTCTCCACTTTCTATTAGTTGTCTAATGTAGGCCACTCGCGGTCGTTCCCGACCACATCCCCGACGTGGTCCGCGATGTGGTCGGGGATGTGGTCCTGAGAATGCCAGAAATGTTTACATTTACTTTAATTTATTGCATAAACAACTTCACTGTCGAGCTGTTTGTATATAATAAAATTCTAAGTGTCATATTTCTTTAAAACATCAAAATGAAAGAAAGCATTATTGAGGTTGTAATAAAATGTGTACTGAATCTCTTTCTTTAATTAGAAGTACTTTGAAATAGCTTATGCAATTAACAAAACTTTTCATAAGTGTAATAACCTTGACATCATCCATAGGTATTACTACAAATCAAACCTTTATTATGAAATCAGAATAAATATTTTGTCACATTTGTAGAGACCGTTTAATAAATTCAACCAAATTTGATGTAACTGATTCTTAATTTTACAAATCATGTTTACAATATGAGTCATAACCTCATAAACCTTGGAGGATAATTACAATCTGTACTACTAATTGTCACCTGAACACTTGAAGCCATCTAATTTCTTGTATAATAGGAAATAAATATTGAGAATTTTATACTTTTTGAAAAATTAATTTTATTTATGTATAATATTTTATAAATGTTGAAACTACAGTATTATTTAGGCAACTTAAATGTTCATCAGTTTTTCATTCGGTGAATCAGTTTATATCAAATTCTGTTCAATTTATTAAACGGCCGTATTTAATAGATGTGACAAAATGTTTATTTTACCAGAATAAAGTATTTACTTACTATATTTTATACAAATGACTTATTATTTTGATTTGATACTTGATATCCGCTATTTAAAATATGTGATGGGAAAAGGAGTTATATGGGTTACTTCCGTAAGGTCCCTTTTCGTGTAAACACACTCATATGTTAATAACTTCCGTTCTCATTTTTATTAGAATTTACACATCAAGACGACCAAATGATATATAATTTGTCCGTTGACCACTTCGATACCAAAATCAGCAGATTTTTACCATTGTTCTTTTATGGAAAATCCCTTATAGGAAATCATTGTCCACCGTTTGCACACTAGAACTCAGAATCCTAAATCGTTAATTATATCCATTTTTAAACTAAATTAAGAAGAAACTAGAGTTTTCGTTTCGTAATAAAGGGTTGTTTGTAATTCCACCGATGGATGATGTAAAGGTTATTATGCTTATGAAAAGTTTTGTTATTGCATAAGCTATTTCAAAATACTTCTAAAAGAAAGAGATTCAGTACACATTTTATTACAACCACAATAATGCTTTCTTTCATTTTGATGTTTTAAAGAAATATGACACAGACAATTTTATTATATAGAAACAGTTCGACAGCGAAGATGTTTATGCAATAAATTAAAGTAAATGTAAACATTTCTGGCATTCTCAGGACCACATTCCCGACCACGTCGAGGATGTGGTCGGGGACGACCGTGAGTGGCCTTCATAAGTTCATAAAGCGATTTCTTTAAATAGTCTCTTTATTTAGGAATTTGATCACGGTAAACTTTTATATCTGACTAATTTCTTTCCTTGTATTTTTGGATTTGATTTACTTCATGCGAACATTTCAACACAACTTTAATTGGTCGTTTTTTAATATTTACCGGTTTACCAAGTCTGTAAGATTTTATATTAGCAACATCACTATTACCAATACGTATAATGATTCGATGAATTGTTTCACAGCGTTTTCATCTTCAGCACACCGTCCTTGCACTTCTCCATTTTCTGCTTCATTTGAGGTTTATTAATATTTTTTCATGTGTATGTCCGTTCGTGAGTTTCTGCTTGTATTTCCTCTGATGATCAATTTTGATTTACGTAATTTGTGTGAGAAGTTCATTAATTTTAGCGACTAGTGATGCAAACTTATCAATGGTGTTGGCTAACTGATCCTCCTGTATTTGTAATTCTTTTATATCGGCTAATATTTATCTTTCACTTCAGCTCGCACATGCATCCACTAGCGCATGTTGAACTAATCATTAGGCTACTCTGGATAGTGGTATATGTAGCATAATTATCAGCAAGTCTAGGCAAATCAGTCTAGGATCAGCAGAAACATTCCTCATCATTTATCAATAGGCAGCTTCACCTGAAGAAGATAAAAAAAGTATATTTAATTCTATTTAAGTCTTATTTGTGGTTTGTACGTTTATTTGCAAGCCATTTGTGATTTGACACAAGTAGGTATGGCGTGACTTGAGTCCACTCCCACCCTTCCTACTTTTAGCCACGCCCCTTCTCCCTTCTGTTAGCTCCTCCCCTTCGCTCTGATTGGTCGACGCCATCTTGGATGACACGCCTACTGCTCTCTGATTGGTCAATTAAGTCACCCTTACTGCTCTCTGATTGGTCAATTAAATCACCCCCTATAGCTCTCTGATTGGTCAATTAAAAATAAGAGCGTTGTCCGGATTATTGATTGAGTTGATCGGCATCGCCCCTATAGCTCTCTGATTGGTCAATTAAAAATAAGGGCGTTGTCCTGATTATTGATTGAGTTGATCGTCCAATAGAAACCTTTTAGCAGATATTGATTAAAAATAATAATTGAATAGGAAGCACTGAGGGGTCCACAATATTGATTTTCGCCTACGGCTTTGTGATTGGACGGTCGTCATTTTTTCCTAGCTGCTGTCACGTCCCTACGATTACGGAATACTGTATTACCGATAACGTACTTACTGCTGATAGATTGCGTCCTTTGTAAAAGGAATCTGTATTACCGATTACGTACTGCTGCACTGTTAACAGAGGGCGTTTTGTGCTAATTGTAAAAGGAATCAGTAGTAGCGACAGTAATGGATATTATTGATTAGATGAAAAGCAAGCAATTAATATTCATAGAGGTAGAAAAACCTCGATTTACATATAAACAACAAACCCTCTATCGAAAAAACGTGGTCACCAGCGTCATCATCATCCACTCAATGAAAGATAAAATCTATGTTAACTTATTAACGCAGTTAGATCAAAACATTCGAGCTAAAATGAAAATATATTTTATCATCTATATTATAGTAGTATTACTTTATGCATCTTTGCAACTATAATAATAATAATAATAAGCGTATATTCAAAGCATGAAATATTCTTGTTTGAAATTGAGATATTGATTTTTGCAAATGAATAAAAGGATGTGAAATGAACCGTGATTGGGGTGTTGATTAAATTACTACAAGAGTACGATTTGTCTGGATATTGATTTTTTGAATGAAAGGGGGAGTTAGGGTAGATATGTATAACGTCAAATTAAATAAAAAATAGTGTTTTATAGAGTGTTAAAGGAAGGAAGGAAGTAATAGTAATAGTAATTGATATTATTGATTCGATGAAAAAGCAAGCAATTAATATTCGTAGGGGTAGTGGAATAATAATACTATGAGTGTTTTAGACGGATGAATCATTCGTTCGTTCCTTATAATTCTGTCAGCTCTAAACGAATAAAGAAGTGATAACATGTCATAACCTGTGTTTGGATCACTCTCTAATCTAGTGACTTTTTGTCTCGTTAGGTGGTACGGAACCAGCAGATATTGATTATTCGCTGCTGCTCTCTGATTGGTCAATTAAAAATAAGGAAGTTGTCCGGGTTATTGATTGAGTTGATCGTCCAATAGAAACCTACTAGCCGGTATTGATTAAACATAATAATAATAATTGGATGGAAGCACTGAGGGGTCCACAATATTGATTTTCCCTACTTGTAACACCCCTACTATGCGTCCTTTGTAAAAGGAATCTGTATTACCGATTACGTACTATACTGTTAACAGAAGGCGTATTTGTGCCAATTGTAGAAGGAATCAGTAGTAGTAGAAGTAGCAATGAATATTATTGATTCGATGAAAGCAAGCAATTAATATTCATAGCGGTAGCAAAACCTCGATTTACATATCAACAGCAATAGCAATACTAAATAAAGACGTAAGACAATATTAATACTTATCTGAATTATTTTTTCTCCTCACATGTTTTATGACCTAATAATAATAATAATGATAATAATAATAATAATAATAAAACTCGATAAATAATTTTTTATTGGTTTTATTTCATACTTTTACTTAATATAAATTACATATGCATGAGATTATATGAGTATATCATTTTATAAACTAACTTAAATCAACTTATATGCTAACAGTTTTTCTTTTACTTAAAATAAACTACACACACAGAGACACATACACATTAAACTATATGAGTATACCATTGTCTAAATTACTTAGATTAACTTTAACTTAGTAATATAGAAGTATAATCCTTTTACTAAATATAACTTACATATGCATGAAACTATATGAGAGTATATCATTTATAAATGAACTTAGATGTTATGTGAGAACATCTTCAGCCTTTATCCAGGACTTTTCGTTTAAACCAAGCCATTTGACGTAAATGTCACCATTGCTGTGGTGTTTAAGTACTTTTTCAACTAAGTAAACGTCTGGCTGTTTGGTTTTCTGCAACTCGAACTCGTAGAAAGCTCCTCGAACAGCAACCCCATGAAGATCTTCCAGCAGATATGTGACAGGTTTTGTAAATTGAACTTTAACTATTTTGAATAATTTAGTTGACCAGTTGGGCGTGTATCCCTTAGAAAAGGCCCCTTTGAACTTACTAATACGTACGAGGTCATTCAAGTCTAGTTTACGTTTACTTCCTGTCGCGACATCAGCTTTTACATTAGTGTCATAAACGGCTAGTTGAGTCGTAGGTGTAACAGTAGCAGGAGCTCGGCCTATCGTTCTATGTCTGGTGTTGTTATAGCTGTCAACTACCCTCTGTAATATATCTATCCATTTAAATGATCCACGGTAGCTAAACTCTTTATACAGTTTTTGCTTAATTGTACGGATAACGCGTTCAACTATTGAAGCCTTAATTACGGAATATGTAGAGTAATGATTTATACTGTGTTCTTTCATTAATCGTTTAAAATGTTTATTGTAAAACTCTTTCCCGAGATCCGTCTGAAGATTCTTAGGTATGACTGCATTAGCACTCTTGAAGATGCTGCGGACCTGCTTTGTCACCTCTTCTCCGGATTTAGTTTTCAACGGTCGTGCATACAGATATTTTGAATAACAGTTTATCATCAGCAGTATGTAACGATACCCCTTATTTACTTTAGCATAGGGCATAAACTCGGCTAAGTCAGCCTGGAACAAATCCTGGAAATTTTTTATTATAGTGCGACGTCTTTGAAAGTTTTTTCTAGCAGCCCTATGTATTTCATCAACAACGGTTTGTTTAGCATTCATCATCATAATCATAGAGTAATACAATTAATCTCAACGACGCTGAGAGAGCAACGTCTCAAATAATTATATTAGCAGCAGCCGTGTTTGATGAATACTGAATAATGTTAAAAGCAATATATCATTATATACTCGAAATATTTTATTCTATGATGCCTTCCTCCTTAAGTTCACTTATAATTGATATTATTTCGTTTTCATTCTGCGGGCTACTGTTGCCGGCACTCTTTACAGCATATAACAAACGAAGCCTGTAGACTAGCTCGTTAGCCTTATTCCAGTAGACGTATTCGACTTTGCAATCGCTTAATTTTTTAAAATTTGACGACGATGATGATAGTCTAATACCTAAACCTTATTCTGGATAAGTTCGGCTTAATTATATAGTCATACTTCCAATGTTTAACAGCTGTTAGTTTACCATGTGGTCTATAGGATTTCTTATGCGCGTTAGTAAGGGCTACTATCTGCATATAATTATTGATATCAGCTTGCGATGGTATAGACTCTAATTCTCTAAACGTGAGTAAGTCAAACAGACCGGGTGTTGCTTCGAAAACGTTGTTTTTAATTATGATGTTTGTATCACGCATAGTCACAGGGGAAGATGCAAATGTCCACGCGTCTCGATCAATTTTATATCTAATACCGAATCTAGTTCTATCGATATTTTTGTTTCCGACAGCGTTAGCTATTAACATACAGTAATGAGTAGAGAGATCATGAGTTTTATTAGATTCTTCTTCTTCTTCTTCTTCTTCTTCTTCTTCTTCTTCTTCTTCATCTGCTTCCGATGATGATGATGATGATGCTGATGCAGCAGGTTGTTTTTTAACTTTCAACAGGGGAGACTAGCAGTAGTAGCAGTAGCAGCAGATGGTTGTGTTTTGACTTTCAATAGAGGTACGTTAGTAATGTTTACTGATTTAGCAATGGTTTCCAACGGCGATATAACTGGATTGTGCGTGACGCGATACATACGTTCTGCTTCTGCTCTATCACGACGAAAGTATGCAAATTTCTTACGTATAGCGTTACCAGCGTGTATTATTTTACGCTTTAAACTCAGATCATACGTGTTGGACATGTCGGCGATGCAGAGACTACTAAACGACTCGACTCTAATTATAAACTTATATATGAATCAAAACCCTTCCGATATCTGCCCCTGTCTAGAGAGCAGTCTTTATTAATTACCAGGAAATCATGCGGCTCCTTCCAACACAGAAAGCAAATGTTTTTAAACTGATCATAGCTAATACCGTCTCCGACAACATGATCGCTAAACACGTGTTTTAAGTTCAACTCGTCTTGTCTAAAGAGAATAATTAGGTTTGCATTGTCCCTAATCAGATGTTTCGGTATCTTGGCGTACGTTTGACCTAGATAAAAACAGTCGACGCCGTTATGCCTACCCATGCTAAAATATTCTCTAATCTTTTCCTGCTTGCTGCAAATTATATCATCAAAAATGAACACAGAATTAGGTTTAACATCACCGGGGCTGATTACGTCATCGTTTTCGCTAAATTCATGATATCCCATACCTGTAAGCGGTTTCATAACACGTCTTAAGAATTCATATTTAGGCTGAAATAAAGACTTGGCGTATAGGTAGATATTTTCAAATTTTAAACCGTTTTCGCTAATAAGTAAACCTAACATAGCATTAGTTTTATCGCAGCAAGATGGACCGCTCAATATTGCTCGACATGATACCGGTAACAGGTCGCCATGTTTCCTAACATCCTCGTCAGATCGTTGTAAAGATGTGTTACATTCGTCTAGGTTACATATGTTTAGTGACTTATTTTGTTTAACAACCTTCATCATTATGGTATGCGTACGTGTCTAGTCACGGTCTCGTTAAACGGATTATACTCGATTAATGCGTCGTGAAGGATCAAACAATACGCATTAGTTGTGTTCGTAAATGCTGCAGAAGACTCGAGTTCTAGTCTAATATCGACAGTGGAATACTTAAAACTCTCTAACTGTCTTGAACAGTCAATAACAAAAACGGGATGCGTTTCAAACGACTTGTAGGTGAGTAAACAACTCTCAACCGCTCCTCTACCTATACCGTCATAGTAGTTCTCACGAAAACGAATATAACTCAAATACGCAGGAATATAGTCCTTATTGTCGAAATCGTGATTTAAACGCTGATGCGGGAACACTTGCGAATTTAAATACAGCTTAACGTCGACTAAGTTCGAATGAGTAAATGTAGTCGGGTTACCCGCTCTTATACCCAGCTGCTGCTCGTCTTGTAAAACTACAAAGACCCAGCGCGGTTTCTCTAGATCATTGGAGTTCTTTACGCGCCAAACCTGATTTTTAGTAGTGCCCAACGATGGTAACTCGTGTAATTCTCAACGTCTAAACGGAGCGATAATAGAAGACTTATCTCTTAAACTCTCCACCAGGTTCACTTTGCTTTCATCTGACAACAGTATATGCGGAACCTCCCACGAGAGCTTATCAATCTTGATATCTATATCAGTACCTGCATCACCTGCATCGCTTTTATAGCAATTAAAATCGTTCTTGGCTCGAATTAAAACTAGCTGACAACTCATATGAGGTATTACTTTTTTTATAATCGTCTGCAAATCCAAAGATATCTTTTAATGGTATTCTACACGTGAAATGAAAAACGTTATTCCCCCGTTAGTAACCCCAATATTCCACGCGTTACAGGTTAAAGCTCTATCCTCGGCACCGTGTGAAACGAGACCTTTTATAGTGCTTGTAATGTCAGGCTGTTTACATACATCTATGAGCTGGTTTGCGCCTAATATTAGTTGAATTTCATCAAACAGAAAGTAGGTAAGTAATTATTTACCGGAAGGAATTGCTTGTTTGCTGCACGTGTCATGCTACCTTTAACAAGTACATAGCTGTCATACAAAGCTAAAATGTTATCGGAATTTTGTATGCTGATTCTAATGGTGTCGGAATGATTGGCGTTTAACGTAAACGGCAGATAGGTATAAAAATCCTCTTTTATTATATCTGTATCGACGCGAGGCTTCCCAAATATGTTTAATTTATCAATGGTAAAGGCGTCGGTGTTAATATGCATTTTACTTCGTTTTGACATGATGCTGTTATCGTACTTTAAAGCCTAAAGATTCAAGAAAAAGGCGACGAGCTTTAGTTAGTTTTAATCGGAGGTCTGCACTGGTCGGCGTTCGACGGTGAATGACCTTTGAGGGACATATGCTGATGTTTTTATAGCTAAAGTTTATTCCCATTTTTCACGTTTAAGTTCTAGCCTGATGCTCGTGAAAGTATCTTCAGACAAATTTATCAACTCTTCTTTCGCGTCTACCAGTCTAATGGTAATGTTGTCGATTTCGGTGACAGTGATGGGAAAGTAAATCACATGCGATGGCTCCTTTTCAATCAGATAGCCGGCTGGTACGCAAACACCGAATTCGAAGATTGTATGACCTGATTGATTGTTTCTATACGAGCCGCCTGTAATATTCGTGTCTACAAAGATGTTTGGAGTTGAAAGTATATCGACAATTCGATCTGATACGTGTCTACTACCTGGTTCTAGCACGCGCTCCTTAAATCCTAGTAGGGGTCCTATGTTATCGGGTTTGGTAAAATCGATCAACTCGGTAGCTGATTCAATCTCGCACTTTCCCGTAGTGGTGTTAGCTTTGATTTGTAGTAGTAGATCTCCCTCTTCCGGATCGCCACTAATTTGATTCTTTATATAGTTAACGATTTCAGCCAACTCGTAGCTACCCGGTTCAATAGTTATTTCCTTTTTTCCTTAATAAAATTTATTTTTGCCTGGGTATATATTCCGCATCGTGTGACTTGTATATAAGCCGACTAAACCTAGTGAGTATTCGTAACGCACGTGATCTAGTGTTATAGGTGGATAAATACGATCCGTAGAAAGCCTGTTCCCTGTACCGTACACCGTGATGGTCCTAGCCATACTTAGCCGATTTACACTTTCACCTCTCTTTTATACAAAAATCGTAGACACAGATGTCCGCAGTTGTATGTATTGAACTTTTGTTCTTGGGCTACGTTGTAGTATACGGCGCAGCGAGGCCCTAAATATTTCACATGTTCAGCTGGTGGTCTTAGGTCTCCGAAGGGGTCATAGTACAAAACGATGTTTCGATCCTTTCTATAAGCAACCCAATGAGTACCCGGTCCTCCAGCGTCGTCAAGATTAACAATAGCTCTTTCGAATTGCAAAGGTTTCGTTGCAGGTAGACTTGTTCTCATATAGACACCTCTAAAATAGGGTATGTCTTTAGCATGTTTTATTATATCTAGGTCTGTAAGTGGTCTCCGAGGCAAGTTATTCAGTTTTTTGACCGCCTGACATATGGTTTTAAGTACAAAGCAGCTCCGCCAGCTCTATACGGTTTCAGGTAAAGGGCGTTCCCGTTCTTACCGCCTAAAGCGATAGCTTCCATACTTTTTTTATGCCGTGTAGTTTCTTCTAGCTGTCTCTTATTACTATTAGCAGTGTTAACAGCTTTTGCTACGCCCGAAGCGCCTCCTATAATTGCACCGAGAGCCGAGAGGCCAGCAAAAATTGGTATGAGTGGTAAAATACCCCCTGTAGCTGTAGGCACTGGAATAATTCGGGGTACTTTAACGTTTTTTCGACCGCCTACGTTTTGAATGATTCTTCTGGCAGCGCTCAAGGCATGCTGTATTAAATCTTTACCCGTGAGTCTCTTGCTTGCACGATTCACTACACCAACAAGCTTCTTTAAAACGCCACCTTTAAAAGTGACAATTTTCTTCTTCTTTTTTGTAACCCTTGTCGCTGACGGTTTCTTTGTCTTTACACCCATTCCCAACTTTCTTTTAGCCTTCATTATACCGGTTACAAACAGAGCTGATGCTTTTTCCCCTAATTTAGAGTCTTTAGCCTTAACACGCTTCCAAGCAGCTTCTTCTAATACACGATCTGCCTGGTGTCTACTGTTCAAATCGGAGCTTTGAGCGTACGAGATGTCGTGCTGCATACACGCCTGGTCCAAAAGATTTATACCTTTATCACCACGTTGTAATCTTTTAGATAATTTAGTACCTGGTCCACAGTACTGATAGGAAGGAAGATGTAGTTCAATAGGCAGCTTGTCTATGAGCTTGTTAATAACACCGTTACTCTCGTGAACTAACATCTGGTACTGAGAGAAGAGACTGCTTGTACCTGTATTTATACTCGGTCGCTGCCGGGCTAATACACATTTTGAAATCTCTATGCATATAGATAAAGTCTCTATGGTCAGCTTGTAGAATTTTACACAGCTGCTTTTCAACAGCATGTATTCTTCTTTGAAAACGGTATCTGTCCAGAGCTATTGTTTGCCAGTCTCCCTTTCTCGCCTGTCTGTATGCATACTCCCATACTATCATATGATGTATGTCATTCATGTTTACGTCGGCGAAACTTACTTCCTTTACCATATCGATGTGATGCTGCTACTACTACTACATATCGCTATGTTTGGAGAGTTATTGATATTAGTAAAACTAAAACTTTGTTTTAAATACATTTTTAATTTCTTCAACGATACATTTAGACTAAGATAAAAAATAATTGATTAGCGTAGATATAAGCAAACTAGGCATCTGCGCAGCATTCCCCTTAAGACTCACCACATTTCCTATCCGCAAACATTGCTTAAATACATTTTTATTTTTTAGTTTTCAACGATACATCTAGTTTGAGGGGAAAAAATAACTGATTAGTGCAGATATGAAGTGCGTGGTGAGGACTGTCAGGAATGGTTTGCTCGGGAGATAGCGTGTCCACAATACCATTCATCATATATACCGATTTAGAGTGTCTGCTGATACCGACTAGTGAAAAGGACAAGGTACAAGACCATATCCCCCATAGTATAGCATACTACGTTAAATGCTCCTATGATGATACCTTGTCCTTTTCACTAGTCGGTATCAGCAAACACTCTAAATCGGCATATATGATGAATGGTATTGCGGCCACGCTATCTCCCGAGCAAACCATTCCTGACAGTCCTCACCACGCATTTCCTAGCTGCGCTAATCAGGTATTTGATATAATACACTTAAAACTAGAATAAAAATAGTGTTCATATCAATATGATTATGTATTCGTCCTTTACTTATTCTTCTTCTTCTGGTCAGTTGATAGTAAATTTCGTTATTCGCCTGCATTACAAACTCTCTTTATGTTGTAAGAGTTCGTACGCGTTGCAGCTTCAACGCTAAAGCATCAAGCCTTTTCTGCATAAGTTTCTGAATGTCCACGAGCAACTGTATTTTATTTAATAAATCTTTATAATTCTTATCTACTATATTATTCGTTGTTTCTATCTTTAACAGTACGCTGGAGTGATTAGTTTCCACCTCATTATTTGTTACTAGGAGACTTCTCTTCGTTTCTTTTTTTTCCACCGTTTACACTTTGTTCCTAGCAAGAATACATTAAATATGATTCACCTGTCATCATGTAAAGATAAAGAAGTTCAAAACTGTATGTAACAGTTGGTGATGCTGCAGCTTCAAGAAGTAAACGTAAACTATTCGTTTAAATGTTTATTACAGCACACCTTCTAAGCAGGGAACACATTTAAACCTTTTTTATTTGAATCAATTTAGAACAGATTGTTGTAAAAGCACACTACAAAAGTATCATCAAAAGGTATGATTCCAAAATATAGGGTTGCTGAATATATTTGATACGAGGTTATTGAAAACAATTAACAAAACATGGCTACTGTTCTAGACTTATTTAATAAGATTGCATAATTCTCTATAGATTTCATGAAGCGATTGATTAATTTAAATATTTTAGAAGAGGTGAAATACGTCCTTTAGTTTTTATGTCACAATTGCAGTAGGCGGTTATGCAAAGGAGAACGTTTATGTTTTAATTCGTACACCCTCAAATGAAACAACAGCATTAGGTGATATACATGTTTCCGTCAAAGTCTAAAAGTTAAACACTATGAAATCAGGCTGGATGTATCGGAGCACCACCCCTAATCAACTAGTGGATAGACTTTGTTGTGCGTCGTAAAGAAGGATGATAACAGCTGTATCGAAAACGAGCACGAAACGTTTCAATTATAGCCGGAGAGATATCATAGAATAAATAATATTATTATTCAGTTTGATGTCATACTTCTAATATATTCTTTACGATTCAGTAGTTCATATACTTTTTCAATTAGCTTTTATGATTGTCAGGGTTTGGGTATATACGCATAGAGCCAACGAAATCTAAATTTAATATACGTTCGTGCAAAGAGAATACACTACAATGGTTGAAGTTAATGATCCGTACACCTTGCTCTATTTCAATAAGATATAGTGTACCCTGCGTTGTTTTTTTTCCCAGCAAGGCAGAAGGGCGGGATTTCTTGCAGATACATATAAATAGACCTATTAACTCTCTTGTAGGCATTATTATTAAGAACTGAACTGTGTGTGCCTACGTTGTCTGTTGTACTATTAGTTATTAGGATAGAAAACCGAGTAAGTATTAACCTTTTATTTATTGACGTTGTTTATTGTTATTATTTGCTAGAATGCATGGTAATATTAACTAAGCGTAATTCTGATCAACATTAAACGTAGGGAGTAGTTTATTAGCGTTCATATATGTTTTTCTAACTTATTAATTGAGTATTGGTATCCAACTATATATATGTATATATTTATATTAATTATTTCATTTGACGATATACATATCTACCCTCCTGATAAGTAGTCAGTCAGTCAGTTAATTTGATTAGTACCCTTATCACTCCTAGTGTATGTAGTATATGAGTAATCATCAAACTCGCCCTTTCATTCGAAAAATCAATATCCAGACAAACTGTACTCTTGTAGTAATTAAATCAACATAACAATCACGTTGTATTATAAGGAACTACTTGTTACTTTATGCATGTTTGTAACTATTATAATATAGATGATAGAATATATTTCATTTTAGCTCGAATATCTTGATCTAATTACGTTAATAAGTTAACATAGATTTTATCTTTCAACGAGTGTATATCGTTATAAATTTCTAATTGATGTTAACCTCAATTATTATTATTTTTACTTTGACCAATCAATATCTGTTAGAGAGAAAGAGTTGTAAGAGACACTACGTTGTCGATAATACATATTTCCTTAATCGTAGGGGCGTGACAGCAGTTAGGGACAAATGACGACCGTCCATTCACAAAGCAGTAGGCGAAAATCAATATTGTGGACCCCTCAGTGCTTCCTATTCAATTATTATTATTTTAATCAATATCTGCTAAAAGGTTTCTATTGGGCGATCAACTCAATCAATAATCAGGACAACGCCCTTATTTTTAATTGACCAATCAGAGAGCTATAGGGGCGAGGCCGATCAACTCAATCAATAATCCGGTCAACGTTGAACTTATTATTATTATTATTAATTATTATTATGTTTAATCAATACCTGCTAGAAGGTTTCTATTGGACGATCAACTCAATCAATAATCCGGACAACGCCCTTATTTTTAATTGACCAATCAGAGAGCTATAGGGGTGATTTAATTGACCAATCAGAGAGCAGTAAGGGTGACTTAATTGACCAATGAGAGAGCAGTAAGGGTGACTTAATTGACCAATCAGAGAGCAGTAAGGGTGACTTAATTGACCAATCAGAGAGCAGTAGGCGTGTCATCCAAGATGGCGTCGACCAATCAGAGCGAAGGGGAGGAGCTAACAGAAGGGAGAAGGGGAAAGGGGCGTGGCTAAAAGTAGGAAGGGTGGGAGTGTACTCAAGTCACGCCACACCTACTGACACACTTAAATATAATCAATTATTTTCTTTTCGGTTTTAAATGCAACTGCTTCCTAAAATTATGCTTCAGGGCAGACCAAAGAAACACAAATATAAATAATGCATTGATTTATTTAAAGATAAAGCAATTACTAACACAATTATTGTAATATTAAGTTTTATTATAAATGTGATTATCTTTTACAGTCATTAATAAAATTTAATTGTTCCGAACATCTACAGGAATAAAAATAAAAGCAATCGGGTAACAAATCCGAACAAGCACCAATATCTACATCCTTAAATTTTGCAGTTTTGGCTCTTTGGTTTTGGGCCTTTGGTGAGTAATTCCATTATATCAGGACGGTTGCCAGCCATTTGAATTGCATCCATTCCAAAAATATGCTTTGCATCAACTCTTGCTCCTTTGTTTAAGAGTAACTCAACTACATCTGCAAAACCATACGTTACAGCGCACATCAACACTGTGTACTTATTGCCATCTACAGATTCTATATTTGCACCATGTGATAATAGCTTTTCTACTATACGTTTATGTCCATTGTTAGCAGCATACGCTATTGCATTTAACCCCGATGCATCGGTAGCTTCTATGAAAGCACCTTTTGATAAAAGCAGTTCTAAAATACTTATATGACCATTTTCTGAGGCATACATTATTGGTGTTTTGCTATTATAGTATTTGCCTTCTATATTAAACCCTTTAGATAAAAGTATGTCGGTAATATCTAGGCTACCACTCTCAATTGCCCAAAACAATGCTTCATCCTTTGAAACTGATGAAACTGCAACTTTGTTTAGAAGCAGCTCGACTACCTTTACACGACCATTCTGGGTAGCATAAATCAAAGACTGAAGTGCAGAGGAATCATCAACGTTTATGCCTGATCCGTTTAATAAAAGTAATTCAAGAATGTTTTTGTACCCTTTCTGAGCTGCCATGACCAAAGCCCTATTAAATGAATCGGATTCAGTACCTACGCCAGCTCCTGCAGAAAGAAGAAATTCTGTTAATGATTTGTACCCATTTTGTGCAGCATATATTAGTGGCGTCTTTTTGTGGGAATCTTTAATATCCACATAGAAGCCACGACATAAACATAGTTTAACTGCATCTTCATGTTCATTCCGAGCTGCCCAGAGTAATGCATCAGTTAAGACATCATCTTTTGCATTAACATTCGCATCGTTATCCAAAAGTAACTTAGCGATGTCAGCGAAACCATTCTGCGCAGCATACATTAAAGGAGTTTGCTTCGAATTATCTTTGATTTCTATATAAGATTTTTCTGACAATAGTATTTCTACAACTTCCGTGAATCCTTTCCTAACTGCCCATAATAGTGCATTGCACCCTGAAACATCTTTGCTTTCTTTATCAGCTCCTTTAGATAAAAGATATCTAACTAATGAAACATATCCGTTTTGTGCAGCGTATATCAATGGTGTCTGGTCTATGTAATCTTTAACTTCTATACTAATACCTTTCGATATAAGTATGTCAACTATATCTTCAAAACCATTCCAAGATGCCCAAAGTAGTGCATTACACCTCGCAGAATCTCTTGCATCAGAATTCGCACCTCGTTGTAAAAGTAATTCAACTATTTCCGTAAATCCATTCTCTGCAACGTAAATTAAAAGAGTTTTCCCATTAACATCTCTAACTTCTATGTTTGAGCCACTAGATAGTAGCAAGTCAACTATTTCTTTGAAGTCTTTTTGAACCGCTAACAACACTCCATTACGTCCCGATCTATCCTTTGCTTCTTTATTGGCACCTTTAACTTATAATAAAATATCGTTTATTATTTGTAGTAGTTAAATTATTTATTGTTAATAGAATATTATTACATAAAATTGTTATATGTACATTGTTTTCTTAATAACTAAATTCAAAAATAAAATTCGGGCGCGGTATATTTATAAAGTTAAATCGAGGTCGCCACTTGCTGGGGTTTGATAAAGGCTAGAGGAATTTCGAATATCAGAAAGGCGACGAGATAAGATTTCTCAAAAATGGCCACAAGTTAAAATTACGGTTTACAGAGGGTTATCCAAATTATTGTTTTTACCCAAATAACAACTAGGTATGTTCAAAATATGCTAATTAATAATATATACATCAATAATTATATAAAGATTATATTAGGGTTGTAAGGGATAGCAAGAGATACGCAAACGAAATCTAACAGGCGTTGTTCTGGTTATCACTTGCTGGCTCGCTTCCGTACCGGGCTCCCGTTTTGATTTTGAGCAATGGGACTCAATTCTGCCTACCTTTGAGGCTCAGGGTGGTCCTCAATCGTCCACTCCAGTGGAGTTTATGTGGCAAGGGCAGCAGACGTCGCTGATACCTAGAATAGTAAGATTAATTAAAGATAAAGGTCAGTGTAGATTTTTATACTTACATCTTAAGAAATCCTCCTGCTATAAAGGCTGATATGTATGACAGACAATGGCCACTCAAGATTTAGAGCTGTGAATGTAATGCAGCTTATTTGTATTAGTTTAAGTGTTGGTTTATTGGTTATTTATATTACATAATTGTTGATTAATCAATATTACCGTTGTAAACGTTTTGGATCCAAACCGTGTTATTATTTATGGACAGTTGCCTCAAAAGTAACCTGAAAACCAAGCCTTTGATTTATATGTTTCTAATTGATATTATTAAAGTTACTTACCTACCTTCACATTTTTGAAAAGAAAAACTGGTAGTCGCTTTTAATAAGTTCAATGACGCCTGCCACCCTTTCGGGTACCTACTCAAAGTTTTTGAATTTAAAAGCTCAAATGTAGGCAACTTAACACACACGTCCATACTTACTGTTATTCGCATTCTTATGTTATAATTTGTTGTGTTACTAAAGATTTGTTTTTACCTTGTTGTTATTCCTAAATTTATTTATATTTAATTAAATGCATGAATTATTTTTTCGACTTTCTTTAAAACCCACGACCCCCACTGTCTAATAAGCTAGCAGGCAAGTGAAACCTAAAAGATAAGGTTACAAACTAAAAGAAGTTTTATTACGTCTTGATGATTATTTACAACAGCTTTCATTAAGGGAGTTTTCCAATCTTGATCTCTAACTTCTATATTAGCACCTTTCGATAAAAGCAGTTTGGTTGCATCTTTAAAACCATAAGTAATTGCCCACAGAAGAGCATCCATTCTCTGTTTGTCTTTTCTATTAATATCAGCCCCCTTTGCGAGCAATTTCTTTATTATTTTTAAATTTCCTTGTTGGGCTGCAATAATTAAGGGAGTGAAGCCATTACGATCTGCAACTTCTACATTTGCATTATTAGTTAAAAGAAATTCGACAATTTCTATATTGTTATTCTGCAAGGCCCAAAGTAATGCGTTCATACCAATCTCATCTTTTGCATCAATAATATCTGGATTCTGTGTTATATGATTTCTTACCTCGTCTAGATTGTCTTTTTGAACACTGTCTAATAATAAGTTAATTTTATCATTTTTATTAATTTTTGCTGATAATGAAAGGTTGATAAACACACTGATTACTGTTACAGATAATATGATCATTTTGATATAATCTGAAATATAGAAATTGTTGAATTTAAATAAAAATTTAAAAATGATGAAATTTTCTTACGTTTCGAGGATCGAAATCTTGCTCAGTACAATTTACGAATACTGTTTACCAGTGTCTGTAAGAAACTAGTTTTAAAGAAACTGTATACAGATTATAATGTTATAAAATGGGTCACTTAGATTTGACCTCAAGGGGTAGATATCATTTAGCATGACCATTTTTTTCAAGAATGGTATTAATCGAGATTAGCGTGTTGATGTCAATTATTTTTAAAGACTTCATTCTTTGAATTATTCGCGTAGTTCTTAATTTGGGATGAAAGTGTTATTTAATTAATTAATTAATTATTTAATAGCCTTCTATTTATTCTATTTATAATGTTGCTATAATATCAAAATAATTACAATGTTCAAATCAGTTCGTAGATACATTGCTTCCTGGACATTTAATATCTAAGATCTAATTACTAGATTATTATTAAGCTTAAAGCATAAAACACACTGATCCGATCGGAATCCTAAATTCCGAAACCGGGTCTCATAAGCACACTAGCCCCGAGTTTTTGCCGACGGAGATTTCCGGAGAGGTGATTAAGTATATTCACGATAAGCGGTTTATATTAATATTGTTTAAATCATAGACACGAGCTTTAAAGAATATTTGTTATTACCTAACTAAATTAAAAATATTGATAACAGTCTCCCCAAAACTTATTTTCTTAAAACTGTCACACTGCATTTTATTAGGGTCACACAATAATAAAATTCATTTAGATCGTTTTATAATAATAAACAATATTACTTAAATACATTTTTGTCCAATAAACAATATATTAACATAAAAGCAGTTATTTTTATATCATAGGACAATGCTTGTTATTACACACAAAAAAATAATTAGTTGATCCAAATAGAAGATGTTTAAAGCAAGCTTATAATAAGTTCATATATAACCAAGTATATCTTAAAATTTTCTAAATAAATCTGTAGATTAAATTTTAAGGCAATGATATAACTGAACTAAATATAAGAAGTACTTAAATTTAATTGTTTAAATACATTTGGTTTAAACAGTTGCGTATTGCATTTTCAGTTACACTTTAGTATTTACACTAAAGCGTTCTATTAGTTGATATAAATTTCTGATAACTTTAAATTAACCTTCTTTAATGATTAAATGTGTGTTGCATTGCTTGAATTTACCTTTTTAAAGAATTAATGTAACATTATTACAATCATCATGCAAGTTGAATGAATGCTTAAACTTACCTTACCAAAGAATCAAGTTTACAATTCTTATATTGTTTATTTAAGCATATTAAATATTTCAGTTTCCTTTATGGATATGCCATTTGTAAAGGAAACAGGGATTTGTATGTGAAACTGTGTAATATTAAAAATTGGAATGCCAGTTAATTAATATCCAAAATGCCTTAATAAATGATTTGTAAAGAATTAAACGTTTTATCAGAAGCATATCAGTTACATTTTTAAATACATTTTTCTATTTACTGGAAAAAGGCAATTTTCACAAATTTTGTAATATCTTCCAACCCATTATCCATCCGCCAATGGATAGAAACTTTACTTCCAAAAATATAACTCTGATTGCTTCTGATAAGACTTAACTGTCGGCAAATTATTCAACATTTTGATATAAAATTAATATTAATTTCAATTTTTAATATACAATTTTACATTAAAAGATACTTGTTCCAATAAATAATTTCTACACATGGTACATTTGTTTGGTATTCTTTATGTTAATGTAATTAAAAGAAATACATAATGTAAAGATATTTTATTAAAGCATAAACTTAACAAACAATTTAACAAAAAAAATAAGAGATTCTATATAAAATGCCACATTTTCCTTTAAATACATCCTAAAGTATTATTATTAGCTATCACTGAGAAGGATATTTAGTTGAACCAATTAAATTTATTTAATTCAACTAAATATTTAGTTAAATAAACTAAATTTTATTTTATTTAACTAAATATTTCATTGAATTAATTGATCCAAGTAAATGTTTTTCTCATTGATAATAAAACAAAACATTGTATTGACACATACAATTTGTCTATTAAGAACGAACAAAAGTCGTTATAAATATACATATACATTTATACATACATAATTTGTGGTGTTGTAGAAGAAATATCGTTTAATAATATAAATATACTTATTTTCACTATAAAGGGTATCATGTTTAACTATAAAAGATCGCAGAATAAAAAACTGATTTAGAATCTTTAGAAATTAAAACATATTTACACATTACATATTGTAACAAGAGAGAAAAGGAACGAACCTCTTTTCGAGCGACAGGTGGTGTGTTCTGCCGCCTTCGAGAAAATGACGCATCGTACAAGCATGTAAATTAGACGCGGTTTATTCTAGCATTTTCTAGAATACATAGAAGGTTCCAGCGATTTCTGGTGCGTTTATATGAGGATATAAAAGCGGATTGCGGATAAAAGAGAGGCAGTCAACAGCAAGTCATTAACTGTGTATTACAAAATAAATAGTGGATATAAATGTTGTATTAGAAATTCATAGTCTGTAAATAATAGTTTTTAATGGTTTATAATTATAGCGTTAATTTATAGTGTATAGAAATAAATATTTGTTTGTGAATAGACGATTTAAACAGCACTTGTATTATTATTTGAAAAAGAATGTTACAGTGATGTCAGGTGTGGTGTTCTAAAATAAATAAAATCGCGTAATAATTAAATAAAGTGCTGTGAGAATAAATTTTTAGTGTTAAAATTAATTTCAACAAACGATTAAAATGGTGATGAAACTATTGAAAGATCTCTTAGTAATAGATTTAAAACGGGAATTGGACGAGAGGGACTTGGATAGTAATGGAAAGAAAGAAGTTTTGATAAATCGGCTAAGAGAATGGCTTTTAGAACAGAAGGAAGATCCTGAAAATTACCGCTTCGAAATACCTGGACCCGCAATTGATACTAGTTTGTTGTTAAGTAAAATGGAAGAAAGTTCTAGAAAAGCCGAAGAAAGTTCTAGAAAGTCCGAAGAGAATTCTAGAATTTTAAGAGAGGAATTACTGGAAAGTTCTAGGAAGGCCGAAGAGAATTCTAGAAAACTAATGGAAAACACTAAAGCATTGGAAGAAAAAGTTTTGGAAAATTCTAGAAAGTCCGAAGAAAATGTTAGAATGCTAAAGGAAGAAATACTGGAGAATTCCAGGAGATCTGAAGAAAATTCCAGAAGGCTTAAAGAAGAATTGCAGGACAATGTCAAAGCGTTAGAAGATAAAGTTTTCGAAGAATTTTTTGAGAATGCCAGTGCGTTAGGACTGTTGGAAGGTAGATTGGCGGAACAAGATAGGGTAATAAAGATGGTAGAAGAGAAAATAGCCCAAATGCAATTACCATCAACAGCTAAGAAATACGACATAACCGATATGTTGGAAGATAGAATGAGGCAACTACGGTTTCCCTCAACTTCTGAGTTTAATGAAGTAAAGAAGCAAATTAAAGAAGAAAAGGGTCCTGCTGTAGGGATAAAAGTAAAACCACCCACGTTCGATGGAAAGATACCTTGGTCCACCTACTACAAACAATTTGAGGCGGCCGCTGGGGCCAACGGATGGACAGGCAAGGAAAAGGCCGTTTCTTTAACTGTGGCTTTGCGTGGAGACGCGTTGAACGTCCTGCAAACAATCCCAGCAGGACAGGAAAATGATTATCAATTGTTAGTGTCTAGATTGGAGATGAGATATGGAGACGCGCATCTTCAACAAGTGTATCACGCGCAAGTGAAGAATCGTATCCAGAAGAATGGAGAAAGCCTGCAGGAGTTTGAAGCCGATGTTGCGCGGCTTGTCCGATTGGCGTACCCTACGGCACCCGATTCATTTCTGGGACAGCTCGCTGTGCAGACCTTCATTGATGGGTTAAGAGACGGGGAAACACAACAATCATTGAGGCTGGCACGACCAAGAACAACTGATGATGCGTTGCTCACGCTTTAGAGTTTGAAGCCGCAAAACAAGCGTCCCGAGGTCACGGACGTGTTCGGACCGTTTTGGAAGAAGATGAAGGTTCTAAAGATCGCCTAGAAGAATTATTAATGAGAGTTCTTCAGAAGGAAGAGAACCGTAAAAAGAATCCTCAAGGAGTTCGAGGACCCCGTTGCTGGAACTGCGGTGAACAAGGGCACATACGACGCCGCTGCCCTAAACCCAAACAAGTTCAGCCGTCGGAAAACTAAAGGGGGTCGACGAGAGGGGGCGAACGTTGACCTTGAGTGGAGATGCCCCGGAGATCACCATCCATGCCGTAACATCGAAGAACAGTATCAGCAGTTTGTTCGTAGATGGGAAGATTGCTAACCGAACTGTTCCACTACTTATTGATACGGGGGCGACAAAATCCATCGTACGCCCTGATGTTCTACGATCAAGTATTAAGTTGTTACCCACAACTACTCAACTCCGTACAGCAACAGGTGAAGTGATACCAACACGCGGAGTGGTGAAGATGAAGATTGGTATTGGAAGTGAAGAACGTGATCATGAGGTGCTGGTAGCCGACATCATTGACGAATTCATCTTGGGAATGGACCTCCTGAGAAAATTTGGTTTTACATTGGACTTGAAGGAGGGTGTTTTGAAGGTTGGTAACGAAGAACTTCCGTTGCACCCACGAGAAGATCCTGTCGTAAGGGTTTTGCTGACAGAAGATGTGATATTGCCTGGTCAAAGCGAGATGGTTGTCGAGGCAGGTTTGGATGGAGATCTTCGGGTAGGATGTGTGAGAATGATGGAGCCTGTTTGTGATAAGAAGATCCATAGTGGCGTATTGGTGGGAAAAGCGCTGATCAAGGTTGGAAAGACTGTACCGGTGAGGCTTATGAACGTTAATGTGGATCCGGTGACATTGAAGAAGAGTACCCTTGTGGGACAGTGTGTGCCAGTATTCCGAGTAGCCAGGTGTATGGCTGATGTTCCAAAACCAGTGCCCAAAGACCATGGTGGAAAATTAGTGGGTATGGTTACTAGTTCGTGCGAAGACCTTAACAGAACGGAAGTGAAAGAGGTACAGGGTTTGGTTCACCGATACCAAGATATCTTCGCTCTTGACGATAGCCAGAAGGGACGAACAAATATAGTAAAACATAAAATCAATACAGGCAACTCTATGCCTGTCCGTCAGCAGCCGAGGCGTCTACCTCTAGCAAGGCGAGCAGAAGCCGAAAAGATTATTACTGATATGGAAGAACAAGGGGTTATCGAGCCATCCAGCAGTCCATGGGCATCGCCGGTGGTCCTGGTCAGTAAGAAGGACGGGTCAACGAGATTTTGTGTGGACTATCGGCAGCTTAATGACGTGACCAAGAAAGACAGCTATCCCTTACCACGCATCGACGACACGTTAGATACCCTGTCTGGTTCACGATGGTTTTCGACTTTGGACTTGAAGAGCGGTTATTGGCAAGTTGAAATGGAACCTGAAGACCGGGAGAAGACCGCGTTCACTATTGGTTCCGGACTATGGCAGTTTACAGTTATGCCTTTCGGTCTATGTAACGCTCCGGCCACCTTTGAGCGTCTAATGGAGACCATCCTGAGAGGGTTGTCGTGGAAGACCTGCCTGGTATACCTAGATGATGTGATTGTAGTCGGAAAATCATTCAACGAACATTTGAAAAATCTAGAGGAAGTGTTCCGAAGACTACGTGGAGCTAATCTGAAACTGAGTCCGAAAAAGTGCCACATATTCAGAAAGGAAGTGAAATATCTCGGGCACGTCGTATCACAAAATGGGGTGGCAGCCGACCCCGATAAGATTCGTGCAGTTCAAGAGTGGCCAACACCGAAAGATAAACACCAAGTTCGTAGTTTTCTTGGGTTATGTACCTACTACAGGCGTTTCGTTCCTGGGTTTGCCAATATAGCGAAACCTCTGACAAGGTTAACTGAAGATGGGCGCGAGTATGTTTGGAGCGGAGAGTGTGAAACAGCTTTCCAACAGCTGAAGCGTGCCCTGACAACAGCACCAATATTGAGCTATCCACGGACAGAAGGGAAATTCATACTTGACACAGATGCAAGTAATCTGGCCATTGGGGGGGTACTTTCTCAGATACAGGATGGACAAGAAAAGGTCATCGGCTATTTTAGTAAGGTTTTGTCGAAAGCCGAAAGGAATTATTGTGTGACCAGAAAAGAACTATTGGCCGTCGTGAAGTCCGTTGAGCACTTCCACAAATACTTGTACGGACGGAAGTTTTTATTGAGGACGGACCATGCAGCGTTGAAATGGCTTCTACAATTCCGTAATCCTGAAGGCCAGGTCGCAAGGTGGATCGAACGATTACAAGGATACGACTTTGACACCGAACACCGAGCGGGCACTAGTCATCGAAATGCCGATGCTCTTTCAAGAAGACCCTGTCCAACGGATTGCCGTCATTGCTCTCGTTTAGAGGAGAGGGTTTGCCAAGTATTAAGGACTACCATCGTCAACGACAATTGGTTGCCGGAAGAATTGCAACGACAGCAGGAGGCTGATCCCGAACTAAAAATGGTACTGGAATGGAAGCGCGTGGGAGAAAGGCCTGCCTGGGAGGCCGTCAGCCCTTTCAACAGAACGCTCAAAGCATATTGGGCCCAATGGGAGTCCTTGAAGGTGGAAGACGATCTCCTGAAGCGAGTACTGGAGAGTGAAGATGGCACCACCATTAGGTCTCAGTTCGTGGTTCCAAAAAGCCGAGTGGCTACAGTATTGCGACATCTACATGACGGTGCCTCCGGAGGACACTTCGGTGTGAAAAAGACCTTGGAGAAAGTTAGGGAGCGTTTTTATTGGGTCAACTGTAAAGAAGACGTGAAGGAGTGGTGCCGGAAATGTGAACTATGTGCCACTGGCAACGGACCCTTGGGGAAACGAAGAGCACCCATGAGGCAGTACAATGTGGGTAGTCCTCTGGAGAGAATAGCTATAGACATTGCCGGACCATTTCCCGAAACTGATGATGGGAATAAATACATCTTAGTGGCAATGGACTATTTTACCAAATGGCCAGAAGCATATGCCCTACCAAACCAGGAAGCTGCGACTGTTGCTGACGTACTAGTCAAAGAGTTTTTCAGTCGCTTCGGAGTGCCCATGGAGCTGCATTCGGATCAAGGCCGCAATTTCGAGTCTGTACTCTTTGGAGAAGTCTGTCGATTGTTGGGCATTCGCAAGACTCGGACCACACCGTTACATCCGCAGTCCGATGGAATGGTAGAACGCATGAATCGAACAATGGGCAAATATTTGGCCAAGGTCGTCTCCGATCATCAACGAGACTGGGACCAATACCTGCATCTGTTCCTGATGGCTTATCGTGCATCGGTCCACGAAACAACCGGTCAGTCACCAGCGTCTGTGATGTTTGGACGCGAGTTACGGTTACCGTGTGATCTGGAATTTGGGTCTCCACCTATAGAGCAGGAGGTAGCCGGGAATGATTATGTCATCAACTTAAAGAAGAAGTTGGAGGATATCCACGACCGAACCCGAAATAATAGTCGAATCGCGAGTGACCGGATGAAGGCTACGTACGATGTGAGAGCCCAAGAAGGAGGGTTTCAACCTGGAGAGCTTGTCTGGTTATACAACCCGCAAAGGCGTCGTGGCTATTCTCCAAAGTTACAGCGAAATTGGGAGGGTCCATACCAGGTGAAGAAACGAATAAATGACTTGATTTATCGCATCCAGAAGTTGCCAAGGGGGAAACCAAAGGTGGTACACTCCAATCGTCTGGCGCACTATGAGGGAAATAATGACGCAGTCCCGGATCGGAAAGATGAGGCTGAGGTGACTATCAATACCGTAAGGCCTGAAGATGATCAACCAACCTTTAGAGAATTTATGGCTGCGTTCTCTGGAACTAGAAAAGCGCGATTCGGAGTCACGACTGAGATGCAACAAGATCTCTTCCGGGTCCCTGGTAATTATTCCATTGCCCACTGTGTCTCCGCGGATCTCCGTATGTCCAGGGGGATCGCAGTAGTGTTTAGAAATAAATTTGGACGGCTGAATGAACTTCGAGAACAAAATCCCTCTGTTGGTAAATCCTTACGCTTGCCTGATCATGACCGATCCATTTACTACTTGGTAACCAAGCAGTTTTATTACCAGAAGCCGAGTTACGCCGACTTGTGGAGGGCACTATGGAATTTGAGGATCGAGTTGCTTACCAGGGGAATTAACAAATTGGCAGTTCCCAAACTCGGCTGTGGGCGGGACCAGCTGGATTGGAGAATCGTTAGAAACATGCTGGAAGTTGTCTTTGGAGGTACGGACGTCAAGATCTTCGTCTGCAATTTTGACCCACAACCCGCATTAAGGCCAACGAAGAGTGTAGACTGTTATTTCTACCGTAATGGAACGTGTAGTCGAGGAGAAGACTGTCGATATCGTCATGACCCGTTCTACAGGAACCAGAGCATAAAACCTGTTCTGGGACAGAACAGACTTGAAGAGGGGGGCAGTGTAACAAGAGAGAAAAGGAACGAACCTCTTTTCGAGCGACAGGTGGTGTGTTCTGCCGCCTTCGAGAAAATGACGCATCGTACAAGCATGTAAATTAGATGCGGTTTATTCTAGCATTTTCTAGAATACATAGAAGGTTCCAGCGATTTCTGGTGCGTTTATATGAGGATATAAAAGCGGATTGCGGATAAAAGAGAGGCAGTCAACAGCAAGTCATTAACTGTGTATTACAAAATAAATAGTGGATATAAATGTTGTATTAGAAATTCATAGTCTGTAAATAATAGTTTTTAATGGTTTATAATTATAGCGTTAATTTATAGTGTATTCATTAGTGTATAGAAATAAATATTTGTTTGTGAATAGACGATTTAAACAGCACTTGTATTATTATTTGAAAAAGAATGTTACAATATATTATACAAAATGTAGGAAAAAATATACAAAATTTCTTGTCATCGTAAAATAGCACACTCTTACAATAATACCTGATTCCAGGTGATACAGGAAAATTCTTAATGAATCGTTTTTATTGTAATAAAATAATAATTAAAAATATCAATTTCTTTTCAATATGATCATTTCGGATACTTTTTATTTAATAAATCCTTCTTCAGTTGAAATTACATTATAATAGTTAAAAAAGTTTGTTGTTTATAAGTTTAAATTATTTTAAATGTTTTAATATTTTGTGGTGGATTAAACACACCACTTGATTCTTGTTATTCCATCGCTAAGTAACAGTTGTTATTGTTTTTATTTAAAATGAATTTATAATTATTTGATCTGAACTATATTTTTTCGAATATGTGTTCTTATTGAAAAAAGTTTTAAGTGTAACTATTAGAAGGTAATTTCAACTGAAGAAGGATTTATTAAATAAAAATAATCCAAAATGATCATATTGAAAACAAATTGATATTTAATATTAACAATAAAAACGACTCATTACTAATTACTCTTAACTGATTCCATTTATTTCATAAGTAAAGTAGTAAGTTTTACAAGTAAAATATTGATACTATTGCACCGAGAAAAGCATTTATTAGGACCAATTAAATTTATTTCATTCAACTAAATATTTAGTTAAATAAACTAAATTTTATTTGATTTAACTAAATATTTAGTTGAATTAAATAAATTTAATTGGGCCAACTAAATACTTTTCGAAGTGTAGCATGAAACAATAATCGTTTTATTTAAATACACAGTTTAGTTCAAAACAAAGAAAGTTTGTCTTAACTAAACAGAACATTTATTACAACGATACAGTGTGTTTCATCAAAACTATTCAACCTTTCAATCAATCGTTACGTTACTAGCATTAAATAATTGTATTTACTTAATCCAAGAGTTAATTTTTTTATTGAAATGTTTCTGAATTGCTTGATTCAAGTAGTCATACTCTTGCTATGTAGAATATTTATTTGTATTTACCACAAGAAAATATTATTCTCATTCTAAATATACATTTATTTGCGAATATATAAAACAGATTGTTTTGTTTGTAGTTAAATTTATTTGACTAATGCAACTTTTTCTGTGCATGATATCAATATTTAAATTTTTGAAAATATGAAATTATTCAATTCATGTCAAACAATATGGCTGACACATGAGACCTATTCTATTGCTTAAATGACTATTTTAATCACATATTCCACAAACTAAGCACTTTGTCTAAACACTTCACTTTCACTAACAACTTTTACACCTCGTTGTCGAGTCCCATCAGAGTCAGATCGGACGATCCAAGATTATTAATTAATCTATGGATGCAGGAGTGAAAACACGCTTCATCTACAAACGCATCTAGTGTATGCTTCGAACGACGCATGTCATAATGATCACGTGATTGGCCAATTTCAACAATGGTATGACTGAAACGATTTGATAGTTGCTTTGGGACAATCCTTTGAAAATGATTGGCTTTTTGTAATGTTAATTTAACTATTGGTATATATTGCAGCAATGCAATATATTAGTTAACATAATATTTCCAAAAGAATTCATTTTCCCTCTTTATAAATAGTTCAGTTAACTGTATAAACTTTAATTTAACATCTGCAATATTCAACTTAAGCCTACTTTTTAAACAAATATAAAACTTGAAATAAATAAAACAGTCTTATTAATTTACATTTACCATATTTAAAATAATCAAATATTTATTTAAAACAATAATTTGTCTTTAAACAAATACATAGGATTAAATTAACGATTCTTTTTTTTTGTGTGTACTGGTACTTAAATTTAACAATCTAGCCAATCTTTTGTCCTCATTCTATCCTTATCGCCGTCAAAATCCCACATAATAGAAGGTAATTGTGTTTTCTTCCAAACTCATTATTTTCAAATATATTATCACAAAGCTTGTTAAAAGGAACAATAAGGCGCATTTCTGCCAAATGCAATTAACCAAAACAACCCTTTTGGGAATTTACAATTATTACACATTTAATCTAACCACACAACAAGCGTGCACCAACAAGCATACACTTCTTTTTTTATATAAATATTGCATTATTCACCTCTCCCACTCCCGAATTATTAAAACTCCGAACCTTGTAATAAGCATATACAGGCTGTTCGCAGTTTTCGGCGCGCCATTTGCTACCTCCGTTATTATTGAAGCTTAACAATTGCTGATTAACATGACGAAGACAACAATTATACGTCGCGTTTTCGATTTATTAAGAAATAACATTTTTTAAAATGAGGCACCCTGTATACTTTTGTAGAAATGGATGGACAGCGACATTATAAATACAAAAGTTTAATATTAGTATTAATATTATTAATAATGTGGATAATTCTGTTGGTGGTATATCAGGAGAATGCGGGCCCACTGTATAAGTCCTTTCGTTCCTATCCATTCGTCATCGAAGAATTCTGTAAGTGCCGTGCTATATTGGAATTGTGTGCAGGCTCCGTCCTGTTGAAAGTAGATTCCTTCAAGTCTGTTATGAATATCAAGGTTGTCCAGGAAATCATCTAATATTGATGTCATGAACTGAACGTATCGCTGGGCAGTTAAAGTGCTCCATAAAAATTTGGGTCAATAATCTTCGATCCAAATAAACCACACCAAACATTTAAACTAACATATGACTTTGACCAGTTTTTCAATAAATTCAATCAATGCATCATGGTAGTTATTTGAAATACATGGTTTTCATTTATTTTTTACTAAAATTGCAGGTTCTGAAGGTCTTATCAAAATTACAACTTCTGATAAAAGCCAATCATATCCAGGATTACCTACGAGAGCAGCGAGTAAGTTGCATATACCTTATCTAAGGTACTTAGTATGTCATATTATAGCTGTGTTCTAGAATATTTGCTTACTAAGGCACAAAAACCGTCGGTCAAGTCCTTTGATATAAGTACTACAGCTGTAATGTTTGACGCAAGTAATAACAAACGACTTTACCTAACGTATAATCATGTGAATTATTTAGACGAGATGGAGCGTATCAATCAAGACAGTATGTTAGTTTTAAACAAAATAAGCATTGTTTGGTGAATGTGTTAAACTTTTCAATCTTAGTGTATACATCGCGGTACACTCCCTTGACGTGATGATTGAAGGTAACGCACATGTAATGGATAGAAAATGCTTCTTTTATCATGCAGCTCCTAAAAGAGCCTGCGTTATCAAATATAATTTATATAGTAAAGCTTCTCAAGTACTTGATATACCTGGAATCAATTCAACAGACTTGATATTACTGTACAGTACCTCAGAAAACTATTTAGATTTTCATGTGGATGAAAATGGTTTATGGCTTTTGTTTTCTGTATATGGATCGAGCGATCTCATTGTCATGAAGGTATGGTAATCATTTATTTAAAAGTTCCATAAAAATAATTCTACGTTGTTGTTTAGATTGATAGCAGTAAACTGCAAATACAGGCTATCTTAAATGTTGAAGTAGATCAAGCGAAGTTTGAGGGAATGTTCATTGCCTCAGGAGTACTTTACGGAATTAAACGTCAAGGTGCAAAAGGGGCTAGGATTGACTTTGCATTCGATTTATACACAGGGAAAACTCATGATGTTAATATTAAATTACCTGGTACCGATCTAAATCAGCTACTTATGACTATAAACACAAGGTAGGATTTAATTATTTTTTCTACTACCAAACTTATGGGTAGTAAGTCGATTCAAGTCTGCCAAAGGGCAATAAAGTTCACTTTGGTACTGGTCTTTAAATAGGGTAAACTAGAGTTCCTAAATGAAAACTTTAACTGTGTTATTTTAGAGTTAGGACACGGATGTCAAAATGAATTACTCTTTCTAGGTCAAAACTAAGCTGTCTGAAACAGAGATACTTTTTTCTCGCTTTTTACTTTAGTGACAACATTCAACAGCTGTCAGTGATAAATTCTAGGTTATGCTGTCATGTTTATTTTTATGCATGTAAAAAGTTTTAATGTGCACATTATCATTTATTTGCTGTTTGTAGAGAATTTTTAGAACTACTATAGTACATAGGTATATCAATTTTAAGACAACTTTTAATAAAGTATTACTTCTACCGAATTTCAGATTTATAAGATTGTCATGCTGACAGTTCAATTTATTACACCAATTTTCATGATCACCAACCTTCTAATAAATAGTTTCAAAATATGAAATGTCACTAGAAAATTTGACATGCGTGACTTAACTCTAAATAACACAGAGCTCAGTTCATATTTAGGAACTCTAGAGTAAACCTAGTTAATTTTTTCCTAATTAAGACCTAGCCCTTATTTATACACCCCCACAAAAAACAGTGGCGTTTATAGCTCATCTGAATGATTTAATACAATGAATTAATTGAATTTGAAACGTCATGTGTCAATGTTCAAAAGAAAATTGACAAAAACTTTGAAAAACATTTTGAATTTTCAAAAGTCACATCAGTGTTGCCAACCACCAAAACATTTCCTAAATTTTAAAATTGCAATTTCTTTATTTAAAAAGTAAATAAAAGGCGCAAAATAGAAAAAATAGCATAAAAAAAAACTCGTTTTATAAGTCATTATTGCACTCGTCCTTGGACTCAAACGCTAATTCTCGTCTTATGAAACTCGTTCTTTAATTTATTATTATATATACAGCCTGTCCGTTCTCAAAGTCGAACATATACATATTTTTGATGATTCCTGCTCGCCAAATTCAACTACAAGAAAGACAATGCTATCAATAGAAAGAGAAAATCATTACGTATCAAATGATACTAATAATAATATTAAGAGTGCTATTTTTATTTTAAAATACTAATTTAAAAGTTGACTGTTGTTAAGTATGACAAGCCATGCTTTTCAAATTATTTCATTTTAGCGCATGACTGAATTGAATAACGAGTATTTAAACTGTTCAATATCTTAATATGTATTGATTTAATAGAAGTACAACAAAATACATAAGGTAAAATACACAATGTTCAACTTTGAGAGTGAACACCCGGTATATTAAAATAATATTATTTATCGTTATTTAGAGACTATTTCTTTTGTATGGTTGGTAACATTTGTTTTCTGCTGTATATAACAGCTATTTATGTAATAAGTAACAAAACGGGGGCCGGCGGTGGACGAGTGGTGTCAGTGCATCACTCGTGTTCCAAGGGTCGTGGGTTCGAGTCCCACTTGGTGTGTATTCGTGTTGCATGTTAGATGGGGGACATATGACCTCAGCTGTTGGTTCCCCCGTAGTGTAGGCGTGAAATAAAAAAACGTGTTTTACGCTCTAGACGTGAGTTTCCTTGAGGTACCTAAGTAATTGTTAGGGTAGTTGTTATGCACTAGTAGTTTTACTGTTTTATTTTTATGCTTTGAGGCAATCACTTTTAAGCATTAGTGCATAAAAGACATTTGTGTGTCATTTATACTTATAGCATTTGGTACATACATAAATAATTACTATTATATGCAGTAATTAATCTAATAATGGTGTATTTTTTCCAGAACCTGCATGTAATGCGTGATAAAGGAGAATTAGTTTTATATCATACAACCTGTATATGAATTTACAACAAATAAAGTTTACTGTTGCAGTCTTATGGTTAATACAAGATATTTAAAACACTGGTAGGTCAACTCCCCTATGCTTGCCATGATAAATTTTTCACCCAAAATTGAAACGAGATCATTAGTTCGAAAGTCGCCGCTAGATGCCGCAACAGTGAAACGTGAGTGTTAAACCAAACCACATCTGTTAACCTTCAAAATTTATTAAGCTTTTTTAATAATAATAAAATTTATATTTTTATTATTGTCATTCGAGAATTTAATTGATGTTTCTTATGCAGCTTTGTTTCTGTTTAGTATAATTAACAAGCCAGAATTAATAAAAAAATAGCGCGTTCTCAAATATACAGGTAAGTATAAATAAACACTTATTTCTAAACTAATTTTTCTGGTTTGTTTTCGATAGCAAAACGCCATTCGTATCATGTGATAAATTTTACCAGTAAATAGTTTGATGTTTAATTGTTCTATTAAAATTGCTCTTTTTAGAGATTCCACCTTTCTGTATGTGGCTAATGGTAATGGAGTGAGGGCCGTTATGTATTTCTCAATCACAATATAAGGTATTTAGAAAATCAGTTGTCAAAATGTAGTTTTTAAATTTATCATAAAATGAAATCGCTTTAATCTAAACCTCTTATATTTTCAGGGACATTGCATGGAAGGTCTTGTATGGATTCTCATGGAAGTGACTGGGGTTCTTAAAATAACTTCAAAATTTGGTTACCAGAAAGAATTTTGTTTCCAAAATATGAATATGTCTGTACTACAGGGTCAAACCATCTTTACGTACATTACATTTATGTTTAGATTTTATTGTAATAGTGATCGATGTCGACTTCACTTTCCTTGCCAGACCACAATTGGTCTGGTATATCATTGATTTCGTTGTTGTCATCATCGATGGCCTTGTTATTTGTTATTTTATAAATGTTTGTAATTAAATTTTTAAAATATAAATATTTCATGCACAATAATATAATTGTTATCAAGTCAAAAAACTATTGCTTTTCAGTACAAAAATCTGTGTTCTGCTGTTGTATTTAATATTTTTGTCCCTTTCACATGTGGACCATGTTTATAATGCTATTTAGCTTCTTGTTGCTATAAAAATTATGCTGAGATGTGTGCTTTATTGCTATTAATTACCAGTAACAGTTTTACTAGACCTGCTTAATGCATATAATTAAAAACATGTTTAAGCATTAAGTATATATAATTCGACTTATACCTACTCTTTTTTAATACTTGGAATCTTTAGAGCGTCTAATAGGTTTGAATTTCGCATATAGATTTTTTTATAGTGGCACACAAGGTCTTTACTTGTTAATAAAACTCTTGTTGCATCAATCCATGCTTGCAGTTTATCTGCTTTCCGTAAAATATTACAAAATAATTGATGAATTTGATTACAATTCTCAAAAGAAATGTTTGCATAGGTCAATTTGTATTCTTATTATTTCAGTTAAATGAAAATAAAAAAAGATGTTACCTTAGTTTGCTGTAAAAAATAAAATTTCAATTTAGTTTTATTACCAAAGATGTTTTAAATAAACAAGAGTCACAATTTAGCATTTTAATAGTGCCAAAGAATCTTGTACCTCTATCATCATGAAAAAGTTTATTTAATTTGTATTACGAAAAATACGCCAAAAGCAAATATTCATTATTACAGGTTATGTTGCTGTAGAATGACAATCATATGATTGCGTACGTCGCGCCATCTATCAGAAATTTAGCTCGCGTTAAAATTGGTTGACGAAATGCCGGCGAGTTGACATACCATATGTTATATATATCTTGGGTTAATGTTTACAAAATATATGTTTTGTACTATATTGTTTGTAATAAACTTTTCAGAAACATACCTATACATATTGTCATGATATTTGATCGTGTTAGAGAGAAATCACTCGCACTAAAATATTTAATAAGCAGATATATGCAATTTCTAAATCTACCCGATTGAATGCATAACCTCACTTTAAGGGTGTCCTGCAGACCTACCGACATTTCTTAACGACAGAGTTAATGAAGTTCAAAGAAGAACAAACATATTTCGTTATATTTCTATGTGATAATTCATCATTGTACTTCTTGGTAAAATTTGATAGCTCCTGACGCAGTCGAAAATACATTATGGGCTAGATGTTTTGTGGGCGATAGTTACCTCATCGTATTAAATTACCAAAAGTCTTGGATAAATAAACACACGTTTTATACTATTGTACAGCGTGGAAATAAATGATTTTCATCAAGTTCCCTTTGGAATTTTTTCACATGTAAATTTTTCTGTACCGCTCTACTCTTTTTGATTTAGTACTAAATTAGTTCTGTCAATAAATGAAATCAATCTGTCAAACAATTCATAGAACTTATTGAATTAATTTATTTTGAGGTTATGGTATTGCCTTCTCTATTTTCGTAGGGCGGCACGTCGTGCGTTTACATGGGGAATGCAATGGTAACTTGATGAAAATCATTTATTTCCACCCAGTATAATGTATAGGTATATCGGTAAAGTTTATCTTAAACACAAAAGCAATTACGTCATAAATGCAGAAGTAATCAAAGACAATAATTTAGAAGTGTCAACCCATGTTTTAGTATAAAAGACAAAGACAGAAGTTATAAAAGCAGTCATCCGAGAATACAACACGCGTGTCGTCTTTAGTATAAGGCGTTAGAAAGAGAAAGCTATTGAAAGTATTTCTCAGTTTGTGCTATAAATTTAATTCAGTGGCTCACATATTTTCCGAACATTGACATTTGTTTGAACGTTATCATTCGTTTTGTGCTGTTTTTGAGGTTTCTTCAAGTTATTATATTGCGTTTGTGTGTTTTCGGTATATTTAATCGATTTTTGAGTTTATTTAAGTTTATTTCTTTTTTATTGAGTTAATATTTCCATATTTCCTCGTTGATTTTACAACCAGCATATTTAACCTAAAACATGCTACGAGGAAATATCCTTAAATCTGAAGCAAGAGACTGTGCTCCGTTTAATAGACTATTTTGAACGCGAGGACCTTTATTACTTTTGGTTGCCATACATGAGGTAAATAATCATCTTTGTTTAATATTTTGATTAAATTCTAGTTTTTACTTTTGCTGGAAACACTATTAAACGTTAAAGAATCAGAAAAACCAAGCATTATTTCTCTGCGATCGACATTTCTGCAGCAATACAGACAAAATGCAACATCTTCCTGCAAACGACAAGTTGTTTTCTTGGACGAGACATGGATATTTGCTAAAGGAGCGAAGAAAAGTTCTTGGCAGGACACGTCCATGCATAGCGTTAGAAAAAAAGATGCCTCCGAAGGAAAACGTTTCATTGTTTTTGGCCATTCGGGAGGATTTGCGCCTAATGCGTCTTTGATTTTCGGAACAAAGTCTAAGCTTGTCGACTATCACGGTGATATGGATTCTAAAATTTTCATGAAATGGCTGAAGGAAAAACTTGTTCCAAACCTTCAAGCAAATCACATTCTCTTCGATTCACATCTTTTTAAGCAAGAGTTGCTTGATCTCGCTAAGCTGCACGGCAGAATACCGAGATACGAGGCCGATGAACTTTTGAAGGAGCACGGCCCAGTGGCGTAACTATCGCCCCTTCAAAAACTTTAACCTTGATAACTTCTATACTGAATTGCAATCACTCTCTTTAGACGATATATTTTATGAAAATGATATTAATCAAAAAGTTATTAGTTTAAGTACTAGGATATTAAATTTGTTTAATAAACAAGCTCCGTGGAAAACTATCCAAATAACAAAAAGACGACCGCCTTGACTAACTGATAATATTAGTTTGTTAATGAGCTTAAGGGATAAGGCCAAAACAAAATATAAAAACATAAAAACCACAGCTGCGTGGGAATATTACAGGACACTGAGCAATTTCACAAATACCGCAATAAAGAATGAAAAAAAAGCTTATCTACGCTTTTGCGCTAAATGTTGTATATAAAAAAATAACATAAACAATTCCTTTACTGGTCGCGCTGACGAACTTAATAGTTATTTTGTGAATAGTATCCTACAAATTGCAGTTCCTCAACACGTACTAAATTTCTACAAAAATAATGATTTACATAATAATGCCGTTCTCAAATTCAATCTTATAGATAGTAATACAATTTCAAAAACAATCGATTCACTAAAAAGCACTTCAGTAGATAGGCTAAGAGAGTTCTAGCGCAAAATCCCATGTATTTTCTTATGAAGGTTCGTTTTACCATTCAAGGTCATCCGCGAAATTCGAGGCTCATTTGCATATCATTCGCGGGGTCATTAGCGGATCATTTGCATATCATTCGCGGTGTTATGTATGTATCATTAACGGTATTATTTGCATATCTAATTAATTTAATTCGCGAGGTCATTAGCGGATCATTTTTTATATCTCGCCGGGTCATCTGCATATCTCATCTCTCTCTCCTCATTTCCAACTTGTCATCATTTCCCGCTGAAAGATTTGAATTCCTAGCGCTGCTAATACCATCTATCGGTGACGTCATATGATCGGTATAGTAGATTTCTATACGCCTGTAGATAGGCAACCCGCTATACTTTTTTTACAAAACCAATGGAGCCAACAGGGTTTGAACCGGGGACCGCTCGAATGGTAGCCAGCCAATGCATCCACTACACCAACGAGGTAATCTATTAAAGCACTGTAAACTGGTTATAAAAAAAAATTGTTGACTAGCGACCACGTACTCATAATATAATACAATTAATTTTAGGTATAAATCTAAACGTGATACATTATTATTACTAAATTAATTTATTAAAATAAAAATAACTCAGAACTAAATTATTAATATCAAGAAATTTATTTAAAAAAAAAACATTTCAATTCTAAACGTGTACAGGAGTTATTTATAAAAATGCTTTCACGTATATTTGATTAAATCCAATTTATTTAAAAATAATTCCCGGAAAATATTTATAAATATTGTACATTAATAATATTAAATCTTTAGGATTCCAAAATTATAAGCCAATTATGATTATTATCATGAGTCATTGAGATGAGACAATTATTAACCTTATATGAGCCAATCGTGAAGAAACTCAAGAAATTTTTCTTGATACATCTTAAATAATAATATAATACAATTAATTTTAGGTATAAATCTAAACGTGATACATTATTATTACTAAATTAATTTATTAAAATAAAAATAACTCAGAACTAAATTATTAATATCAAGAAATTTATTTAAAAAAAAAAACATTTCAATTCTAAACGTGTACAGGAGTTATTTATAAAAATGCTTTCACGTATATTTGATTAAATCCAATTTATTTAAAAATAATTCCCGGAAAATATTTATAAATATTGTACATTAATAATATTAAATCTTTAGGATTCCAAAATTATAAGCCAATTATGATTATTATCATGAGTCATTGAGATGAGACAATTATTAACCTTATATGAGCCAATCGTGAAGAAACTCAAGAAATTTTTCTTGATACATCTTAAATATAACAATTTGAAAACTATATACAGATATTATTACTACATGAGCCCCGTAACATCAGTCGATCCGCGGCTTTTTATATCAATACAAACTAATTAGTCGTGTTGTTTTCAACATTCTTTAACACTACTTTCACACTACCATAAATAAACAAACGTTCTTACGAATGACTGAAAGGAATTTAAATATTATAAATAATTTGTTAAGAGATCAAAGCTACTGTCATAGTTATAAGTTTAAGCGATAACAAAATGTCCATAGCTTAACCCCGAGACCACGGAGCTTGTCTTTTAAATTACTGCATACGAGTTATTTCTAAAAATGCTTTCACGTATATTTGATTAAATCCAATTTATTTAAAAATAATTCCCGGAAAATATTTATAAATATTGTACATTAATAATATTAAATCTTTAGGATTCAAAAATTATAAGCCAATTATGATTATTATCATGAGTCATTAAATGAGATCGGTAAGGTAAAAACATGACGTCTTGATTGTAAACGATGATTTCACCATTGCTAATGAATTTCCAATTAGCGGGTGTAGAAAGTTAAAATTCAAACATGAAAAACTATTGGTTTAATCGAAATATTTTAAAAGTTGCCGACGGCTAATTATTATTTAATAGCAACCGTAAATTTCTGAGTAAATCTGTTTGGATATTTCCTGAAGCCTAAATCAATTTTGTTTGTATTAAAATCTAGAAATTTCAGAAAAACGGTTTTAAAATAAATTGTATATAGTTATACATTGTGAAATAAAAAAAATGCAAGAATAAAATACGTACACGGATTAAACTAAACTATATATTAAGAAATATTAATTACGGCTTTTATAGCATCTTACAGGAAAAAGATTACAGTCAATCAAGATCACAACACATATCATTAACTAGATATCATAAATAAATATTATATATATTGAAGGTAAAGACATGAGTATATCCATCGTTTGACTAATGTCTATTTATTAAAACAAATAAGTTATGAAATGAAGCAGGGAGTCTATTCAATGAACATTGCCTAATACTTTTATGATTTTTCTAGCCTATAGATCAGCAGTTAGAAACACGGGCCTGCTAAATGCCTGCAATTCACCTACCCTATCAATATGTTGTACAATTTTAGATATGTAATGTATACGTTTTGTTTCTTACTTAAGTCTATTTTGTTTGTATGTTTGTAATATTTAGACATTTACGAAAATTAAATCAAGCTGAACAGCAGATTACTATTTTAAATTTAATAGATCATACGAATTATCTTACCCTGTTCTGAATTACTGCTTTGCATAAATTGTACATTGTTTGTAAATGCTCTCTGAACTAAAATATTCATATATGAGAGAAATGTTATATAAGTCAATACAGCCCTATATCTATCATTTATTGAGCTATACAAAGAGATTTATATCTACGCTAAACTAAAGATTAATAGAAGTATTGCATTCCTGATATCATAAGATAACGATAAAACATATGATTATTCTTAGACTAAGATCTAATTTAGGTAGTCAAAATGTAGGTAATCGAATTGTAGGTACATATCATGATGTGATATCATACAATTATATTCTAGTAAGAATTGTAATAAAGTCACTGCTATAAATAACATCATTCTTTATCACGATCATCTATCATTATCAAAATCATCTAATGTCATGCAGAGTCAGCAGCTAGCTCCTAAGTTCGTATATGCGAGAAACTCTCTACCCGCTCTGAACAATCAATTACAAAAACTGGATGAGTTTCGGACGTATAGGTAGATAATTCCAAATTTTAATCCGTTTTCATTAATGAGTAGACCTAACATAACATTAGTTTTACCGTAGGAAGAAGAACCGCTCAGAATTGCTCTACAGGAAACAGTCTGACACTAGGTTATTCAGATCAAATATTACTTACAAATCGGAAAGGATATCTATAAAACTCGTGCTGAATTAAATGTAGGAACCTGAATGCGTGGCAGCATCCGTCGCTATTGCATCAACCGTTTCTTCGCATAGCTTTTAGTTTATCTGTGAGAAATTCTATTTTATTTAGTACATAAGGCGTAGATTAGATTATTAATCTACCCAAAAGATTCACCAAACATGGACCTGCTAAATGCCTGCAATTCACCTACCCTATCAGTATGTCGTACAATGCAAACATTTAATATTATTATTAAAATTTTATAAATAAAAACGATAAAAGAAGTTTATAGTTTTCATTTATTTTTATGTTAAACATATACGGTAGCAGGATCTAGATCGATGTATACAAATTCATATATGACAGAAATGTTATGTATCTCAATACATACCTAAAACGTATTCTTCGTATATTCAGTAAGAGCTACCCATTTTTTCTAGACATTCGAATTTTGAACAGCTTAATAATATGTTTTCTCATTTAATCATAATTAAGTTGACTTATTGTTTATACACCATATAGATATTCGTAGCATCTAAAGTAAACTCTTATTTAAACGTTATTTTACAATATATCATACATTTCAGCAACTCCGAAATATGAAGATATGTAATAATTTACTATATACTTTTGTAGGATATTAACTCGTATAATTAATACTAATTTGTAATTATCTTCGATACCTTCGAAATATAAGTCTATAACATATCTACCCAAAAGATTCGCCGACAAACTTACTGAAGATAAAGTGGTCGATCTCAACCAAAAGATAGCGAATACAACTCTGTCTCTAGGATTGGTTTACCTAGGTAAAATAAAGACAGAAAGATATCAACTGTATGCTGACTGTATGTTCATCGAGACGAATAAGGTATGAAATGTAACAGGTAGTCTATTCAATGAACATTGCCTAATACTTTTTTCTGATTCTTCTTCTACCCTATGGATCCGCATTTAGAAACATGGACCTGCTAAATGCCTGCAATTCACCTACCCTATCAGTATGTCGTACAATGCAAACATTTAATATTATTATTAAAATTTTATAAATAAAAACGATAAAAGAAGTTTATAGTTTTCATTTATTTTTATGTTAAACATATACGGTAGCAGGATCTAGATCGATGTATACAAATTCATATATGACAGAAATGTTATGTATCTCAATACATACCTAAAACGTATTCTTCGTATATTCAGTAAGAGCTACCCATTTTTTTCTAGACATTCGAATTTTGAACAGCTTAATAATATGTTTTCTCATTTAATCATAATTAGGTTGACTTTATATAGCATTTTTCAGGAAAACCTTCTTCAGAAAAACCCTAATGATTATTTAATTTACATAAAAAAAAAATTTAAAACATTTGATTACACAATAATCCCATTTTCGATACCTTCGAAATATAAGTCTATAACATATGTTTGTAATAGGTCTTTATAACTTTCGAACACAGGGTAGTTACCTCTTGCAAAATTTACAGTTATGAGAACCCTGAAAACTTAACCTGGAGAAATAAATCAGATAAATATTTTACTTTTATTGAAACGATAAATTTGCATACTAATATATGAAAATAATATAATGTATAATGCCTGATAAATAAAATTGAAATTATTCTTATTCTTTTACAATGAAATGCGTTTTGAAAAAACACGATGAAACGTTATGTATATTAATGCAGGAGTTCTGTTAACGCATTCGTTATTTAGAGATTCACTTATAAGTACACTATCTATTTAGCTGATTCAATAAAAATTTCATTATTTTTAAAATTCCTAACGAGGGACCTACTGATAAGCGTTATATTATACCAGGTACGTATGATACTCTACTGCTGATTGCATACCTGATGAACGCAGTTGTACAAAGTAATATAGGATATACGTTACAGAGAAGTTTAATTTTCCGTGCAACAAATGACCTATATATATATTTTATGTACAATGCTGACATTAACATATTTAGCGCATACCTGTTGAACATAGCTCTACAAAGTAATATTTAAAAGACTTAAAAGGCTTATATTTTAGAGATCGGATACAGGCGCATATATTCCTGTATATTACCTCTAAATTTTACTTTAACAATACATGTAGTCAGGTTTGGTGTAAATAACAATTAGGGATATCAAAGCCATACTAACTGAACGCTAACATAATATGCTCTACAGGTCAAACTCAATTAATTAACCCTGGGGCTATACATCCTTAGACTAGAAACAGTCTTGAAACAAAAATGGCTGAGTCCACCCTGTTAGACAAGAAATCAGAGTATGGGCGTGATAAATAAAACATATAAAGTTATTTTACAAACATTTATTTAGTATACATAACATAATACAAGAATATAGATCATAAGTTGTTTTCTATGACGACTGTTGTAGTTCTACGGGCCTCTGAGTCGTCGTATGCCCTCGCAGCAATACTAATACGTATAAAGTCCGATGACTGACTCATTGGAACTGTACCGGTAGCCCTTTCCTTGTTCAACTCTTCGTTACTATCACAGTTGGTAAACGAGGAATCACATTCATCAATACCCAAATGCATGGCTGAAGTCATATCTTCTTCTTCTTCTTCTTCTTCTGTCTCAACGATATCAGTAGGTCCATTTGCTTCCTTTACCAGAGCTGTCTTTACAACATTTGCGTTATTATGTACGTTTTTTAAATGCCTTTTATAGCTGTCGATGCGTGAAAGATATTTGAAGCAATTAGAACACCGAACTTTGATTGATTCGTGAACGCTTTTAATATGTCTTTTTAAGTGGTCACGACGTGAAAAAGTTTTGACACAGCTAGAACACTTGATTCTGTTTGAATCGTGCTTGGTTTTTACGTGTCTCTTGCAAGTGAATGGCCTCGCGAAAGACTTGAAGCAAACCGGACACTGTATTTTGCAATCCTGTCGACCAGAGTCATTCTTCTTACATACGTCGTTAGCGTGCTGCTCCATTTCGACTAATGAAGGAACAGGAACACTACCCCGCCTATTTATACTGATCGACCAGCGCAATCGGTTGTTCTCGGTTATAATCGTAAGCGCTCGAATAATATGCTCATATTTCCAATGTTTTACGCTTATTATTTTACCCTCTGGCCTATAATCTTTTCTGTATGCATTGGTTAGTGAGATAATCTGCATGTAATTTTCAACATCTTCCTCCGTAGGTGTAGAACCTAGATGTTTATAGGTTAGCTATCAAAAGAATATATCCCATTGACAATCAAACAGAAGACACAAATTACATATCTATACCATATTTTGGCAAAATATCAGAAAAAATTGCACATATACTAAGAAAAACCAACAATTATAAAATAACATTTAAAACCGACACTAACACTCGGTTTTAAATGTTATTTTATAATTGTTGGTTTTTCTTAGTATATGTGCAATTTTTTCTGATATTTTGCCAAAATATGGTATAGATATGTAATTTGTGTCTTCTGTTTGATTGTCAATGGGATATATTCTTTTGATAGCTAACCTATAAACATCTAGGTTCTACACCTACGGAGGAAGATGTTGAAAATTACATGCAGATTATCTCACTAACCAATGCATACAGAAAAGATTATAGGCCAGAGGGTAAAATAATAAGCGTAAAACATTGGAAATATGAGCATATTATTCGAGCGCTTACGATTATAACCGAGAACAACCGATTGCGCTGGTCGATCAGTATAAATAGGCGGGGTAGTGTTCCTGTTCCTTCATTAGTCGAAATGGAGCAGCACGCTAACGACGTATGTAAGAAGAATGACTCTGGTCGACAGGATTGCAAAATACAGTGTCCGGTTTGCTTCAAGTCTTTCGCGAGGCCATTCACTTGCAAGAGACACGTAAAAACCAAGCACGATTCAAACAGAATCAAGTGTTCTAGCTGTGTCAAAACTTTTTCACGTCGTGACCACTTAAAAAGACATATTAAAAGCGTTCACGAATCAATCAAAGTTCGGTGTTCTAATTGCTTCAAATATCTTTCACGCATCGACAGCTATAAAAGGCATTTAAAAAACGTACATAATAACGCAAATGTTGTAAAGACAGCTCTGGTAAAGGAAGCAAATGGACCTACTGATATCGTTGAGACAGAAGAAGAAGAAGAAGAAGAAGATATGACTTCAGCCATGCATTTGGGTATTGATGAATGTGATTCCTCGTTTACCAACTGTGATAGTAACGAAGAGTTGAACAAGGAAAGGGCTACCGGTACAGTTCCAATGAGTCAGTCATCGGACTTTATACGTATTAGTATTGCTGCGAGGGCATACGACGACTCAGAGGCCCGTAGAACTACAACAGTCGTCATAGAAAACAACTTATGATCTATATTCTTGTATTATGTTATGTATACTAAATAAATGTTTGTAAAATAACTTTATATGTTTTATTTATCACGCCCATACTCTGATTTCTTGTCTAACAGGGTGGACTCAGCCATTTTTGTTTCAAGACTGTTTCTAGTCTAAGGATGTATAGCCCCAGGGTTAATTAATTGAGTTTGACCTGTAGAGCATATTATGTTAGCGTTCAGTTAGTATGGCTTTGATATCCCTAATTGTTATTTACACCAAACCTGACTACATGTATTGTTAAAGTAAAATTTAGAGGTAATATACAGGAATATATGCGCCTGTATCCGATCTCTAAAATATAAGCCTTTTAAGTCTTTTAAATATTACTTTGTAGAGCTATGTTCAACAGGTATGCGCTAAATATGTTAATGTCAGCATTGTACATAAAATATATATATAGGTCATTTGTTGCACGGAAAATTAAACTTCTCTGTAACGTATATCCTATATTACTTTGTACAACTGCGTTCATCAGGTATGCAATCAGCAGTAGAGTATCATACGTACCTGGTATAATATAACGCTTATCAGTAGGTCCCTCGTTAGGAATTTTAAAAATAATGAAATTTTTATTGAATCAGCTAAATAGATAGTGTACTTATAAGTGAATCTCTAAATAACGAATGCGTTAACAGAACTCCTGCATTAATATACATAACGTTTCATCGTGTTTTTTCAAAACGCATTTCATTGTAAAAGAATAAGAATAATTTCAATTTTATTTATCAGGCATTATACATTATATTATTTTCATATATTAGTATGCAAATTTATCGTTTCAATAAAAGTAAAATATTTATCTGATTTATTTCTCCAGGTTAAGTTTTCAGGGTTCTCATAACTGTAAATTTTGCAAGAGGTAACTACCCTGTGTTCGAAAGTTATAAAGACCTATTACAAACATATGTTATAGACTTATATTTCGAAGGTATCGAAAATGGGATTATTGTGTAATCAAATGTTTTAAATTTTTTTTTTATGTAAATTAAATAATCATTAGGGTTTTTCTGAAGAAGGTTTTCCTGAAAAATGCTATATAAAGTCAACCTAATTATGATTAAATGAGAAAACATATTATTAAGCTGTTCAAAATTCGAATGTCTAGAAAAAAATGGGTAGCTCTTACTGAATATACGAAGAATACGTTTTAGGTATGTATTGAGATACATAACATTTCTGTCATATATGAATTTGTATACATCGATCTAGATCCTGCTACCGTATATGTTTAACATAAAAATAAATGAAAACTATAAACTTCTTTTATCGTTTTTATTTATAAAATTTTAATAATAATATTAAATGTTTGCATTGTACGACATACTGATAGGGTAGGTGAATTGCAGGCATTTAGCAGGTCCATGTTTCTAAATGCGGATCCATAGGGTAGAAGAAGAATCAGAAAAAAGTATTAGGCAATGTTCATTGAATAGACTACCTGTTACATTTCATACCTTATTCGTCTCGATGAACATACAGTCAGCATACAGTTGATATCTTTCTGTCTTTATTTTACCTAGGTAAACCAATCCTAGAGACAGAGTTGTATTCGCTATCTTTTGGTTGAGATCGACCACTTTATCTTCAGTAAGTTTGTCGGCGAATCTTTTGGGTAGATATGTTATAGACTTATATTTCGAAGGTATCGAAGATAATTACAAATTAGTATTAATTATACGAGTTAATATCCTACAAAAGTATATAGTAAATTATTACATATCTTCATATTTCGGAGTTGCTGAAATGTATGATATATTGTAAAATAACGTTTAAATAAGAGTTTACTTTAGATGCTACGAATATCTATATGGTGTATAAACAATAAGTCAACTTAATTATGATTAAATGAGAAAACATATTATTAAGCTGTTCAAAATTCGAATGTCTAGAAAAAATGGGTAGCTCTTACTGAATATACGAAGAATACGTTTTAGGTATGTATTGAGATACATAACATTTCTGTCATATATGAATTTGTATACATCGATCTAGATCCTGCTACCGTATATGTTTAACATAAAAATAAATGAAAACTATAAACTTCTTTTATCGTTTTTATTTATAAAATTTTAATAATAATATTAAATGTTTGCATTGTACGACATACTGATAGGGTAGGTGAATTGCAGGCATTTAGCAGGTCCATGTTTGGTGAATCTTTTGGGTAGATTAATAATCTAATCTACGCCTTATGTACTAAATAAAATAGAATTTCTCACAGATAAACTAAAAGCTATGCGAAGAAACGGTTGATGCAATAGCGACGGATGCTGCCACGCATTCAGGTTCCTACATTTAATTCAGCACGAGTTTTATAGATATCCTTTCCGATTTGTAAGTAATATTTGATCTGAATAACCTAGTGTCAGACTGTTTCCTGTAGAGCAATTCTGAGCGGTTCTTCTTCCTACGGTAAAACTAATGTTATGTTAGGTCTACTCATTAATGAAAACGGATTAAAATTTGGAATTATCTACCTATACGTCCGAAACTCATCCAGTTTTTGTAATTGATTGTTCAGAGCGGGTAGAGAGTTTCTCGCATATACGAACTTAGGAGCTAGCTGCTGACTCTGCATGACATTAGATGATTTTGATAATGATAGATGATCGTGATAAAGAATGATGTTATTTATAGCAGTGACTTTATTACAATTCTTACTAGAATATAATTGTATGATATCACATCATGATATGTACCTACAATTCGATTACCTACATTTTGACTACCTAAATTAGATCTTAGTCTAAGAATAATCATATGTTTTATCGTTATCTTATGATATCAGGAATGCAATACTTCTATTAATCTTTAGTTTAGCGTAGATATAAATCTCTTTGTATAGCTCAATAAATGATAGATATAGGGCTGTATTGACTTATATAACATTTCTCTCATATATGAATATTTTAGTTCAGAGAGCATTTACAAACAATGTACAATTTATGCAAAGCAGTAATTCAGAACAGGGTAAGATAATTCGTATGATCTATTAAATTTAAAATAGTAATCTGCTGTTCAGCTTGATTTAATTTTCGTAAATGTCTAAATATTACAAACATACAAACAAAATAGACTTAAGTAAGAAACAAAACGTATACATTACATATCTAAAATTGTACAACATATTGATAGGGTAGGTGAATTGCAGGCATTTAGCAGGCCCGTGTTTCTAACTGCTGATCTATAGGCTAGAAAAATCATAAAAGTATTAGGCAATGTTCATTGAATAGACTCCCTGCTTCATTTCATAACTTATTTGTTTTAATAAATAGACATTAGTCAAACGATGGATATACTCATGTCTTTACCTTCAATATATATAATATTTATTTATGATATCTAGTTAATGATATGTGTTGTGATCTTGATTGACTGTAATCTTTTTCCTGTAAGATGCTATAAAAGCCGTAATTAATATTTCTTAATATATAGTTTAGTTTAATCCGTGTACGTATTTTATTCTTGCATTTTTTTTATTTCACAATGTATAACTATATACAATTTATTTTAAAACCGTTTTTCTGAAATTTCTAGATTTTAATACAAACAAAATTGATTTAGGCTTCAGGAAATATCCAAACAGATTTACTCAGAAATTTACGGTTGCTATTAAATAATAATTAGCCGTCGGCAACTTTTAAAATATTTCGATTAAACCAATAGTTTTTCATGTTTGAATTTTAACTTTCTACACCCGCTAATTGGAAATTCATTAGCAATGGTGAAATCATCGTTTACAATCAAGACGTCATGTTTTTACCTTACCGATCTCATTTAATGACTCATGATAATAATCATAATTGGCTTATAATTTTTGAATCCTAAAGATTTAATATTATTAATGTACAATATTTATAAATATTTTCCGGGAATTATTTTTAAATAAATTGGATTTAATCAAATATACGTGAAAGCATTTTTAGAAATAACTCGTATGCAGTAATTTAAAAGACAAGCTCCGTGGTCTCGGGGTTAAGCTATGGACATTTTGTTATCGCTTAAACTTATAACTATGACAGTAGCTTTGATCTCTTAACAAATTATTTATAATATTTAAATTCCTTTCAGTCATTCGTAAGAACGTTTGTTTATTTATGGTTGAAAGTAGTGTTAAAGAATGTTGAAAACAACACGACTAATTAGTTTGTATTGATATAAAAAGCCGCGGATCGACTGATGTTACGGGGCTCATGTAGTAATAATATCTGTATATAGTTTTCAAATTGTTATATTTAAGATGTATCAAGAAAAATTTCTTGAGTTTCTTCACGATTGGCTCATATAAGGTTAATAATTGTCTCATCTCAATGACTCATGATAATAATCATAATTGGCTTATAATTTTGGAATCCTAAAGATTTAATATTATTAATGTACAATATTTATAAATATTTTCCGGGAATTATTTTTAAATAAATTGGATTTAATCAAATATACGTGAAAGCATTTTTATAAATAACTCCTGTACACGTTTAGAATTGAAATGTTTTTTTTTAAATAAATTTCTTGATATTAATAATTTAGTTCTGAGTTATTTTTATTTTAATAAATTAATTTAGTAATAATAATGTATCACGTTTAGATTTATACCTAAAATTAATTGTATTATATTATTATTTAAGATGTATCAAGAAAAATTTCTTGAGTTTCTTCACGATTGGCTCATATAAGGTTAATAATTGTCTCATCTCAATGACTCATGATAATAATCATAATTGGCTTATAATTTTGGAATCCTAAAGATTTAATATTATTAATGTACAATATTTATAAATATTTTCCGGGAATTATTTTTAAATAAATTGGATTTAATCAAATATACGTGAAAGCATTTTTATAAATAACTCCTGTACACGTTTAGAATTGAAATGTTTTTTTTTTAAATAAATTTCTTGATATTAATAATTTAGTTCTGAGTTATTTTTATTTTAATAAATTAATTTAGTAATAATAATGTATCACGTTTAGATTTATACCTAAAATTAATTGTATTATATTATGAGTACGTGGTCGCTAGTCAACAATTTTTTTTTATAACCAGTTTACAGTGCTTTAATAGATTACCTCGTTGGTGTAGTGGATGCATTGGCTGGCTACCATTCGAGCGGTCCCCGGTTCAAACCCTGTTGGCTCCATTGGTTTTGTAAAAAAAGTATAGCGGGTTGCCTATCTACAGGCGTATAGAAATCTACTATACCGATCATATGACGTCACCGATAGATGGTATTAGCAGCGCTAGGAATTCAAATCTTTCAGCGGGAAATGATGACAAGTTGGAAATGAGGAGAGAGAGATGAGATATGCAGATGACCCGGCGAGATATAAAAAATGATCCGCTAATGACCTCGCGAATTAAATTAATTAGATATGCAAATAATACCGTTAATGATACATACATAACACCGCGAATGATATGCAAATGATCCGCTAATGACCCCGCGAATGATATGCAAATGAGCCTCGAATTTCGCGGATGACCTTGAATGGTAAAACGAACCTTCATAAGAAAATACATGGGATTTTGCGCTAGAACTCTCTTAGCCTATCTACTCACTTCTACAGGATCTGATGGATTAAATATCACAATGATAAAGTTATGTTGTCCCTTTATATTTCAATACTTAGTACATATTATTAACTAAGTCGGCTCTTGTAACTCCAATAGCGAAGATCGAGCAACCTGTAGAGTATAAGGACTACAGACCGATTAGCATTTTACCAACACTTTCAAAGATCATGGAAAAGATAATCAATTTACAAATTAGAAAGTACTTAGAGTGCAATAATTTGCTGCCTGTCAGTCAGTCAGGGTTTCGATCTGGGCACAGCTGTGCAACCTCTTTGCTGAAGATAACAGATGACATTCTGAAACCACAAGATGAAGGAAAAAGTACATTTTTGGCTCTGTTAGACTTCAGCAAAGCGTTTCACACTATAAATCATGACTTGCTGCTTGGTATATTGCACCACATAGGTCTTAGTGATCATGCAGTCGGTTTAATTGAAAATTGTCTTTACAACAGAACACAACGAGTTAAGACATCCAATGCGGTATCTACGTCTGTTGATGTTACAAGAGGGGTGCCGCAAGGTTCCATACTAGGTCTCTGCTGTTTACCCTGTATACCAGAGGTCTTTGTGATTGTGTTGGGGCCTGTGATGTTCACATGTATGCTGATGATACACAATTATACTACTCCTTCAGTTCAAATAATGTAAGGAATGCCGTTGATACGCTGAATAATGATTTACAAGCTATAAATGAGTTCTCTACTAATCATGCTCTAATTCTAAATCCATCTAAATCTCGTATTTTACTATTGGGAAAAACGATTAATAATTACCAATTGTCACCCATAAAAATTGGAGATACTGATATCCCAATAGTCGAAAATGCCAAAAATTTGGGATTAGTTCTTGATAAAACGTTTAGATTTAAAAAACAAGTCAATAAATATATACAAAAAGCCTATTACAATTTAAAACTTCTTTACCCGCATAAAGATTACTTAAGCAAAAACGCTAAGATTTTATTAAGTGAATCACTTGTGTTGTCACAGTGTAATTATTGCATACCTGTCTATGGCCCTTGTCTTGACTTTGATACGTCACAGCGTATACAACGTGTTCAAAACTCTTGTTTACGTTTTATATATGGAATTCCTAAGTTCGCACATATATCTTTAAAACTAGTAGAGACAGGATGGCTTAATATGAAACAAGGGCGTTACATAGACTGCAACGTTCTATCATAACATCATAATCAATAGACAGCCACCCTATCTATATAATAAGATAAGGTATAGAACAGATGTACACAATGTAAATGTGCGACATAGAGGTCTGTTGACTATCCCCAAGCATAATACTACATTCTACGAGCGATCACTTAGCTACAATGTCGCAAAAATTTACAATAATGTACCTTCATCTTTCAAGACATTATCAGTTAAACAATTCAAAAAAGCATTGATTAAGCAATACAATACAGATCGTCATTGATGTACCACTTCGCACTCAGTCAATACTGATATTATTATTATTACTATTATTATTATTATTATTTTCATATTTACTCAACTTTACTTTTATTAGAAATTATAATTATAATCATTAAGTTCTCTCACAATACATAATGTTATTTTACTTAAATTATACAAGGGGGGAATGGAAGAACAACATTGTTGAATTCCCTCCTTGAGATACATTATTATATCAAATAAATTAATATTGTAATTTTATTGTAATATATGGTTTTGTAATCTCAGAATAATATATATAGAAAAAAATATTTTAGGAAAAAAACGAGAAAAGTTAGTCTACCCCTCTACCGATCCATTTAATCCTGTCACATAATTCTGTTGAAACACCTCCATTCTCACGGGAAATATTACAGTAATTATGGGTATGACTGACATGATTTTATACACTTTGGCAGTCTCGGTGGATTAGCAGTTTGTATGTTTGTTCATAATCCCGGGGTTGCATGTTCGATCCCCTGTCGAGGTGGTAATTCATAGCAGAGTAAAATTAAAATCGTAGGCACTCCGTCTTGTTGCAAGATAATTCTGTTCTCAACGCCTCCATTTTCACCGGGAAATATTGCAGTAATTGTGGGTATGACATGAGTTTGAAGTAACCAAAGGTATCCATTAGTAGTAAGAGTTTTGGCAAGAAAAAAAGGTTCAATGATATGTCCTTCTATAATGCCTGTCCATGCATTGACTTTTTGCGGATATTGTGTATGTCTTTCCGCCCAGCGTGGATTTGTGTTCGACCAATACCGACAATTATGTCGATTTATCGTACCGTCCAGCATAAATCTTGCTTCATCGCAGAACACAATGTTAAAAGCAATATTGTCATCCATATTATAGCTTTCCATCATCTGCTCACAAAATCCTTCTGAAAAGATCCTCTTTATTTACTTCGTGGATTAACTGGTGTTTGTAGGGACAATATTTTGCTTTCTTTAAAATTCTATAAACATAATGTATGGCTAATATCTAAATTCCCTGCTACTTATAGCCTCATAGTATAGTGTCTAGCATGCTAGATTCCCATCTGAGTGGCCCGGTTCGACTCCCGGGACCGGTAAATCTGATTAAGGTTTTTCTGCAGTTTTTTCTTATCTATAACACAAATGTGGGATTTGAGCTATACTATCTGTAAGTCGGCTGCAGCCGCACGATGGGCCTGCGTAATAATATTAATCACCCCGTCCCTCCTGCACAAGGCTTATGGAGCCTGGTTACTAATTGGATATAGTAAACGATATGAACTCGTTTGCTTATTTGCGTTTGTTTGCTTGTTACAGTTTTATTTGTGAAATTTCCATAGAATACTTGACCAAAACTGATAATCAAATCTTACTAGATTAATTTTGCTACAAGCCAGTTCTCGTTATTAGTTGATGAATTTTGAGTTAATTTTTTAAATTTTAACTTTTTTTTGTAATGATAAATTAGCATTACTAAGTAGAGAAAAATAGACTCTTGTCAATGTCATTTAAAAACACAAAGTTAGTGGTTATAGCAACAAAACAAAAGAAGATAGGAACAAATCAAGAACGCCAGAATATGCACCGGGATAAACTAAAAAAGTTTTGTATGCAACATTTGTTTGTAACTGTTCAAATTAAAAAGTTACAGCTATTATTTTATAGTTTTGTTATACGCTGTATATGAGGGGGGCAAACGTAACACTCGCAGAGGCGCGCAATCTTACGTAGTTACGCCACTGGCACGGCCATGAAGTTATGCGCCTACCACCATACCATAGTCAGTTTAATGCAATCGAACTGGCATGGGCTGGCACAAAATCATATTACGATGCTCATATCGGTGAGGATGGGTTAGGTGACGATAAAGTACTCGCTATGTGGGATAAGGTTTTGGCACTCTGCACACGAGAAGAATGGGCGAAATACATCCGGCACACCGAAGAAGTGATCGAGTCGTGGATGAATCGGTAGCACCTTATCGACGAAGTTCCCAAGCTCATTATTGCAGTCGGCAATGGAGATAGTTCTGATGAATTAGAATTTTCCGACGACGATACTTGAAACAATCCAGACAATCCAGAAGATTGCCAACATCTCGATCGAGTATATTAATTGCCAGATTTCAATAAACATTTATAAGTAAGTTTATGGCTTGTTTATGAGTTTTATTTTTAAATGATATTATTATAGAAAGATAGTGGATCTTATGACCAACCTGCATGGGACGCCATTGAGACCGTTGTTGATTAGAGAATGAAACACGCGCATATGACGTAACTGCTTTTGTGTTGGGGTAAACTGTATATATGATACTGCTGTATGTATGATTATTTAAATTAATTTAAATATTTCTCTTTTGAGCTACAATTCTAGACAATCAGTGTTTATTACTAAATTATTTTCTGAAATTTGACTTTTTGAGTTTTCTGTTTTTTAGAAAGACCCACCTAACCTATGATACGTTAGCAGTAAACTCCATCCACACGTACATTTTAATTTCTCAAAATTTTTATAGGTAATCGCAAAAGGTCAATCAGTTTATTAAACACACAAAATAAGATGGAAAAACTGTACATTTTCTTAATAAGCTAATAGAAAAAGCAAGTCAAGATTCACTAGGAATATGCTATACGCAATGTTATAATGGGCCAATGTGAATAAAATGTAGTAATAGTATTGAGGTGTAATAAGTCCACCCCATTGAAAATTTTATTTAACGATAGATCGTAAATGTGAAGACAAATATTTCACATATCAAATTTAAATTAAAAGATGTATATGCTAGGTGTTAGGCATAATTAATCTAAAGGCTACAATAGGGTCACAGTTAGATTCAATCAATATTTAAAATAGAAATCAAGAATAAAAATTTCATGCAAACATAACCTCAATTCATATGCATAATAAAGGTTTGATTTTTAAAAAAGGATATCAATCATTTAGATTGTTTTATAATAATACATGTTTATACAACCCAAGTTGCATATTGGGATGGTTTTTTCATTTGTAGTGTAACGAAGTTACTTAATTTTATGTTAAACAAAGTTATTAATTTATTAGAACATTTCGTAATAATAATTATTATTAAAGAATATTATTTAATTTTAAAGTTTTCTATATTTACGCGCGACCTTGCCGTGAATCGAGTCCGGCTACACCAGTTCCCCCACCGTTGATTCCCCACTGTCTCGCCGCACGCCTTGCGTGACGCGCGCACTCTTGTCGCCTATAAAAGGCGCGGTCGCGTTGAGGTTAAGGCTGTTGGTAGTTCGCAACTACAAATACAACTCGAAGCGAACAGTCTGATCATCAAAGTGAAGTGTCTAGTGTGCAGCAACGGGACCGACCGAAAATACACAGGTGAGCTTAGCTTTAGTGTATTCACCGCTTTCCGCTACACCAGCCCGCTCTCCTTTACTCACTTCCGTCTCCCTCTTTCCGTTTCTTCTGCCGCACTACCGAGTTTGTCCGTGGTGCTGGTTCTCTTCTCTCCCTCTTTCCGATTCTTCTGCCGCACTACCGAGCTTGACCGTGGTGCTGGTTCTCTCTCTCTCTTTCTCTTCCTTCCTTTTCTCTCTGCCGCACTACCGAGCTTGACCGTGGTGCTGGTTCTTTCTCTCTCTCTTTCCTTTCTTTTCTTCTGCCGCACTACTGCGCTTGACCGTGGTGCTGGTTCCTTCTCTCTCTCTTTCTCTTCCTTCCTTTTCTTCTGCCGCACTACTGCGCTTGACCGTGGTGCTGGTTCTTTCTCTCTCTCTTTCCTTTCTTTTCTTCTGCCGCACTACTGCGCTTGACCGTGGTGCTGGTTCCTTTTTTTTTCTCTCTTTCTGTCTCTGCGGCACCACCAGCTGGACCGTGGTGCAGGTCCCCTCCTCCCTCATACCGCCCAGTCACCCCATCTAATTACCCTAACCCCGGTATCCTGCTACCTCTATCCTTCCTGCTGGTTTGGCTGGGTTTATCCGAGTAGACCGAGGGGTAGTTTTGGTAGTTCGATTGCTTGCTTGGCTTTTGCTTGCCTGCTTCAAATATTTTTGTACACCCTTGCAAGACCTCTGGTGTACCGTATCTCCACTGTAAGTTACCTTGGCTCCGATAGGGTCAAAGGGTACCCTATTGGGTTTGACAGAGAGTAAACTCTATAAAATATGACGCCCGAGAAAATTAGTACCTTATAGGACGGACGGACATAGCAGGAGTCCGGCTTCTCAGAACATCAGTTACCGAAGAGCGTCGCAAATTTGGCGCCCGAGCAGGGACCGTTTAAGGGAGCAGGGACCGTTCAAGGGTTCAAGGACCGTTCAAGGGTTCAAGGACCGTTCAAGAGTTCGGAAACACAACGGAAAAGCCACATTTCGAAGGCTCTGAGACTATTACACATTATCAAGTCAAGAGTAAGCAACATGTCGGACGAAGGACAAAAAACCGACCCCGAAGAAGAATCTGATGGACAGAGTTTTATGGATGTGCGAGTGAGTTGGATCTACAAGCTGAAGAAACAACAGTTAGTAGAGGAACTAGGTAAATTTGAGCTAGACCCCAACGGGCCTGTAGAAGAACTAAGACGACGGCTCGTTAAATTTCTTCGTGAAGGACAACGTACTCCGAGAATAGAAAAAAGTACCGATATGTTTCTCCCGATAGAAACATCCGATAATAGTACGTTGACAACGTCGTTAACGGACAGCCGGCCTTACATAGCACCGTTTTTACAAAATATACCGAGTTACCATAAATTTCCGGCAACACTTGCAACGGGTCCAATTTCTTCAGTGCCATTCATGGGCTATAGTCAGAACCAGTACGCCACAATGGCGTCGTATCCACAGTATTCTACCGTGATAAATCCGCCTCTTACCACCACACTCCCTCAAATGGTAGGGAATAAACCCCCTGTCAGCTATACTAGTACGGAAAAAGTACAACAACCATGCACAGCAGTGGAAACTATTAGCACTAGGGAATGGAACGTTAGATTCAATGGTAATACTGATCCTGTAGCTTTCCTGGAACGGTTGGAAGAAATTAGTCTGAGGTATAATATCTCTAAGGATAGATTATTACCAATACTGCCAGAACTATTGACTGATACTGCCCTATATTGGTATCGAAATACCTGCAAGAACTGGAACAACTGGATAGATTTCGTAAGAAGCTTTCAAGACTTTTATCTAACACCGGACTACCATATCAATCTGGAATTCGGGATCAGCCAACGTCTGCAAGGTAATACAGAAACCGCTGTAGACTATGTTATAGACCTTCAGACCCTGATTAGAAGGCATGGAAAAATGAGTGAAGCTCAGGAATTGTACTGGCTTTACCGAAACCTTCTACCCGAATACAAATTATATGTCAGACGATCGGACTGCACCAGTGTCACTGCTCTCATAAAGGCCATCAAGGAATATGAGACTTTACGAGAGGAGGAAAAGACAACTCGAAGGAGTAATAAATCGTGTCAAGATATGCGGCAAACTACGCAGGTTGTAGAACCAAGACCGCAAACGAATCTAGCCCCAAGAAGGGAAAGCCCAAACATCATTGCAACTAAAGAGCCCGGACCATTATGCTGGAGATGTGGCCAGACCGGACATTTCCGGCAGAGCTGCCGAAATAAACCAATACTATTCTGTTCAAGATGTGGCAGAAAGGGCATAATGACTAAAGACTGTCGGTGTAGAGGGTCGGAAAACTAAAGCAGAGCTGTTCAAATCGGAGGCCTGATCAGCTCTCTTCTACTATCGCCGCCTCCAACTTAACTGAAAACAGACCGTTCATACCTGTAAAATTAGAGGGATCAGAATTTACTGCATTACTGGATACTGGCTCCGCCATTTCCTTCATTGGTCTGAAAATAGCCGAGTTTTGCAAGCATAAACAAGTGCCCTGTCAAAATACCGAATATCGCAGTGCGACTGTAATTAATGGGACCGCAGTTCCTATTACTAAGGCATACACCTTGAAATTAAACATACGAGATCAAGCGGCTTCTTATGTGTTTCAGCCCATACCGGATTTGATGTATGACGTCCTGCTGGGAATGGATATACTAAGAAATTTCGATTTACACATAAACCTTAAGACTGGTAATGTCTTCCATAGAAATAGTTTAGTTTCCGCTCCAAGAATGAAAAGTGTAGCATCAATAGACACTTTAATTCTACCTGAAGCAGGAGCTATTGAAGCAAGTGATTGTGCCTGGTATAAGATGAAGTTAACTGAAGTAGAAGAAAACCTCGACCAATTTCCTGATTACTGCATTAAAGAAGATAAATTATACCGCCACTTTCATAATTACAACCTTAAGGATGACGATTTTGGAGAACCTTGGAAATTATGTATTCCAAAACCGCTACGCTTCCAAGTTCTAAAGGAAAACCATGATAACCCAACCGCTGGTCATATGGGTATAACAAAAACAGTTGCTAGAATAGCCAATCTTTATTATTGGCCAGGAATGTTCCGAGATATATCTAACTACTTTCGAAAATGTCTTCAATGTCAGAAATATAAAATTTCTCAACAACAAACACCAGGTAAGATGCAACCTTCGCCAACAAGATATCCCTGGGAAACCGTTAGTACCGACTTGGTCGGACCGTTACCGCGTTCCAAAAAGAGAAATTGTTACCTGCTGGTATTTTAAGACAGATTTACCAAGTGGATTCAATGTCGAGGGATTCGACGAGCTACAGCAGCCGCAGTCACACAAGCATTGTTTGAGGACGTAATCGCACGGTTTGGAACACCCAAAGTCGTTATAACAGACAACGGAACGCAATTCGTTAGTCGTACCTTCCGGGGGTTATTAAAAGATTTTGGAATAATCCACAAGTGCACTCCGCCATACACGCCTCAGTCCAACCCAGTAGAGCGGGCCAACAAAACACTGAAAACTGTGATCGCTCAGTTTTGCGAGGAGGACCAAAGGGGATGGGATCAACATTTACCGGATCTTATGATGGCGTTAAATAGCTCACAAAACGAGTCAACAGGCTTCACACCAGCATTTCTAAATTTTGGACGGGAAATGGAGCTTCCTAACACAGTGCGCCGCCAAGAGCAAAAACCCGAAATAGATCTCAAGCGTACGACGGGTATAACGGATCACTGTAACCGCCTAAATAAAATGAACGATATTTTCCGTATAGTCCGTATAAATCTCAGCCGAGCCTTTGAGAAACAAAGACATCATTATAATCTCCGGCGACGGGATTGGAGACCTAAGCTGGGAGACCGGGTTATGAGGCGGGAGAATTACTTATACTCGGCCGCTCAGGGTTTCGCTGCCAAACTAGCACCCAAATATTCCGGTCCTTATACCATTACCAAAGTACTATCCCCAGTAGTCTATAATCTGAGACATGATTCCGGAAAGAAGATCTCCCGTATCCACGTCAAAGACCTGAAACCGTTTATAAATGACCGATTGGAGAGACTCTAAATAGGAGTCATCTTTACAGTCATGAAGTTACAACATCCTCCATCGTCTGAAGATAGCCCACCATCGTTAGGCTGGAAACCTGACTGCGAGAGTATTAATATTTTATTTTTGGGTTTACTGTATGGGAAATTTTAAGTTTTGATCCCCATATGGTGGGGAAACAGGAAAAAAATTGTTTATTTTTTTTATTAAAGAAGGGGGGGTGTGTAACGAAGTTACTTAATTTTATGTTAAACAAAGTTATTAATTTATTAGAACATTTCGTAATAATAATTATTATTAAAGAATATTATTTAATTTTAAAGTTTTCTATATTTACGCGCGACCTTGCCATGAATCGAGTCCGGCTACACCAGTTCCCCCACCGTTGATTCCCTACTGTCTGGCCGCCCGCCTTGCGTGACGCGCGCACTCTTGTCGCCTATAAAAGGCGCGGTCGCGTTGCGGTTAAGGCAGTTGGTAGTTCGCAACTACAAATACAACTCCAAGCGAACAGTCTGATCATCAAAGTGAAGTGTCTAGTGTGCAGCAACGGGACCGACCGAGAATACACAGGTGAGCTTAGCTTTAGTGTATTCACCGCTTTCCGCTACACCAGCCCGCTCTCCTTTACTCACTTCCGTCTCCCTCTTTCCGTTTCTTCTGCCGCACTACCGAGCTTGTCCGTGGTGCTGGTTCTCTTCTCTCTTTCTCTCCCTCTTTCCGATTCTTCTGCCGCACTACCGAGCTTGACCGTGGTGCTGGTTCTCTCTCTCTCTTTCTCTTCCTTCCTTTTCTCTCTGCCGCACTACCGAGCTTGACCGTGGTGCTGGTTCTTTCTCTCTCTCTTTCCTTTCTTTTCTTCTGCCGCACTACTGCGCTTGACCGTGGTGCTGGTTCCTTCTCTCTCTCTTTCTCTTCCTTCCTTTTCTTCTGCCGCACTACTGCGCTTGACCATGGTGCTGGTTCTTTCTCTCTCTCTTTCCATTCTTTTCTTCTGCCGCACTACTGCGCTTGACCGTGGTGCTGGTTCCTTTTTTTTTCTCTCTTTCTCTCTCTGCCGCACCACCGAGCTGGACCGTGGTGCAGGTCCCCTCCTCCCTCATACCGCCCCGTCACCCCATCTAATTACCCTAACCCTGCTGGTTTGGCTGGGTTTATCCGAGTAGACCGAGGGGTAGTTTTGGTAGTTCGATTGCTTGCTTGGCTTTTGCTTGCCTGCTTCAAATATTTTTGTACACCCTTGCAAGACCTCTGGTGTACCGTATCTCCACTGTAAGTTACCTTGGCTCCGATAGGGTCAAAGGGTACCCTATTGGGTTTAACAGAGAGTAAACTCTATAAAATCTGGCGCCCGAGAAAATTAGTACCTTATAGGACGGACGGACATAGCAGGAGTCCGGCCTCTCAGAACATCAGTTACCGAAGAGCGTCGCAGTAGAGAAGATGCAATCTTCTTATTTAAATCTAGAGTCTATGATTTTTAACGTAGGATGAATTTTTCTATTTTCCAAGAGACCAACTTAGTTTCGGGCTGCCAGTTAACTAAAAACAGATAAATTAGGTCAATCTTGTAATGACTTATATAGCACAATTAGTTTTTAAACTCTTATATAATAATCCTGAGAATTTTTATTACTGAAGGTTTCGATCTTGTTATTATGGTTCAGTTTGACGATTATTGACTCTTATACTATTTTTCTCACCATTGTTTTTATGTAAACACTTGGAGGACTGTATGTTGGACAATTTGATCATAAATTGACTTCATTTGAACTAATATTATTGCTGGAACTGGTAAATGCATTATTGGGTTGATTCGATGTTGCAACGGACTGTAATTCATGTTTCTCTTAAATTGTAAAGATGTTCCTGTGGAAATTTAATATGTATTAGTTGTATTGTGTAATTATGCATTTATTTTGTAAAGGATAAACCTGGATTTATTTAATTTTGTACTCAATTAAGCTATAATGAGATTTGTTCATTGTCAATCATTTTTGCCTCATATCTTCGTTACGATGCATTTAAGGACATAAGTGTATTACATTGTTTTAATCCTTGTTTTATTAGCTATAATCCTGTGTTTATAGAATTAAGATTCCTGAGAAAAATCAACAGCTGTGAGAAATAGTGGCCATATACTTTTTCCGCGTTTCGTTTTTTTAGAAAAAGTGTCAGTGCCGGCAGTTGTTTCTACAGAACCTATATAAGTTGGAGCCAAATTTAACAGAGTCAGGCGATCAAAAGCTTTGGGCGAATCTATGCTTGACTCCGGATAGAAAATCTGTAAATTTAAGTGAGGTTAAGAATAATAACCATATGTTGACTTTGATTGATGTGTCAACTTCAAATATAAACAAGTTTGAATTAAGTTGAAGTGTTTACCGGAACATTTTTAAAATTATAGAAGATTTTATTGTTGTTCACAACTATTTGGAAGTTGAACGAGAAGTTTTAAATAAATTCTGGGAGAATTTATTTTCCATTATCGATTTAACGTATTGACGTTTTACAAATAGAAATCAGCTGACAGGTATTATCACAGTGATACCAATTAAGGATAATATTTAAAGGAAACTCTTTTTCATAATACACCAGGTTGGTCGTAATAAAAGGTCTTTTAAATTTGATTGACAATATTAAAATTTATAAAGTTTATCCTGAATAATTTCAGAATTATTTTGTTTAACCTTAAAGGTTTTAAAAAGAATTTATTTTTCTCAAAAATAAAACAATTCAATTTCTTTTTATTTAAATTTATTTTTCATAAAGATAAACATTTTAACATTTGTGAATATTTTTGATTTGTGTTAGTTTGTTCAAGTGAATGACTGTAATAGCCCTATGTCAGGCTATTACGACTTTTAATTACATTTGAGCAAGCTTGGGAATAAATTTCCTAATTGTCTTATTGTACTAATTTGAACAATTTTTTCTTTTTATTTCTTTCAATTTGAATTTCTATTTATTTTTCTTGAATTAAATAAAGTTTGTGTGTTTTAAATTATTCATGTGTTTAATTGATGCACATACAAGTATCCATTCCTCTTTCCTTTTGCATTCAGAGTTTAGCAGTGGTTGTCCAGTTTGCAGGAGCCCAAGTATCTGCAGAATAAGTTTTTCTCTTCTTTCAGGTGTAAGAGTTAATAAGAGTCTAATTATTCAAACAATTCATGCTCTATCGAATAAACCCTGAGTTGGCCGATTGGGAAAAAGAAAAATATTTGGGGTGTATTTTTATTTTAATAAATCGTATATAATTTATGTTTACTTTGAACGATTTGCATATTATCTATTTAAGCTTTAATACACCGCAGTATATTATGCAACGAGCACATAATGATGGTTATTAACACGAGTGCAGAGCAGCGAGTGTTGTAATTTATACGAGTGTATTAATAACCATTATATGCGAGTTGCATACACTATTTTTCTTCGACCGTAATTGATTTGTTACTACTAAGTGGACTTCTAAAACTGTTATAAGCTGTAACCTCAAGCTGCAAACTGGGTGACGATCAGACGAGGGCTTTTCTACGCAATTTTATTTTTTTAACTCTTATTGTGTTATAAAAATCCGCGACGAATATAATTGTTACTTTTTAAGACAGACTTACGAAATTGATAAATAAAAGCACCAAATAATACAATCAGAATTTCTTTAAATTAATATTTAATAAAACTAACAATAAGAATAATTTGTTAGAACAGATTTAAAATAATAGTAATTATCAGTAATATTTATTATTCACTGCGTGGCGATGAGGTAGTATGTTCCTAAGTTTAGTATATACATAGTAACTTTGGCTCGTTCCTACGCAACCATATGATATTCTTGACTCTCATTGGTCAACAACTCATTGCATAAGGAAATCCGTTGCATAATGAACCTCGTTATGAAACCGCTATTGCATAATATATAATAATTGAATTAGAGTATAGTAGTAGAAAAAGCTTTTACTATATTATCTATAATATTCTTATTAAATAAAAATCATATTTGTTATCTTTTATTAATAGTAGAAAAGCATTAACTTGCTACATTTTATTCGTATATCGTATCGTATATCGTTTCCGCGTAAAATTGAATTCTTTTTACAATTAAAAATTCATTTTACTCAACTAAGAAACGTGACAACCCTGTAAAGTTTGTAAAAATTTGCTACACATTCGCACAAAATGCTGATGTAGGAAGTTTGTTGGACTTGGAATAAAGCACGTTTTTTGTTTACAACCTTACAATTTAATGAAGAATATTTCGGTCAATACCTGATCACAGCTGTGTAAGTAATACTCTTTTAGAGTGAGATAATGCTGAGTTTGTAGTTTGTTGAACTGAAAATAATTTGTCAATAAAGCACGACCTTGTTTATTTAATAACAGTTTTTAATGATTTTATAAGAAAATATCTTTTAAAGAGAAGATTTATCTAATTTACATTAGGTTAAAGAATTTTGATGACGCCTTGTTTTCGCTACATTAATAAAATCTTTAATTTTATGGTAGTTAAGTGCCTTGATCAATTTTTTTACAAAAGATAGTATTTCTTAATAAAAAAATACGTCAAGAAATTATGAAAATATTCCGAAAATTAATAAATATAGAATGTAGATCAAGTATTGTCTTATTTTTACAGTTGGTTTGTTATGAATCAGCGTTTTTTTAAGCACGTACTAATTTTGTTTACGGAAGAACATTGATTAAAATTTTTGTAGAATTAGTCACAAGCAGATTAGTAGTACTTCGGATGTTTATTATTGTTATACAACGGCTGTCATTATCAGTTTGTTAGTTTGATTTTCTAAAACAAGGTCAAGACCCAGCTGTAGAATGCGATTATACTTAAGCAAGGTTGCTAGATATGGCAGGAAAAAATTTATTCAGACTTTATTGTTCCTTTTGATGTCTTCTATCACCCCTTAAAATTAACGCATTCTAACTCCTGCCACCCTGTATATTATTAAATGGCACAAAACCCTCTATGTTCTGGTTCAAAATTTTGTATTTGCTAAACCGGTGAGAGCGTGATGAGGTCATCGAACTTTTTCTTACATTATACGATAGGTATTTTTTTACTGAAATCGATAATTTTTTTTCTTCCATCATTTTCAATTAAAAAACATAATTTTATAGTAGATTTTATGATATTTTTTGATGAGTATTGTGTTCTCTTTTCAACCATAATAAATATTAATACTCTTACATAAGAACATTTTCAAGAAAAATGTGAAAAATTATTTACGACTAGTGGGCTTTGATTTTGGTTCTCCAATTCCCACAACAGAATTATCTAGAAAGCTTATGTAAATAACGAAACTTCCGTTTTTCCAGTGGCGTATCTACAATTTCTCGGGTGGGGGGGCAGGGGGTACTCTAGAAAATTCCCAATCAAAATACTTAGATTTTCACACAAATGACCTAGATATTAAAAAGATTTCCGGGGTGGCTCTATCCCGTTAGCCCCCCCCCCCCAATATGCCATCGAGTTATTCTGATAGTCTTTAATCTTCAATTACATAAAATGTAGAACAAAACAGTACAAAAATAAATAATCAATAGAATAAATTGAAAAACTTATTTTAGAATTCCACTAATAGATAAAAAGCCGCAATAGGAAATTATTGGTGTATTTTTTACCATGCCAGAAAGTATTAATCTTAACATATCGAACACGAGGAATAAGAATATGACCACAAAAAATTTGCATTTCAATCGCCCTGCAAAGGGCGCTCGTTTAAAGTATTTCGGACGGTCTAGCACCGAAACTCAACTTTCCAATGTTTCTGGCAACGATGATTTGGTATCCCTTATGATGCAAAAAGTTATTAGAAAAAAGAATCAAGTGGTAAAAAATATGTCACGTGATCCTTCCACTAATGCAATGTTAAGGGCCATCTGGCACCCACACCCGACTGTCTAATGATTCTGGCAGTGGTATCTTGGCATTTCTTATAATGTAAAAGATACCCAACCATAATTGCCAGAAACGGCAAACGGCGGCTGAGATACAGATTTCTCATGGCCATATTCTTATTCTTCGTGTTCGATATGATAAGATTAATACTTTCTGGCATGGTAAAAAATACATCAATAATTTCCTATTCCAATACTATTAGTGAAATTCTAAAATAAGTTTTTTTAATCTACTCTATTGTTTATTTATTTTTTTACTGTTTTATTCTACATTTTCCCTAATTGAACATTAAAGACCATCAGAATGACTCAGTGTCATATTTAGGGATTGGGGGGGGTAACGGGATGGAGAAACCCCGAGAGTTTTTTGCATAGTCCAGGTCATTTACGTTAAAATCTGTGTTATGTGAAAATCAAAGTATTTTGATTCGGAATTTTTCTAGAGTGCCCTTCCGAAAAAATTGTAAATACACCACTAGAAGAACTGAAGTTTCGTTATTTACCTAAGCTGGCTAGATAATTCGGTTTTATTAATTGGAGAACCAGAAATCCAAGTCTACTATTCGTAAATCATTTTTCACGTTTTTCTTGAGAATTTTCTTAAGAGAATGAATATTTATTATGGTTGAAAAGAGAACACAATACTCTACCGATTTCAATAAAAAAATACCTATTATATAATTTAATAAAATGTTAAATGACGTTATCACGCTCACGCCGATTTGGTAAATACAAAATTTTCTGAACCAGAACATAGAGAATTCTATGCCATTTAATAATATATATGGTTTATATATATATATATATATATATATATATATATATATATATATATATATATATATATATATATATATATATATATATATATATTGTTTAACCGCTTATACATACCCGTTTCGCTATATTCTACCGACTTGTCGGACCATTTTCGACGCTCTCAGACCCGGGCTTGGGTCTGGCAACGTTCTCCTATGTTTTCGATGTCTACAGGATAAGGTTTACCTAAAACTGCAATAAAAAAATATGCAATTTGGGTTTGGAAAAGTAGGGTCTGTAAAAAGTTTTATACAACCGTAGTTCATCACAATGAACTATAGGGGGCGTCGCGCCTTTCTCAAGTGTATATCGTATATTTTTATACAAGACGCTATCAAACCCGCTATGTTCTACAGACTTCCTAAGCCCTGAATCTGGCAACATTGCCATGACGCATATGTTAAGCTTTGTTTTATATACGTATGGTTATAATAGCTCGCATTTAATATTTGATGGAGAAAAGTGACGTAAGAATTACATCATCTCGTATGCGAGTTCTTTTCACATTTGTAAATATTCTCTGGCTTTGTAAAATTGAAGGTTTTACTATTTATTAATAATATACTATATTTATAGCATATAACTAGATAAATTCCATATAATACATTATAATTTCTTAAATATTAATATAATTTATTACATATTTTTTACACTGTTTCTTAGATAATGTTAAAGATGTACAGTTTTTTACATTAGCTGGAAGTGAATTATATTCAACTAAACCTTTATGAAACAGATTATTTTGTCCTATATTTGTTGTTACTGTATGAACATAACAATTATTTCTACTTCTAGTATTATGATCATGAACATCTTCTACGAATAGTAAATTCATTTAAAATGTGCTCTGGATATATTCGGTTTTTTGTTTTAAATATTATTATCATCGTATTATAAAATATATTTTCCTTAACACTTAACAAAGATGTAACTTGCAACATTCCTCTTATGCTAGTATACCTACTACATTTTAATATTATTCTTAACGCACAATTTTGTTTTTTTTGAAGATTGTTAATTTCAGTATTATTTAGGAGGTAAAGTATACTAGCACAATAATTAAAATGGGGAAGTATTATTGTTTTATATAGTAATAATTTAGACCACTTGCTAAGATTTTGGCTTAATCTACCAATGAAATTTATGACAATCTATTATTACGCCTAAGTACTTCCACTCATAAACTTGTTCTATTTTTTGACTATTAATTTGTATTCCCACATGACTAGATGTATCAATTTCGTTAAACTTATTTTTTATTATCATGAATTTTGTTTTATTTACATTTAAAGAAAGACTATTTTTACCTAACCAGTTATATACATTTACTAATTCATCATTGATGATATTTATTACTTTTTCAATATCATCTCCTATAAAATATATTAAAGTGTCATCTGCAAATAATTGAATGTTACATTTTTTAATTACATTAACAATATCATTTATGTATAGTACAAATAAATCGGGGCCTAATACAGTTCCTTGTGGAACGCCAAAGGTAGTTTTTTTAGGTGAAGATGTAGTATTAAAGTATCTAGTTTTTTTAAATCTGTTTTTGAGATATCCACTAAACGATTTTATAACTATTGGGCCAAACCCATATGTTTTTAATTTCAATAATAATAGATCTCTATTAATAGTCTCAGAAGCACGTCTAAAGTCTAGAAAAACTACACCTATCATCTTCTTCTTGTAAATAGCATTTTTCCATTTCAAAAGAACTGATTGTATTGCACTTTCACATGAATTATTTTTCCGAAACCCTGATTGAATAGGTGTTAACAGTTTGTTCACTTCAATGTAGTCACGAAACTGGATATTTACGACGGTCTCTAATAATTTTTCATAAGATGGCACCATGTTGATCGGTCTGTATTCTTCACATTTGTTAGTGTTGATTATCTTCTCAATGGGGATAATATGGGATGTCTTCAAGGTTTCTGGGAAGGATACACTTTCTAGACTCATTTGAATTAGATGCAAAAATCTCTGTCCTATTACATTGAAAGCTAATCTTTACGGTAATACCATCGACACTACTATTCTTATTAGGTAAATTGTTTATACTTTTTTTTAACTCCAAAAACCCTATTGGTAAAAATTTCTCAAACTTGCATTGATGCACATTAATGTGGCTTAAATCAGTTTCAATTTGGGTTAAATTTGTTAATGTAATAATTTGTTCTATGCTGTTAATAAAGTAAATATTGAATTTTTCTGCAATTTGAATTTCCTTTTTTTCTAACTCATTGTCAAAAATAATACCTTCCTTTTTTTGTCTGTTATGGCCTCCTTTAATTAATTCTTTAACTGTTTTACACATTTCTGTTGAGTTATTTTTATATCATCTATTTTTTCTTGATAATAATTTCTCTTGTGGTTCCTGATCAAACTAACAATTCCATTTCTTTGTTGTCTATACCTATTCATATCACTTTCTTCTTGTGTAAAGATTGCTCTTTTATATAATCTGTCCCTTTCTTCAATTTCCAAGGCTATTTCTGGGGTCCACCAACGCTTACAACTCCATTGACATTTAATGGTTTTTTTAACAGTTAAAGCATGCCTGTTTAGTGTGTCCATTATGGTTTTAACTAATGTTTCTGCTAGTTGATTGGTGTTTGTACAGTCCGGATTCCATGGTTGATCCATTAGATCTAATTGAAATTGCATTTCATTGAAGTTGCTCATGTCTCTGTGTTGTATTGTATATTCTTCATATTTTTCTTTCACTTTTGCATTTACAGTTATTGGGTGATCGGTTATTTTTGGAACATGGTGTACCTGGGCATCAATGGTTTTTTCATTAGATACAAGAAGATCTATGAGGGTAGCACTGTCCTTAGTGATTCTTGTAGGTTGGTCGATAATCTGATGTAGTCCATTATTTTTAATTAAAGTTCTCAGCCTATTTTCATAATATGAATCCTTTAATAGGTCAATATTAAAGTCTCCGATAATTAGTAAGGTCTCTGATCTACTAGCATATACATCAAACAAATTTTCAAGTTTCATTAGAAATTGAGCATCACTAGAGTTTGGAGAGTGGTATAAATTTATAAAGTTATATTTGTATGATTGAAAGCATATATTAATACCTACAATTCATGTGTGCATATCAATGGTATCTTTAAGTAGGACTTTATAACTGAATTCATTTTGTATATAAATGTTTAGAGTAAGGTTAACAGGATTTTCGAACAAGTGAGACAACGCAACATAATATGGAAAAGTTAATTTCTGGGGAAAGTGAATGGTTTCCAAATAAGGTGGAAAAGTACATATGTCATTTTCCGTAGTAATCAAACGATAAATTTCAAGAACTTGATTAAATTTTTTAGTATAAAAGTACTGTAATATCTTCTTTGTATGTTTGTTTTAAGGATTCTTTGTGATTAATTAAAGCTTTATTCTTTTACTGTTAAGATGAGAGAATGAATGCTTGAACTATTTGGTTTCTGCATTATTTTCTGATCCCTCGTTTACATTCGTTTCCTTAGATACTACAAAGTATCCAAGGCAACGGTGATCATCACATTTATTGCTCCCTTGTTTTTTAGAATTTTTCCAGCAGAAAAAGTCTCCATCAGTATGCTTGAGGACAGGATTGGAAAGAACTAGTGAATATACGCATAAGATGCGGTTGTGATTGTACAGCAATTTGATAGATACGTAAAAACCGCGTTTTTTTCTTTGGCTGGTTTTACAATTAATTAAAGTTAGTACAGGGCTCATAATTTTAATGTTCGTTACAATGATAAGAACTTAACCAATAGAAATGAGCTAATAAGAATAACATGAGAATTGAATGAGATAATTGAAAACGGTTAAAATTAAGACAGCAGATTCTTAATTTTAGGGCTCGTTGCAAAATGTAAATAACTAAAAACTACAAAACTTAACCTAAGAGGAACGTATGAGGATTCTGTTGGACTTGTATTTGTTGTAGGTTGTTGGTTGGATCATAATCTTATATGCAACATAAAAGGAAAATAGTAAATGTATGTACACGAATATGTCTAAAAGGTAACAAAAAGTAATTGCGAACGTTCTATACATAAACGGCACAAAAAAAGATAAGAAGGATTTGTAATGGGCTGCATCCGAGTTTATCTGCTATGTATTCCCTGCATCACACGATTCCCGATCACACGAAGTAACGAATTTTTGGTACGACCGTTTATTGAAGTTCACAACAACCGATTTGTAATTATACGTTTTGCGACACACTGTTGTGTGGGTTTCTTGTAGGGTTCTGAAACTTTTTCTGGAATAAATAGGTTTAGCTCAGGTTTAAATCGACAATTTATGCCAACCAATTGGCATAATTCTTGTTGCATTCTAAGGATTGGAAAGTTATGAATAGCTTCTCCTGTTGAAATTTGCGGCGTAACTCCATCACTCTTCACTGTGTGGTCGAGACAAGTTTGTTCTTTGGCTTCAAAGATTGTTTTTTTTTAATTTGATAGTAAACCGTAATGATATAGGCGTTGAAATACTTTCTTTAAATGCTGTAGTAGTCTACTTTGATGGCAAAAAAATTTAGAACAAAAAAAACTTTATACAACCGTGACTTCAGATAGATTATGACTTCAGCGATGGAACTGCTCCATGTACTGGTAGTGGTGGTGCTGAGAGACTATTGATCCTCTACTGGAATTATGCTAATTGATTTCTCGACATCTGCTTCATAAATAGGATCCTGGTATCTTGAATGGTATGCATGCAAGGGTAAGTTTCTTGACAGATTGTTGCGTGTTCAATTAAAGTCGGCGGTCACCACATGTAATATCTTCTGTGTTTGTTTGTTTGAAAGACTGTTTGTGGTTAATGAATGCTTTATTCTTTTACTGTTAAGATGAGAGAATGAATGCTTGAACTATTTGGTTTCTGAATTATTTTCTGACTCCTTGTTTATATTCGTTGCATTGGATACTACACTCACACATACATATTTATCAATGGATCACAGTACTCATTCATACATAGCGTCGACGTTAATGCATACTAGCGGAACTATTTTCTAGCAATTTTCCAGGAGCGCGGTTTAAATGCTTATAGAAACTTTGTTACAGATGGCATGATGAATTCTTTGAAATCGCAACTAGCAACATTGCTAGTTACAACATTTCAAAGAATTAAGTTCATATGTATTAACGGCAACGATATGTACTATATACCACCAATAAATAACAACGGCGTAGACCATTTAGGGTAAAAATCGTGAGGTGTTCTTTATCAAAAATTAAAATGGGCGAACTAAGTTGAGCATCATTTGTGACTTTTTTGCTAAAACACTGAAGGAAAACTTTCTCGTCTGTAATTTGTAAGATTACTTAATGGAACTTTTAATGGAAACAGGGCACTCGAAAGGTTCGGAGGGGCAGTGTATGTTGCAACCCCCAATTGAATTTCATGAACATCTGTATGGGGTAGATGCAGTAGCAGCACTTCACTATCGCAACAAGAAACGGCCACCTCATAGAACAAAAGATAAACGGAATAAATTCTGTGGGACGTTCTTTAACAAAAATGAAACAGGGTGGACTAATATGATTTGCGCCTGGTATATTTAGAACTACATATATTTCAAATGTATCAGAAAATCTGTGGTGTACAATTCGTCACTAAGAATATAATACATATTCCAATTCACAAATAGCTATTTCAGAATACAATAAAAATTGATCTTTAACTTAGTACAAGTGCAATATAACGGAATTGAGCAAGGTTTGAAAAAACTTCTTCTCTTCTTCGTTACCTTTCGACGTTTCTGTTAAAGGCACTTAACCACCGTATAGTGTATACTGCTTTGTACCTTCAAATTCATTAAACAGGAAGTAGGGATCGAACATTCCATAATTTTCTTGTAACTGTACAAACGCAGAGTAAAAATAGAAACTGCTATTTTTTTAATCTAGGTTAAACTAATCAAATGTAGTGTATTTTCGTCAGCTAAACTTGAAAATGACTTTATGCTTGATTTGTTCATGTTTACGAGTAGATAAATTTTGTAAAATATCAATATTAAACCACGCCCCCAGATGTATTTTGTCGTTTTATTTTCAAAAACTGTTAGGTTTATGGACTGGTTGTTAAGTGGGTTAGATAAAATAAATCTTATTTAATTGGCGAATGAATATATATCATACAGGATGTTTCACTGAAGATTCGTATCCTCTGAATAGGTGGTAGTACACATAAAATGCAACAAAAAAGCTGAAAATCATTAATGTTTATCTTTCATAATAACCGAAAAAAGAATGGTTTTTGAAAAGTGGGTAGCAGGTCACTGGTCTAAGAATCACACTTGGAGCTGGATGTGCCTATCTGATACATTGACGCAGCTGCTGCTAGGTGATGTCGCAGTTTGTTTTGACTATAATTTCCAGCAGTTCCCAAAAGTTGACATTTTTAGCAAATTTTTGTCGATTTGCGTAAAAACAAAAAGAGTTTTTTGTTCCTATTGATGAATACTATCACACATGCAATTTATACGAAAGTTGAGTAAAACACCCTGTATGTAGACCAACAATTTCTACCAATACATTTGACGGAGCAACTTTAGAACATAACTTATTGCGATCTTGTATTCGTCATCAAGTACTTAGCTAAGAAAAAAAATGTTGAGTTCACAGTGCAACCTTAGCATCACTTCTGCAAAATTCATGAAGCGATGTTGTTGTTATTGTTGGTTGTAGTATTATGATAATTTTGCAGTAAAAAGAATATCTTTAGGAGAATACCCTGTACTGGACAATTATTTTATAGAAACCAAAATGTATAGGGCATTTCACCTTGTTTTGAAATCTTTCTTACTTCGTTTGTACGTCATACTGCATGACGTTTTACCTTCATTTTCTTTCTGCATTTTATAGAGCATTATTTGACTTGTCACTATTCGACTTGGGTCAAGTATACATTAAACATATCACTACCACAGAACTCCGCATCTAGCGGTAGCGGGTACGCTACAGCTACCACAAGCACAAAATAACACTAATGTATGTTCTAATAACAACTGTCCTTGAACACAAAATTTTATCCAAATTGCATTTTTGACTTTTTTATTTTGAAGGTCTATAGCTTTGTAACATTTCATTTTTGAACATAGATATGTTGTGCTTTATGGCCTATTTTGATCAAAGGCATTGACCCTCAGGAATTGGCATCGTCTGCTCAAGATATGCTATATGTAAAATAGGTGAAGTCCCATTTAATGTTAAATATCTAGCTACATTTTAAAGCAGGTGTGGAATTAAGTCGTGAACTTAGAATTTCAAAACAAAAACCATTCAAGAAAAAAATTACTCGATACGAATATGAATATAAAGAACGAAGTAAGAGAGATCCAAAAACCCTGAAGTACCCTGTACGTTTTAGGCTCACTAAAAAGATTGATTAGTACAGGGTATACCCCTAAAATGTATCTTGCCAATACGAGAATTACCATATGACTAGCCCCAATAATAATGATAATATCGCCTCGTAGATTTTGCTAGAGATGCTGAGATAGAAGAAGACTGAACCAGGATCGCGTTCGATGCTCAACGAGATTTCCATAGCTATTTCATGATGAACATCAAATCACACAAAGTTATGCTCGAAGCTTCTCGTATAATATGTACCGATACAAATTATTTGTCTGTGTGATTAATGATTGTTTTTGATTACACAGAAACAAGACAACATGCACAAAGTTTTCATAGCTTTTTGGTATGAAAGTTAAATAAAATCCTATTTAACCTAACTGACTCCATTTTGATAAACCTAATAGTTTCTAAAAAAAACAGTAAAAATCATCTGGGGGCATGGCTTACCCTCATCAGCTTCTCTGGTTCACCACTTTTGAGTAGTAACTTTTAAGGGGTTATTTAACATATCACAAAGAAGGCCTATCAAAAATCCAAGGATCTACCTCAATTCCCCTCTATTTTTACTAATTTGACTGAACTGTTACCGTGGTATTAAAATATACATATCTTAGAAACTGTTTATTTGTGCTAGAAACATAACAGTAAAATGCAGGAGGTCAAAAGATTTGGCTATAACATTTATTTTTTCAAAACACATATACATGACGTGTCTTCGAAACTTTTAATTGTATTCTTGTAAACAAAACTAATCATGTTAAAATAAATGATTTAAAAACAAATTATTAAAAAACAATTATTTGCATAAACGTTATGTATTTTAGAACAAAAGAGGCTCAATGCTATTTTCTCATGTTAATAATAATTTTCAGAGTTACATCAGAGTTTTACGAAAAACGTTAATTTTTCTGCGTTTAAGGTTATTTATGGAATTTACGAACAAATCAACAAAAATAAAGATCACTTATGTGCTTAGCATCCCGAAATCATTATGTCAATCGTAATTTTATCTCTGATACATTCGGCAACGTTGCTGGGTTCGGTAGGGTAGGTAGGCTTGCTTAAAATTATACAAAAGGGTCTGTAAACACTGTAATATGTATCGGGTTCAAGAACGACTGTCAAATATTACCAATATTTTTTTTTCATATATTTTTACCCCTCGAGGATCTTAAATATTGCTTATCAGAAATAGATCAATATTATGTAAAATATACACATTTTAAAAATCAAAAAATGCGGGTCTACTAACGACCCCACCATATAGCGGGTCCGACAACGTCGATTAAACCAATATATATATATATATATATATATATATATATATATATATATATATATATATATATATATATATATATATATATATATATATATATATATATATATATATATATATATATATATATATATATATATATATATATATATATATATATATATATATATATATATAGGTTTAATCGACGTTGTCGGACCCGCTATATGGTAGGGTCGTTAGTAGACCCGCATTTTTTGATTTTTAAAATGTGTATATTTTACATAATATTGATCTATTTCTGATAAGCAATATTTAAGATCCTCGAGGGGTAAAAATATATGAAAAAAAATATTGGTGATATTTGACAGTCGTTCTTGGACCCGATACATATTACAGTGTTTACAGACCCATTTGTATAATTTTAAGCAAGCCTACCTACCCTACCGAACCCAGCAATGTTGCCGAATGTATCAGAGATAAAATTACGATTGACGTAATGATTTCGGGATGCTAAGCACATAAGTGATCTTTATTTTTGTTGATTTGTTCGTAAATTCCATAAATAACCTTAAACGCAGAAAAATTAACGTTTTCTGTAAAACGATGTAACTCTGAAAATTATTATTAACATGAGAAAATAGCATTGAGCCTCTTTTGTTCTAAAATACATAAGGTTTATGCAAATAATTGTTTTTTAATAATTTGCTTTTAAATCATTTATTTTAACATGATTATTTTTGTTTACAAGAATACAATTAAAAGTTTCGAAGACACGTCATGTATATGTGTTTTGAAAAAATAAATGTTATAGCCAAATCTTTTGACCTCCTGAACATTTTACTGTTATGTTTTTAGCACAAATGAACAGTTTCTAATATATGTATATTTTAATGCCACGGTAACAGTTCAGTCAAATTTGTAAAAATAGAGGGGAATTGAGGTATATCCTTGGATCTTTGATAGGCCTTCTTTGTGATATGTTAAATAACCCCTTAAAAGTTACTACTCAAAAGTGGTCAACCAGAGAAGCTGATGAGGGTAAGCCATGTCCCCAGAGGGTTTTTACTGTTTTTTCAGAAACTATTAGGTTTATCAAAATGGAGACAGTTAGGTAAAATAGGATTTTATTTAACTTTCATACCAAAAAGCTAAGAAAACTTTGTGCATGTTGTCTTGTTTCTGTGTTATCGAAAAAACGATCATATGTCACACAGACAAATAATTTGTATCGGTACATATTATACGAGAAGCTTCGAGCATAACTTTGTGTGATTTGATGTTCATCATGAAATAACTATGGAAATCTCGTTGAGCATCGAACGCGATCCTGGTTCAGTCTTATTCTATCTCAGCATCTCCAGCAAAATCTACGAGGCGATATTATCATTATTATTTGGGGCTAGTCATATGGTAATTCTCGTATTGGCAAGATACATTTTAGGGGTATACCCTGTACTAATCAATCTTTTTAGTGAACCTAAAACGTACAGGGTACTTCAGGGTTTTTGGATATCTCTTACTTTGTCCTTTATATTGATATTCGTATCGAGTAATTTTTTTCTTGAATGGTTTTTGTTTTGGAATTCTAAGTTCACGACTTAATTCCACACCTGCTTTAAAATGTAGCTAGATATTTAACATTAAATGGGACTTCACCCATTTTACATGTAGGATAGCTCGAGCAGACGATGCCAATTCCTGAGGGTCAATGCATTTGATCAAAATAGGCCATTAAGCACAACATATCTATGTTCAAAAATGAAATGTTACAAAGCTATAGACCTTCAAAATAAAAAAGTCAAAAATGCAATTTGGATAAAATTTTGTTTTCAAGGACAGTTGTTATTAGAACATACATTAGTGTTATTTTGTGCTTGTGGAAGCTGTAGCGTGCCCGCTACCGCTAGATACGGAATTCTGTGCCAGTGATATGTTTAATGAATACACCATTGAATGCAAAATTTAATTCTTCACAAAACAGGTATACTTGACCCAAGTCGAATAGTGACAAGTCAAATAATGCTCTATAAAATGCAGAAAGAAAATAAAGGTAAAACGTCATGCAGTATGACGTACAAACGAAGTAAGAAAGATTTCAAAACAAGGTGAAATGCCCTATACAACTTGGTTTCTATAAATAATTGTCCAGTACAGGGTATTCTCCTAAAGATATTCTTTTTACTGCAAAATTATCATAATATTACAACCAACAATAACAACAACATCGCTTCATGAATTTGGCAGAAGTGATGCTAAGGTTGCACTGCGAACTCAACATTTTTTTTTCTTAGCTAAGTACTTGATGACGAATACAAGATCGCAATAAGTTATGTTCTGAAGTTGCTCCGTCAAATGTATTGGTAGAAATTGTTGGTCTACATACAGGATGTTTTACTCAACTTTCGTATAAATTGCATGTGTGATAGTATTCATCAATAGGAACAAAAAACTCTTTTTGTTTTTACGCAAATCAACAAAAATTTGCTAAAAATGTCAACTTTTGGAAACTGCTGGAAATTATAGTCAAAACAAACTGCGACATCACCTAGCAGCTGCTGCGTCAATGTATCAGATAGGCACATCCAGCTCCAAGTGTGATTTTTAGACCAGTGACCTGCTACCCACTTTTCAAAAACCATTCTTTTTTCGGTTATTATGAAAGATAGACACTAATGATTTTCAGCTTTTTTGTTGCATTTTATGTGTACTACCACCTATTCAGATGATACGAATCTTAAGTGAAACAACCTGTATGATATATATTCATGCGCCAATTAAATAAGCTTTATTTTATCTAACCCACTTAACAACCAGTCCATAAACCTAACAGTTTTTGAAAATAAAACGACAAAATCCATCTGAAGGCGTGGTTTAATATTGATATTTTACAAAATTCAGGATATTATCTACTCGTAAACATGAACAAATCAAGCATAAAGTCATTTTCAAGTTTAGTTGACCAAAATAGACTACATTTGATTAGTTTAACCTAGATTAAAAATAGCAGTTTCTATTTTTACTGTGCGTTTGTACAGTTACAAAAAAATTATGGAATGTTCGATCCCTACTTTCTGTTTAATAAATTTGAAGGTACAAAACAGTATACACTATATGGTGGTTAAGTGCCTTTAACAGAAACGTCGAAAGGTAACGAAGAAAAGAAGAAGTTTTTTCAAACCTTGCCTAATTCTGTTATATTGCACTTGTACTAAGTTCACGATCAATTTTTATTGTATTCTGAAATAGCTATTTGTGAATTGGAATATGTATTATATTCTTAGTGACGAATTGTACACCAGAGATTTTCTGATTACATTTGAAATATATGTAGTTCTAAATATACCAGGCGCAAATCATATTAGTCCACCCAGTTTCATTTTTGTTATAGAACGTCCCACAGAGTTTATTCCGTTTATCTTTTGTTCTATGAGGTGGCCGTTTCTTGTTGCTATAGTGAAGTGCTGCTACTGCATCTACCCATACCAATGTTCATGAAATTCAATTGGGGGTTGCAACATACACTGCCCCTCCGAACCTTTTGAGTGCCCTGTTTCCATTAAAAGTTCCATTAAGTAATCTTACAAATTACAGACGAGAAAGTTTTCCTTCAGCGTTTTAGCAAAAAGTCACAAATGATGCTCAACTTAGTTCGCCCATTTTAATTTTTGATAAAGAACATCTCACGATTTATACCCTGAATGGTCTACGACGTTGTTATTTATTGGTGGTATATAGTACATATCGTCGCCGTTAATGCATATGAACTTAATTCTTTGAAATGTTGTAACTAGCAATGTTGCTAGTTGCGATTTCAAAGAATTCATCATGCCATCTGTAACAAAGTTTTTATAAGCATTTAAACTGCGATCCTGGAAAATTGTTAAAAAATAGTTCCGCTAGTATGCATTAACGTCGACGATATGTATGAGTGAGTACTGTGATCCAGTGATATGTATGTGTGCGTGTAGTATCCAATGCAACGAATATAAACAAGGAGTCAGGAAATAATTCAGAAACCAAATAGTTCAAGCATTCATTCTCTGATCTTAACAGTAAAAGAATAAAGCATTCATTAACCACAAACAATCTTTCAAACAAACAAACACAGAGGATATTACATGTGGTGACCGCCGACTTTAATTGAACACGCAACAATCTGTCAAGAAACTTACTCTTGCTAGCATACCATTCAAGATACCAGGATCCTATTTATGAAGCAGATGTCGAGAAATCAATTAGCATAATTCCAGTAGAGGATCAATACTCTCTCAGCACCACCACTACCAGTACATGGAGAAGTTCCATCGCTGAAGTCATAATCTATCTGAAGTCACGGTTGTATAAAGTTTTTTCTGTTCTAAATTTTTCTGCCATCAAAGCAGACTATCTACAGCATTTAAAGAAAGTATTTCAACGCCTATATCATTACGGTTAACTATCAAATTAAAAAAGAAACAATCTTTGAAGCCAAAGAACTAACTTGTCTCGACCACACAGTGAACAGTGATGGAGTTACGCCGCAAGTTTCAAAAGGAGAAGCTATTCATAACTTTCCAATCCTTAGAATGCAACAAGAATTATCCCATTTCGTTGGCATAGATTGTCGACTTAAACCTGAGCTAAACCTATTTATTTCAGAAAAAGTTTCAGAACCCTACAAGAAACCCACACAACAGTGTGTCGCAGAACGTATAATTACAAATCGGTTGTTGTGAACTTCAATAAAGGGTCGTACCAAAAATTCGTTACTTCGTATGATCGGGCACACAGGGAATACATAGCAGATAAACTCGGATGCAGCCCATTACAAATCCTTCTTATCTTTTTTGTACCGTTTATGTATAGAACGTTCGCAATTACTTTTTGTTACCTGTTAGACATATTTGTGTACATAAATTTACTATTTTCCTTTTATGTTGCATATACGATTATGATCCAACTAACAACCTACAAGTCCAACAGTATCCTCATACGTTCCTCTTAGGTTAAGTTTTGTAGTTTTTAGTTATTTACATTTTGCAACGAGCCCTAAAATTAAGAATCTGCTGTCTTAATTTTAACCGTTTTCAATTATCTCATTCGATTATTAGCTCATTTCTATAGGTTAAGTTCTTATCATTGTAACGAACATTAACATTAAGAGCCTTGTACTAACTTTAATCAATTGTAAAACCAGCCAAAGAAAAAAACGCGGTATTTTACGTATCTATCAAGTTACTTTACAATCACAACCGCATCTTATGCGTACATTCACTAGTTCTTTCCAATCCTGTCCTCAAGCAAACTGATGGAGACTTTTTCTGCTGGAAAAATTCTAAAAAACAAGGGAGCAATAAATGTGATGATCACCGTTGCCTTGGATACTTTGTAGTATCCAAGGAAACGAATGTAAACGAGGGATCAGAAAATAATTCAGAAACCAAATAGTTCAAGCATTCATTCTCTCATCTTAACAGTAAAAGAATAAAGCATTCATTAACCACAAACAATCCTTCAAACAAACATACAAAGAATATATTACAGTACTTTTATACTAAAAAATTTAATCAAGTTCTTGAAATTTATCGTTACTACGGAAAATGACATATGTACTTTTCCACCTTATTTGGAAACCATCCACTCTCCCCAGAAATTAACTTTTCCGTATTATGTTGCGTTGTCTCACTTGTTCGAAAATCCTGTTAACCTTACTCTAATCATTTATATAAAAAATGAATTCAGTTATAAAGTCCTACTTAAAGATACCATTGATATGAACACATGGATTGTAGGTAGTAATATATGCTTTCAATCATACAAATATAACTTTATAAATTTATATCACTCTCCAAACTCTAGTGATGCTCAATTTCTAATGAAACTTGAAAATTTGTTTGATGTATATGCTAGTAGATCAGAGACCTTACTAATTATCGGAGACTTTAATATTGACCTATTAAAGGATTCATATTATGAAAATAGGCTGAGAACTTTAATTAAAAATAATGGACTACATCATATTATCGACCAACCTACAAGAATCACTAAGGACAGTGCTACACTCATAGATCTTCTTGTATCTAATGAAAAATCTATTGATGCCCAGGTACACCATGTTCCAAAAATAACCGATCACTCAATAATAACTGTAAATGCAAAAGTGAAAGAAAAATATGAAGAATATACAATACAACACAGAGACATGAGCAACTTCAATGAAATGCAATTTCAATTAGATCTAATGGATCAACCATGGAATCCGGACTGTACAAACACCAATCAACTAGCAGAAACATTAGTTAAAACCATAATGAACACACTAAACAGGCATGCTCCAACTGTTAAAAAACCATTAAATGTCAATGGAGTTGTAAGCGTTGGTGGACCCCAGAAATAGCCTTGGAAATTGAAGAAAGGGACAGATTATATAAAAGAGCAATCTTTACACAAGAAGAAAGTGATATGAATAGGTATAGACAACAAAGAAATGGAATTGTTAGTTTGATCAGGAACCACAAGACAAATTATTATCAAGAAAACTAGATGATATGAAAAATAACTCAACAAAAATGTGTAAAGCAGTTAAATAATTAATTAAAGGAGGCCATAACAGACAAAAAAAGGAAGGTATTATTTTTGACAATGAGTTAGAAAAAAAGGAAAATCAAATTGCAGAAAAATTCAATATTTACTTTATTAACAGCATACAACAAATTATTACATTAACAAATTTAACCCAAATTGAAACTGATTTAAGCCACATTAATGTACATCAATGCAAGTTCGAAAAAGTTTTACCAATAGAGTTTTTGGAGTTAAAAAAATTTATAAACAATTTACCTAATAAGAATAGTAGTGTCGATGGTATTACAGTAAAGATTCTTAAATTAGCTTTCAATGTAATAGGACAGAGATTTTTGCATCTAATTCAAATGAGTCTAGAAAGTGGATCCTTCCCAGAAACCTTGAAGACATCCCATATTATCCCCATTGAGAAGATAACCAACACTAACAAATGTGAAGAATACAGACCGATCAACATGGTGCCAACTTATGAAAAATTATTAGAGCCGTCGTAAATATCCAGTTTCGTGACTACATTGAAGTGCACAAACTGTTAACACCTTTTCAATCAGGGTTTCGGAAAAATAATTCATGTGAAAGTGCAATACAATCAGTTCTTTTGAAATGGAAAAATGCTATTTACAAGAAGAAGGTGATAGATGTAGTTTTTCTAGACTTTAGACGTGCTTTTGAGACTATTAATAGAGATCTACTATTATTGAAATTAAAAAGATATGGGTTCTGCCCAATAGTTATACAATGGTTTAGTGAATATCTCAAAAACAGATTTCAAAAAACTAGATGCTTTAATAGTACATCTTCAGCTAAAAAAAACTACCTTTGGCGTTCCACAAGGAACTGTATTAGGCCCTGATTTATTTGTACTATGCATAAATGATATTGCTAATGTGATTAAAAAATGTAACATTATTATTTGCAGATGACACTTTAATATATTTTATAGGAGATGATGTTGAAAAAGTAATAAATATCATCAATGATGAATTAGTAAATGTATATAACTGGTTAGGTAAAAATAGTCTTTCTTTAAATGTAAATAAAACAAAATTCATGATAATAAAAAATAAGTTTAACGAAATTGATACATCTAGTCATGTGGGAATACAAATTAATAGTCAAAAAATAGAACAAGTTTATGAGTGGCAGTACTTAGGCGTAATAATAGATTGTCACTTAACATTTTCTAGTCATTCAAACTATGTTATCAGTAAAGTTGCAAAAAAAGTAAATTTCATTGGTAGATTAAGCCAAAATCTTAGCAAGTGGTCTAAATTATTACTATATAAAACAATAATACTTCCCCATTTGAATTATTGTGCTAGTATACTTTACCTCCTAAATAATACTGAAATTAACAATCTTCGAAAAAAACAAAATTGAGCATTAAGAATAATATTAAAATGTAGTAGGTATACTAGCATAAGAAGAATGTTGCAACTTACATCTTCGTTAAGTGTTAAGCAAAATATATTTTATAATACGATGACATTAATATTTAAAATAAAAAACCGAATATATCCAGAGCACATTTTAAATGAATTACTATTCGTAGAAGATGTTCATGATCATAATACTAGAAGTAGAAATAATTTTTATGTTCATACAGTAACAACAAATATAGGACAAAATAATCTGTTTCATAAAGGTTTAGTTGAATATAATTCACTTCCAGCTAATGTAAAAAACTGTACATCTTTAACATTATTTAAGAAACAGTGTAAAAAATATGTAATAAATTACATTAATATTTAAGAAATTATAATGTATTATATGGAATTTATCTAGTTATATGCTATAAATAAAGTATACTATTATTATTAACAAATATTAAAACCTTCAATTTTTCAAAGCCAGAGAGTTATTTACAAATTTGAAAAGAACTCGCAAACGAGCTGATGTAATTCTTACGTCACTTTTCTCCATCAAATATTAAATGCGAGCTATTATAACCAAACGTTTATAAAACAAAGCTTAACATATGCGTCATGGCAATGTTGCCAGATTCAGGGCTTAGGAAGACTGTAGAACATAGCGGGTTTGATAGCGACTTGTATAAAAATATACGATATACACTTGAGAAAGGCGCGACGCCCCCTATAGTTCATTGTGATGAACTACGATTGTATAAAACTTTTTACAGACCCTACTTTTCCAAACCCAAATTGTATATTTTTTTATTGCAGTTTTAAGTAAACATTATCCTGTAGACCTGGAAAATATTGGAGAACGTTGCCAAACCCAAGCCCGGGTCTGAGAGCGTCGAAAATGGTCTGACAAGTCGGTAGAATATAGCGAAACGGGTGTGTATAAGCGGTTTGACAAATATATATATATATATATATATATATATATATATATATATATATATATATATATATATATATATATATATATATATATATATATATATATATATATATATATATATATATATATATATATATATATATATATATATATATATATATATTGGTTTAATCGACGTTGTCGGACCCGCTATATGGTAGGGTCTTTAGTAGACCCGCATTTTTTGATTTTTAAAATGTGTATATTTTACATAATATTGTTCTATTTCTGATAAGCAATATTTAAGATCCTCGAGGGGTAAAAATATATGAAAAAAAATATTGGTAATATTTGACAGTCGTTCTTGAACCCGATACATATTACAGTGTTTACAGACCCATTTGTATAATTTTAAGCAAGCCTACCTACCCTACCGAACCCAGCAACGTTGCCGAATGTATCAGAGATAAAATTACGATTGACGTAATGATTTCGGGATGCTAAGCACATAAGTGATCTTTATTTTTGTTGATTTGTTCGTAAATTCCATACATAACCTTAAACGCAGAAAAATTAACGTTTTCCGTAAAACTCTGATGTAACTCTGAAAATTATTATTAACATGAAAAAATAGCATTGAGCCTCTTTTGTTCTAAAATACATAAGGTTTATGCAAATAATTGTTTTTTAATAATTTGTTTTTAAATCATTTATTTTAACATGATTAGTTTTGTTTACAAGAATACAATTAAAAGTTTCGAAGACACGTCATGTATATGTGTTTTGAAAAAATAAATGTTATAGCCAAATCTTTTGACCTCCTGCATTTTACTGTTATGTTTCTAGCACAAATAAACGGTTTCTAAGATATGTATATTTTAATACCACGGTAACAGTTCAGTCAAATTAGTAAAAATAGAGGGGAATTGAGGTAGATCCTTGGATTTTTGATAGGCCTTCTTTGTGATATGTTAAATAACCCCTTAAAAGTTACTACTCAAAAGTGCTGAACCAGAGAAGCTGATGAGGGTAAGCCATGCCCCCAGATGATTTTTACTGTTTTTTCAGAAACTATTAGGTTTATCAAAATGGAGCCAGTTAGGTTAAATAGGATTTTATGTAATTTTCATACCAAAAAGCTATGAAAACTTTGTGCATGTTGTCTTGTTTCTGTGTAATCGAAAAACGATCATATGTCACACAGACAAATAATTTGTATCGGTACATATTATACGAGAAGCTTCGAGCATAACTTTGTGTGATTTGATGTTCATCATGAAATAGCTATGGAAATCTCGTTGAGCATCGAACGCGATTCTGGTTCAGTCTTCTTCTATCTCAGCATCTCCAGCAAAATCTACGTGGCGATATTATCATTATTATTGGGGCTAGTCATATGGTAATTCTAGTATTGGCAAGATACATTTTAGGGGTATACCCTGTACTAATCAATCTTTTTAGTGAGCCTAAAACGTACAGGGTACTTCAGGGTTTTTGGATCTCTCTTACTTCGTTCTTTATATTGATATTCGTATCGAGTAATTTTTTTCTTGAATGGTTTTTGTTTTGGAATTCTAAGTTCACGACTTAATTCCACACCTGCTTTAAAATGTAGCTAGATATTTAACATTAAATGGGACTTCACCTATTTTACATATAGGATATCTTGAGCAGACGATGCCAATTCCTGAGGGTCAATGCCTTTGATCAAAATAGGCCATAAAGCACAACATATCTATTTTCAAAAATGAAATGTTACAAAGCTATAGACCTTCAAAATAAAAAAGTCAAAAATGCAATTTGGATAAAATTTTGTGTTCAAGGACAGTTGTTATTAGAACATACATTAGTGTTATTTTGTGCTTGTGGTAGCTGTAGCGTACCCGCTACCGCTAGATGCGGAGTTCTGTGGTAGTGATATGTTTAATGTATACTTGACCCAAGTCGAATAGTGACAAGTCAAATAATGCTCTATAAAATGCAGAAAGAAAATAAAGGTAAAACGTCATGCAGTATGACGTACAAACGAAGTAAGAAAGATTTCAAAACAAGGTGAAATGCCCTATACATTTTGGTTTCTATAAAATAATTGTCCAGTACAGGGTATTCTCCTAAAGATATTCTTTTTACTGCAAAATTATCATAATACTACAACAAACAATAACAACAACATCGCTTCATGAATTTTGCAGAAGTGATGCTAAGGTTGCACTGCGAACTCAACATTTTTTTTCTTAGCTAAGTACTTGATGACGAATACAAGATCGCAATAAGTTATGTTCTAAAGTTGCTCCGGCAAATGTATGGGTACAAATTGTTGGTCTACATACAGGGTGTTTTACTCAACTTTCGTATAAATTGCATGTGTGATAGTATTCATCAATAGGAACAAAAAACTCTTTTTGTTTTTACGCAAATCGACAAAAATTTGCTAAAAATGTCAACTTTTGGGAACTGCTGGAAATTATAGTCAAAACAAACTGCGACATCACCTAGCAGCAGCTGCGTCAATGTATCAGATAGGCACATCCAGCTCCAAGTGTGATTCTTAGACCAGTGACCTGCTACCCACTTTTCAAAAACCATTCTTTTTTCGGTTATTATGAAAGATAAACATTAATGATTTTCAGCTTTTTTGTTGCATTTTATGTGTACTACCACCTATTCAGAGGATACGAATCTTCAGTGAAACATCCTGTATGATATATATTCATGCGCCAATTAAATAAGATTTATTTTATCTAACCCACTTAACAACCAGTCCATAAACCTAACAGTTTTTGAAAATAAAACGATAAAATACATCTGGGGGCGTGGTTTAATATTGATATTTTACAAAGTTTATCTACTCGTAAACATGAACAAATCAAGCATAAAGTCATTTTCAAGTTTAGCTGACCAAAATACACTACATTTGATTAGTTTAACCTAGATTAAAAAAAATAGCAGTTTCTATTTTTACTGTGCGTTTGTACAGTTACAAGAAAATTATGGAATGTTCGATCCCTACTTCCTGTTTAATGAATTTGAAGGTACAAAACAGTATACACTATATGGTGGTTAAGTGCCTTTAACAGAAACGTCGAAAGGTAACGAAGAAGAGAAGAAGTTTTTTCAAACCTTGCTCAATTCCGTTATATTGCACTTGTACTAAGTTAAAGATCAATTTTTATTGTATTCTGAAATAGCTATTTGTGAATTGGAATATGTATTATATTCTTAGTGACGAATTGTACACCAGAGATTTTCTGATACATTTGAAATATATGTAGTTCTAAATATACCAGGCGCAAATCATATTAGTCCACCCTGTTTCATTTTTGTTAAAGAACGTCCCAGAGAATTTATTCCGTTTATCTTTTGTTCTATGAGGTGGCCGTTTCTTGTTGCGATAGTGAAGTGCTGCTACTGCATCTACCTCATACCAATGTTCATGAAATTCAATTGGGGGTTGCAACATACACTGCCCCTCCGAACCTTTCGAGTGCCCTGTTTCCATTAAAAGTTCCATTAAGTAATCTTACAAATTACAGACGAGAAAGTTTTCCTTCAGTGTTTTAGCAAAAAAGTCACAAATGATGCTCAACTTAGTTCGCCCATTTTAATTTTTGATAAAGAACACCTCACGATTTTTACCCTAAATGGTCTACGCCGTTGTTATTTATTGGTGGTATATAGTACATATCGTTGCCGTTAATACATATGAACTTAATTCTTTGAAATGTTGTAACTAGCAATGTTGCTAGTTGCGATTTCAAAGAATTCATCATGCCATCTGTAACAAAGCTTCTATAAGCATTTAAACCGCGCTCCTGGAAAATTGCTAGAAAATAGTTCCGCTAGTATGCATTAACGTCGACGCTATGTATGAATGAGTACTGTGATCCATTGATAAATATGTATGTGTGAGTGTAGTATCCAATGCAACGAATATAAACAAGGAGTCAGAAAATAATTCAGAAAACAAATAGTTCAAGCATTCATTCTCTCATCTTAACAGTAAAAGAATAAAGCATTCATTAACCACAAACAGTCTTTCAAACAAACAAACACAGAAGATATTACATGTGGTGACCGCCGACTTTAATTGAACACGCAACAATCTGTCAAGAAACTTACCCTTGCATGCATACCATTCAAGATACCAGGATCCTATTTATGAAGCAGATGTCGAGAAATCAATTAGCATAATTCCAGTAGAGGATCAATACTCTCTCAGCACCACCACTACCAGTACATGGAGCAGTTCCATCGCTGAAGTCATAATCTATCTGAAGTCACGGTTGTATAAAGTTTTTTTCTGTTCTAAATTTTTCTGCCATCAAAGTAGACTACTACAGCATTTAAAGAAAGTATTTTAACGCCTATATCATTACGGTTTACTATCAAATTAAAAAAAACAATCTTTGAAGCCAAAGAACTAACTTGTCTCGACCACACAGTGAAGAGTGATGGAGTTACGCCGCAAATTTCAACAGGAGAAGCTATTCATAACTTTCCAATCCTTAGAATTATGCCATTTCGTTGGCATAAATTGTCGATTTAAACCTGAGCTAAACCTACTTATTCCAGAAAAAGTTTCAGAACCCTACAAGAAACCCACACAACAGTGTGTCGCAAAACGTATAATTACAAATCGGTTGTTGTGAACTTCAATAAACGGTCGTACCAAAAATTCGTTACTTCGTGTGATCGGGAATCGTGTGATGCAGGGAATACATAGCAGATAAACTCGGATGCAGCACATTACAAATCCTTCTTATGTTTTTTTGTGACGTTTATGTATAGAACGTTCGCAATTACTTTTTGTTACCTTTTAGACATATTCGTGTACATACATTTACTATTTTCCTTTTATGTTGCATATACGATTATGATCCAACCAACAACCTATAACAAATACAAGTCCAACAGAATCCTCATACGTTCCTCTTAGGTTAAGTTTTGTAGTTTTTAGTTATTTACATTTTGCAACGAGCCCTAAAATTAAGAATCTGCTGTCTTAATTTTAACCGTTTTCAATTATCTCATTCAATTCTCATGTTATTCTTATTAGCTCATTTCTATTGGTTAAGTTCTTATCATTGTAACGAACATTAACATTAAGAGCCCTGTACTAACTTTAATTAATTGTAAAACCAGCCAAAGAAAAAAAACGCGGTTTTTACGTATCTATCAAATTGCTGTACAATCACAACCGCATCTTATGCGTACATTCACTAGTTCTTTCCAATCCTGTCCTCAAGTAAACTGATGGAGACTTTTTCTGCTGGAAAAATTCTAAAAAACAAGGGAGCAATAAATGTGATGATCACCGTTGCCTTGGATACTTTGTAGTATCTAAGGAAACGAATGTAAACGAGGGATCAGAAAATAATGCAGAAACCAAATAGTTCAAGCATTCATTCTCTCATCTTAACAGTAAAAGAATAAAGCTTTAATTAATCACAAAGAATCCTTCAAACAAACATACAAAGAAGATATTACAGTACTTTTATACTAAAAAATTTAATCAAGTTCTTGAAATTTATCGTTTGATTACTACGGAAAATGACATATGTACTTTTCCACCTTATTTGGAAACCATTCACTTTCCCCAGAAATTAACTTTTCCGTATTATGTTGCGTTGTCTCACTTGTTCGAAAATCCTGTTAACCTTACTCTAAACATTTATATACAAAATGAATTCAGTTATAAAGTCCTACTTAAAGATACCATTGATATGAACACATGAATTGTAGGTATTAATATATGCTTTCAATCATACAAATATAACTTTATAAATTTATACCACTCTCCAAACTCTAGTGATGCTCAATTTCTAATGAAACTTGAAAATTTGTTTGATGTATATGCTAGTAGATCAGAGACCTTACTAATTATCGGAGACTTTAATATTGACCTATTAAAGGATTCATATTATGAAAATAGGCTGAGAACTTTAATTAAAAATAATGGACTACATCAGATTATCGACCAACCTACAAGAATCACTAAGGACAGTGCTACTCATAGATCTTCTTGTATCTAATGAAAAAACCATTGATGCCCAGGTACACCATGTTCCAAAAATAACCGGTCGCTCAATAATAACTGTAAATGCAAAAGTGAAAGAAAAATATGAAGAATATACAATACAACACAGAGACATGAGCAACTTCAATGAAATGCAATTTCAATTAGATCTAATGGATCAACCATGGAATCCGGACTGTACAAACACCAATCAACTAGCAGAAACATTAGTTAAAACCATAATGGACACACTAAACAGGCATGCTTTAACTGTTAAAAAAACCATTAAATGTCAATGGAGTTGTAAGCGTTGGTGGACCCCAGAAATAGCCTTGGAAATTGAAGAAAGGGACAGATTATATAAAAGAGCAATCTTTACACAAGAAGAAAGTGATATGAATAGGTATAGACAACAAAGAAATGGAATTGTTAGTTTGATCAGGCACCACAAGAGAAATTATTATCAAGAAAAAATAGATGATATAAAAATAACTCGACAGAAATGTGTAAAACAGTTAAAGAATTAATTAAAGGAGGCCATAAGAGACAAAAAAAGGAAGGTATTATTTTTGACAATGAGTTAGAAAAAAAGGAAATTCAAATTGCAGAAAAATTCAATATTTACTTTATTAACAGCATAAAACAAATTATTACATTAACAAATTTAACCCAAATTGAAACTGATTTAAGCCACATTAATGTGCATCAATGCAAGTTTGAGAAATTTTTACCAATAGGGTTTTTGGAGTTAAAAAAAAGTATAAACAACTTACCTAATAAGAATAGTAGTGTCGATGGTATTACCGTAAAGATTAGCTTTCAATGTAATAGGACAGAGATTTTTGCATCTAATTCAAATGAGTCTAGAAAGTGTATCCTTCCCAGAAACCTTGAAGACATCCCATATTATCCCCATTGAGAAGATAATCAACACTAACAAATGTGAAGAATACAGACCGATCAACATGGTGCCATCTTATGAAAAATTATTAGAGACCGTCGTAAATATCCAGTTTCGTGACTACATTGAAGTGAACAAACTGTTAACACCTTTTCAATCAGGGTTTCGGAAAAATAATTCATGTGAAAGTGCAATACAATCAGTTCTTTTGAAATGGAAAAATGCTATTTACAAGAAGAAAAGGATATGTGTAGTTTTTCTAGACTTTAGACGTGCTTCTGAGACTATTAATAGAGATCTATTATTATTGAAATTAAAAACATATAGGTTTGGCCCAATAGTTATAAAATGGTTTAGTGGATATCTCAAAAACAGATTTCAAAAAACTAGATACTTTAATACTACATCTTCACCTAAAAAAACTACCTTTGGCGTTCCACAAGGAACTGTATTAGGCCCTGATTTATTTGTACTATACATAAATGATATTGTTAATGTAATTAAAAAATGTAACATTCAATTATTTGCAGATGACACTTTAATATATTTTATAGGAGATGATATTGAAAAAGTAATAAATATCATCAATGATGAATTAAGTAAATGTATATAACTGGTTAGGTAAAAATAGTCTTTCTTTAAATGTAAATAAAACAAAATTCATGATAATAAAAAATAAGTTTAACGAAATTGATACATCTAGTCATGTGGGAATACAAATTAATAGTCAAAAAATAGAACAAGTTTATGAGTGGAAGTACTCAGGCGTAATAATAGATTGTCACTTCACATTTTCTAGTCATTCAAACTATGTTATCAGTAAAGTTGCAAAAATAGTAAATTTCATGGGTAGAATAAGCCAAAATCTTAGCAAGTGGTCTAAATTATTACTATATAAAACAATAATACTTCCCCATTTTAATTATTGTGCTAGTATACTTTACCTCCTAAATAATACTGAAATTAACAATCTTCAAAAAAAACAAAATTGTGCGTTAAGAATAATATTAAAATGTAGTAGGTATACTAGCATAAGAGGAATGTTGCAAGTTACATCTTTGTTAAGTGTTAAGGAAAATATATTTTATAATACGATGATAATAATATTTAAAACAAAAAACCGAATATATCCAGAGCACATTTTAAATGAATTTACTATTCGTAGAAGATGTTCATGATCATAATACTAGAAGTAGAAATAATTTTTATGTTCATACAGTAACAACAAATATAGGACAAAATAATCTGTTTCATAAAGGTTTAGTTGAATATAATTCACTTCCAGCTAATGTAAAAAACTGTACATCTTTAATATTATCTAAGAAACAGTGTAAAAAATATGTAATAAATTATATTAATATTTAAGAAATTATAATGTATTATATGGAATTTATCTAGTTATATGCTATAAATATAGTATATTATTAATAAATATTAAAACCTTCAATTTTACAAAGCCAGAGAATATTTACAAATGTGAAAAGAACTCGCATACGAGATGATGTAATTCTTACGTCACTTTTCTCCATCAAATATTAAATGCGAGCTATTATAACCAAACGTATATAAAACAAAGCTTAACATATGCGTCATGGCAATGTTGCCAGATCCAGGGCTTAGGAAGTCTGTAGAACATAGCGGGTTTGATAGCGTCTTGTATAAAAATATACGATATACACTTGAGAAAGGCGCGACGCCCCCTATAGTTCATTGTGATGAACTACGGTTGTATAAAACTTTTTACAGACCCTACTTTTCCAAACCCAAATTGTATATTTTTTTATTGCAGTTTTAGGTAAACCTTATCCTGTAGACATCGAAAACATAGGAGAACGTTGCCAGACCCAAGCCCGGGTCTGAGAGCGTCGAAAATGGTCCGACAAGTCGGTAGAATATAGCGAAACGGGTATGTATAAGCGGTTAAACAAATATATATATATATATATATATATATATATATATATATATATATATATATATATATATATATATATATATATATATATATATATAAATATATATATATATATATATATTTTACTTGTGGGTTAATAGCAGTCAACTATTAATTTGTTTCCATATATATATATATATATATATATATATATATATATATATATATATATATATATATATATATATATATATATATATATATATATATATATATGGTCAACAGCATTGGTGTAATGTCTAGCGTGCTGGACTTTCACTTAAGCAGGCCAGGTTCATACATATATATATATATATATATATATATATATATATATATATATATATATATATATATATATATATATATATATATATATATGGTCAACAGCATTGGTAGTGTAATGTCTAGCGTGCTGGACTTTCACTTAAGCAGGCCAGGTTCGACTCCTGTTGCCGGCAGATCTGGTTAAGGTTTTCTACAGTTTTCCTTAGCTGTGACACAAATGTGGGATTTGCGCTGTTCCATCTGTAAGCCGGCTGCAGACGCACGTAGGGTACAAATTCAAATCACAGATTCTATTCCAGAAAAGTATTTTAAGAATTGATTCCAGAAGGAGATGCTACCCAGGTAACTGCTCTAAGCTCTCAGTAGCTCTCATAAGTAGTACTTCATGCATAACAGAGAACAATATTAAATAAAGGAATATAATATTCATGACCAAACACTTGGAACCATTGACTACCATTTTTATTCTTTCAAAACACCATATTCATTAAGTTAGTATACATCTGATTTGTTATTTTGTTTATTAGGAATAATGGTAACCAATTAGACATATTCAAATTCTCCTATCAGTATGTATGGACAATTGGACAAGTGCTTTTGCAAACTTGCTTTTAGTGAACACACATAATTACATATATTACAATTAAATTGTTCCTTACCACTATGGATAAGCATGTGAGTTTGCAAATTTGTTTTTGTGTACATTTATAACTGCAAATAATACATTCAAATGACTTCTTATCACTATGAGTGAGCATGTGCCTTTCCAAACTTGTCTTTGCTGAGCACTTATAACAACAAATATTACATTCAAATAATTTTTTACCACTATGGATGAGCATGTGTGTTCGCAAATTTGCTTTGCGTGAACATTTATAACCGCAAATGTTACATTCAAATAACTGCTCACCAGTATGATTGAGCATGTGTCTTTGCAAACTTACTTTTAGCGAGCATTTATAATTGCATATAGTACACTTAAATGGTTTCTCGCCAGTATGAGTAAGTATGTGCTTTTGCAAATTCGTTTTCTGCGAACATTTATAACTACGTTTTACAATCAAATGGTTTCTCACCACGAGTATGTACATTTACAAATTTCCTTCTAGGGATCATTTAGGAGTACCTAAACCTTAGATTATTCTAAGACATAAACATCAACAGCTTTACCAACAACTTAGAAACACACCAACAATAAATCTTACATTCTACGTGCACTAAACTGTTATTAACGCTACATGTGATGATTGATGTGTTTTTTTATATTAATTATTTGTTTTTATGCTCTTCCTACTAAAAATACTCTATCAGATATTATATTGTGACATAACACATGCCATTTAAATCGCTTCGATCTCCTAGCTGAAAAGGAATTTATATGTAAGTATATTACAAAGTTCTGGTATACCTTATATATAGCATATGGTTACCATTATAAACTGTACTGTAGGTGCTCAACGTATCGTTGAATGGTATCAGTTGTAAGCGAACTGCAGGGAAGTAATCTATGCTTATAGGATCAGAGAGTGCAGCAAGAATGTGTTTCTTCCATCCAAATTATGACAATGCGCACTTCCATAGATTACAATGGTGCATCAGTATTGCAGCATCTCTGAAACAGTAAGCACTCTGAGCTGGAATATTTTGTAACATTCATAAAACATAAAAACAATTCATTTGGAAGAAAAAGCAAAACTAAACTGTTTCTAACCTATCCATAAAAACTGATAAATGCTGCTAATCCAGTCAATCCAGATTGTATTGTAGTTATTTACTAATACTGTACGTTACAGATTAATAATAATTATTATAACAGTAGGTAATGTGCCACCTGAGACCAGCCCTTCCACTTTTTTTGGCCGCGCCTACTGCGCTCTGATTTGCTATCCCTACTCCTGTAGACACTCCTACTGCTCTCTGATTGGTCGCAGCCATCTTGGATGACACGCCTACTATTCTCTGATTGGCTGACGGCCATTTTGGAACTTCAAGCGCCATTTTACCACGCCCTATGACGCCATTACGGGGATCTATATTACCGACAACCAGCATATCGTCATTAGATGGCGCCGTGAAGGAATCTATATTAGCGACATTCTGTATTATATGATCAAATTAAATTATGTGATCTAATAAATATGCAAGTAAGACGCGAATTATATTGATTGATCTAATCAATATGCAAATGAGACGCGAATTCAATTGATTGATCTAATAAATTGCAAATTAGGCGTGAATTAAATTTATTGATCTAAGAAATATGTAAATGAGGCTAGAATTAAATTTTTATATGTAAATAAAGCATAAATTAAATTAATCCATATTCATTCGCGGTATCGTATGCATATCCGGTACCTTGAATCTGTCATTTTAAATCTGTCAATGTTGTATCTGTCGTTTTGAAGTCTCCATCTTGGATTTCCCGCCCTTAGATTTGAATTTTAAAAGATGAAGCCATGAAGGAATCTGTATTGCCGACAAAATATGAACTACCAACAGAAGGCCTCATGAAGGAATCTGTATTATCAATTACTTATGTAGAGGACGCAAAGAAAAAATCTGTATTATCGCCTAACAATTTACGGATATTTGCTAATAGATGTCGCGTTAGAATGAATACCTCGTAGACACGTCCATTCGTGATCTGATTGATCGATAGCTTTTATCCATACCCAGATGGTAGGTCGGTCATCTTGAAACACGTTTCGGATGGTTCGGCCATCTTTTATCCCTACCCCTAGCGTTTAATGTCTTGCGTACCTTGCTATCTCTCTCTGTCCTTCTCTCTCGCTACTACTAATACCTACAAGTTCTGCTATCGACTACGTTTCTCTCTCTCTCTCACGCACACTGTACTCTTTCTACCTTTTCTAGAAGAAATAATACATCAACGTTTAAATATATTATTTATTTAGCTATCTCTCTCTCTCTCTCTCTCTCTCTTTCGGTAACTTTTCGTATATATCCCTCTCTATTCTAGTAACTTTTGCTATCAGCAAGGATCGAAGCCCGTCACGCGGTTTCAATTAAACCAGCAAAGGAACCTGCATATTACTTCAAGGTTTCAACAAGCAAACATCTATTAACTATTCTAAACAACAAAAAAAGATCCGTAAATCATGCAACAACGCCAGTTCGATACAACGTTTAAAATTTTAAATTTGTCATTCTTGAAGTCTCCATAATGGATTTCCCGCCTTAGATTTGAATTTTATATTTCACATCTGACTAACCCCATGATCAAGACCGCTATATTCTAATGAAGCTTTCTACCCAAAGAGATCAAGAATTTAAAGAAACCAACAATCATCGATAAGGTCGGCGAGGTTTGCAAGCTCGACTAACGGATATATCTATACCGGTAACTACCTTTCGTAAAAGGCTTCCTAATCTCCATGTTAAGAAAATTACGTTAATAAATACGGGCTCTTGAATCACGTTCAGGGATCGGATTGATTTCTAACATTAATATGTATTATCACCTGCTGAATTAACTATTTAAAAAGAGAAAAACTAGTTCTAATGCAGAAAAAAATAACTTACCATTTGCGTCATACATCACTTTAAATTAAAACGGGTAACAATAAACATTTACACCTTAACAACCATCTCTCACCAAGAAGGAATATACAATAATCATCTTTTAAATTTAAAACCGGTTATTATTATTATTAAACTTTAAAACCATTGTTACAACAAAAAATATTAATACAACTATACTGTATAAACGTACCGAAATAAACTGAACTTATTTTCAAATAGTAGCGACAACGACAAAAGGGAAACACCTTGGGACAAAATGTATTCCTTTAAAAAGTACGATTTTTACCTGCAACGATGACGTCATCACTAGAAATATGCAGTTTTATCTACCTGCTTCGCACCCAAAACAGGTAATTTTCAATGGTTCTTTCTGTAAAAATTCTTCTTTTTAACGTAACTAAGTAAGTTCCAAGGCTCGTCATTAATATAATCTGTTCAAATTTCTTTAAAGACGGTTTTGTAAACTTGACAAAAATAAATATGAAAATGCTTGTTTTATATGTATTTTATTTTAGTTATTATTTTTACATATTATCAATATTATCTTAAAAAGTTGTCTGCCTGAGAAAAACCTTTTAAACAACAAGAATGTACAGTTTACCTAAAGGATCGTAACTCTCTCGAATTTGGAGAGTCTAATTAGTATAGATTCTTTTATTATTATTAAAAAAAAAGCTATTATTAGTTTTACATGTAGTTTTTACATGTAGATTTTACTGTAATACCAGTATAAACATTATCTTATTTATTCCGATATATTATATTTTTTGAGTTTATATAGTCGAAATGTAAAATTTTTTTAAAAAATGGACCTTCCAGCAAAGAATTTTACCTGCGATTTTAGCACTGGATACGTAATTTACCTCAACCGAAATGCTACTTAAAGGCGTAAACTTGACAAAAATAAATATAAAAATGCTTGTTTGAAATGTATATATTCTAATAAAATTGAATTATTCCTGATTGATTATTTTTGTTATATGTTAATGTGAGCATTGTACATAAAAAATATATAGGTCATTTGTTGCATGGAAAATTAAACTTCTCTGTAACTTATATCCTATATTACTTTGTACAACTGCGTTCATCAGGTATGCAATCAGCAGTAGAGTATCATACGTACCTGGTATAATATAACGCTTATCAGTAGGTCCCTCGTAAATATATTGGGACCCCTGATACCATAACATACGCCTTAGAATGAATTCAACATTAACTTTGCCCAGCAATCTAAGCCGAGGATTCTTTATAGCTTTATCGATGTCTAAGGCTACTCCTTCCTTTAGCATGTAGTACTCTCCTATGTACGGATCCTACTAAAGGTCTGTGCATTTGTTAGATATTTGTATATAACATTGTACTAACTATTAAAAAGAATGGAATTTAATGTCGAGGGTCGGTATTTTCATCTTCTGTATAAACTGTAGTAGTAGTATAGCTATCAAGTAGATATATTTATCATACAGATAATTCGAAGTATCATTACAAACGGGTATTTCAATGTAGGTCAAGTATAAAATAATCTTTCAGTTAGATATCTTCTACCTGAAGTTGTGCATGTAACTAGGTACCTTTATTGTTTATTATTTTGATTTGCATATCAAATATAAAACCTATTAATATTTAAATTAACGTATGTTAAGCGATGCCTATGCTGTAAGGTTTATCTGAGTGCTGAAATAAACCGCGGTAGAAAACGATGAAAATTCAAAGCGTTCAAGTTCATGAAATTTTATATTCGCATAGAATATCTATCAATAAGAAATAAATCACTATTAATTTAATGTCTTAGAGAAAAGTTAAATAATGCATGATAGTGTCCTATTAGTCCTACTGTCCTAGTTCATTATGAAACCAATAGTACGTAATAATTTATCTTTCATTAAAGTGAAAAATTCCTACATTATCGGTAACTATGTACAACATGTTTTTATATAAAGAGATTTCATGTGAAATTTATAAGAAGATGGATATAGAAAGATTTGAGATTTATCCGTTTATAATTTATGCATGTATGAATTCTTAAATTGCTGTTTTCAAGCTAATCATAATGTAATTATGTCTTTTTATCACGCAAGCCCTATAATCAAGTAAAATAAATAATTTTTACCCATTTTTAATGTTTATATGTTGTGGTTATAAGCTTTGATATACCAATACATTTACTCCGGATAAATTTGTAAAGGAGTCCTAATCAATTTAGTATCTTTTTAGATTAAAATTCTTAAAATGCTGGTTGCCTATTATTTTGTTTCGATAAGCGTATAAGACCCTTTAATGTGTCTGTACATATAACAAAAATAATCAATCAGGAATAATTCAATTTTATATATACATTTCAAACAAGCATTTTTATTTTTATTTTTGTCAAGTTTACAAAAAACCGCCTTTAAGTAGTATTTCGGTTGAGAGAAATTACGTATCCAGTGCTAAAATCGCAGGTAAAATTCTTTGCTGGAAGGTTCATTCTTTTAAAAAATTTTACATTTCGACTATATAAACTCAAAATATAATATATGGGAATAAATAAGATAATGTTTATACTGGTATTACAGTAAAATCTACATGTAAAAACTACATGTAAAAATAATAATAGCTTTTTTTTTAAATAATAATAAAAGAATCTATACTCCAAATTCGAGAAAGAGAGAAACGATCCTTTAGGTAAACTGTACATTCTTGTTGTTTAAAAGGTTTTCCTCAGCCAGACAGCTTTTTAAGATAATATTGATAATATGTAAAAATAATAACTAAAAAAAATACATATAAAACAAGCATTTTTATATTTATTTTTGTCAAGTTTACAAAACCGTCTTTAAAGAAATTTGAAAAGATTATATTAATGACGAGCATTGGAACTTACTTAGTTACGTTAAAAAGAAGAATTTTTACAGAAAGAACCATTGAAAATTACCTGTTTTGGGTGCGAAGCAGGTAGATAAAACTGCATATTTCTAGTGATGACGTCATCGTTGCAGGTAAAAATTGTACTTTTTGAAGGAATGCATTTTGCCCCAAAGTGTTTCTTTTTTGTCGTTGTCGCTACTATTTGAAAATAAGTTCAGTTTATTTCGGTACGTTATACAGTATAGTTGTATTAATATTTTTTGTTGTAACAATGGTTTTGAAGTTTAATAATAATAATAACCGGTTTTAAATTTAAAAGATGATTATTGTATATCCCTTCTTGGTGAGAGCTGGTTGTTAAGGTGTAAATGTTTATTCTTACCCGTTTTAATTTAAAGTGATGTATGACGCAAATGGTAAGTTATTTTTTTCTGCATTAGAACTAGTTTTTCTCTTTTTAAATAGTTAATTCAGCAGGTGATAATACATATTAGTGTTAGAAACCAATCCGATCCCTGAACGTGATTCAAAAGCCCGTATTTATTAACGTAATTTTCTTAACATGGAGATTAGGAAGCCTTTTACAAAAGGTAGTTACCGGTATAGATATATCCGTTAGTCGAGCTTGCAAACCTCGTTGACCTTATCGATGATTGTTGGTTTCTTTAAATTCTTGATCTCTTTGGGTAGAAAGCTTCATTAGAATATAGCGGTCTTGATCATGGGGTTAGTCAGATGTGAAATATAAAATTCAAATCTAAGGCGGGAAATCCATTATGGTGACTTCAAGAATGACAAATTTAAAATTTTAAACGTTGTATCGAACTGGCGTCGTTGCATGATTTACGGACCTTTTTTTGTTGTTTAGAATAGTTAATAGATGTTTGCTTGTTGAAACCTTGAAGTAATATGCAGGTCCCTTTGCTGGTTTAATTGAAACCGCGTGACGGGCTTCGATCCTTGCTGATAGCAAAAGTTACTAGAATAGAGAGGGATATATACGAAATATTACCGAGAGAGAGAGAGATAGCTAAATAAATAATATATTTAAACGTTGATGTATTATTTCTTCTAGAAAAGGTAGAAAGAGTACAGTGTGCGTGAGAGAGAGAGAGAAACGTAGTCGATAGCAGCTTGTAGGTATTAGTAGTAGCGAGAGAGAAGGACAGAGCGAGATAGCAAGGTACGCAAGACATTAAACGCTAGGGGTAGGGATAAAAGATGGCCGAACCATCCAGAACGTGTTTCAAGATGACCGACCTACCATCTGGGTATGGATAAAAGCTATCGATCAATCAGATCACGAATGGGCGTGTCTACGAGGTATTCATTCTAACGCGACATCTATTAGCAAATATCCGTAAATTGTTAGGCGATAATACAGATTTTTTCTTTGCGTCCTCTACATACGTAATTGATAATACAGATTCCTTCATGACGCCTTCTGTTGGTAGTTCATATTTTGTCGGCAATACAGATTCCTTCATGGCTTCATCTTTTAAAATTCAAATCTAAGGGCGGGAAATCCAAGATGAAGACTTTAAAACGACAGATACAACATTGACAGATTTAAAATGACAGACTCAAGGTACCGGATATGCATACGATACCGCGAATGAATATGGATTAATTTAATTTATTATTTATTTACATATAAAAATTTAATTCACGCCTCATTTACATATTTCTTAGATCAATAAATTTAATTCGCGTCTCATTTGCATATTTATTAGATCAATCAATATAATTGGCGTCTCACTTGCATATTTATTAGATCACATAATTTAATTTGATCATATAATACAGAATGTCGCTAATATAGATTCCTTCATGACGCCCTCTAGTAGTAGTAGTACATAATTTGTCGGTATTCCTTCACGGCGCCATCTATTGACGATACGCTGGTTGTCGGTAATACAGATACCCGTAATGGCGTCATAGGGCGTGGTAAAATGGTGCCCGAAGTTCCAAAATGGCCGTCAGCCAATCAGAGAATAGTAAGCGTTTTTAAAATGGTCGCCGTCAACCAATCAGAGAATAGTAGGCGTGTCATCCAAGATGGCTGCGACCAATTAGAGAGCAGTAGGCGTGTCTACAGGAGTAGGGATAGCCAATCAGAGCGCAGTAGGCGCGGCCAAAAAAAGTGGAAGGGCTGGTCTCAGGTGGCGCATTACCTACTTATAACAATAATAATCATGGTAATAGACGCTCACAGAGCATACACAGAGGCACAGTATAAATAACATACAGTAACGTGACTATCGCAAATAGTTACCATTCACCACACAACATGCTAACATGTGCCGGCAGCACATAGAAAGCAGTTGTACTTCATACACTCGACCGAGCACATCAAATTTGCCAGTCCCGTACAACTCGAATTGTGCAGTGCGAGTGTCCCTATTACGGAATTAATAAACACAGAATCAGGAAACGATGCAGAGATTGTTTTAATTGACAAAGATTACCAAACTTCTAATAAATTAGAAAAAACTTTATTCGATATATATGCGGTTATTTGATAAAAAATGTTTATCGGTACATACATGTGAAACATGAGTGTCATTTAATTTATTTTATCTATAGAAATACTTTTTCAATAACACTTCCAAGATATTTGTGTAAATGAAAATGTGGCCAAACGCTTTTATCCATCTTCAAATCATTAATATTTCTACATTCGTGCAATAATTTTAAGTATAATAATAATATAGTACATCATTTACACGCTCGACTGCGAGTGTATTACACTTTAAAAGATGTTAACAGAAATTTTAAATCATCCAAAAGTAGTAAAAAGATAATTATATTGAAACACTTTCGTTTTGTAATGAATATTCAATTATGTACGTTAATTTAAGTTCATTTAATAACAAACTAATAATTGTTCAAAGGCGTCAATTAATTTTGTTGATTCAAACAATTCTGTTTCGTATTTTATTGAATACGTTACTGGATATTATCTGCAGACGATGCCGACCGATCAACGTCGGTGCACTGCTTCTTTTATAGGCGTGATATTCGAAGGTGGATTAAAAACATCAATGGTGCCGCATACAAGTAAACCTACTGATTGTTATATATACTATGACAGAGGTAACCTTGTATAAGCCGGTCAGCATTGCCAATCATGATTGCCAATGCACATTTGATAAATTCCCCACCAAATGTATTGAAATGTATCAAATGTACTTTTGTGCTATATTTTTGTGTGCGTCGACCATCCACAACCGACTTAAAAGAACTCGGTCGGCTTTCGCCTCAGGCGCTAACTGACTCTGCGAGGTCTAACACACTCAATTAAGCCCTTAATACATTTGTTTTTGCTTACTTATTTTTGATTGAAATAAAATAGATGTACGCGGCGCGAAATTTAAATATGGCAGCACGAAAATCAGTAATTTTTAGTTGGACGCTTTCTACACCAGGAAGCGTTGAGTGGTAATATTCGCGGGACATTTAAAAGTAATTTAACTTTCTTAGGCCCGGTTTCACCAACGCTAAATAAATCAATGAATAGTTATTCTATGAATAAGATTTAATCTCAGGTTAGCCAAATTACTGTTTCATCAACACATTTGTAGACGTAGTTAGTTATTCGATGAATAAGGCAAAGTTCATTTTGAATGCGCCCTTACTGTTTACAAAATCTAGTGTCCCTAGACTGATTTTTAGGGAACTCAAGTTGGTCACCAATACAATTTAACCTGATTTTCATTTTATGTTCTATTTGTTTATGCGGTTTTTGTTTTAGGCTTGCTATTAAAATATTGTTTGAATCTAGTAGCCAAGTAGCAGTTGTCTTAGCGTTAAAATTATGACGGTTCTTTACAGTTTCTTTATTAAAACTTTGAACTCTTGATTGTTATTTGATTTTTGTTTTTAATCTTTTTAAAGCAATGGGAGTATCTCCAAAATTTCAATTTTCGAAATTTTTCTAGTAGGTATATTTGGTATTAGAATTGTACACTTTTTCCAAATTCATCATAAAGAAGAGTTTCTATTTAGAAAATCTTTGCTATCGCCACAATTCATAAACAAAACACAATTTAAAAATAACAATTGAACTAAAATATATCCCATTTAACATAAAAATTGACGTATTCCAGGTTTTCCTTTAACATTTAATAAAAGCTTTATGTTGATAGTTTCATACTTTATTAGAATCGCATTGTATTGTATATACAATATTTAAACTATTCTAACGCTGGCAATTTGTAGTAACTGTCTGTGAATTTAATATAAATACGGGGACAAACGTACTGTTTATTATTATTTATTGGTTTCACTTTGAGGTTATGAATCTCTAAATAGTAACGATTTAACTGGAGATATTTCGTCAGTTAACTTATTTGTAGATTTAACTATTGAATAGTGCTATCCAGTGTTGGTGAAACGCAAAATATGGATTTTATTTAGAGATTAAAGTTATTCTACGAATAAGTAGCTATTTGTTGTTGGTGAAACCGGGTCTTAATCTTTTAACCATTATTTAATAAATTTCAGAAGTAAATGTTGTTTTTCTTTACTTAAGAGCATGTGACTTAATTTTTGAATAAACTATTTCACTCTTAATTACTCCTGATTAATTTCTTAAAACGAATTTATATTTTCAATATTTTAATATAGTAATACTTTCCTTTTTCTTAAAACCAGCAAGAACAACTAATATTTATAAAGATATTTAGCAGTTTTCCATTCCCCTTTTTGATTTCAACTACCTTAAATTATTCCTTGGCATTTAAAGATTAAAAATTTCAGTTAAACTTAAAATATTTTGAAAGTTCACGCATGTCTGGCAACACTGTGAGTAGAGAACTGCGATGCGATCAAATAATGTTTCTATTTACATTTTCAAATTCCGTTTTGCGGACCGTTGCGCCATCTTTAGGGGTTTATAGTTTCTGAAGCTTCCTATTATTATACACTGGCGGTGGTAACGTGCCCTTAATGGAACAACAACTTTTAACCATAAAAATCTTTCATATTTGTAATTACATAATTGTCAATGATTCGATTGGTTGAAAGTAAATGCTATGGTCTCAAAATAGGCACAAAACTGGTGGTCATGTCAAAATTTGCGTTGTACATTGTTATTTGCGCTTCGACTAAAAGTATAGCTGTCAACTCTTTTACATTAGACAATTCGAATGACGTAGGTGTTTTAAATCAATTTTTGATGTTTTGCTAGCCTTTGTGGATCTACTAACAATTGTTACATGTATTTCAGTGTATGTTGCGCAACCCGTGCGACACACGGTATAATCTGACTAGTCAAAAATTATAAAAAATTCTCTGAATGGCACAGTAAGTGTATACGCACTTACTTTTTTTTATATTTACTAACCCGTTACGAGACTTAAAAAGAAACTAGTGAGTTATTTAACATTTTAAACATATTTACTCTTGAAAAAGTATCTTTGCTTTTGTAAAACAAAACACAACTTTGAATTTTATTACACACTGTGATTGTATAGTAACCTAGTGTCTTGTACTAATGATGTTTCTGCACAACCAGTTTCATGTAGCTTCTAGGCTTTACAATAACCGTTCTTGTATGGTATTCTGGAAATCTGTCCCTGTTTATTTAACCTTATATGTTCAAATTGTCTGCTTTTATTTTTCTGTTGAACTTTCTGGACCACCTTCTTGATTCATGAAGCTTTCTAGAATCACCTTGTTACAGAACATCCCCATGGATCATCTGCCATCAGGTTTATTATTATTTTCAATAATTTTTACTCTACTTATTTTCAATCATGTTGTGATAGTTTATTTTTAACTATTCAAATAGCAATAAGTAAATAATAAATAGCAAATACCTAATGACACATAGCAAATAACTAATGTTAATGGTCCTTTATATGTATCCATTAGAATTCATGAAAATTCATAATTCAAATAACCTCTTTACGTTATAAGTCCGGTAAATAAAATTTTACAGTAGCAAGTTGAAATTTCGAAACCACTTACTGTAAAAGTTTAGCGGACATATCACGTACAACGTTTTATTTCGTACTGTGCCACAATTTTCATTCAAGAGTAATTATTTTAATTCATTAATAATTAAGCAAATGATCAAGGATCTGGTGACCTTAGTTATAATAAAGTTAGCAACGAAATATTTGAAAAAAGTTATTTCTGTTGTGATATTAAATTGCATAAATTCGATGGCTTTGTTTTTTCAGTCCGGTACGTTATTATAGCTACACTCTGCATGGCATGCAAATCAAATTATTTTTTTCCTAAACTATGGCAGTTATTAAAATCAAACAAAAGACAAAAAAATGTTAGAAATTAGAATATGTATCTGTATAGATATATCATCGAATTTTGACTACTTACGCAACACCCACTAAAAAAGTTGCTAAAAAACTGTTTTTCAGTACAGACTCCTATCCCAAATCTCATCCCTATCGCTAAAAGCAATCTTTTGTTATTTAGACAAAAATAAATTTGTTGAAGATCTTTGACATTAAGTAGCGCCTTAACGAATCACTTTTGGATACAAGTAAGTTTGGTTAAATCGTCCTATTTTGGTCTCAGGCATATATGGTAGCGTGTCGTACAAACTTTTTAGAGACACCCTGCAAGAGTTTGAATTAGGAATTTTACAACTTGGTTTAGATTTGTAAATGTAGCAAGATTTTTCTGTTACATTTTGCTACCTTTGCAAACGAGTACGTTTTCTACTTACAAGACGAAAACAAATTATAACAAAAAATATGTATACAGATGGACCAACTTTTCTCTGGAAGCAAGAATTGTATAATGTGAAATGGGGTGGAGAATATTGATTTCTCGTAAGAACGAAGAGATGGTAGCTGCTATTGTTTCTGTTGCTGTGTACTCTGTTTAGAACGCTCATGACTTGCATATAAAAACTAGAAAACGACGTAATTTGATTTTTTGTAATTTATTATATTTTACTTAATTGCCGTTTACCGCGAAAAGTTGGTCGATCAGTAGAGTAGTTGCTTAACGAGTAAAAAAATACATAACTTTGCCTTATTTTAGTTTTTTTAATGATCGATATGTAATTTTAAGATGCCAGCTGACATTATCATATTTAGTAACTTTTTATACAAGTTAAGTATTTTGCACAAATACTCCATTTGTCGGTAATTGCAAAATTGCATTTTATAGCTTATAGGAAATAGCTGGAATTAGCCTAGGTAAATTAAGTTAATTAAAATGTGGTACTAAAAATCCTTTCAAAACTCCCCATGCGTGGGTGATGAGCCGACTGCCATCCTGGAAAAATGGCGAAAAAAATTGTTTTTTTGTTAATATTTCATAAAGAATTAATTTTACGGGCATCAACGTTGCGAATGAAAATGTAGCTGACAAAATTCCCCACAATTATATTTTTTATCAAACCTCGTACGTCCAATAGTTTCTTTTTAGTTATCAGGATGAAACTCGCCAGGAATTTACAAATCAAATTAGTAACTAAGTAAATAAATTAATTCTTTCTAAATCTTCTAAATTTCTTTATGCTTGTCGTAGTATTTTACCTAGTATAAGGGATGCTTGTTCCCTTTCTTAGTTTATACTTTTTTAAACTTTGTGAAGATCATTTTATTTTCACACATCTAGCACGCACTACCTGGTTTATGATGAATAGTACCTCCTCGTGATAACTTTAATTTACTATGTTCTTCTTGCCGACCTGCATTCAGTTAGTAAATCGACACCTTTCCTCTCGTTCTCGTTGACCATAAATACCTTTGATGGATAGTCGGAAAACTTATTTACCTCTTTATAATATCGGAAGTATCATCCTCATAACCAGTATATTTGGATCGAAGACTACATAAGTAAAAAATTTTCTTAAACTTTTAATATTTTTTATTTACCATTAACACTGACACTGTACTATTTAAATTTTTTACGCACATTGTTTATATATTTAATATTTTATTCAACTCTCTTGTTCAGTTGTAAACATATTGTATTAATTCTTCCATTTAGTAACTTTTACAAAAACCTCTCATTATTAGCCATATTCTCAATAATGTGAAATCACGATAAAAATATTAAATTCTCAATCATATTATAGATTGAATAGTAATTAGAATTCAGGATTCTATGTCTAGGAACATATGTCCCCTTCTCATACATTTATAGGTTCAAATTGCCTCTATCATGAACTATTCTTTTATTTTAAATATCTTGATTATCTCACTACTGAAGAATCATTGCACTACATACCTACCATCTTATATGCTTATAAATACTTTAAAGTTATAGTATATTAGTATTTTAAACTTTCTAAAAAGTTGTAAATGACAAAATAAAACAACTCTACATTTTTCAATGATTTATTGCATGCGAATTACATTTGAATTGAATTAAAAAACAGAAAGTATACATAAGCAAAACAAAATTATATAAAAATGTCCGTGTCATAGCCAGGTCGTCTTCATAATCAGGCCATATTCCAAAATCAAAGCCTTTTCCATATCAAGTCGTAATATAAAATCCAGAGGCGGTGTCCGTGTTTCTGAGCCAAGTTGTCAACAGGTGCATTATTCCTTTTAACTATATTTTTTTGTTGAACAATGTTTTACCTCGATGTCTTTTTAAACAATTGTGCGTATAAAATAAATAAAGCCAAAATGATGAACAAAGAACATAAAACTGTTTGTGATTGTACAGTCAAGCCAGAAAACAATGTTAAACTTTTTTGGAAATAGGTATCATTTTCTAAGTATTTTGTTGTTATATACGAATCTGCTAATACAATTTCGGTTATAACAGAATAAAATTATTTAGCAGTGATACCTTTTTCAAACGAATTTCCGTTTTACTCGCAGTAGAATATTGCAATGAATATAGAATATTGAATAATAATTACAAGGAAAGTGTTACATATTACATGTCCCCTGGCAAATCTTTTACATAGTTTTAAAATCAGCTAAATCCAAACTAACCCATTCCCCACTTACCGACCCATTATCCAAATGTACTACAAATATTCTAATCTCTAAGAACCTAATGATGATGATAATTCCGCTGTCATCTTAATGTTGTAACCGGCAAACCTTTAACACATCATACATACAGGGTGAAAGGGGTTACTATGCGATTATTTTTAAGATGTGATAGAAGACATAAAAAAAAACAAAACAAGTGTTAAACAATTTCGTTCTAGGACGTGCCAACATTCCAGAACAAATAATAAAGTTGTAGACTTTAACATCATCTAGCCGCGTTAATACTATTCGTATAATTATGGGGCTTTGTCAGAAGATGCATCTCATCTAGCACAACAAAACACCTTTGTATCATTTTCTCCTTTGATCAATTGTTTACGCGTAAACTCAAACGCGAAGAAAAAAAACGCACCACTTGAAGACGCTCCAAAAATAACAAAATTTCGAATCGTCATAACTCGGCAGATTTTGGACGAAAATGGATGAACCTTTGAGTGCTAAAAAGTTTAAAGTGTCTAGTTTAAAAGCGTATAAGCGAATGTTACGTTTAAGCTTTTCCGCTCCCCGCCATCCCCCGAAGAATATAAAATGTTTTTGATTCAAGAAATGTCAAACTTTTAACAGCTTGTACGGTGTACCAAAAAATGGTGGACCGAATCGCCAGGGCAATAAAATTCAGCCCTTTTTCTGTAAAGTTCTCAAAACCTCCATGAAGTGCCTTTGATGACTTGGCGCGAAGTTATGAATTTTTGAAATTTATCCTGCATTTTGTCGGGAGTCTTTCGTCTTCTGCCAGCGACATTATTGCCGGTTGAGTTTGAACATTTTTTCCCAAATTCAATTTGGGAAAGAAAAGATTCAAACTCAACCGATAATAATGTCGCTGGCATAAGAGGAAAAATACCCGACAAAATGCAGGGTAAATTTCAAAAATTCATAACTTTGCGCCAAAAAATCGTAGGCACTCGAAGTTTTGAAAACTTGACAGAAAAGGGACTGAACTTTATTGCCTTGGCGGTCGATAGGGTCGACGGTTTTTTTGGTACGCCGTACAAGCTGTTAAAGTTTGACATTTTTCTAATCAAAAGCATTTTCTTCTGCAGGCGGTCGCGGGGGGCGGAAAGGTTTTTACGTAACATTCGCTTGCAGACCCTTAAACTAGACACTTTAAACTTTTTAGTACTCAAAGGTTCATCCATTTTCATCCAAAATCCGCCGAGTTAAGACGGTTTGAAATTTTGGTATTTTTGGTGCGTTTTCAAGTGGTGCGTTTTTTCCTCGAGTGTATTCAATGTTTTTAAAATTTGTAAATTGTAAAAAAAGAATTCGATTTTACGAGTAATCGATTAATCATAAAAAAATGGTATTAAGGTTTTTTGTTGTGCCACATGAGATGCATCTTCTGTCAAAGCCCTATAATTAATCTAACATTATTAACGCATAAATACTGACGAACTTGGTGGATTATTAGCTAAAATCTCGCTGACAGTCGCATGAACGTCCGTTGGAATAGCATTTGTCGAATAGCACTAAAGTTTTGCAACTTGCAATAAATTGAGAAGGTACTTAGAAAATTAATTATCGACTTACACATAATCCATCGCCAGGCATAGCATGACCAGGGTTAACAAGTTGTACATCTTGAACACCATTGTTGTTGCTTGCTCTTCAGAGGAATACTAATCGTCAAATGAAAAGGAATCGATTATTAAGAGAGAATTAATCGTATAATTGTATTCTTTATTCGTGGGGTTATCAATAAACATTAGTCAAACAGAAGCGTACCTACTGTTTAATCGAACCATATATGGTATTAAAAACTCTATTATCAAATATCGCTTTCTTGTTTGGTAGAATAGGAATGTAAAGCATTCACTTTTGGTTACTTTAATTCATATCTGACTGCAATATTTAATAACTAATAATTTTTGGAAATTTTGTCTTTTTATATAAAAGCATAGGTAGTTTTTAATTTTAGTTTCAGAGAACAAAACAAACACGTGCTTAGATATTAGAGGAGATGTTGGAGCTATATGTAAATACAAAAAGACGTAAAAGTAACTTTATAAGTTTGAGCCATGGTACTAGGGGCTCGAGGGTATAGAAAATCCTCTGAACTATTCGTCAAAAAATTAAGATTATAGAGATATCGAGAATATGAAAGACTCACCATTATTGAAATAATAATAACATTTAGCTAAATGATAAAGGTTTTCCTGCAACAAATCTGCAAGCCAAAAACGTCCTGCAGTCCAATTTACAGGTCTTCTACGGGTGTAGATAAATAATATACACAAGTAAAAGAAAAGATTAGTGTCAATTGTAGTTTCAGTATTTACTTAAATTGTTTCTTCTGGTTCTGACTTTTTGGTTTTTTTCTGATGTCTTCTATCGCCCCATAACATTAACGCATGTAGTTACCCCTGTCTATATAATTTCATGGATGACCCTTCATATTTACACCAAAATCGAATGTCTAATTGGCATATTTAACATCCGTTTCTCTGCCTGATCCCATGCCGTTGTCCAGTAAATGGTTCATCCGCCTTAAGGACAAGAGGGTGTCCTGGTAGAGGAAGTGGGAAGGAGTGTGCGATTGTAGGTAGGATCGAGGTATTAGGACATGGGCTCCTCTCCGTGTTGGTAGGTGAGAGAGATCCCCGGCTCGCGGGGGCAGGGTCGCTTCCCTGAAGTAGACCTGTCTTTGTCGGGATCACAGAGAGTGTCTACCCGCTACCCTAACGCATAGTAGTTACTCATGTATATATAATTTCATGGATAACCCTTATTTACACCAAAATCGAATCTCTAATTGCAATATTTAACTACTATCAATCTAAGATCTTTATTAACATTTCAGATTCACCTTTAAAACCTACAAACTATCTATTCGTCGTTCCGGTAGATTCATGCATATTATAACATATTGCCTGTATTCAATGGCTATAGTAAGATATTAATTGAGAAACTTAAAAGCTTTAGTCACAAAGAGGTAATACATGTTCAGTAAATCATAATGCTATATAGCTTTACAACTGATTTGGTGGTGAATCGGAAAGTGGCGTAGGACTTGGCTCCACCTGATCCTTGCAGTCGATGACTTTATGTTCATGACAGCAAATTTCATTGGGCGAAGTTAAACCAGTATAGGTCCACTTCTGAGCATCGCAGATACGCATATGAACAGATGTCTGAAACAGAAAGAATATATAAGAAAAATAGTTGAAAAGAACTCATTCAGTGCATTCAGTAGATCTTGCTCTAGTCAAGGTAAACGCTTCTGTTTTTTTATCATTACCGAGTAATCGCTAACGCCAGTACAATTAACTAATACTCTGAAAAAATCAGCAGACTTCTGTCAGACTATTGAATATATTATTGTATTTCAACTTTAAGTGAGCTAGCCTATTTAACTTATCTTCCATCTTTGTTGACAACTATCGCGTGGTCTTTGCGATTAGCTCAGCAAAAGCACACTAGACATCTATAACAATATTTAATTAATTCTTGTACTTTCAATTTTGTCGGGTGGACCTTGCGATTAGCTCAGCGAAGGCACACCAGACTTCTATCAGAATATTTAATCTAATTTTGCAGTTTCAACTTTGTCGAGTGGTCTCTGCGATTAGCTCAGCAAAATCACACTGGACATCACATCTATCACAATATTTAATTTATTTTTGTACTTTCAACTTTGTCGGGTGTACCTTGCGATTAGCTCAGCGAAGGCACACCAGACTTCTATCAGAATATTTAATCTAATTTTGCAGTTTCAACTTTGTCGAGTGGTCTCTGCGATTAGCTCAGCAAAATCACACTGGACATCACATCTATCACAATATTTAATTTATTTTTGTACTTTCAACTTTGTCGGGTGTACCTTGCGATTAGCTCAGCGAAGGCACACCAGACTTCTATCAGAATATTTAATCTAATTTTGCAGTTTCAACTTTGTCGAGTGGTCTCTGCGATTAGCTCAGCAAAATCACACTGGACATCTATCACAATATTTAATTTATTTTTGTACTTTCAACTTTGTCGGGTGTACCTTGCGATTAGCTCAGCGAAGGCACACCAGACACTTGTTTAGTGTTTTAAGTTCAAGTTACTTTATTTGCTACTGTTTAAAGTTCCTTTAATAGAGCATCTATTGCAAAATGCACACAGTTATGTACATTTACTGAGAGAATTTATCAATCTTATTACATTTATATAAAATAAATTAAAAACTCATTACTCCTTACCGTTAATTTAGTATAATGCCAAAGATGCGGACACAGTATTTTTGCTCCTCGTTCTTTGGCAGCATGCGCCAAAGCGCAACATATGCTTAAACAAGTTTGTTCGCCAGAACTATCACACTTTACGCATATTGGAGTGTGGGTTATAATTGGTGTATCTTCTTCGGTAGGAATCTTTGTATTGAAAACGCCACATTCACACTTAGTATCTGTAACAGAGAGCTAAATTCAAACGAATTATTGTTATTAGATGTCAAGACTTAGTTTACCCCTGGATACTAGTGAACTTGGTGGATTATTAGCTAAAATCTCGCTTTCAGTCGCGGGAAGGTCCGTTGGAATAGCGTTTGTTGTTGCTTCTAAGCTATCTGATGAACTAAAATATAATATTTTATTTTAAAAAGTTTTGCAACTTGAAATAAATTGAGAAGGCACTTAGAAAATTAATTGTAGACTTACACAAAATTCATCGCCAGGCATAGCATGACCAGGGTTAATAAGTTATACATCTTGAACACCACTGTTGTTGCTTGCTCTTCGGAGGAATACTAATCGTCAAATGAAAAGCAATCTAGAAATCTCTAGCTTATATACGGTCCAAAACCAAAGAGTGGGGATATGTCTACGTGCAAAAGTTGGCGTAGGATTTAAGCTGTCGTGTCGTGTGCAATATTCCACCCTGAACTACAGTTTACCAATGCAATGATAAACATATAACTAGAAACGATTATTAAGAGAGAATTAATCGTATAATTGTATTCTCTATTCGTGGGGTTATCAATAAACATTAGTCAGACAGAAGCGTACTGTTTAATCGAACCATATATGGTATTGAAAACTGCATTATCAAATATCGCTTTCTTGTTTCATAGCATAGGAATGTAAAGCATTCACGCTTGCTTACTTTAATTCATATCTGGCTGTAATATTTAACAACTAATAATTTTTACAAATTTTGTCTTTTTATATAAAAGTATAGGTAGTTTTCAATTTTAGTTTCAGAGAACAAAACGAACAAGTGCTTAGAGATTAGGGGAGATATATCAAATATATGTAGATACAAAATGACGTAAAAGTAATTTTATTACCAAGGGAGAGTGAGTTTGATCCATGGTAGTAGCGGCGCGGCGGTATAGAAAATTCTCTAAACTATTGGTTCAAAAGATTAAAATTACAAGGAAAAGGAGAATATGAAAAGGTCGCCCATATTGAAATAATAATAACATTAACTAAATGATATAGGTTTTCCTGCAACAAAGCTGCAAGCAAAAAATTCCATGCAGTACAAGTTACATGTCTTATGCGGGTGTAGATAAATGATATACAAAAAGTAAAAGAAAAGATTAGTGTCAATTGTAATTTCAGTATTTTCTTAATTTGCAAGAATTAGTTGAAAACAAAGATTGATTTTATTAGGGAAGTGCCGTTTTTAGTTGCTTTCCACAAGCCTTGATAGATGGTTACTACTATCATTTATTATCATCATTCATATCTAATTATTAATTATTATTTTAAGGCGTTTTATGTTTAATTATTAATCATCATCGTCTTTTGAAATGTGTAACATTGTTAATAACTGCGATATCAGGATACATTGCCGGATAAAAAAATATAGTCCCTACATATTACATAGTGGACTATAGAATGACATTTTTTCATATTTTTACATGCAATTATTTTACCTAGCACCTAGGCACTTTCAATTTTTTCATCTCTTTCTTCTTTGTGGTTATGCACGTAATTTATTTACTTGTAGGACTGTGTACTTCGGAAGATACATTAAAACTTTTAAACTGGATTTGGGAGCTGCATAAAAAAAGCCATACACATAATTTCAGTCTTTTTGCAATGCATTAAGATAGTCGGTAAGTTTCCTTGAATATATAATGATAGGCAGGAGCATGTATTAAATAAATGTGTGGCCGAGATAGTTGTTTCCGGTTAAACAGTGGAGTAGCGTTTCGAAAGGATAGGTACACTTACATGAAAATAATTTCGTCGATAATTTTCTCCAGCACTTTAATTTTTTATTGCCATTGTTGTTTAAAAACTTAAACAGTTATTGCCTGGTTTATACAGCCAATAACACCTAACAAGTAATAACTAAGAATTAGAATATGGTGTTTACTCAGATGGGAAATTTACGAATTGGATTTATTTTAATTCTTCTGTTAGTTTTCTAGTTGAATCGCTAGTGCACGTGTCTACCTAGAAATAAAACAGGTTAGCCACTACATTATCATGAAAATGCACTTGAAAAATGACTTAACCTAAAAAATCTTTTATACTGTAAGTATAACATAATACAGATTAGGTTTCAGTTCTTTAGAGGAAATTAGAAAACAGATTGTATTTGTCAGGATAAAATTGACATTGTATGTATAACACTTCTCTTGTAATATTTTACCAATATTCTAGAGTACTGCGAATAAAACGATATTGAAATGCGTTTGGAAAAGACACAAATAGAAATCATTACTGAACAATTTTGTTCCGTTATAACCGAAATTGTATCAGCAGATTCGGATATAACAGTATAAAGATTTCCAAAATATAGACATATTTTGGAAATTCTGCTTATTAATTTTAAAAGCCAAATAGCACGTACACATACCCTGCGCTAACCGATTTCACTTTCATATAAGTTTAATGTGGACATTTTAAACCAAGAATTCGATAATTATTTGATCGCCAGATACGTCCTGATAATCTTCGGTTTATACAAGAAGCATATGAAGATGCTACAAGTGTTCCAATGGTTATCTGTTATTCTATTTAAAACAAGCTATACCCAACATGTTAAGATATAAGACTATAATATCTTTAGAAGACAACAGGCCCTCAAATCCAAGTGGAAGATCCGATGTTCGGAATCTCTTGAGTATGGACTCATCATCGTCTTCCAGTAAGCTCCCAACAAAGACTTGGGTGGTGTTGAGGTTTGCAGTTAATTTCAGTGTTTATGATTTTCAGTAATTTAGCAAGTTAAACTAGGTTTGGATTTTTTAAAATCTTAAGTTTATTTTATTCTAGATTTTTAACATTACAATTTCTCGTCTAGACAATTTCTTGTACTAGATGAACTTGTAAAAAGTTTGATGGTGTAAATCAATAAATGAATATTGATATATCAAAAATACACTCTAATAAAACAAAATGGGGAAATGAAATAACGAAAACATTCAATGGCTGTACGCTGTATTTTTTACAAGAATGGTAGTCACGAATTGGCACTTTTCGCCGAGTTTCCACAAATAAACTGGTACTTAATAACCACATAAACATCAACCGGAAAATTCAAATTTCTAGTTTAGTATTTCAGCAAGTACAACTTGTCAAAGTTTACTAAACGGAAATGTAATGTAAATAATACAAGCTTTACTAAGGAGTGAATGTTTACTAAGGAGTTAATGTTTACTAAGGAGTTAATAAGAAGGTAATTTTCGAAATTATTATTTACTTTAATGTTGATGCTGTGTGCAATAAATACAAAATTTAGTGTGTGTGAAACTGTTTTATTTTGTAGCCTGCTTTACACAGTCCAATGGTACACATGTATCCCAAGGTACAGCCAAAGAAATAAGTAATGTGTCGCCTCCTATGTGTGCCTATTCAGTATGCTACACAGCTTATAAAAGAATCATAACTTTCTATTACTAAAAATAATTAATTTTTAATACATAGATAATATCAAAATTATGTATAAAAATTATAACGTCGAAAAGCAAATAAAAAAAAAAAATTTTAAGGGTAACTAAAAAAAATACTTCCATTTGTATTTTTAACCATTAGTCTTCTTGGTGTAGCAGTGCAGTAAAAAGCTGTGTTTTAGACCCACGATTTAAGACCCACTTTGAATCGTTACTTATCTTTTAAAAATGCAAAATCAACTGGTCGTGGTAAAATCGTGTCGTGCAGGGGTTGGTAAAGGATGAATTTCCAAAAAAGGACAAAAATACTTTTTTTGCGTTTTTTACATCCCTGGTATGTGGACAATAATCTGCTGTAGTACTGCGTCAAAGTTTTAATTAGAAGTATTTCTTTTTTAAACTCTGCACAATGCTTATATATGGGGCGAGTTAATGAATAAACGTTCGCCCTGAAAAGCCATATTTGTGATATCCTTTAACTCGTCATAACTTGAGAACCCTTTAATTAATCAATAAAAACATTTCTATGAACGTTATAGCTCAAATATCGAGGATTACGCTGTTTTTCAAATTGTCAATCCGATCGATAGTTTTGGAAAGAAATTATAAATTGTAACGCCATGTCGCATTTTAACGCGACGTCCGCGTACCAGCGAGTAAAGTTCATATTCAGTTAGACGTCCACGCAACACTCGGCTCTATTACTCACGGCGTGCGTAAAGTCGATACTCGCTTGTTTACACGCTTTTGCTGCATATTGGAATGAGTTCTCACTTGATCGGTGTATGTACCTATAATGCTTAATTTGATTCCATTCTCTAAAATAATAATTTATCTTTCTTATCTATTTGTGTATTATTTGTGTATAATGTGTATTTTTTAATAAAAACTATTTCTGCTTTATTTCTGATCATTTAACTACAATGTCGCAAAAATTTACAATAATGTACCTTCATCTTTCAAGACATTATCAGTTAAACAATTCAAAAAAGCATTGATTAAGCAATACAATACAGATCGTCATTGATGTATCACTTCGCAATCAGTCAATACTGATATTATTATTATTACTATTATTATTATTACTCTCAAATTTACTCAACTTTACTTTTATTATAAATTATAATTATAATCATTAAGTTCTCTCACAATACATAATGTTATTTTGCTTAAATTATACAAGGGGGGAATGGAAGAACAACATTGTTGAATTCCCTCCTTGAGATACATTATTATATCTAATAAACTAATATTGTAATTTTATTGTAATATATGGATTTGTAATCTCAGAATAATAAATTAAATTAAATTAAATTAAATGTATTTAGCTAACAATAGATATTAAAAGTAACTAGTACGAGTTCCGACAGTTAACTTGATTCAAAAGTTAAATTGTGACCCATTAAAAAAGAAGAAACTGTTGTGAGTAAACGATTTTTAATGTTATTTGCGAAAAGATAGGAAAATTAATAATATCAAGAAATATCCAAAAAACAAAAAAAATTATAGAATGTACGAAAGTTCGTAGGAATATTAATGTCAAGGAAAATACTCTGTTGCATATATGTATTTGCAAATTTCAGTTAAATTCGGAGTTAAACGAGAAATCAACTGTTTCAGATGGTAGGTTGAAAAACTAGTTTTTCTAATGGGATTGCTGATAATTGAAGAGAAAGCTTCATAACAAACAGTTACCCAGATCCTCCTTAAAGTGGTCGGGAAATCCTTATTATCTTTAGGATTAAGATTTTGAAGATTATTTACTATTGTATAGAGCAAGTTCATTCAGTAAATTTGGAAGAATGCTAAGACACAATAATGCTTCCATTATTCATTGCATTCTACTATTCCTACTCGATTCTCGGCACTGGTTAACCGTCCGAGAATACAACAAGGTCACTCACGGCGACTTTCAATATTTGCTAGAGTGCACCTATACCCAAACAAACAAATGAAGAATCTAGGTCACCGAAATCACGAGAGCGAAATTTCATAACGCAGCGCGACTCTCGCGGCCATCACTCGGCGATCACGTGTTCGACTCGAGTAATTTAACTGAAAAATAGCAGGTAAGATTGAATGATTCAGTAGCGACCCTTTTTAATTGTAAGTAAGACGAGTAGCACAATCAGTAACGAAAATAAACATCTGTTGCCCCTATCCACAGCCATATCGCACGTCGCTGAGATTTTTAACAGCTTAAATAATATCAGTGTTGCTTGAAATTTGATCTTATATTTTATGTGTTTACCAGGTGGTAATCACGCGGTGACGTAGATTCTTCATTTGTTTGTTTGGGTATAGTGGTTATAATTACTTATATGCTAATTTATACGCTGATTCAAAAATCTACATTTTTCAAAAAATGTTATTTCGATTTGTAAAGTAGTAGATTTGATAAGTATACACACCAGTGGAGGCTCGTGGCCTCCTAGGAAGGTGAGGCTTGAAAAAAACTCCTGCTGCAAAACCCAATTTAATCTGTGGGCGGTGCAATGTGTAAATAATGCTAAAGGTGCACCAGATACAATTTCAGACAGTTTAACTCTCCGGTCATAACGCTAGCATAATCGTAACATTGAGTAACTAATTTTTGTTTAAAATTAAAGGTTATAAAACGTTAGCTATTAGATCAAATTAGGCATTTGCAGTTTTATCAGCACTTACGTCAAAAATCTCTAAAAATCGTTCTTTTAAATTTCCGTTATTTACAAACCGGACAGTAATGGGGCATTGTGATTTCTCACTAATGTCTATTGTATCATCAGCAATTATTTCAAAATAATTTGCATTATTAATTTCACTTTCAATAGATTCTCTTAAATAATTATCGCAACAAGAAATTAATTGATTTTGAATAGTTTTTGACTGACCAGTAAAAATGTTTTTAACTTCTTCAGCATGTTTGCTAATTTCTACATTGAGTTTAATCAAACACTCAAATATTTATTTAAAATTACCACGATTATCTAAAGCAGTCGATTCATCATAGCCCCGAAATGGCAATTTCTGACTACATAATAAAATTGTAACGTCAATTAAATAACACATAAGTTGTCGATTCTTTTTACATTCTCATTATATAAAATTGTATTTAAATATGCGTGTTCTTGCAAAGCTTCTTTAACTGTAGAAGCATTACGTTCAATACGCTTAAGACCTAGAAATTTTTTAATACGTTCTTTTGAGTCGTTATATTTTTTACGTCCTGGAAAATGTTTTTAATCATTATCTGCTTAATTGTAATCACGTTAAAATACGATTTTGAAAAGTAAAACAAGAGATGAAAGAAATCGTCTTCGGTAGTATTCGGACGGAGGTCGCGGCGATAAAATAACATATGATACGAATCTCGATCTTTCTTTGATTCGTGAAGCTGCTGTGAAATTCAGTTCTGTTCTGTTGAAATTTCAGCTTCAGTTCTGTCTATAGAAAGAGTATACGATCGATAACCACGCCGCTGAGCTGTAACTAGCCAGCGAATACATACAGATGCATGAACTGAAGCTTGAAATGTTAAGCTTCGTTCATTCTGTTTATCGTGCTGCGTTGAGTATGCGTATATAAATACATTTTTTTATATTAAATTCAATATTTTTAATCTAGAAAGTATTGATAGAATAAATTTATTAACATACTAATAAAAAAATAATTTACGGTAAAATATTTAGATTTTATTTAGTAATTAGGTATTTGGTTTCGTTTAGGTGAGCCTCAGCCTCACCTGCCTCACCCGGCGAGCCGCGCCTGATACACACTTTTTTATGTGTTGTGTTTTATGTTTATAACAGTTTTAGAAGATTTGCCAGTATTTTAAGTAATCTATATGCGTTTTTTATGTTACTATTACTATTGCTGTTTGTTTTTGTGTTATACTATTAGTAATAAATGATGTGAATATATAACTTACAAATTGGACAGTAGTTCTGTTTTCATATACTACTACATACATTTTTTCAATACATATTACTCATTAATGTTAACTTTTCTTAACTAACAATAAGGTGGATTTTCTTCAAGCAACAACAAATAATAATATACATACAACCGAATTTTAAATGTTATTGAAAAGTTGTATTAACAAAAATACTCTAAAAATAAAATAACATCATAAATTAAACTTGCTTTGAAAATACAGATAACGGTCCTAACAGTACAATACTAGAGTTTCTTAGAAAAACTTAACAGGTAGCAGTTAGTTTTAGACGTGTGGTCCTTTTTAATGCTCTTAAATCCCTGTTCAAAAATATACATTATTTGGTTTTATTATTCGAATTAATTTTTAAAATTTTCAATTAGTTTTTTGTGCGTAAATTAATTTAAAAGAAAGTATGCTCCAAAAGAATAAACTTCGGGATTTGACCCGATGACCTGTTGCACAGAGAGACGATGTTTTGCCACTGAGCTACACCGGCTTTGCATTTATGATCGTCTTATCTGCTTCTTCTTGTGATTACATCTTGTGCTTTTTGGTTTTTAATATTAATAAATAAAATTAGGATCTTATTTAATTAAAAGCATGTTTTGTTATAGAATCACCTATAAAGCTGCAAACTAAACAAGAAAAATCAAACTTTCCGCTATTTTGCGGATTTAATTTGAAAAGAAATAATCTGAAGGTATAACGTTAGGTATACGTAGATTATTTCTATAATAATTAGCGTCATTGTAGTAATTTTTTTTATAATTTGAATATTTGTATGACTAATTCTTGTTCCTAATTCAAATAAAACCGGCGAATTTGAAGCAATTTGAAAATAACTTGCATTAAAAATATTTCAGTTTAAGTTCGGTCCTGATATATTTAGGCAACCCAACAATCACCTATGCACGCAGCTGATTTTCTAAGTACCTATACGAGTCTCATTTAATTGGTCTTTCATTTTACATACACCGATCAAGTGAAAACTCATTCCAATATGCAGCAAACGCGTGTAAACAAGCGAGTATCGACTTTACGCACGCAGCGAGTAATAGAGTCGAGTGTTGCGTGGACGTCTACCTGAATATGAAACTTACTCGCTGGTCCGCGGACGTCGCGTTAAAATGCGACATGGCCTTACAATTTATAATTTCTTTCCAAAACTATCGATCGGATTGACAATTTGAAAAATTGAATATTTGAGCTATATCTTTCATAGATTTTCTCTAAAAGAAAAAATTTCTGTTCTCCTGAATATCAAAACTTTACAAAAAAATACTTACCCTTTTTTTAAATAAATGTAGAACTACATTTATATACTTTCATCAGCCATAAATAGTTGTAAGAAGAAGTATGATGTCTTAATTCAAGGGTTTCCATTCATTCTACCATCTGTGCATAATCCAGCTTTATGACGAATGCCTTAGTGTTTCTACTTAGACAAAGCGGTCAACGTATATGGTTTCGAAAAATAGATTTGGTAGGCACCGAGTAGTGCCGTAGAATAAGATTGTTTATGTGTGTTTTTTTCACTAAAAGACAAAGATTCATTTTCGAGACAATTCAGGGGCGTCGGAAATACGGATCAGAGGGGGCGGACAGCCATATCTATCTTAGAACGGGTGGGTGTCGCCCCACCCCTAAAAACAACGATGAAAGTATAGGATATATGTATTTATTTTGATTAAATATTATAGTCCAGTCAATGAAGGCTCTGAAAGGGCGTTTTTGCGGAAAAATTCGTAATGTTTTCTTTTCTTGTACTCTTGGTTGGTGGTGTCGAGTGCCAAAGTTGCTACGTCGAAAAACAATCCTTTTTTTGGTTTCTTCCAAATATCTCAAAGACGGTTTGAGTCGTAGCTAAAAAATACTTAGGTCCCAAATTAAAGCAAAGAAAATTTCCTACAAAAAAGATCCTAATAATTTTGTTTCTATCCCTTAATAGTTGCCTAGATAATTGAGCTTCGATTTCGAACTTTTTCAAAAAAGCAGTGTCTTCTTCATTCTGCAAGAATGGACACCTCTGGTACAGGACGGACCTCCCTTTACACTCGAGCGGCTTCGTGCCCTGATAGTGATAAAATATTAATTAATATGCTCATCTTGAGCAGAATTAAATGCTCTACAATTTTGTTTCAGAGAGTTTTGTCGAGAAACGGGCGGCTCAGACTTTATAAGCTATTTACTCACAATAAAAAAAAACCTGCAAAACTTTGAAAGAAGTGTGAAATTAAAGCCCAATAATTATCTCAACAAGACAACAACTATTGGAGATCTTTTTTGTAGGGGTTGTTCTTATCATCAGTACTTTTAATATATTCATCACTAGACACCCCCAAACAAGCGTGCAAAATCGCAAAACATTACGAATTTTTCCACAAAAATCTTTCATTGACTGGACTATTATGCGATTAATTTATTTTTAATAATAAAATTATTATTAAATTGAGTTTAATTATTGTTTATTTGTCTTGTCTTAGTTACTTATTATTCTTAATAATTTCAACAATATTGTTTTAATTCACCGCTCAGTCATTTGACACATAAACGCAGTGATGCCAACTCTCTTCGAAAACTGTTTCATATACTAGAGTGCTACGGTCAATACTAGAGGTTATTATTTATTGGAGTCTATGACATGTCGTCGAACGGACAAAACGCCGAATCTTGGTCAAAACGCCAGAAAGCGTCTGTGGACATATCGTCGAAGGTTGATCAAAATGTCGAAAAGAGACGCTCACATACGCCGCAAGTGGACAAATCTCCGAAAGCATAAAACGACGCCGAATAGATCGGAAACAAATCGCCGAAGCTCATCTGTGAACAAATAGCCGAAAGGTATCTGTGCACAAATTGCTTTCTTAATGCTGTCCTAATATATTTTAAGGTATACGATTGTACAAAATTATTTATCATATTTTATATTTAAATTGTTTATTTATGTAGTTATTTTGTTTTTTAGATTCTTATAAGCCAATACAAAAACTTAGTCCTAACGCGACGCGACGCCTGCTCCCAGTTTTGATTATAATTATAAAGTAAAGACATTAGGGATTTGTGCTTTGTCTACCTTTTTTTTTCTTCTAAATGTTCGTTTTCAGTCTATCGTGTGGATTTCTGAGATCCCAACGGCAAATAACTTATTTTACATTCAAATTATTTGATTTAAAAAAGTAAATTTTGCACCAATACCATACATGTTGAACCTTGGGACATATGCATAGATTAACAAAACAATTTATTAACGCTGGCGTCTGTCCTGGTAAATTTCAATCTGTAGCTGGAGATGGCGCGACGGTAGAAATTTTTAATTTTTTTGGATCGGTCATATTCGGTTTGAGCAGTTCGGTAAACAAGCAACGCCTTCTAAATAAAAATACAACGTGTTTCTCAGACTCTGATATTATCTGTGATATTATATTACATAATTAAAATAAAGTTAAACCATTCTTTGTTTTACTTATGTGAAACTAGAAAGTAAGCAAATATATCTCATACGAATGTCTGTGATAATAGCAAATAATATATGTAACTGTAATTATATAATTTACTTTTCATAAACGTGTACAAATAACGCTTCCCGACAAAACAATGATAGTAATTTAAAAAAAATAGAAACGAGAGAAACGTCCGTCTTATTATAGCTTGAAAGGCAAAAACTATAAGGAATTTGAAGGTCATCATAAGATTATTTTTACAGAAACAAAAGGGTAGCTTTGGAATATTTCTGCTACACTGCCGTCCAAAAGTTTGGATGCACTTACTATTAGTATAAATAAGATTTTTACTAGGATCTCTGAATGTTGATGATCAGGTCCGGATATAGAGACCCAGGGCCCCTAGGCAGTTAACGGGCCTCCCCTTTTTGATAATTTAGCAAAAAAGCAAAACTTTTCAACAGTAAGATCATAAGTGCTCAACTCTTGTCGGCAAGATTTTTATTTTGTATGAGCATTGGTTGCTTGGCAATTAAACGAGATCAAATTGACGAAAAGACCCGAGCGCGGAGCGCGAGGGTTCTTTTCCCAAGAATTTGATCGAGTTTAATTGCCTTTTAGCAATCAATGCGAATAAAAAAAATAAAAATCTTGCCTGACAAGAGTTGAGAACGAATGATCTTCGGTTGGAGAATTAACTGAATGAAGCGTTAAATACGTCAAATGTTGCCGAAGCGCGACATTTTTACTTTTGTCAAAATGACATTTGATTTTTTAAATATTAATGGTTGCTAAAATAATGCTAAAACAATGAGGTAGCGGCAAGAAAAGTAGCATACATTCTTTTCAGTTAAAGAAATCATTTCTAACTTGTGATTGGTGCATGTGACACTGTTTTTAATGTCTGATTGGTCTACAACACTATGAAGTTAATTATCTTTAAAAAAAAACTTCACTTTTACTTAGAATAGACAATCCGACATAGAAATGAAATGAAATGAAAGTACCAACTATACTTTTTTTTACACATTATAATTTTTACATTTCCATACAATTACAAGATTACATTTCTACAATATAACCTTTCTGCAAAGGAACGGATGATCTCACTATAGTCTACAGACTGCATTATTTCTGACTGTACGGAATTATGTCTATTTTCTTCTGTAGTAGATCATAAATAAATCTTTACTCTTTTTAGTGCTGGAAACGACCGTTGTGTCGAACAGTTTGACTCTGGTGTACACAACATTATCCGCAGCGCTATTCCCACGTTTGGATAAATGTCCAAAAAGCCTTCTTCCAGGATGTACTTTGTATGTAGCTAGAGTTACGATAACCCTTTCCCCTGTAACCTCTGCGAACAACAAATGAGATCGCAAGTGTAGACACTGGTTTTCCAAAGTACCATCCCAATCCCCCGGATAGAAGGCTTACGGTTCCGTACTCCGCTACGGACGTCTTGAGATTCCAAACCCATGTAGCTTCGTGAGAAAGTCAAATCTTTGACTTAACTTCTCGTAAGTAGAGCCACGTCTCTGTAGCTCTGCAATCAACCTGTTTATAATGACGTTGAAGATTCCGAATCTGCCCCTGCTGGAGAGTTTAACCTCTTTTTCCTTTACTTCGTCAAACTGTACTTTTCGCTTACTTTTCCTCTTCATATAGTATGCGTAGTTCTGTTCTTCGCTTTTTCCACAGCTTTCGACTAATAACCATCAAAGGTAGCGACTTTCCTTATATCTTCTAGGTATGTTACCAAGGACTGAAGGACACCCATTTGGATGTTCACAGATTGGAAACATTTGCTCACTTTGTTAAATCTTTCCAGGATATCATCCCACAACATGGTCAGGAAGCACATTTCCAGGGAGTCGATTGAATTAAAAAAGACGTGGAGCCTCAGAACGCATAGATGGTTTTATTTGTTTCAGTGGCGGTTATCTGAAGAGCTGCATGATCTTACTCCAGGAGCAACAGAGACTTCTTCAGGCATCGCCCCGAGCAAATCATCTTGTCTGAGAAAGCTTTATAACTGTTGAATTTGGCTTCAGTTCAGGTAACAAACGTGCCATCTGCGTGACGAAACCTAGAAAAATTGCACAATTCCTGTGAAGTACCAAAGAAAGATATAGCAGTCTCACAACATTTGACAAGATTCAGTGAGTCCAAGACGTGATTTTTCAAGGTCTGCAGAACGACGATAGCCAAGTCTTCAGCTTCATGTCTACTGCTTGGTATGAATCTTATAAATCGTTCGATAGGAAATCCCTCAGCCGACACATATTGTACTATGAGTGAAAGTTGATTCACCTGGTAGATGTCAGAGTCGAGTCGACAGAGATGGAAAAATACTTCGCATGCTTTATCTCAGTCAGATCGTGCTGATGGCCTTTTCTACCATAATGTTGATAATTTCTTCGCATAGTCTAGACGAAAGGTATGACTTTGTGTCGCATCATTTGTTTCCTTAGTTTTATGTGCGTGTCCAGAAAAGGATCGAACTTAGCCAAAAGTTCTACGGACATGACATATTAGTTCCCACTGTTTCTCGATCTGAATCTTTTCTGTGGACCTATAAACGGCAATCCGCATGCAGACAATGACCTCACAACAGACAAAATATACCACAAAACCTCATGCTAGTATTTTATTTCTTCTTTCGTTTGAAGAACAAGGCTCTTGTCAACTCTACCGCCAACCTTCTTCCTCGCTAAGCGGACCAGTGTCGCACATGCTGATCTGTGATCGTTTGAACTGACCTACATTTTTGCAGTCGTTGTATTTCATCATTAGCTAACAACACCGATTTTACAAACAGCTTACAAGGGTCACAGAACACGTATATGAATAGTATTTTTACTCTTTAAAAATACTATTCAAGGCCGAGGTTGTTTTTCGTCATTAGGCAATGTTTGGCTAAAGAGTGAAAAGGATGGATATCTGGTTGTATCTGCGTACTGGCGGCGCTTCGAAGATAAATCGGCATTCATATTTTGTTTCACGCCATTTTGTACGAAGTGTTGGAGTGTGGCACCGGCATCATCAGTATCCAATCGACAGGATCGTCACTAACAGATGGAAAGGATGGAATCGCAAAAACATATATTCGCGTGAAATTCAAGATGTTCTCCAATGATAGCTGCGGGGTTTTCGGAAATTAAGCTTTGAGGATATTCAGGTAGCTGGTTACAGTTGCCTTTTCGATTGACGGTCGTAACTCCAATCGCCAAAGGCTGATGCGTACTAGGTCTAGAAAAGGCGAAGAACGAGTCCAACTTCGGAATATTACAAAAAAGCTCTTTTTCCTTCTGCAATTTCTTCTGATTTCTTTTTCATTTCTAGACATCGATAATTTCTAGAAAATGAGTGGATAATGAGTAATAGTTTTGTTTGTTTTTGACAAGGCAAAAATGGGAAAACAGTAATAAGCATTGAAAAACGAAGTACTATTAGCACTCTACTTAAAGAAAGTCTGTCATGTCGAAAAATTGCAACAAGAGTGAACGTTTCGCTAAAAGGTGCAATAGTCAACTATTGCGGAATTCAGAAGTATCGGTACTAATAATAATGATCGTCCTCGTATTGCAAGATCAAAAGTAACTAGCGCTTAGCAGGACAATCATATTGTGGTGACAAGCAAACGAGATAGACGATTAACTCTATCAAAACTATGTGCCCATATCAACAAAACGCTCTTAAACCCGGTATCACTCACGGCAGTGAGGAGAAAGAAGTTTATGAGATGTAGGTTTAAAAACCTTTGTTGCCGTCGAAACTTTTACAACGGACAATAAATAAAAATAACACACTTTAAGAATATACTTTGGACTGATGAGGCTGTGTTTGGAGCTCGTCGACGTATTTCTGTCAGAAAACGCAGTTCGTTTCAAAACATGGCTGACATGGCTCCTCAGTGTATACTACCCACAGTAAAAGACTGGGCTGGTTCTATTATGGTATGAGCTCAGCATAAGAATAGTGCTCTGCAAAATAAAAGCACTCTCGCAAATATTTTCAGCCGACCGAGTGCGATGTTGATTGTTAGCGGGTTACGCAGCAACAGTTATGCTGTAATATTCGCTCCTTGTTATTACCGTAGCATACGATGACGATCGGTAAGCCTCGAACTGATAGTGATATGTGTGCGATTTTCGGAACTAACTGAAAAACTTTAAAGTGTTTCTAAGTGTTTCTGAATCAGCTGGTTATTCTTGTGCTGTTGTGTGGGGTTGCTCTTCTGACAGAAATACTGGATATTTTACTAAAATAGACATGAGGAAAGAGGGTTACAAAGAGATATTCGCTAAACACGCAATACCATCTGTCTTAGAATCATTGGCCGTGGTATCGTGTTACAACAGGATAACGATCCGAAGCATAGTTCCCGTCTTTTGCGGGGGTAACTTAGAGAAGAAAGAAGCAGATGGCGTACTTATTAACATGACTTCAAAGTCAGTAGATAATAAAGTAACTACAGAACAAATGAATTGGGCTCAATACGGATATTTTACCCGTCAGAGGGCGCGGATTTATGTCAAAATGCTTTCAAATTTTATTGCAGGTTATAATAATTGATTAAATGCTAATAATATAAATAATTTATTAAAGAAAACAATATTTTATTAACGTAAAACAATAAATCTTAAAGGTAAGTAAAACATAGAATACATTCTGTTAGAGATTTTGTACAGCTGTTCTCATACCAATGCTTTTACTTGCACATTTTGCTGATAAGGAAGGTTTTGACTCATTATATTTTTTTAAAAAAATGAATAGTCGGTTTTTGTAGAACAAATTTACAACATGTTTTTTATAATATTATGGCATGCAGGATACTGTGTTGTATTAATTGAATTTAAAAATGAATGTGATAATTGTTCTAATTTTACATTTCCAGCAATTAACTGCTTGGTCTGTTTTCGAAAAAATAACTCGCCTTCTAATATTGTATCAAATATTGCCCTTGATGGATATATTAAAGATCCTTCCTTATAAGACTTTAAAACTGTTAAGTGTTTTACTTCCGTCACTGCTTCTAAATTTTGTGCAATGATTGCTTCAAAGCAATTAGTACAATGAATTTGATTTGTTTTAATATTATGAATAATAGAACCTAATAAGTAAAAGAGTGATTCTTTTTCAATTTGTCCAATATGATCATTAAAAATTGAATCAGAATTAAAAGAAGGAAGACATGCTAAATCGATTTCCTCTTCATTGTTATTTTTACTCATTGTCAGAAAATCCACTAACTGAATGTCGTCTGTTACACCGTAATTTCCGTGTTTTGTTTCTTTAAAATATTGCGCTACTGAAATTAATCTTATAGCTGTTTTAAACTCTTTTGCCGTAGGTACCGGATTACGTAGCCTAATATTTGAAAATAAGTTTTCCAGGGCATCTTGAGTAAATCGACTTAATAATAAATATTGGAAATTATTAGAGTTTAAAAATTGTTCTTGCAGGTCTAATATTCCTTTTGTAGCTAAAATAATACCCGTTTGTAAAGGTTTCCACCACCCTTTTAATCCGATTCGCATATTAGCAAAAATTTCGATGATTTCTCGGAGAAAATTAAGAGTTTCATTATATTTAGATATATTATTCTTGCTAAGTCCATGCTTGCTCACTCTTGAACTCATGATGTGATACCATTTGTGAATTTTTTCCAAAAACCAAGCCGTTGTTAAATGTTTCTCTTCGATTTTCCCTTTGGCAACATAGTATTTTATTGCTGCAGACACGTCATTATTTAGAAGAGCCATTGCCCCTTGCACTTTCATTTTATCATAATGATTAGGTGCTAAATAAATTTCTTTTAAATATGGGGCAATTTTCAAATCTACCAATTTATCTTCTTCAACAACCATCCGAATAGGTTCAATGGTAATTTCATTAGAAGGCAAATTAAATTTTTTTACAGTCTCTGAGGACAAATAGAACACATTTCCATCAGTCATAGATAACCGTATATTTTTATAAATGTGTGTCGGGTCAGGAAGAAAAAATATTTGTTTTACTTTGTTATTTTCAAGATTATATTCCTTAAAGTTGTTGATTTTTGAAAACCTGCCTGCTTTAATACCGTTTAGTCGCCATATGGCTTGGTTTTGAGGTCCCATGTCAGACACAATAGCGCAAATATTTAAATTAATGGCTTCACATTTTGCAATGATTTTGTATATTATATCATTTGCTTGATTTGAATCAAATGAGTTGGACGTAAATTGGTAAGCTACTACTTGCTTCCATCTAATAGAAACTCCCGCTAGCATAAAAACTAATGCATGAGTAGCAAATTCATCAGATTTTGTACCACCACAATTTTTCATTGTGGGTTTACCTAAAATGTATTTTTAATTAGTTAAATAAAATAGCTGAATTAAATAGGTACCTACCTATTACTTCACCACTATTATTGTCAAACTGGAGTCCTGGTTTTATGGCTATTTCATCTAACAATAAAACTGCATTTCTTTCTTCCGGTAACAAGCACTCTACTTTTACTTTCAATAAATTGAAAATTTCGTCATGAATCTCGGGCATACATTTGAAAGATGCGATTCTGCGTTGCAGTGTTCGAATGGAAGGAAGAGGATAATTTTGTTTTATTAATTCTTCATATCCACTAGTACCACAGGTAAGATATAATTTAAGACATTTACGTACGGTAGAATTAGACCACCGAACACTATATCCATTACTATTATCACTTAACATTGCAATTTGATCAGTTTCAAATATCCTTGCCAAATTTTTTGTGAAGGAGTTATTTTTTTCCGTAAGAAAATTATTTTTTTCATTTGGTATTCTTGATTGTTCTTGTAAACTTCGAATTTGGCTTTCTAAAGTTTTAATAAGGTGTTCATGATCGGGATGTCCAGGGAGGTTTTCAGGATCGTTATGAAGTTGATCTGGATCAATGAAAATAATGGGCTACGTCTCAATATTTTATTTATTATTTTCAAGGAACTGACCCTTTTAAGGGATATTATTGATGTATTATAACTTACCACAAATGAGAATCGTTTGGTGAGAATCTAGTCTTGCACGTTTGGTAGACGACGTAAGAATGTATTTAAAATTAGATTCGAAAATCGTAGGGATGGCATTCCATTTTAAAACTTTTTGTCCGTCCTAGGTTCGAACTGATCAATTGCGAAATGTTTCTACAAAAGTCATTCAAGCCTAATTTGTTAATAATACCCTATTAAAAGTTAAACAGAACTTACTTCACGAAGCATTGAATGAGATGACAAACCTTCCCGATTGATGTTTTCGACCCATTGTGCATATCGTTAAGGTTGAGTTTTAGGTAGACGATATAAAGAAACATTTCCGCCTGATCTATTGCTGCAATTAATAGCACAACAAGCCGGCATTTTGATTAATTTCTTTGTTTGAAATCAAAGCAAAAATTCAAAGTCAAAATTTTTTGACAAGTGTCAGAACAGCGGACTCTAGCGGGGAAAACATCGTTATTGAGCTCAATTGACGATCGTCATTTGTTCGTGTCGTTACTTTATCACGCTTTATTATCTACTGGCTTTGCATGACTTGGCCATCGCAATTGCTAGACATTAACTCTACAGAACCTTTTTGAACTCGACTTTCAAGAGCTTGAGAAGCAGAAAGGTGAGGATGTTCTGTCCCAATTCTCAAACTGGGTATAATTGAAAATGGTCTATTTCTAAGGTAACTCAATTTATTTTTTGCTTAAAAGAATTTTACACAAATGTACAAATAAGGTAATTGTAGATAATTACCAAATGTATAATATCTAAATGATGAACCTGACTGTTGTGATCTACTGCAAGACGTAGATATGATCTTTTCTTTAAATCTTCCTATAGCGGTGAACAAAAAGTTGTTTTGTTAAAAACAAAAAATCTTATAGAAAATTGATAAGGGATCAAAAAGGCTTTTTGCAAAACTTACTGCAATGAAGAGTTATGAGAGAGTCAAAATATTATATAAAGTCGATAGATGTCTTTATGAATAAAAACACAAGCAAGAAAAAATACATTACAAAAAGATGAAAATTATGAAACAATATAAGAGCAGAGGTGGATAGTCAGATGACAACCTATGCAATGAATATATAGCTAACAAAGACATGAAGCAAATAAAACTGAAAAAGAAAAGAAAGAAATACTAGAAAGTATAAAGCGTATAAGTTATTGCATATGCAGATGATGTAATAATTATGAGATTATGACTAAAGAACTCGTAATAAATTAATAGAAACTTTCCAAAAGATAGAGAAAGAAGCAGGTACCATTCGATTAGTAAAGCAAATACGACCCAAGTATAAATGCAGAAGGGAAAGGAATAACCAAACAGAGTATACGACGATTGACCAAATTACAAGTTTGAAGAGATCAACATATCAATAGCGCAAATGATAGAAGCAAAATGAGTAAAGAAAGAATACTAGCTGGAAATAGAATGTACTTTGCTAGTAAGAAGACACCAGACACGTCAATGGATCTCTTGTGCTTAACAGAAACTGAAGAGGAACATCTCGAAACTCTCGAATATTCGAATCAATCATTTCTTACTCTTGAAGTACATGCATTGTGTTTTCATTCATTCATTCATGTGTCTCGGTACATTTTTTCTGTGGAGACAGCCAGCGCTACCTAGCGCTGGATGACCCAAACCTTATTGAACTACGCGATGTAAGAGAGAGAGGTGAGGATCCGACCTTGAATTCTTTTTTCGTATTTCAACAAAAGCAACAAGTTACTAAAGCTTACCCCTTAAGGTAAGCAGTTGGCACCTAGTGAAGCATTAATGGTAAATACCATTAGAAAATAAATCATAAAATTCTAGAAGAAGTATGCGGAGAAGATGTTGTAAGGTTTATCAACTCACAGTAGATTAGACAATTCAGCCATGCATGTGGTGTCATATAAGAAGATTCAGAACAAGACGGCAAAATGAGAAGCAACAGGGATGATAATGCCAACAATAATAAAGCTATGGGGGGGGGGGCAAGCTGGTCATTCCAGAGGTCAATGTCTGCCAAGCCATTTGTTGGAAAATACTTTTCCAGACATTGCGCAACTGGAAATGGAAAATGTGGTGGTGCACCATCTTGTTGATACCGAATGTTGGTAATCTTGTTTTTTAATGGATTCAAAAATAGTCACAGATTAGAATTCTGCATATAACAGTTACAAGAAATTAAAAATGATTTTTTTTTATATATGTAGTCTTCTATATTTTGTAAACATTTATTTCAGACTCCCATTATGATCAAATATTGTGGAACTCAATACCAAATACTTTTTGATTCTAGTGAAAAAAGGTGGACTTCTAATTTAAAAGAATAGTCGATAACAAGCTCTTAATGTGTGGTGGGAAAAAAATAAATAAATGAAGATGAATGATTCACCTATCACTTGTTAGTCAGCTGACTACAGGAGCACAATTTATGTAGCATTCTAATTAGTTTCATTTATTAGATATATGAGGTAAGCGCCGTAAATTCTCGGCCCGGCAGGCTTCTACAAATGCCAACATGCTCAAACTCGGTTTCGTCATAGTTGAACATGTAACAGGCCTACACTATAATATATTACGACTAGAAGCGTAATAGATTTTAGTAGCCACTCAAGCATCGTGACGAGTGCATGAAAATGTAGCAGCTAACGAAAATTGAGCTACCGCGCAGTCATTAAATTTTTAACAAAAGAAGGGCACACGCCTAATCAAATCAAACAACGTTTAGACGGCGTTTATGGTGATTTATCTCCTTCATATTCCACCGTACAAAAGTGGTCGAAATGTTTGCGTTCGGGGCAAGAATCTCTTGAAGATGATGAGCGCACCGGTCGGTCAATTGAAGCGGTAACGCCTCAAAAAGTTGCAATTATTGAAAAATGGTATTAGAAGATCGCCATTTGAAAGTTAAGGAGTTAGCAGTGATGTCTGACGTCTCGGAAACAAGTGTTCGCCGAATTCTTCGTGACTATTTGGGTATGAATAAAATTAGTGCAAGATGGGTACCACGTCTTCTCTCTGCTGTTCAACGTCAACGTCGCGTCGAACGTGCACGCTTGTTTTTAAACTTGTATGGAGACGACCCAAAGCCGACTTTTGAGTCCATTGTCACTGGAGATGAAACAATGGTTCTGTATTATAATTCTCTATCCAAAAGGAAATCGATGGAATGGCGGCGACCCGATGAACATCGTCCCAAAAAGGGGAAAGTCGTTCAATCGACTAAGAAAGTTATGGCAACAATATTCTGAGATTGTGACGGCACTTTACTGATTGATTTTAAGGAACGCAATATAACTGTTAACAGTACATATTATGCGTTTTTATTGCGTAAATTGAGAAACAATATTCTTGAAAAACGTCGAGAAAAATTGACAAGAGGTGTTCGATTATTACACGACAATGCACCCGTTCATACTGCCGCAATATCACAAGCTGCCATTCGCGAACGCGGCTTTGAAGCATTGGATCATCCACCGTACAATCCGGATATGGCTCGTAGTGACTATTATTTCTTTTCCAATTTAAAGAAAGACCTTAGGGGACGTCGTTTTAAGGACGAGAACGAGTTGCAAGCAGCTGTAATTGAACATTTTGAAGGAAAAACTTTAGATTATTTTTACAAGGGTATTGAATTATTAAGTCCACGTTGTAATAAGTGTATTGACATTAGGGGAAATTATATTGAAAAATGAAAATTATATTTTACCAAGTTTATTTTTTCTGTATCAGGCCGAAAATTTATGGCGCTTACCTCGTACATATTTGTTTAATTCCTAGTCGTTGAATATTTCATTTTGTTTAAACTATTTAAATACAAATTATTTAAATAAATACTTAATAATTTTTGTAAAAAATCTCTCACTTCATGGTGTTTCCAAACTTTTGACCGGCAGTGTATATAACAATACAATATTTTTGAAATTTGATACCTTTGTTCCGTATCGTGCTGCTTGGAAATAACAACAGGTATCTACAGATAAATTAAGGAAACGAAAACAATTACGATTACTATATAGATTATACTATAGGACTTCAAATTAAAATAAAACAAACTCAAATAAACACAAACAATTTAATAACTTTGCTAATAGAGGTTAAAAATCTGACACATGAAGACACAATAAATTATTTTTGACATTTCTTTCCAGTTCCCTACGAGTCTTTCTTTAGCTTTTAGAAGAATATTATCGATTCTATAAGTACCTGAAAGTTGGAAATGTACCTAGTATATAATAAAAACAAAGTTATACCTTCTCTATATAGATTATCATCATTACATTTTCCAATGCATTTTCCAACATATCACTCCTTATTAGTTCTTATAACTATAATATAGAATATTTTTGAAAATCTCATACTGACAGGATAAGAAACTGGTTTTCAAAACCGTCATCACGTTTCGATGCTGTCACACGTCGCACAATTATTCTTGGCTGTTCCATTCGCTGTCATTATGATCGTTAAGCGTTAATAGCTTTCTACCAAAGTCGAAAACTCCGCCTCCTAGATTGGAGCCTCTAAATTCAGATAAAACTAAATTTTGAAAGATATATAATTCAAAAAAAAATTTTTCTTGCAATTTCAGGATCACTATTTTATCAGACATCACATGACATCTTTTCGAAAAAAATTTCTTTTTTATTTTTTTTCTTAAAAACTAAAGGCACTAACGGCTTGAAAATACTTCAAGCCCGAGAAAATGTTGTTATTTATTGCTATAAAAAAATACAGCATTGTAGGTTACATCAGTCTCCATAAATTGGATCTCAAAGTTTACATTGACTAGCATAGGCAGACGGCAGTCTTAAGCAGTTTGTGTGCAAGGTGCAAATAAATAAAAAAGGTAAATGCTTTCAAAAGTAATGTATGTAAATAGTTATTGGAGAAAACAAGCTGCAACTACATTATAGTCTCAGGGAAAATATTTGTTTACAATTATCCCAAAGTTGTGTCAAGGTGTCCATTGATTATGTAATTTGATTGACAAATGATATTTTAAAGACAATACTTGATAGGTCTGGAATAAATAAATAATGATTGTGCAGAGTGAATCTCTTCTCCATTAAGTTGTTCTGAGATACCCTTTATAAACAGTTTGGGGTTTATTAATCGTTAGTTGTGGTCCTGTAATCTGCTATAAAATTTAGATATATACACAGTAAGTACCTATATTGTATTTAGAACTGTAAGTAGCAGTAAATATGCAGTGTTGGTAAAAGGAATAAAGAATCCAAAAATAGTAATTAGTAAAAAATACAATTGAAAAAAAAACTATGCAAGGATGGGGCTTGAACCCGCGATTTCTGATTAGGAATCTGATGCGTTAACTGCTAGGCCAATCAGCGTACAGCGTCTAGCTTTCCCTTATTGCTTATTACCAAAAGCAATAAATCAATAAGCTTTTTAAGTATTTTTCTAAATAGTTTTTGGTTTTCTTCATAAAGTTTAACATGTTTTTGACGTAAAATCAATTCTTCTTTTGATTGATACCAAAATTTCTACTTACATTTGCAAGGCTACAAATTTAGAAGGAAAATGATAAAATTCCATTGTATTTCCTATATTATCGTTTACAAAAAAACAGACTGTACTATATTGCATAGTAAATAAATAGCACTGTATATACAAGCATAGCAACTAATCATACAATTACTTAGATTAGTCACAGAACATGGTGAAATAAATTATTAAAGCAAAGATTATCACCCTTCAATTCCCTACTCTATACATAAACTTATTCCCTGGAATCCTGCAGACCAAGGCGTTAAATACTTGGGAGTATCTTTGGATAAACAGTTAACTTGGAAGCTGCATGTTAATAAAACATTCTTCCAAATTATAACAAATGCTCCATGGTTTTTCTGCAGTTCTCAGTTACATACAGAATTACATCCTTGATGATATGAGTTTTGGCACAGGGGCCCCCTACATGCTAAGGAATGACCTGTGTGAATAACTATATAAGCTGATCTAGAAATTGTATTTAAAAAAAGAACATAAAATACAGAATCTTTTAATATAAAATGAAAACTATGGCCTCTAGTATTTCTACTTTTCTATAAATTTATCTACTGAATAATTGTCATAGCTACAATTGTTTCTACAATCATATCTACGATAATTAACTGTCAGATAAAGAACAGCCCTTAATTTACTATAATAGTGTATAACAATCGGCCAACTGGTGCACTGATAGCTCCTGTTCTAAGTGAACTTGTATCACTTGTTATTATTTTCTCTTCTTTTACATATCTTATATACGATTTTCCACAATTTGGTAAATCATTGGCATCTCTTGCGCTGAAAAGTATATATACCCTCTTTTCACATAATCGAACATAAACGTATTACTTGGAAAACTATCATAACTAAACATTTATAATTACAAGATTACATTAGAATAGTTTCTTATCTCTATGATTATTAATAATGTGTCTTTTGAGATTACCCTTTGTACTACATTTATAATCACATAAATTACATTCAAATGGTTTTTCACCACTATGAGTAAGCATGTGTGTTTTGATTCTATCCTTTAATGAATATTTATAATCACATAAATTACATTTAAATGGCTTTTCACTACTATGAATAAGCATGTGTGCTTTAATTCTATCCTTTACTGAACATTTATAATCACCTAGATTACACTTAAATGGTTTCTCACCAGTATGAATTCGCATATGTATTTTGACAGTACTTTCACGTGAATACTTATTATTACATACATTGCATTGAAATGGTTTCTCTCCATTGTGAGCATGTATATGTCTTTTTGAGATATCTTCTCTGTAAAAACTTACAATTACAAACATTGCATTGATATGGTTTCTCGCCATTGTGGTTAGCCATATGTCTTTTCAGAAGTGCTTTCACAGAACTTGTATAATTACATATATTGCATTCAAATGGTTTCTCACAATTGTGAGTAAGCACATGCCTTTTAAAATTACTTAGCACTGAAGTTTTATAATCACATATAGTACATTCTTTAAGTTGTTTCTCAGTTTTATGAGTGCGTATGTGATTCTGCAAACTAAATTTATGCAAAAGACTATGATCTTGCGGAACAGTTTCTACTACACTTTTACAATTAAATGATTTGACATCAAACACCTCTTTACTCTCACGGTCAGTCTCAGTTTCGATTTTCCAGTCATCTATTATTTCTGATTCTATTTTAATATTCATTTCATTTTTTATCGTAATGAGATTATCACTGTCCATTGCTAAATTAATATAATTGAAATAACCAGTATCTGCAATAAATAAAACGTAATTTATATAATTTATTATACCTTTTATACCAGTTACATGTATAGACCTATAGGGAAGATAGGTACTGAATCAAGCGATTCACGTCATTAATGGAAATATGCCATCTGCTAAAAAAACAAAATAATCATTGGTTTTTCTTTTTTTTAAATTACTAATTGCATATTTCTAACTTTTACTTATTGTAGTAAAGAATTGTAAAATTTTTTGAAATACGATTGGTAGAAGCTGCTACTATGTTTACATATCAATTATTGCATCGATAACTTCAAAACAGCCATTGAACTCTACAGGGTGGAAATAAATGATTTTCATCAAGTTACCATTGTATTCCCCATGTAAAAGCACGACCGACGTGCCGCTCTACGAAAATAGAGAAGGCAGTACCATAACCTCAAAATATACAACAATTTTAGACGCTTATTAAATAAATTCTATGAATTGTTTGACAGATTGATTTCATTTATTGACAAAACTAATTTAGTACTAAATCAAAAAGAGTAGAGCGGTACAGAAAAATTTACATGTGAAAAAATTCCAAAGGGAACTTAATGAAAATCATTTATTTCCACGCTGTATATAAATAACTGGAATGGATGCCTTGTGTAAATAGCTGAGACAAATGAAATTTTATGCAACCCGCCACAATGTAGGATCCTCATCCTTTTCTAACTCAATGATTCAAATTAAACATTTGGTCGCACACAAAATAAAACTTAATCTACGCAAAAAATCAGCAAAAAGTTTCACCACGTGTCCTTATAATGCAGGTAACATAAGTTAGAAAGAAACGGGAATACTACATTCTTGTCTGTTGCCCCTGACACAACGTTTTCTGATTTAGGGGTCTATTCTGTAACTAAGCGTTCACGAATGGCGCCGTTCATGAACGACGATCGTTAGCGACTTCCTCAGCGGCAGCTTCAACGAGAATCGACAGATAGGTTATTCTGTAAAACCAACCGTTGAGCTATGCGCACTCTCAACGACAGTCAAACGTTTTCTAAAAAGGTAATACATCTTTGCCGTTAATATAGATACAGTTTCACCGTTTTAAGATATATTGCGCATGTCATATTTATTATTTCTGGAGATCGCGCCAATTTTGTAAAAATGTCTGTTTTAAATTGATTTCAAAAGAGTTGAGAAGATTATATGGAGGATAAGAAACGCCACAAGGCAACAATACGTTGTTCTTGGAGGAATTGCAAGTAAACGGACATTTTAGGTGTAAGAGAACACCTAAAAGAAAACCTCCCCTGAAGAGGACATAGTACTATTTATATATTATTAATAATAGTAAAAGTACGAGTTAGTTCTTTGTTTGAATTGGTTTTTATGAAATAAATTAATTACAACTAATATTTATTTATGAATTATTTATTTAATATGTTGTTTCACTTTTAGGTATGCAATTAAAGTTAGTTTAGTTTAATTAATACATTAATTGACAACTTAAAGTGGTTGTATGTTAAAGTTGATGTAACCCTGACGAAGATCCAAAACGGATCAAAATATAGGTTTTAACTAGACTTACTAACTTTAATTGCATACCCAAAAGTGAAAAAAAGCAAAAGAAACACTAAATTAATTACATACAAGTTTATTTCGATATCTTCGGCAAGTTTAACAGATACTGTAAATACTTTTTACTAATTCTCAATTACTTCAGGAATGTAAAAATATGAGTATAATTATTTTTATTTTAAAGGACCCTATTCAAATGTACTAAGATAATTTTACAAATAAATTCCTGAAAATGTTTCAAATACCCCAACAATAGAAAAATTATTAACCTGCAATAGTAAATCTTTCTTTTCCCATTTCATTGAGAAATATGCTATCACTATTATTATAACTTCAAGAGATTATTTTTAATAATAAGAATCCTTTTGTAATCTTTGTAAGGTGGTTTTCACCTGATCTAGGAGCACCTCTGGTGAGGTAGGTACTACCTGAAATAACAATTTATTCAAAGTATATAATTGCTACCATCTCCTAAGCGGCTATTAATAATAATTCTTGATTCCTCTTTGCCAAGTTTTTGAGGTTAGAATAATTAGCGTCATATATTTATTCTTTCTAATTCATTTACAATTGGATTAGATAAATTACTTTCCATTTTAACATACTCTGATATAATTAATATAATAATTCCACATATAAAATTTCTTTTATAATTATAAAAATAAACACGAACGTTGGCTAACGTCGACTAATCTGCCACCGTTCGTGAAAGGTTCATTTTCGAAGGGTGCGCAGTCCACTAACGAGTGCATAACGGTGGTTGTTTGCTTACAGAATAGCTTTAGAGCGAAAAACCTTTCAAACAACGATAACCGCTCGTGAACGGTTCGCTCAATGCTTACAGAATAGACCCCTTAGCGTGCTTGCGCGTCCCTTCCAGTTATTTATACAGGGTGGGATTAAAGTATGCAATATTTAAAAAAACAGCGAATTAAACCGATTTTTTTTAAACGCTGAAACACGTCGATTTTGTTTTTTAAAAATACACATTAATATGTTCGATTCACTTTCCGACTTTCATTTGTTTCTAAGTTATGACGTCATCACAAAAAAAAAATTAAATGACAATATAGATTTTTTTATAGTGGAATCCGATAGTGATTTTTCTTCTCTTTATGATCATGCAAATAAATCATAAGGTTGCATAACAAGAATTCTGAGAAAAATCGAGTTGAATTTTGTAAATGTTTGTTAGTTGTGACGTCATCACAAAAAATTTAAATGACAATATAGATGTTTTAGTAGTGGAATCTGATAGTGATTTTCCTTCCCTTTATGATCATGCAAATAAATCACAAGGTTGCATAACAAAAAATCTGAGAAAAATCAATCTGAACATTTAATGTTATTGGTATTATGGTATCAATATACAGTAGAACCTGCCTAAAGTGACGACCTTTGGGACTGACCCAAAATGGTCAATTTAAGCAGGTGGTCACTTTGTAAAAGTGTGAATTCTTTATACACTACAATTTGCCCAAAACAGCCCACACTCGTCAGCATTAAAAATATACTCTGATTTAAAGCCTTTTGCTAACTCTGTAAAACGAATACGAAAATCACTTACTGTTGCAGGATCAATTTCAATGAAAAATTTGCATCATCAACTAAACTTTTCTGGTAAATATTGTTTCATTTCTTAAATGATTCAAGCCAACCCGACGATGCTTTAAAATTAGGCAAATTTGACTGCTGAGCAATTTTTAATGCTACTTCTTGTAACATTGGTCCAGAAAGTCTTGCATTTACACTGCGCATTTTTAAAAGCCAATTTAAAGTTAATCGATTAACCACTTCAAATTCTGTTGAATGTCTTTTTCTGAATGAGTCTAAAGCATCTTCTTCGTAACATTGTTGATATTCTAATTTTCTTTTTTTTAATATTATTTACGGTTGTTTTGCTAATACCAAAATGTTCCGCTGTTTTTCATTCACTGTGGTTCTTTAAAAACTCTTAACACCTTTTGTTTTTCTTGCAAATTTAGTTCTTTGTAAACTTTGTAAAAAGTCGTCTTGATCGCACTAGTTAACACAATGGTTTCAATCAATAGAAGAAACAAGACTAATTTTATAAAACAATTTTAAAACTATCCAAGGGTTACTAATGTGAAAATTTGCAGCTAATGAATTTCTCAGAAGCAGAAATAAAGTCTTAAAACTTGGAAATACCTGAACCCAACTGGTCACTATTAAGGGATTATGATGCATTCTTAGAAATTCTTTGAATGCAATTTACATGTACATGCCTACTTACACTTTTAGAAGATTAGTTCTAACTGTTATAAGTAATCCCTTGGCTAATGGTCACATTACACAAACATTTTTTAACAAATATTCCAGGTAAATGTGGTCAATGGTCACAAAAGAGAAGTGGTCAGTGTATACAGTATAAATTACATTAAAGTAATGGGATTTTTGCAGGGACTGAAAAAAAGTGGTCAATATGACCAGAGGGTCAGTTTAAACAGGTGGTCAGATTTACAGGTTTTACTGTATCAATATATCAGATCGATTTTTCTCAGAATTTTTGTTATGCAACCTTATGATTTATTTGCATGACTATAAAGGGAAGAGAAATCACTATCGGATTCCACTACTAAAAATCTATATTGTCATTTAAATTTTTTGTGATGACGTCACAACTAACAAACATTTATTTTGTTAGTTTTTTGTTTTTGTTTTTATTTTTGGTTAACTGTAAAAAAAAGCAGATGGACAGTTTCATAACACAGATGTACAAGTAAATGATGACATGTTGTATATTCCTTTGGATGAGGATGAATTTGCTTTGTTTGACAATGAAGAAGTGATCTCAAACAGAATGAAACCAACGAGCCTCTGCTGATAACAATAAGCCCTAATGAAAATAATATTTCTGTGATTAACGAGACTGACCAAGATAAATCTAAAAATGAAAGTATTAAAGAATACGTACATGAGATGCCCAATAACGAAAGTATTGTAGAGCGAGAGAACGTATTTAAACAAACTGTACCTGAAGATTCTGATAATGACACTGTGATAAATAATTTAGAGGACAAACATTAGAGATTGTAAGACTGAAGCTGTAATCAACAAGTCTGCTATAGATAATAGAAATACTAAACAAGATTGCAATGAAATATCTAGTGATCTCATTTCAGCTCAGGAAAACCCCAATAGTGATAAATCATCTCAAAACCAAACTAAAACAGTCTATCAAAATGAAGACCAAGATCAAATCTTCTCACAAAATCTCCACCAGAAAAAAAACAACAGTCCTTCAGATATGACTTCATACAACAAACCTGATGACACTAAGAATGAAAAAGTACCAACTCCTTTTCGAAAATCATTGTTTTGGCCAGATCGGTCTAGATCTAAAGTGGATGAGATAAAGAGAAGAATCAAAGAAAAAATTCCTTCTGTTGTGTCAGTCAAATTTACTATAGAAACAAAGAAGAGAGGAAAGAGAAAGATCTACTGGAGAAGCTCGAAAAAAGAGAAAACGATTGGAAAAGCTTGCAACTAGACCCAATGGACGTGTAATACAACACGAATCTCCTGATTCAGAAGAAGATTCTTCTGACTCTTGCAACGCATCTGATGAAGACAAGGAAAACATTAATATAAGTGTTGGCAGCTACGTTATCGTTGAATACAATGACAGTTATTTCCTTTTAAAAGTATTAAAAGTGAAAAAAAAATAATAGTAAGAATGAGTATCAAGCGAGTTTGATGGGAAAGAATGAAATTAATTGGAAGTGGCCAAGCTATGCAGATATATTATGGTGCTCAGAAGAAGTTGTTGAAGTGATAAAGCAACCAAAATTAAAAAACAAGCGTGAAAATTATGAATTTACGGAGATGAAAAAATATCAATGATTATTAAACTTTGTTACTCAAATGTTGGAAAATATTTTATTTTATTATTTATTAGTAGGTATTGCGTGCCTTGAGCTGACCCCTTCCCTTTTTATGCAAATGACCCGCGATCTAATTAATATTCAAATAAGGCGTGGTCTAATTAAATGCGCGAATTAAATTAATTGATCTAATTAAATGCGCGAATTAAATTAATTGATCTAATTAAATTAATTCACGGTATCATTTACATATCTCATCCCCCATTTACATATATCATTTCTCATATACATACCCGAATTAAATTAATTGATCTAATTAAATTAATTCACGGTATCATTTACATATCTCATACCCCATTTACATATATGATTTCTCATATACATGCCCGAATGAAATTAATTCACGGTATCATTTACATATCTCATCGCCCATTTACATATATCATTTATCATATACATGCCCGAATTAAATTAATTGATCTAATTAAATTAATTCACGGTATCATTTACATATATCATCCCCCATTTACATATATCATTTCTCATATACATGCCCGAATTAAATTATTTGATCTAATTAAATTAATTCACGGTATCATTTACATATCTCATCCCCCATTTACATATATGATTTCTCATATACATGCCCGAATGAAATTAATTCACGGTATCATTTACATATCTCATCGCCCATTTACATATATCATTTATCATATACATGCCCGAATGAAATTAATTCACGGTATCATTTACATATCTCATCACCCATTTACATATATCATTTATCATATACATGCCCGAATTAAATTAATTGATCTAATTAAATTAATTCACGGTATCATTTACATATCTCATCGCCCATTTACATATATCATTTATCATATACATGCCCGAATGAAATTAATTCACGGTATCATTTACATATCTCATCGCCCATTTACATATATCATTTATCATATACATGCCCGAATTAAATTAATTGATCTAATTAAATTAATTCACGGTATCATTTACATATCTCATCCCCCATTTACATATATTATTTATCATATGCATGCCCGAATTAAATTAATTCACGGTATCATTTACATATCTCATCCCCCATTTACATATATCATTTATCATATGCATGCCCGAATTAAATTAATTCACGGTATCATTTACATATCTCATCCCCACATTTACATATATCATTTATCATATGCATGCCCGAGTTAAATTAATTCACGGTATCATTTACATATCTCCTCTCTCATTTACATATATGATTTCTCATATGCATGCTCGAATTAAATTAATTCACGGTATCATTAGCATATCTCATCTCTCATTTACATAACTGATATCTCATTCTGTACATCTCATTTTTATATATTATTTGTCTCACCTCTCTCTCATAAATTTATTTTAAAATAAATCAGTCCTATTTGATATTTATCTATAGGTCGTCATGTAATTCTGCGAAAACAATTTAATATGTAGAAACGTAATAATAATAAAAATTTATTTTCAACTATACAAAAGTAACTCTAAAGCTACTGTCAATCAACTGTCGGATTATCTATGGCACATTTTGACCTGGTTAAATATACTGATAAACATTTAGTTTGAAAGAAAACAATTAAAATTTTATTTAAATGAAACGTTTAAGAATATAGAATACTGTAGAGCATTATTTTTAAAATTAAAAAAAAAACATTATCTATAGCTAAAACTGTTTAAGAAATAACTTTCAAACTAAATGTTTTGCATGAAAATACGTACAAACTAATTAGCCATGTTTCGACATTCTTTAAAACTGCTTTCAAACCATAAATAAACAAACGTTCTTACGAATGACTGAAAGGAATTTAGATTTTCTAAATAATTTGTTAAGAGATTATCATCTTAAAAGCGGCATAAATTATTGTTTTAAATGACAATTACTCACCCTTGTGTTAACCCGTATGCTAAGTATGTCCTAATGGTAAAACTGTAATCGACGAGATCTAATATCATAGTAATATTATATAACAGATTAGGTGACCTAACAAACTCTTTAAAGAAATGTTTGTTTACATGTATGAGATAGTATTTAACATAATGTCCTTACATACTGGGTTACGATAGAGACGGGTAATCATACGAGCTGTTGAAATGTATGATATATTATAAAATAACGTTTAAATGAGAGTTTACTTTAGATGCTTTCAACCATAAATAAACAAACGTTCTTACGAATGACTGAAAGGAATTTAGATTTTATAAATAATTTGTTAATAGATCAAAGCTACTGTCAATCACTTGTCGGATTATCTCTGTTGCAGTTTTAAAAAGTTAATGAAGCGTACATCAAATCTCTATGATTCATTTGAAAGCAGAAATACTAAACAAGTGACTGAGATTCCCTGAAGTTTCTTTATAATTAGCTCATGCAGAATAACACAAATTAAATTAATTCACGGTATTGTCTGCATAACTCATATCTGATTTTGTACATCTCATTTTTATATATTATTTGTCAGCTCTCATCTCCCTCTCTCATAAATTTATTTTAAAATAAATCTTATGTTGGCATTCCTATTTGAGGATATCCATCGTTTGACTAATGTCTATTTATTAAAACAAATAAGTTATGAAATGAAGCAGGGAGTCTATTCAATGAACATTACCTAATACTTTTTCTGATTCTTCTTCTATCCTATAGATCTGCAGTTAGAAGCACGGGCCAGCGAACTCCATAGCTTAACCCGAGACCACGGAGCTTGTCTTTTAAATTACTAACATCTAACTCTGAGTGTCATACAGAGCTATCAACTAAATCATATACAGCTTTCGCTTAATTGCACGAATAACTCGTTCAACTATTGAAGTCTTAATCATGGAATACGTAGAGTAATGATTTATGTTGTATTCATTCATTAACTTTAACTCGATATATGCGAATTCATATATGAGAGAAATGTTATATAAGTCAATACAGCTCTATAACTATCATTTATTGAGCTACACAAAGAGATTTATATCTACGCTAAACTAAAGATTAATAGAAGTAATGCATTCCTGATATCATAAGATAACGATAAAACACATGATTATTCTTAGACTAAGGCCTAATTTAGGTAGTCAAATTGTAGGTAATCGAATTGTAGGTACATATCATGATGTGGTATCATACAATTATATTCTAGTAAGAACTGTAATAAAGTCACTGCTATAAATAACAACATTCTTTATCACGATCATCTATCATTATCAAATCATCTAATGTCATGCAGAGTTAGCAGTTAGCTCCTAAGTTCGTATATGCGAGAATCGGTATTATATAACACACACACACCAGTCAACATGCATTGTTCCAATATTGATAGGAACTTTCTAGAATCTATAAATTATTATAAATGTCTTAACAGAATAAAAAAGGGTGAAATGAATATAACTTATAGGATTTAATCAAACTAGAAAAATATCGATATATACTACGTTGAGAAAACAATTATACTATGTAAGCATAGATACGCTACATATGATTGCGAGCCTGAGTATAAGCATAAACCCTATACTACAGATTTTTATCCTTTTTCATTATATGTACTACAGACGAAGTGAAAGAATAGGTACATTTAACATACGTATGCTACAATTATCTAATTTTCTAGTTTTCTAGACGTAATGTAATTTTGAACAGATTTTAACCCTTTTCGTTATATCTACTACCCTTGTAAGCGATTTCTACATATACGTTCTTATTGTTTATACACCATATAGATATTCGTAGCATCTAAAGTAAACTCTTATTTAAACGTTATTTTACAATATATCATACATTTCAACAGCTCGTATGATTATCCGTCTCTATCGTAACCCAGTATGTAAGGACATTATGTTAAATACTATCTCATACATGTAAATAAACATTTCTTTAAAGAGTTTGTTAGGTCACCTAATCTGTTATAATATTACTATGATATTAGATCTCGTCGATTACAGTTTTACCATTAGGACATACTTAGTAGGTTATACGTGCTAAGTAAAATAATAAACAGATATTTCGAGAATTTTATGCATTCTTGAGAGAACGGGGTATAATATTTAAAAACGCTGTAGAAAACATATCAGCAGAGAAAGAGAATACATAAATACAGTATGTTTTGTATGATGAGTTGTCGTCAGTTTAAAAGAAATAAGTTCGTCGCCATATTTAAACGTTATTTTACAATACATCATACATTTTCAATAGCTTCGAAATACGCAGATATGTAATAATATACTATGTACTCTTGTAGGTTATTTAACGTATCTATAGTAAACTCTTATGATTAATAATAATAATCTGTAACCATTTTCGATACCTTCGAAATATAAGTCTATAACATATATTTGTAATACGTCTTTATAACTTTTGAAACACAGGGTAGTTACCTCTTGCAATATCTACAGTTATGAGAACCCTGAAGACTTAACCTGGAGAAATAAATCAGATAAATATTTTACTTTTTATTGAAACGATAACTTTGCGTACTAATATATGAAAATAATATAATGTATATCGCCTGATAAATAAAATTGAAATTATTCTTATTCTTTTACAATAAAATGTGTTTTGAAAAAACACGATGAAACGTTATGTATATTAATGCAGGAGTACTGTTAACGCATTCATTATTTAGAGATTCACTTATAAGTACACTATCTATTTAGCTGATTCAATAAAAATTTCGTTATTTTTAAAATTCCTAACGAGGGACCTACTGATAAGCGTTATATTATACCAGGTACGTATGATACTCTACTGTTGATTGCATACCTGATGAACGCAGTTGTACAAAGTAATATAGGATATACGTTACAGAGAAGTTTAATTTCCCGTGCAACAAATGACCTATATATATATTTTATGTATAAAGCTGACATTAACATATTTAGCGCATACCTGTTGAACATAGCTGTATAAAGTAATATTTAAAAGGCTTATATTTTAGAGATCGGATACAGTCGCATATATTCCTGTATATTACCTCTAAATTTTACGTTAACAATACATGCAGTCAGGTTTGGCGTAAATAACAATTAGGGATATCAAAGCCATACTAACTGAACGCTAACATAATATGCTCTACAGGTCAAACTTAATTAATTAACCCTGGGGTTATACATCCTTAGGTTAGAAACAGTCTTGAAACAAAAAACGGCCGAGTCCACCCTGTTAGACAAGAAATCAGAGTATGGGCGTGATAAATAAAACATATAAAGTTATTTTACAAACATTTATTTAGTATACATAACATAATACAAGAATATAGATTATAAGTTGTTTTCTATTACGACTGTTGTAGTTCTACGGGTCTCTGAGTCGTCGTATGCCCTCGCAGAAATACTAATACGTATAAAGTCCGACGACTGACTCATTGGAACTGTACCGGTAGCCCTTTCCTTGTTCAACTCTTCGTTACTATCATAGTTGGTAAACGAGGAACCACATTCATCAATACCCAAATGCATGGTTGAAGTCACATCTTCTTCTTCTTCTTCTTCTGTCTCAATGATATCAGCAGGTCCATTTGCTTCCTTTACCAGAGTTGTCTTTACGAATATATTTTAGGTTAGATTTAGATCGCGCGCGATCTAAATCTAACCTAAAATATATTCGTAGACTGTAACCCAACTAGTATTATATGTAAGTTTTTCGAATGTTAATGACGATTTTGTAAGTAGCTACAATGGTCTAACCTAATAAATATTTTATGAACTAATCTTAATAGAGATTTTTTTTTGTAAGTAGCTACATGCTCTAACCTAATAATTGTTTTATGAACTAATCTTAATAGAGATTCTTGAATCTTTGCAACAGCCGGAATCTAAAATCTATAACCTTAATATAATTTTTGGGGGTCTAACCTAGATTGCTTCATTTAATTTAATCATTTATATTAATATTATATTGATTTATCATGCAATTTTGGGTTTTAAAGTAAAGTAAAGAAGAAATAATGTTTTTTATCACAGAATTTTGAAATAAACTTCTAAACTTTGTATTCATCGTTTTGTCCCGAGCTATCTCAATTTCAAAATCATGACTACAGCTATGTTGTTTTTCCTTACGGCGCCAATCTTACAAAACAAATAGTTTCTAAAACGATTTGATTATAACACCCTCTATTAATCTAACCTGACTACTAAAAACTTCTAACTTTAGATTTTTTAAAGATTACACCTTCAGTTTCTACAATTGAATTTCTGTAATAATTAGATTCAGCCACTAATTTTAAAATATCAAGTAAGCTCTATTATATTACAGGTGGTATAATTGTTAGTGATTTTACAGTCTATCATCTATACTCTAGTCTAGTCTGGTCTGGTATGGTCTGGTCTGGTCTGGTATGGTCTGGTCTGGTCTGGTCTAGTCTGGTCTGGTCTGGTCTAGTCTAGTCTAGTCTTATGAACCCTCTAGAGGTCGAATACAGGCGTATATATTCTGTATATAACCTCTTAGTTAACATAGTATTTTATAAAATAATTAGATATAGTTATATTTACTATCTATTCTTTTAAACTGCTGTTATACTTACCATGTTTACTTTATAGTCGGGTATGTAGTACCATTATTAGTGTATACGAAATGTACTATTTTAATAGATATTATATATATATATAAGTTATGTATTATGTTTTAAGTAGCGTCGAAACTACTCGTATCAATAAACGTTCTTGTATGAAAGTATGTTGTTTTGTACTTACTCTGCTCCCTACGTTCTGCCCTAAAAATGTATTCGTAGGCTCTAACCTAATCTAACCTAAATTATATTCGTATGCTCTAACCTGTGATGTAATAAAAACAATAAGGTTACAGATTATTATTAATCATAAGAGTTTACTATAGATACGTTGAATAACCTACAAGAGTATATAGTATATTATTACACATCTGCGTATTTCGAAGCTATTGAAAATGTATGATGTATTGTAAAATAACGTTTAAATATGGCGACGAACTTATTTCTTTTAAACTGACGATGCTTTATTTCTCCAGGTTAAGTCTTCAAGGTTCTCATAACTATAGATATTGTAAGAGGAAATCACGTATCCAGAAACAGCCGTGATCTAAGGTATTAAGTTCCTCTAGTACTTTCGTTCATTGTATTTAGACACAGATATGTCATATTGTTTACGGTAGGTAGGTATGTAGGGAGGGAACAAGAATTAAAGCAAATGTAGTAAATATTCATGTTTATATGGTAAGTTTGATAATTTAAAATGTACGGACATCGGTTCCGGGTTATACACTTAGGATGGAACCTACGATTCATTCTCGAGCATACATATTGCTCCGAGCGCTTACGATTATAACCGAGAACAACCGATTGAGCTGGTCGATCAGTATAAATAGGCTGGGGTAGTGTTCCTGTTCCTTCATTAGTCGAAATGGAGCAGCACGCTAACGACGTATGTAAGAAGAATGACTCTGGTCGACAGGATTGCAACATACAGTGTCCGGTTTGCTTCAAGTCTTTCGCGAGGCCATTCACCTGCAAGAGACACGTAAAAACCATACACGATTCAAACAGAATCCAGTGTTCTAGCTGTGTCAAAACTTTTTCACGCTCTGACAACTTAAAAAGACATACGAAAAGCGTTCACGAATCAATCAAAGTCCGGTGTTCTAATTGCTTCAAATATCTTTCACGTATCGACAGCTATAAAAGGCATTTAAAAAACGTACATAATAACGCAGATGTTGTAAAGACAACTCTGGTAAAGGAAGCAAATGGACCTGCTGATATCATTGAGACAGAAGAAGAAGAAGAAGAAGATGTGACTTCAACCATGCATTTGGGTATTGATGAATGTGGTTCCTCGTTTACCAACTATGATAGTAACGAAGAGTTGAACAAGGAAAGGGCTACCGGTACAGTTCCAATGAGTCAGTCGTCGGACTTTATACGTATTAGTATTTCTGCGAGGGCATACGACGACTCAGAGACCCGTAGAACTACAACAGTCGTCATAGAAAACAACTTATAATCTATATTCTTGTATTATGTTATGTATACTAAATAAATGTTTGTAAAATAACTTTATATGTTTTATTTATCACGCCCATACTCTGATTTCTTGTCTAACAGGGTGGACTCGGCCGTTTTTTGTTTCAAGACTGTTTCTAACCTAAGGATGTATAACCCCAGGGTTAATTAATTAAGTTTGACCTGTAGAGCATATTATGTTAGCGTTCAGTTAGTATGGCTTTGATATCCCTAATTGTTATTTACGCCAAACCTGACTGCATGTATTGTTAACGTAAAATTTAGAGGTAATATACAGGAATATATGCGACTGTATCCGATCTCTAAAATATAAGCCTTTTAAATATTACTTTATACAGCTATGTTCAACAGGTATGCGCTAAATATGTTAATGTCAGCTTTATACATAAAATATATATATAGGTCATTTGTTGCACGGGAAATTAAACTTCTCTGTAACGTATATCCTATATTACTTTGTACAACTGCGTTCATCAGGTATGCAATCAACAGTAGAGTATCATACGTACCTGGTATAATATAACGCTTATCAGTAGGTCCCTCGTTAGGAATTTTAAAAATAACGAAATTTTTATTGAATCAGCTAAATAGATAGTGTACTTATAAGTGAATCTCTAAATAATGAATGCGTTAACAGTACTCCTGCATTAATATACATAACGTTTCATCGTGTTTTTTCAAAACACATTTTATTGTAAAAGAATAAGAATAATTTCAATTTTATTTATCAGGCGATATACATTATATTATTTTCATATATTAGTACGCAAAGTTATCGTTTCAATAAAAAGTAAAATATTTATCTGATTTATTTCTCCAGGTTAAGTCTTCAGGGTTCTCATAACTGTAGATATTGCAAGAGGTAACTACCCTGTGTTTCAAAAGTTATAAAGACGTATTACAAACATATGTTATAGACTTATATTTCGAAGGTATCGAAAATGGTTACAGATTATTATTATTAATCATAAGAGTTTACTATAGATACGTTAAATAACCTACAAGAGTATATAGTATATTATTACATATCTGCGTATTTCGAAGCTATTGAAAATGTATGATGTATTGTAAAATAACGTTTAAATATGGCGATGAAACTTATTTCTTTTAAACTGACGACAACTCATCATACAAAACATACTGTATTTATGTATTCTCTTTCTCTGCTGATATGTTTTCTACAGCGTTTTTAAATATTATACCCCGTTCTCTCAAGAATGCATAAAATTCTCGAAATATCTGTTTATTATTTTACTTAGCACGTATAACCTACTAAGTATGTCCTAATGGTAAAACTGTAATCGACGAGATCTAATATCATAGTAATATTATAACAGATTAGGTGACCTAACAAACTCTTTAAAGAAATGTTTATTTACATGTATGAGATAGTATTTAACATAATGTCCTTACATACTGGGTTACGATAGAGACGGATAATCATACGAGCTGTTGAAATGTATGATATATTGTAAAATAACGTTTAAATAAAAGTTTACTTTAGATGCTACGAATATCTATATGGTGTATAAACAATAAGAACGTATATGTAGAAATCGCTTACAAGGGTAGTAGATATAACGAAAAGGGTTAAAATCTGTTCAAAATTACATTACGTCTAGAAAACTAGAAAATTAGATAATTGTAGCATACGTATGTTAAATGTACCTATTCTTTCACTTCGTCTGTAGTACATATAATGAAAAAGGATAAAAATCTGTAGTATAGGGTTTATGCTTATACTCAGGCTCGCAATCATATGTAGCGTATCTATGCTTACATAGTATAATTGTTTTCTCAACGTAGGATATATCGATATTTTTCTAGTTTGATTAAATCCTATAAGTTATATTCATTTCACCCTTTTTTATTCTGTTAAGACATTTATAATAATTTATAGATTCTAGAAAGTTCCTATCAATATTGGAACAATGCACGTAGACTGGTGTGTGTGTTATATAATACCGATTCTCGCATATACGAACTTAGGAGCTAACTGCTAACTCTGCATGACATTAGATGATTTGATAATGATAGATGATCGTGATAAAGAATGTTGTTATTTATAGCAGTGACTTTATTACAGTTCTTACTAGAATATAATTGTATGATACCACATCATGATATGTACCTACAATTCGATTACCTACAATTTGACTACCTAAATTAGGCCTTATTAGTCTAAGAATAATCATGTGTTTTATCGTTATCTTATGATATCAGGAATGCATTACTTCTATTAATATTTAGTTTAGCGTAAATATAAATCTCTTTGTGTAGCTCAATAAATGATAGTTATAGAGCTGTATTGACTTATATAACATTTCTCTCATATATGAATTCGCATATATCGAGTTAAAGTTAATGAATGAATACAACATAAATCATTACTCTACGTATTCCATGATTAAGACTTCAATAGTTGAACGAGTTATTCGTGCAATTAAGCGAAAGCTGTATATGATTTAGTTGATAGCTCTGTATGACACTCAGAGTTAGATGTTAGTAATTTAAAAGACAAGCTCCGTGGTCTCGGGTTAAGCTATGGAGTTCGCTGGCCCGTGCTTCTAACTGCAGATCTATAGGATAGAAGAAGAATCAGAAAAAGTATTAGGTAATGTTCATTGAATAGACTCCCTGCTTCATTTCATAACTTATTTGTTTTAATAAATAGACATTAGTCAAACGATGGATATCCTCAAATAGGAATGCCAACATAAGATTTATTTTAAAATAAATTTATGAGAGAGGGAGATGAGAGCTGACAAATAATATATAAAAATGAGATGTACAAAATCAGATATGAGTTATGCAGACAATACCGTGAATTAATTTAATTTGTGTTATTCTGCATGAGCTAATTATAAAGAAACTTCAGGGAATCTCAGTCACTTGTTTAGTATTTCTGCTTTCAAATGAATCAGAGATTTGATGTACGCTTCATTAACTTTTTAAAACTGCAACAGAGATAATCCGACAAGTGATTGACAGTAGCTTTGATCTATTAACAAATTATTTATAAAATCTAAATTCCTTTCAGTCATTCGTAAGAACGTTTGTTTATTTATGGTTGAAAGCATCTAAAGTAAACTCTCATTTAAACGTTATTTTATAATATATCATACATTTCAACAGCTCGTATGATTACCCGTCTCTATCGTAACCCAGTATGTAAGGACATTATGTTAAATACTATCTCATACATGTAAATAAACATTTCTTTAAAGAGTTTGTTAGGTCACCTAATCTGTTATATAATATTACTATGATATTAGATCTCGTCGATTACAGTTTTACCATTAGGACATACTTAGCATGCGGGTTAACACAAGGGTGAGTAATTGTCATTTAAAACAATAATTTATGCCGCTTTTAAGATGATAATCTCTTAACAAATTATTTAGAAAATCTAAATTCCTTTCAGTCATTCGTAAGAACGTTTGTTTATTTATGGTTTGAAAGCAGTTTTAAAGAATGTCGAAACATGGCTAATTAGTTTGTACGTATTTTCATGCAAAACATTTAGTTTGAAAGTTATTTCTTAAACAGTTTTAGCTATAGATAATGTTTTTTTTTTAATTTTAAAAATAATGTACAGTATTCTATATTCTTAAACGTTTCATTTAAATAAAATCTTATGAAATCATAACGACTCTAATTGTTTTCTTTCAAACTAAATGTTTATCCGTATATTTAACCAGGTCAAAATGTGCCATAGATAATCCGACAGTTGATTGACAGTAGCTTTAGAGTTACTTTTGTATAGTTGAAAATAAATTTTTATTATTATTACGTTTCTACATATTAAATTGTTTTCGCAGAATTACATGACGACCTATAGATAAATATCAAATAGGACTGATTTATTTTAAAATAAATTTATGAGAGAGAGGTGAGACAAATAATATATAAAAATGAGATGTACAGAATGAGATATCAGTTATGTAAATGAGAGATGAGATATGCTAATGATACCGTGAATTAATTTAATTCGAGCATGCATATGAGAAATCATATATGTAAATGAGAGAGGAGATATGTAAATGATACCGTGAATTAATTTAACTCGGGCATGCATATGATAAATGATATATGTAAATGTGGGGATGAGATATGTAAATGATACCGTGAATTAATTTAATTCGGGCATGCATATGATAAATGATATATGTAAATGGGGGATGAGATATGTAAATGATACCGTGAATTAATTTAATTCGGGCATGCATATGATAAATGATATATGTAAATGGGGGATGAGATATGTAAATGATACCGTGAATTAATTTAATTAGATCAATTAATTTAATTCGGGCATGTATATGATAAATGATATATGTAAATGGGCGATGAGATATGTAAATGATACCGTGAATTAATTTCATTCGGGCATGTATATGATAAATGATATATGTAAATGGGCGATGAGATATGTAAATGATACCGTGAATTAATTTAATTAGATCAATTAATTTAATTCGGGCATGTATATGATAAATGATATATGTAAATGGGTGATGAGATATGTAAATGATACCGTGAATTAATTTCATTCGGGCATGTATATGATAAATGATATATGTAAATGGGCGATGAGATATGTAAATGATACCGTGAATTAATTTCATTCGGGCATGTATATGAGAAATCATATATGTAAATGGGGGATGAGATATGTAAATGATACCGTGAATTAATTTAATTAGATCAAATAATTTAATTCGGGCATGTATATGAGAAATGATATATGTAAATGGGGGATGATATATGTAAATGATACCGTGAATTAATTTAATTAGATCAATTAATTTAATTCGGGCATGTATATGATAAATGATATATGTAAATGGGCGATGAGATATGTAAATGATACCGTGAATTAATTTCATTCGGGCATGTATATGAGAAATCATATATGTAAATGGGGTATGAGATATGTAAATGATACCGTGAATTAATTTAATTAGATCAATTAATTTAATTCGCGCATTTAATTCGCGCATTTAATTAGACCACGCCTTATTTGAATATTAATTAGATCGCGGGTCATTTGCATAAAAAGGGAAGGGGTCAGCTCAAGGCACGCAATACCTACTTTTATTACTAAGTATACTTATTTTGTAAAATATTGGAATGTTATTTTTCAGTTGTTTTTTAGTATTTATTAGTTTTTTGCTATTAATAAAGCAATGTAAGTAAGCAAAATAGATTTGCTATTTTAAATTATACATGATGTAAGACCGTATGTCAATAAGGTGCAAAACCATGTCAATAGAAGGTGATTAATATAATTTGACTATGTCAATGATTGCTACCTGTGTAGCCTTCAATTTCTGATTTTCTTCGTCTTGATATTTTTTTACAAAACAACAAAATTAAGTAAATTTCTTAATATTGTAGAAAGCAAACTTAATTTGTCCTAATTTTAATTTAAATAATGCAATTGTCACAATAATTATGAAGTTAGCCAAGTAAGGTTAAAGGTGTTAAGGTATCAATAACTGGTACAACCACCTTACTAAAATTGCACTGAAATCTCTAATTATTATAATCCTTTGCGTGTATTTTTTAATAATTTACATCTATCAGTAGTGCACGAATCCTCTTATAAATAACAAACGTTAGTAGAGCTCACATTCATTATAGTATATTAAAGTATTAGTTTCATAAGACACATTTTTAGCGCACGCGTACTATTTTTTCTATTTGCGTTATTTCATTATTAAATAATTAAAAAAAATTACTTAGTTTTAAATAAAATTTGTTAGGGGATATTTTGGTAAGTAGCATGACAGTTGGCAACACTAGAAATTATGCAACTTTTTTTTATTAACCTCGCTAACTTTAGGTAATATAATCCGCGCAACATAGAAATTCCTTTTTGTCTGATACCCATAAAGCCCGCTGCTAAGCAGCAGGACCTCGTTCAAATGTGCCACGTGTATTATATGTACTGTTGAAAATTATTATAAATTCAAAGTAGAATGTATGCCAATATGTTTGTGACATAAATAATTGCTACTTATTGAATTAAAATATTATATTTTATTTCATAGAATAAATACCTTATTTGTTAAAGAAATTAATGAGGTATAAATGCAATAGTATTTGCAGCAAAGAATGATTTTTGTTAACAAAAATAATTATTCATTGGATCTTTTCGATATTATAAGGTAAAGATATATAATTTAATGAAACTGAATTTTATTACGTTATGTTTATCGTTATGATATTGCACATACATAACACAATGCATCCCATATGATGACAGTATCAAAATTGACAATTTCGTTAATAATAAAGTAAAAACTGTTATCCATGCCCGTAACGGGGCTACGGTCGACGACGCGCTGCGTCTTGTAATGGTACATAGTTTATTTATTTATTTAGTAATAAAAGTATATACAGGAAAGAATCCCAAAAAATAATACTTCTTTTGCCATAGAAAATAAAACAAAATGAATAACGCAAACATAAATCCCAATAATAAAGAAAAAAAAGTGTTAGCAATTTACAGATCGAATGATAACTCTACATATTTGTATATATAGAATAAAGTAATAATAATTATAATTAGCATACTGCTTGTAACTAATAACTGCAATGATAAATTAAAATTAAAAAATATATAAATAATTATGTGTATTTTAATAATAACAATAATAAAACCTCGGAAAAAACCCGTAATAAGAAGAAAATGATAATAATAATATCTACGTAACATTAAGATGTTGATAGTAAATACAAGTAATACAAATAAACGAAATAAAATATAACGTGATATGCGAAATGTAAGTTTCAGGTGTGACACATTGCTTTAGCGAGCGTTACATTCGAGTTACAAAAGTTTACTGCGAAAATAAGATAAGTTTGACATTCTAAGAACAGCTGTCTAACATTTCAACTTTAAAAAATAAAATGTTACTGTTTCCAGTATTCTAAAAAATTTTGCATTTTGCGTGTCCTAATGATATTTTTAAAACTTTTCTACCTAAAGGTTTCTTCTTAAATGTATAATCGAAATTATTACTGATGTAAAATGATCAATTAAAATTGTAAAGTTAAAACTTGGATAACGAAGTTTACCCTTGCCTGGAAGGCAAATTAGAGTTTTTAAAGAGAATTAAATAAAGTAAAAAGAGGAGTAGCTTTCTCAGATGTTTCCAACAGAAGGAAACTCAAGCATATTCTAGCATATTTTCTGGGCATATATTTTGCGGGTCAAAATCAACCAAAATGCGACTATTAAAACGTTTCGGGTCAATGGATATTTTCATATCGGATACTGTCGCTATATCAACTTTGTAATCAAACCAAAATGTTAATCTTGTTATTTATATTTTCTCAAAGTGTTCGTTTCATGTTTATGTTTCATAATTTATTTTTGTATGTACATATACTTTATTTGCACTCAAGTGGGTCACTTGAAATTATCAAATGGGTCACTTGGTGACCCGCGGGCCATAGGTTGCCGACGCCGGACAGAGGGACAAACTACCTGTAATGCTGGTCAAAATTGAAAAAATACGTCTTCTCATAATTAACCTGAGACCCTTACACATTGAAAGAAGAATGTCTGGGCTTTATAACGGGATACGTTATTAGGGAGAAGAGTAAATTTCTGCATATTTTAGGAGGTTGCCAGTACAGTGATTAGTGTCTGGAGAGTGGGTGTACGTGTGATTACCATCTCGAACGGACGCGAACCCTAGTAGAGTTGCTAATCATGCGGCCACTTTTCAGCCGTTAAGGGTGCTCAGTGGTCAGTTTGTGTAGTGTTGACTGGTGAGTCGACTTTTCCTGGTTCCAGGAAGCAGCCCCTTTCCCTCCTACTAGCCTTTGTGCGACCCCGGTTATCCGGTTTCCGGTATCTCTTGTCCTGTTTGGCAATTGGCAGGACGGAGTGCCGTCCCTAGTGTTCAGTAACCCTCCTTCCTTCCAAGTCAGATGCCAGTGTCTCTCGAAGGGTAACTCCATTCGAGTTTTTTGCCTGGGGGCTCGGGTGGTTTACCACACGGCAACTGGCTGTCCTTTACCTTCCAACCCCATCCCGGGTGCTTGTCCACTACCTATAGGGGGGCTCCTTAATGGAATCTAGTTAAGTCTAGTCTAGTAAGTAGATCTGACAAGAGACGGGTTTTGTTTTGTATCATCAACAACATTTCCCAACAACCACCCTACTACTACACGTCGGCTGCAAAGCAATCACCATCATTACAACCAACTTCATCAACCACTATCAACTAACATCAAGCCGCCGGTTACCACCAACAACTTCAAATTATCTACCACTACAACACCAACTGCTACCATCAATCAACTGAAGTAATTACCACAACCATCTCAACTATCAACCAATCAATTAATCAACCAACGGTAATTATTTCAACGCCATTTTCATATTAACAACTACATTCCAACGTTATCGCCCATGTCAACATGTTCCACATGTTGTCATGGCTGATAACAACAAAGAAGAGCCATGAAAGTGAAATTATCGAAGAATACTAGTACGGAGCGATTGTGGTTATCATTACCAACATTATTATTAATGCTGCTAATAATAACCACAAAAGTCACTTGCCGTTGCCGGGCTAGTTATTATTAAATTTATTTAATAATAATTGGTCTGCCAACGGCTGGCTGAAGAGGCTCTCCTTTACAGAGCTTATAACAGCCTCACCCCGCTTCGCGGGGTGATTAAAATAACGTCGAGCAGTCAGTCAGGAGGTTGCACATTTTCCTCGTAGTGTTGAATGCAACTTGTCTAAAAAGCGACTGATTGAGTTAGTGACTATAAATCGATTGTGTGAACTTTTCTATATATTTTTTGGTCAAATACGCAATGGATCAATTAAATATAAGTAAGTACTTGATACTATAAACATTATTTTTTTATTTAATACGTATATTCGTTTTTAAAATTCCATCTATAAACAACGCTACTAATTTTTGTCGACCTTTGACGAAGCTTATATTTAGCTTGAGATACAAAATTAGTCGGACAAGCTCTAGATCCAATTTTCACGATATTTTTTAATTAAAACTCGCATATATAAAATGTATCCGCCGTACTTTGCCGTACCATTAGTTATTTACTTAATTTTACTTATATGAATTCTCAATACTTAATAACTGCAAAATCTTGCGTGCCACACTTTTTGAATATAATAATTGGGGCATTAAATGGCAACTTTGAATTTATTTCTTGTTCTTCGATGATTTAACATATTAATATCTATATTCTTAATGAAAATACAAAAAATTAGGTTTATGTGAATATCGATCGAGTAAATATATACCATCAAAGTGATCAATAATTTGTAAATTAAATAAATGCATATTAGTACTTAACAATGTATCTTTTTGTGTTTTCATTTTAAAATCAACCTTATTTTGAGATAAATATAAGAAAAATAATTTTGACCAACTTTTGGGTTATTTACTCCCACAGTGCGCCGCGCCTGTTCTAGTAGAAACATTTCTGATTGGAAGATATTTCATACATGGATGTTACATTACTTATACTGAAGCACTCTTTAATACAGCACTTTCTTTTACTTATTGTTGAAGCTAAATAAATAGTTAAATATTAGACAAGAAAACAGATTTAATTTTTGAAATTACATATAATCAAGATATATAAAACACTGGTAGGACAACTCCCCTATGCTTGCCATAATAAGTTTTTCACCCAAAATTAAAACGAGATCATTAGTTCAAAAGTCGCCGCTAGATGCCGCAACAGTGAAACGTGAGTGTCAAATCAAACCACATGTGTTAACCTTCAAAATTTATTAAGCTTTTTTAATAATAATAAAATTTATATTTTTATTATTGTCATTCGAGAATTTAATTGATGTTTCTTATGCAGCTTTGTTTCTGTTTATTATAATTAACAAGCCAGAATTAATAAAAGATAGCGCGTTCTCAAATATACAGGTAAGTATAAATAAACACTTATTATTTCTAAACTAATTTTTCATCATGTGATAAATTTTACCAGTAAATAGTTTGATGTTTAATTGTTCTATTAAAATTGCTCTTTTTAGGGATTCCACCTTTCTGTATGTGGCTAATGGTAATGGAGTGAGGGCCGTTATGTATTTCTCAATCACAATATAAGGTATTTAGAAAATCAGTTGTCAAAATATAATTTTTAAATTTAGCATAAAATGAAATCGCTTTAATCTAAACCTCTTATATTTTCAGGGACATTGCATGGAAGGTCTTGTATGGATTCTCATGAAAGTGACTGAGGTTCTTAAAATAACTTCAAAATTTGGTTACCAGAAATAATTTTGTTTCCAAAATATGAATATGTCTGTACTACAGGGTCAAACCAATCTTTACGTACATTACATTTATGTTTAGATTTTATTGTAATAGTGATCGATGTCGACTTCACTTTCCTTGCCAGACCACAATTGGTCTGGTATATCATTGATCTCGTTGTTGTCATCATCGATGGCCTTGTTATTTGTTATTTTATAAATGTTTGCAATTAAATTTTTAAAATATAAATATTTCATGGATAGTTTTGCTGTAATTGATCTGGTTTGTTACAGAGTTAGATGCACAATAATATAATTGTTATCAAGTCAAAAAACTATTGCTTTTCAGTACAAAAGTCTGTGTTCTGCTGTTGTATTTAATATTTTTGTCCCTTTCACATGTGGACCATGTTTATATTGCTATTTAGCTTCTTGTTGCTATAAAAATTTTGCTGAGATGTGTGCTTTATTGCTATTAATTACCAGTAACAGTTTTACTTAACCTGCTTAATACATATAATTAAAAACATGTTTAAGCATTAAGTATATATAATTCGACTTATACCTACTCTTTTTTAATACTTGAAATCTTTAGAGCGTCTAATAGGTTTGAATTTCGCATATAGATTTTTTTTATAGTGGCACGCAAGGTCTTTACTTGTTAATAAAACTCCTGTTGCATCAATCCATGCTTGCAGTTTATCTGCTTTCCGTAAAATATTACAAAATAATTGATGAATTTAATTACAATTCTCAAAAGAAATGTTTGCATAGGTCAATTTGTAGTCTTATCATTTAAGTTAAATGAAAATAAAAAAAGATGTTACCTTAGTTTGCTGTAAAAAATAAAATTTCAATTTAGTTTTATTACCAAAGATGTTTTAAATAAAGAAGAGTCACAATTTAGCATTTTAATAGTGCCAAAGAATCTTGTACCTCTATCATCATGAAAAAGTTTATTTAATTTGTATTACGAAAAATACGCCAAAAGTAAATATTCATTATTACAAGTTATGTTGCTTTAGAATGACAATCATGCTCGCACGTCGCGCCATCTATCAGAAATTTAGCTCGCGTTAAAATTGGTTGACGAAATGACGGCGAGTTGACATACCATATATGTTATATCATGGCCTACTAGATTAATATCCACTACGTTCCTAAATGGCCGTATCATTCGGAAAAAGTGAGGTTAGCAATGGTAAGAACGGTGGCGCCAGAGATTATAATTTTTGTCGCAAATTTGTCAGTTTTGAAGTCTATAATTTGTATTGTCATATTTTGGCTCTGACTTCAAAGGCAGAATGGGGAAGAGCTACATAATATGCAAAAATAAAAAATCTCCCTTCTTTGAAGTCCCCGTTGACCGAAGGATTCGATTTAAATGGTTAAACTGTTTGAAACATATTATTCCTGGTAAATCAAACATCATTTTTAAACATACATAAATTTATTAACACATTTTTAACTAGTGAGAAACTTCTCTGAACGTTCTGTTCTGTGCAAAAACCATTTTGAAGAAAGCTGTTTTGACCAATCTACCAAAATTTGCCGGTTAAAAAGAGGTTCCATCCCCACCCTAGCGTTATCTGTGACGACCCCATCTACCCCAGCTGTTCCTTCCGAGGTTCCTTCCTTTCCCTTATTTGTAAGAGAAAATCCACATACTGGTTTTGTCTGAGGAATTAAAAAGTAAAATTCACAACTTACAAAATAATGAAATACCACAGAGCAATATATACTCAGCATCTGTTGCCTTTTTATCTGGATACATAATTATGAAATTAAAAAAGATACTCCGTTGTGATAATTGTGTATAACCATTGTTGTCGACAACTGTGCCAGGACCTCTTTTAAGATTAATCACTCTTCAAGATCATGGAGTCTTGACCTATCCCAACGAACTATTTGTAGGGCTTATTAAACAAATCGCTGACATCGTACAGCAAGTGTTACCTGCTTTGAGTTTCGAAAAAACATGTGGGCAGTTTATTGATTTAATCCAGCAATTTTTAATGAAAAATGTATTATTTACTTGTTTATTGCACAAGATAGAGTTATGCAGATTAATTATTATTCTTACTGCAAAACCTGCACTCAACATCTGCCTAGAAAAAACAAATTCGCTAAAACGGAAATTTTTAGAACACAAACCCATCAGCAGGAAAGTGTTAAAAATATAAATTATCAAAATTTTACTTAGGTACCTACTTACTGCTCTCCTTTTCCGTTGTTACCTAGCTTTATGGTTTGCTCATGTACTTTTTATTATTAAAACTTAACCTAAACACCAATTTTATAATATTATTTTATTTATTATGCCGTTGCATGTCATTGTTTGTCAATTTGATTTATCTATAGTTCAAAAAACTAACCAACGATGTCACTACCGTTATTACCGCGAATTTCCGAATGACACGGCCATTTAGGAACGTAGTGGATATTAATCTAGTAGGCCATGGTTATATATATCTTGCATATAATAATTAAATTTCGCTCACAGTGCTCTACTATACCGACAGACTACAGAAATTAGTCGTCAGATGCCGCTGGCTAACGTGAAACTTAGTTCGCAAGTAAAAGTGAACGGGCTAGCCATATAAAACCTTCTTTAAGTTTTATTAATCGTAATCAGCCATAGTTACCATTATTTGCAACAATGATACTATGGAAACCGAGCTCTTCGGGTAAATAGATCTGAAATACCGAACGCGGCTCTGAAAGTCGACTCAAAAGATCAACCGCGGCGAATCGCTACCCAGAACCAATTACGAAGACAAGCGTCTAATGGGTATTTGTATTCTTTACTCCAGGAAAATTCAAGATGCATCATAAAAAACTTCATGATAGTTGTGTTATTATAATAACTAGTAAAAACAATCTCTTATATGCTACGTATGTGAATATCAATTTAGTTGTTGCAGGTTGAAATAATCTTCCAACTATTAACACAATGGACAAGGAGGAGGTAACCATCACCAACACTAAAATGGGTATACAGTCACAAGTAATGGAAGGCACTCGGCACAAGTCCACTGAATATGACGTACCATCATCACTTGACTGTAATGTATGTGGTTATAAATGTTCAAAAAAGAGCCAGCTTAAACGGCACTTGATGACTCATAGTGGTGAAAAACCCTTTGAATGTAACATATGTACTCATAAATGTTCAACAAATCTTAAACGACACATGCTGATTCATACCGGTGAAAAGTCATTTGAATGTAATGAATGTGGAAATAAATTTGCTCTAAAGACCACTCTTAAACGACACATGCTCAACCATACTGGTGAAAAACCATTTGAATGTAATATATGTGATTATAAATGTAACAATAGAAGTAGTTTTAAACAACATGTATTTTGTCATAGTGGTGAAAAACCATTTAAATGTCATGTATGCTATTATAAATGTTCAAGAAAGAGCCATCTTAAACAACACATGTTCACTCATAGTGATGATCAATCATTTGCATGTATTATATGTAGTTACAAATGTTCAGTAAAGAGAAATCTTAATAGACACATGCTCACTCATAGTGGTGTAAAACCATTTGAATGTAATATATGTGATTTTAAATGTAATATTCAAAGCAACCTCAAACGACACATGTCCAGACATAATGGTAAACTGCCATTTAAATGTAATATATGTGGGTATAAATGTTCACAAAGGAGCGATCTTAAACAACACATACTTACGCATAGTGGTGAAAAGTCATTTGAATGTAACACATGTAGTTATAAATGTTCCCGAAAAAGCAATCTTAATCAACATATGTCAAGTCATAGTGGAAAAAAACGATTTGAATGTAATTTATGTGGTTACAAATATAAGCATAAGAGCAGCCTTACACAACATATGTATAGCCATAGTCGTGAAAAGGCCATTTGAATACGTGATTGTAAGTTGTTTTGAAATAGCCGATAAGTTAATAAGTGTAATTGATAATCAATACTTGATTACCGCTAGAAAAGTCACTACATTGAAATGAACTGGATGATCGCTTTCAGATTGGTAGCAACTGAAACGAGAAAACGGATGTTTTGTCAGTCTTGGTAAAAATAAATTATCATGCATATCCTGCAGCCATTCTTGTTGGTGTTACTTTTATTTATTAATGTTTACATGTACAAGTTAACTATTCATAATTTTTGAATATTAGTGTTAATTATTTTAATTTTTTGTAATATTTTCAAGACATAATTATAATATTATATAACAAATATTAATACAAGAACTTGTAATTTGAAATATAAATACCTACATGAAAGAATTTAATTTACTGAATTATTATTGAAAAATTTCAAGGAAGGAAATTAGTTTTAAAACCAGGAAAGTGCAAAACATCAACTACAAGGAGATAAAACAGGTCGGATGAGAAAAATATATTTATCCTTGCTCTTTCAGGAAACATACCAAATTTGCAAACAACCATATAGGCAACCAATCAGACACAACTACATCATCAAAACAAACATGTCATATCAAGAACTAATAACACTCAAACAAGATCTAAAAAAGGACATCAAAATTCAAAATGATCAATTAAAAGTAGATATGAGTAAAATTAAAATAGAGTTAAAAGATAATATAAGCACAAACAACAAAAATATTGGAAGATTTAATACAAAACACACAAATAGAACAAGTAAAAATAAACGAAAAAATCGCTGAACAGAAGAAAAGATTCAATAACATCGAACGTGAACAACGTAAGAAGAACCTAATAATACATGGACTAAAGACAAACTCAACAAACTACTTCGATCTAGAGAAATTAACTATGTTTTCTAAATGAAAACCTAAAAATAGAATATAATGAAAAAGACTTAGAATCAATCAGGAAAATAATACCAAAAAACACAGACAGCCCTATCGTAATAAGTGTGATAAATATGAGACGACTCAAATATTTAATTCTAAAAAATAGAAAACTATTAAAAGGATCGGAACTATCTGTCGGGGAAGATTACCCAAATAATATCCTCCAAGAAAGGAAAGATATATTACCAACAATGATCTACTTAAGAGAAAAGGGAAAACATGCAATTTTAAAATACAACTCCTTAATTGTAGACGGAAAGAAAATAGAAGTAAAAGAACTACAACATATTAAAGAAGAACAAGAAGAATCAAAAAAACGAAACCGATCTGAAGAAGACAAAATGACTACAGAAGAAGTAAATAAAAATAAAATAGCAACAGTACAAACATTCCTAGCACCTCATCTTTCAGGGACTCTCAGGAACATCTCAGGAGATGAAATCCGGCCTGGGAACTCAAACTCATATCAACACAAAGAAGATAGACCTATTATATAGCAACCACAGCAAACAAAAGGAAAAAATACGAACATGACACAAGCTATGGCCACAGACAAAAACCAACAAATAAACCGACATCCCCCAGAACTCTGGTCAAGAGGGGTGATGAAGACCTACCCTCTAGAAAACAAAACAAAAATATTAAACATATGCACACTAAATGTAAGAACACTACTAAAGGAAGAAAATATCCAAGAACTAGAAACTCCATTAAGGAAAATAAAATGGGATGTACTTGGATTAGCTGAAACAAGACGAGATGGCGAATCAAAATAATGCAAAGAAAAGATGAAACCATATTATATTGGATGGGTCAAAACAAAAGTCAAGCAGGAGTGGGCTGCTATGTCAACAAACACTTAACAAGCTGCATCGAAGAATTCCAAGGCATCTCAGAAAGAATCGCAGTTTTCAAAATTAAAGATACAAGACAAATTTGCAAATAGTTATCATCCAAATTTATGCGCCAATATCAAATAGTTCCGAAGGAGAAATAGATCAATTTTATGAATTACTAAATAAACAACGCATGAACACATACACAAAAACAACTACGCAGTGATTATGGGAGGCTTTAACTGCAAAATAGGCCAACGCACAGCAGGAGATAAACAAATATGTGGCCCCGTTGGTTATGGAATGAGAAACAAAAGAGGAATAGAATTTGCAATTAGCAATCAATTAATAATAACAAACACCTTATTTAAGAAAAGACCAGGAACACAATGGACATGGCTATCACCAAATGGGCAATACAAAAACCAAATCGATTACATTCTGACAAACAGTAATTATATTACAAAAAACATAGAAGTACTGAACATGTTTGAATACAGCTACGACCACAGACAGTACGAGCGACCTTAAAGATACAAAAAAATCACGGACGAATTTAATTACATATGGACAATACAAGAAGAACAAACTACTGGAACACGAAAGACTTCAAACAAGGTCTACAACAAATAAATATAAATCAAGAAAAATCAATAATCCAAGACGATAATATAGAGAAAACACTACAAAAAGCAAATATACACTCTCAACAAAATGCAAAAACCAACTCAAATAAGAAATTAGAACAGTTCTCAGAAAATACAAAGAAACTTATCAAACAAAGAGAAATACTAAAACCAAAAAGATTAACAGATGAAAAAAGTAAAATAGAATATGCAGAACTAGACAAACTAACGAAAAGGGAAATTAGAAAAGATCTACGTGAAACACAGAAGACGAAAATAAACCATATACTGAACAATTCAGGGTCTACCAGAGAAGTTCACAAACAACTACAGAAAGGTAAAAAATGGATACATAAATTAGAAGACCCCAACCAAAACAACAAACTGGTACAAAATAGATACGAAATCATGCAAGTAGCAACAAAGTTTTACAATCAACTATACGATACAAAACAAAACAGAAACACTGATGAGTTCATTCTTACAGAAGACAAACATGAAATCAAACCAATTCAAAGAATAGAAATAAGGAAAACCATAACAAACGCAAAACGTGGAAAAGCACCAGGAAATGATGGGATCGCTTACGAAATGCTTAAAGAGGATCAAGAAGAAATCCTAGACAAACTACATATACTTTTTAATAAAATGGTACAAGAATAGATTATACCCGAACAATGGACTAAATCAACAATTATTTTAATACACAAAAAAGGAGGAAAAGAAAAAAAATCACAAATTATCGCCCAATAAGTTTGATCCCAAATATATATAAAATCTTCACAAACATTATCCAAACCCGCATATACAAACAACTAGAACCAAACTATACAGCAGACCAGGCTGGATTTCGAAAAGGTTTCTCGACAATTGACCATCTCCAAACAATCAATCAACTCATCGCAAAGCATAACTACAACATAGACTTATATATCGCCCTAGTCGATATTGAGAAGGCTTTTGTCTCTAGAACATACAAGTATCTTAGAAGCTTTAATTCATTTCAAAATAGAGAAGAACTACTTAAAACTAATTTTGCAATTACTTAGAAACAATTCTGCGCATCTACAACTAGAAAACAAAGGTCCAAACTTCAAAATCAAACGAGGGGTCCGAGGCGACCCACTATCCCCAGATTTATTTAACATCACATTAGAACACCTATTCACAAAACTAAATTAGGAAAATAGAAAAGGCATACTGATAAACGAAAAACATCTATCAAACCTAAGGTTCGCAGATGATGTGACGATCTTTGCAAAAAATACCAATGAACTAGACAAAATGCTCAATGAACTAAATGAAGTATGCAAAATTGTGGGACTAAAAAATAACTTTAACAAAACCAACATTATTACAAATGGAAAAGAATCAAAAATACCAGTAGAAGAACAAGAAATAATATATGTAAAAGAAGCTATCTATTTAGGACAAGTAATAACACTTGAAGACAAAAGAGAAAAAGAACTACAAAGAGGGCTGGGTAAATTATTGGTCTCTAAAAGAGATTTTAAAAAATGAAACACCCATTTACCTCAAGAGCAGGGTCTTCAACAGCTGTGTATTATCAACAATGACCTGCGGAAGAGAAACCTGGTCCTTCACTAAAAAAGAATTGAAAAAGTTAGAAACTACACAACATAAAATGATCCGAAACATCCTAAAATAAAACTTAGTGATAAAGTGGGAATAGTGGATATAAGACATCAATTTAAAACAACAGACATAGTGCGCGAGTGTAAAAAACAAAAATGGAGATGGGCAGGCCACATCTCCAGAATGACCGATAGATGGACAACAAGCGTAACAAAATGGTTACCGCACATGAAACGAAGACCAAGAGGCAGAACCACAACTCGCTGGAGTGATGAAATAAGGGAAACAGCAGGCGAAAACTGGATGAAACATGCCAAAGACCGACAAAATTGGAAAACCTCAGAGGAGACCTTTGCCCAATAATGGGATCCTATAGGCTATGATGATTATTGAAAATAAAAATATGTTACAATATCACATACTTACCTACCAGCAGTGGCGTGTTCAGGGAATTTCGATAGGCGGGTTTTAGGTGTAGAAAAAGAGGTACCTCTATATTTCGTAAATTTTATTAGAAACTACAAACAAACTTAAAAGTATATAACGTTTAAACCTAAGCAATTAAGCAAGAAACACGTAAACGGCATGTTAAAGTAATGTAGTGAGTTATTATAACAAAGAAAATACTAAATTAAAATTTTGTTTATTATTAAATGTCTTGGTTTTACCTTTTTTAAATCATCAGCAATTTTGTCTGTATTAATGTAATATTGCTAGTGCAGCTAACTTTTCCTCGCCAATAGTGTATCGAAAACGGTTTTTAATGATCGATAGCTTACAGAAGCTACGTTCAGTAGTTGCTGAAGATATTGGTAAAGTAATAAAGTTTTTATACAGTAGTATGAAATTAGGATATACGATTCTAAATGACTGGTACAAAAAGAAAACACTCCTGTGACTGTAATGAATTTATTTCATAAATACAAATATTTCATGAAAGGTTAACTTTCTAAGTTCTCATGGATGGATATTCACAGATGCTCGATGTAGGCGGCAGATATCTACACAATGGTTCATTTCTTGCCACACTAGTGCCAGCATTGCCTGATCAATTGAGTCAACCGGGTCACCTATCCGTTACCTTATTTGCTGTTACTTAAGTTCTGTGGAAATCGGGGGTACGAACACCTTGTTTTTCCCACAAGAAAAACATCACAAAGCATTAGGTCGGCAGATCAACATCAATAGCACATCTAGTGCAACATCAGCACTAGGTTATCCCAATGTCTTGCTGCAAAATGAAGTCGGGTCGGGTACCTCTTGTTCCAACTGGGGCAACAACGAACATGCCACCAGAGGCGTATTAAGCAAAACAGGCACCTAAAGCCCACAACATTTTGCGCTCGTTTTGGTTATTAGTTCAGTAACAAAGCATTTTAATTTTAGATTAAGTATGAAAAAATTGATTTTTAGTGAAGACCTTTATTTCATCATTTTAGACATATTCTGAATAAAAGTCTTGATGATTTCACCTAGTGCTACCTCTGTTACACCCCTTGAAAGAGGTGGATTATTATTATTATTGGTTTTTGGCGGAAACTATTCTCTATTTGTAACACTTAAATTTCGTTACTGGCCCTCTGTGGTCGAGTGGTAGAGATCCTACCTCTCGTTCAGAGGGACAGGGGTTCAAACCTCGGTTGCGACTGAATTTTAAAAATTTAGTACTATCGTGTTTGAGCTGCTTAGCTTAAGGTATGAAAGTTGTATAAGTGATAAAGTATGGGGGAGCGTAATGTACTTGCTACAATAGCTCCATTACCTCCGTTGCACTCCCATAAGAGATTGTGTGGGACCCCGACACTGCGAAATGCGGTATAAGGGGAATGGATTATGTATGTATGTATGTAAATTTCGTTACTCTAAATTACTGAATCAAAACATAACATGCTGAACATACGCCGCACGATGTACGTCACTGTAACCTCTAAAAAATTCAAATACTGCAATGCTCATAAAAACGATACTTACTGTAACGTTCCGACTTTTAAGATCTCTTAATATCAAATTATAACTCAGGCGTAGGTCTGATTTCCATGACTTACGAATTGTAAAGAAAAATAAGGTTTTATAGACATAATAAAAGGATATGGTCGCCAGTTATTCGAAGTCACCTCAATTCTCGTCTAAACCCTCGGATAACAATGGATTTAGATTGTATTGATTAAGATTAATAAGAAAAAACTAATCATCATTAGTTTAGTTGACGTTAGTGATGGGCGACGGGAAAATTCCCGGCGAGGAATATTTCCCGCCGGGAATTTATTTTGGGAATTTATAAAAATCACAGATAAATTCCCGAAAAATGGAAATTTATTTTTATTACTTCTGTAAGTGAAACACAAGTAAACGCACGTCAAAGCGTACACTGCCTAATACAATTTTGCAAGCTAAAACCTGTTAACAGACATGGTAGCTCAGTGGGTATAACTCAATCTTGAAGTCCTGGGTTCGAAACCCAGGAGTGATACACTAGAATTTTCAAATATCTAAGACTTCTATGTCGACTCAACCTGAAAATGAGTACCTGGGAAATCATTTTCTGGGGTAATAATAGGCGGTCGGTACGTAAAGCTAGCCATTTTACCACCGAAGTGCCGAGTACCGAACGGCTCTAATCCCAATGGGTCTTCATGGCCTGTAAAAGGGGACTATTATTATAAGACCTGTTACCAACACGTGGACGGTTCTAGCGTTAATTTAACATGTTTAATGTAAATTTATAAAGATAAATTTACATTGATGTATATTGTAGTGAATTAAACTTTTTTTCGAACAATTTCTCAATGTTGGACCTTTTTTAAATCAAAATATAAATTTCCGATAAAGTGGGAAGTTCGGGAATATTCCCAGATATATTTCTAGGAATATTCCCCAAAAAATAAATTCCGGGAATTTACCCATCACTAGTTGACGTTAAAGCATGATAGAAAATTGAATAACTTTAATTAATGCTAGGTCCATTGTTATCATAGTAGCATTTAATTTAAATTTTCATTTATTTGCAAATAGAATATTCATTTGTCTCCCATGACAATCGAAATAGTTTTGGTAGTGATACCCTAATAAGAATTCCTATTAAAGGAAAATGTAGACATAAATTTACAAGAAACAATCATTAAAGAAAATAGTACAGATAATTTTCACATATAACTTACTCTAATCAAACAAGTTATCCTTTGGTCCTTGATACATTGGTAGAATTTTACAGTTCTGTAAAACTTCACAAACATCACTTGCACAATAATGCCCTTGTTTTACTTAACACTAGGAATCCTTACCATCCTGCACTAGTGTGTTCACTTCAAACAAAACAAAATTGTAGATCATCATTTATTCACAATAATCTTCAGTTGAACAATCAATTTAACTTTAAAAGATGTAACTTTCTAAGTCTCTACAATGAAATACTAAATATAAATTGGGATTCAGTTCTACACACCAGTAATGTTAATAACGCTACTGGAATTTTGTATGAAAAGGCAAATAAAGTTCTAAATAAAGTTGTACCACGATACCACTGTAAGACGTCTAAATATCCTGCGTGGTTTAATAAAAGTGTCATTGACTGATTAAAACTGAAAAATTATTATAGGAAAAATAAACTAGTATATAATTATAAAGAAGAAAGAAAAAACTAAAAGTCTTAACAAAAAAGCGTATGAGGATTACATTACAGGTGTGGAAGAAAATATAACTACCGACATAAATGGATTTTGGAGTTTTATCAAGTCCAAAAAGAAATCAGCAAGTTACACCTACAATAATGAAATTATTCAACAAGCTGAGATTGCAAATACATTGCTAAATATTTTCAATCTATATATGCTGACATGCTGAACAACCTGCCAGCTATAATATTGATGAACACTATAATTTCCTTAACTAATGATTGTTTCAAAATAGATGAAATTCCTCATGATGACTATGTCAATGCCTTTAATAAATTAAAACCTAAACGTGCAACTGGTCCAGACAAAATACCACCGTATGTTATGGAAGCATGTGTTCCCTTATTAGTAATCCCTTTGTTACATATTTATAGGTTAGCCATAACATGTAATTTTTCCTGACATATGGAAAGAAATGTATGTGCATCTATTTTATCGGCTCTAGCTAAAGTATTTGAGCAAATCTTATTTACAAAATTATTTAACTATATAGGCAAGTACATAACTGTTAATCAACATGGTTTTATGCCTAGCAAATCAACTGCTACAAATCTGTTAGTGTTCACTAATGAAATATATAATGCTTTTGGGGAAGGTACACAAGTAGATGCAATTTACACAGATTTTGCAAAGGTATTCGACAGTGTTGATCATGATATACTACTGGGCAAACTGTTAAACTAAGGTGTTCTTAACCCCACTCTACTGTTATTATCATCTTATCTAAAAAATCCATCTTTTTATGTAAAGAGTAACAATAGCGTATCAAAACGATTTAACTCCAACTCAGGTGTCCCACAAGGTTCCAACCTCGGGCCCCTGGTTTTTAAAATATTTATTAATGATATTGCACATGTGATTAAAAATGTAAAGTATTTATTATTTGCTGATGACATAAAGATCTACACTGCAGGAATACACCTGATGATGCTATCGCATTGCAAAATGATGTAAATGATATGTATGAGTGGAGTTTAATGAACAAATTATATTTTAATACAAGTAAATGCTCTACAATCACGTTTACAAATAGCATAAATCCAATCAAAAGTGACTATTTCATGAACAATGTAAAGTTAAAAAAATTAAGTACAATTGATGACCTTGGTGATACCTTAGACACTAAACTAACTTTTAATGATCATATACACAAAATTACCACCGCTGCTAGAATGACATTGGGTTGTCATACGAAATTCATTTAATTTTAAGCTGTATTATTTCTGGTGCCTTCTGCTGTTCAAACACTTCATTCGCCGCTAACTACTATGCTCAAATTAATCAATAACATTCTATCTCTATTAAATTTTGATATTTTTTTAATAAAATTTAATAATTATAAAAAACTTATATATGAATACTTTCAAAATCATTAACATCCACAAATATTCTGGTAATATTATATAAGTACAAAGTAATCTAAAATTATAGTAATTAACAAACCATATGTTCAAATTCAATGTAAATTACATACATTTTATATTATATAAAATTTAAATTTATTGTATACCACTTCATACGATTCTTCATTTGAATTCTTCATTTTTTGTGATACTTCAATTTAGATAATTAACATGAAATATAATATAAATACAAAGATTAGTTAAAGTTTCACAAGTTTTATTAATATCTTAACCTGACAATATTGTTTCGACACTTTGTGTCATTATCAAAGGTAGATAACTCTTATCTACCTTTGATAATGACACAAAGTGTCGAAACAATATTGTCAGGTTAAGATATTAATAAAACTTGTGAAACTTTAACTAATCTTTGTATTTATATTATATTTCATGATTATGGAGTTCCACAAAGTAAGGCTGGAGACATTAAACGCTAGATAATTAACCTTTAAGTTTATTATATTTCATATTATAATTAAATTCCATCTAATTAGGCATTTTGCCTGTTTGGAATAAATAAAAAATAAATAATGAGACCAACAGAACGACATTGAACATACATAAACTGTAATAAAACTATTTTTAAGGAAAGCATATAAACAAACATACAATGTATTAAAATTACCTGGAATAATGTTATATTATATATTAATGTTAATATTTTTGCAACTTTGTTGACAACATTAATTAGTTGGTATGTTTTTTATTGTGTGTTAACTATTAATATCAATATTGTATTAATGAATTTTAATGTATTTGTAATATTTTCCAGTTTAAGCTTGAGGAAGGAGAACATAGTCTCCGAAACATGTCGCTAACAACAATAAATTAATGTTTTAAATTTTTATTTGGCCCGTTTCTCGATATTCCTTCTATCATCATACAATTTTGGATGATACCATCAATATTAAAGTTATACTGTTGATTTAAAAAAATAAATATAAAGTTGCGTATGTTTTTGTGTTCTTTATTTTCAAGGCTAGTATACAATAAAATTTTGTACGCAACTTGATTTTAACACGCCTCGTTGGATTTTATCTCACTCGCTCGCTCGTGTGATAATTATCCAACTCGGCTGTAAAGGCCAATTTACTATGCACGTTGCGTAAATAATTATTACAATATACATGTATAAATATGCATATATGTAAAAAAATTTAAAAAAACTTTCGAATCTGAGATTCGATTTGATGAACGAATAGTTTGGTGTGCAACTTCCCCATTGCGCTATGGAGACGCATGGCTGAAGTGATTACAGATACTATCTATTTTCTTACTGTCTACTTTACATTCATTTTTTTTTTAAACTTAATTTCAAATAATTTTGTTGGTTTAATAGATATCGCTTTCTTTTATTTTATATTATTGTTTTCGTATATAATTTCTATATTATTTGTATTCTTTATAATATCGTAAAGTTATGTGTTTCGTCTAATTTTGTAAGATGTGTCGCATATAGCTAAAATTCGACCAAATCATTTTTAAAGTCCCAGACTGTACAACTACCGCAATGGAACGTGGGTCTTCTTTTATCTGTCGCATTTAATACCTGCACCTCAGCTTGCACATACACCCACTAGCGCATGCTGAACTTATCATTCGGCTGCTCTGGATAGTAGTATATAGCATAATTATCAGAAAATACAGCAGAAACATTCCTCATTATTTATCAATAGGCAGCTTCATTTGAAGAAAATAAAAATAGTATATTGTGTTACAAGTGCAGAAAAGTGCCAATTTCTCACGAGTGTGAAGATTTTGCGGCATGAGACGTAGTCGAATGCCGCAATCACACGAGTGAGAAATTGGTGTTTTTGCACGCGTTACACACTATACTTTATCTACGACAACAAAAAAAGTAATAAACCACCAACAGCTAAGAAAGTTTTTTAACCTAGAAATTATACTCGCATTCATATTTTTTACGTGAAATATTTGGCAATAAATTAAGAGATGTAATGTGAGCCGCTTCCACGATGTTTGGAGGTGTACGAGTGTACACCCCAATTTTCCTTCATCGGATTCACTCATGATACATCTAGAATTTTAAAACCGATAAAAGTAAAATTAAATTTATAAAGACAATAGTAATATTACGTTTACAATTTGTATAATTTCAGTCAATCTACTATTTAGTACTTACAGCTAAATAATTATGTACTTGTTTTCAAAAAATAATTTATATGTACAAAAATTACAATTCAATTGTCAAGGTTATTAACCTCTGCGCAAAATGTCAAATATTCTCGCATTATGTAGCAAATTATAAATGTTCTCAATGTTTTTATTGTAATTTAGCAATAATAATAAATAAAATTACATTAAAAATTATATAATGTAAAATAGTAATTAATTTTACGTTTTAATTGAATAACAATCATTGTAACTTTATATAATGAGAAAAAAGCATCATTGAAAGGCGTCTCGGTGGCTCAATGGTTACGCTGTAGTTACTAACCGAGCGTTCCGGGTTCAATTCCCCGGGTCTGACCTTCGTTTTTTTTCTAGATGGATTTCCATTCGAAATATAATTTAATGTAAAATATTAATTAAACAAAATAAATTAACCTTTATCTAAAATTTATAACGTTTTTTTTTTTTTTTTTTTTAATTAGATTAGCGGCATCAATTGCTAAGATTATTAGCCGCTTTACTTGGGTTATTAGAATAGTCTCTGAATAATATTACCGACACCAATTAAATGCTACATTACTACATTTGTCTAGATCTTCGTCGAAAAATGATGTATTTTATTTTCTTTATCTATATTGCAGTATCTACTCTGAATGTTTCTAGTGTGCTATAACTATGCTGGGATTGACAACAATACTCAATACTCGTATATTAGGTGGCATACATATAAAAAAACACAAACATATTAAAATATAAACGGCAATAAGTTTGCATGATAAAATAATTGTATATATTTAAAAAAGTGCTTGTAGAGATAAAATAAATATATGAAATAAATAAATATACGTACAGAATAAATAAACAGACTTTGAATAAAAAACCTTATGAGCTATATCACAGTGAAGATATTATAATATTAATCAAAATATTATAAAAAGCAATTGGAAGACAAAAAAAATAATGTCTATCGTAAACGTATCAATCTAGAGCTTAGAGAGAAGTTCGATAGAGCGCAGATAGGCAAACAGTTTTTTAATAGAAGGGGTGGTGTTTTCTAGCACCTCTGCTAATGTACCAGCTATGTTAAGACGCCGTCTTTGTTCTGCGTACTGCGCACAGCCCGTCAGTAAATGCTGTACCGTAAGCGACATCTGGCAATATTCGCAAACGGGTGCTGGTTCTCCTCGTAACAAATAGGAGGAAGTCAGTCGCGTGTGCCCAATTCGCAGTCTGGTAAGAGTTACCTGTTCCCTGCGCGTGAGTTTAACAGGGCACGTCCATTTGGAAACTGTAGGTTTAACCGCTCTCAACTTAGAAACAGTAGAATGCCAGTTCTGCTGCCATTCCGCTATAAGGCATTGTTTTGCTTTGGCCTTTAGATCCGATACTGTGACACGGAACATGCTCGGGAGGTCTTCAGAGTAGGCCGCTTCTTTGGCTAATAGATCGGCTCGTTCGTTTCCCTGAATGCCAACGTGACCGGGTACCCAAACCCAAAGGATTTGCTTCCCTGCCATGTGCAATCTATGGCGAAGTTCTATAAGCTTACCTACTATAGGTTCATTGGAAAAATTGTTGCAAATGGATGATAGAGCTGCTGAAGAATCCGAACAAATAATAAAGAAAGTATTAGATGAGCGTAAACAAAAGGATAATGCGTGAAAGATGGCACAAAGCTCAGCCGTAAAGACGCTAGATTCAAGTGAAAGGGACCACGATCCGCTAAACTCCGACGAGTATACTGCACACCCAACACCGACTTGGAACCGTCCGTGTATATAACCAGGTAGTCCGGATACTCCGCGATCAGTTCGCGTTGATGGTTTCGGTACTCTCCTGGCAGAGTACGATCTTTTGGTATGTTAACGAGATCTAAACGATGTTCTGGCGGTGGGACTAACCACGGCGCTACAGAGTAGCTTTCGATTGAGTATAAACCAGTCATGTCAATCGATACATGCAGGCGTTCTAATAACGACCTTGCTCTTACCAACGCTGGTGTGGTGGCGCTCGGACGACGAGCAAAATAATTATGTTGAGCTGGATCGTAAAATAAATTAAAATTAGGATTTGAAGGGCAGGCTGCGACTTTGATGGCGTAATTAGCTAGCAACATGTCTCGTCGGCTTTGCAGCGGAGGGACTCCTGCTTCGCAGAGCAAACTTGAAATTGGGCTTGTTCTAAACGCGCCAATTGCCCATCTTATTCCTGCGTGGTGAATTACATCTATCTGTCGAAGAACGGTCGGTCTCGCCGACCCGTATACTACTGCACCGTAGTCGATCTTGCAGGCAACGACCGCCTTGTACACTTGCAACATCACTTCCCTATCGCCTCCCCATCGCGTGTTTGATAAACACTTCAGGATATTTAAGGTTTTCCTGCAGTGTCCTGCCGTTTCTCTGATGTGCTTTTTCCAATTTAAGCGGCGATCAAGGTGTAGACCGAGAAAACGGACGTCGTCGACAAAGTCAACTGTTTTGCCCTTTAATCTGATAAGAGGATCGGTAGTACAGGAGTATTTCCGACAGAAGTGTACTCCTTTACACTTTGAAGGGGTGAATGTGAAACCCCGTTGCTCTGCTCTCCGCACCAAAGTATCTAGTATATCTTTTATACAGAAAACCAACACAAACAGACATAACAATACCAAATGAATCTTGTCACCATAATACACATAAAATAGCAGCCTACAGATCATTAGTACACAGAGCTTTAACTATTCCACTAACAAAATCAGATTTTAGCAAAGAGATATCAACCATTAAACAACTAGCACATGCAAATCATTATAATCCGAACATGATTGACACTTTAATTAAACAAAAAGATTATAGGTTAGCTATCAAAAGAATATATCCCATTGACAATCAAACAGAAGACACAAATTACATATCTATACCATATTTTGGCAAAATATCAGAAAAAATTGCACATATACTAAGAAAAACCAACAATTATAAAATAACATTTAAAACCAACACTAACACTTTTTCATTTTTATTTAATGCTAAAGACAGAACACATGATATCATGAAATCGGGCATTTACCGTTTAAATTGTTCTTTTTGTAGTTCGGTATATATTGGACAAACACTTCGAAATTTTGACATAAGATATAAAGAACACGTACGTCATTACAAAAATAAACATCCTGAAAAATCGAATTACGCCAAACACCTTTTAGAACAAAATCACACAATGACTCCTCAAAATAATATTAAATTCCTACATTTTTGTAATAACAAACGCAAATTAGACGTTTTAGAAGCCTTTGAGATATACAAACACAAACTCAGGGTACCTTTAATGAATGAACAACTTGAGCTCAGTAATTCTCCGTTACTGGAAGTATTAGACGTTTAATTATGATTTTTATTATTAATTTTTATTATTATTATTTTATCTAGTTACCTATTTTGTATCTACCTTAGCGACGTGTTTGTTTATAATTATATTACCTTTGATAATGACAGCATAGCTGTCGAAACAATATTGTCAGGTATATTTTAATAAAACTGTGAAACTTTTAATAATCTTTATTTATTTCATAGAAGTAGATTGATTAAGTATTATTTAAATCTATTTTGGAAAATGAATTTTAAGATTGAAACTTGAAAACCAACTCTAATAGTAAAATAGTACCTACTAAGGAGAATAGAGGATTAGATTACATTGTATAAAATCAACCAATTTTGCTGCAACAACATTAAATTTTAAATGTCAAACATTTCTTTTCAGGTGTAGGACATTTAATAAAGAATAATTAAAGATGACCTTGTTACGTAAATGGTACAAAATAAACAAACAAAAATACCTGAAAATACTTCTCTTCAATGTGAACTTTACCAATAGTCTTTGATAAATTAATTTAATTCGTACATTTCCTTTTTGTAATGGATACACTTGGAACGAATCTTATGAGGTTCACACATCTTTAATAATATTGTTAAAAATGCTTTTAAAAACTCTCTGTACTAGAATCTGCTCGCAGTGTAAAAAAGTACAATTTTAAGAAAGATGTCCATCGAGCTAAAAATAGTTTTGATATTTTACTGGTCTGTTAAATTTTACGGATTGTTAATTGACGTGCTTTTTAAAATACGAGGGCGACACTGAAAATTCTTAGAAAATCAAACAAGGACTAGTTTTAAAAAATTTAAATGATTTTATTTTTTCTTTCAAAATATTCCTCTTTAACATCAAGACATTTTTGCATTCGATGAAACCAGTCCTTAAAGCAATGATGGCACTCATCCTGAGAGACTTCAGAAACCAGGTTTTTGTAATGTTCCACTGCTTCATCTGATGACGAAAAAGTGATTCCACGCATTTGATCTTTAATTTTAGGACACAAAAAGAAATGGCAAGGTGCTAGGTCAGGGCTGTACGGTGGAGGGTCCATGGTGCTGACTTTTAGGGCAGCCATATACTCAGTTGTTACTTTTGCTTTATGCGACGATGTGTTGTCATGATGTAAGATTATTTTTCCTTTGGGGCGTTTTTCACGAACTTTTTCAAAGATTTGTGGTAAACCGACATTTAAAGTGCTTTTAAGTAAGGAGAAAATGAGAGTTCTATGACCACCCCCCACTCCTGATCGTGACCTTGAACTTATCTCTCTCTAACACATGGTGACCTTTAATCTATCTCTGTCACCTAAACGTGGCAACACCGCATTCTCAAGGTCAGCAAATGGTGACCTTGAATCTATCTCTGTCACCTAAACGTGGCAACACCGCATTCTCAAGGCCAACAATATGACAACACCGCATTCTCAAGGTCATTCACCGCATTTTCAAGTTCATTAATATGACAACAATGTTTTGACTTTGAACTCAAGGCCACTCTTCAAGACCATCAATATGAACAATATGACAACAACGCAATCTCAAGGTCATGCAGGGTGAGTATTAAGAGATATTTGCCCCTGACCTGATTTATAGCGTTTAATTCAACCCTCTTTCATATTTTCAATGATAGCTGTATATTAGCCCATATGTATTAGATATTTTTAAACAACAAACACATACTTTTAATAAGATAGTGTTAATTTAAAAAAGTTCTTAACTTAATCGTAATTTTGTTTGAATTAGATTGTTGGGAATTATTATTTACAGTGATTTTTAATTTTTAGATAGTGTTAATTTAAAAAGGGTTTACTTTTTATTAAAATTTTGCTTCTTTTCAATTAATATAAAATTAATATCACACATTATTAATATAACACATAATTTAATTACGGTAATTAGATTTATATAATTAATATAACGTAAATAATCACATTCCCTCGAAGACAGTAACCAAAATGTTCATATGTATAGTTGGTTACCTACCCGAGGAGTGGGAGGTGGGTTCAGAACACCCAATTTTTATCTACAGCGCAACCCAGTATACATAGGAGCATTTTGGTTACTGTCTTCGAGGGGATGTGATTATTTACGTTATATTAATTATATAAATCTAATCACCGTAATTAAATTTATATAGTAATTATATAAATTTAATTACGGTATTTAGATTTATATAATTATGTGTTATAATTAAAAACGCTTAAAATTCCTTTTTGACGTTAAATGCAGAACGCGTGCTTTTAGGCAACCTTATATATACATATATACAGATGGTTGTTGGTTTGATTGTTAATTGCTTTCAAAGAGGGAATGCGATTAAGGTTATTTTTAATGTGGGATTGATCTATTGCATTTTTTCCCCCTCAGATCAGAGACTCCAGACATAAACAAACTGCAAAAAACTCTGTGCTACATGGAAATGGAACACATTTCTTAGTAAGTTTGTGATAGTTACAAAATACAGATATAATATAGGTGAATAAAAATTCATGTAAGTATTTTTAATTTTACCCTATATTTTAAAGTATTATTATTGGGTACGCATTTTATTTACTCATTTGTTTTAATGCAAGTGCTATGTAATAAATAACTAATTTACAGGTGTGAAGTTTTCTCTTCTTCTTGGATCAACCATGTATTTAATTTGAATTGCATTATTCTGCGTTTACAGATTGGATCTACTATACCAATTATTTATTTCGTCAAAACTAAAGTCTGTAATGTGGAGAAATTACAAATTATTAAGAAACCAGAACTTTCAAATCTGTCACCTAAACAACGCATTTTCACGGTCAATAATATGACAACAATGTTTTAACCTTGAACTCAAGGCCACTCTTCAAGGTCATCAAACACCATTCAAGGTCAAGCTGTAGATATATATATAGTGCAGGTTGCATGTATGGGAAGAGTAAAGCGTTTGCAGTTGCAGTGTACAGTGCAGTGTTACAATGGAAAGCCTCGCTAAATCAATTGAAAATGCGAAAGCGCAAGCTCTAGAAAAGCAGTTGATGGCTCCAAACGAGCTTCCTAAGGATGCTAAATGGGCACCGCTAGTGAATCAATCAGTGTTTTATTTAAACAAATCAAAAAGTAAAGTTGTATTTGTTGGATTATGTGCTCATTTGGGATTCACTCCTGTAATAAAAGTAGCTGGAGTGAAGAATCAGTGTATGCTGTTTGATGAAACGGAGTGGAACGCGTTAATAACCAATGAAGGAGTCATTAATAAGTACTTTAAAGCAGGAGAAGAGGTCGGGGTTCCTTTGAAAATTGGTACAAAAACTATCTCGTTTGAGCGTGTTAACAAAAATTACGATAAAACAAAAATCATAAAGATAACTGATGCAGGAGATGATGAATTGTATTTAGCGTGGGAGTCCTTATATGAGCTGTGGCAGTTAATACCGTTACTAACATATCGATTAAAGCTTCTGAAGGGTTTTTAATTTTTCAATTTCTACCATTGCATAATAGATGGTGTTGTAGACATGCCGGGTGACTGCATAGTGAACATCACAAACATATTGGAACCATTAATGAAAATGCAAATCCCGAACGTGTTTGGAATGCTAGAAGTTGTGCATTATCTACCAGAAAAGGTAATAGTGGATCTGGAAGTCAAAAGGTGTATTGCGTAATGGAAGAATGAAGAGGGGAAAGGGTGGGGAGCGGGTGAATATAAGAACACATGGTCTAGGTGTAACGTAGTGAAATACAATGGAGACGCGTAACAGTGAAGACGTATCAAGCAAAGCTATTGATAAACTGAATGCTGTGGTGAAACTACGGTGTGAATTAGAAGCGCTAGAGGAGGATGCGGCACACGAAGCTGTTCATGGTACGGGGATATTCAGTCCAGAATATTGTCAAGAGTTAGCACAACGATATAGAAAAGGCGTGCAGTTGTGTCAAGACTTCATTAGAGGTGTGATTTGTGATGAGTGTTTGGTAAAAAAGCTCATTGAGCAACATCTAAGGGACTTTGCATAAGACTTAATAGAGGAGGGATTAAATGGGTGGTTTAGTGACATTTAATAAAAGTAAAAACAAAATGCATTACATGTTAACATGGGAGTATGCACATCGTCAAGCACGCAGAAGTCAATGGGAGATAATAGCAAGGGATAGGGTACGATTTCAGAGACGAATAAGCTACGTGGAAAATGTAATCGCTCCAGTTTTGAAAGAAAAGTATAGAGAGGGTATCTACAATACACGTTTTAAAAGTGGTGGGGGTATAGTTTAAATAGTGACGTGAGTCGCTTACCCTCAGTTACAGAAATGGGTTCAATCAAAGTGGGTTGGCAACATTACTGGATTCTTGAAACAACAGATAAGGGTGAAATTAAATTTTCGCGTTATAAAACGCACAATACCGGGTTGTTAATCGAAAGAGCTAAACTGTCGAACACTGTGGTTATACGTAGTGAAAACGATTATCGATACACTTCGTGTGCAGGTGTAGAAGTCCATTATTTGTTAAAAAAGGGTAAACTTATAAATATACAAAATTCCACATGTACAGAACATGGTTTGTTCCAACATCGTCATACTATTAACTTGTTGCCTGATAAATGTGATTTCATTCTTTTCAAATGTAAATGTGTTACACCGTATAGTGAATGGATTGCTGCAACTGAACGTGCACGTGACAACCTTGCTGCCGGTTTTCCTGAGGGTTTGGTGCGTTATCTGGATTGGGAATTAAAGGGTAGTAATTGTTATATATTCAATTGTGAATAGTTATATAAGTTTGTAATAGACAATGAATAAATAGTTGTAATCATATTATGTTGTTTTAATAAAACCATTAAAGAATTTAAAAACTTTATTCGAAAAATCCATTACATGAGTTTTATGTAAGTAGTATACATTACTTAATGCACAATAGCACAGTGAATGATGATGATAAAAGCATGATGGAAGCATAGCCTTTAGAGCTGGTTCCTCTGGTAACTCCACCACCGGTTGTGATACGAAACGTCGAATGTAGTTGCTCTTTTCAGATCCCTTCACGCAAACGGTATCCGCCTGCTGAGTCAAGCGTTGCAGAATTACAGGAAGCATAAAGGGAGGAGTGAATCTTTCATTCCAATCGAGACAATGATGATTATGCATTAACCAAGTAGCTTGTTGACGAAACGTGGGTGGTAAGTTGCGAAAGGCGAACGGAGGTTTGAAAACGTAGTGAGACACACGATGTCCATCAAACACGGCTAATTCCTTGGGTGCAGTCTTTTTCTGAAGTCTTGAAACCTTGCACATCGATAACAAGCATGATCGAAGCGTGCGACTATACTAATAAAGGTAACAGGTCCTTGGACGTATATAACGATTTCCTTTACAGTTGACGTACTTGCTTCGTCAATGCATTATACGTAAATACAGGATCGTGCAAAATGAGACAGTAAGCAGTAGTGTTCGCTGGAATGCTTTTGTGAGTTTCGAAAGTAACTCGAAGAACGACAGCTTTCCCTAGCAAGGAATCTTTCTGTCGCGAACAGTCGATGACGATTAGAGGTGTAAGTGCCTTAAATCTATCAGGAGCCAGTAGAGGTTCGTTGGGTTTATCATAGTACGATCGTTGAAAGTTAGCATACATTTCGTATAATCGATTTTCACCATAATTAATATTTAATTGATCGTAAGGATATCTTTCCGTATTTAAAAATACCGTCACGTTTTGAATATCACAGGCGTCGAATGCGCTCATATCTTTCTGCAACTGACCATCACGATCGGTTTGAAACCCTATGATAACGTAACAGGGAGTTTCCAGACTGGTCGATGTTTTAATAGACCAACTGTGCTTATCCGTTTGCGGTACAGCGGGGTAAATATGTGTTTCCCAGCTTATAAATGCCACTTGAGTGTCAATATTTTTCCCAATATATTTTGTTAATGATAATTCTTCCGCTAATCCCGGTTGAATATGTGGAACTTTACAATATATTTTTTGCAAGTTAACCTTAAGCTTTTCATTAACATCGGTGGATATTAGGGCATCGACATCGGAATTGCTTCTAATTAATACCAATTCTTGACGAATATTCATAATAATCTTTCCATAGTCTTCTAAAATCCCCAACAGTGTTGATAAAGGTATGCAGGCGCAAAAATTACCTTTACTATCTAGCAAGGTGCTGGTACCATCCGGAAACCAACCAGCGTTTTGTAACTTAACGCTCTCATTCGAATTGTGGGAAAGGTAAGCTTTCATGGTGGTTGTTAGACCAACTTTTGTTACCGAATCCACCACAACTCCATTCATTTCGTACCGAATCTCACTAAAAAGATATGCAATACCATTGTTTATAAATTTACCACTCGCTGATGGTTTAACATCTTCTTTCAGTACAGTACCTTCCACATATAGATAACTACGCGAAGGCAAAGTGGACATATCCTCTTGAATAGGTATTCGAATTTCATCATTATTCTCAAAACGAGTGGTATAAGGTTGGTGAGTGTGAAATTCAGCTCCAACAATCGAGTTATCGACGAGCACTTTTTCGTTTACATTTAGCACATTCATTTTGGGATAACAAAGCCTAAGGTTTGCAAGAATAAGCGGTTACCCCTTGTCAGTTGAGTAGCGACCGATGCCTGACTAACCATTTTCCGCTTCCAACACGATCTTTTATAGCCAGAGCGATCAGTGCAACGTCGAGGAGTGTTATATTTGAACACCATCATCCACGCTCTTCAAATGAAGTCCTATCGTCACGGTTTCCCCTTGGAAATTAACCAAATCCCCGTCTTGATCCAATATTTTAAGGGTAATGTTTGAAATAGTATTGACATTAATTGGTAAATAGGGTGCAGTCTCAGGTGCTTCTATTATTTTGAATCCAGGAGGAACACTGGGGAAGAATTGATGTATCACAAGGAAAGGTGTACCATTAATATAATTTCCTGTTATTATATTACATTCTATCATTAGCGAGTTAACCTTGATAATTTTAACTGGAAAATCAGATATGTGACGTTCCTTAGCTTTTAAGATTCTATTCTTAAACCCTAACAATGTTCCGATAGAGTGTTCAACTGTAAAGTCAATGTCGTGATCGGCTTTTATAATCGATCTTAGGGTATTATGATTCGGATCGATGTTAACAGACTCGCCGTTTACTTGAGAATTAATGTATTGAGCTATATCAGTAAGCTCATATGATCCAGTAGGTATCTTTATTATTCTTTCTCCCATTTTAAATACGTTGTTTTTATCCGTTACGTTCGGAATAGTATTAAACGTTTCGAAATTTGTCAAACGCATAACTCATTGTTTTGTAGGATCCAAATATATGGGAGGGTTAAAAGGAGAAGTTAAAACAGACGTAGCGGAGAAGATGAATGTTTGAGACATATCAACATTCCCAGTAAGACTGAGGAAATGTTAAGGAGTGTTTTCATATAAAAAGTTCAGCGCTAAATGTCCACAATTGTACGAATTTAGCTTCTGAAAAGCATCGTAGTTGTAACTAATAACGTTTAAGCTACCATCACTTTTAAAGTAATGAAGGAGTTCTAGTGGGGGTTTTAACTGTCCAATACTATCAAAGTATAATATATTTCGACCACGTTTAACATACGATGTCCAATGCGTACCTTCCCCATCTGTATCATCCAAATTCACAATTCCACATTCGTTTTTACGGATACGTTTCGGTAACCCGTTTCGCATAAAAATACCTCTGAAGTATGGAATTTTTAACTCGTTTACGTACTTTGACAGATAGATATTGGTCAGTGGTCGGTGTGGTAGCTTTAAGGGTAGTTTTTTGGAGGTCGTAAATACAATCCTAATCCTTTTTTGTACGGTTTCAAATATAATCCTTTTCCTACAGGCGCTTGCTCCATCGCTATATTGTGTCGTTTCGTTTCTTCGAGCGCTGATTTCGCTGCTTTTGCTTCATTCACTGCTTTGGCAACCGCAGCTGCTCCAGTTCCTAACGAGCCTATAGCTCCGAGAGCGGCAAATAAAGGAATCAGCGGTAGGAAACCACCTTGCTTGGGAATAGGTATAATCCGACCTTTGGGAGCAATGATACGTTTACGTTTCAAGGCCGCTAGGGCAAGACGAGCAGACCGTTTTAAAGATAACTTTTTTACTTTACCACCAATACGTTTTCTAGCTAATTTGATGGCGTTGTTGAACGTTAAAGTACCCCTTCTTTTCACCTTAGATCGTCGTCGAACACCCATACTCAATTTTCTTTTTCCAGATAATTCCGGCCACAGTAAGTGCAGCCGCTCTCTCTCCAAAACGAGCGTCCTTAGAACGAAACCTAGTCCACGCCTTATGTCCTAATATACTATCGGCTTAATGACGTTCACCAAGATCGTTAGTTTTTGAACAGACTATATCGTGCTCTTTACAAGCTTCATCCAACGGGTTTATTCCTTTGTCTCCACGAGCAAGCCTTTGATGTAAACGGGTGCCAGGTCCGCAGTAGTTATACCCTGGTAAATGTAATTCTAACGGTAACTTATTAATGAGAGTGTTGATCACTCCCTTCCCCTTACTAGTTGATTGACGATTATCCGCAACACACGTGTGCTCCTCCCTCACAACGTGTCCTACATGAAGCAGCTAAAGTTGGTGCATCAGAGGCACAGATTACCGGTTGTAAATCGGGATAACTGTTCACCGACGCCACAAGTTTTTAAACATAGCGTATTGTTGGGGTGCAGGATGCAAACGCGGTATAATAGTAAGCAGTTCCGGATGTGGTAAAACCAACCTAATGATAAGTTTACTAGGACATCCAAACGGTTTACGCTTCGAAAACGTATATGTCTATAGTAAATCTCTTTATCAACCGAAATACGCATATCTGCGCGACCTGTTTCGATCATTACCCATCGGTTATTTCGAATACGATTCTTCTGAAACTATATTACCACCTAAGGATGCAAACCAAAACTCGGTTATTATCTTCGATGATGTAGTTTGCGATAGTCAAAGCACCATACGTGATTACTTCTGCTTCGGGATACATAAACACATCGATTGTTTTTATTTATGTCAGACATATTCTGCGATACCTAAACAACTCGTAAGAGATAATTCAAATCTCATTGTCGTTTTTAAGCAGGATAATACTAACTTAAAACACATATTTAACGATCATGTTAGCGGGGATATGACTTTCGAAGCGTTCAAACAGTTGTGTTTACACTGTTGGAAGGAGCAATATGGCCTTTTAGTAATCGACAAAGATTATCCACTTAATGGGGGACGTTATCGAAAAGGTTTCGACTGTTACTTCACCATAAATACCGAAGACACGAACTAAACGTTTTAGTAAACATGGACAAGCGTGTAGCAGAAGACTTGGTTAAAGCACGACGTCATGTTAAGCAGAAATACAAAAGTCTCAAGTCTGAAATTGCACGGCCAGAAGTGGAACTACAACGCCGCTATCAACCTATCACTCAACCATTGCGTGAGTTTATAACCGGAGTTAAAACGGAATTATTAACTCCGAAAGAAGAACCCTTAAAAACGGAAGTGTCTTCTCCCATACCTAACTCGACCCCAAAAAATTTTTATAAACGACTTCCACCCGCAAGACGAATACCTCACGAACCATCACCTATCGCCCAAAGAATGCGCACTACTAGCGTTCCCTCACATGATATCTCAGTTTTTGAAACAGAAGTCCTGGAAGAATCTGGGATCCCAACATTGAATCAATTGAAAGAACAACTTGCTGCTGTTGGATTCAGTCCGGAATTCCAAACTTACATAGATGAGACCTTTTCTGGTAGAGCTAAAATGTTTATGGAAAACATGTTCAAGGATACTAAGAACGAGTTCGATCATCATTATGGAGTACGATTCCATCCGGAATCACACCAGTACCTAATCGGAGACGCCGTACTCACTTTTGACGAGAACGACTTTATTATTAAAAAACCCTCAGGCACAATTTTTAAATATACAGGCACTCCTGGTTTTTACGAATTAGTATTTAAAAAAGCACCTATTGGATACACCCAATCAGACTTGCAGAAGTATAAGGACCTTCTTACACGTACCAATGCTACCAGAAGAGGTTACATTGAGGGTGCACAGCTAAACCGAACCGGAAAGAAATATTCAACTATAGTTAGACCCCTTCTAACTACTCCTGGAGCAAGATTTCGAAGCGAGTCTACACCTACTACTACACCTACTGGTTACGCGATCGAAAACTCGCACATTACCAAGACGGTGGTGATGCGCGTTCTCAACTATAATAATAAACAGGTGGAATTTATACATTGGAAAGATCCTAATAAATTAGTGGACAGATTGAGACTCCTTTTAAGTTCAAAATCGGCTGGTCACACCGGTCACACTAATGAAATCATATATATTATCGATGAATTGAGAGCTGCTAAAATTATCGAATAAATCATCACACGCGTATCGATTCGTTTCATAATACTGCTAACGTTAGTGCACTCATGACGCTCGATAAATTCGATAAACATCTTCACAAAACCCCTGTCCGAGTGAAACTCGACACTCGTTCGAGAGTATACTTATTAGAAGATATACAAAATGTAAGGTACACAACAATGATGTATATGTGGGCGGACTCCGAGCCTGGGTCGAGCGAACCTACTATTGCCGATCTAACGAAATATTACAATTTGAAAGGCAGCAACAGTAAACGGGAATACACAATACCGTTTACAGAAGGGATTGTACAAGCAGTTTGCAGCTCACCACCATGCATTATGTATGTAAACGGTATTCTAGTTGGGCATGCTGCCAACTTAATTGGGAGACGTTTGAGAAAAGGCGATAAGATTAAGGTAAAAATTAAGTCGCTAGATCCGTCTGCAATCGCCCCATTTTACTTCGAAGCTCTTATTAGTCATCCATATCATCATATATCATCATTACCTCAAGACGATGACTCTGAATAAGTTCGGTAAACATCTTCACAAAACTCCTGTCCGAGTTAAACTAGACGCTCGTGCAAAGGTATTCCTTTTAGAAGACGTGTCTAATGTGCATTACGAGACAATGTTGTATATGATGGGAATATACAATCATGAAAACGGTTATGCACTTTTGAACTCCACCAACTTTGAGTATGTCGTTCCTCTAACAAAAGGTATCATTAAACAAATCAAATACTATCCCACAGATGCGCAAATCTTTTTAAACGATACGTTATACTATGCCGAATCACTCATCGGAGTGTCATTGAAGAAAGGGGATAAGTTTAAGGCGAAGAAGCCTGGATCAAAGGACATATTTATTTTTGAAGCTGTTATTAGTGTTCCAGCATTTTCTAAATGAGTATCAAACGTCAAATAATTGAAGAATTGCATAAACCTGCTCGTAAACGATTTCGAAGAAGACGCGTAATCGTAAAAGGCTTGAACGATTTGTACATGACCGATCTTGTGGAAATGATTCCCTATTCTAAAATAAATAAAGGTTTTCGATATATTTTAGTATTGTTGAATATGTTTAGCAAGCGTGTTTGGGCGTGTTCACTTAAACGAAAAACCGGTGAAGACGTCACGAAAGCAATGAAAAAATTATTAACATCAACAGGAGGTACTCCCGACAATTTACAAACGGATATGCGAAAGGAATTTTACAACCAGCATTTTCGTAAGCTAATGCAAACTTTCAACATCAACCATTACAGCACCTTTTCTAGTATGAAAGCAAGTCCGGTAGAACGTGTAAACCGAACTCTTAAAAACAAGATGTGGAAGGAATTTTCCATGCAAGGGTCATATAAGTGGTTGCAGTTATTACCAAAGGTTGTTAACCAATATAACGATACCGTACACCGCACCACCGGCTACTAACCCATCGATGTGAACCACAGCAACGCCGAGATTCTTTTACAAACAGTTTACGATTTCCAGAAAACCACCGACCTGCGAAGTGCTAAATTCACAGTCGGTGATCACGTGCGAATCAGCAAGCATCGGGAAGCGTTTGCGAAAGGTTATACTCCCACATGGAGTACCGAAATCTTTCAAATTAAAAAGGTTAATCGAATCAATCCCATAACGTATATCTTGGAAGACACGAACGGGGAAGAGATACGTGGAGGCTTCTACATGGGGGAATTACAGATGGCTAAAAATCCTGAAGTATTTTTAGTAGAGGTGTTAAAAAAAGGGAGATCAAGTTTTAGTCAAGTGGTTGGGCTTTGATAATACCCAGAACTCGTATATAGCAGCACGTGATATAGTGCATTAAGTAGTATAGTGCATGCAGTGTGTTGCAATGTTAATATATAACTATCATTTTATGTAAGCAGTAAACAATAATAAATCACTTTTGATATCAATAGTGTGTTTTATTTCTTCTACCTTTACAGAAACACAGAGTATGATGTATATAATTTATTCACATTAGTCAATATCATAATAAATACATGAAATATATACGGTTATAAACTACAAAGCATAAATACTATTTACAATAATTCATAACAAAGAAAAGGCTGTTGTCAACGTAGCCGGGGGCCTCTGCGATAATACTAATCAGTACCGTCGGTTCTACCAACAAACGAGTTCCAAAATTACATTTCGGCTTGCAGTAATTCTAACAGACGATCCAAATTCTGATAACTATCACGCCCCGGATGAATATCGCGGTGTCCCCATGCTAAAGTGTTGTGCGACCCGGGAATAATGTAACGTTTGTTATCGGCTGGTGATAACGCTACTTTATTCCGAAGTTCTGTGTACATAGCATGTAAACGTGATTTGAATATAAACATTTTTCGGAAGAGCACAACACCATCCTCCACAACGTGACGGTAGTCCTCAACGGTGAGATCGCGCTTAATTACCGCCCTTTTTACCCCTTTCGCCTTTTTAATCGCCATTTCACCGTCGCGGTCAAGCACGTTTACACAAACGTTTTAGCACCTGCACCGTAGAAACTGCAGAGGGGCACTCCACAATATTCATCTTTCATTTTACCAACCACCGAGGCCGTGCGCGAAAAAAATTCATACATTATCGTTTTAGAAATATCCAAAATAGTAAAACCCACGTACACCGGTTTATTGTATGTAACCGACACTTTTTGTAACTCTATAGCGACCAAATTTTCCGAAAAGACAGCGACGCTTTTGAATTGAGGCTTTGCTACTAACGTCTCAGCCCCATGCTTTTTACCATGACGTTCCCAATGACTAACCAAACGATGGTCTACCCTTTTATCGACATTTTCCATTGTCTTGCCAAATAAACTGTTAACCATTAATTTAAAGAAGTCCCTGTCTGCTTCGTTAGTTGCCTGGTTACGTAACGTGGTATTCAAATCAATATAGGAAGTCAACCAGGGTGCCTGATGAAATTTTAATACGCGATGAATTTTGGTTAATTCTAAACCATGCTTAAGACACTGTTTTAAATTTCTATAGTGAATAACGTAACGCGTTTTATCGAACAAGTTTGGAATTAATTTTGGGTGACGCGCGTTTCCCGTAGGCGGCACCAGAGGTTCGGGGCAGAAAGGAAGTCATTATGTAAATCGTGCAACCGCGTTGGGTAGTGTAGATCTACTTCCAGCACGTAGCCCATATCGGCGTCTTCCGCCACGGAATTTAAATCGAACTGTTCAATTTCTTACTGACTAAGCCATTCAAAGTCGCGCTGCGGCAGATACTGTCGCATACTGTAACCGTAGAGATTGGTAGCATCGAGATACATAATAAAAGAATGGGGCTTGGACGCGCCATAATTTGGAAGAAACGTATTATTCGCAAAACACTTCCTGCCAACACAGGTACTGACACCTCCCCGAATACCTTTCTTAAAGAAATGGAGCATGTCCAGATCCGTGAGCAGCTCCAGTTCTACAGACGTGCGTTTCAACATAGCATCCCAACTTAAACCCGGTGCAGTAAAATACTGCGCCGGATCTAACTTGTAATTTTCAAGACATACACGTCTAAAGTTTTCAAATACATCAACCAAAAGTAAGACATCGGTTTTCAAATAGAGATCCGAATAGTCGCCCAAAGTCGTGCATCCAAACGTATTCCACACCTCCACAGCGCGAGCATACTGCGATCGAGAGACGTGTTCCCCTGTCAAACGATCGAAAAAGTCCTCATACGTCGGCAACGTGTCCTGTTCGAGTTTGGAGAAGCTGTCGACGTATGAATAGGGAAATACACCCTTCTGACGCAGTAAGTCGAAGCTAACCCCATCTCCAAAATACGTTTTAATAGTCAAACACTGGTCGGAAGATTTTGAGACAACCTATCCAAACTAGAATTTAGAAATCGTAAACTGTCCAGAAAGCGCATTTTAAGACATACCTGTTGTCGTTGGGACCCGTTCCTAATTTCATCTACCAAAAGCCGTTTCGAAAACGAAACGTATTTCTCTTTATTGAGTGCAATCACATCTATTGCTTCTTTTTCTAATGCCAATTGCTTTATGAATAGATGTGAATCATATCCCGTCAAATTATGGAAAAATATCGGTACGAAGTCGGGAATTTGATACATTAGATTGCACACGGAGTGAGCCGCACCGCGGTACTCTCCGCTGAGGTGACTGATCTTTCACCTTAACGTCGTTTTCACCAAAGGGTCTGTTACAAATATGACACACGGTTGCATTGTCATAGTTCAAAGTTTGTCGGCACGATAAAAGTCGCATGTCTTGAACATGTTTTAAATGATCCTTATACAACCTTCTAACATCTCCTTCTAAGCGCGTCATAAACTCACTTGCTGCATTCGGACCACGGTACAATTCAAATTTAGATAACGCGTCATCGTAGGAACACTTAATGTAATACGCAAACTAATGTGGTTCGTGTTCGTACGATGTCATGGTAAATTTTCCACTAGGATCCGGCTCAACCGTGTCCAAAGGTTTCAACACACTTTCAAAATCCGCGTAAACGACAAAAGGTACTGTAAGTTGCTTTTGAAAATTTTCACACTTCAATAGATTACCCGGCCGGTCGTGCCCCCATTTATCGCATACGGATTCGATAGTTGGTAACTTGGTGTAAACATGATTGCAATCAAAACGGGTATGTTGTTTTAATCTACTTTCACTTGGAAAATACTGCAAGCAGCCGTCACAAAAGTGTTTTTCTCCATTGTGAGCCGACAACTGTGACGACACCAAACGCGAAAAGTTTTTTATCCAACAGTAATGACTATTACCCTCCATATCAGAAATTAATAATAAATTTACATGTACTTCTTTCTTTTGCTTAGAGTAATGCAGAGGCCCTACAACTTCTTGTTTCATTTCTCCGTCTTTAAATACAGCTTCCAAACCATACACGTTAATGGATAAGCGTGGATTACGCGCTTCAAATTTCGAAATAGCATCCAGTTTGACAGGAAAGGTGATACCTTCAAAATCAAACAGTTTGGATACGACGTCGTCCTGTCGACACGTCCCTTCGGCGGATACAAAGCGGACGCCAAGGCCCAACCAAAACAGCACTGATCGTTGTTTTGCACGTTGATTACAGCCCTTTTATGTTGTATCGACGGCGGAAGTGGAACATAGGAGGAAGCACGTAGCGGGTTGTATTTATTGACGTTGACTTCTATAAATAACAGCTGCTCCAGTACCCAACCTGTAAGGACCCTACAATTAGCAATCGAATCGTAACCCGTAACTATTCATTACCTGAGTGCAAATTTTGACTTTCCAAAAAGTACATTCCGAATACTTCTAGATTGACTTTCACACTACGAAAGCGCTGAACGTTTCTTTCTAATAGTGTTAACACATTTTCGCGGGTCTCATCAGTAAATTCTCTGAGATTTATGTGATGATTTCTCACCGAGACTCGATAACTGGCTATACGCGACTTGAAAGCCGTCTCCAGGACCACCACTTCCTCCGACTGCACTGACGCGGCATTACGATGATTGTGGCGGTTGCTTCGTAGATGTCCAACGTAGCCATGTCGTGGAACATCCAGCTCGCACACATCGCAATACACCGTCGCGGAGGTATTTACTGAAACAATTGCACAGATCACTAACACTAAAACCGTTAACAATGTGTACACGTACCTTGCGGGGAGGTTTTTTTCGCTTTCTTAGATACAGGTCCTGCACCAGTATTCCCTACAGCATCCGAAGCTCCCCCAGCTGTAATCAACAAAATATTCGTATCACATCATACAACCTCACAGGAATGGTTACTTAGCGCTCGTGGATGGGTAGTCCAGCGGTCCACTGCAGCTTTCTCTTCGGTGACGTTCTACGGCATCCCGTCGGGTGAAGGACGCGCCGCAGCTACATACATGCATATTCTTAGTAATCAGTAAACGGGAACGCACTGGCAAACGATAAAGCTTTTACGTCAACTTTTACCACTAACGTTCGCGATACTGATTTCCAGTCGGGACGACGAGGACGTGTTATGCAAACCCGACCGGGATAGGAAGATGACTGGGTTATTGTTAGTGGGAGGTCACAGTTATACATAACTAAACATAACTAACTTACTCGCACTTTTCGTAACTTGCTGCAAAACACGGGGTAAAATTTAAAAGTAATTTTATTACAATAAACTCACTTACTTATGCGCAAGCCCTGCACTTCTCGTACCTCCCGGCGTCCCGTGCTGCATCATAATTATGCGGCACGGTGACCTCACCACGTTGCTGATCTCGGGCTATGAACATTAAAATAAAAATATATATGGTTCATACCTATGTGTTTTGTAGTAATTTTGTTAACTTATTTAGGTACGTACCAGCACTTCCATCGTTTCCTCCTCCAGGTCTACCTCTACGTTGCCAACATCGTCCCCGAGGACCTCCGTATCTTCGCTCCACACACTTGATCCCCGAGACGCTGGTCGGTCGACCTCCGGCGACGATCTTTCTAGTGTACTTTGGTTATTCATTTTCACTGTAACTGAGTGCTGCAGTTTGAAGTTATAGATATATCTACACCCCCCACTCCTTTCTGTGTAAATACAATCTCGTTGACCTTGTTTCATTTGTTCTCAACGATGTCTGTGGAATTTCTTTGTTCTCGTCTGAGGAATTTCTTTTGTTCTAACTACATGTAACATTTGTACTTGTATTTGCACTTATTGCCCTTACGGTCTTGTTCACCTTTCATCTGCATGCTTTCATAGTTAGGTATGAGTCTAATTGAAATTAAAATGGTATGAAATTTTTAAATCTTAGTTTCACTTTTGATTTAATCGTTAAATTAATCTCTAAAAGAGACGGAGATCGGTCTTAAATGAAACGATATAATGGGACATATTTGCATGGTTTATTTAACTAAATACATATGCAATTTACCACCTTGTATTTGTTTACAGAGTACATTTATCTTTTATAATTTACCACCTTGTATTTGTTTACAGAGTACATTTATCTTTTACAATTTACCACCTTGTATTATTTTACAGAGTACATTTATTTCAATAATACATTAGTTAAGCCTCGGCGTACTTTTCACTAAATAATGCGCTGGCTGTTTCTGTGACTCTACATAAACATCACAACACTTTAACTCTCCGCTATTAAGATGGTGAAACGACACAAATGTTCTGTTCGAAACTTATCCGGCTTATACTAGCCTATAAACAGCACTTTCACTCTCCGCTATTAAGATGGTGAAACGACACAAATGTTCCATTCGAAGCTTATCCGAATTATACTCCTCTACACATCTCATTATAGGAATTTTTATATTTGCATCATACCATTCGTGAAACGGCTCCTCCAACTGTTTCGGCGCTGTCTCACTTTTTCCGTCAAACCATATCCTTTCCCCATTTAAGTCCATTGAATATGCAAACGTCACTAGGGCAAACACCAGATAACCAGCTTCAAGAACACGCTTCCCTTTGACGCGTTTAATGAATGCCTCTTTGTGGTGGTCTATAGTTTTCTCGACGTTCCCACCATATAGTTGTTCGTCTCGCATTTCATCGTCCTCGTCCTCGAAATCGAATGTTACTAAAACGGTTGCCTCTACCACGTTCATGATGCTGTACCGCTGAAGTGTTCTTGCGTAAATGCTGTACTACTGAAGTGTTCTTGCGTATGCGTTTATATATAATGAGTTGACGGGTGGGATCCAGGGTCATGGTCTGAGTTGAGGGGTGGGATCCCAGGTCATGGTCTTAGTTGACGGGTGGAGTACAATGTCATGGTCTTTAGTGGTAACGATAACGAGCGATACAATATGTCCCCATGCTTACACCAATTACTGCGACTAACAGGGTGCCCAAGGTCGCCACGGAAGCGTAACACGTTTCGCTGCTGACTTTACATTCTTCCACCGGACTATTCCCGAGGGTTTGCCACTCGCTATCCATGGTATATGTTGGGCACACGAATTTGACCCTGAATCGTACTTCTTGCGTTCTATTGCCGATTTCATGTTTAAACATTCCCATTTGTTGCAACGTCACCGGTTGCATGCCAAACCAAACGCTCGTATTGAAGTCGTATGAAATAAAGGCTGCTGTTGTATCTGGAAGTTTTGCAATGTACACTACGCCCTCGTACAAGGTTGCCAATAATATTACTGCCTTGATTGGTAACATCTTCCCTGTTCTATCTGGTTACTTTTAACCGCAAACGTCTCTACCACTTTCAACGTTTATGGGTGCTAACACGTTTGCAAACACACAATGTGGTGACCATTTCAGGTGTTCTACGATTGGATTATCCGACGGTTCCCATTTGAAAATGTTCACTCGGCAATAAAAACATTCTACTCTATCTTCACGCCCCGTATAGACAAATCCGGCCTCAGCTAAAGATTTTGGAGTTTGTATACCCTTCCAATTACGAAATGATAACACTCGTTCTGTCAGGCACGTATTCTGTAAGCTCGCTTCTACACACATTTTGACTTTTCAATACATGCGACCTGCTATATATATCTACAGCTTGACCTTGAATGGTGTTTGATGACCTTGAGCATGGTCTTGAATGGTGTTTGATGACCTTGAAGAGTGGCCTTGAGTTCAAGGTTAAAACATTGTTATCATATTATTGACCGTGAAAATGCGTTGTTTAGGTGACAGATTTGAAAGTTCTGGTTTCTTAATAATTTGTAATTTCTCCACATTACAGACTTTAGTTTTGACGAAATAAATAATTGGTATAGTAGATCCAATCTGTAAACGCAGAATAATGCAATTCAAATTAAATACATGGTTGATCCAAGAAGAAGAGAAAACTCCACACCTGTAAATTAGTTATTTATTACATAGCACTTGCATTAAAACAAATGAGTAAATAAAATGCGTACCCAATAATAATAATTTAAAATATAGGGTAAAATTAAAAATACTTACATGAATTTTTATTCACCTATATTATATCTGTATTCTGTAACTATCACAAACTTACTAACAAATGTGTTCCATTTCCATGTAGCACAGAGTTTTTTGCAGTTTGTTTATGTCTGGAGTCTCTGATCTGAGGGGGAAAAAATGCAATAGGTCAATCCCACATTAAAAATAACCCTAATCGCATTCCCTCTTTGAAAGCAATTAACAATCAAACCAACAACCATCTGTATATATATATATATATATATATATATATATATATATATATATATATATATATATATATATATATATATATAACAAAGGGATAATAATGGGAATTCGCGCAATAGATTTATAAGAGAAAGTTAGTTGCAGCCGTATACACGTGTTTCGCACTTATTAGTGCTCATCAGTACGGCATAGCAGATAGAAGAAATAAAATTTAAGCAACAAACTAGAAACAATGTATAACACAAGGTTTCACAGATAGTAGCCAACCACACATTTGTAGTTTCGGCTCGAAGATACTGAGTTTTCAATACAACAACAAACGTCACTACGGAGGTAGCTATAGCCACTACCGTGAGACAACCTAATCCCAAAACATATCAATATGATTAGAAAGATTAATGCGCGTATATAAACATATAACAAAGGGATAATAATGGGAATTCGCGCAATAGATTTATAAGAGAAAGTTAGTTGCAGCCGTATACACGTGTTTCGCACTTATTAGTGCTCATCAGTACGGCATAGCAGATAGAAGAAATAAAATTTAAGCAACAAACTAGAAACAATGTATAACACAAGGTTTCACAGTTATTTTTATTTATATTTATATTTTTATTTAGGTTTTATTTCACTTATAATTATAATCTTTCTAATTATATATATATATATATATATATATATATATATATATATATATATATATATATATATATATATATATATATATATAAACATTTTTTAATTCTTGAACTATTGATGTATAAATTAATACATAGATGGATTCTTGGTTATTTAAGTTCTTAAATAATTATTAAAGATAATTATTAATAATGAGAGATGCAAGATTTCAAAACAAAATACTCTCAATAGATAATAAATATACTTATAGATAAGAAAGTCACTGTATATAGTTAGTTCCAAAAGAGCAGCGCCATCTCGTGTCTCTAGTAACGAACTATCTTAATTTTAAATGCAGTTTTCTTTGTCTTGTCCTATTATATTTCTTGTAAAATATAAATTTATGGCTGGTATTATAAAACTTTTTATTTCCTAAATAAAATTTAATTTCAGAATAAATTAATTTATTCTATCAATTTACGTATTAAATTGATAGAATAAATTAATTTATTCTCAAAGTAGTAAATTTTATTTAGGAAATAAAATGTTTTATAATACCAGCCATTATTTTATTAAAAGGAAAATGTCAATATATATTAATAAATTACTATGATTTACACCATCAGTAGTTTTATTAAAATATTTGACATTTTGTGGTTATAGTAATAAAAACGATATAAAAAATATGGTCATTCATATCTATAATAATATAATTTTTTACAGATATATCTTTCAATAAACTAATTATTAACATAGTAAGTAACGCTAAACTATTTATTTTTTATATGAGAAGAAAATTAAAGAGATTTATCAGGTACTGTTTGTAAACGTAATTGCATGCGCACAAAGAGTATGCTACAGCATTAAGTCTCAAGCTTAGAATTTGTGGTGAAGTTAAAAATTCTTCTGCTGTTCTTAAACGTTCTTTGAGGTTTACTCGTTGTACAAATAAACGTTTTGCAGTTTTCCTCAAGTGCCCTACTACTTTTTGAAGTCTCCTTGCTTTTGGACTTAGCTGGTTCTTTGTTCTCACTCCTAAGGAATGAAGGATATTGCTTCGTTTTGATAAATCTGAAACAAGTAACCGATATTTACTAATAATCATGGATCATTTTATTGGGTTGCAGAAAAAATTATATATACATTAATTTAATAAAATTACCTTCGCGTCTCCCAGAGATTTTTAAACTAAGAGGAGGTGACTTATCGACACATTTGATGTTTGTGTGAACTGTGGAACTACCTGCAAAAGAGTACCTGTTAGCTAGAGTAAATACAGAGTAAACTGATTTATTTATTTTTTTCTTCTATTGTTGGCTGTTCATAAACCTGTAGTATAATTTCAAATAAGGATGTATTAGCATAAATACATTTATGAAAAAAAATACCTTCTACTGATATCATTGTAGCAGTGGCCATTAATTTAGGAACCTGTCTATCAATATCCATTCCCACAATACTAGGAAAAGGTTCACTAATTTCTGTCTGTTAATCTTTCTTCTTCTTCCATCGTAAAATTTCCTCTAGATGAAGATGCTTGGCCAGTTTCCATTATAAAATTAGCCTGAGATCCTGCAGGTTCATCATAAGGTTCCTTAACTTCAGGTGTAGTCACTTGTTGATCTATAAGAAGAGGAAAATATAAAAAAACAGAGAATTGAAATTGAAATTGGTTTTAACAGCTATAATATGTAATATCTACTTATGTAAATAAATATTACAGTAACAAAAACATATGTATTAACAAATAAAATACAAAATACTGCTACCTTCTGTTTGAGGTGGTAGATTCAATGATGGGACACTATCAATTTTCAAATTTGCTCCACTTCGACCAACAAGTCTATCGCTTTCAGAAAAATGTATATCACATACTCGATAATTGTTTCGTACAGCCACATTTTCTGATAGGGAAAGTTTAGTTTTGCACTTGCTTCAGCCATAATTTATATATCTAGAAGTATATATTTCACTTCAGAATATATATGTAGTAGCTATTAGGTTTAGGTACACATATTATAAATTATGATTTAAATTATAAAATCTCCAAACAGCTTCAGATAAATTAATATGTAGTGTAGATTAATATTACAAGCAATATAAGTATTCAAATCTTATTATACATACCCTTTCATCTCTTGGAAACATATGCATTATTTGTACTTTATTTGTATTTTTGCATGAAGGCACACAACAGGAAAACACCATTTTTAACAATTTTTCTATATTAGTTTTTTTATTTTACTTTTTTTATCTTATTCCTTCGGTTAACACTACTAAAATGTCCATACAATAAAAAAATGTAATAATATAGTGACATTGCCAAAAACAAAGTTTTTTTCGCGGTCAGCAATTGTTTTAAGGTATAGTAGATCTCAACTACCTGTTTTTATCGCCAATAGAAACAACAGCACCATCTCTTGCGTCTAGTGATAAATCATAATTTGTAATTCGCGCGCAAATGATTTGCACGGCCTTGATCATAAGACTTTCCTACCCATGATACTCTCATGCAGCTGTTTCGACCATACCTATTGGTCTCATCAGTGAGAGAGCCATTGTTTCGAAATCCTGCATCTACCCATCCATTTTATTGCTTATATACGAAGCCGGAATAACATTAATAGCGAGAAAGAACAGCAGAGACATCTGTTCTTGTATTATCTAAATAAAGATTTTAAAAATTGCAGTTTTCAACCTTGCATATAATAAACATTTTTTAATTCTTGAACTATTGATGTATAAATTAATACATAGATGGATTCTTGGTTATTTAAGTTCTTAAATAATTATTAAAGATAATTATTAATAATGAGAGATGCAAGATTTCAAAACAAAATACTCTCATACAGCTGTTTCGACCATACCTATTGGTCTCATCAGTGAGAGAGGCATTGTTTCGAAATCCTGCATCTACCCATCCATTTTATTGCTTATATACTCACTGATGAGACCAATAGGTATGGTCGAAACAGCTGTATGAGAGTATTTTGTTTTGAAATCTTGCATCTCTCATTATTAATAATTATCTTTAATAATTATTTAAGAACTTAAATAACCAAGAATCCATCTATGTATTAATTTATACATCAATAGTTCAAGAATTAAAAAATGTTTATTATATGCAAGGTTGAAAACTGCAATTTTTAAAATCTTTATTTAGATAATACAAGAACAGATGTCTCTGCTGTTCTTTCTCGCTATTAATGTTATTCCGGCTTCGTATATAAGCAATAAAATGGATGGGTAGATGCAGGATTTCGAAACAATGCCTCTCTCACTGATGAGACCAATAGGTATGGTCGAAACAGCTGTATGAGAGTATTTTGTTTTGAAATCTTGCATCTCTCATTATTAATAATTATCTTTAATAATTATTTAAGAACTTAAATAACCAAGAATCCATCTATGTATTAATTTATACATCAATAGTTCAAGAATTAAAAAATGTTTATTATATGCAAGGTTGAAAACTGCAATTTTTATAATCTTTATTTAGATAATACAAGAACAGATGTCTCTGCTGTTCTTTCTCGCTATTAATGTTATTCCGGCTTCGTATATAAGCAATAAAATGGATGGGTAGATGCAGGATTTCGAAACAATGCCTCTCTCACTGATGAGACCAATAGGTATGGTCGAAACAGCTGTATGAGAGTATTTTGTTTTGAAATCTTGCATCTCTCATTATTAATAATTATCTTTAATAATTATTTAAGAACTTAAATAACCAAGAATCCATCTATGTATTAATTTATATATATATATATATATATATATATATATATATATATATATATATATATATATATATAAAGAATCCATCTATGTATTAATTTATATATATATATATATATATATATATATATATATATATATATATATATATATATATATATATATATATATATATATATATATATACAGGGTTATGATAATGTAATGCACAAAATTCATAAAACGTACAACGATTATTATGAAACTTACGTTTATTTCGTTTTTTATTCATTTTCTCGTTTTTTTTTCTTATGTGAGCCCTACTGCAACTATTGTTCCCTAGTGTAACAAAACAAGCTTTCTCCAATAATGTAATAAAAATCTTAGCTTCCCATTAAAAAAATATGTTAATGACGTCATAACTTTGACAAATTTGACGTGTTATTTTTGTAACTTATGTCAAAAGATGCGGAATAAAAAAAAACATTTGACGTGTTTTTGCATTTTGTTCCAAAGTGATCGTTGTACGTTTTATGAATTTTGTGCATTACATTATCATAACCCTGTATATATATATATAACAAAGGGATAATAATGGGAATTCGCGCAATAGATTTGTAAGAGGAAGTTAGTTGCAGCCGTATACACGTGTTTCGCACTTATTAGTGCTCATCAGTACGGCATAGCAGATAGAAGAAATAAAATTTAAGCAACAAACTAGAAACAATGTATAACACAAGGTTTCACAGATAGTAGAATTTGCGCGAATTCCCATTATTATCCCTTTGTTATATGTTTATATACGCGCATTAATCTTTCTATTTATATATATATATATATATATATATATATATATATATATATATATATATATATATATATATATATATATATATATATATATATATATATATATATATATATTAAATAATATTTAGAATGCAAATTCATATAGAAAAATTTATCATCGACTCTGCTGGGACTCGAACCCAGGACCCTCCACTGTCTAGGTGGTATCTCTACCAACTGAGCTACAGAGTACGACTACCAGCATAGCGAGAAATTTTCCATATGAATTAGATGTTTAAGCAGACATACATACATACATACATACATACATACATACATACATACATACATACATACATACATACATACATACATACATACATACATACATACATACATACATACATACATACATACATACATACATACATACATACATACATACATACATACATACATACATACATACATACATACATACATACATACATACATACATACATACATACATACATGCATACATACATACATACATACCTAGACAGTGGAGGGTCCTGGGTTCGAGTCCCAGCAGAGTCGATGATAAATATTTCTATATGAATTTGCATTCTAAATATTATTTAATGTAAAATCATTATTCAACTTAACAAAAATTAATATCAACTAAAATATATATATATATATATATATATATATATATATATATATATATATATATATATATCAATGATTAGAAGTAATAATGCGCGTAGAGATATACAAGAAAGAGTTATAATAATGGGATATCGCGCAACAGAGAAGAAAGAAAAAATTTAAAAAATAAGTTGCAGCCGTCTACACGTGTTTCACATATGGGCTAATATACAGCTATCATTGAAAATATGAAAGAGGGTTGAATTAAACGCTATAAATCAGGTCAGGGGCAAATATCTCTTAATACTCACCCTGCATGACCTTGAGATTGCGTTGTTGTCATATTGTTCATATTGATGGTCTTGAAGAGTGGCCTTGAGTTCAAGGTCAAAACATTGTTGTCATATTAATGAACTTGAAAATGCGGTGAATGACCTTGAGAATGCGGTGTTGTCATATTGTTGGCCTTGAGAATGCGGTGTTGCCACGTTTAGGTGACAGAGATAGATTCAAGGTCACCATGTGTTAGAGAGAGATAGGTTCAAGGTCACGATCAGGAGTGGGGGGTGGTCATAGAACTCTCATTTTCTCCTTACTTAAAAGCACTTTAAATGTCGGTTTACCACAAATCTTTGAAAAAGTTCGTGAAAAACGCCCCAAAGGAAAAATAATCTTACATCATGACAACACATCGTCGCATAAAGCAAAAGTAACAACTGAGTATATGGCTGCCCTAAAAGTCAGCACCATGGACCCTCCACCGTACAGCCCTGACCTAGCACCTTGCCATTTCTTTTGTGTCCTAAAATTAAAGATCAAATGCGTGGAATCACTTTTTCGTCATCAGATGAAGCAGTGGAACATTACAAAAACCTGGTTTCTGAAGTCTCTCAGGAAGAGTGCCTTAAGGACTGGTTTCATCGAATGCAAAAATGTCTTGATGTTAAAGAGGAATATTTTGAAAAAAAAATAAAATCATTTAAATTTTTTAAAACTAGTCCTTGTTTGATTTTCTAAGAATTTTCAGTGTCGTCCTCGTATTTTAAAAAGCACGTCAATTAACAGTCCGTAAAATTTAACAGACCAGTAAAATATCAAAACTATTTTTAGCTCGATGGACATCTTTCTTAAAATTGTACTTTTTTACACTGCGAGCAGATTCTAGTACACAGAGTTTTTAAAAGCATTTTTAACAATATTATTAAAGATGTGTGAACCTCATAAGATTCGTTCCAAGTGTATCCATTACAAAAAGGAAATGTACGAATTAAATTAATTTATCAAAGACTATTGCTAAAGTTCACATTGAAGAGAAGTATTTTCAGGTATTTTTGTTTGTTTATTTTGTACCATTTACGTAACAAGGTCATCTTTAATTATTCTTTATTAAATGTCCTACACCTGAAAAGAAATGTTTGACATTTAAAATTTAATGTTGTTGCAGCAAAATTGGTTGATTTTATACAATGTAATCTAATCCTCTATTCTCCTTAGTAGGTACTATTTTACTATTAGAGTTGGTTTTCAAGTTTCAATCTTAAAATTCATTTTCCAAAATAGATTTAAATAATACTTAATCAATCTACTTCTATCCTTTTTCATTTTATAATTTATAGTTGTTATACTTATAATATACACTTTTTCGATGGAAATTGGGCATTTAAATTTGAAAATGCAGTATAAGAATCTAAAACTTTTTTTCTCTTTCAAGTATTGAAATAGACCTTTTTAAAACAATTACAAAAAAAATAATTTAAACATAGGTTAAAACATGTTTAAAAATAAATATTTTAAAACTTAGTTTGATGATTTAAACAAGTGTTTTAATCTTAATGGTTTAAACATGCTAATACCTTTTGATTGGAGACGATAAATTCATAAAATTCTTTACAAATGCATTTAAAATTTGGCGAGAATTTTTACTACTGAAAAAAAATCCCGGGAGATTTTAACTACAATCCGGGAGCCCGGAGTTTTTTAAAACTAATAGCCTTTTTCCTGGAGATTCCCGGAATTCCGGGAAGATTGGCGACCCTACCCATAGCACTAGTTAGTCGACTTAATTTTTTTGTACTCAATATTGCAACAGTCAATGTATGTACAAAAATTTTGAAATGGCATAACCAACAAAAATAAGTCCGTCTATTCTATAAGGTACAAATAAAACAGATTGTCCAGCAAGAACCACGGGTCTAGAGCATTCTTGCCAGGAACGGAATGAGACTTAGGATAGGATAGGAACGGAAAAGACATAGGTACTGTTTGCGGGGAAAAATAAAACTGAAAATAAAAATAAAAGAAAAATAAACTGAGAAATAAACTGAAAATTAAAACTGAAAAAATAAACTAAAAAATAACTGAAAGATTAACTGAAAATAAACTGAAAAATAAACTGTAAAGCAGAGACTGGAACCTTTTACAAATATAGGTTCCGGTTCTTGAAAATTCAAACTAAAGGTTTCGGTTCCGATTCCAATTTTAATTTTCTAAACATTAAGGTTCCGGTTCCGGTTCCAGGATTTTTTTTACGTTCCATAAGGGTTCCGGAAGCAAAAGAAATGGCGTCACATTTTATGTTGGTATATAGCTCCAAATATCTTCAAACAAATATGACCTTGATAACTGACAGTCGATGCATGTTAGGTTAAAGTATTGTTTATAATATAGGTGATAATTGATAAATATATTTACTCTTCGGTATTTCAACTCTTTTACTCGCGCAACTCTAGTGCTATAGTTACAATTATTTACAGCAATGGATACCATAGAAACTGAGTTCTTGGAGTAAACAGATGTGAAGTACCGAATGTGGTTAATATTCTAGATTCTTGTCAAGATGAAGTTTGTTTGGAAACATTCAAGGCTACCAATATAAAATGTGACGTAACACTTTTCTAGTCAATTCACACACTACTATTGGTCAATTAGTAGTTGAAGTGGATCTAGTATCACATCAACTTAGTAAGCAATGATTATGGTAGCGCTGTTGGTAGAATGTTGAACTACTTTTTTTATTTACCAGTAGAACCGAAATGTGGAACCGAAAAATACAGGTTCCTTCGAAAATTTATAACGGTTCGGGTTCTCATCTTAACATTAACACGGGTTTTAGTAAGGGTTCCGATTCCCGTTTCGGTTCCATAAAAGTAATCGGTTCCGGTTCCGATTCCGGTTTTTTGGGTTCCTGTTCCAGTCCGTGCTGGAAAGTAAAGTTAAAGTAAAATGAAAGTAATAAAATAGTCGAAATAGAAAAGTAAGCAAAATGGCCTGAAAAGTGAACTGAAGATAAACTGAAAAATAGGATGGGATGATTAAAAGTAAAGTTGAATGAAATAAAGGAAGATAAAATAGAGTGAATGAAACATGACGAAATAAGGCGAAACAATGAAATGTGCGGAGGACTAAGTTCGGGTCGTGTTTCCGCTCCCAGACCAGAAGTCTGAGCCCGCAAACCCGGCCCTGGGAAATATTCAACCACTTTTTTATTATATAAAAAACATCCATACTGTCCATGTATAAATTTATATATTATTGGAAGTAAAACAGTGTAAACAATGTTTTAGTTAAGCAGGTATTTACTTTTAATTAAATATTTTTGTACCTATTCGATAATTCAAAATTACGTAAGCGCAGATCGCATAATGTATTTATGCTCTAAACATGTAACATTTGAACTTACAGATTCATCTTTATATTACATTAGAAATAGCAATATATGTATATAATTATAGAATACCTTTGCTGAAATAACATACATCCTCTAAATTTTTCTAATAAGCTGCAGGTATAATGTAGAAAATAGATCATAACTAATATGAAACATAACGCCATAAACTATTAATTGCAATGAATAATGCTCTAACATTGTTATATCAATTCGTAAAACTTAAAATTTACTTGATTATATGGCTTGCGCGCTCTTTCCTATATTTTGCCCTACAGCAGGTCGGCTGGCCGACCTTGTTAAACACAGATATGAATACGAATCCCGGTAAATCGCAATTTTTAATTCTCTAGACATTTTTGTATTCGATATTTCGTAAGCACAAAATGCATAATGTATAATTTATTTATGCTTTAACTTCTAATATCTGAATTAGGTTCATACAGATTCATCCTTATAATTACATTAGCAATATTGTGGCATGGTGTAAATTTAGAGAATAAGACTTTTCTTATTTTTAAACTGGAATACTTGCCTTCTAATGCAGTTTACGCAAGAGTATACTACATTACTTTTAATTGCGATCACAAAATCAAAAAGCCATGAAAATATATAAAATAATATCGACAAATACAAAGAAGTTCGACTCCTTTTATGCTTGTATTTCAATCAGGGACTGGAACAGGAACCCAAAAGAACCGGAATCGGAACCGGAACCGATTACTTTTATGGAACCGAAACCGGAATCGGAACCCTTACTAAAATCCGTGTTAATGTTAAGATGAGAACCCGGACCGTTATAAATTTTCAAAAGAACCGGTATTTTTCGGTTTCACATTTCGGTTCTACTGGTAAATAAAAAAATAGTTCAACATTCTGAAGACATTCTCCCAACAGCGCTATCATAACCATTTCTTACTGTGGTTATGTTGATACTAGATCCACTTTCACTACTAATTGACCAATAGTCTGTGAATATTGACTAGAAAAGTGTTACGTCAGATTTTATATTGGTAGCTCTGAATATTTCCAAACAAATCTCATCTTGAAAAATCTACAATATTAGCTGCGTTCGGTATTTCACATCTGGTTTACTCCAGGAGCTCAGTTTCTATCGTATCCATTGTTGTAAATAATTGTAACTATAGCAAAAGAACTTTCAGAATAAAAAGAGTTGAAATACCGAAGAGCAAATATATTTATTACCCATGTTATAAACAATACTTTAACCTAACATGCATCGACTGTCAGTTATCAAGGTCATCTTTGTTTGGAAATACTTGGAGCTCTATATACCAACATAAAATGTGACGTCATTTCTTTTGTTTAGAACCTTAATGTTTAGAAAATTAAAATTGGAACCGGAACCGAAACCTTTATTATGAATTTCCAAGAACCGGAACTGGAACCGGGACCTATATTTGTAAAGGATTCTAGTCCCTGATTTCAACTGCTATAAGCGGGCGCCCGGGCGGCCAGGCAGGTCTTGACGGTCCTTGGTATGAAACAAGTTACGGTAACAGATAACGAAGTGCTGCGCTGTAACGACGTCTAGAACACAGATCGTAGGTGGTAGATTATCTCATGAGTTTCAAAGTAACTACCTATACTAGATCGGCTGGCCGACCCAGTAAATTTTAAATACAAATCTCGCTAAATAATTATCGGGTATGAACACTAAACTTTTACATTACATTTTAATTATTGTAATTTAATTATTACTTATTTAATTTAATTGTAATTTAATATTTAGTCTTTCTTAGTATTTAAAATATAAAATAAAGATAAAAATATTTATTTTACAGAAAATAATGATTTTTCTTTGTAGTACCATTTGGTACGGCCCAGCCGACCCTGACGCCTGCCCTCTATCTGTAATAAAGAATGTTCGTGGGGGTATTGGGACGCGTTAATAAATATATATGACGTTGCATAACATCAAAATAGCTTCTGTAGCAGCTATGATATAATACAGTTCTATGTCAATGCTTTTAATTCAATGTTAAGGGGACAATCAGCTTTTGACATTTACCAAACAATTTTAAGAGTGCTCGCCAGCAACTTTTAGTCATTGGGTGTCGCCAAAGATTGATCTGTTGCAGCAAATTGTTAAAAGAAATTATGCGGTAGCTCTGTTGCTATATGCATAATCATCAGTACAGTAAACATATTATTCAGGGAAATCTATGAATGACAATTCCATTTTGCTGGCATTTAAAAAATTATAAAATCTAAATATTCTATTCAGAATTGCCATAAGTATTAACACGAATATTAGATTTACCCCTTTATTCTGTAAGAGTTCGTTGACAAGATAACGAACGTTAAAATATCGAAGTTCGTTATAATATCGAAAGTCGTTATTTTTGTATTCTGTAAGACAAATTCTTACGAAAATCGTTATCACGCAATCGATATTTTAACGAAAGCTTCTGAGGTATCGTTACGCGGGAGCTGAATGTTATAATTTGAATGAATTCAAACGCGGTTCAATTAGAAATCAGGTTTTAAATTAAATTTTAGAAGAATAATTGGTTTATGTATAAAACTTTAAATCGGTTTATTTGTAAAACCCATTATATGCGGTTTTTCAAAGAAAACGAAAATTCTTGTAATTTTCATTCGTTATCGTTAGGCATGTGGTTTTTATTTGGTAAAATTAGTTTTATTTTATATTTTACTTTAAAGATTTTTAAAATACTGAGAAAGAAAAAATGAGAATTGAAATTTGTAGAGGAATGAATTACGATCTGGCCTGCATTTGCAACTTCCGTTTTTTTGCGCAAAAGTTTGTATCTTAAAAAAGTTTTTCTGTTTACTTTTTGTAGTTCTTCACAAAAATACGGACAAATTCTTGTAATTTTCATTCGTAGTTCAGTACCTTTAAGCTTACGGGTTTCGATTGTATTTAGATTTTACCGTAAGCGTTTTTAAAAGCCGATAAAGTGGTGATTAAAGGATTAAACATACATAATTACTTCTGACCTTTTTTGTAAAAACTTGAAACGAACCTACTACATATGTAAGCATTTTAAAAAAGAATTTTAAAGATATTTCTAATTATAAAATAATAATAACAATACAATATTAATAACAATACCAATAATATTAATAACACTAATAACAATTAAAAAACAATACAAATTGAAGAAACACTTCAAAATACATCAAGCACGAAAGCCAACGTAAATTTGAAAATTTGCGCGAAACAACACATGTAAACAGAAACATAACCTATTTTAAATAACATGATCATAGTCACAAGCCGACAAACGTACTACAGGAGCCAAAAACATGAATCATTCGTTATACTCGAGTGGACCGCAACAAAGCAGATTACAGAATAACAAAATAACGAACTTCGTTTGGAAGTACACATCTTATCGAAATTCGATATATATAACGTTCGAAATATATCGAAATTTACAGAATAAGGGGGTTAATCTGTCAAAATTACAATCACCATTAAAATACAACACAGCAAAACCGTTAAAAACTACGTCATCAACTACCGCATATCGAAGACATTTTGATGTTGTACAGCGCCTATATTTATTTATTATTATTTCTATATTTACTGGCGCACTCCAATATTTGTAAAATACTTTCCATCGAATTGCAGTAACTATAGTTTTCCAATACAACGCTAACGTTACCATTGAGAATTACTACGAACGACTTGATGAATTATTACCCTAAAAAAGCCCAATTTAAAAACATCATTACTAAATAAAAAATTTCAAATTTGACTGAAACTATCGCTGATCTTAAAGGGCTAATTTATAACCGGCTAAATATGTCAATACTACTCATAACTCATAGTTAAAAAAATCAAAGAATTAGGATTTAGCAAGCATTGGCAATAATTGGCAGAAATTGCATTGGCAAGAAAACCACACGAAAGCCAGATATAAAAATGGGCTTCCTCGATACTAAGGTCTTAACATACAACTTCATTAAGTTAAGATTAGGTTTAGATTTTCTTTTTAGTTAAATTACGAAGCTTCAAGCTTGTGTTATACAAATTCTATAAACATACATAATAAGTTGATCATTGTTCGGCTGCAGCAGCCTTTAGTTAGGCCTGCGTAATAGTAATAATCGCCTCTCCTTTACGCGTACTCTACGGGGGAACCAACAGCCAAAGCCATATGTCTCCCATTTAACCTGCAACACAAATACACATACCCATAATTTAGGTAGCGGAATTTATCATTGTGTGTTACTGTACTATTGGCGTGGAGTCAACCACCAAGACAGCGTTATTTTAACGAGGCGCACCTAATAATTTAATCACCACGGTCTGCCTTTCGGAAACACGAATTGAGATAAGTTCAACTAGCGCACTAATGCTATTGCAAAAGCTACCAGCACACTGGTGGGAGCGAGGAGTGCTTATTCAAACCTCTACTAGCTCTCCAGACTAGTACCGGAGTTATAAACGTACTCACTCGTCGAGACCCGTTCTCCCGGCATAGGAGACGGCCCCTAGTCCAGCTTCGGACTTTCCCCATGTGTGTGAGACCACTGCCCGACCGAAACCAACCTCAATGTGGCAAACTTGGCTGGTTATGCCACTCCGGTCTACCAGTTATAGGCCAGGTGTGCCCTCGTCAGTGTTTCGTTTAGTTTCACCTAAGTAGAACCCCGGTGTGTAACCTTGGAGGTGAAGTTGTCTTGAGCATTGAGAGGCTATGTATTCGCATCAATATCCCTCAATATCCCCCAAGTCCAGCGGCTCGAGACGGTTTTTTCGGATCGCAAGACTGGAACTGCACGATCATAGCGTGATCCCCATACTTTCGCCTCTGAATCTAGCTGGCTGGGTGACATGCAGTTTTCCATCGGCCAGAGCTTACCCCCTCCCCCCAGAGTAAGCCTCCCTCGAATTCCTCTCCATTAGGCTTGGTTAAACAGCGGGTGACCTGCCGTGCCCCATAAATGAGTTCACCCTCAGGCTAGAATCCAATGCACCCATACCGGTACTCATGTTAACAGAGCTTCCTTCACAACGTTAATGAGTCCCTGTCGAGATCACTTACGTGCATCTTTACCACACATTTATTTCTGACGGTATCGCCCGTTACCCAGATTCCTGGGATTAGGTAGCCAGTTTTATGGGTGAACGCCGTGTGGTATGCACCGCCCACCCAATCGACCCAAGCGGAATTTCTCAATTAGAAAAATCTCGTTTCCCCAAGTGGGACTCGAACCCACGACCCTTGGAACACGAGTGTTGCACTGACACCACTCGTCCAGCACCAACCCTTATTATTAGTATTATTACTATTATTATTATTTGCTAATAATTCTGAGACAACACTCACACTACTTTTGCAACTAAGCCGATGAGTCACCTGGCTTTTATAGTAGGAGCATTTCAATAAGTTTCTGTTTCGGAGGAAAGACCGACTGTCTCATATGTATCTCTACATGGTAATACCGAATCACCACCTGTGGTGGGTAAACAATGGGTTTTTGAATTTTGTGCCTGTGAGAACTTTTGATCCGGGAGTCGATAACTATAACATATCAAAGATTCAGCCAACTTAACCGGGGGCAGTCTCCATAAGATTAGTGCGGGGTCCTTTATGTGCTACCTGCTGCATATGTGATAAAGCTAGCGGCGGCGATTTTATATTTTCGCACATTTTTAGATAAAAAAGAGACAGAATGCTCGTCTTCAAATTGTGCATTGTGCGTGAATATACTTCAAATTGCGCGTGTATCTGTTTGAAATTGTGCGTCTATGTACATGTAACTGGACTATATATATAAACAGGAACTTTGTTCCTGTTCATTCATTTGTCGGTATGGAACGACGATTGTATGATGTATGCGGTCTGAGCATTCGACGCTCCGAGTTTGCACGTCATTTGAAGATACACAAGGGTTATAAAGTTCAGTGTTCTATTTGTTTAAAGTATTTTACACGTCTCGATAACTACAGAAATCATTTGAAAATTGTTCATAGTACCCTAGATGATGATAATAAGACTTCACCTAGCAATAACGTAATATTTAAAGACGTGAATCTGAAACGTCGACACAGTGACAGCATCGTTCATGAAACCGCAACGACAACTACAGAAGTCAATAAAGGAGAAAATAATAATAAAATACTAAACACCCGTGATTCTATACATAAGAAATTAGCCTACTTTCGCGATGATAAAAGCAGAACCTCAGGATATTCCATATATACCACGACCAGGGACCATTACTCTCTCACACTAACCTTATATTAGGGTATGAACCCTTTAGAGGCCGAATACAGGCGTATATTCTGTATATAGTTAAAATAGTATTTTATAAAATAATTAGATATAGTTATATTTACTATCTATTCTTTTAAACTGCTGTTATACTTACCATGTTTACTTTATAGTCGGGTATGTAGTACCATTATTAGTGTATACGAAATGTACTATTTTAATAGATATTATATATTTAAATTATTATTATGTTTTAAGTAACGTCGAAACTACTCGTATCAATAAACGTTCTTGTATGAAAGTATGTTATTTTGTACTTACTCTGCTCCCTACGTTCTGTCCTAAAAATGTATTCGTAGGTTCTAACTTCAAGCTACCAATTTCAAATTCCAAAAACAAAACGCCGTATTAGAACCAAGTTGTCGACAGGCTTCGTCTACTGTATACCTTAAAACAGAGGGGTAGCAGTAGTTTAGAAAACTAGGATGAGATTATTTCAATTATTTCTGAGCTTAAAGAAGAAGGTATTATAGAATAAAATATAATGGTTATACAAAATGTTACTCTCAAGTATACTTTTCTATTTTGTTGTTGTATATTTGTATGTTAGAATATAAGTTAACTAGTTTCAATAAAAAGTAAAATATTTATCTGTTTTATTTCTCCAGGTTAAGGCTTCAAGGTTCTCATAACTATAGATATTGTAAGAGGAAATCACGTAGAGTTTCAGAGTTATAAAGACGTATTACAGAACATATGACATATGTTATAGATATATATTTCAAAGGTGCTGAAAATAATTACAAATTAATATTAATCATACGAGTTTACTATATTCAACGATGAATATCCTACGAGAGTATATAGTATATTATTACATATCTGCGTATTTCGAAACCATTGAAAATGGATGATATATTGTAAAATAACGTTTAAATATGGCTACGAACTTATTTATTTTAAACTGACGACAACTCATCATACAAAACATAATGTATTTATGTATTCCTTTCTCTGCTGATATGTTTTCTACAGTGTGTTTTTAAATATTATACCCCGTTCTCTCAAGAATCCATAAAATTTTCGAAATATCTGTTATTATTTTACTTAGCACATATAAAAGTAGCAAAATGAATTTTTATTTTAACCTGTTAACTTTTATGTACTTTATTCAATTGACCCTAATTATGAATAAATGAGAAAACATGTTATCAAGCTGTTCAAAATTCGAATGTTTAGAAAAAATGGGTAGGTCTTACTGAATATACGAAAAATACGTTTTAGGTATGTATTGAGATACATAACATTTCTCTCATATATGAATTTGTATACAACGATCTAGATCTTGCTACCGTATATGTTTAACATAAAAATAAATGAAAACTATAAACTTCTTTTATCGTTTTTATTTATAAAATTTTAATAATAATATTAAATGTACGCATTGTACGACATATTGATAGGGTAGGTTAATTGCAGGCAATTAGCAGGCCCGTGTTTCTAACTGCTGATCTATAGTCTAGAAAAATCATAAAAGTATTAGGCAATGTTCATTGAATAGACTCCCTGTTACATTTCATACCTTATTTGTTTTAATAAATAGATATTAGTCAAACGATGGATATCCTCATGTCTTTACTCTACCTTCAATATATAATATATTTATTTATGATATCTAGTTAATGATATATGTTGTGATCTTGATTGAATGTAATCTTTTTCCTGTAAGATGCTATAAAAGCCGTAATTAATATTTCTTAATATATATAGTTTAGTTTAATCCGTGTATGTATTTTATTCTTGCATTTTTTATTTCACAATGTATAACTACATACAATTTATTTTAAAACAGTTTTTCTGAAATTTCTAGATTTTAATACAACGCTAGAATGTTGAATGTTATTGTTCGTACTAAAGAGATTGTAATTATTTTTAAAAATTCTATTGTTTTCGTCGAAATAGCTTAAGCTTGATTGCTTTTAGGGATTACGATGCCTGTCTATTATACTATTCACATAACAGGGAAAGAATGTTTATTTTTTAATCGTTTTGGTTCATATAGCCCTGAATATTAGAATATTTAAAGAAACAATCTTTTGAAAACTGCGGTTTTTAAAATTCATTTATTGTATTTAAGATGAATAATACAGCTGTAATTATTTGTTAGAAAATCTAAGGCTTAAAATTCCTTTGAACGTAGTAATAACAGAATGATAATTGTTTTGAAAACTTAATGACTCGTAGCGAGAAAATTCAAAATTCTATATGATAATTATCAATTATGTTGCTCGGATGTATTTTAAATGTTAGCCGTATGACGTTTACATTTCTAATTAAGTATAATTTCATTTAAGAACGGCAACAGTTGAAAAGCGTAAAATTTAAAACGGTATAAGCTTTTTGACTTTAAAATGATACTACACAATATTCCTTTTTCTAAGTTTTATTTATAAACATTTATCGGAATTATTTAAATAAATTTTTAAGAAATCATAACGACCCTAAGTGTTTTCTTTCAAATTAGAATTTGCTTTACTTGTAAACCGTATTTTAAATGTTTATGACGTATATTTAAACATGTCAGAATGCAATAGAGATAATCTGACTGTTGATTGACAGTAATTTTTATAGATACTTTGTATACTTGAAAGCAAATTTTTATTATTACGTTTCTACATGTTAAATTGTTTTCGCATAATTACATGATGACGTGTAGATCTATATTTAAATATCATTTAGGAATGACAACATAATATTTATTTTGAAATAAATTTATGAGAGAGAGAGATGAGATATACTAATGATACCATGAATTAATTTAATTCGAGCATGCTTATGAGAAATGATAAATGTAAATGAGATATGAGATATGCAAACGATACCGTGAATTAATTTAAGGGCAGAAATGAAAGCCCCCTACAACAAATTTATAATCATGAGTACTAAATTTTGGTTAGCACTGAAAATGCTATAAAAACATTTACATGTCAAAAGCATAATATTTCTACCCTTCAACAGATGTCGATACTATTTTTTTAAAAAGATGGTCATGTGTAAATTTAGAAATTGTCTTTTCTGGGCTTTTCTTTTCTTTTTTAACTAATCTCCATGTTTTTCTGCACACATTGAAAAAATATTTTATTTTCTTTTGTAATATTATTGTTTTGTATATTATTGCTATCAAAATTATTAATAATTAAAGTATATTTTAATAATAATTAATAATTTTATTCCATTATTTATTAATAATGGAATCACAGAATCAGAATCAAATTTTATCTGCGTCGGTTTTACATCATTAAACAAAAAAATTAATAACATACAAAACTTCGTTTTTATTTACTAACAGTTTTTTTACTCTGTCATTCTTAGGGTTGGGAATCTCCATTTGCCTACAATACTTGAACGTGCCGCTTTGAATGAATATAGGATTATAACCAAGGGCAACCACATAGTTGCTTAATGGGTAGCACAATTTCGTGTAGTTGAATGTATACCTAACCGTACCGTAACCTACGTAATTTTATACCTATACATTCGACTACACGAAATTGTGCACAACTACCCATTCAGAACCATGTGGTTGCCCTTGAATAACGGATCTTTTCCCTTTCATTTATTTCCAGGAGAATCTTGTTTCGAAGAATCTGCTTAAATTTGGAAAAATTGAGTTCGAACATAAATACATACTGCCTAACCTATTAACTACTATGATTCATAAATTCCTTTTAAATCGCAGAAACATACATTTTATACAAGGACCGCTTAATATATCGCTTGATTGACTGAAAAACGCCGTGTTTGAACGATTTTAAGAAGCGGCGCATACTGTATAACAATTTGCAGTTTAGTTATTATCAAGCCCAACCAACTGGGTGCTGAATGGGTAGTTAATTGCACAATTTCGTGTAGTCGAATGTATAGGTATAAAATTACGGTAGGTTACGGTACGGTTAGGTATACATGCGACTACACGAAATTGTGCGCTTAACTACCCATTCAGCAACCATGTGGTTGCCCTTGGTTATTATACTCTAAAAAGTGACTACCGTCCAAACCGACTATGGCACTCTTTTCTTTGCAAGGACAACTGTTATCTTTCTCAGAATCTTAGATCATTAGCAAATTTCTTCCAGTTTTGAATAGAATGTAGTGTGTCTTTAAGGGTATGATAATTCACTTTCAGGTACAATTCCGATAGTTAGGGGTTAAATAAATTAACAGGTAGCAAATACATTATTACGGTATTATTCAAAGGATTATAAGATCTTGAAAGTAGTTACTGGAATATTTAATTTTTAAAGGGAAAACAGTATTTGTAGGAGATAGATGGGTTATAAACAGCGTTTGTGTATTATTTTACACTACAGTATTACTGCAAGTACATAATCGAAGAATATTTAGAAATTTTTAGTTTAGTAATTACCAAGCCCAACCAACTGGGTGCTGAATGGGTAGTTAATTGCACAATTTCGTGTAGTCGAATGTATAGGTATAAAATTACGGTAGGTTACGGTACGGTTAGGTATACATGCGACTACAGGAAATTGTGCGCTTAACTACCCATTCAGCAACCATGTGGTTGCCCCCCTACTAATAGTTGATTTGTAATAATTATTAATTACTAGTAGTTGATTTTCTTATTAATTTGTGAGAAGACAACTAATTCTCTGTTGCCAAAACACACACGGAGTTGCAGGCGCCGTTTTCTTGGTAACAGGATTTCCGCACGATAGGTTCCTTTTCTCGCCCACGATCACTTATACGTTATTATGTAAATACAGAGGAAAATTTAGTATTACGCAAAAGCTAGGCAATGTCCGAAAAACTAGAACGACCGCATAATATATTTTTCCCCGCCTTCTTGAGTAGCTTATTAGTGGCAGCACCCCCTCTTACACAATGGCTAAACTGTAGCAAATGCAATGCTTAGGTAACCCAGCTAAAAATTTTATATTTTTCTTTCAAGCATAAAATATGAAATATACAACTATTTTTTTTAAATCACATTACATCTTGTTTAGAATGATTATCTCTACCATATTAAACAAAATATGCAAAAAAAAAGGGTTTTTTTTATTGTATTTGATCAAAATTGTACCATTTATAAATCATTCGGTTCTATAATGTTTATTCTTTAAATTAACTTTGTTAAATTACTTTAGAAACATCCAAAAAATGATTATGCTGGAAATACAAATTTACAGTAAACTAGGCAACCAATATCACTTCAGTCTTAATTCGAGCATCCATATGAGAAATGATAAATGTAAATGAGAGATCAGATATGCTAATGATACCGTGAATTAATTTATTTCGAGCATCCATATGAGAAATGAGCTAGGTAAATGAGAGATGAGATATGCTAATGATACCGTGAATTAATTTAATTCGAGCATCCATATGAGAAATGATAAATGTAAATGAGAGATCAGATATGCTAATGATACCGTGAATTAATTTATTTCGAGCATCCATATGAAAAATGAGCTAGGTAAATGAGATATGAGATATGCTAATGATACCGTGAATTAATTTAATTCGAGCATCCATATGAGAAATGATAAATGTAAATGAGAGATGAGATATGCTAATGATACCGTGAATTAATTTAATTAGATCAATTAATTTAATTCGCGCATGCATATGAGAAATGATATATGTAAATGAGTGATGAGATATGTAAATGATACCGTGAATTAATTTAATTTAATTTAATTAGATCAATTAATTTAATTCGCGCATTTAATTCGCACAATTAGATCGCGGGTCATTTGCATAAAAAGGGTGGGGGTGGGCTTAAGTATGGCAATACCTACTAACAAAATGTTTAAATCACCTGCATTTGTAACTTCAATATTGTGGTAATAGTTGTATGTACTGACGAACCTGGTAAGAGCAGTGCGTTAGAATGAGACGGAAGACGGGTGAAAATAGAAATAGAACGATCGCTGCTTAGCAGTAATTTATACATTGTCGGGATAAATTGGTCATATCTTCGTTACTGTCTAGCCAATTTCAAAGTTTCAAAAAGCGTTGGATTGTAAAATCTCGAACTAACAACAATTATTTTTATAACTTTTTTGATATCTTGTGTCGTCCAAAAGTTATCACGATATAAACATCTTTCTATGTTTGCAGAAATTGAAATACGCATAATAAGGGAGTTAGAAGCTAATCTAGTGAGTAGTGAGTGTCTAGGGGGGTGTTGGACACCGATATCACCAGACGAATTTAGGGGATTGATATACACCCTAAATAGCATCCAACAACGTACTCGATAGCTTTTTACCTTTCAATGTACCACGGACTTGATTTCTAGATGCGTTTTTTAAGTTTGCGAACTCTACTAAAAGCACCTAAACACAAAATACCTAAACGCCATTTACACATCACTAACCAGATAGCACAGCCCCAAACCAGTGATGTTATGGAGCGGCAGCTTTTCATACTAATTTTAAGGTTAGCGTCGCCTGCGTTGATTAAAACACGTAGTTTTAAAAACCTGCCAAGTAGCGAAATTGGTCAATATGCAATTTTCTAACACTACATGCTCATGGCGCTAGTTATCATCGTTATCCTATCTGAGAGAGAGTCTGAGGCAGCTGTTTGACAAAATACCAATGCAAAATATTGTACGTTTAGGTTATGTTTTGGAGCTACGTGAAATACAAACGTAATAATTTGTAAATATTAAAAGTGTTTATTGCAGTGGAAAGTTAAGTGTTGACAAAACACTTAACTGTGTTAAGTTTTATTTATTTTTTCAGATTGTCGTATTGTGCACGACTTGAAAATCAGAAGAATTGCTCAGAAAATAGAGGTTAGGATTCTAAAATTTTACAATGTTTAAAAATATTTTGCTTTACACATACTACACTTATATTTCCACTTCTTTATATTTCAGAGATTGTGTTTATTACTGCTTACCCGAAAGATGAAGTACGACTAGTCCATATCCAGGACGCAGCAATTGGAATTATTCTGGTATTGGTATTAGTAATTATGTAACAAGATTTTAGTTTCCATGATAAACATTACGTAAATTATGGAAACATGCATGTAAAATAGCTGTTGCTTCTTCAGCTCGATGAAATTTACATCCATTTTTTACAACAGTAAGAAACCAGTACTAAGAACGTGTTGATTATTTTTGATGGATTTGTGATGACTACAAATCTTTTGAAGGCTCAGTTGCATCGAACTTTTAATTGATGAATTTATAAACTTAATCTGTTAAAATCTGTTAGAATCTTATTACTGTTAGAAGGTAGGAAAATGATTGTACACAGTTATGTTGCAAAAATTATTTTATTGTAAAATTAAAAAGTAAATCTTACATAAATATTGTTAAAAGATTTATGAAATTTAAATATTATTAGTACCAGCAATAAGTAGTGCAATAAAAATGTTCAAAAATGAATTTTAATAATTAATAAATTTAACCTAAACTAACACAAGCTTAATTTTCCTTTCTAAAATGAATAAGGTAATGTTTGGGGCAACTCCACAGGTAAAGGGATCACTTATTGACTCCTATTTCTACTTTGAAGCAAAATTACTATAAAATGAATACTGAAGCATTTTTTAGCCATAAAGTTTAATTTAAGGAGCAATTATGCAAATATTATATACAAATCGGAAATGTAAATTGTTTTCTGTTTTATTTACTCAGAATTAGTAAGTATAATTATTATATTCAGAATTTTTAATTTTTGAAGTAGCCACATTTTTTGCTGATATATCAGACCTTTTGGGTAGGCCAACAAAATATGAAGAGTTCAGTATATCTGTACAGCTCTTTTATTCATAAAATTTTGCATTTTCTGAACAGATTGATATCATATATATGGTATCCACATACAAGATACATGGTGTGGTCCCAAGTAGCGCTGGATTATAAATTCATGTAAGAATTACGTGCTTCCAATTGTTTTTTAATGCTACAAATTAATATTCCAAAAATATGCTCAATGGCACGTAATAATTACGTGCCCCGCGGTATATCTTTGGAACGTTAAGATTATTACGTAAATAATACGTCCTTTTCATGTCTTCGTCATTTACCATAACCTTCACATGCTTCTGATGAGTATGTAAATAATTGAACAAAACATTTAATTTATAGAATCCCTACACTGCAAATAATGTTGCTATATAGTTATACCTCCGATAAACGTATTTTAACCTACTACTCGAATTATTTCTTACGTAAATTTTTTGTTTCACTAATAAATGAAGTTAAATTTAATTGAATTACTTAATTTCAAATTTGCTCGTGTAATTTACTGCTTATTAATAGGGGTCGTATCGTACTTCGTTAAAACATATTTATCATAATGAAAGACATTATATTGACTGCATAATACTAAATATTTCTAATTAAAGAATAGAATAGATTAAAAGAATTTTATTATCTACGCAATAATTATTTCTTTCATTTCGATATAATACACATTTTAAAGACACACAATATATGTATAATTTTGTAACACCCGACGGATAAGCAAGGGCAATGCAATTTTAGCAGTTCACCATCACCATCAACTTGAAATTATACACTCGTCATTTTCAGTGTTATTCTTATAATGTAGCTGGTCTTTTTGTGAAACTTTGTTCTTGTTTTTAGTGAATAAGTATGGTCGTGCAGTGTGTAAAAAATTGGGTTATTTAAATTTTTAAATCCAGGTGAGTATGAATGCCATATTTTTCCAAACAATAAATTGACGCCAGATAAACATATGCGTTGAAAATGCCATAGGCGTCGAAAAAACTACATTTAGGGGTTAATGAAGATAGAGTAATAAGTTTTATTTTATTAGAAATTTCTAAGATTCAGAAGATTGCTTTAAATGTTATTAAGAACTATTAAATTTTCGTTCTTGACTGCTTTGTTATTGATGAAATTTTCAGTATTTGTAAATTTAATCATTTAATTAACCGAAAATAGTCTGCAAATATTAAAAATTATGAGGAACAATAATTAATAATATTTTTCAGGTATCGTAAAACAAAAATGATTACAAATCTTGCATTTCAAAGGTGCATAAAGAACTCCCGTATTTGCTCATCCCATATTTTGCAAAGTGTGATTTCGAGAGTTAAAAGGGAGAGAAAGAAATGATTCTGGAGAAAAGATGCTGCTCTAATTCCTGTTTTAGAAGTTAATGAACCACATACTACAAGGCAGGATGTTTTAATTTTTCCCTTAACAAATTAATAAGACAAAATACGAATACAAGATTTAGTAATATAATATTGATAAACTAAACTTTAAACTTATTCCATACTACTTATTATATTTATAATTTTAAAAGATATTTTAAGCAAAAAAATAATTCATAGACATAAAAGAAACATTTTTATTTTATTTGGTTTCAGAAAAAGATGTGTGCGTGGGCTGTTTATCCAGCAGCCATACATACGAGCAGCAATCAGTTCATCATCAGCCGGACAATTTGTAGCAGATAGATCATGGAATCTCAGTGTTCTTCAGAACCCAGATATCATCTGCTGCTTTGCAGTTAGAGCAGTCTAAAAATGAGATTTTCCAAACACGAGTTCTACATTTGTAAGTTACAATTAATTGCATCATTTTAAAAATATATATGTATAATAATATTGCCATAATTGTTTGTCACAGAAATCGTCATTATAACAGTCAATCAGATCAAGTATCTGCCCATTTGTCTACCACATTAACTGCTTTTAAAACAGAGCGTGGTACTCAGAACATTCAGAGTACAATAGTACAAAATAGAAAAAATTGGGAGATTCCAATATTTTTAAATTTTATCAATCAGAATATATGTTAGATGGTATACATATTCAGAAAAAATTGCTAAATATTTTTTTACAGGAGGACTTACACACAAATAAAAACGGAGGTGAAGACAGCATTGTTCGGCATCTTCGAGCTATTGCCAGAAGGTGGAAAATGTCTTAAAAATTAATAAAAGGAAGAAAAATAAATCAAACTGAGCAAGATCCTCGTCAGGTATTGTGGATAAATTACCACAGTTTCAACAAACACAACAGATTAGATTAGTCATAGTGTCACCGACAAAACGCTTGGTCTCATCTTTAGTGCAATGGAAGGAGGTAAAAAATGTATACTGCTCGTCATTTAAGACCAATTCTGAAAAATGAAACTTTAGAAATTTAAGATTTGATAATTTCTAGTGCTCCACTTCAGGATTTGGTACTAGAACGTCAGTTTATTTACTGTTAGTATTGCTACACGTTTGTTGTCTGTGTTTATTATTGATTATTTATATTTTAAGATATTATTATAAGATAATTATATTAATCATTTGTCCTTTGAATTAATAATTAGGTATTCTGTAAATCAATATTTCAGTATTGTAAATACGGTTTTGTTAAATAAACTAATTTGAGCTAATATTTGATTCTTATGCTTATCTGAAAATTGTAATTTATTTAGTTCACTTACAACAAACATGAACTCTACATCTGCATTTGAAGATCTAAAAGTGTTAATTCTTATAGTTTTTTTGAAGCTCCTCGAATTTATTTTATCAAAATGCACAATCTCATCGATCTTATAGATATCATGTAATAGACTGAAAAATAAAGTTGATTCATTACAAACACAAATTAGTAATTTTGAAAAACATTACAATTTGAAATGTCACTGTTTAGTTGCTGCATATATTGCCATTGCCTTACAAATTTAATATTTTCAAATACTAGTCACTTTTAGTCGTTATATCTAAAAAATCGATGAATTGGACAGTTTGGTAAATCAATTTGCATTCAGCATCAAAGAACTATTGGAATACATGCTTACATCTTCAAGGACAAATGTACGGTGCATTTTTGCTGTGCACTGCTATTAATTGCAAAACGAAAAAAAACACATGCCTTTGGCATGCCCGATGGCACGTAATAAATACATCCTTTTTTGATCATCTTTGTACATCACTTTGGCACGTAAAAAAATGCAAAAAATACGGACATTTCATCTGTATGGCACGTAAAAATTACATCATTTTTACGTGCCATTTCTTTCTTGAAATTCTGGCGATGTAATTTCAGGCACGTAAATTTTACGTAATTTTCATGTAATATCGCTACTTGGGGTATAAAAACTAAATTTGGAAATGTGGTCTTCAGGTAGAGATTTCTGTGAAATTGCTTTTGTATATCTGTTATACATTTGAAAGCAACATCATTCTCATCTATAACTTTAAATTGTGAACAGGTATTTTAAAATACCATTTAAATAATAAGTGTAATTTACAGTTTTCTAACAAAAGTAATGCTTTTCTCAATTAAAATAATAACCAAGTTAATTATTTATAGTTTTAAAACTTTTCTAGAAATTGGTTTTGTATCCAGTTTTCTTTTTAACACATTGGAGGATTGAATAACTTGGCACCCATTATTATGAAGGACTGGTTTACCTAGCTTTTCAATTATGATATCAGCTAAAACTAATCGGTGATCATCACATTTGAAAGAATCGCTCTGTGATACTGGATTTCGTAGAACTTGACGAATTACAGGTAACGGTGCTGAGTGTGTATACAGAAGGGGTACTAAATTAATAATAAATTCTGTTATAGCCGAAATTAAACACACAAATGGTTTTGATGGATATCTCAAAGAGCCTCTATCATGTAGATAAATCAAATCTAACAATCTATTACTTGTTGCAGGTGTTGAGATATCTGTGAGACATGCACAACAACCACCTATTCTCTCTTCTATTGTTCTTACAATGTATCCAGCGATCCAGGCAACAGCAGCTGACTAACAGTTCTCAAATAAGTTTTTACGGGATGGTAACAAAATATTTTCAATCAACTTATCATAGGCAGGCATGTTTTTTATGATAAATGCTGTATAAGTTGGAATATGGCTGTTTTCAACATTAATGTTAACTTTAGTCCAGTTAGATTTTTTTAATGGCATACTCAGCTGCTCTTGCGTCGGTCATATCATTGGAACCTTCAACAAGGCGAATGCTACTGAAAAGAGATTCTATTGGATCAGAACTGAATCTCCTTGTTAATACATAATAGAACCCACTGCATAACAGGTAATCTATACATTTAAATGTTGACTGGCTGGTGAAAATTAAAGCTTCTGCTGTTTCATCAGACAGTGCTTTCATGTTGCGTTGTTTAGAAGCATCTTGGAGGTTTTGTATGTACATTGGAAATTCAAACTTTAACGAATGCAGTCGTTCATCAGCAATTTCTCTGAAGGGAGCAGTATCAGAATCCAATTGGTATATATGCTGTTGACGATCACTCACATCATGTACTTTAAAAAATCGATACATCATTTGCATAAAGGTGATTGTAGGACCGGCATTTGAAAAGTCATATTGGCCTGTTTCATGTTGTTGACGGTAAATTAAAAGATTGGTAATGACTGGGGAAAATATTTGAATTGCTCTTAATACATGCATTTTCTCAAAGGTATTAGGATCAATATGCTTTTTTGTTAAAAACTTAACAGGTTTTATTGTCATGTCTTTTTGCAGATTATATATGCTTTTAAGATAAATGGATGAAATTATGCCATTATTGTCGGCCATATCATGCTGTAAATATAAGTTACGTGCATTTTTAACTGCATGGCAATAATCGACATGAATAATTGCAGTCCATTTATAATAGGATGAGGAATGTTCGTTTTTAAAGAACCATTGCCAAAATGGCGAAATAACGCAACATTAGATTTATCGTTATCAGCAATTAATCGAATAATGTTAAAACCTCAATTAGTGACCTCCTGAAGTATGTTCATTGTAATTCCATGTAACCGCTTTCCATATATGCTTCTGCTGAAATAATAAGCGACAGGGATTGTATATTTTGTACAAAAACCATGGATTACAAAACATAGCAATTTATTTGCTAAATCTGGCTTTGCACCAATGCAGCTTTCTTTGGTTGAATTCTCTAAACCATAAAACGTATCTTCAACTCTACTATAATACATGCGTTCTTTTATAGTCATTTCGTCAACGATAAGAGACACAAGACGTTCTTTTAGATTTTGATATTTGGCAGCCTCAACCAACAGTCTCTCTTTAATAAGTGTTGTTACGACAGGGAGCTCGAATAAAAAAATGTCTACCCAATTCGCACCCCTTTGCAGAAGCACAACGCCAAGTAACACACATTCTAATTGTCATTTCTGACCACCTAGGATATTTTAAATTGTAATTATGTTTGTTTGTTTTTAGGCGGAGCATCCTTCGTACCTCATGGCACCGATTGCTATGATCATTTGGCCGACCCTACTAGAATTTAGCCGAATCTGGGGGAATTCCACCCCCAGTAGGGATCTTTATCGTGCCAAACATCGCATTGACACGGGACCTACAGTTTTACTTCCTATCCGAAAAGAAGGCATGTTTTAAATTTTTCTCCGCTATGAAAAATTACCAGCTCGGCCGGGGATCGAACCTGCGATCTTTGGATTATGAAGCAAACATGCAAACCACTAATCCACCGAGACTGGCTTTGTAATTATGTATTTGCTCTAAAATGAATGTAGCTCGAAAATCATTATCATTAGCATTTTGTTGGATTTTTTTCTATTTGCTTTGAAATATTTTTATATTGATCAAAAAAATCTTGTAAATTTCTCTGTTTTTCATGAAGTGTTTGGATCTCTTTTTTTAATAGATTGTTTTCACTGTATAACTCAGTAATTTTAAAATCGCGTACATTTACCTGCACTGCAACATCATTTGTCTGTAAAATCAACCTTGAATACTGAAAAATGTATTTTTTAAATAATAAATTACTTTAACGATTTGTTAAACTTTTTTTTAAATCTCAACTTCATCCTTATATTTCTTGCACAATAAATCCAGTTCCAAAATTTTTATAGAAGTTTCATCAGGTGGCTATTAAAAATTAGACAGGAATGGATAAAGATTAGGAAATAATTGATGAATTCATACTTACTACTTGGTTTTCAGAACAAGGTATTAATTTTGAAGGAGATTGCTCTTGCAGGTTATGGCACTATAAAAATTAAATAAATAAAAACATAGGAAGCGACAAGGGATATACTGATGCTTACTACTTTTTCCTGGTTCGAGACAGGAAGAGAACTACAGGGTTATTTAATAATTGGATCATTTGACCTAAATTCAAAGATACAGTTATAGAAGATAACGGAAGTTAATTGAGCTAAAATTTAGAATGCAGGGCCAATCTTTTATGTAGGTCAACAATTTGTTTTTATGTGCCAACACTCGTATAATATACAAGTGTCTAAGTATTGCTGTAGATTGTTTACTTTATTGGGCAAAAACAATAGTCCATATTCACATCTCGCTATAAGTTAATAACGTGTTTGATTACCATGGTAGCCAATTCTAATCTTTCCCACCTATTAGAATGAGATAAAGCTATCTCTTTTCTTGTTGATGTTAATTTAGTTAAAGACATCTTTAATCATGGCTTGTAAACACGGCCCAATATCATTTGCCTAATTTTATAACCTAGAAACAAGATTGTGGTCCCGAAGTTTACATTTCAGCCATTATACCTTCATGTTTCCTAATTTTTGGAACTGCACTAGCTTTCAATCTATATCGTCCCACTGAATCACAAAAATAATCTTCAGTATCAAAATGCAGAATGCATACTTTCGACCTTTCTGATGGAGGCTTAAAATTTTCTTAAAGAAAATAGGAGTAATAAATTTAATAATCTGCTTGATGAATTAGAATTTTTAAAGAATTAACATAAGAACCTTTTAAATCTTCTCCGGCAGTGATACTACGTATCCACAAAGAATATATAACTTGTCTGCTCGGAAATTCGTGATAGGTTAACTTTGGATCCGAACTAAAACAAGAAGGGATGCAACAAAACATATTTTTTTGAAAAATAAATGAAATTGAGCAAACTCAAATTTGAAACAAATTTTGAAATGCCACGCTTGTAGATAACTAGCGCCACGGCAGAAATTTGTACTAATCGATTATGTGTCAAATACCTCTACTTGACAGGCTTTTAAAACTACGTTTTTTAATCAACGCAGGCGACGAAGGTTAGAAATGTAACAGATTGCTTTAAAATTGTAAGAGATTCCTGTAATATTAGGGTTAGGCGAAAATGTCAGAATAAATTTTATTTAATTATTTGATTATTTAATTAATTGAAAATCTACTTTTAGATAAAACAGAGTACAAAATTAAATTGTCAACTTTTGACAGAGTAACAACTAACCTAATTTACAACTAGTCAAAATGCATGCATGCATGCATGCATGCAATGCATGCAGACCTAAGTAGAAGACCATGATATGTAATACAATTAGTCACAAAGCGTGATCAGACCCTTACTTGATGCATTGAGGGACTCTAATCGAGGGCCACTTATCCGGTACTCTCCTTTCATGAATAGCCGAAAGTTGAGGTAAGTCCTTAGATTTTTGCATAGGCCTTCCTTGTAAGGATTTCAAAAAAGGCTAAGCACTGACCATATTGGATAAAAAATTACTAGTACAGTGCACTCTACTAAGAATTAACTTGCCAATACGAAATTTTCATCCGACTGGTAACAAGGTTGACGATAATATCGCCTGATTAATTTTGCCGAAGAGATGCTAAGGTAAAAGATGACTGGACACGATCGCGGCCTGCTCTCAACGAATTTTTCTTAGCTGCTTCATGAGGAATATGACACCACAAAAAGTTACATCCGAAAGTTCCTTGAGCACATTTACTGCTGAAAATTGCTGATCAATATATGACATATCTTCTTTCACTCGAACATTGTCGGTAGTGAATTAAATAAAATTTATTTTGCCTAGCCTTCTTTATCTCGATAAACTTAATAGTTTCCGAGAAAAACGTCAAAAACCGTTTGGGGGGGCGTGGTTTACCCTCATTGTTTCTTCGAGCTCACCACCTACAGGTTGTGACTTCTATTACCTGGAAATTAATAAATTGCTGATCACTGATACATTGATGCAGTTTTGACATCTTCGTTATCAAGTTAAAAATGCAATTAGCTACATCCTGCTCCAACTGTGATTCTTAAACCAGTGACCACCAAATCCACTTTTCAAAAACAATATCTTTCTCGGTTATTATAAAATATAGGCACTAATGATATTGAGCTTTTTTGTTGTATTTTACAACACATAATGAACAAAAATTAGTCAAATGTATTTATTTTTTAAGGTAACAAACATGAGCGCCGCTAGAAAGTTTTTTAGGGAGGGGCAATTTTTTTATAAAATGGCCACTGTTTAAAAAATATTAGAAATAGGTACCAGAATCACATAATGTATATCTTGGTGCAAATAACCAAAAATAAAAAACTACATGAAAACACCTATTAGAAATTAAAAAATCTATTTATTTTTGGAAAATCAGACTTAAGAACATAATAACACATAATCAGAATCAGACATAAATAACACAAAAATAATGTAAAAAACATATGTACTAAATAAAAATAATATTTCTAAAAGTAAACAAAATATTGTTTTAACTATATTAAATTTATGACAGCCAAAGTTAGCCTTATGCTTATCAATACATAGGCATACCTACATCTTAATCGCTGAAAAGAAATTTTAAGTTTCTTTTTTCTAACCCAAATAAATCAATGACCTTGTTAAATATAGCCATTCTATTGGCATCAACGTATTTCCTATGTACACTTATAAGAGCTAGTCCAGAAAGGCGATTTTCGCTCATTGTTGACTTAAGCCAAGTCTTAACTCTTCTAAGAGTACTAAAGGACCGTTCAATTGAACAGGTTGTAGGTGGCATAATTAAAAAATATTTTAAGCAGGTTTTGATGTTAGGGAAAAAGTCACACTCCTCATTTACAAGTTTGGTTGTATCTTCCGAAAACTCTCTATCTTTCCATACCTGCTTCCATGTGGAATATTCCGCTTTTAAATTTTCGACGCCAAATCTTTTCGAAAGAGCTTCTAACTGTGTTTCGCTAAGCATAATTCCTTGTTTAATGAGAGATGGATGAAACCGCGATAAAGAAAACGCTAATGTGTTTTCAAAGCGAGCTTTAAGAGAGCTTATTATTGAATCTAAATAAGGAATAAATCTACAAATTCTAAAATATTCTTCTGCTGACTTGCCCTGAATGTTTTCTCGGTTAATTTGACGTGAAACTGTTCGAGGAGTTTTAATTTCTATATCAAGTTCATTAGCGAATTCTGTACATTTTTTAAATATATCAGAGAAGATAAAATTAGCATTTTTTCTATCATTTTCAAACATAGTGATTAGTGTGTCAATATGATCTTTTACAGGAAGTAAACTACACCAAGTGGGCAACCCCTATAGTACCAGTTTTTAAGAAAAACGGAAGTTTAAGGATATGCGGGGATTTCAAAGGCATAGTCAATCCTGTAATCGAGGTCGATCAGTACCCCTTGCCCAGGATTGATGAACTTTTCAGTTGTTTAGAAGGCGGCGTTGAATTTTCCAAATTAGATCTTTCGCAAGCATATCAGCAGATTGGACTGGATGATAAGAGTCAGGAGCTTTTAACTATTTCAACGCACATAGATTTATTTAGGTATACTCGTATGCCTTTTGGAATTTCCTGTGCACCTGCTAAATTTCAGAAAATAATGGACTCTTTATTTAGTAAGGTTAAGAGAGTCGCAGTGTTTCAAGATGCTATTTTGGTCACAGGAAGAAATAAAAAAGAGCATTACGAAAGTTTGAATATTGTACTTAGTATTTTAAAAGATGCTGGGTTAAAAGTTAATTATGAAAAATGTCAATTTTTCCAAAAACGAGTTGAATATCTTAGTTTTGTTATAGATAGTGAGGGATTGCACCCATCAAAAAATAAAATTGAAATTATAGATAAAATACCTGAACCTAAAAATGTTAACGAATTAAAATCATTTTTAGGAGGTATAAATTACTATGGTAGATTTATTAAAGATATGTCCACGATTTTAAGTCCATTATATGACCTTTTAAAAGATAATGTAAAATGGTATTGGTCTCCGAGCTGTAGGCAAGCTTTTTTTAATGTTAAGGAAATTCTCAAATCTCCTGCATAGCTTGTACATTTTAATCCAAATCTAGAAATCAGATTAACTGTAGACGCTTCCTCAGTAGGGATCGGTGCAATACTTAGCCACCGATTTCCTTCGGGTGTAGAGAAACCCATATTTTTGCTTCTAGAACGTTATCTAAAGCAGAAAAAAGTTATTCACAAGTTGAAAAGGAGGGATTGGCCATTGTTTATGGCGTAACTAAATTTCATCAGTATCTTTATGGCACCAATTTTAAGCTTATTACTGATCATAAACCCCTTTTAACAATTTTTGGTGAAAATATAGCAATTCCCAAGTTTTCAGCTAATAGATTAACTCGATGGGCAATAATTTTATCAGGATATAGTTATGAAATTGAGTATGTTTCGTGATCTAATAATTGCGCAGATTGGTTATCTCGTCTTCATATTGAAAATATGAAGTTCCAGGACGACTCTGATTTTGATTATTGCTTCTTTTTAAATAGTTCTAAATTTTGGAACACAAATTTTGAGGATATTAAGAAGGCTACCCTGCAAGATAAAACTTTGTCAAAAGTTAAACATTTTGTGAAAACTGGATGGCCAAAGAAAAATAATGACAATGAGTTAATTGCCTATTTTCCAAAACGGTATGAATTGTCTATTCAAGATGATTGTTTAATGTGGAATCACAGAATTATTGTTTCACACAAATTTAGGACAGAGATCTTTGTCTCAGTTACATTCTACTCACCTTGGAATGGTCAAAATGAAGAACTTAGCTCCCAGTTATTTTTGGTTTCCGGGAATAAATCAGGAAATTGAAAAAACTGTTAAAGATTGCGAATCACGTTCATTACTTGGTAATAACCCCCCAAAGGCTGAAATATCTCCTTGGCCATCACCAAGCGCACCGTGGGTTCGCTTGCACATAGATTTTTTTGAGTTAAATAAAAAATCTTTTCTTGTTATAATAGATGCATACTCTAAATGGATTGAAGTTTTTGAAATGAATAAAGTTACCTCTGTTTATACAATAACGGTCTTGCGATCACTTTTTGCTAGATTTGGACTTCCTTTATTAATTGTATCTGATAATGGTAGATCCTTTGTGTCAGAGGAATTTGAAGAATTCTTGTCTGATAACAACATTAAGCACGTGACTAGCCCTCCTTATCATCCAGCTTCTAACGGAGATGCTGAGAATTCAGTAAAAGTTATTAAAAATGCTCTAAAAAAGGCACTTCTAAACAAGTCAGGCATAAATAATGTTCATTTAGCTTTGTGTAGATTTCTGTTCGACTACCGAAATACTCCACACTGTACTACAGGGGTTAGTCCAGCTATGTTAATGTTTGGTAGAGTGTTACGTACCAGATTTTCTACTTTTTTGCCAGCTAACATTCAAGCTAACCTTAATGTTAAAACAAATTTAAAAGAGGTTGACGAAAGGGTAGAAATGGTTAAAAAGAAACAAGTAGTAAATAATACAGGATGCAAGGGAAAAGATTTTTCCATAGTTGAAATAGTATTAGTCAAAAACTATTGTGAAGTTAATAAACCAGATTTCATTAAAGGTAAAATTGAAAAGAAAATTGGAAAATGTACTTAGTTAATGGAAATACCAGAATTGCAAAAAAGGTGGAAGAGACATTTAAATCAAATTAAAAGTTATGGTCTTCGGGAGTCTCACATTCCTATTTGCAATTCTGATGCTTCTAAGAGAGTTTTTTTACATTGTACTCTTGGTGATTCTTCCGAATCACAAGCCAGTGATAGTGCAACTGATGTTAAAAATTGTAATACTTCTGATAGTGATTCTTCAGAGCCACCAACCACATCAAATTTCAAACCTAATATTAGGTTTAGACCTAAACGTGAGGTGAAGCCAATAGATAGGCTACTATATAATTAGTTTAATTGTAATTAAGTTAAATTGTTTAATTTACTTAATTTCTTTTGTGGGGGAAATGGTGAAATGTACTATATCTAAAATAGTGAAATGTTCAATAATCTTATATTTTTAGTACTGCGCATACATCGCAGTACATTTGATTGTGCCTTTATAGTGCAGTTAAGTTTGGGTTATTAGAGAATACACAGTTTAAAATTATTAAGTGTTTTATTTCCTAGCTTAAACATAACTAATAAAATTAATTCAGTAACGACATCACAAGGTCTATTTTAGTTTAACACTGCCTATATGCAACTAAAAACCTTCAGATTGCAATTTACGTAAATTTCATTATATTTAATTCCTAAAATATTCCAATCGAAAAAATTACTACAAAAGATCTACAAAAAAATAACATTAATATAATACAGGATTATGCGGTGCGCCTAAATAGCAAGTTTATTAGTGATTAGTGCAAATCTTTTACAAAAATTCAGGGGGGCGCCCGCCCCTCCTTGCCCTTATGTAACGGCGCCCTTGGTAACAAACAATACATAAACAACCTGCCATAAAACAACGAGTATGACATAACCTTCTAAATGCATATATTTTCGACAACATATAAATGATAAATTGATAAATTACAAAACGAAAAAAATTGTAATTTAAAGAATAGATTTTGAATAACAGTTTTGATTGTGTATAAAACGTTATATTGTATTCGTGTTTCTGTTGCGTTTTATCTATTCAAGAAACTTAAATGCTCGAACATCGTTCTCGCCTTTAAACATCCTTTCATGGATAAAACGTCTCTTAAGGAGGTTACAGCGGATCTTTGCGGGGTGAAGGGCAAGGGGATATCTCCTATGCTTTTACATAGGCTCTAACAAGAAATACCAATCGATAAAAAAATAAATTAGCATTCTTAAAACTGAACAAAATCATTTTATTATGAATGCCTATAATGCATTTATTAATTATTTGTATATATTAAAATAATTTAAGTCGATTGGAGTGCATTTGTTTAATTGTTGAAAGTGTAAATATAAATGTAAATAGGTTAAGAATCGTGGCAACACCTCAAAGAAATCAATCGATTTTGTTGGTAGCAGTGTTAGGTTTCAGCTTTCGATTGAGTTGACATCCTAACCTCCAAATGTCAATCCCAAAATATAAGTGGAAACGTGTTGAATGTTTTGTAATTTTGTATGCAATTACAGATGGGAATATTCTATTTTTTAACTTTTGTATAGTCTAAAGATTACAATCTGCTAAGCAGATACAAGAAATATATAAAAAGTTGTTGAGGTTTAATACATATATTTTTAAAATTAGTGTGTTTGTATTACTGATTTCGTGGATATTCTGATTGTGATGATAAATTGTATTCATCACATTGCAAAAGGTAATTTTACATTTTGCAATATTTCCGTCGAATTAACATTTGTATTCTGATATTATTAACGCAGAAGACTGAATTGTTCAGCATAATTTGATTAATAAAATATATGATTATTAGTTAATACAATAAAATATAGATTATTATAACAGTCATTATATGTCATCTTTCTGTTCTGTTATTTGAATTCGCGCGCTATGAGGTGTTGTCACATCTCTGCTGTCTTTCCACATATGTCGTGAAAAATTCTTGTTTTGTTTACTTTAAATTATTATTGTGCATTAACTAGACACAAGATTTCAAAAATATTGGGCAGCATTGTTCTTCGAATATGAGAGTATGTCATTTTAGTTTTTTATCAGATTCCCTACATTTCTTCATCATAATTTCTCGTTAAAACTGCTAAAGATTAGATGGTCTCCATAAGAGCCCATGTTAAATTCTGGATTTTATTTTCCATTTTTCTCGGTAATGGTACACAAGAAGATTATAAAAAAAAGTTGCCGAATAGAATAAGTGTCAAAGAACTCGAGGTTTAAATTTCACGTCATTCTCTACATTTTTACATTTCGTATCTTCCTTAAAACATTTATGCAACAAATAACTATTATTTTGTAACTTACCATACTTTTAATTTTGATACTAAACAGATATTTGTACACGTTAAAATAAAGTAAGTTTTTCTTTGTAAACTATTTTTACCTGCAAAATTCTTGAAAATAACCTTCCAACCCTGCATCCCATAGTGCAGCGACAATTCCTAAAAAGAGTACCGTTATTAACCACCGTTAGAACCACCACCGAGTATAAACTTTGTTGCAAATGCATTCATTTTTGTGATTTCAAGGCGTACACAAGTCGATCGTTTTAAAATCTTTTCTTTTATTATCAATTTACTGGGTGAGTTTTTTTGTCGATTAATTATTATTACTCCTATTCTTTATATCGTAAATGTGAAATGTTCTAAATATGATTGGAAAACGTTCCACAAAGTGAAAAAGGGTTTTTATTGAGTTTATACATTATTACATACAACACTGCATGCAATATTTCCCCCCAGACCATTCCTTTTGGGTTTTTAAAGGCGTATAAATAACAAAAGAAAAAGCATGAATGACTATTTAGATCTTTTAATTTGCAAGATGTGTATTTATGCAATTGTTGGATAATATTATTTTAAACCCACCATAAGTTAGCCGTCCCAGACTACATACAGGATATCATCCTAGGATGACAACCGGGATGGATGTTGTCCGGGTAATGCCGCAATGTTTAGATTTGTTGTAATTTATTTCATAAACGAGTTGGGCTTCGAGATTGTAATTATTAATTAATGTGTTTCTTTAAAATGTATTTTTCCAATTAAAAAGAATATTATTGACTCCATAAAATGTCTTTCTTTAATTAGAAATAGCTATATACGGAAAAGAAAGCAATACTACATACCGTTTGAGTTGTTTATCACGTATTAATTATTTTATTATGAAGGAGACAAGTCCTCTAAACAGGTTCGGTCTTTAAGGCAAGATTGGAATATTTAAATACGAGGCGTTAGCCGAGCATTTAAAGCGACCGGATGCCATTTATATTTAACATTTAAAAAAGAAACTAGAATGTGATTAATATAATTGTACATTTTTTGCAAAAATCATATGCTTGGGGTCGAGGTTGTGATTGTTATAGTGAGGAAGTTGTAAAATAAACTATTGTATTGTTGATAAACAAAATACGACCGTTAACAGTTATTTATTATACAAGCGTTTAAAATAAAGGTTTAATGAGCGTATAGTTTAATCTCTCGAGTTTTTTCTTTAATTTTTTTTAAATCTTAATATACTCGAATTAAATGTTTATTTTAAATGGAAATGTAATACAAAATTGTTTTTCAATTTTGCTTTTATAAATTCTTCTGTTTTGGGCCTACCATTTATCGTTAAAGCGCAAGAAAAGTTTGAGATATTATTATGCACTTTAATGCTTTAATTATTTAATTTGAAAATTTGTTAATTACTGATTTTACAAAAATTTGTATTAAAAAGTACTAAATAGAATTTTTAAAGTGCTAGAGGAATAAAATGTTTAGTTTGTTCTTTATCAAACAACTGCGTTAATGGTCTGTATCTAAGTAAATAAATCTTACTTTATAAGGCAAAACTGAATTATAGTATATTATGTATTAAGGGCTTAATTGGGTGTTTTAGAGCCCGCAGAGTCAGTTAGCGCTAAAACGATAAAGGGTTCTAAAACACTAATTAAGCCCGAAATGCATACGTTAGTTTATATCCGGTCTAAGTTTAAATTAATGTTTAATTTTAAAGAAGAAATAACTTGAAAAGTGCAAAACTTCAGGTAGGTAGGTACAGTGATTTAATGACTGTTAGACTATGGAGACGGCGTAAACAAGGGTAGCCATTTTTCTAGCAAGCTCTAAACAGTCTTTACTGGTCTCTAAAAAGTTTTGTAGCCCTAGAGTTCTAATTTAGCAATGTACGCTTTAAAAACAGGACCATAAACCGACCAAAATGACCCGACTGTTCATAAAGATTTTTAACGCACGCTTTTGCCATGTTATTGGCCGTTGTTATGTACAATCACATAAACGGTTATTTAGCAGAGTCGTTACTACTGAGATAAATAAGCACATAAGTACAGGTATCCAAAAAAAACTTTTTCTTTTTATAATAAAAGGTTTATTTGTAATTAATGCATGTCAAGGTTAACTTATTATCAGAGACGAGCAAAATAGTTGGCCTTGCAACGGAAACCTTTTTATGACGTCATTTTCATTGGCGTTACTTAAATACTTCTTGTGAATTTTGATAAGATAAAATTTAGTATGATAATATTGAATTAAATTCATTAAAATCGTAGCCACGCCACTGAATATTTATTTCTTTCAACGCAGGTCCTAAAAAACATTGCATCTTTAAAAAATATCGAATTACGTTTAACTTAAACAGCAAATCTAATCGAGAGGTTATATTTTGAAGCGGTTTCAATTCGAAGTTTATATTTTTTGTGCTTTACTATTTTGCTTGCTCTTTGCTCTGCTTATGAAAGATATTTGATGCGTACTTACGTCTTCTTTACAATAAAATTAATTAATAAGCGATTAACAACGGTATGAATCATTATTTTTTCTTATATAATTTTCATTTTTTATAAAAGGTTTATTAAGAGTATAAATTAGTAAAGATTAATAAATAAAAAGCTTCACAAGATTAATTAAATTATAACCTGACAATTGTTTTGACGGCTAAGCTGTTATTATCAAAGGTAATATATAAATATAAACAAACACGTCGCTTAGGTAAAAAATAGATAAAAAGATAAAATCCGTAAGAATTATATCTAATACTTCCAGTAACGCAGAATGATTGAGCTCAATCTGTTTATTTATTAAACGTACCGTAAATTTGTGTGTATATATCGAAGCTTCTAAAATGTCTAATTTGCGTTTATTACTACAAAAATGTAGGATTTTGATATTATTTTGGGGAGCCATTCTGTGATTCTGTTCCAAAAGCTGTTTGGCGTAATTAGATTTTTCGGGATGTTTATTTCTGTAACAGCGCACGTGCTCTTTATATCTTGTGTCAAAATTTCGAAGTGTTTGTCGAATATATACCGAACTACAATTACTACAGTAAACGCTATTATTTTTATTGTTTATCAAAATCAAAACAATATTGTTGACTTCATAAAATGTCTACTCAAATATCTCTTTTTAATTAGAAGTATTTCAAAATAGCTTATGCAATTAACAAAATAGTCGATTTAATAAACATTTTCAAAAAATTGAAAATTACAGTACAGGGTAGAATGAATCGCTTCACGCACAATACCTTTTTACGTGCATTTTATTTGAAACCTTAATATTATACCACCTTACTAAATTATTATAAACATATTGTTGTATTCCTAACAAAATAACTATTTATTAAAATACAGTAAAATCTGTAAATCTGACCAATTCTCTTTTGTGACCATTGACCACATTTATCTCGAATATTTGTTAAAAAATGTTTGTGTAATGTGACCATTAGCCAAGGGATTACTTATAAGCTAGGTATAGGATTTCTATGCATTTGCATGTTTTTTCTGCTTATAGCAAACATATGCAGAGTTGTATTTCTACATGTTTAAGCCACATATGAATCACATATGTCAATTTGAAAGTGCATATAAATGCATATTTAGGTGTTTTTTATAAATGCATGCATATTTTAGCATTTTTGTACGAGTGTGCATATTTTACCACTTTTAGAGCGTTTTACATGCTTTAATTATGAAATTTCTAATATTTTTTAAATAATTCTAGCATTTTAGACAACCAACCAAGGGCGGCTTAGTTGAGTCTAGGGGAAACCCATAATTTAAGCTTATTGTTAAATACTAGGCTTTAAAATATTTTACTGCCTTAACCATCTGTGTACTTGTTAATATTTTCTATGAAAGAAAAAGTTTCAACTAAAATCTAAATACTTACATCCTGCGGTATTGTGATAAATAGGTATTAGGAAATTCCAAAGACCCTTTGGCAACTTCCTGTTCATAGAGAAATTTGCCTGTACTTTTGTTTACTAATCTTGTAATCTTTCAATTAAGACAGTTCAGAAATTGCAAACTGCATTTCTGTTTGAAATTTTAGAGTGTAAAGATGGGTAAAGAAAACCGGTCTGTGTCTGTTACACTTCGAAGTTATGTTAAGGAATTCAGTGTTCTTACAACTGGCGATAAGGTGTTGTATTGTACAGTGTGCGACGATAAAGTGACTGCAACGAAACGCTTTCAAGTTACACAACATCTGAACACGGTTCGACATCAAAAGTGTGTTGCCCTGAAATCAAAAAAACAAACATTGTTACCGGGGTACCTTAATAATTCGCGAGGTGAGTCCAGCAAATGGATCGAATTTAATAAAAAACTATGTAGCGCATTAGTGGCTGCAGATATCCCGTTAAGTAAAATTAATCACTCAGCATTTCGTAATTTTCTGGAAGAAATTTCAAAAATGCCAATACCCGACGAGTCTACACTCAGGAAAAATTATTTACCTCGTTTATACGAAGAGATCATAAAATCAATTAGAAAACATGTAGCGAATAACTACATATGGGTTTCCATTGACGAATCTACTGACACTACTGGAAGGTGCGTAGAAACTTCATATCCTTCCGTTTTGTTAGTAAAATTTAACTAATTAAAGACAGCAGAGCAATTTACGGATGTTTTATTTTCTATTTTGTTAGTTACATATTTAACCACAACAATATTTTTGCTTGATTAACTAATAATTTTTTTTAAATAACTGTTTTGCGCTAATTGTTTGTAACCGACTAATTATGTAGTTCGATAAAACAAAAATCAAATTTTTGTTTTCAGATACGTGGCTAACGTTATAATTGGCGTTTTAAATTCGGAGAACAATCCCAAATCCTATATATTAGTAATGGACGTTTTCAAGAGCACCAATCATTGTTCTGTGGCAAAATTGTTTAATGATTCGATGGCTATTTTGTGGCCGGACGGCATACAGTACAACAAAGTATTCCTGTTCGTCACCGACGCGGCACCGTACATGATCAAGGCTGGAGCAGGCTTACAAGTTCTGTACGAAAAAATGATCCACTAAACTTGTCTTGCCCATGCAATGCATAGAGTTGCGGAAAAGTGCGAGAAATATATCCTAACGTAAACTCTATAATTTCAGATGTAAAAAAAATGGTTTGTAAAGCTCCAATCGCATACAAATATTTAGGGAAACTGCTCAAGAAGTGCCTGTCCCACCTGAGCCTGTAATAACAAGGTGGGGTACTTGGCTTTCTGCAGCAGAATATTATGCAACTTATTTTGATATTATTGAAGCATTTGTAAATAAACTTAATAAACACGATGCACTATGCATACAAAGCGCACAGGATGCTTTTAATACTAAGGAGGTGAGGTCAGAATTGTTGTTGACAAATTTTGTGCGTTTAGCTAAAGTAATTCAGAAATTAGAAAGTCAGGGAAATTCATTAGATGAATCTCTTGAGCATGTAAAATTGTTAGTTGTTTCTTTGAATAAAGTAAAAGGGCCAAAGGGTTTGACTATAAAACAAAAATTTAAATCCGTTATAGACAAAAATCCTAGTTTTCACTTAATTAAAAGCATAAACGATGCATTATCTGGCCAAGACATTTTAGACGAGCTAAAACATTATTCGCTTGTAGAATTAAACAATTTTAAGTATTGCGATGTGGAACGGAGTTTCTCAAAATATAAAACAATATTTAGGGATAATAGGCATATGTTTAATTTTGAAAATTTAAAAATGTACGTCATTGTGAACTGTAAGCTCTATGTTTAGAAAATATAATTAATTAAATCATTGCATAGGATGTCTAATTAATAATTTCTGTAAATAAAATGTAAATAACGCTAAACAGGTGTTTTTTTAATAATGAAAGTGCATATGTTTATTAAAAATTTCTAATAAACGCATATTTGATGATTTTTAAGTGCATATTTCACGTTTTTATAGTGCATAAGTGCATGCATATTTCAGCATTTTTAAGTGCATACAAATCCTATACCTACTTATAACAGTTAAAACTAATCTTCTAAAAGTTTAAGTAGGCATGTACATGTAAATTGCATTCAAAGAATTTCTAAGAATTCATCATAATCCCTTAACAGTGACGAGTTGGGTTCTGGTATTTCCAAGTTTTAAGATTTTATTTCTGCTTCTGAGAAATTCATTAGCTGCAAACTTTCACATCAGTAACCCTTGGATAGTTTTAAAATTGTTTTATAAAATCAGTCTTGTTTCATCTGTTGATTGAAACCATTGTATTAATTAGTGCGATCAAGATGACTTCAAACAAAAAAGTTTACAAAGCACTAAATTTACAAGAAAAACAAAAGGCGTTAGTGTTTTTAAAAACCACAGTGAAAAGAAAACAGCGGAACATTTTGGTATTAGCAAAACAACAGTAAATAATATTTAAAAAAAATAGAATATCAACAACGTTACGAAGAAGCTGCTTTAGACTTCTTCAGAAAAAGACATTCAACAGAATTTGAAGTGGTTAATTGATTAACTTTAAATTGGTTTTTAAAAATGTGTAGTGTAAATGCAAGACTTTCTGGACCAATGTTACAAGTATTAGCATTAAAATTTGCTCAGCAGTCAAATTTGCCTAATTTTAAAGCATCGTCGGGTTGGCTTGAATCATTTAAGAAACGATACAACATTTCCCAGAAAAGTTTAGTTGGTGATGCAAATGAAATTGATCCTGCAACAGTATGTGATTTTCGTATTCGTTTTACAGAGTTTGCAAAGGGCTTTAAATCAGAGGATATTTTTAATACTGACGAATGTGGGCTCTTTTGGGCAAATTGTAGTATATAAAGAATTAACACTTTTACAAAGTGACCACCTGCTTAAATTGACCACTTTGGGTCAGTCTCAAAGGTGGTTACTTTAGGCAGTTTCTACTGTATATGCATCTGACACACACAATTTCTTTTTACAGACAAAATAGGACAAATTGGATGATATTAAGAGTTATTATTTAAGAGTTGAAATATTTCTATTATTATTGAGAGCTTGATTAAACGGGCACCATACACGATCGTCCGCGACGACACACCAGTCCCACACACTAGACGATCACGGCCCATGTTACTATACCCGCGTAAATTCTGAATATTTAACGAAACGGAAGTTGGCACAACACTACCAACCTTACAAATGACAAATTCTTATGATGGTAAATAAAACAAAAAGAACAAACTGGATCCTACGTTGTGATTACTTTTTATAACATGTGACCAGAGTTGATAACGAATGGCCGACGTCATAAGGATGGAAAAAGAGAGAAAAACACAAATAAAAGAACAGTTAGATATGATTGTATTATTTTATTTATTTATTCTTAATCTTGAGCGAGGGGGCACGGATTTAAACTGATACAAATTAAAAGGCTGTAAAACCCCCTTGAAAATAAGCTAGCCCAGCATAAATACGTCAGCGTTTCAAGTTCAATAGTTGATAAAATTATTAAATAGTTCGATTACAGTAAACTGTACAGATAAATAAATCAGTTTATCAAGTTGATACAGTTGTGTGTTTTACAAGATTTATATAAACAGTCAAGACGCAAACCTCTCAAGGACATAAAACATTAAAAGTAAGTAAAATTGAGTCAAGCATGTAAAATTAAGTACAAACTAGAAAAGATAAACGTGCTAGATTAAAATAAATACACAAGAACTACTGCACAAAAGTTATACATATCATAATTGACATAGCAACAAATACTTTGTGACGGTACATATATAATAAGAAATATCAGAACACGTCTTTTACAAGACATAGTTTTTCTACCAACAACAGTAACAATTACCTGGATAAGCAAGCAAAAACAATAGACACATAAACATGCAAGTGTTCACAAAGTAATGGTTTGAGGGTTCCACAACACGTCTTATCAAATGGACTTAAACCACTGTCAGGCCTCCTCTCTCAAATAATTAAATCAGTTTATACCCAGGGAAAAATAACCATCTGTTCCGAACCAGAAGATTATCCAGACATTTTTAGTCACAAAGAAAATCTTTAGTTAGGTTAGAAATTAACCAACTCAAAATACTGACAGTGAAACACATAGGACACTTAAAAGCAGTAGTCGTATTTAAGGCACGAATGACATGTTCAGTTAGCAATAATTAGCTGTAATAATACTTCAAACGTTAATAAAACATTATTTTCTAGTAATATTTACGCTTCAAAAAAGACAAATTTACAAATTATTATGAATTATTATCAAACGAGTCTTTTAAAATTTAGTTACCATTAATATTTTGACTTGATCTATGGATTCAAACGACAGATTTTGATTTTAAATTAATTAAATAATATAAAATTTACATCACACAACTAAGATCAACATAAATAAAACAAATAAAAATTAACTTGCATAAAGAAAATTACTTTTTTGCACTCCGTAGACTAAAAGTGCCATTTTAATCTTCCGTTTGAAAGACTAAAGTGTCACTTTTAGTCCCGGAGGGATTAGAATTACTTTTAATCCCTCCGGGATTAAAAGTAAAACAAATGTTAATTTAACGTCGAAGTTGGCCGCGAAACAGTCATTGTGAACATACCACAAAACATGCTAACCTTACTTTTGTAATGTCAAAGCGTTATAATATGTCACACATTTACACAAAATTACAATAGTAAGGTTAGGTGTGTTTGCGGCATGTTCACAATTAACGTTTCTGGAGGGATTAAAAGTAAACAAACAAATTAATGTTACTATGCCAACTAGTTTATTCAAAATACTAGTTTAACCAAATTCAAAATACAATATGAGTTAATTATTGTGATTTATATGTACAATGACATAGACATAAGCACAATTAACAAAACTAAATAGTCAATCTTCAGGTTTATGATATAATGTGGAAGCTGTTAGATTATCAACCTTCACTTCTTCGAGTACAATCGGGATGTCAGGTTGTTCGTAGATGTACGGATAGAGGAATTTGTACCAGATCAAATTTTATTTTAATATTGAATCGTCTGGCAATACTATACTTAGCGTTTCCAATCGGTTTTGTAATTGTAATTGCATTTATTTAACAACTATACAATTAGATTGTACATTTTTAACTCTTTTTTTATATAATATAACTTTAACTCAATGTATTAGGCAAAACGGAGTGCAAAAAATAGCGTATATACCACGGAACTAAAGTGCCTTTTAATCCCTCAGGTGATTGTTGCCCTCGACTACGTCTCGGGCAACAAACTGCACCTTCGGGATTAAAAGAGGCACTTTAGTCCCTTGGTATATAATATACTATTATAGGCAAACATATAAAAATGGCTATCTACCTCCTTCTTGTTTACATTTCATCCCTTTTTTTTCTAAAACAAAACACAAACGTCCCTAACAACCACCTAACAACACAAATCAAATTACCAACTTTAAATAAACTGTAATAAACATCCCTAACATTTTATATTTAACCTAAGATAGTTGCTATTGTTACGAGATCGCGTGTTAATTATTTACAAGGGGATTCAAAAACAAAATAAAAACAGTTCATTGAATAAATGTAAACATACTAATATATATATTGGGAAAAATGATAATGAAAACAAATGCAAAAGTAACACAAACAAACTGTAAATGATAATATTATAAACTTACATAAAAATTAAAAAATAAAATAAAATGATTTATAATTTAAAATCGGCGGTCAGGATAGACGTGCGGATTGGCCTGTCTCTGGAACAAATGAGAAATTGCGTGAGACTTCAATCTCAGTAAGTACGCACAAAATGGTTAATAGTTCTACGACGCGTCATGTACATTGTGATCGAGAGTATTCATCAATTGCCCCTTCGGCAACATATTCCAAACAAAGAAAATGAGAGTCTATAATAATCATATATTCATCAAAAGTTAGCTTGTCCAAGGGAGCCAGGGTGGTAGCCCGTATAACCAAAGTGCACTTCGGCATACACAAACAACAAAATAGGCAGTTGCTAAAACACGCAGTTTAACGAGAACCAGTAGCGCACTCAGTCTACTAGTTATGCTGCCACAAAAACAACGGGGCTCCTCCTGGGTCCCAGCATTTAGCGATCAACTAAATGTAAGAGAGGCGCTACCCTCACGGACATCAACAAATACTATTTCTCTTAATAGATGAATTCTCCCGTGAAAGTAATTAAAGGAAAACATGCCATTATATTATAAATAAAACATTAGCGTGCGGTACTTACAATATTTTATATCCAACACTTAAAACTTCAATTTTTAAATAAACACTTAAATAATGTTATTCAAACTAAAAATTAGTAAGATCGGTTCGACTGCTGCATTCACGCACCCCACTTTACTAATGAATGTTTTAAAAACAACGAAAGAATGTTACCCAGCACCACAAAGGACATCTGTAGTAGGCTATCGGTGCGGGGTAGTGCTCGAAGTGTAAAATTGAGATTAGTTTCTTTTTTTGTAATATGTCTATGATTATTAGGTTGACTACAAAATCGGAAATGTGAATACAACACTATTTTAAAATCATGTATAACAAAACTAGGTAAATTGATTTTTATGCAATTTGTTTTGTGATTAAATGACTTGCTACAGCTAGTTTGATAATTTTGGTTAACTGTAGGTCTGACTTCTACAACGTGATCCAGATAATTACGTTTAGATTTGCTGTAATTTATTGCATAAACAAGTTGGCCTTCGAGATGGTTTGTATAATAAAATTATAAGTATCTTGTTTCTTTAAAACGTGTATATCAAAATGAAACAGATCATTATTGAGTTCATTAGAAAATATCTACTGAAATCTCTTTCTTGAATTGTAAGTATTTAGTATTATGCAGTTAATAATGCCTTTCATTATGATAAAAACGTTTTAAGGAAATACAATACTTATAATTTTATTATACAAACCATCTCGAAACCCAACTTGTTTATGCAATAAATTACAGTCAATCTAAACATTGCATCATTATCCGGATCACGTCCGATACGTCGTCGGTGATGTGGTCGCGGACGACCGTGTATGTGGGATTTAATACTAACTAATAATCTTAAACCTTTCAATTTTAAACTTAAAATATTGAAAATCAATAAGTAAAGCCGAACTTAATTACTCAACATTTTCTAAACAAGATAATTTACTACTACAAACAGTTACATTTTCGAATAGAACAAAAAAAAAGTACAAAGTGAAAGTAAAAGTTAAACATACCTGTAAGAAAACCAGCAAAGGCTTAGGATTATTACGGTCGCAACCCGAAAAAGTAATGAAAATAAAACTTTATTATGCAAAAAACAACCATGCCTTGGAAACATTGCACCAACAGAACATCGAATGATCAAAAATCAATTAATTATTATTAGTCGGTTTCCTGCGACGAATAAAGAGTAATAGGTACATCGGAATTGCGTTCTCTGCAAACTGAAGTACAGTATCGTGTATAGTACACTTTGTTACACCTTAATACGCAAATAACTGTAACATCACAATTTGCGACTTGAAAAATCCCCTAGTACTATTTATTTTTCCGGTGGTTACGAGTTGGGTGCCGGGGCACGCAGGTAACCCACGCCGTGTTACGAATTGGGTGCGGGAAGATTACGAGTTGGGTGCCGAAGTAATCACGTGTCGCATGTGATATAACTGTTTTTAGATGATAAGATAGATGCTGCAATAATTGTGGCATTTAGGCTATTTGTTATATTTGACAAATGAACTGCACCTAATATTAAAAAAATCGTAATTTACTAAAATAATCAGGAAAATTTTTGAAATTTATTTAAGATAACTAATATAAATTTCCATATTGGTGAGTTGATTGAAAAAGACAAACGTTACAAAATAAGAACATTATATACCATGTACTTACTCAATACAAGTTCATTTTTACTCTTTTAACATCGGCAGTTGTTAAATTTTCTTTTGCTCCGTTACATCTCAATTTTTCACATGAGATCTTCATTTGGCGTTTTGTTATGTCCTCCACAGCTTTTCTCTTCAACTTTTCGAATAGGTTACTAATGTACTAATGGCATGGGGAGTTATGGATTATCGTCCGCACCTAACTCTCATATGATTCTTTTTATTGACTAGGTAAAATGTAATTAGTGGCACCCAACTCGCATCTTTCCATTTTTTTCATGTGAAATTTCGAATATTGAATTTTTGATCCCGGTGACCATTTTGCACGTTGGACCCGAATTCGTAATCTACGGTCCCAAAAACCTATAAGTACCCCATTTTATTCAATTATAATACAAATTTGATGAAATTATTTAATTACACAGGCCCACAAAAAAATGTTTTGTAGTTGAAAGGTGAGTTACCATACCGTATGTTTTCTAGTGTACTGAAAACGAATCCGGGGTCAGAATTGACCCATCACCCAAGGATTTTTTAGGTGTATTTTTATAAATCTTTGGAGGTTAAGTCGAAATCCTCGGGTGATGGGTCAATTCTCAACCCCCGGGTTCGTTTTCAGCACACCAAACCACACGGTATAGTACCTCACCTTTCAACTACAAACTTTATTTTTTTGTGGGCCTGTGTTATTAATTAGCCCCTTATAAAAAAAGTAATAATTAATTCATTTAATAACAAGGAGAGACAATATATGACTATACTCACCTAGTTTTGCTTATATAAAGTTGATTTACGTTAGAATTGTAGTAAATAGTAATAAAGGGTATATAAACTTACAAAAATAAAAAAACTTAAATCATTTATCATGTTCTATTTTCACATAAAAGGTGAGAAAAATATATACTGTGATAATATCTTATCATCGGGTTGAAAATTTAATAATTTAACAATAAATAAAGAATATTTAAAGGCTACGATAGGTATAAGCATCCGAAGCATCCAAATAATCAAATCAGGTTTATATGAAGTATTCATACAATATAGAGAAGATAGACACGGTAGGATACTAGTGTTATTTATTCAAAAGGTTACATGCTTAATTACAAATATAATATGAACAAAAAGTTACATGAGAATCGTACTCCTATAAATTCTGCTTTAAGTTGATAAATCTATAGTATGAGCAAAAAGTAACTCCATCAAAGGTGCTTTTGGAATTTTGAACTCATGTGTATTATAACACCGGAAAATTATAACAACTGTCGCTGTCAAAGAACTCTGATTATTTTGTATAATTTTATGGTGTTATAATACACATGAGTTCAAAATCCCAAAGGCACCTTAGATAGAGTTACTTTTTGATCATACTATAAATTTATCAAGTTAAAGCAGAATTTATAGGAGTAAGATTCTAATGCATATATAACCTCACTTCTATAAAAAGATTTGAAGTTTTTAAGAAGGCACATCGTCAATGTTACATCACTCATATGTTGTTTTATAGTGAAACATGTTTTTCATTCTCCCCTTTACGAAGGCGTAACTTTCTACCTTGATAAGGCAACCTAAAGTGAAAGTAAAACATGCGAGGTGGTTGCTAGGTATGAAAAACTTTCGGTCCCTGGACAACGAAGTAAAACTGCCAATTTTTTAAAATATAATATTATAAGGTGGCTGTTGTCAACATTACCTTGGTAACAATACTGTTGTATATACAATAGTATATTAAAGTATTAGTTTCATAAGACACGTTTTTAGCGCACGCGTCCGAGTTTAGAAAACGACCCGCTCAGCGGGGAGTTTTCTAATTAGGACAAGTGCGCTAAAACGTGTTATGAAACGAATACTTTATACTATTCTTTCTATTTGCGTTAGTTCGGTATTAAATAATTAAAGAAATTACTTAGTTTTAAATAAAACTTGTTAGGAATATTAGGACACGCAAAATGCGTGTCCTAATGAAGCCATTAGTACACGCAAATATAAAAACAATATTTTATTATAATCACTGAATCATTTTATTTATTTATTTACAGTAGCTAATAAATGTCAAGGGCAGAATGACAAGTTTAATACTTACTACTAATACACGCTGCGAAAGCCCTTTCAGGTGCTCCGTGTTTTTAACTAACCTCGATTACGCTTACGCTTCGCCTCGGCCAATCAAAAACACCTTGCACCTAAAAGTAAACCAAAAGTATTTTCCTTTTTCCCATAAACAAACAACATCCAGATAAGCATGTGAACAGAAGAGAAATACGTTGCGGAATTAGTGGAAAAGTTCCGAGAAACTGGATCAGTGGCTAACAAAAACGGGACCCTGAACGTGGGCTTCGGGTAAGGCTGTTATCCACAAAGCGGAGGTCGCTAATAGGGATATCGGTAAACAATCATTAACTGGAGTTGATTTTATCGGTTACCAGCTAACCAGTGTGAGGTCGTGGGTCTCACAAGAGATCTACTGTAACTGGCGCAAGAGTCAACTAAAATAGCTCTTGAGTTTTTTAGTAGGTAGAATGCAAAAATCCCCAAAGAAATTAAACAGGAGGGCACAAAAGCAAACCAATCCAGGGTGTTACAAAATCAACACGTAACAAGGCATGGAGCTGCTGATGTTGCAGTTTTAGGACAAGTTGCTGCAGGCTCAACTTAGACAACGATGGAATCGGCTATTATTAAGGCTACTATTTATTTAATTTATCGGCTACTATTAAGTACTAGCATTGGTAGAACAACTATTAGCTGAATCCTTAAACATTATAAATTTAATCCTTACAAAATTAATTTAGTACAAGAACTGAATGAGTATGATTTTGATCGGCTACAGGAATTTTGCGAAGCTATGACTGTACGAATAGTTGATGATAGGAATGTTCTTTTTTTACATCTGTTTTTATGTTTGTTTTTCTTAAACTCGATTGTAAATCGTCGTAGTTGTTATGTTTATATTATTGCAAATGGCGATCATTATCTGGATTTAATGTCCCAATACGGATCCCTCTCACATTATACGATACACTCATTGTTAGGTGTTTTTATATAGAACGCTTTCGATCCGGGCCATTTACAGAAGCAAATGTCTTCAACGGTATCGGAGACACTTGAAGAGTTGCGAGAAGCATTGTTGAACCTACCGTTAAATAACCCTACAAATGCTTCAAAATGTAAGAAATCATTTAGAACAAAACTCGTTGGTAGACATTTAAAAAAAAAACTGGCTGATAAGGTTTCTTTTTACGTTTGGTAGTGTTCCTACACCTTTTTTTTTTTTGAAAAATGTACTGAATATGATCTTTCTTTTGAATAAATAAATAGCTCTATTGCAACTTGAGTTTTAAATATTTTGAAAAGACTCGTACAATTTTAAAGTTTTTGTTGTTTCGTATTTAGGAGAGGGAGGAAGACCTTTCTAAAAGGTATAACTTGCCTGCCCTATTGCACCATTTGAAATTTGAGGGCGCGAATAAATGAAACTATTTACAGGCGAGCTTTATTAAAAAAGATGTCCCAAGCAAAAACGAAGTTGACGAGTCTGAGTGTTTTTTGAAAAATTACTTTTAACTACCCAAAACCTGTCTGTTTCGTTCTCAATTGCCCTGTATTTAGATACAACATGTCGCAGAGACCACTGTTTTCCTTCTTTTACACCAACACGTTTATACATTTATATCAGCAGTTATCAGCCTTGGTAGTGTAATGTCTGGCGTGCCGGACTTTCACCCAAGCGGCCCCCGGGATCGACTCCCGGCGCTGGCAGATCTGGTTAAGGTTTTCTGCAGTTTTTCTTAGCTCTGACACAAATGTGGGATTTGCGCTGTTCCATCTGTAAGTCGGCTGCAGACGCTCATTGGGCCTACATAATAATAATCGCCCCCTCCCTCCCGCACAAGCTTATAGCTTCTGGGGCCTTGGTTTAGGTTATGGGTAGTAGTAATTATTATTATTATTATTATATCCCAAATTAAAGTACCTACATTATGTATATCGGACACACATGTTAACTTTATTAAGTTAAGTGCATTATTTATTAATATAAATAAATTATTATTTAACTTCTACTGCGAAAGGATGACTTTTTTACCGTTATCTACTTTGGTTTTATATTTGATAATTTCCAATAGTTTTTATATACGTTATATAAGGGTGTTACAAACAAATGACTGCTACATCCCGTACAATATTTGTTGCGCCAAAATTCTGAGAAAGTGACGTAGCGGTCGTTTAGAAATTTTGGCTCAACAAATATTGTACGGGCTATATCTTTGGTGGAAATACGGATATTTCGGAACAGGCCGTACAGGTATAAATCCGAACGGGAAGATTTTATTAGTAAGGAAGATACGCTCTTCTGATGTGGTAACCCCAGAATAGGTTAAGTTAATGAAGACTGAGATTAAGTAACGCATGCACGACATATACAAACAATTGCAGACATCCTGAAGATCTCGGAACGAAGTACTGGACAAATTATCTCTAAGAATTAGTTTGTATGTTCAATTACCTTAATTTATTGTCTAAGCGTGACAATGATGAATGATAGTATCGTATCAATGAGCATTTTTCGCGTGTTTCTATGTTGTAGTAAAATATATTAGAAAATTAAGGATCCGTATTGCTTATTTTCCCAATCTCACATTCCATGTTAGCAAAAAATGTTTAAAATACAACTTTTTCACCGGCTGTAAGGCCTGTAAGTCATTTAATGTTTGGAAGGCGTATTATTAAGTAATCCAAGAAAAAAAAACTAATTTATTTCTCGATTGCTTCAAAAAGCACGTTACAGGTCAAGCCATTCCTGAAATACTGGTTCTGCAAGCACCCGTTGAGAGTCTGATGCCATAACAACCGGGGTTGAAAATAACCAGGTTTTATTCCCGGATGCGGTAATTTTTTTTATAAAAAATGTATTTAATATGAATAAACAATTTTTCACAATAAATATATAAATATTTAATAATAATAATAATAACGACTACTGTTCATAATCTGAAAACCAGGCTCCAGAAGCTAGAAGCTTGTGCGGGTAGGCGAGATTATTATTATTATGCCGACCTATCGAGCTGCTGCAGCAGACTTTTAGATGTTATAGTACAAATTACACGTCTGTGTTATAGCTAAGGAACATCTGCAGAAAACCTTAACCAAATTTGCCGGAACCGAGAGTAGAGACCAGCACGCTAGTCGCTACATTACCAATGCCGTTTAACAATTTAATTTAAACAATTGACTATTAAATTAAGGGATAATTGTATATAATTCCTTTTTATAAATGTTATATTTATAAAAAAAAATGTTTATAAAATATATTAAATAATTTTATTAAAAAAAAGAAATTAACCCAGCAGGAATCAGAACCAGCATTTTGTAATTGAAAATGTAATTAATTTTTTATTAAATTGCTTATTTTTTTAAATAACCAATTTTTCCTGTAAACATAATATTTGTAAAAAAGAATTCTTACATAAAATTATCCCTTAATTTTATAGTCATTGTTTTACTGCGTATGTAGATTTATGTTAAAAAACTATTATACATACCGTATTAGTATTTAACTGTAATTTTTATAAATACGATATTTACAAAAATTGTTTATTTGTAAAATGTAGTACATTTTAATTTATTTCTGTTCCAGTGCCTTCAAATCAAATACAACAAAATATCAGTTATTGATATCCCTCCAACCCAGTGAGAGACAGCAAGGTTTAGAAAAGAATTAGGAAAATAGTATATTAGAAGACATTGTAGCCGAAAGAGATCTAAATATCAATAAACCAGTCAGATTTATGTAGTATATAAAATTAAAATAGTTGAATATTAACACTCACTGATAAATTTAAAATGGGCCTTAACTGTGATTGTTATGTCCTAATATCCAAGTATTTAACAGATATGGATTATTTCAACTTTTGTAAGGTGTGTGGAATCGATATGAAACTTCGAAACTTTACTAAACATTTTTTGCAAAAATATCCTGTAACATTGTACAATCACAATGTGGATCTACGCGGTGAGAAAAACGATGCGTCCTATTGGAATTTTATTTCTAGCTATTGCAAATTGCCAGAAGACTTTATACGGGAGTATAAACACTATGTGGATTGGGAAGGCATTTGTAATACAACAAATCTATCTGAAGATTTTATACGAGAATTTAAAGATTATGTATCTTGGGTACGTATCCTTCGGTCTCAAAACCTATCAGAAAATCTTATACGAGAATTTAAAGATTATGTACCTTGGAAAGATATTTCTCGGTCCCAAAAGCTATCAGAAAATCTTATTCGAGAATTTCAAGATTATGTATCTTGGGAAGATATTTCTCGGTCCCAAACCCTATCAGAAAATTTTATAAGGGAATTTAAAGGACGTGTAAACTGGCAACATATTTCTGAAAATCAAAACATTTTTTTATCAAATAATTTTATTCGAGAATTTAAAGATTGCGTAGTCTGGGAAGATATTTCTCTGTATCAAAACCTACCAGAAAATCTAATAAGGGACTTCAAAGAGCGTGTAAGCTGGCAATATATTTCTAAAATTCAAAAATTGTCAGAAAATTTTATTCGAGAATTTAAAGATTGTGTCGACTGGAAATGTATTTCTAAGAGTCAAACATTATCAGAAAATCTTATGCGAGAATGTCATAGTTATGTACATTGGGAAGATATTGCTTGGTCTCAAACCCTATCAGAAAATTTAATAAGGGAATTCAAAGGACGCGTAAACTGGCAACATGTTTCTTTTAGACAGGAACTATCAGAAAATTTCATTCGAGAATTTAAAGATTGTGTTGACTGGAAAGCTATTTCTAACGGACAAAGTTTGTCAGAAAGTCTTATACGAGAATTTAAAGATTATGTATTTTGGGAAGATATTTCTCAGTCTCAAAAGCTATCAGAGAATCTTATACGAGAATTTAAAGATTATGTATCTTGGAAAGATATTTCTCGGTCTCAAACCTTATCAGAAAATCTAATAAAGGAATTCAAAGAACGTGTAAACTGGCAAGAAGTTTCTATACATCAAAATTTATCGGAAAATTTTATTCGAGAATTTAAAGATTGTGTAGACTGGCAACATATTTCTTGCAGTCGAAAATTGTCAGAAAATCTTATACGAGAATTTAAAGATTATGTACCTTGGAAACGTATTTCTCGGTATCAAAACCTATCAGAAAAGTTTATACGAGAATTTAAAAATTACGTTTCTTGGGATGATATTTCTCTGTATCAAAACCTACCAGAAAATCTAATAAGGGAGTTCAAAGAGCGTGTAAGCTGGAAATATATTTCTAAAAATCAAAAATTATCAGAAAGTTTTATTCGAGAATTTAAAAATTGCCTTGACTGGAGGTGTATTTCTGAGAATTCGGAATTATCAGAAAATTCAATTCGAGAATTTAAAGATTGTGTCGACTGGAGATGTATTACTCAAGGTACTCGAGAATTATCAAAAAGTTTTATTCAAGAATTTAAAGATTGCTTCGACTGGCAAGATTTTTTTAATGGTGGTAATTGGCCAGACAATCTTCTACTAGAATTTAAAGATTATGTATCATGGTTAGATATTTCTGGGAATCTATACCTGTCAGAAAATCTTATACGAGAATGTCAAGATTATGTATCTTGGAAAGATATTTCTCATTTCTCAAACCTATCAGAAAATCTAATAAGGGATTTTAAAGAACGTGTAAGCTGGCAACATGTTTCTAGGGATCAAGAATTATCAGAAAATTTTATTCGAGAATTTAAAGATTGTGTCAACTGGCTATATATTACTCAGGAACAAGAATTATCAGAAAGTTTTATTCGAGAATTTAAAGAACATGTAGACTGGAATAGTGTTTCTAACGGTCGGAAATTGGCAGAAAATTTTATACGCGAATTTATAGATCATGTAGGTTGGCTATGTATTTCTAAAAATCAAAAACTATCCGAACTTTTTATAAAAGAATTTAAAGATTATGTAGATTGGTTGTGCATTTCAGAGGAACAAATATTATCGGAAACTTTTATCCGTGAATTTAAAGATCGTGTAGATTGGCTATGCATTTCAAAAAAACAGAAATTATCTGAAAACTTTATACGAGAATATAAAGATCAAGTAGCGTGGGTACATATTTCTAAAAATCAAAAACTATCCGAAGATTTCATAAAAGAATTTAAAAATTGTTTAGATTGGAAGCGCATATCTGAGAAACAAGTATTATCTGAAGACTTTGTACGTGAATTTAAAGATAGTGTAGATTGGCGAAGCATTTCAGCGAAGCAAACTTTATCTGAAGATTTTATACGCGAATTTAAAGATATTTTACTTTGGGTATGTATTTCTGAAAATCAAAAACTATCGAAAGATTTTATAAGAGAATTTAAAGATTGCATAGATTGGAAGGCTGTATCTGAGAAACAAGTATTATCTGAAGATTTAATACGCGAATTTAAAGATCGTGTACAGTGGGTACGTATTTCTGAAAATCAACAACTATCCGAAGATTTTATAAAAGAATTCAAAGATTGCGTAGATTGGAAGCGTGTATCTAGGAATCAGGTATTATCCGAAGATTTTGTACGTAAATTTAAAGATCGTGTAGACTGGCTGAACATTTCAGCGAAACAACGATTATCAGAAAACTTTATACGAGAATTTCAAGATCAAGTAGCGTGGGAACATATTTCTAAAAATCAAAAACTATCCGAAGATTTCATAAAAGAATTTAAAAATTGCGTACATTGGAAGCGCGTATCTGAGAATCAAGTATTATCTGAAGATTTTGTGCGTGAATTTAAAGTTGATGTAGATTGGCGAAGCATTTCAGAAAAACAAATATTATCTGAAGATTTTATACGTGAATTTAAAGATCGTGTAAACTGGCTACGCATTTCAGAAAAACAAAGATTATCAGAAAACTTTATACGAGAATTTAAAGATAATGTTGCCTGGGAACGTATTTCTGAAAATCAAGAACTATCCGAAGATTTTATAAAAGAATTTAAACATTGCGTAGACTGGCTGCGTGTTTCTGAGAATCAAGTAGTGTCTGCAAATTTCTTACAAGAATTTAAATACTGTTTGAAATATCCGTGTATGTTTGAGGAACAAAATTCTCCTGAATATTTGTTGGGAGAATTCGACTTGCATAATTCCAAGAAGCAAAAGTTATCAGAAGATTCTGTACGTTAGTTTATTAGATGATGATTGTATTAGATGATATTTAGTTGCTTATTTCGACATTTCTAGCAGTGTAAAATCTAAAGTCTTCCACGTTCAAACTACTTTCTAAGTAACATAAACGGTATTTTTTTAAAAACATAAAAATGTCACAGGTTTATTCAGTTAATTCCTTTATTGAATTTTGAATGTTGCTGGAGGTAAGTTACTTTATTAGCTTCTTGTACTAATTAAAAAACCGTTTTCTTCTTTTAGGGTCGGAAATGGAATTCTCTAAAGAACAATATCAAATTCTATTGGAAGTATATATTTTCATAGCAAAAAGATTTCTGCTAATGGAGTGTGGAGCTATACTATGCTAATCCTATGTTAATCCTGTATTAACAAGAAGACGATGAATATCTTTTTTCATTAAACTCTTTAATTGAATATTTAACCCCTTCTTCCAAAAGCGAGTTTTCATTGTTAGTAAACGTAAGTTTAGTTAAATTTACTAATCGAGTATAAAACTGAAAGGGTGTATTCTCTTTTTTATTGTTTGAAGTATTTCTTTCTAATTTGATTCTCGTGTCTTACTTTAATTTATTCAGTTTTTTAATAAATTTAGTATAATGCTTATGATCAATATTTTGAATGCGTTCCCCAATTTCCTTATCCACATATTGGAACACAAAATAATATAGTGTGAATGCTTCACATATAGTGCGCGACATTTGATTACTCTCACTCTACAAATGTGTTAAATCTCTTAAAATATTTATACTTAATAGATAAAATTTACCTAAGTTAAATTAGACTACTTTATCAATTTTGAATTTAAAAACCTTGAAAATATCAAGCAAAAAAATTTAGAACCATTCCTGGTTTTGATGCGACATTTGAGTACGACATTTGATTACCCTCACTTTGTAAAATAAAAAAAGCAAATGCTGATGAATTCACTATAACTATTATTTTAGAACTAACTTTTTTTATTTCGATGCAAATAACCCCGCATCAACTACTGACAGTTATTAGCAGGGGAAAAAACATACACTTATAATATACAGGGTGTGTTGCGACGAGCTATCGGTAAAAAAATATGGAAAACCAATAGGAGCGATTTGAAATAACTCCAGATTTATGTTACTTCCGATTATATTGGAAATGGATGTAAACTTCTTTATTTTTATACGTCTCAATTTTTATTATTGATATGTATTTCTGAGGCAATTTTAAAGCTAGTTTGTTTAATAAACTATGCCTCTAAAATTAACTGATTCTGGGGTAACAGCGGACGGCTGTTACAAACAACTACATTTCCAAAGAATGTATGCATGTACAAATTTAAAATTTTAGGTAATTATTTTAAGTATGCTGCATCAAACGGATTATTAGGAACTTTAGAAAATAATACAGGGTGTTCAAAAAAGAGTGCCAAAGTTTGTATCCAGAGAATACCGATATCTCGTGAATTTTAAATAGCAACCTACATTTTTTAGTTTTATTGAATTCTACGTTAAAAATTAGGGGTAGTATGTATGTACTTACCTATAACTAAATATCGTAGTTTTAAGTTATTTTGGAAAATGTTTAACTCCCTTAAAATTTTATTTTATAAAATCTGGTAGGCCATGGAAATTGGCACAAATAAATAAAAACAAAAAAAGTAACTTTTTAATCAAAGTTTAAAACGTTTGAATCAAAAACTACAGTAACACAAAGCAAAACTCAGTAACGACAACAACAAAAAAACAGTGACGAAACACTAGAATAAATGTTCAAACACCACATTTTAGTTTTACCACGTCCAACATTTAAAAAAATGGACCAATCGAATCTAGCTTACAGTTTGACAAAAAAGTAGTGATATTTTGATAGTTTTGCTACATTTGTATCACACATCCGATTAGATATATATTATCACGCAAATAGAACAAGCATAAAGGGTGCGCCATGTTCTGGCCGAACAAAAACAGCTACCGATGAAGAAACAATTGAAAAAGTCCATGAAATCATAATGAAGGATCGCCGAATAAAGTTGAGAGAGATAGCAGAGAAAGTTAGCATTTCATACGACCGTGTCCATTGCATCTTACATCAGCATTAGGACATGAGAAATCTTAGTGCTAGATGTCTGCTGACCATCGACCAAAAGCGAGTTCGAATGACCATTTCTCAGCAATGTATAGACATGTTCAAACGTAATGAAAAAGATTTTTTGTTAAGTTTTATAACTGTTGACGAAACGTAGATTCACCACTAGACTCCGGAGACCAAGGAGCAGCCAAAGCAATGGACAAAACGTGGTGAGCCAACTCCAAAGAAGGTAAAGACGATTCTATTTGCTGGGAAAGTCATGGCTACCATATTTTGGGATTCCCGAGGAATAACTTATACTGATTGCTTGCAACTCGGGAGGACAATAACGGGCGAGTATTATGTGTCGTTGTTAGACAGACTGAACAAAGACATCAAAGCTAAAAGGCCTCATTTGGCAAAGAAAAAGATCTTGTACCACCAGGATAACGGCCCATCCCACAAGTCGGCTATTGCGATGGCGAAACTGCAGGAACCACGATTTTAGTTAATTGAATATGCACCCTATTCGCCAGACTTGGCTGTGTCGGATTTCTTCTTGTTCCCAAATCTCAAGAAATAATAATTATTATAATAATAATTGCTACAACCCATAGCCTGCAAACTAGGCCCCAGAAGCTATAAGCTTGTGCGGGAGGGAGGGGGCGATTATTATTATTACGTAGGCCCTAAGTGCGGCTGCAGCCGACTTGCAGGTAAGACAGCGCAAATCCCACATTTGTGTCACAGCTAAGGAAAACTGCAGGAAACCTTAACCAGATCTGCCGTCACCAGGAATCGACCTCGGGCCGCTTGGGTGGAATTCCAGCACTCTAGACATTACACTACCAAGGTTGTATTATGGTGGGCTAGAAAGAAATTTTCATAGAATGCTGAAATCGTCGAAGCTGTAAATGTATATTTTGAAGGTTTGGATAGTTCTTATTTTTGTGAAGGGTTGAAGGGTCTGACCAAAAATGCAATAGTTATTTCACCCCAAAGATTTGCAACCCATAAATGTTTACGGTTATTTGTTTATAACTTTTTTATTACAAACATTCCTCAAAGAAGTGTATTGAGGAAGTTGTAGAGAATCGAATTTCCGACAAAAACGTTATGAATTACTTCTTTCCTCAGACCTACGGTTAACGAGAAAAATTGAAAAAACACTTTAACCTCTTTTTCCACGATGGCGGGCATTTCGCAGCCTCCGATTAATACGAAAACTTGAATGTAGACTCACCACACACCCCCCTACATACTAAATTAAAAAAGTTGCTGTTATCAAGTATTGTGACTTTTTTACCCTGTTTTAGCCTGGACTATTATTGGTAAATAGCTGATTCGTCAACTCTTGCATTACTCGTACTTACGAGAATGAAAACGATGAACAATTAGGTAGTATCTGAGGATTAACTTGTGCAATATTTATAAATAATAAGCTTTTTAATGTTTCTATATGAGTAATTTACATATATACTCACAAAAGAGTTGTTTCTTTTATAGGTATTAAAATCAACTAACCTTCAGTTTACATTGGGTGAATCTTAGAAAATCATTCGAAAGAAATTGAACTTGTACAATTTTATTGGCATCAGTCTAGCAACACAGACATAGGTCAAAAAGTTGAATAGGTGTCCCAATTTAATAAAAGTTGTGGCCCTGAACATGGCCGTTGTTTTAGAATAAGATGAGTATACTGTGGAAAAAGTATCTAGTAATAATAATGGGCCTAATTAATAAAGATAAAAGACATTGAGATCTTTAGTTTCAGCCTAAATGGAATTATAAGAGATGTTCAAACAACTCTCCATTAACAGCTAAACAATGACCCAAAAATGACTGAACATTTCTATTGCTATATTAAAACATACTCAGTTATTTTATCTTTTAATGATTCACCAGTAAAAACAATAAAAACAAATTCAGTTGCTGAGCTTTGTTTATTTATTCATTTTACATTACAATACAAAAAAAAGTTTAATACGATACATTAGTAAAGTAACACCTTATAGATTTTTTATTTGCCCTTAATGAATCTGTTGCTTTCAACAAAATAATTACAGCAGAAATTTAATAGATCTATATCTATCCAACCAAATTATAAATACTTTGTTACATATCACTTACTATATAGTACGTTTTAATCGCTCCAAAACAATGACACTTAATTTTAATTTCATATTATATCGTTTATATGACATTTTAATTTCTACGCTCTGCGAAGACGTCCAACCGTTTTCGACCAACTCTAATTGGTTAAATTCTTCTTATACAAATGAAATAGTATTAATTTTTACTTGTTAGTTCATTTTATAACAAAAACGAGTTGTTCAATACGGTTATGGCACTTAAAAAATGCATATTTAATAAACTAGTGATTAAACATAACCTTAAAACGCAGTAACTAATAATATTTATCCTTACCTGTAATAGTTATTTAACTTTCCTAATCTTTTAACTATTATTTAATAAATTCCCGAAGTAAATGTTGTTTTTCTCTACTTAAGAGCATGTGACGGTTAATTTTTGAATAAACTATTTCACTCTTAATCAGTCCTGATTAATTTCTTAAAACGAATATATATTTTCAATATTTTAATATAGTAATACTTTTCTTTTTCTTAAAATCAGCAAGAACAACTAATATTTTTAAAGATATTTAGCAGTTTTATATTCCCCTTTTTGATTTCAACTACCTTAAATTATTCCTTGGCATTTAAAAATAAGAAATTTTAGTTAAACAAAATAATTTGAAAGTTCACGCATGTCTGGCAACACTGTGAGCAGAGAACTGCTATGCGATCAAATAATGTTTCTATTTACATTTTCAAATTTTAGTTTCAAAGAAATTAATTTCGTTTTGCGGATCGTAGCGCCATCTTTAGGTGTTATAGTTTCTGAAGCTTCCTATTATTAACACTGGCACTGGCGGCGATAATGCGCGCTTAATGGAATAACAACTTTTAACCATAAAAATTTTTCATATTTCTAATTAAATAATTGTCGATTGGATGAAAGTAAATGCTATGGTCTCAAAATAGGCACAAAGCCGGTTCTCATGTCAAAAAATTCGTTGTACATTGTTATTTGCGCTTTGACTAAAAGTATATCTGTCAACTCTGTTACATTAGACAACTGGAATGACAGGTGTTTTAAATCAATTTTTGATGTTTTCCTAGCCTTTGTGGATCTACTAATAATTGTTACGGTATAATCTGAGTAATTAATACCTATAGTCAAAAATTATAAAAAATTATCTGAATGGCACAGTAAGTGTATACGCACTTACTTTTTTTTATATTTACTAACCCGTTACGAGACTTTAAAAAGAAACTAGTGAGTTATTTAACCTTTTAAACATATTTACTCTTGAAAAAGTGTCTTTGCTTTTGTAAAACAAAACACAAGCTTTGAGTTTTATTACACACTGTGACTGTGCAGGAACCTGGTGTCTTGTACTAATGATGTTTCTGTACAACCTGTTTCATGTAGCTTCTAGGCTTTACAGGAACCATTCTTGTATAGTATTTCTGGAATTCTGTCCCTATTTATTTAACCTTATATGTTCAAATTATCTGCTTTTATTTTTCTGTTGAACTTTCTGAATCACCTTCTTGATTCATGAAGCTTTCTCGTATCACCTCGTTACAGAACATCCCCATGGATCACCTCCCTTCAGGTTTATTATTATTTTAAATAAATTTTTAGTCTACTTATTTTCTCTTGTTAAAGGATGGTATTAGATTTCAATGGGGATTTGGGTGCTGTGTGAGTGAGAGAGAGGGAGATAGAAACGGACGCAGGTAGACAAAAGGAATGAGGGCGAAAGCAGAGGGACATAGGGAGGGAGGGAGAGAGGTAGTAAGAGTAAGAAAGAGAGGGGTGGGGTAAAAGGGGTAGAAAGAAAGAGGGTGGTAGGGAGGGTGGGAGGGAGGGAGGGAGAGAGGGAGGGAGATAGTGAAAGAGAGTGAGAGAGAGTGGTTAAGTGCGTGTGAGTGAGTGAGTGGGTGAGTGAGTGAGTAAGTGAGTATGTGCGTGGGTGCGTGAGTGAGTGTGAGTGAGTAAGTGCGTGCGTGCGTGCGTGGGTGGGTGAGTGAGTGAGTGAGTGAGTGAGTAAGTGCGTGGGTGCGTGAGTGGGTGAGTGCGTGTGAGTGAGTAAGTGCGTGCGTGCGTGAGTGGGTGAGTGAGTGAGTGGTTGAGTAGGTGAGTGAGTGCGTGAGTGAGTGAGTGAATACGTGCGTGCGTGAGTGAGTGAGTGAGTGAGTGGGTGAATGGGTGAGTGAATGAGTGAGTGAGTGTGCGTGCGTGAGTGGGTAAGTGCGTGCGTGCGTGAGTGAGTGGGTGAGTGAGTGCGTGAGTGAGTGAGTGAATGCGTGCGTGCGTGCGTGAGTGAGTGGGTGAATGGGTGAGTGAGTGAGTGAGTGAGTGAGTGAGTGCGTGCGTGCGTGCATGAGTTGGTAAGTGCGTGCGTGCGTGAGTGGGTAAGTGCGTGCGTGCGTGAGTGATTGAGTGAGTGAGTGAGTGCGTGCGTGCGTGCCTGGGTGGGTGAGTGAGTGAGTGGGTGAGTGGATGAATGGGTGAGTGGGTGAGTGAGTGAGTGAATGAGAGAGAAATTTAAGGTGAAAGGGGGAGAGAGATTTAAGGTGAAAAGGGGAGAGAGAAAAAGAGGGGTAAAGCGAGATAGAAACATGGAGGGTAACAAGGATAAGACGGAGGAAGGATAAGACGATCAGAAGGAAATGCGTGGTAGAATTAGTTACACCTAGGTGCTTCACCGAAGTGTTTCTTGACAATGACTCTAAACCGTTGTGGAGGTAACTCTGCTAACAAGAGGGTCCGGTGTGGGCGGATTGAATCTCACCTGACGTCAGGGTCTTTTATGGAGCTAACTATCCCGCTGTCTGACCTAGACACGGTGCACCAGGCCTATAACTGGAAGATCGGGGTGGCGAACCCATTTAAAAACCAAGTACCGCCACATTTGAGGTTGGATTCGATCAGGCAGTGGCCCCAACCCCTGTCTCCGGGAGGAACTTTTGAAGGTATGAAAGAGGACTGGAGGGTTCTTCTATCAACTGAGTTATGTTGGGGGAATAGTTTTATTGCTGGACTAGGTACTTCACCCCGTATGAAAGAGGACGGGAGGGTACCGGCGGGTGAGCACGTGTTAAGTCAATCTCTTCGGTACTAGCCTGGATAGCTAGTAGAGGGTGGATAGGCAACCCAATCCGCGCGCTGATTGAGCGTATCTCAACTACTTCCTCCTTTAGAAGAAACGTGGAGGTATGTTAACACGGGGATTCCACGTAAAACATTCAGATAATTTCTGTCTGACCTAGACGAATGGAAGAGAATCAAGTGAGGTTTATCGCCGTCAGGGAGTTTGCTCGCTCACCTATGAGAAACTGCAAGCCACCAGGTAGCGTTTTGCAGGTGACAGTATGGGGCTTTGTCTGTTTAGTTCCAGTCGTCGAATTCTCAGAAATCGTCTAGAGACCTACACTTAAGGGACGTTAATGGGAAGATTAAGCAAGATTAAGCTGGGAACACAGCCTCTCACGTTCAAGACACCTTCACCTTAATGGGTACACACAGGGATGCTACTTTGATGGGCTCTATAAAGTGGCCTCGAAACGAAACTCTGTTAAATTATTTAGTTATTTAATTATTCTACCAATTCTACCACGCATTTCCTTCTGATCCTTTTATCCTTCCTCAGTCTTATCCTTGTTACCCTCCATGTTTCTATCTCGCTTTACCCCTCTTTTTCTCTCCCCTTTTCACCTTAAATCTCTCTCCCCCTTTCACCTTAAATTTATCTCTCATTCACTCACTCACTCACCCACTCACCCACTCACTCACTCACCCACCCAGGCACGCACGCACGCACTCACTCACTCACTCAATCACTCACGCACGCACGCACTTACCCACTCACGCACTTACCAACTCATGCACGCACGCACGCACGCACTCACTCACTCACTCACTCACCCATTCACCCACTCACCCACTCACTCACGCACGCACGCACGCATTCACTCACTCACTCACGCACTCACTCACTCACTTACGCACGCACGCACTTACCCACTCACGCACGCACACTCACTCACTCATTCACTCACCCATTCACCCACTCACTCACTCACGCACGCACGTATTCACTCACTCACTCACGCACTCACTCACCTACTCAACCACTCACTCACTCACCCACTCACGCACGCACGCACTTACTCACTCACACGCACTCACCCACTCACGCACCCACGCACTTACTCACTCACTCACTCACCCACTCACCCACCCACGCACGCACGCACGCACGCACTTACTCACTCACACACTCACGCACCCACGCACATACTCACTTACTCACTCACTCACTCACCCACTCACCCACTCACTCACTCACCCACTCACTCACTCACACGCACTTAACCACTCTCTCTCACTCTCTTTCACTATCTCCCTCCCTCTCTCCCTCCCTGCCTCCCTCCCTCCCACCCTCCCTACCACCCTCTTTCTTTCTACCCCTTTTACCCCACCCCTCTCTTTCTTACTCTTACTACCTCTCTCGCTCCCTCCCTATGTCCCTCTGCTTTCGCCCTCATTCCTTTTGTCTACCTGCGTCCGTTTCTATCTCCTTCTCTCTCACTCACACAGCACCCAAATCCCCATTGAAATCTAATACCATCCTTTATTTATAAATAATGTAAAAGTTTAAAAAAACTGGTTACCACTGTATTTTATTAAATTTACAAAGTTTGAGAAATTACAACCTTATTTACATTAACTACCCTTAGAAACGCACATTCTTCTAGATTGCTTTGTTTTGATTTTTTTTACTGTTATGTAAATTTTTAATTTAATTCCATCATTATTATTGTAAAACCTATTGTAACTATGAAAATGCATTAATTCTTAATATTGCATTATTTTAATAAAGAGAGCGCTTCCGATAGTTGTCGGTGGAATCCTGTCACCCTAAAACCTTTATAGCTAAATTATAATTATGTACAATGAATAAATCGATAAAAATCAACTCAAACTCGAATCATGTTGTGATAGTTAATTTTTAACTATTCAAATAGCAATAAGTAAATAACAAATAAGTAAATAGCTGATGACACAGCAAATAACCAGTGGTTCTTTATATGCATTCATAAGAATTCATGAAAATTCATAATTCACATAACCCCCATACGTTATAAGTCCGGTAAATAAAATTTTACAGTAGCAAGTTGAAATTTCAAAACCACTTACTGTAAAATTTTAGCGGACATATCACGTGCAACGTTTTATTTCATACTGTGCCGCAATTTTAATTCAAGAGTAATTATTTAATTCATTAATAATTAAGCAAATGATCAAGGATCTGGTGACCTTATTTATAATAACGTTAGCAACGAAATATTTGAAAAAAGTTATTTCTGTTGTAATATTAAATTGTATAAATTCGATGGCTTTGTTGTGAAACTATGGCGGATATCAAAATCAAACAAAACTAAAAAATGTTAGAAATTAGAATATCTATCTGTATAGATATATCATCAAATTTTGATCACTTACGTAACACCCACTAAAAAAAGTTGCTAAAAAACTGTTTTTCAGTACAGACTCCCATCCCAAATCTCTAACTCACTCACTAAAAAGAATCTTTTGTTATTTAGGCAAAAAGAAATTTGTTGAAGATCTTTGACATTAAATAGCGCCTTAACGAATCACTTTTGGATACAGGTAAGTTTGGTTAACTCGGCCTATTTTGGTCTAAGGAATATATGGTAGCGTCTTATACAAACTTTTTAGGCACCCTGCAAAAGTTTGAATTAGGAATTCTTCAACTTTACAACGAGTTTATTTTCTAGTTACAAGACGAAAAACAAATTATAACAAAAAAATGTATACAGATGGACCAACTTTTCGCTGGAAGTAGGAATTGTACTACAATGTGAAAAGGGGTGGAGAAAATTTATTTCTCGTAATAACGACGAAATGGTAGCTGCAACTGTTTCTGTTGCTAAGTGTACTCTGTTTAAAACGTGTATGACTTGCATATAAAAACTAGAAAACGACGTAACTTGTTTTTTTTGTAATTTCTTGTATTTTACTTAATTGCCGTTTACCGCGTAAAGTTGGTCCATCAGTAAAGTAGTTACTTAATGAGTTTTTTGATATTTTAGTTTTTTTAGTTAAAGATCGATATGTGAATTTAAGATGCCAGCCGACATTATCTTATTTAGTAACTTTATATTTTGCACTAATACTGCACTTGTCGGTATAATTGCGAAATGGCATTTTATAGCTTATAAGAAGAAAGCTGGAAACTAGCCTAGGTAAATTAAGTTATTTTCAGCAATATAAAAGAAAAAATTGGGAAGATTAGTGTATAGGTTTAAAATGTGGTACTGAAAAACCTATCAAAACTCCCCAAACGTGGGTGATGAGCCGACTGCACCATCCAGGAAAAATGGCGGAAAAAGTTGCTTTTTTGCTAATATTTCAGAAAGAATTAATTTTACTGGCATCAACGTTACGAATGCAAATGTAGCTGATAAAATTCCCCACAATTATATTTTTTATCGAACCTTGTACGTCCAATAGTATCTTTTTAGTAATCAGGATAAAACTCGCCAGCAATTTACAAATCAAATTAGTAACTAAGTAAATAAATTAATTCTTTCTAAATCTTCTAAATTTCTTTATGCTTGTGATAGTATTTTACCTAGTATAAGGGATGCTTGTTCCCTTTCTTAGTTTATACTTTTTTAAACTTTGTGAAGATAATTTTATTTTCACACACCTAGCACGCACTACCTGGTTTATGATGGATAGTACCTCCTCGTGATAACTTTGATTTACTATGTTTCTCTTGCCGACCTGCATTCGGTTAGTAAATCGATACCTCTCCTCTCCTCTCGTTCTCGTTGACCATAAATACCTTCGATGGATAGTCGGAAAACTTATTTACCTCTTTATAATATCGGGAGTATCATCCTCATAACCAGTATATTTGGATCGAAGACTACATAAGTAAAAGATTTTCTTAAACTTTCAATATTTTTTATTTACCATTAACACTGACACTGTACTATTTACATTTTTTACGCACATTGTTTATATATTTAATATTTTATTAAACTCTCTTGTTCAGTTGTAAACATATTGTATTAATTTTTCCATTTAGTAACTTTTACAAAAACCTCTCATTATTAGCCATATTCTCAAGAATGTGAAATCACGATAAAAATATTAAATTCTCAATCATATTATAGATTGAATAGTAATTATAATTCAGGATTCTAAGTAATAATTGCCAATTTTTTAAACAATTTTTAAAATTCTAAGTAATATTCATTGCTTGTCGTGATACACTTTTAATTTATTCACAATGTTTTTCCTTCCTTTTTCAGGAATAGTTGCTTGTGAGGTCATCCGTCTTAACCTATACCGAAATGTATATCTTATTAATAAATATTAATCTGCACCTTTCTATTGTACTTTTATTGAACATCACATATGTCCCCTTCTCATATATTTATAGGTTCAAATTGCCTCTATCATGAACTATCCTTTTATTTTAAATATCTTGATTATCTCTACTGAAGAATCATTGCACTACATACCTACCATCTTATATGCTTATAAATATTTTAAAGTTATAGTATATTAGTATTTTAAACTTTCTAAAAAGTTGTAAATGACAAAATAAAACAACTCTGCATTTTTCAATGATTTTATTGCATGCGAATTAGATTTGAATTGAATTAAAAAACAGAAAGTATACATAAGCAAAACAAAATTATCTAAACAACATGTCCGTGTCATAGCCAGGTCGTCTTCATAATCAGGCCATATTCCAAAATCAAAGCCTTTTCCATATCAAGTCGTCGTCGATTTTATCCGTCCAATATAAAATCCAGAGGCGGTGTCCGTGTTTCTGAGCCAACAGGTGCATTATTCCTTTTAACTATATTTTTTTTGTTGAACAATGTTTTACCTCGATGTCTTTTTAAACAATTGTGCGTATAAAATAAATAAAGCCAAAGTGATGAACAAAGAACATAAAACTGTTTGTGATTGTACAGTCAAGCCAGAAAACAATGTTAAACTTTTTTGGAAATAGGTATCATTTTCTAAGTATTTTGTTGTTATATTCGAATCTGCTAATACAATTTCGGTTATAACAGAATAAAATTATTTAGCAGTGATACCTTTTCCAAACGAATTTCCGTTTTACTCGCAGTAGAATATTGCAATGAATATAGAATATTGAATAATAATTACAAGGAAAGTGTTGCATATTACATGTCCCCTGGCAAATACTATCTTTTACCTAGTTTTAAAATCAGCTAAATCCAAACTAACCCATTCCCCACTTACCGACCCATTATCCAAATGTACTACAAATATTCTAATCTCTAAGAACCTAATGATGATGATAATTCCGCTGTCATCTTAATGTTGTAACCGGCAAACCTTTAACACATCATACATACAGGGTGAAAGGCGTTACTATGCGATTATTTTTAAGATGTGATAGAAGGCATCAAAAAGAACAAAACAAGTGTTATACAATTTCGTTCTAGGACGTGCCAACATTCCAGAACAAATAATAAAGTTGTAGACTTTAACATCATCTAGCCGCGTTAATACTATTAGTATAATTATGGGGCTTTGTCAGAAGATGCATCTCATCTAGCACAACAAAAAACCTTTCTATCATTTTCTCCTTTGATCATTTGTTTACGCGTAAACTCAAACGCGATGAAAAAACGCACCGCTTGAAGACGCTCCAAAAATACCAAAAAATTTCAACCCGTCATAACTCGGCGGATCTTGGACGAAAATGGATGAGCCTTTGAGTGCTAAAAAGTTTAAAGTGTCTAGTGTAAAGGCGTATAAGTGAATGTTACGTTTAAGCTTTTCCGCTCCCCGCCATCCCCCGAAGAATATAAACTGTTTTTGATTCAAAAAATGTCAAACTTTAACAGCTTGTACGGTGTACCAAAAAAATGGTGGACCCAATCGCCAGGGCAATAAAGTTCAGCCCTTTTTCTGTAAAGTTCTCAAAACTTCCATGAAGTGCCTTTGATGACTTGGCCCGAAGTTATGAATTTTTGAAATTTATCCTGCATTTTGTCGGCAGTCGTTCGTCTTCTGCCAGCGACATTATTACCGGTTCAGTTTGAACATTTTTCCCCAATCCAAAAATTTCAAAACTTTTGAATTTGGAAAAGAAAATATTCAAACTCAACCGATAATAGTGTCGCTGGCAGAAGAGGAAAAACACCCGACATAATGCAGGGTAAATTTCAAAAATTCATAACTTTGCGCCAGAGAATCGTAGGCACTCGAAGTTCTGAAAACTTGACAGAAAAAGGACTGAACTTTATTGCCTTGGCGGTCGATAGGGTAGACGGTTTTTTTGGTACGCCGTACAAGCTGTTAAAGTTTGACATTTTTTTAATCAAAAGCATTTTTTCCTGCGGGCGGTCGCGGGGGGGGGGCAGGAAAGGCCTTTACGTAACATTCGCTTGCACGCCCTTAAACTAGACACTTTAAACTTTTTAGCACTCAAAGGTTCATCCATTCTCTTCCAGAATCCGCCGAGTTAAGACGGTTTGAAATTTAGGTATTTTTGGTGCGTTTTCAAGTGGTGCGTTTTTTCCTCGAGCGTATTCAAATTTTTTAAAATTTGTAAATTGTAAAAAAGAATTAGATTTTACGAGTAATCGATTAATCATAAAAAAATGTTATTAAGGTTTTTTGTTGCGCCACATGAGATGAATCTTCTGTCAAAGCCCTATAATTAATCTAACATTATTAACGCATAGATACTGGCGAACTTGGTGGATTATTAGCTAAAATAAAAGGTCCGTTGGAATAGCATTTGTCGTTGCTTCTAGAGGCTATCTGATGAACTCAAATACACTATTTTATTATAAAAAGTTTTGCAACTTGCAATAAATTGAGAAAGTACTTAGAAAATTAGTTATAGACTTACAGATAATCCATCGCCAGGCATAGCATGACCAGGGTTAACAAGTTGTACAGCTTGAACACCATTGTTGTTGCTTGCTCTTCAGAGGAATACTAATCGTCAAATGAAAAGGAATCGATTATTAAGAGAGAATTAATCGTATAATTGTATTCTCTATGCGTGGGGTTATCAATAAACATTAGTCAGACAGAAGCGTACTGTTTAATCGAACCATATATGGTATTGAAAACTCTATTATCAAATATCGCTTTCTTGTATGGTAGAATAGGAATGTAAAGCATTCACCTTTGCGTACTTTAATTCATATCTGACTGCAATATTTAATAACTAATAATTTTTGTCCTTTTATATAAAAGCATAGGTAGTTTTTAATTTTAGTTTCAGAGAACAAAGCAAACAAGTGCTTAGATATTATAGGAGATGTTGGAGCTATATGTAAATACAAAAAGACGTAAAAGTAACTTTATAAGTTTGAACCATGGTAGTAGGGGCTCGAGGGTATAGAAAATCCTCTGAACTATTCGTCGAAAAATTAAGATTACAGAGATATCGAGAATATGAAAGGCTCACCATTATTGAAATAATAATATTTAGCTAAATGATATAGGTTTTCCTGCAACAAATCTGCAAGCAAAAAACGTCCTGCAGTCCAATTTACAGGTCTTCTACGGGTGTAGATAAATAATATACACAAGTAAAAGAAAAGATTAGTGTCAATTGTAGTTTCAGTATTTATTTAAATTGTTTCTTCTGGTTCTGACTTTTTTATTTCTTCTGATGTCTTCTATCGCCCCTTAACATTAACGCATAGTAGTTAGCCATGTATATATAATTTCATGGATGACCGTTCATATTTACACCAAAATCGAATGTCTAATTGGCATATTTAACATCCGTTTGCCTGCCTGATCCCATGCCGTTGTCCAGTAAATGGTTCATCCGCCTTAAGGGCAAGAGGGTATCCTAGTAGAGGAAGTGGGAAGGAGTGTGCGATTGTAGGTAGGATCGAGGTATTAGGACATGGGCCCCTCTCCGTGTTGGTAGGTGAGAGAGATCCCCGGCTCGCGTGGGCAGGGTCGCTTCCCTGAAGTAGACCTGTCTTTGTCGGGATCACAGAGAGTGTCTACCCGCTACCCTAACGCATAGTAGTTACCCATGTATATATAATTTCATGGATAACCCTTCATAATTACACCAAAATCGAATCTCTAATTGCAATATTTAACTACTATCAATCTAAGATCTTTATTAACATTTCAGATTCACCTTTAAAACCTACAAACTATCTATTCGTCGTTCCGGTAGATTCATGCATATTATAACATATTGCCTGTATTCAATGGCTATAGTAAGATATTAATTGAGAAACTTAAAAGCTTTAGTCACAAAGAGGTAATACATGTTCAGTAAATCATAATACTATACAGCGTTACAACTGATTTGGTGGTGAATCGGAAAGTGGAGTAGGACTTGGCTCCACCTGATCCTTGCAGTCGATGACTTTATGTTCATGACAGCAAATTTCATTGGGCGAAGTTAAACCAGTATAGGTCCACTTCTGAGCATCGCAGATACGCATATGAACAGATGCCTGAAACAGAAAGAATATATAAGAAAAATTGTTGAAAAGAACTAATTCAGTGCATTCAGTAGATCTTGCTCTAGTCAAGGTAAACGCTTCTGTTTTTTTATCATTACCGAGTAATCGCTAACGCCAGTACAATTAACTAATACTCTGAAAAAATCAGCAGACTTCTATCAAACTATTGAATATATTATTGTATTTCAACTTTAAGTGATCTAGCCTATTTAACTTATCTTCCATCTTTGTTGACAACTGTCGCGTGGTCTTTGCGATTAGCTCAGCAAAAGCACACTAGACATCTATAACAATATTTAATTAATTCTTGTACTTTCAACTTTGTCGGATGGGCCTTGCGATTAGGTTAGCGAAGGCACACTAGACTTCTATCAAAATATTTAATCTAATTTTGCATTTTCAACTTTGTCGAGTGGTCTCTGCGATTAGCTCAGCAAAATCACTCTGGACATCTATCACAATAATTAATTTATTTTTGTACTTTCAACTTTGTCGGGTAGACCTTGCGATTAGCTCAACGAAGGCACACCAGACTTCTATCAGAATATTTAATCTAATTTTGCATTTTCAACTTTGTCGAATGGTCTCTGCGATTAGCTCAGCAAAATCACACTGGACATTTATCACAATATTTTTTTTCTACTTTCAACTGTGTCTGTTGGACCTTGTGATTAGCTCAGCGAAGGCACACCAGGCTTCTATCAGAATATTTAATCTAATTTTGCAGTTTCAACTTTGTCGAGTGGTCTCTGCAATTAGCTCAGCAAAATCACACTGGACATCTATCACAATATTTAATTTATTTTTGTACTTTCAACTTTGTAGGGTGGACCTTGCGATTAGCTCAGCGAAGGCACACCAGACTTCTATCAGAATATTTAATCTAATTTTGCATTTTCAACTTTGTCGAGTGGTCTCTGCGATTAGCTCAGCAAAATCACACTGGACATCTATCACAATATTTAATTTTTTTTGTACTTTCAACTTTGTCGGATGGACCTTGCGATTAGCTCAGCGAAGGCACACCAGACTTCTATCAGAATATTTAATCTAATTTTGCATTTTCAACTTTGTCGAGTGATCTCTGCGATTAGCTCAGCAAAATCACACTGGACATCTATCACAATATTTTTTTTTCTACTTTCAACTTTGTCTGTTGGACCTTGTGATTAGCTCAGCGAAGGCACACCAGACTTCTATCAGAATATTTAATCTAATTTTGCAGTTTCAACTTTGTCGAGTGGTCTCTGCGATTAGCTCAGCAAAATCGCACTGGACATCTATCACAATATTTAATTTATTTTTGTACTTTCAACTTTGTCGGGTGGACCTTGCGATTAGCTCAGCGAAGGCACACCAGACTTCTATCAGAATATTTAATCTAATTTTGCATTTTCAACTTTGTCGAGTGGTCTCTGCGATTAGCTCAGCAAAATCACACTGGACATCTATCACAATATTTAATTTTTTTTGTACTTTCAACTTTGTCGGGTGGACCTTGCGATTAGCTCAGCGAAGGCACACCAGACTTCTATCAGAATATTTAATCTAATTTTGCATTTTCAACTTTGTCGAGTGATCTCTGCGATTAGCTCAGCAAAATCACACTGGACATCTATCACAATATTTTTTTTTCTACTTTCAACTTTGTCTGTTGGACCTTGTGATTAGCTCAGCGAAGGCACACCAGACTTCTATCAGAATATTTAATCTAATTTTGCAGTTTCAACTTTGTCGAGTGGTCTCTGCGATTAGCTCAGCAAAATCACACTGGACATCTATCACAATATTTAATTTATTTTTGTACTTTCAACTTTGTCGGGTGGACCTTGCGATTAGCTCAGCGAAGGCACACCAGACTTCTATCAGAATATTTAATCTAATTTTGCATTTTCAACTTTGTCGAGTGGTCTCTGCGATTAGCTCAGCAAAATCACACTGGACATCTATCACAATATTTAATTTTTTTTGTACTTTCAACTTTGTCGGGTGGACCTTGCGATTAGCTCAGCGAAGGCACACCAGACTTCTATCAGGATATTTAATCTAATTTTGCATTTTCAACTTTGTCGAGTGATCTCTGCGATTAGCTCAGCAAAATCACACTGGACATCTATCACAATATTTTTTTTCTACTTTCAACTTTGTCTGTTGGACCTTGTGATTAGCTCAGCGAAGGCACACCAGACTTCTATCAGAATATTTAATCTAATTTTGCAGTTTCAACTTTGTCGAGTGGTCTCTGCGATTAGCTCAGCAAAATCACACTGGACATCTATCACAATATTTAATTTATTTTTGTACTTTCAACTTTGTCGGGTGGACCTTGCGATTAGCTCAGCGAAGGCACACCAGACTTCTATCAGAATATTTAATCTAATTTTGCATTTTCAACTTTGTCGAGTGGTGTCTGCGATTAGCTCAGCAAAATCACACTGGACATCTATCACAATATTTAATTTTTTTTGTACTTTCAACTTTGTCGGGTGGACCTTGCGATTAGCTCAGCGAAGGCACACCAGACTTCTATCAGAATATTTAATCTAATTTTGCATTTTCAACTTTGTCGAGTGATCTCTGCGATTAGCTCAGCAAGATCACACTGGACATCTATCACAATATTTTTTTTCTACTTTCAACTTTGTCTGTTGGACCTTGTGATTAGCTCAGCGAAGGCACACCAGACTTATATCAGAATATTTAATCTAATTTTGCAGTTTCAACTTTGTCGAGTGGTCTCTGCGATTAGCTCAGCAAAATCACACTGGACATCTATCACAATATTTAATTTATTTTTGTACTTTCAACTTTGTCGGGTGGACCTTGCGATTAGCTCAGCGAAGGCACACCAGACTACTATCAGAATATTTAATCTAATTTTGCATTTTCAACATTGTCGAATGGTCCTTGCGATTAGCTCAGCAAAGACAGACCAGACACTTGTTTTGTGTTTTAAGTTCAAGTTACTTTATTTGCTAGTGTTTTAAGTTCCTTTAATAGAGCATCTATTGCAAAATGCACACAGTTATGTACATTTACTAAGAGAATTTATTAATCTTATTACATTTATATAAAATAAATTAAAAACTCAATACTCCTTACCGTTAATTTAGGATAATGCCCAAGATGCGAACACAGTATTTTTGCTCCTCGTTCTTTGGCAGCATGCGCCAAAGCGCAACATATGCTTAAACAAGTTTGTTCGCCAGAACTATCACACTTTACGCATATTGTAGTGTGGGTTATAATTGGTGTATCTTCTTCGGTAGGAATCTTTGTATTGAAAACGCCACATTCACACTTAGTATCTGTAACAGAGAGCTAAATTCAAATGAATTATTGTTATTAGATGTCAAGACTTAGTTTACCCCTGGATACTGGTGAACTTGGTGGATTATTAGCTAAAATCTCGCTTTCAGTCGCGGGAAGGTCCGTTGGAATAGCATTATTCGTTGCTTCTAGGCTATCTGATAAACTAAAATATAATATTTTATTTTAAAAAGTTTTGCAACTTGAAATATATTGAAAATTAATTGTAGACTTACACAAAATTCATCGCCAGGCATAGCATGACCAGGGTTAATAAGTTATACATCTTGAAAACCACTGTTGTGGCTTGCTCTTCGGAGGAATACTAATCGTCAAATGAAAAGCAGTACTTTGAACATCGTGGCTATATGGAGTACCTAGACATTGTCTTTCACCTCCGTCATCTGACTGAAAAATATTCTGATCTCAAGTGATTTCTGTGTTGCAAGTCCCTGGGGACTTGCGGCTCGTTCTAACAATCACCGAGCAGGATCATTTTCGGTCGCTTTGACGGCGGCGATCGCCAGCGTCGTAGGCTCCTAACGCATTGATAAGCGGACTTGCAGAATCGAGCAGTTCGCCCTTTATTGCAACGAAGTCCTTGGGCATTCCAAAAGACTGTCCTCAGCGAGCTAGGATTCCATAGTTGTCTATCCATTAACGTACTTGTAAAAGTTGTATCATGGGGGTGAAGACACCCATTAGACATGACAGGATTTCCTGGTTGCTCTTGTTCTCAACGAACATCTGAATGACCTTTTGGATTCCCAATAACATTGCTGTAAGGGCATCTCTGCTGATGTTGTCAGCTGATGGGGTAGGCGTAGCCTGTGGTTCGACTGGCACCTCCGGTCCGCTGGGAGCGGATTCGGTGGCCGGCCGTTGTTCCACAACGGGTGGTTGCTCCACGCCGACGGAACTTTCGACCCCAGAACCGACCGCTTGGCCCGAGCCGCCGGTGGCGGTACTCGGGACGGGCCGTATGTTCCTACGGGGGTTTTCTGTTCCGCGCACCGGATTCTTCACCGCGTTCGCGTAGGAAGCAGCGGATGACCTCACGGCCGGTACTGGCCTACGAGCGTGGACGTTTTTAGCGTTCGACGGGTGCACTGGGCAACCCTTGTAATTTGCCGTGTGCGAACCGTTACAGTTGCAGCACTTGGCGGGTACGTCTCTTGGCTTGAGGCACTCACCAGTATGATGAGGATCCGCGCACTTTACGCACTTAGGTGGAGCAGTGCAGCGTGACTGAGCATGTCCGAACCGCTGGCAGCGGTGGCATTGCCCTATAGCCGTCTTTCTGCGTGGAGATTCCACCGACACCCTCAGGTGCATGAGGTCGCGGAGTTGGAAGATGGCCTTGCCCTCCGGTGTCTTGGTTAGCTGGACCAGCACCAGAGGCAAGGGCCTTCGCTCCGAACCACGTCTCATGCGGTGAACAGAGGTTACCGGATAGCCTCTCTCCATGAGTCTATCTTTCACCTCCTCGTTGGTGCAGGTTTCTGGAACTCCACGCACCACCACCTTCAACGGTTTTTCCTCGGTGAGCTGATAATGGTGATGGGACACCTTCATCTCGTTGAGGAAAGACCTAAGCTTCCTGAAATCATCCGCCGAGGCGGGATGAAGCCGGATGCCGTCCTGAAGATTTTTAGCCTTCGCAATCACTATCCTGCGGCGAGTCAACTCGCCCGACAGCGATGCCCAGTTCTCCTTACTGTGAAGGACGAACGGCGGGATCCTGTCCTGGCGGCGAGTATTCGCCGTTGTTGCCCCCTCGTATCGAGAAACTCCTTCCATTTCCTCCTCCAGAGAGGAAAATTGGTTGGAGACGAGAATAACGGGTTGAGGTTTAGTAATCGGGGCAGATTTTTTGCATTTCCGCTTTCGGCCTCGCTCCTTCACCGTCGTGAAATCATCGCTCAGCTCCGATTCCGAGGATTCGGAGCTGTCCGTAGGCAGATTACGCTTAAAACCTGCGGCCTGGTGGTCGTGATCCATTTCCGTGGAAATGGATACGGGCTCCTCGACCGCTGGCTGCGGAGATGCACTCCTAGGAGTAACCAATCCGCTTGCCTGCGCGATAGCCGTGGCCCCGCCTTCAGCTGAAGGCGTTCTCTCGTCGGTACGTGCGAGGCACGTATCCGAACGAGCGCTTATCTGAACCGGCATTTGCTTACTTGCGACCGACACTTTCGTATCTCCGCCTTCAACGCCTGACCAATTCGTAGGTGTATCATCCGGTGTGCTCGGGGTCCTAATGGCATATTCCCCTTTCCGACAACCCAACAAAGGGAAGTCTTCCAGGGTACTGAAAGATCCGGACCCCACGAGCTCCATCTGAGCACCTGAAACCGCCTCCGAGTAGTGCCCTCCAGAGGCACAAGGTTCGGAGTATGCGGCTATGCCACCGCTCTTTTCGACAGGAGAACGAGGCCTCCCGGACCTCTCGCTGTCAGAGCTATTGTCGTTAGTAGCACGGCGGGAAGCTTTAGTCTTCGCCTTGCCGCCTTTCTGAGCCGGGGTGGGGGACACAACTCGGAAGTTAGTGACCCTTGGCCGAGCTCCCAAGGCGGCGACTGGCTTGGACACAGTTTCCTGCGCCTGGGACTTCGCGGGTAGCCCCTCCTCAGCTACCCTGGTAGGGACCTTTTTCTCAGGCTGCCCCCCGGCAGCCTTGGCAGGGACGGTCTTCGCAGGCTTCTCCACAGAAGCCTTGGCCTGCTTCTTGGCAGATTTCCCCTTGGAAACCTTGGCAGGTGCTGTCTTCGCGGGCTCCTCCTGGCAGCCCTTGGACATCGACGACTTCCTGTCCTCCTCCATCAACATCTTCTTCGCCTCTTCAAACTCAGCCGGTCCATGTTTCTTCAGAAGTTCTAGCAGTTCCTCGTAGCAGGGATCCATACCAAGCCTCGACTACTCCGTTCACCTAGGTGACTCCCGTCACCTAGTGGTCACAACGATGTCTTCGGCCCAGTCCACAGGATATCCCTCGGTGCAAGTACTCTTCACGCAACTGAAAGTAGCATTAAGAAATGCAAAAACATTAAAAATCGCATTAAGAAATGCAACGGCAATAAGCTTTAAAAACCCAGTGGCAACGCAGTCGAATTCTTTAATTTAGCTACATAAATGCAGCGGATAGCTAAACCCTGATAAACCAAAGGAAAACCCAAGGAAAACCAAGGTTCGGCTCAAAAAATTAAGAAGTCGCAGATAAACAAGCAGGAGCTGGATCACATACGTGTGTACTGATCGGACAGCAGAGCTCGAATCATGAAAAGCAGTCTAGAAATCCCTAGCTTATATACGGTCCAAAACCAATGAGTGGGGGATATGTCTACGTGCAAAAGTTGGCGTAGGATTTAAACTGTCGTGTCGTGTGAAATATTCCACCCTGAACTACAGTTTACCAATGCAATGATAAACATATAACTAGAAACGATTATTAAGAGAGAATTAATGGTATAATTGTATTCTCTATTGGTGGGCTTATCAATAAACATTAGTCAGACAGAAGCGTACTGTTTAATCGAACCATATATGGCATTGAAAACTGCATTATCAAATATCTCTTTCTTGTTTCATAGCATAGGAATGTAAAGCATTCACGCTTGCTTACTTTAATTCATATCTGGCTGTAATATTTAATAACTAATAATTTTTACAAATTTTGTCTTTTTATATAAAAGTATAGGTAGTTTTCAATTTTAGTTTCAGAGAACAAAACGAACAAGTGCTTAGAGATTAGGGGAGATATATCAAATATATGTAGATACAAAATGACGTAAAAGTAATTTTATTACCAAGGGAAAGTGAGTTTGATCCATGGTAGTAGCGGCGCGGCGGTATAGAAAATTCTCTAAACTATTCGCCCAAAAGATTAAAATTACAAGGAAAAGGAGAATATGAAAAGGTCGCCCTTATTGAAATAATAATAACATTAACTAAATGATATAGGTTTTCCTGCAACAAAGCTGCAAGCAAAAAATTCCATGCAGTACAGGTTACATGTCTTATACGGGTGTAGATAAATAATATACAAAAAGTAAAAGAAAAGATTAGTGTCAATTGTAATTTCAGTATTTTCTTAATTTGCAACAATTAGTTGGAAACAAAGATTGATTTTATTAGGGAAGTGCCGTTTTTAGTTGCTTTCCACAAGCCTTGATACATGGTTACTACTCTCACTTTATTATCATCATTCGTATCTAATTATTAATTATTATTTTAAGGCGTTTTATGTTTAATTATTAAACATCATCGTCTTTTGAAATGTGTAACTTTTTTAATAACTGCGATATCAGGATACATTGCCGGATACAAAAATATAGTACCTACATATTACATAGTGGACTATAGAATGACATTTTTTCATATTTTTACATGCAATTATTTTACCTAGCACCTAGGCACTTTCAATTTTTTCATCTCTTTCTTCTTTGTGGTTATGCACGTAATTTATTTACTTGTAGGACTGTGTACTACGGAAGCTACATTAAAACTTTTAAACTGGATTTGGAAGCTGCATAAAAAAAGCCATACACATAATTTCAGTCTTTTTGCAATGCATTAAGATAGTCGGTAAGTTTCCTTGAATATAAAATGATAGGCAGGAGCATGTATTAAATAAATGTGTGACCGAGATAGTTGTTTCCGGTTAAACAGTGGAGTACCGTTTCGAAAGGATAGGTACACTTACATGAAAATAATTTCGTCGATAATTTTCTCCAGCACTTTAATTTTTTATTGCCCTTGTTGTTTAAAAACTTAAACAGTTATTGCCTGGTTTATACAGCCAATAACACCTAACAAGTAATAACTAAGAATTAGAATATGGTGTTTACTCAGATGGGTTTATACAACTTAATAACTAAATTTACGAATTGGAATTATTTAAATTCTTCTGTTAATTTTCTAGTTGAATCGGTAGTGCACGTGTCTACCTAAAAATAAAACAGGTTAGCCACTACATTATCATGAAAATGCACTTGAAAAATGACTTAACCTAAAAAATCTTTTATACTGTAAGTATAACATAATACAGATTAGGTTTCAGTTCTTTAGAGGAAATTAGAAAACAGATTGTATTTGTCAGGATAAAATTGACATTGTATGTATAACACTTCTCTTGTAATATTTTACCAATATTCTAGAGTACTGCGAATAAAACGATATTGAAATGCGTTTGGAAAAGACACAAATAGAAATCATTACTGAACAATTTTCTTCCGTTATAACCGAAATTGTATCAGCAGATTCGGATATAACAGTATAAAGATTTCCAAAATATAGACATATTTTGGAAATTCTGCTTATTAATTTTAAAAGCCAAATAGCACGTACACATACCCTGCGCTAACCGATTTCACTTTCATATAAGTTTAATGTGGACATTTTAAACCAAGAATTCGATAATTATTTGATCGCCAGATACGTCCTGATAATCTTCGGTTTATACAAGAAGCATATGAAGATGCTACAAGTGTTCCAATGGTTATCTGTTATTCTATTTAAAACAAGCTATACCCAACATGTTAAGATATAAGACTATAATATCTTTAGAAGACAACAGGCCCTCAAATCCAAGTGGAAGATCCGATGTTCGGAATCTCTTGAGTATGGACTCATCATCGTCTTCCAGTAAGCTCCCAACAAAGACTTGGGTGGTGTTGAGGTTTGCAGTTAATTTCAGTGTTTATGATTTTCAGTAATTTAGCAAGTTAAACTAGGTTTGGATTTTTTAAAATCTTAAGTTTATTTTATTCTAGATTTTTAACATTACAATTTCTCGTCTAGACAATTTCTTGTACTAGATGAACTTGTAAAAAGTTTGATGGTGTAAATCAATAAATGAATATTGATATATCAAAAATACACTCTAATAAAACAAAATGGGGAAATGAAATAACGAAAACATTCAATGGCTGTACGCTGTATTTTTTACAAGAATGGTAGTCACGAATTGGCACTTTTCGCCGAGTTTCCACAAATAAACTGGTACTTAATAACCACATAAACATCAACCGGAAAATTCAAATTTCTAGTTTAGTATTTCAGCAAGTACAACTTGTCAAAGTTTACTAAACGGAAATGTAATGTAAATAATACAAGCTTTACTAAGGAGTGAATGTTTACTAAGGAGTTAATGTTTACTAAGGAGTTAATAAGAAGGTAATTTTCGAAATTATTATTTACTTTAATGTTGATGCTGTGTGCAATAAATACAAAATTTAGTGTGTGTGAAACTGTTTTATTTTGTAGCCTGCTTTACACAGTCCAATGGTACACATGTATCCCAAGGTACAGCCAAAGAAATAAGTAATGTGTCGCCTCCTATGTGTGCCTATTCAGTATGCTACACAGCTTATAAAAGAATCATAACTTTCTATTACTAAAAATAATTAATTTTTAATACATAGATAATATCAAAATTATGTATAAAAATTATAACGTCGAAAAGCAAATAAAAAAAAAAAATTTTAAGGGTAACTAAAAAAAATACTTCCATTTGTATTTTTAACCATTAGTCTTCTTGGTGTAGCAGTGCAGTAAAAAGCTGTGTTTTAGACCCACGATTTAAGACCCACTTTGAATCGTTACTTATCTTTTAAAAATGCAAAATCAACTGGTCGTGGTAAAATCGTGTCGTGCAGGGGTTGGTAAAGGATGAATTTCCAAAAAAGGACAAAAATACTTTTTTTGCGTTTTTTACATCCCTGGTATGTGGACAATAATCTGCTGTAGTACTGCGTCAAAGTTTTAATTAGAAGTATTTCTTTTTTAAACTCTGCACAATGCTTACATATGGGGCTAGTTAATGAATAAACGTTCGCCCTGAAAAGCCATATTTGTGATATCCTTTAACTCGTCATAACTTGAGAACCCTTTAATTAATCAATAAAAACATTTCTATGAACGTTATAGCTCAAATATCGAGGATTACGCTGTTTTTCAAATTGTCAATCCGATCGATAGTTTTGGAAAGAAATTATAAATTGTAACGCCATGTCGCATTTTAACGCGACGTCCGCGTACCAGCGAGTAAAGTTCATATTCAGTTAGACGTCCACGCAACACTCGGCTCTATTACTCACGGCGTGCGTAAAGTCGATACTCGCTTGTTTACACGCTTTTGCTGCATATTGGAATGAGTTCTCACTTGATCAGTGTATGTACCTATAATGCTTAATTTTATTCCATTCTCTAAAATAATAATTTATCGTTCTTATCTATTTGTGTATTATTTGTGTATAATGTGTATTTTTCAATAAAAAACTATTTCTGGAGTAATTTTACTAGATTTTAGGTTCAACCGCGTAAGCTCGTTAATGTTTTATAACCTTTTCCCCAAGCATAATACTACATTCTACGAGCGATCATTTAGCTACAATGTCGCAAAAATTTACAATAATGTACCTTCATCTTTCAAGACATTATCAGTTAAACAATTCAAAAAAGCATTGATTAAGCAATACAATACAGATCGTCATTGATGTATCACTTCGCAATCAGTCAATACTGATATTATTATTATTACTATTATTATTATTACTCTCAAATTTACTCAACTTTACTTTTATTATAAATTATAATTATAATCATTAAGTTCTCTCACAATACATAATGTTATTTTGCTTAAATTATACAAGGGGGGAATGGAAGAACAACATTGTTGAATTCCCTCCTTGAGATACATTATTATATCTAATAAATTAATATTGTAATTTTATTGTAATATATGGATTTGTAATCTCAGAATAATAAATTAAATTAAATTAAATTAAATGTATTTAGCTAACAATAGATATTAAAAGTAACTAGTACGAGTTCCGACAGTTAACTTGATTCAAAAGTTAAATTGTGACCCATTAAAAAAGAAGAAACTGTTGTGAGTAAACGATTTTTAATGTTATTTGCGAAAAGATAGGAAAATTAATAATATCAAGAAATATCCAAAAAACAAAAAAAATTATAGAATGTACGAAAGTTCGTAGGAATATTAATGTCAAGGAAAATACTCTGTTGCATATATGTATTTGCAAATTTCAGTTAAATTCGGAGTTAAACGAGAAATCAACTGTTTCAGATGGTAGGTTGAAAAACTAGTTTTTCTAATGGGATTGCTGATAATTGAAGAGAAAGCTTCATAACAAACAGTTACCCAGATCCTCCTTAAAGTGGTCGGGAAATCCTTATTATCTTTAGGATTAAGATTTTGAAGATTATTTACTATTGTATAGAGCAAGTTCATTCAGTAAATTTGGAAGAATGCTAAGACACAATAATGCTTCCATTATTCATTGCATTCTACTATTCCTACTCGATTCTCGGCACTGGTTAACCGTCCGAGAATACAACAAGGTCACTCACGGCGACTTTCAATATTTGCTAGAGTGCACCTATACCCAAACAAACAAATGAAGAATCTAGGTCACCGAAATCACGAGAGCGAAATTTCATAACGCAGCGCGACTCTCGCGGCCATCACTCGGCGATCACGTGTTCGACTCGAGTAATTTAACTGAAAAATAGCAGGTAAGATTGAATGATTCAGTAGCGTAAGTAGCGACCCTTTTTAATTGTAAGTAAGACGAGTAGCACAATCAGTAACGAAAATAAACATCTGTTGCCCCTATCCACAGCCATATCGCACGTCGCTGAGATTTTTAACAGCTTAAATAATATCAGTGTTGCTTGAAATTTGATCTTATATTTTATGTGTTTACCAGGTGGTAATCACGCGGTGACGTAGATTCTTCATTTGTTTGTTTGGGTATAGTGGTTATAATTACTTATATGCTAATTTATACGCTGATTCAAAAATCTACATTTTTCAAAAAATGTTATTTCGATTTGTAAAGTAGTAGATTTGATAAGTATACACACCAGTGGAGGCTCGTGGGGGGAATTTAATCTGTGGGCGGTGCAATGTGTAAATAATGCTAAAGGTGCACCAGATACAATTTCAGACAGTTTAACTCTCCGGTCATAACGCTAGCATAATCGTAACATTGAGTAACTAATTTTTGTTTAAAATTAAAGGTTATAAAACGTTAGCTATTAGATCAAATTAGGCATTTGCAGTTTTATCAGCACTTACGTCAAAAATCTCTAAAAATCGTTCTTTTAAATTTCCGTTATTTACAAACCGGACAGTAATGGGGCATTGTGATTTCTCACTAATGTCTATTGTATCATCAGCAATTATTTCAAAATAATTTGCATTATTAATTTCACTTTCAATAGATTCTCTTAAATAATTATCGCAACAAGAAATTAATTGATTTTGAATAGTTTTTGACTGACCAGTAAAAATGTTTTTAACTTCTTCAGCATGTTTGCTAATTTCTACATTGAGTTTAATCAAACACTCAAATATTTATTTAAAATTACCACGATTATCTAAAGCAGTCGATTCATCATAGCCCCGAAATGGCAATTTCTGACTACATAATAAAATTGTAACGTCAATTAAATAACACATAAGTTGTCGATTCTTTTTACATTCTCATTATATAAAATTGTATTTAAATATGCGTGTTCTTGCAAAGCTTCTTTAACTGTAGAAGCATTACGTTCAATACGCTTAAGACCTAGAAATTTTTTAATACGTTCTTTTGAGTCGTTATATTTTTTACGTCCTGGAAAATGTTTTTAATCATTATCTGCTTAATTGTAATCACGTTAAAATACGATTTTGAAAAGTAAAACAAGAGATGAAAGAAATCGTCTTCGGTAGTATTCGGACGGAGGTCGCGGCGATAAAATAACATATGATACGAATCTCGATCTTTCTTTGATTCGTGAAGCTGCTGTGAAATTCAGTTCTGTTCTGTTGAAATTTCAGCTTCAGTTCTGTCTATAGAAAGAGTATACGATCGATAACCACGCCGCTGAGCTGTAACTAGCCAGCGAATACATACAGATGCATGAACTGAAGCTTGAAATGTTAAGCTTCGTTCATTCTGTTTATCGTGCTGCGTTGAGTATGCGTATATAAATACATTTTTTTATATTAAATTCAATATTTTTAATCTAGAAAGTATTGATAGAATAAATTTATTAACATACTAATAAAAAAATAATTTACGGTAAAATATTTAGATTTTATTTAGTAATTAGGTATTTGGTTTCGTTTAGGTGAGCCTCAGCCTCACCTGCCTCACCCGGCGAGCCGCGCCTGATACACACTTTTTTATGTGTTGTGTTTTATGTTTATAACAGTTTTAGAAGATTTGCCAGTATTTTAAGTAATCTATATGCGTTTTTTATGTTACTATTACTATTGCTGTTTGTTTTTGTGTTATACTATTAGTAATAAATGATGTGAATATATAACTTACAAATTGGACAGTAGTTCTGTTTTCATATACTACTACATACATTTTTTCAATACATATTACTCATTAATGTTAACTTTTCTTAACTAACAATAAGGTGGATTTTCTTCAAGCAACAACAAATAATAATATACATACAACCGAATTTTAAATGTTATTGAAAAGTTGTATTAACAAAAATACTCTAAAAATAAAATAACATCATAAATTAAACTTGCTTTGAAAATACAGATAACGGTCCTAACAGTACAATACTAGAGTTTCTTAGAAAAACTTAACAGGTAGCAATTAGTTTTAGACGTGTGGTCCTTTTTAATGCTCTTAAATCCCTGTTCAAAAATATACATTATTTGGTTTTATTATTCGAATTAATTTTTAAAATTTTCAATTAGTTTTTTGTGCGTAAATTAATTTAAAAGAAAGTATGCTCCAAAAGAATAAACTTCGGGATTTGACCCGATGACCTGTTGCACAGAGAGACGATGTTTTGCCACTGAGCTACACCGGCTTTGCATTTATGATCGTCTTATCTGCTTCTTCTTGTGATTACATCTTGTGCTTTTTGGTTTTTAATATTAATAAATAAAATTAGGATCTTATTTAATTAAAAGCATGTTTTGTTATAGAATCACCTATAAAGCTGCAAACTAAACAAGAAAAATCAAACTTTCCGCTATTTTGCGGATTTAATTTGAAAAGAAATAATCTGAAGGTATAACGTTAGGTATACGTAGATTATTTCTATAATAATTAGCGTCATTGTAGTAATTTTTTTTATAATTTGAATATTTGTATGACTAATTCTTGTTCCTAATTCAAATAAAACCGGCGAATTTGAAGCAATTTGAAAATAACTTGCATTAAAAATATTTCAGTTTAAGTTCGGTCCTGATATATTTAGGCAACCCAACAATCACCTATGCACGCAGCTGATTTTCTAAGTACCTATACGAGTCTCATTTAATTTGTCTTTCATTTTACATACACCGATCAAGTGAAAACTCATTCCAATATGCAGCAAACGCGTGTAAACAAGCGAGTATCGACTTTACGCACGCAGCGAGTAATAGAGTCGAGTGTTGCGTGGACGTCTACCTGAATATGAAACTTACTCGCTGGTCCGCGGACGTCGCGTTAAAATGCGACATGGCCTTACAATTTATAATTTCTTTCCAAAACTATCGATCGGATTGACAATTTGAAAAATTGAATATTTGAGCTATATCTTTCATAGATTTTCTCTAAAAGAAAAAATTTCTGTTCTCCTGAATATCAAAACTTTACAAAAAAATACTTACCCTTTTTATAAATAAATGTAGAACTACATTTATATACTTTCATCAGCCATAAATAGTTGTAAGAAGAAGTATGATGTCTTAATTCAAGGGTTTCCATTCATTCTACCATCTGTGCATAATCCAGCTTTATGACGAATGCCTTAGTGTTTCTACTTAGACAAAGCGGTCAACGTATATGGTTTCGAAAAATAGATTTGGTAGGCACCGAGTAGTGCCGTAGAATAAGATTGTTTATGTGTGTTTTTTTCACTAAAAGACAAAGATTCATTTTCGAGACAATTCAGGGGCGTCGGAAATACGGATCAGAGGGGGCGGACAGCCATATCTATCTTAGAACGGGTGGGTGTCGCCCCACCCCTAAAAACAACGATGAAAGTATAGGATATATGTATTTATTTTGATTAAATATTATAGTCCAGTCAATGAAGGCTCTGAAAGGGCGTTTTTGCGGAAAAATTCGTAATGTTTTCTTTTCTTGTACTCTTGGTTGGTGGTGTCGAGTGCCAAAGTTGCTACGTCGAAAAACAATCCTTTTTTTTGTTTCTTCCAAATATCTCAAAGACGGTTTGAGTCGTAGCTAAAAAATACTTAGGTCCCAAATTAAAGCAAAGAAAATTTCCTACAAAAAAGATCCTAATAATTTTGTTTCTATCCCTTAATAGTTGCCTAGATAATTGAGCTTCGATTTCGAACTTTTTCAAAAAAGCAGTGTCTTCTTCATTCTGCAAGAATGGACACCTCTGGTACAGGACGGACCTCCCTTTACACTCGAGCGGCTTCGTGCCCTGATAGTGATAAAATATTAATTAATATGCTCATCTTGAGCAGAATTAAATGCTCTACAATTTTGTTTCAGAGAGTTTTGTCGAGAAACGGGCGGCTCAGACTTTATAAGCTATTTACTCACAATAAAAAAAAACCTGCAAAACTTTGAAAGAAGTGTGAAATTAAAGCCCAATAATTATCTCAACAAGACAACAACTATTGGAGATCTTTTTTGTAGGGGTTGTTCTTATCATCAGTACTTTTAATATATTCATCACTAGACACCCCCAAACAAGCGTGCAAAATCGCAAAACATTACGAATTTTTCCACAAAAATCTTTCATTGACTGGACTATTATGCGATTAATTTATTTTTAATAATAAAATTATTATTAAATTGAGTTTAATTATTGTTTATTTGTCTTGTCTTAGTTACTTATTATTCTTAATAATTTCAAAAATATTGTTTTAATTCACCGCTCAGTCATTTGACACATAAACGCAGTGATGCCAACTCTCTTCGAAAACTGTTTCATATAATAGAGCGCTACGGTCATATACTAGAGGTTATTATTTATTGGAGTCTATGACATGTCGTCGAACGGACAAAACGCCGAATCTTGGTCAAAACGCCAGAAAGCGTCTGTGGACATATCGTCGAAGGTTGATCAAAATGTCGAAAAGAGACGCTCACATACGCCGCAAGTGGACAAATCTCCGAAAGCATAAAACGACGCCGAATAGATCGGAAACAAATCGCCGAAGCTCATCTGTGAACAAATAGCCGAAAGGTATCTGTGCACAAATTGCTTTCTTAATGCTGTCCTAATATATTTTAAGGTATACGATTGTACAAAATTATTTATCATATTTTATATTTAAATTGTTTATTTATGTAGTTATTTTGTTTTTTAGATTCTTATAAGCCAATACAAAAACTTAGTCCTAACGCGACGCGACGCCTGCTCCCAGTTTTGATTATAATTATAAAGTAAAGACATTAGGGATTTGTGCTTTGTCTACCTTTTTTTTTCTTCTAAATGTTCGTTTTCAGTCTATCGTGTGGATTTCTGAGATCCCAACGGCAAATAACTTATTTTACATTCAAATTATTTGATTTAAAAAAGTAAATTTTGCACCAATACCATACATGTTGAACCTTGGGACATATGCATAGATTAACAAAACAATTTATTAACGCTGTCGTCTGTCCTGGTAAATTTCAATCTGTAGCTGGAGATGGCGCGACGGTAGAAATTTTTAATTATTTTGGATCGGTCATATTCGGTTTGAGCAGTTCGGTAAACAAGCAACGCCTTCTAAATAAAAATACAACGTGTTTCTCAGACTCTGATATTATCTGTGATATTATATTACATAATTAAAATAAAGTTAAACCATTCTTTGTTTTACTTATGTGAAACTAGAAAGTAAGCAAATATATCTCATACGAATGTCTGTGATAATAGCAAATAATATATGTAACTGTAATTATATAATTTACTTTTCATAAACGTGTACAAATAACGCTTCCCGACAAAACAATGATAGTAATTAAAAAAAAATAGAAACGAGAGAAACGTCCGTCTTATTATAGCTTGAAAGGCAAAAACTATAAGGAATTTGAAGGTCATCATAAGATTATTTTTACAGAAACAAAAGGGTAGCTTTGGAATATTTCTGCTACACTGCCGTCCAAAAGTTTGGATGCACTTACTATTAGTATAAATAAGATTTTTACTAGGATCTCTGAATGTTGATGATCAGGTCCGGATATAGAGACCCAGGGCCCCTAGGCAGTTAACGGGCCGCCCCTTTTTGATAATTTAGCAAAAAAGCAAAACTTTTCAACAGTAAGATCATAAGTGCTCAACTCTTGTCGGCAAGATTTTTATTTTGTATGAGCATTGGTTGCTTGGCAATTAAACGAGATCAAATTGACGAAAAGACCCGAGCGCGGAGCGCGAGGGTTCTTTTCCCAAGAATTTGATCGAGTTTAATTGCCTTTTAGCAATCAATGCGAATAAAAAAAATAAAAATCTTGCCTGACAAGAGTTGAGAACGAATGATCTTCGGTTGGAGAATTAACTGAATGAAGCGTTAAATACGTCAAATGTTGCCGAAGCGCGACATTTTTACTTTTGTCAAAATGACATTTGATTTTTTAAATATTAATGGTTGCTAAAATAATGCTAAAACAATGAGGTAGCGGCAAGAAAAGTAGCATACATTCTTTTCAGTTAAAGAAATCATTTCTAACTTGTGATTGGTGCATGTGACACTGTTTTTAATGTCTGATTGGTCTACAACACTATGAAGTTAATTATCTTTAAAAAAAAACTTCACTTTTACTTAGAATAGACAATCCGACATAGAAATGAAATGAAATGAAAGTACCAACTATACTTTTTTTTACACATTATAATTTTTACATTTCCATACAATTACAAGATTACATTTCTACAATATAACCTTTCTGCAAAGGAACGGATGATCTCACTATAGTCTACAGACTGCATTATTTCTGACTGTACGGAATTATGTCTATTTTCTTCTGTAGTAGATCATAAATAAATCTTTACTCTTTTTAGTGCTGGAAACGACCGTTGTGTCGAACAGTTTGACTCTGGTGTACACAACATTATCCGCAGCGCTATTCCCACGTTTGGATAAATGTCCAAAAAGCCTTCTTCCAGGATGTACTTTGTATGTAGCTAGAGTTACGATAACCCTTTCCCCTGTAACCTCTGCGAACAACAAATGAGATCGCAAGTGTAGACACTGGTTTTCCAAAGTACCATCCCAATCCCCCGGATAGAAGGCTTACGGTTCCGTACTCCGCTACGGACGTCTTGAGATTCCAAACCCATGTAGCTTCGTGAGAAAGTCAAATCTTTGACTTAACTTCTCGTAAGTAGAGCCACGTCTCTGTAGCTCTGCAATCAACCTGTTTATAATGACGTTGAAGATTCCGAATCTGCCCCTGCTGGAGAGTTTAACCTCTTTTTCCTTTACTTCGTCAAACTGTACTTTTCGCTTACTTTTCCTCTTCATATAGTATGCGTAGTTCTGTTCTTCGCTTTTTCCACAGCTTTCGACTAATAACCATCAAAGGTAGCGACTTTCCTTATATCTTCTAGGTATGTTACCAAGGACTGAAGGACACCCATTTGGATGTTCACAGATTGGAAACATTTGCTCACTTTGTTAAATCTTTCCAGGATATCATCCCACAACATGGTCAGGAAGCACATTTCCAGGGAGTCGATTGAATTAAAAAAGACGTGGAGCCTCAGAACGCATAGATGGTTTTTCAGTGGCGGTTATCTGAAGAGCTGCATGATCTTACTCCAGGAGCAACAGAGACTTCTTCAGGCATCGCCCCGAGCAAATCATCTTGTCTGAGAAAGCTTTATAACTGTTGAATTTGGCTTCAGTTCAGGTAACAAACGTGCCATCTGCGTGACGAAACCTAGAAAAATTGCACAATTCCTGTGAAGTACCAAAGAAAGATATAGCAGTCTCACAACATTTGACAAGATTCAGTGAGTCCAAGACGTGATTTTTCAAGGTCTGCAGGACGACGATAGCCAAGTCTTCAGCTTCATGTCTACTGCTTGGTATGAATCTTATAAATCGTTCGATAGGAAATCCCTCAGCCGACACATATTGTACTATGAGTGAAAGTTGATTCACCTGGTAGATGTCAGAGTCGAGTCGACAGAGATGGAAAAATACTTCGCATGCTTTATCTCAGTCAGATCGTGCTGATGGCCTTTTCTACCATAATGTTGATAATTTCTTCGCATAGTCTAGACGAAAGGTATGACTTTGTGCCGCATCATTTGTTTCCTTAGTTTTATGTGCGTGTCCAGAAAAGGATCGAACTTAGCCAAAAGTTCTACGGACATGACATATTAGTTCCCACTGTTTCTCGATCTGAATCTTTTCTGTGGACCTATAAACGGCAATCCGCATGCAGACAATGACCTCACAACAGACAAAATATACCACAAAACCTCATGCTAGTATTTTATTTCTTCTTTCGTTTGAAGAACAAGGCTCTTGTCAACTCTACCGCCAACCTTCTTCCTCGCTAAGCGGACCAGTGTCGCACATGCTGATCTGTGATCGTTTGAACTGACCTACATTTTTGCAGTCGTTGTATTTCATCATTAGCTAACAACACCGATTTTACAAACAGCTTACAAGGGTCACAGAACACGTATATGAATAGTATTTTTACTCTTTAAAAATACTATTCAAGGCCGAGGTTGTTTTTCGTCATTAGGCAATGTTTGGCTAAAGAGTGAAAAGGATGGATATCTGGTTGTATCTGCGTACTGGCGGCGCTTCGAAGATAAATCGGCATTCATATTTTGTTTCACGCCATTTTGTACGAAGTGTTGGAGTGTGGCACCGGCATCATCAGTATCCAATCGACAGGATCGTCACTAACAGATGGAAAGGATGGAATCGCAAAAACATATATTCGCGTGAAATTCAAGATGTTCTCCAATGATAGCTGCGGGGTTTTCGGAAATTAAGCTTTGAGGATATTCAGGTAGCTGGTTACAGTTGCCTTTTCGATTGACGGTCGTAACTCCAATCGCCAAAGGCTGATGCGTACTAGGTCTAGAAAAGGCGAAGAACGAGTCCAACTTCGGAATATTACAAAAAAGCTCTTTTTCCTTCTGCAATTTCTTCTGATTTCTTTTTCATTTCTAGACATCGATAATTTCTAGAAAATGAGTGGATAATGAGTAATAGTTTTGTTTGTTTTTGACAAGGCAAAAATGGGAAAACAGTAATAAGCATTGAAAAACGAAGTACTATTAGCACTCTACTTAAAGAAAGTCTGTCATGTCGAAAAATTGCAACAAGAGTGAACGTTTCGCTAAAAGGTGCAATAGTCAACTATTGCGGAATTCAGAAGTATCGGTACTAATAATAATGATCGTCCTCGTATTGCAAGATCAAAAGTAACTAGCGCTTAGCAGGACAATCATATTGTGGTGACAAGCAAACGAGATAGACGATTAACTCTATCAAAACTATGTGCCCATATCAACAAAACGCTCTTAAACCCGGTATCACTCACGGCAGTGAGGAGAAAGAAGTTTATGAGATGTAGGTTTAAAAACCTTTGTTGCCGTCGAAACTTTTACAACGGACAATAAATAAAAATAACACACTTTAAGAATATACTTTGGACTGATGAGGCTGTGTTTGGAGCTCGTCGACGTATTTCTGTCAGAAAACGCAGTTCGTTTCAAAACATGGCTGACATGGCTCCTCAGTGTATACTACCCACAGTAAAAGACTGGGCTGGTTCTATTATGGTATGAGCTCAGCATAAGAATAGTGCTCTGCAAAATAAAAGCACTCTCGCAAATATTTTCAGCCGACCGAGTGCGATGTTGATTGTTAGCGGGTTACGCAGCAACAGTTATGCTGTAATATTCGCTCCTTGTTATTACCGTAGCACACGATGACGATCGGTAAGCCTCGAACTGATAGTGATATGTGTGCGATTTTCGGAACTAACTGAAAAACTTTAAAGTGTTTCTAAGTGTTTCTGAATCAGCTGGTTATTCTTGTGCTGTTGTGTGGGGTTGCTCTTCTGACAGAAATACTGGATATTTTACTAAAATAGACATGAGGAAAGAGGGTTACAAAGAGATATTCGCTAAACACGCAATACCATCTGTCTTAGAATCATTGGCCGTGGTATCGTGTTACAACAGGATAACGATCCGAAGCATAGTCTTTTGCGGGGGTAACTTAGAGAAGAAAGAAGCAGATGGCGTACTTATTAACATGACTTCAAAGTCAGTAGATAATAAAGTAACGACAGAACAAATGAATTGGGCTCAATACCGATATTTTACCCGTCAGAGGGCGCGGATTAATGTCAAAATCACGGCCTACTAGATTCATATAAGCTTCGCTCGAAGCTTATATTAATCTAGTAGGCCGTGGTCAAAATGCTTTCAAATTTTATTGCAGGTTATAATAATTGATTAAATGCTAATAATATAAATAATTTATTAAAGAAAACAATATTTTATTAACGTAAAACAATAAATCTTAAAGGTAAGTAAAACATAGAATACATTCTGTTAGAGATTTTGTACAGCTGTTCTCATACCAATGCTTTTACTTGCACATTTTGCTGATAAGGAAGGTTTTGACTCATTATATTTTAAAAAAAAAATGAAAAGTCGGTTTTTGTAGAACAAATTTACAACATGTTTTATAATATTATGGCATTCAGGATACTGTGTTGTATTAATTGAATTTAAAAATGAATGTGATAATTGTTCTAATTTTACATTTCCAGCAATTAACTGCTTGGTCTGTTTTCGAAAAAATAACTCGCCTTCTAATATTGTATCAAATATTGCCCTTGATGGATATATTAAAGATCCTTCCTTATAAGACTTTAAAACTGTTAAGTGTTTTACTTCCGTCACTGCTTCTAAATTTTGTGCAATGATTGCTTCAAAGCAATTAGTACAATGAATTTGATTTGTTTTAATATTATGAATAATAGAACCTAATAAGTAAAAGAGTGATTCTTTTTCAATTTGTCCAATATGATCATTAGAAATTGAATCAGAATTAAAAGAAGGAAGACATGCTAAATCGATTTCCTCTTCATTGTTATTTTTACTCATTGTCAGAAAATCCACTATCTGAATGTCGTCTGTTACACCGTAATTTCCGTGTTTTCTTTCTTTAAAATATTGCGCTACTGAAATTAATCTTATAGCTGTTTTAAACTCTTTTGCCGTAGGTACCGGATTACGTAGCCTAATATTTGAAAATAAGTTTTCCAGGGCATCTTGAGTAAATCGACTTAATAATAAATATTGGAAATTATTAGAGTTTAAAAATTGTTCTTGCAGGTCTAATATTCCTTTTGTAGCTAAAATAATACCCGTTTGTAAAGGTTTCCACCACCCTTTTAATCCGATTCGCATATTAGCAAAAATTTCGATGATTTCTCGGAGAAAATTAAGAGTTTCATTATATTTAGATATATTATTCTTGCTAAGTCCATGCTTGCTCACTCTTGAACTCATGATGTGATACCATTTGTGAATTTTTTCCAAAAACCAAGCCGTTGTTAAATGTTTCTCTTCGATTTTCCCTTTGGCAACATAGTATTTTATTGCTGCAGACACGTCATTATTTAGAAGAGCCATTGCCCCTTGCACTTTCATTTTATCATAATGATTAGGTGCTAAATAAATTTCTTTTAAATATGGGGCAATTTTCAAATCTACCAATTTATCTTCTTCAACAACCATCCGAATAGGTTCAATGGTAATTTCATTAGAAGGCAAATTAAATTTTTTTACAGTCTCTGAGGACAAATAGAACACATTTCCATCAGTCATAGATAACCGTATATTTTTATAAATGTGTGTCGGGTCAGGAAGAAAAAGTATTTGTTTTACTTTGTTATTTTCAAGATTATATTCCTTAAAGTTGTTGATTTTTGAAAACCTGCCTGCTTTAATACCGTTTAGTCGCCATATGGCTTGGTTTTGAGGTCCCATGTCAGACACAATAGCGCAAATATTTAAATTAATGGCTTCACATTTTGCAATGATTTTGTATATTATATCATTTGCTTGATTTGAATCAAATGAGTTGGACGTAAATTGGTAAGCTACTACTTGCTTCCATCTAATAGAAACTCCCGCTAGCATAAAAACTAATGCATGAGTAGCAAATTCATCAGATTTTGTACCACCACAATTTTTCATTGTGGGTTTACCTAAAATGTATTTTTAATTAGTTAAATAAAATAGCTGAATTAAATAGGTACCTACCTATTACTTCACCACTATTATTGTCAAACTGGAGTCCTGGTTTTATGGCCATTTCATCTAACAATAAAACTGCATTTCTTTCTTCCGGTAACAAGCACTCTACTTTTACTTTCAATAAATTGAAAATTTCGTCATGAATCTCGGGCATACATTTGAAAGATGCGATTCTGCGTTGCAGTGTTCGAATGGAAGGAAGAGGATAATTTTGTTTTATTAATTCTTCATATCCACTAGTACCACAGGTAAGATATAATTTAAGACATTTACGTACGGTAGAATTAGACCACCGAACACTATATCCATTACTATTATCACTTAACATTGCAATTTGATCAGTTTCAAATATCCTTGCCAAATTTTTTGTGAAGGAGTTATTTTTTTCCGTAAGAAAATTATTTTTTTCATTTGGTATTCTTGATTGTTCTTGTAAACTTCGAATTTGGCTTTCTAAAGTTTTAATAAGGTGTTCATGATCGGGATGTCCAGGGAGGTTTTCAGGATCGTTATGAAGTTGATCTGGATCAATGAAAATAATGGGCTACGTCTCAATATTTTATTTATTATTTTCAAGGAACTGACCCTTTTAAGGGATATTATTGATGTATTATAACTTACCACAAATGAGAATCGTTTGGTGAGAATCTAGTCTTGCACGTTTGGTAGACGACGTAAGAATGTATTTAAAATTAGATTCGAAAATCGTAGGGATGGCATTCCATTTTAAAACTTTTTGTCCGTCCTAGGTTCGAACTGATCAATTGCGAAATGTTTCTACAAAAGTCATTCAAGCCTAATTTGTTAATAATACCCTATTAAAAGTTAAACAGAACTTACTTCACGAAGCATTGAATGAGATGACAAACCTTCCCGATTGATGTTTTCGACCCATTGTGCATATCGTTAAGGTTGATTTTTAGGTAGACGATATAAAGAAACATTTCCGCCTGATCTATTGCTGCAATTAATAGCACAACAAGCCGGCATTTTGATTAATTTCTTTGTTTGAAATCAAAGCAAAAATTCAAAGTCAAAATTTTTTGACAAGTGTCAGAACAGCGGACTCTAGCGGGGAAAACATCGTTATTGAGCTCAATTGACGATCGTCATTTGTTCGTGTCGTTACTTTATCACGCTTTATTATCTACTGGCTTTGCATGACTTGGCCATCGCAATTGCTAGACATTAACTCTACAGAACCTTTTTGAACTCGACTTTCAAGAGCTTGAGAAGCAGAAAGGTGAGGATGTTCTGTCCCAATTCTCAAACTGGGTATAATTGAAAATGGTCTATTTCTAAGGTAACTCAATTTATTTTTTGCTTAAAAGAATTTTACACAAATGTACAAATAAGGTAATTGTAGATAATTACCAAATGTATAATATCTAAATGATGAACCTGACTGTTGTGATCTACTGCAAGACGTAGATATGATCTTTTCTTTAAATCTTCCTATAGCGGTGAACAAAAAGTTGTTTTGTTAAAAACAAAAAATCTTATAGAAAATTGATAAGGGATCAAAAAGGCTTTTTGCAAAACTTACTGCAATGAAGAGTTATGAGAGAGTCAAAATATTATATAAAGTCGATAGATGTCTTTATGAATAAAAACACAAGCAAGAAAAAATACATTACAAAAAGATGAAAATTATGAAACAATATAAGAGCAGAGCTGGATAGTCAGATGACAACCTATGCAATGAATATATAGGTAACAAAGACATGAAGCAAATAAAACTGAAAAAGAAAAGAAAGAAATACTAGAAAGTATAAAGCGTATAAGTTATTGCATATGCAGATGATGTAATAATTATGAGATTATGACTAAAGAACTCGTAATAAATTAATAGAAACTTTCCAAAAGATAGAGAAAGAAGCAGGTACCATTCGATTAGTAAAGCAAATACGACCCAAGTATAAATGCAGAAGGGAAAGGAATAACCAAACAGAGTATACGACGATTGACCAAATTACAAGTTTGAAGAGATCAACATATCAATAGCGCAAATGATAGAAGCAAAATGAGTAAAGAAAGAATACTAGCTGGAAATAGAATGTACTTTGCTAGTAAGAAGACACCAGACACTTCAATGGATCTCTTGTGCTTAACAGAAACTGAAGAGGAACATCTCGAAACTCTCGAATATTCGAATCAATCATTTCTTACTCTTGAAGTACATGCATTGTGTTTTCATTCATTCATTCATGTGTCTCGGTACATTTTTTCTGTGGAGACAGCCAGCGCTACCTAGCGCTGGATGACCCAAACCTTATTGAACTACGCGATGTAAGAGAGAGAGGTGAGGATCCGACCTTGAATTCTTTTTTCGTATTTCAACAAAAGCAACAAGTTACTAAAGCTTACCCCTTAAGGTAAGCAGTTGGCACCTAGTGAAGCATTAATGGTAAATACCATTAGAAAATAAATCATAAAATTCTAGAAGAAGTATGCGGAGAAGATGTTGTAAGGTTTATCAACTCACAGTAGATTAGACAATTCAGCCATGCATGTGGTGTCATATAAGAAGATTCAGAACAAGACGGCAAAATGAGAAGCAACAGGGATGATAATGCCAACAATAATAAAGCTATGGGGGGGGGCAAGCTGGTCATTCCAGAGGTCAATGTCTGCCAAGCCATTTGTTGGAAAATACTTTTCCAGACATTGCGCAACTGGAAATGGAAAATGTGGTGGTGCACCATCTTGTTGATACCGAATGTTGGTAATCTTGTTTTTTAATGGATTCAAAAATAGTCACAGATTAGAATTCTGCATATAACAGTTACAAGAAATTAAAAATGATTTTTTTTTATATATGTAGTCTTCTATATTTTGTAAACATTTATTTCAGACTCCCATTATGATCAAATATTGTGGAACTCAATACCAAATACTTTTTGATTCTAGTGAAAAAAGGTGGACTTCTAATTTAAAAGAATAGTCGATAACAAGCTCTTAATGTGTGGTGGGAAAAAAATAAATAAATGAAGATGAATGATTCACCTATCACTTGTTAGTCAGCTGACTACAGGAGCACAATTTATGTAGCATTCTAATTAGTTTCATTTATTAGATATATGAGGTAAGCGCCGTAAATTCTCGGCCCGGCAGGCTTCTACAAATGCCAACATGCTCAAACTCGGTTTCGTCATAGTTGAACATGTAACAGGCCTACACTATAATATATTACGACTAGAAGCGTAATAGATTTTAGTAGCCACTCAAGCATCGTGACGAGTGCATGAAAATGTAGCAGCTAACGAAAATTGAGCTACCGCGCAGTCATTAAATTTTTAACAAAAGAAGGGCACACGCCTAATCAAATCAAACAACGTTTAGACGGCGTTTATGGTGATTTATCTCCTTCATATTCCACCGTACAAAAGTGGTCGAAATGTTTGCGTTCGGGGCAAGAATCTCTTGAAGATGATGAGCGCACCGGTCGGTCAATTGAAGCGGTAACGCCACAAAAAGTTGCAATTATTGAAAAATGGTATTAGAAGATCGCCATTTGAAAGTTAAGGAGTTAGCAGTGATGTCTGACGTCTCGGAAACAAGTGTTCGCCGAATTCTTCGTGACTATTTGGGTATGAATAAAATTAGTGCAAGATGGGTACCACGTCTTCTCTCTGCTGTTCAACGTCAACGTCGCGTCGAACGTGCACGCTTGTTTTTAAACTTGTATGGAGACGACCCAAAGCCGACTTTTGAGTCCATTGTCACTGGAGATGAAACAATGGTTCTGTATTATAATTCTCTATCCAAAAGGAAATCGATGGAATGGCGGCGACCCGATGAACATCGTCCCAAAAAGGGGAAAGTCGTTCAATCGACTAAGAAAGTTATGGCAACAATATTCTGAGATTGTGACGGCACTTTACTGATTGATTTTAAGGAACGCAATATAACTGTTAACAGTACATATTATGCGTTTTTATTGCGTAAATTGAGAAACAATATTCTTGAAAAACGTCGAGAAAAATTGACAAGAGGTGTTCGATTATTACACGACAATGCACCCGTTCATACTGCCGCAATATCACAAGCTGCCATTCGCGAACGCGGCTTTGAAGCATTGGATCATCCACCGTACAATCCGGATATGGCTCGTAGTGACTATTATTTCTTTTCCAATTTAAAGAAAGACCTTAGGGGACGTCGTTTTAAGGACGAGAACGAGTTGCAAGCAGCTGTAATTGAACATTTTGAAGGAAAAACTTTAGATTATTTTTACAAGGGTATTGAATTATTAAGTCCACGTTGTAATAAGTGTATTGACATTAGGGGAAATTATATTGAAAAATAAAAATTATATTTTACCAAGTTTATTTTTTCTGTATCAGGCCGAAAATTTATGGCGCTTACCTCGTACATATTTGTTTAATTCCTAGTCGTTGAATATTTCATTTTGTTTAAACTATTTAAATACAAATTATTTAAATAAATACTTAATAATTTTTGTAAAAAATCTCTCACTTCATGGTGTTTCCAAACTTTTGACCGGCAGTGTATATAACAATACAATATTTTTGAAATTTGATACCTTTGTTCCGTATCGTGCTGCTTGGAAATAACAACAGGTATCTACAGATAAATTAAGGAAACGAAAACAATTACGATTACTATATAGATTATACTATAGGACTTCAAATTAAAATAAAACAAACTCAAATAAACACAAACAATTTAATAACTTTGCTAATAGAGGTTAAAAATCTGACACATGAAGACACAATAAATTATTTTTGACATTTCTTTCCAGTTCCCTACGAGTCTTTCTTTAGCTTTTAGAAGAATATTATCGATTCTATAAGTAACTGAAAGTTGGAAATGTACCTAGTATATAATAAAAACAAAGTTATACCTTCTCTATATAGATTATCATCATTACATTTTCCAATGCATTTTCCAACATATCACTCCTTATTAGTTCTTATAACTATAATATAGAATATTTTTGAAAATCTCATACTGACAGGATAAGAAACTGGTTTTCAAAACCGTCATCACGTTTCGATGCTGTCACACGTCGCACAATTATTCTTGGCTGTTCCATTCGCTGTCATTATGATCGTTAAGCGTTAATAGCTTTCTACCAAAGTCGAAAACTCCGCCTCCTAGATTGGAGCCTCTAAATTCAGATAAAACTAAATTTTGAAAGATATATAATTCAAAAAAAAATTTTTCTTGCAATTTCAGGATCACTATTTTATCAGACATCACATGACATCTTTTCGAAAAAAATTTCTTTTTTATTTTTTTTCTTAAAAACTAAAGGCACTAACGGCTTGAAAATACTTCAAGCCCGAGAAAATGTTGTTATTTATTGCTATAAAAAAATACAGCATTGTAGGTTACATCAGTCTCCATAAATTGGATCTCAAAGTTTACATTGACTAGCATAGGCAGACGGCAGTCTTAAGCAGTTTGTGTGCAAGGTGCAAATAAATAAAAAAGGTAAATGCTTTCAAAAGTAATGTATGTAAATAGTTATTGGAGAAAACAAGCTGCAACTACATTATAGTCTCAGGGAAAATATTTGTTTACAATTATCCCAAAGTTGTGTCAAGGTGTCCATTGATTATGTAATTTGATTGACAAATGATATTTTAAAGACAATACTTGATAGGTCTGGAATAAATAAATAATGATTGTGCAGAGTGAATCTCTTCTCCATTAAGTTGTTCTGAGATACCCTTTATAAACAGTTTGGGGTTTATTAATCGTTAGTTGTGGTCCTGTAATCTGCTATAAAATTTAGATATATACACAGTAAGTACCTATATTGTATTTAGAACTGTAAGTAGCAGTAAATATGCAGTGTTGGTAAAAGGAATAAAGAATCCAAAAATAGTAATTAGTAAAAAATACAATTGAAAAAAAAACTATGCAAGGATGGGGCTTGAACCCGCGATTTCTGATTAGGAATCTGATGCGTTAACTGCTAGGCCAATCAGCGTACAGCGTCTAGCTTTCCCTTATTGCTTATTACCAAAAGCAATAAATCAATAAGCTTTTTAAGTATTTTTCTAAATAGTTTTTGGTTTTCTTCATAAAGTTTAACATGTTTTTGACGTAAAATCAATTCTTCTTTTGATTGATACCAAAATTTCTACTTACATTTGCAAGGCTACAAATTTAGAAGGAAAATGATAAAATTCCATTGTATTTCCTATAATATCGTTTACAAAAAAACAGACTGTACTATATTGCATAGTAAATAAATAGCACTGTATATACAAGCATAGCAACTAATCATACAATTACTTAGATTAGTCACAGAACATGGTGAAATAAATTATTAAAGCAAAGATTATCACCCTTCAATTCCCTACTCTATACATAAACTTATTCCCTGGAATCCTGCAGACCAAGGCGTTAAATACTTGGGAGTATCTTTGGATAAACAGTTAACTTGGAAGCTGCATGTTAATAAAACATTCTTCCAAATTATAACAAATGCTCCATGGTTTTTCTGCAGTTCTCAGTTACATACAGAATTACATCCTTGATGATATGAGTTTTGGCACAGGGGCCCCCTACATGCTAAGGAATGACCTGTGTGAATAACTATATAAGCTGATCTAGAAATTGTATTTAAAAAAAGAACATAAAATACAGAATCTTTTAATATAAAATGAAAACTATGGCCTCTAGTATTTCTACTTTTCTATAAATTTATCTACTGAATAATTGTCATAGCTACAATTGTTTCTACAATCATATCTACGATAATTAACTGTCAGATAAAGAACAGCCCTTAATTTACTATAATAGTGTATAACAATCGGCCAACTGGTGCACTGATAGCTCCTGTTCTAAGTGAACTTGTATCACTTGTTATTATTTTCTCTTCTTTTACATATCTTATATACGATTTTCCACAATTTGGTAAATCATTGGCATCTCTTGCGCTGAAAAGTATATATACCCTCTTTTCACATAATCGAACATAAACGTATTACTTGGAAAACTATCATAACTAAACATTTATAATTACAAGATTACATTAGAATAGTTTCTTATCTCTATGATTATTAATAATGTGTCTTTTGAGATTACCCTTTGTACTACATTTATAATCACATAAATTACATTCAAATGGTTTTTCACCACTATGAGTAAGCATGTGTGTTTTGATTCTATCCTTTAATGAATATTTATAATCACATAAATTACATTTAAATGGCTTTTCACTACTATGAATAAGCATGTGTGCTTTAATTCTATCCTTTACTGAACATTTATAATCACATAGATTACACTTAAATGGTTTCTCACCAGTATGAATTCGCATATGTATTTTGACAGTACTTTCACGTGAATACTTATTATTACATACATTGCATTGAAATGGTTTCTCTCCATTGTGAGCATGTATATGTCTTTTTGAGATATCTTCTCTGTAAAAACTTACAATTACAAACATTGCATTGATATGGTTTCTCGCCATTGTGGTTAGCCATATGTCTTTTCAGAAGTGCTTTCACAGAACTTGTATAATTACATATATTGCATTCAAATGGTTTCTCACAATTGTGAGTAAGCACATGCCTTTTAAAATTACTTAGCACTGAAGTTTTATAATCACATATAGTAGGTACATTCTTTAAGTTGTTTCTCAGTTTTATGAGTGCGTATGTGATTCTGCAAACTAAATTTATGCAAAAGACTATGATCTTGCGGAACAGTTTCTACTACACTTTTACAATTAAATGATTTGACATCAAACACCTCTTTACTCTCACGGTCAGTCTCAGTTTCGATTTTCCAATCATCTATTATTTCTGATTCTATTTTAATATTCATTTCATTTTTTATCGTAATGAGATTATCACTGTCCATTGCTAAATTAATATAAATGAAAAATAACCAGTATCTGCAATAAATAAAACGTAATTTATATAATTTATTATACCTTTTATACCAGTTACATGTATAGACCTATAGAGAAGATAGGTACTGAATCAAGCGATTCACGTCATTAATGGAAATATGCCATCTGCTAAAAAAACAAAATAATCATTGGTTTTTCTTTTTTTTAAATTACTAATTGCATATTTCTAACTTTTACTTATTGTAGTAAAGAATTGTAAAATTTTTTGAAATACGATTGGTAGAAGCTGCTACTATGTTTACATATCAATTATTGCATCGATAACTTCAAAACAGCCATTGAACTCTACAGGGTGGAAATAAATGATTTTCATCAAGTTACCATTGTATTCCCCATGTAAAAGCACGACCGACGTGATGCGCTCTACGAAAATAGAGAAGGCAGTACCATAACCTCAAAATATACAACAATTTTAGACGCTTATTAAATAAATTCTATGAATTGTTTGACAGATTGATTTCATTTATTGACAAAACTAATTTAGTACTAAATCAAAAAGAGTAGAGCGGTACAGAAAAATTTACATGTGAAAAAATTCCAAAGGGAACTTAATGAAAATCATTTATTTCCACGCTGTATATAAATAACTGGAATGGATGCCTTGTGTAAATAGCTGAGACAAATGAAATTTTATGCAACCCGCCACAATGTAGGATCCTCATTCTTTTCTAACTCAATGATTCAAATTAAACATTTGGTCGCACACAAAATAAAACTTAATCTACGCAAAAAATCAGCAAAAAGTTTCACCACGTGTCCTTATAATGCAGGTAACATAAGTTAGAAAGAAACGGGAATACTACATTCTTGTCTGTTGCCCCTGACACAACGTTTTCTGATTTAGGGGTCTATTCTGTAACTAAGCGTTCACGAATGGCGCCGTTCATGAACGACGATCGTTAGCGACTTCCTCAGCGGCAGCTTCAACGAGAATCGACAGATAGGTTATTCTGTAAAACCAACCGTTGAGCTATGCGCACTCTCAACGACAGTCAAACGTTTTCTAAAAAGGTAATACATCTTTGCCGTTAATATAGATACAGTTTCACCGTTTTAAGATATATTGCGCATGTCATATTTATTATTTCTGGAGAACGCGCCAATTTTGTAAAAATGTCTGTTTTAAATTGATTTCAAAAGAGTTGAGAAGATTATATGGAGGATAAGAAACGCCACAAGGCAACAATACGTTGTTCTTGGAGGAATTGCAAGTAAACGGACATTTTAGGTGTAAGAGAACACCTAAAAGAAAACCTCCCCTGAAGAGGACATAGTACTATTTATATATTATTAATAATAGTAAAAGTACGAGTTAGTTCTTTGTTTGAATTGGTTTTTATGAAATAAATTAATTACAACTAATATTTATTTATGAATTATTTATTTAATATGTTGTTTCACTTTTAGGTATGCAATTAAAGTTAGTTTAGTTTAATTAATACATTAATTGACAACTTAAAGTGGTTGTATGTTAAAGTTGATGTAACCCTGACGAAGATCCAAAACGGATCAAAATATAGGTTTTAACTAGACTTACTAACTTTAATTGCATACCCAAAAGTGAAAAAAAGCAAAAGAAACACTAAATTAATTACATACAAGTTTATTTCGATATCTTCGGCAAGTTTAACAGATACTGTAAATACTTTTTACTAATTCTCAATTACTTCAGGAATGTAAAAATATGAGTATAATTATTTTTATTTTAAAGGACCCTATTCAAATGTACTAAGATAATTTTACAAATAAATTCCTGAAAATGTTTCAAATACCCCAACAATAGAAAAATTATTAACCTGCAATAGTAAATCTTTCTTTTCCCATTTCATTGAGAAATATGCTATCACTATTATTATAACTTCAAGAGATTATTTTTAATAATAAGAATCCTTTTGTAATCTTTGTAAGGTGGTTTTCACCTGATCTAGGAGCACCTCTGGTGAGGTAGGTACTACCTGAAATAACAATTTATTCAAAGTATATAATTGCTACCATCTCCTAAGCGGCTATTAATAATAATTCTTGATTCCTCTTTGCCAAGTTTTTGAGGTTAGAATAATTAGCGTCATATATTTATTCTTTCTAATTCATTTACAATTGGATTAGATAAATTACTTTCCATTTTAACATACTCTGATATAATTAATATAATAATTCCACATATAAAATTTCTTTTATAATTATAAAAATAAACACGAACGTTGGCTAACGTCGACTAATCTGCCACCGTTCGTGAAAGGTTCATTTTCGAAGGGTGCGCAGTCCACTAACGAGTGCATAACGGTGGTTGTTTGCTTACAGAATAGCTTTAGAGCGAAAAACCTTTCAAACAACGATAACCGCTCGTGAACGGTTCGCTCAATGCTTACAGAATAGACCCCTTAGCGTGCTTGCGCGTCCCTTCCAGTTATTTATACAGGGTGGGATTAAAGTATGCAATATTTAAAAAAACAGCGAATTAAACCGATTTTTTTTAAACGCTGAAACACGTCGATTTTGTTTTTTAAAAATACACATTAATATGTTCGATTCACTTTCCGACTTTCATTTGTTTCTAAGTTATGACGTCATCACAAAAAAAAATTAAATGACAATATAGATTTTTTTATAGTGGAATCCGATAGTGATTTTTCTTCTCTTTATGATCATGCAAATAAATCATAAGGTTGCATAACAAGAATTCTGAGAAAAATCGAGTTGAATTTTGTAAATGTTTGTTAGTTGTGACGTCATCACAAAAAATTTAAATGACAATATAGATGTTTTAGTAGTGGAATCTGATAGTGATTTTCCTTCCCTTTATGATCATGCAAATAAATCACAAGGTTGCATAACAAAAAATCTGAGAAAAATCAATCTGAACATTTAATGTTATTGGTATTATGGTATCAATATACAGTAGAACCTGCCTAAAGTGACGACCTTTGGGACTGACCCAAAATGGTCAATTTAAGCAGGTGGTCACTTTGTAAAAGTGTGAATTCTTTATACACTACAATTTGCCCAAAACAGCCCACACTCGTCAGCATTAAAAATATACTCTGATTTAAAGCCTTTTGCTAACTCTGTAAAACGAATACGAAAATCACTTACTGTTGCAGGATCAATTTCAATGAAAAATTTGCATCATCAACTAAACTTTTCTGGTAAATATTGTTTCATTTCTTAAATGATTCAAGCCAACCCGACGATGCTTTAAAATTAGGCAAATTTGACTGCTGAGCAATTTTTAATGCTACTTCTTGTAACATTGGTCCAGAAAGTCTTGCATTTACACTGCGCATTTTTAAAAGCCAATTTAAAGTTAATCGATTAACCACTTCAAATTCTGTTGAATGTCTTTTTCTGAATGAGTCTAAAGCATCTTCTTCGTAACATTGTTGATATTCTAATTTTCTTTTTTTTAATATTATTTACGGTTGTTTTGCTAATACCAAAATGTTCCGCTGTTTTTCATTCACTGTGGTTCTTTAAAAACTCTTAACACCTTTTGTTTTTCTTGCAAATTTAGTTCTTTGTAAACTTTGTAAAAAGTCGTCTTGATCGCACTAGTTAACACAATGGTTTCAATCAATAGAAGAAACAAGACTAATTTTATAAAACAATTTTAAAACTATCCAAGGGTTACTAATGTGAAAATTTGCAGCTAATGAATTTCTCAGAAGCAGAAATAAAGTCTTAAAACTTGGAAATACCTGAACCCAACTGGTCACTATTAAGGGATTATGATGCATTCTTAGAAATTCTTTGAATGCAATTTACATGTACATGCCTACTTACACTTTTAGAAGATTAGTTCTAACTGTTATAAGTAATCCCTTGGCTAATGGTCACATTACACAAACATTTTTTAACAAATATTCCAGGTAAATGTGGTCAATGGTCACAAAAGAGAAGTGGTCAGTGTATACAGTATAAATTACATTAAAGTAATGGGATTTTTGCAGGGACTGAAAAAAAGTGGTCAATATGACCAGAGGGTCAGTTTAAACAGGTGGTCAGATTTACAGGTTTTACTGTATCAATATATCAGATCGATTTTTCTCAGAATTTTTGTTATGCAACCTTATGATTTATTTGCATGACTATAAAGGGAAGAGAAATCACTATCGGATTCCACTACTAAAAATCTATATTGTCATTTAAATTTTTTGTGATGACGTCACAACTAACAAACATTTATTTTGTTAGTTTTTTGTTTTTGTTTTTATTTTTGGTTAACTGTAAAAAAAAGCAGATGGACAGTTTCATAACACAGATGTACAAGTAAATGATGACATGTTGTATATTCCTTTGGATGAGGATGAATTTGCTTTGTTTGACAATGAAGAAGTGATCTCAAACAGAATGAAACCAACGAGCCTCTGCTGATAACAATAAGCCCTAATGAAAATAATATTTCTGTGATTAACGAGACTGACCAAGATAAATCTAAAAATGAAAGTATTAAAGAATACGTACATGAGATGCCCAATAACGAAAGTATTGTAGAGCGAGAGAACGTATTTAAACAAACTGTACCTGAAGATTCTGATAATGACACTGTGATAAATAATTTAGAGGACAAACATTAGAGATTGTAAGACTGAAGCTGTAATCAACAAGTCTGCTATAGATAATAGAAATACTAAACAAGATTGCAATGAAATATCTAGTGATCTCATTTCAGCTCAGGAAAACCCCAATAGTGATAAATAATCTCAAAACCAAACTAAAACAGTCTATCAAAATGAAGACCAAGATCAAATCTTCTCACAAAATCTCCACCAGAAAAAAAACAACAGTCCTTCAGATATGACTTCATACAACAAACCTGATGACACTAAGAATGAAAAAGTACCAACTCCTTTTCGAAAATCATTGTTTTGGCCAGATCGGTCTAGATCTAAAGTGGATGAGATAAAGAGAAGAATCAAAGAAAAAATTCCTTCTGTTGTGTCAGTCAAATTTACTATAGAAACAAAGAAGAGAGGAAAGAGAAAGATCTACTGGAGAAGCTCGAAAAAAGAGAAAACGATTGGAAAAGCTTGCAACTAGACCCAATGGACGTGTAATACAACACGAATCTCCTGATTCAGAAGAAGATTCTTCTGACTCTTGCAACGCATCTGATGAAGACAAGGAAAACATTAATATAAGTGTTGGCAGCTACGTTATCGTTGAATACAATGACAGTTATTTCCTTTTAAAAGTATTAAAAGTGAAAAAAAAATAATAGTAAGAATGAGTATCAAGCGAGTTTGATGGGAAAGAATGAAATTAATTGGAAGTGGCCAAGCTATGCAGATATATTATGGTGCTCAGAAGAAGTTGTTGAAGTGATAAAGCAACCAAAATTAAAAAACAAGCGTGAAAATTATGAATTTACGGAGATGAAAAAATATCAATGATTATTAAACTTTGTTACTCAAATGTTGGAAAATATTTTATTTTATTATTTATTAGTAGGTATTGCGTGCCTTGAGCTGACCCCTTCCCTTTTTATGCAAATGACCCGCGATCTAATTAATATTCAAATAAGGCGTGGTCTAATTAAATGCGCGAATTAAATGCGCGAATTAAATTAATTGATCTAATTAAATGCGCGAATTAAATTAATTGATCTAATTAAATTAATTCACGGTATCATTTACATATCTCATCCCCCATTTACATATATCATTTCTCATATACATACCCGAATTAAATTAATTGATCTAATTAAATTAATTCACGGTATCATTTACATATCTCATACCCCATTTACATATATGATTTCTCATATACATGCCCGAATGAAATTAATTCACGGTATCATTTACATATCTCATCGCCCATTTACATATATCATTTATCATATACATGCCCGAATTAAATTAATTGATCTAATTAAATTAATTCACGGTATCATTTACATATATCATCCCCCATTTACATATATCATTTCTCATATACATGCCCGAATTAAATTATTTGATCTAATTAAATTAATTCACGGTATCATTTACATATCTCATCCCCCATTTACATATATGATTTCTCATATACATGCCCGAATGAAATTAATTCACGGTATCATTTACATATCTCATCGCCCATTTACATATATCATTTATCATATACATGCCCGAATGAAATTAATTCACGGTATCATTTACATATCTCATCACCCATTTACATATATCATTTATCATATACATGCCCGAATTAAATTAATTGATCTAATTAAATTAATTCACGGTATCATTTACATATCTCATCGCCCATTTATATATATCATTTATCATATACATGCCCGAATTAAATTAATTGATCTAATTAAATTAATTCACGGTATCATTTACATATCTCATCCCCCATTTACATATATTATTTATCATATGCATGCCCGAATTAAATTAATTCACGGTATCATTTACATATCTCATCCCCCATTTACATATATCATTTATCATATGCATGCCCGAATTAAATTAATTCACGGTATCATTTACATATCTCCTCTCTCATTTACATATATGATTTCTCATATGCATGCTCGAATTAAATTAATTCACGGTATCATTAGCATATCTCATCTCTCATTTACATAACTGATATCTCATTCTGTACATCTCATTTTTATATATTATTTGTCTCACCTCTCTCTCATAAATTTATTTTAAAATAAATCAGTCCTATTTGATATTTATCTATAGGTCGTCATGTAATTCTGCGAAAACAATTTAATATGTAGAAACGTAATAATAATAAAAATTTATTTTCAACTATACAAAAGTAACTCTAAAGCTACTGTCAATCAACTGTCGGATTATCTATGGCACATTTTGACCTGGTTAAATATACTGATAAACATTTAGTTTGAAAGAAAACAATTAAAATTTTATTTAAATGAAACGTTTAAGAATATAGAATACTGTAGAGCATTATTTTTAAAATTAAAAAAAAAACATTATCTATAGCTAAAACTGTTTAAGAAATAACTTTCAAACTAAATGTTTTGCATGAAAATACGTACAAACTAATTAGCCATGTTTCGACATTCTTTAAAACTGCTTTCAAACCATAAATAAACAAACGTTCTTACGAATGACTGAAAGGAATTTAGATTTTCTAAATAATTTGTTAAGAGATTATCATCTTAAAAGCGGCATGAATTATTGTTTTAAATGACAATTACTCACCCTTGTGTTAACCCGTATGCTAAGTATGTCCTAATGGTAAAACTGTAATCGACGAGATCTAATATCATAGTAATATTATATAACAGATTAGGTGACCTAACAAACTCTTTAAAGAAATGTTTGTTTACATGTATGAGATAGTATTTAACATAATGTCCTTACATACTGGGTTACGATAGAGACGGGTAATCATACGAGCTGTTGAAATGTATGATATATTATAAAATAACGTTTAAATGAGAGTTTACTTTAGATGCTTTCAACCATAAATAAACAAACGTTCTTACGAATGACTGAAAGGAATTTAGATTTTATAAATAATTTGTTAATAGATCAAAGCTACTGTCAATCACTTGTCGGATTATCTCTGTTGCAGTTTTAAAAAGTTAATGAAGCGTACATCAAATCTCTATGATTCATTTGAAAGCAGAAATACTAAACAAGTGACTGAGATTCCCTGAAGTTTCTTTATAATTAGCTCATGCAGAATAACACAAATTAAATTAATTCACGGTATTGTCTGCATAACTCATATCTGATTTTGTACATCTCATTTTTATATATTATTTGTCAGCTCTCATCTCCCTCTCTCATAAATTTATTTTAAAATAAATCTTATGTTGGCATTCCTATTTGAGGATATCCATCGTTTGACTAATGTCTATTTATTAAAACAAATAAGTTATGAAATGAAGCAGGGAGTCTATTCAATGAACATTACCTAATACTTTTTCTGATTCTTCTTCTATCCTATAGATCTGCAGTTAGAAGCACGGGCCAGCGAACTCCATAGCTTAACCCGAGACCACGGAGCTTGTCTTTTAAATTACTAACATCTAACTCTGAGTGTCATACAGAGCTATCAACTAAATCATATACAGCTTTCGCTTAATTGCACGAATAACTCGTTCAACTATTGAAGTCTTAATCATGGAATACGTAGAGTAATGATTTATGTTGTATTCATTCATTAACTTTAACTCGATATATGCGAATTCATATATGAGAGAAATGTTATATAAGTCAATACAGCTCTATAACTATCATTTATTGAGCTACACAAAGAGATTTATATCTACGCTAAACTAAAGATTAATAGAAGTAATGCATTCCTGATATCATAAGATAACGATAAAACACATGATTATTCTTAGACTAAGGCCTAATTTAGGTAGTCAAATTGTAGGTAATCGAATTGTAGGTACATATCATGATGTGGTATCATACAATTATATTCTAGTAAGAACTGTAATAAAGTCACTGCTATAAATAACAACATTCTTTATCACGATCATCTATCATTATCAAATCATCTAATGTCATGCAGAGTTAGCAGTTAGCTCCTAAGTTCGTATATGCGAGAATCGGTATTATATAACACACACACACCAGTCAACATGCATTGTTCCAATATTGATAGGAACTTTCTAGAATCTATAAATTATTATAAATGTCTTAACAGAATAAAAAAGGGTGAAATGAATATAACTTATAGGATTTAATCAAACTAGAAAAATATCGATATATACTACGTTGAGAAAACAATTATACTATGTAAGCATAGATACGCTACATATGATTGCGAGCCTGAGTATAAGCATAAACCCTATACTACAGATTTTTATCCTTTTTCATTATATGTACTACAGACGAAGTGAAAGAATAGGTACATTTAACATACGTATGCTACAATTATCTAATTTTCTAGTTTTCTAGACGTAATGTAATTTTGAACAGATTTTAACCCTTTTCGTTATATCTACTACCCTTGTAAGCGATTTCTACATATACGTTCTTATTGTTTATACACCATATAGATATTCGTAGCATCTAAAGTAAACTCTTATTTAAACGTTATTTTACAATATATCATACATTTCAACAGCTCGTATGATTATCCGTCTCTATCGTAACCCAGTATGTAAGGACATTATGTTAAATACTATCTCATACATGTAAATAAACATTTCTTTAAAGAGTTTGTTAGGTCACCTAATCTGTTATAATATTACTATGATATTAGATCTCGTCGATTACAGTTTTACCATTAGGACATACTTAGTAGGTTATACGTGCTAAGTAAAATAATAAACAGATATTTCGAGAATTTTATGAATTCTTGAGAGAACGGGGTATAATATTTAAAAACGCTGTAGAAAACATATCAGCAGAGAAAGAGAATACATAAATACAGTATGTTTTGTATGATGAGTTGTCGTCAGTTTAAAAGAAATAAGTTCGTCGCCATATTTAAACGTTATTTTACAATACATCATACATTTTCAATAGCTTCGAAATACGCAGATATGTAATAATATACTATGTACTCTTGTAGGTTATTTAACGTATCTATAGTAAACTCTTATGATTAATAATAATAATCTGTAACCATTTTCGATACCTTCGAAATATAAGTCTATAACATATATTTGTAATACGTCTTTATAACTTTTGAAACACAGGGTAGTTACCTCTTGCAATATCTACAGTTATGAGAACCCTGAAGACTTAACCTGGAGAAATAAATCAGATAAATATTTTACTTTTTATTGAAACGATAACTTTGCGTACTAATATATGAAAATAATATAATGTATATCGCCTGATAAATAAAATTGAAATTATTCTTATTCTTTTACAATAAAATGTGTTTTGAAAAAACACGATGAAACGTTATGTATATTAATGCAGGAGTACTGTTAACGCATTCATTATTTAGAGATTCACTTATAAGTACACTATCTATTTAGCTGATTCAATAAAAATTTCGTTATTTTTAAAATTCCTAACGAGGGACCTACTGATAAGCGTTATATTATACCAGGTACGTATGATACTCTACTGTTGATTGCATACCTGATGAACGCAGTTGTACAAAGTAATATAGGATATACGTTACAGAGAAGTTTAATTTCCCGTGCAACAAATGACCTATATATATATTTTATGTATAAAGCTGACATTAACATATTTAGCGCATACCTGTTGAACATAGCTGTATAAAGTAATATTTAAAAGGCTTATATTTTAGAGATCGGATACAGTCGCATATATTCCTGTATATTACCTCTAAATTTTACGTTAACAATACATGCAGTCAGGTTTGGCGTAAATAACAATTAGGGATATCAAAGCCATACTAACTGAACGCTAACATAATATGCTCTACAGGTCAAACTTAATTAATTAACCCTGGGGTTATACATCCTTAGGTTAGAAACAGTCTTGAAACAAAAAACGGCCGAGTCCACCCTGTTAGACAAGAAATCAGAGTATGGGCGTGATAAATAAAACATATAAAGTTATTTTACAAACATTTATTTAGTATACATAACATAATACAAGAATATAGATTATAAGTTGTTTTCTATTACGACTGTTGTAGTTCTACGGGTCTCTGAGTCGTCGTATGCCCTCGCAGAAATACTAATACGTATAAAGTCCGACGACTGACTCATTGGAACTGTACCGGTAGCCCTTTCCTTGTTCAACTCTTCGTTACTATCATAGTTGGTAAACGAGGAACCACATTCATCAATACCCAAATGCATGGTTGAAGTCACATCTTCTTCTTCTTCTTCTTCTGTCTCAATGATATCAGCAGGTCCATTTGCTTCCTTTACCAGAGTTGTCTTTACGAATATATTTTAGGTTAGATTTAGATCGCGCGCGATCTAAATCTAACCTAAAATATATTCGTAGACTGTAACCCAACTAGTATTATATGTAAGTTTTTCGAATGTTAATGACGATTTTGTAAGTAGCTACAATGGTCTAACCTAATAAATATTTTATGAACTAATCTTAATAGAGATTTTTTTTTGTAAGTAGCTACATGCTCTAACCTAATAATTGTTTTATGAACTAATCTTAATAGAGATTCTTGAATCTTTGCAACAGCCGGAATCTAAAATCTATAACCTTAATATAATTTTTGGGGGTCTAACCTAGATTGCTTCATTTAATTTAATCATTTATATTAATATTATATTGATTTATCATGCAATTTTGGGTTTTAAAGTAAAGTAAAGAAGAAATAATGTTTTTTATCACAGAATTTTGAAATAAACTCCTAAACTTTGTATTCATCGTTTTGTCCCGAGCTATCTCAATTTCAAAATCATGACTACAGCTATGTTGTTTTTCCTTACGGCGCCAATCTTACAAAACAAATAGTTTCTAAAACGATTTGATTATAACACCCTCTATTAATCTAACCTGACTACTAAAAACTTCTAACTTTAGATTTTTTAAAGATTACACCTTCAGTTTCTACAATTGAATTTCTGTAATAATTAGATTCAGCCACTAATTTTAAAATATCAAGTAAGCTCTATTATATTACAGGTGGTATAATTGTTAGTGATTTTACAGTCTATCATCTATACTCTAGTCTAGTCTGGTCTGGTATGGTCTGGTCTGGTCTGGTATGGTCTGGTCTGGTCTGGTCTAGTCTGGTCTGGTCTGGTCTAGTCTAGTCTAGTCTTATGAACCCTCTAGAGGTCGAATACAGGCGTATATATTCTGTATATAACCTCTTAGTTAACATAGTATTTTATAAAATAATTAGATATAGTTATATTTACTATCTATTCTTTTAAACTGCTGTTATACTTACCATGTTTACTTTATAGTCGGGTATGTAGTACCATTATTAGTGTATACGAAATGTACTATTTTAATAGATATTATATATATATATATAAGTTATGTATTATGTTTTAAGTAGCGTCGAAACTACTCGTATCAATAAACGTTCTTGTATGAAAGTATGTTGTTTTGTACTTACTCTGCTCCCTACGTTCTGCCCTAAAAATGTATTCGTAGGCTCTAACCTAATCTAACCTAAATTATATTCGTATGCTCTAACCTGTGATGTAATAAAAACAATAAGGTTACAGATTATTATTAATCATAAGAGTTTACTATAGATACGTTGAATAACCTACAAGAGTATATAGTATATTATTACACATCTGCGTATTTCGAAGCTATTGAAAATGTATGATGTATTGTAAAATAACGTTTAAATATGGCGACGAACTTATTTCTTTTAAACTGACGATGCTTTATTTCTCCAGGTTAAGTCTTCAAGGTTCTCATAACTATAGATATTGTAAGAGGAAATCACGTATCCAGAAACAGCCGTGATCTAAGGTATTAAGTTCCTCTAGTACTTTCGTTCATTGTATTTAGACACAGATATGTCATATTGTTTACGGTAGGTAGGTATGTAGGGAGGGAACAAGAATTAAAGCAAATGTAGTAAATATTCATGTTTATATGGTAAGTTTGATAATTTAAAATGTACGGACATCGGTTCCGGGTTATACACTTAGGATGGAACCTACGATTCATTCTCGAGCATACATATTGCTCCGAGCGCTTACGATTATAACCGAGAACAACCGATTGAGCTGGTCGATCAGTATAAATAGGCTGGGGTAGTGTTCCTGTTCCTTCATTAGTCGAAATGGAGCAGCACGCTAACGACGTATGTAAGAAGAATGACTCTGGTCGACAGGATTGCAACATACAGTGTCCGGTTTGCTTCAAGTCTTTCGCGAGGCCATTCACCTGCAAGAGACACGTAAAAACCATACACGATTCAAACAGAATCCAGTGTTCTAGCTGTGTCAAAACTTTTTCACGCTCTGACAACTTAAAAAGACATACGAAAAGCGTTCACGAATCAATCAAAGTCCGGTGTTCTAATTGCTTCAAATATCTTTCACGTATCGACAGCTATAAAAGGCATTTAAAAAACGTACATAATAACGCAGATGTTGTAAAGACAACTCTGGTAAAGGAAGCAAATGGACCTGCTGATATCATTGAGACAGAAGAAGAAGAAGAAGAAGATGTGACTTCAACCATGCATTTGGGTATTGATGAATGTGGTTCCTCGTTTACCAACTATGATAGTAACGAAGAGTTGAACAAGGAAAGGGCTACCGGTACAGTTCCAATGAGTCAGTCGTCGGACTTTATACGTATTAGTATTTCTGCGAGGGCATACGACGACTCAGAGACCCGTAGAACTACAACAGTCGTCATAGAAAACAACTTATAATCTATATTCTTGTATTATGTTATGTATACTAAATAAATGTTTGTAAAATAACTTTATATGTTTTATTTATCACGCCCATACTCTGATTTCTTGTCTAACAGGGTGGACTCGGCCGTTTTTTGTTTCAAGACTGTTTCTAACCTAAGGATGTATAACCCCAGGGTTAATTAATTAAGTTTGACCTGTAGAGCATATTATGTTAGCGTTCAGTTAGTATGGCTTTGATATCCCTAATTGTTATTTACGCCAAACCTGACTGCATGTATTGTTAACGTAAAATTTAGAGGTAATATACAGGAATATATGCGACTGTATCCGATCTCTAAAATATAAGCCTTTTAAATATTACTTTATACAGCTATGTTCAACAGGTATGCGCTAAATATGTTAATGTCAGCTTTATACATAAAATATATATATAGGTCATTTGTTGCACGGGAAATTAAACTTCTCTGTAACGTATATCCTATATTACTTTGTACAACTGCGTTCATCAGGTATGCAATCAACAGTAGAGTATCATACGTACCTGGTATAATATAACGCTTATCAGTAGGTCCCTCGTTAGGAATTTTAAAAATAACGAAATTTTTATTGAATCAGCTAAATAGATAGTGTACTTATAAGTGAATCTCTAAATAATGAATGCGTTAACAGTACTCCTGCATTAATATACATAACGTTTCATCGTGTTTTTTCAAAACACATTTTATTGTAAAAGAATAAGAATAATTTCAATTTTATTTATCAGGCGATATACATTATATTATTTTCATATATTAGTACGCAAAGTTATCGTTTCAATAAAAAGTAAAATATTTATCTGATTTATTTCTCCAGGTTAAGTCTTCAGGGTTCTCATAACTGTAGATATTGCAAGAGGTAACTACCCTGTGTTTCAAAAGTTATAAAGACGTATTACAAACATATGTTATAGACTTATATTTCGAAGGTATCGAAAATGGTTACAGATTATTATTATTAATCATAAGAGTTTACTATAGATACGTTAAATAACCTACAAGAGTATATAGTATATTATTACATATCTGCGTATTTCGAAGCTATTGAAAATGTATGATGTATTGTAAAATAACGTTTAAATATGGCGACGAACTTATTTCTTTTAAACTGACGACAACTCATCATACAAAACATACTGTATTTATGTATTCTCTTTCTCTGCTGATATGTTTTCTACAGCGTTTTTAAATATTATACCCCGTTCTCTCAAGAATGCATAAAATTCTCGAAATATCTGTTTATTATTTTACTTAGCACGTATAACCTACTAAGTATGTCCTAATGGTAAAACTGTAATCGACGAGATCTAATATCATAGTAATATTATAACAGATTAGGTGACCTAACAAACTCTTTAAAGAAATGTTTATTTACATGTATGAGATAGTATTTAACATAATGTCCTTACATACTGGGTTACGATAGAGACGGATAATCATACGAGCTGTTGAAATGTATGATATATTGTAAAATAACGTTTAAATAAAAGTTTACTTTAGATGCTACGAATATCTATATGGTGTATAAACAATAAGAACGTATATGTAGAAATCGCTTACAAGGGTAGTAGATATAACGAAAAGGGTTAAAATCTGTTCAAAATTACATTACGTCTAGAAAACTAGAAAATTAGATAATTGTAGCATACGTATGTTAAATGTACCTATTCTTTCACTTCGTCTGTAGTACATATAATGAAAAAGGATAAAAATCTGTAGTATAGGGTTTATGCTTATACTCAGGCTCGCAATCATATGTAGCGTATCTATGCTTACATAGTATAATTGTTTTCTCAACGTAGGATATATCGATATTTTTCTAGTTTGATTAAATCCTATAAGTTATATTCATTTCACCCTTTTTTATTCTGTTAAGACATTTATAATAATTTATAGATTCTAGAAAGTTCCTATCAATATTGGAACAATGCACGTAGACTGGTGTGTGTGTTATATAATACCGATTCTCGCATATACGAACTTAGGAGCTAACTGCTAACTCTGCATGACATTAGATGATTTGATAATGATAGATGATCGTGATAAAGAATGTTGTTATTTATAGCAGTGACTTTATTACAGTTCTTACTAGAATATAATTGTATGATACCACATCATGATATGTACCTACAATTCGATTACCTACAATTTGACTACCTAAATTAGGCCTTATTAGTCTAAGAATAATCATGTGTTTTATCGTTATCTTATGATATCAGGAATGCATTACTTCTATTAATATTTAGTTTAGCGTAAATATAAATCTCTTTGTGTAGCTCAATAAATGATAGTTATAGAGCTGTATTGACTTATATAACATTTCTCTCATATATGAATTCGCATATATCGAGTTAAAGTTAATGAATGAATACAACATAAATCATTACTCTACGTATTCCATGATTAAGACTTCAATAGTTGAACGAGTTATTCGTGCAATTAAGCGAAAGCTGTATATGATTTAGTTGATAGCTCTGTATGACACTCAGAGTTAGATGTTAGTAATTTAAAAGACAAGCTCCGTGGTCTCGGGTTAAGCTATGGAGTTCGCTGGCCCGTGCTTCTAACTGCAGATCTATAGGATAGAAGAAGAATCAGAAAAAGTATTAGGTAATGTTCATTGAATAGACTCCCTGCTTCATTTCATAACTTATTTGTTTTAATAAATAGACATTAGTCAAACGATGGATATCCTCAAATAGGAATGCCAACATAAGATTTATTTTAAAATAAATTTATGAGAGAGGGAGATGAGAGCTGACAAATAATATATAAAAATGAGATGTACAAAATCAGATATGAGTTATGCAGACAATACCGTGAATTAATTTAATTTGTGTTATTCTGCATGAGCTAATTATAAAGAAACTTCAGGGAATCTCAGTCACTTGTTTAGTATTTCTGCTTTCAAATGAATCAGAGATTTGATGTACGCTTCATTAACTTTTTAAAACTGCAACAGAGATAATCCGACAAGTGATTGACAGTAGCTTTGATCTATTAACAAATTATTTATAAAATCTAAATTCCTTTCAGTCATTCGTAAGAACGTTTGTTTATTTATGGTTGAAAGCATCTAAAGTAAACTCTCATTTAAACGTTATTTTATAATATATCATACATTTCAACAGCTCGTATGATTACCCGTCTCTATCGTAACCCAGTATGTAAGGACATTATGTTAAATACTATCTCATACATGTAAATAAACATTTCTTTAAAGAGTTTGTTAGGTCACCTAATCTGTTATATAATATTACTATGATATTAGATCTCGTCGATTACAGTTTTACCATTAGGACATACTTAGCATGCGGGTTAACACAAGGGTGAGTAATTGTCATTTAAAACAATAATTTATGCCGCTTTTAAGATGATAATCTCTTAACAAATTATTTAGAAAATCTAAATTCCTTTCAGTCATTCGTAAGAACGTTTGTTTATTTATGGTTTGAAAGCAGTTTTAAAGAATGTTGAAACATGGCTAATTAGTTTGTACGTATTTTCATGCAAAACATTTAGTTTGAAAGTTATTTCTTAAACAGTTTTAGCTATAGATAATGTTTTTTTTTTAATTTTAAAAATAATGTACAGTATTCTATATTCTTAAACGTTTCATTTAAATAAAATCTTATGAAATCATAACGACTCTAATTGTTTTCTTTCAAACTAAATGTTTATCCGTATATTTAACCAGGTCAAAATGTGCCATAGATAATCCGACAGTTGATTGACAGTAGCTTTAGAGTTACTTTTGTATAGTTGAAAATAAATTTTTATTATTATTACGTTTCTACATATTAAATTGTTTTCGCAGAATTACATGACGACCTATAGATAAATATCAAATAGGACTGATTTATTTTAAAATAAATTTATGAGAGAGAGGTGAGACAAATAATATATAAAAATGAGATGTACAGAATGAGATATCAGTTATGTAAATGAGAGATGAGATATGCTAATGATACCGTGAATTAATTTAATTCGAGCATGCATATGAGAAATCATATATGTAAATGAGAGAGGAGATATGTAAATGATACCGTGAATTAATTTAACTCGGGCATGCATATGATAAATGATATATGTAAATGTGGGGATGAGATATGTAAATGATACCGTGAATTAATTTAATTCGGGCATGCATATGATAAATGATATATGTAAATGGGGGATGAGATATGTAAATGATACCGTGAATTAATTTAATTCGGGCATGCATATGATAAATGATATATGTAAATGGGGGATGAGATATGTAAATGATACCGTGAATTAATTTAATTAGATCAATTAATTTAATTCGGGCATGTATATGATAAATGATATATGTAAATGGGCGATGAGATATGTAAATGATACCGTGAATTAATTTCATTCGGGCATGTATATGATAAATGATATATGTAAATGGGCGATGAGATATGTAAATGATACCGTGAATTAATTTAATTAGATCAATTAATTTAATTCGGGCATGTATATGATAAATGATATATGTAAATGGGTGATGAGATATGTAAATGATACCGTGAATTAATTTCATTCGGGCATGTATATGATAAATGATATATGTAAATGGGCGATGAGATATGTAAATGATACCGTGAATTAATTTCATTCGGGCATGTATATGAGAAATCATATATGTAAATGGGGGATGAGATATGTAAATGATACCGTGAATTAATTTAATTAGATCAAATAATTTAATTCGGGCATGTATATGAGAAATGATATATGTAAATGGGGGATGATATATGTAAATGATACCGTGAATTAATTTAATTAGATCAATTAATTTAATTCGGGCATGTATATGATAAATGATATATGTAAATGGGCGATGAGATATGTAAATGATACCGTGAATTAATTTCATTCGGGCATGTATATGAGAAATCATATATGTAAATGGGGTATGAGATATGTAAATGATACCGTGAATTAATTTAATTAGATCAATTAATTTAATTCGCGCATTTAATTCGCGCATTTAATTAGACCACGCCTTATTTGAATATTAATTAGATCGCGGGTCATTTGCATAAAAAGGGAAGGGGTCAGCTCAAGGCACGCAATACCTACTTTTATTACTAAGTATACTTATTTTGTAAAATATTGGAATGTTATTTTTCAGTTGTTTTTTAGTATTTATTAGTTTTTTGCTATTAATAAAGCAATGTAAGTAAGCAAAATAGATTTGCTATTTTAAATTATACATGATGTAAGACCGTATGTCAATAAGGTGCAAAACCATGTCAATAGAAGGTGATTAATATAATTTGACTATGTCAATGATTGCTACCTGTGTAGCCTTCAATTTCTGATTTTCTTCGTCTTGATATTTTTTTACAAAACAACAAAATTAAGTAAATTTCTTAATATTGTAGAAAGCAAACTTAATTTGTCCTAATTTTAATTTAAATAATGCAATTGTCACAATAATTATGAAGTTAGCCAAGTAAGGTTAAAGGTGTTAAGGTATCAATAACTGGTACAACCACCTTACTAAAATTGCACTGAAATCTCTAATTATTATAATCCTTTGCGTGTATTTTTTAATAATTTACATCTATCAGTAGTGCACGAATCCTCTTATAAATAACAAACGTTAGTAGAGCTCACATTCATTATAGTATATTAAAGTATTAGTTTCATAAGACACATTTTTAGCGCACGCGTACTATTTTTTCTATTTGCGTTATTTCATTATTAAATAATTAAAAAAAATTACTTAGTTTTAAATAAAATTTGTTAGGGGATATTTTGGTAAGTAGCATGACAGTTGGCAACACTAGAAATTATGCAACTTTTTTTTATTAACCTCGCTAACTTTAGGTAATATAATCCGCGCAACATAGAAATTCCTTTTTGTCTGATACCCATAAAGCCCGCTGCTAAGCAGCAGGACCTCGTTCAAATGTGCCACGTGTATTATATGTACTGTTGAAAATTATTATAAATTCAAAGTAGAATGTATGCCAATATGTTTGTGACATAAATAATTGCTACTTATTGAATTAAAATATTATATTTTATTTCATAGAATAAATACCTTATTTGTTAAAGAAATTAATGAGGTATAAATGCAATAGTATTTGCAGCAAAGAATGATTTTTGTTAACAAAAATAATTATTCATTGGATCTTTTCGATATTATAAGGTAAAGATATATAATTTAATGAAACTGAATTTTATTACGTTATGTTTATCGTTATGATATTGCACATACATAACACAATGCATCCCATATGATGACAGTATCAAAATTGACAATTTCGTTAATAATAAAGTAAAAACTGTTATCCATGCCCGTAACGGGGCTACGGTCGACGACGCGCTGCGTCTTGTAATGGTACATAGTTTATTTATTTATTTAGTAATAAAAGTATATACAGGAAAGAATCCCAAAAAATAATACTTCTTTTGCCATAGAAAATAAAACAAAATGAATAACGCAAACATAAATCCCAATAATAAAGAAAAAAAAGTGTTAGCAATTTACAGATCGAATGATAACTCTACATATTTGTATATATAGAATAAAGTAATAATAATTATAATTAGCATACTGCTTGTAACTAATAACTGCAATGATAAATTAAAATTAAAAAATATATAAATAATTATGTGTATTTTAATAATAACAATAATAAAACCTCGGAAAAAACCCGTAATAAGAAGAAAATGATAATAATAATATCTACGTAACATTAAGATGTTGATAGTAAATACAAGTAATACAAATAAACGAAATAAAATATAACGTGATATGCGAAATGTAAGTTTCAGGTGTGACACATTGCTTTAGCGAGCGTTACATTCGAGTTACAAAAGTTTACTGCGAAAATAAGATAAGTTTGACATTCTAAGAACAGCTGTCTAACATTTCAACTTTAAAAAATAAAATGTTACTGTTTCCAGTATTCTAAAAAATTTTGCATTTTGCGTGTCCTAATGATATTTTTAAAACTTTTCTACCTAAAGGTTTCTTCTTAAATGTATAATCGAAATTATTACTGATGTAAAATGATCAATTAAAATTGTAAAGTTAAAACTTGGATAACGAAGTTTACCCTTGCCTGGAAGGCAAATTAGAGTTTTTAAAGAGAATTAAATAAAGTAAAAAGAGGAGTAGCTTTCTCAGATGTTTCCAACAGAAGGAAACTCAAGCATATTCTAGCATATTTTCTGGGCATATATTTTGCGGGTCAAAATCAACCAAAATGCGACTATTAAAACGTTTCGGGTCAATGGATATTTTCATATCGGATACTGTCGCTATATCAACTTTGTAATCAAACCAAAATGTTAATCTTGTTATTTATATTTTCTCAAAGTGTTCGTTTCATGTTTATGTTTCATAATTTATTTTTGTATGTACATATACTTTATTTGCACTCAAGTGGGTCACTTGAAATTATCAAATGGGTCACTTGGTGACCCGCGGGCCATAGGTTGCCGACGCCGGACAGAGGGACAAACTACCTGTAATGCTGGTCAAAATTGAAAAAATACGTCTTCTCATAATTAACCTGAGACCCTTACACATTGAAAGAAGAATGTCTGGGCTTTATAACGGGATACGTTATTAGGGAGAAGAGTAAATTTCTGCATATTTTAGGAGGTTGCCAGTACAGTGATTAGTGTCTGGAGAGTGGGTGTACGTGTGATTACCATCTCGAACGGTACGCGAACCCTAGTAGAGTTGCTAATCATGCGGCCACTTTTCAGCCGTTAAGGGTGCTCAGTGGTCAGTTTGTGTAGTGTTGACTGGTGAGTCGACTTTTCCTGGTTCCAGGAAGCAGCCCCTTTCCCTCCTACTAGCCTTTGTGCGACCCCGGTTATCCGGTTTCCGGTATCTCTTGTCCTGTTTGGCAATTGGCAGGACGGAGTGCCGTCCCTAGTGTTCAGTAACCCTCCTTCCTTCCAAGTCAGATGCCAGTGTCTCTCGAAGGGTAACTCCATTCGAGTTTTTTGCCTGGGGGCTCGGGTGGTTTACCACACGGCAACTGGCTGTCCTTTACCTTCCAACCCCATCCCGGGTGCTTGTCCACTACCTATAGGGGGGCTCCTTAATGGAATCTAGTTAAGTCTAGTCTAGTAAGTAGATCTGACAAGAGACGGGTTTTGTTTTGTATCATCAACAACATTTCCCAACAACCACCCTACTACTACACGTCGGCTGCAAAGCAATCACCATCATTACAACCAACTTCATCAACCACTATCAACTAACATCAAGCCGCCGGTTACCACCAACAACTTCAAATTATCTACCACTACAACACCAACTGCTACCATCAATCAACTGAAGTAATTACCACAACCATCTCAACTATCAACCAATCAATTAATCAACCAACGGTAATTATTTCAACGCCATTTTCATATTAACAACTACATTCCAACGTTATCGCCCATGTCAACATGTTCCACATGTTGTCATGGCTGATAACAACAAAGAAGAGCCATGAAAGTGAAATTATCGAAGAATACTAGTACGGAGCGATTGTGGTTATCATTACCAACATTATTATTAATGCTGCTAATAATAACCACAAAAGTCACTTGCCGTTGCCGGGCTAGTTATTATTAAATTTATTTAATAATAATTGGTCTGCCAACGGCTGGCTGAAGAGGCTCTCCTTTACAGAGCTTATAACAGCCTCACCCCGCTTCGCGGGGTGATTAAAATAACGTCGAGCAGTCAGTCAGGAGGTTGCACATTTTCCTCGTAGTGTTGAATGCAACTTGTCTAAAAAGCGACTGATTGAGTTAGTGACTATAAATCGATTGTGTGAACTTTTCTATATATTTTTTGGTCAAATACGCAATGGATCAATTAAATATAAGTAAGTACTTGATACTATAAACATTATTTTTTTATTTAATACGTATATTCGTTTTTAAAATTCCATCTATAAACAACGCTACTAATTTTTGTCGACCTTTGACGAAGCTTATATTTAGCTTGAGATACAAAATTAGTCGGACAAGCTCTAGATCCAATTTTCACGATATTTTTTAATTAAAACTCGCATATATAAAATGTATCCGCCGTACTTTGCCGTACCATTAGTTATTTACTTAATTTTACTTATATGAATTCTCAATACTTAATAACTGCAAAATCTTGCGTGCCACACTTTTTGAATATAATAATTGGGGCATTAAATGGCAACTTTGAATTTATTTCTTGTTCTTCGATGATTTAACATATTAATATCTATATTCTTAATGAAAATACAAAAAATTAGGTTTATGTGAATATCGATCGAGTAAATATATACCATCAAAGTGATCAATAATTTGTAAATTAAATAAATGCATATTAGTACTTAACAATGTATCTTTTTGTGTTTTCATTTTAAAATCAACCTTATTTTGAGATAAATATAAGAAAAATAATTTTGACCAACTTTTGGGTTATTTACTCCCACAGTGCGCCGCGCCTGTTCTAGTAGAAACATTTCTGATTGGAAGATATTTCATACATGGATGTTACATTACTTATACTGAAGCACTCTTTAATACAGCACTTTCTTTTACTTATTGTTGAAGCTAAATAAATAGTTAAATATTAGACAAGAAAACAGATTTAATTTTTGAAATTACATATAATCAAGATATATAAAACACTGGTAGGACAACTCCCCTATGCTTGCCATAATAAGTTTTTCACCCAAAATTAAAACGAGATCATTAGTTCAAAAGTCGCCGCTAGATGCCGCAACAGTGAAACGTGAGTGTCAAATCAAACCACATGTGTTAACCTTCAAAATTTATTAAGCTTTTTTAATAATAATAAAATTTATATTTTTATTATTGTCATTCGAGAATTTAATTGATGTTTCTTATGCAGCTTTGTTTCTGTTTATTATAATTAACAAGCCAGAATTAATAAAAGATAGCGCGTTCTCAAATATACAGGTAAGTATAAATAAACACTTATTATTTCTAAACTAATTTTTCATCATGTGATAAATTTTACCAGTAAATAGTTTGATGTTTAATTGTTCTATTAAAATTGCTCTTTTTAGGGATTCCACCTTTCTGTATGTGGCTAATGGTAATGGAGTGAGGGCCGTTATGTATTTCTCAATCACAATATAAGGTATTTAGAAAATCAGTTGTCAAATATAATTTTTAAATTTAGCATAAAATGAAATCGCTTTAATCTAAACCTCTTATATTTTCAGGGACATTGCATGGAAGGTCTTGTATGGATTCTCATGAAAGTGACTGAGGTTCTTAAAATAACTTCAAAATTTGGTTACCAGAAATAATTTTGTTTCCAAAATATGAATATGTCTGTACTACAGGGTCAAACCAATCTTTACGTACATTACATTTATGTTTAGATTTTATTGTAATAGTGATCGATGTCGACTTCACTTTCCTTGCCAGACCACAATTGGTCTGGTATATCATTGATCTCGTTGTTGTCATCATCGATGGCCTTGTTATTTGTTATTTTATAAATGTTTGCAATTAAATTTTTAAAATATAAATATTTCATGGATAGTTTTGCTGTAATTGATCTGGTTTGTTACAGAGTTAGATGCACAATAATATAATTGTTATCAAGTCAAAAAACTATTGCTTTTCAGTACAAAAGTCTGTGTTCTGCTGTTGTATTTAATATTTTTGTCCCTTTCACATGTGGACCATGTTTATATTGCTATTTAGCTTCTTGTTGCTATAAAAATTTTGCTGAGATGTGTGCTTTATTGCTATTAATTACCAGTAACAGTTTTACTTAACCTGCTTAATACATATAATTAAAAACATGTTTAAGCATTAAGTATATATAATTCGACTTATACCTACTCTTTTTTAATACTTGAAATCTTTAGAGCGTCTAATAGGTTTGAATTTCGCATATAGATTTTTTTTATAGTGGCACGCAAGGTCTTTACTTGTTAATAAAACTCCTGTTGCATCAATCCATGCTTGCAGTTTATCTGCTTTCCGTAAAATATTACAAAATAATTGATGAATTTAATTACAATTCTCAAAAGAAATGTTTGCATAGGTCAATTTGTAGTCTTATCATTTAAGTTAAATGAAAATAAAAAAAGATGTTACCTTAGTTTGCTGTAAAAAATAAAATTTCAATTTAGTTTTATTACCAAAGATGTTTTAAATAAAGAAGAGTCACAATTTAGCATTTTAATAGTGCCAAAGAATCTTGTACCTCTATCATCATGAAAAAGTTTATTTAATTTGTATTACGAAAAATACGCCAAAAGTAAATATTCATTATTACAAGTTATGTTGCTTTAGAATGACAATCATGCTCGCACGTCGCGCCATCTATCAGAAATTTAGCTCGCGTTAAAATTGGTTGACGAAATGACGGCGAGTTGACATACCATATATGTTATATCATGGCCTACTAGATTAATATCCACTACGTTCCTAAATGGCCGTATCATTCGGAAAAAGTGAGGTTAGCAATGGTAAGAACGGTGGCGCCAGAGATTATAATTTTTGTCGCAAATTTGTCAGTTTTGAAGTCTATAATTTGTATTGTCATATTTTGGCTCTGACTTCAAAGGCAGAATGGGGAAGAGCTACATAATATGCAAAAATAAAAAATCTCCCTTCTTTGAAGTCCCCGTTGACCGAAGGATTCGATTTAAATGGTTAAACTGTTTGAAACATATTATTCCTGGTAAATCAAACATCATTTTTAAACATACATAAATTTATTAACACATTTTTAACTAGTGAGAAACTTCTCTGAACGTTCTGTTCTGTGCAAAAACCATTTTGAAGAAAGCTGTTTTGACCAATCTACCAAAATTTGCCGGTTAAAAAGAGGTTCCATCCCCACCCTAGCGTTATCTGTGACGACCCCATCTACCCCAGCTGTTCCTTCCGAGGTTCCTTCCTTTCCCTTATTTGTAAGAGAAAATCCACATACTGGTTTTGTCTGAGGAATTAAAAAGTAAAATTCACAACTTACAAAATAATGAAATACCACAGAGCAATATATACTCAGCATCTGTTGCCTTTTTATCTGGATACATAATTATGAAATTAAAAAAGATACTCCGTTGTGATAATTGTGTATAACCATTGTTGTCGACAACTGTGCCAGGACCTCTTTTAAGATTAATCACTCTTCAAGATCATGGAGTCTTGACCTATCCCAACGAACTATTTGTAGGGCTTATTAAACAAATCGCTGACATCGTACAGCAAGTGTTACCTGCTTTGAGTTTCGAAAAAACATGTGGGCAGTTTATTGATTTAATCCAGCAATTTTTAATGAAAAATGTATTATTTACTTGTTTATTGCACAAGATAGAGTTATGCAGATTAATTATTATTCTTACTGCAAAACCTGCACTCAACATCTGCCTAGAAAAAACAAATTCGCTAAAACGGAAATTTTTAGAACACAAACCCATCAGCAGGAAAGTGTTAAAAATATAAATTATCAAAATTTTACTTAGGTACCTACTTACTGCTCTCCTTTTCCGTTGTTACCTAGCTTTATGGTTTGCTCATGTACTTTTTATTATTAAAACTTAACCTAAACACCAATTTTATAATATTATTTTATTTATTATGCCGTTGCATGTCATTGTTTGTCAATTTGATTTATCTATAGTTCAAAAAACTAACCAACGATGTCACTACCGTTATTACCGCGAATTTCCGAATGACACGGCCATTTAGGAACGTAGTGGATATTAATCTAGTAGGCCATGGTTATATATATCTTGCATATAATAATTAAATTTCGCTCACAGTGCTCTACTATACCGACAGACTACAGAAATTAGTCGTCAGATGCCGCTGGCTAACGTGAAACTTAGTTCGCAAGTAAAAGTGAACGGGCTAGCCATATAAAACCTTCTTTAAGTTTTATTAATCGTAATCAGCCATAGTTACCATTATTTGCAACAATGATACTATGGAAACCGAGCTCTTCGGGTAAATAGATCTGAAATACCGAACGCGGCTCTGAAAGTCGACTCAAAAGATCAACCGCGGCTAATCGCTACCCAGAACCAATTACGAAGACAAGCGTCTAATGGGTATTTGTATTCTTTACTCCAGGAAAATTCAAGATGCATCATAAAAAACTTCATGATAGTTGTGTTATTATAATAACTAGTAAAAACAATCTCTTATATGCTACGTATGTGAATATCAATTTAGTTGTTGCAGGTTGAAATAATCTTCCAACTATTAACACAATGGACAAGGAGGAGGTAACCATCACCAACACTAAAATGGGTATACAGTCACAAGTAATGGAAGGCACTCGGCACAAGTCCACTGAATATGACGTACCATCATCACTTGACTGTAATGTATGTGGTTATAAATGTTCAAAAAAGAGCCAGCTTAAACGGCACTTGATGACTCATAGTGGTGAAAAACCCTTTGAATGTAACATATGTACTCATAAATGTTCAACAAATCTTAAACGACACATGCTGATTCATACCGGTGAAAAGTCATTTGAATGTAATGAATGTGGAAATAAATTTGCTCTAAAGACCACTCTTAAACGACACATGCTCAACCATACTGGTGAAAAACCATTTGAATGTAATATATGTGATTATAAATGTAACAATAGAAGTAGTTTTAAACAACATGTATTTTGTCATAGTGGTGAAAAACCATTTAAATGTCATGTATGCTATTATAAATGTTCAAGAAAGAGCCATCTTAAACAACACATGTTCACTCATAGTGATGATCAATCATTTGCATGTATTATATGTAGTTACAAATGTTCAGTAAAGAGAAATCTTAATAGACACATGCGCACTCATAGTGGTGTAAAACCATTTGAATGTAATATATGTGATTTTAAATGTAATATTCAAAGCAACCTCAAACGACACATGTCCAGACATAATGGTAAACTGCCATTTAAATGTAATATATGTGGGTATAAATGTTCACAAAGGAGCGATCTTAAACAACACATACTTACGCATAGTGGTGAAAAGTCATTTGAATGTAACACATGTAGTTATAAATGTTCCCGAAAAAGCAATCTTAATCAACATATGTCAAGTCATAGTGGAAAAAAACGATTTGAATGTAATTTATGTGGTTACAAATATAAGCATAAGAGCAGCCTTACACAACATATGTATAGCCATAGTCGTGAAAAGGCCATTTGAATACGTGATTGTAAGTTGTTTTGAAATAGCCGATAAGTTAATAAGTGTAATTGATAATCAATACTTGATTACCGCTAGAAAAGTCACTACATTGAAATGAACTGGATGATCGCTTTCAGATTGGTAGCAACTGAAACGAGAAAACGGATGTTTTGTCAGTCTTGGTAAAAATAAATTATCATGCATATCCTGCAGCCATTCTTGTTGGTGTTACTTTTATTTATTAATGTTTACATGTACAAGTTAACTATTCATAATTTTTGAATATTAGTGTTAATTATTTTAATTTTTTGTAATATTTTCAAGACATAATTATAATATTATATAACAAATATTAATACAAGAACTTGTAATTTGAAATATAAATACCTACATGAAAGAATTTAATTTACTGAATTATTATTGAAAAATTTCAAGGAAGGAAATTAGTTTTAAAACCAGGAAAGTGCAAAACATCAACTACAAGGAGATAAAACAGGTCGGATGAGAAAAATATATTTATCCTTGCTCTTTCAGGAAACATACCAAATTTGCAAACAACCATATAGGCAACCAATCAGACACAACTACATCATCAAAACAAACATGTCATATCAAGAACTAATAACACTCAAACAAGATCTAAAAAAGGACATCAAAATTCAAAATGATCAATTAAAAGTAGATATGAGTAAAATTAAAATAGAGTTAAAAGATAATATAAGCACAAACAACAAAAATATTGGAAGATTTAATACAAAACACACAAATAGAACAAGTAAAAATAAACGAAAAAATCGCTGAACAGAAGAAAAGATTCAATAACATCGAACGTGAACAACGTAAGAAGAACCTAATAATACATGGACTAAAGACAAACTCAACAAACTACTTCGATCTAGAGAAATTAACTATGTTTTCTAAATGAAAACCTAAAAATAGAATATAATGAAAAAGACTTAGAATCAATCAGGAAAATAATACCAAAAAACACAGACAGCCCTATCGTAATAAGTGTGATAAATATGAGACGACTCAAATATTTAATTCTAAAAAATAGAAAACTATTAAAAGGATCGGAACTATCTGTCGGGGAAGATTACCCAAATAATATCCTCCAAGAAAGGAAAGATATATTACCAACAATGATCTACTTAAGAGAAAAGGGAAAACATGCAATTTTAAAATACAACTCCTTAATTGTAGACGGAAAGAAAATAGAAGTAAAAGAACTACAACATATTAAAGAAGAACAAGAAGAATCAAAAAAACGAAACCGATCTGAAGAAGACAAAATGACTACAGAAGAAGTAAATAAAAATAAAATAGCAACAGTACAAACATTCCTAGCACCTCATCTTTCAGGGACTCTCAGGAACATCTCAGGAGATGAAATCCGGCCTGGGAACTCAAACTCATATCAACACAAAGAAGATAGACCTATTATATAGCAACCACAGCAAACAAAAGGAAAAAATACGAACATGACACAAGCTATGGCCACAGACAAAAACCAACAAATAAACCGACATCCCCCAGAACTCTGGTCAAGAGGGGTGATGAAGACCTACCCTCTAGAAAACAAAACAAAAATATTAAACATATGCACACTAAATGTAAGAACACTACTAAAGGAAGAAAATATCCAAGAACTAGAAACTCCATTAAGGAAAATAAAATGGGATGTACTTGGATTAGCTGAAACAAGACGAGATGGCGAATCAAAATAATGCAAAGAAAAGATGAAACCATATTATATTGGATGGGTCAAAACAAAAGTCAAGCAGGAGTGGGCTGCTATGTCAACAAACACTTAACAAGCTGCATCGAAGAATTCCAAGGCATCTCAGAAAGAATCGCAGTTTTCAAAATTAAAGATACAAGACAAATTTGCAAATAGTTATCATCCAAATTTATGCGCCAATATCAAATAGTTCCGAAGGAGAAATAGATCAATTTTATGAATTACTAAATAAACAACGCATGAACACATACACAAAAACAACTACGCAGTGATTATGGGAGGCTTTAACTGCAAAATAGGCCAACGCACAGCAGGAGATAAACAAATATGTGGCCCCGTTGGTTATGGAATGAGAAACAAAAGAGGAATAGAATTTGCAATTAGCAATCAATTAATAATAACAAACACCTTATTTAAGAAAAGACCAGGAACACAATGGACATGGCTATCACCAAATGGGCAATACAAAAACCAAATCGATTACATTCTGACAAACAGTAATTATATTACAAAAAACATAGAAGTACTGAACATGTTTGAATACAGCTACGACCACAGACAGTACGAGCGACCTTAAAGATACAAAAAAATCACGGACGAATTTAATTACATATGGACAATACAAGAAGAACAAACTACTGGAACACGAAAGACTTCAAACAAGGTCTACAACAAATAAATATAAATCAAGAAAAATCAATAATCCAAGACGATAATATAGAGAAAACACTACAAAAAGCAAATATACACTCTCAACAAAATGCAAAAACCAACTCAAATAAGAAATTAGAACAGTTCTCAGAAAATACAAAGAAACTTATCAAACAAAGAGAAATACTAAAACCAAAAAGATTAACAGATGAAAAAAGTAAAATAGAATATGCAGAACTAGACAAACTAACGAAAAGGGAAATTAGAAAAGATCTACGTGAAACACAGAAGACGAAAATAAACCATATACTGAACAATTCAGGGTCTACCAGAGAAGTTCACAAACAACTACAGAAAGGTAAAAAATGGATACATAAATTAGAAGACCCCAACCAAAACAACAAACTGGTACAAAATAGATACGAAATCATGCAAGTAGCAACAAAGTTTTACAATCAACTATACGATACAAAACAAAACAGAAACACTGATGAGTTCATTCTTACAGAAGACAAACATGAAATCAAACCAATTCAAAGAATAGAAATAAGGAAAACCATAACAAACGCAAAACGTGGAAAAGCACCAGGAAATGATGGGATCGCTTACGAAATGCTTAAAGAGGATCAAGAAGAAATCCTAGACAAACTACATATACTTTTTAATAAAATGGTACAAGAATAGATTATACCCGAACAATGGACTAAATCAACAATTATTTTAATACACAAAAAAGGAGGAAAAGAAAAAAAATCACAAATTATCGCCCAATAAGTTTGATCCCAAATATATATAAAATCTTCACAAACATTATCCAAACCCGCATATACAAACAACTAGAACCAAACTATACAGCAGACCAGGCTGGATTTCGAAAAGGTTTCTCGACAATTGACCATCTCCAAACAATCAATCAACTCATCGCAAAGCATAACTACAACATAGACTTATATATCGCCCTAGTCGATATTGAGAAGGCTTTTGTCTCTAGAACATACAAGTATCTTAGAAGCTTTAATTCATTTCAAAATAGAGAAGAACTACTTAAAACTAATTTTGCAATTACTTAGAAACAATTCTGCGCATCTACAACTAGAAAACAAAGGTCCAAACTTCAAAATCAAACGAGGGGTCCGAGGCGACCCACTATCCCCAGATTTATTTAACATCACATTAGAACACCTATTCACAAAACTAAATTAGGAAAATAGAAAAGGCATACTGATAAACGAAAAACATCTATCAAACCTAAGGTTCGCAGATGATGTGACGATCTTTGCAAAAAATACCAATGAACTAGACAAAATGCTCAATGAACTAAATGAAGTATGCAAAATTGTGGGACTAAAAAATAACTTTAACAAAACCAACATTATTACAAATGGAAAAGAATCAAAAATACCAGTAGAAGAACAAGAAATAATATATGTAAAAGAAGCTATCTATTTAGGACAAGTAATAACACTTGAAGACAAAAGAGAAAAAGAACTACAAAGAGGGCTGGGTAAATTATTGGTCTCTAAAAGAGATTTTAAAAAATGAAACACCCATTTACCTCAAGAGCAGGGTCTTCAACAGCTGTGTATTATCAACAATGACCTGCGGAAGAGAAACCTGGTCCTTCACTAAAAAAGAATTGAAAAAGTTAGAAACTACACAACATAAAATGATCCGAAACATCCTAAAATAAAACTTAGTGATAAAGTGGGAATAGTGGATATAAGACATCAATTTAAAACAACAGACATAGTGCGCGAGTGTAAAAAACAAAAATGGAGATGGGCAGGCCACATCTCCAGAATGACCGATAGATGGACAACAAGCGTAACAAAATGGTTACCGCACATGAAACGAAGACCAAGAGGCAGAACCACAACTCGCTGGAGTGATGAAATAAGGGAAACAGCAGGCGAAAACTGGATGAAACATGCCAAAGACCGACAAAATTGGAAAACCTCAGAGGAGACCTTTGCCCAATAATGGGATCCTATAGGCTATGATGATTATTGAAAATAAAAATATGTTACAATATCACATACTTACCTACCAGCAGTGGCGTGTTCAGGGAATTTCGATAGGCGGGTTTTAGGTGTAGAAAAAGAGGTACCTCTATATTTCGTAAATTTTATTAGAAACTACAAACAAACTTAAAAGTATATAACGTTTAAACCTAAGCAATTAAGCAAGAAACACGTAAACGGCATGTTAAAGTAATGTAGTGAGTTATTATAACAAAGAAAATACTAAATTAAAATTTTGTTTATTATTAAATGTCTTGGTTTTACCTTTTTTAAATCATCAGCAATTTTGTCTGTATTAATGTAATATTGCTAGTGCAGCTAACTTTTCCTCGCCAATAGTGTATCGAAAACGGTTTTTAATGATCGATAGCTTACAGAAGCTACGTTCAGTAGTTGCTGAAGATATTGGTAAAGTAATAAAGTTTTTATACAGTAGTATGAAATTAGGATATACGATTCTAAATGACTGGTACAAAAAGAAAACACTCCTGTGACTGTAATGAATTTATTTCATAAATACAAATATTTCATGAAAGGTTAACTTTCTAAGTTCTCATGGATGGATATTCACAGATGCTCGATGTAGGCGGCAGATATCTACACAATGGTTCATTTCTTGCCACACTAGTGCCAGCATTGCCTGATCAATTGAGTCAACCGGGTCACCTATCCGTTACCTTATTTGCTGTTACTTAAGTTCTGTGGAAATCGGGGGTACGAACACCTTGTTTTTCCCACAAGAAAAACATCACAAAGCATTAGGTCGGCAGATCAACATCAATAGCACATCTAGTGCAACATCAGCACTAGGTTATCCCAATGTCTTGCTGCAAAATGAAGTCGGGTCGGGTACCTCTTGTTCCAACTGGGGCAACAACGAACATGCCACCAGAGGCGTATTAAGCAAAACAGGCACCTAAAGCCCACAACATTTTGCGCTCGTTTTGGTTATTAGTTCAGTAACAAAGCATTTTAATTTTAGATTAAGTATGAAAAAATTGATTTTTCGTGAAGACCTTTATTTCATCATTTTAGACATATTCTGAATAAAAGTCTTGATGATTTCACCTAGTGCTACCTCTGTTACACCCCTTGAAAGAGGTGGATTATTATTATTATTGGTTTTTGGCGGAAACTATTCTCTATTTGTAACACTTAAATTTCGTTACTGGCCCTCTGTGGTCGAGTGGTAGAGATCCTACCTCTCGTTCAGAGGGACAGGGGTTCAAACCTCGGTTGCGACTGAATTTTAAAAATTTAGTACTATCGTGTTTGAGCTGCTTAGCTTAAGGTATGAAAGTTGTATAAGTGATAAAGTATGGGGGAGCGTAATGTACTTGCTACAATAGCTCCATTACCTCCGTTGCACTCCCATAAGAGATTGTGTGGGACCCCGACACTGCGAAATGCGGTATAAGGGGAATGGATTATGTATGTATGTATGTAAATTTCGTTACTCTAAATTACTGAATCAAAACATAACATGCTGAACATACGCCGCACGATGTACGTCACTGTAACCTCTAAAAAATTCAAATACTGCAATGCTCATAAAAACGATACTTACTGTAACGTTCCGACTTTTAAGATCTCTTAATATCAAATTATAACTCAGGCGTAGGTCTGATTTCCATGACTTACGAATTGTAAAGAAAAATAAGGTTTTATAGACATAATAAAAGGATATGGTCGCCAGTTATTCGAAGTCACCTCAATTCTCGTCTAAACCCTCGGATAACAATGGATTTAGATTGTATTGATTAAGATTAATAAGAAAAAACTAATCATCATTAGTTTAGTTGACGTTAGTGATGGGCGACGGGAAAATTCGCGGCGAGGAATATTTCCCGCCGGGAATTTATTTTGGGAATTTATAAAAATCACAGATAAATTCCCGAAAAATGGAAATTTATTTTTATTACTTCTGTAAGTGAAACACAAGTAAACGCACGTCAAAGCGTACACTGCCTAATACAATTTTGCAAGCTAAAACCTGTTAACAGACATGGTAGCTCAGTGGGTATAACTCAATCTTGAAGTCCTGGGTTCGAAACCCAGGAGTGATACACTAGAATTTTCAAATATCTAAGACTTCTATGTCGACTCAACCTGAAAATGAGTACCTGGGAAATCATTTTCTGGGGTAATAATAGTCGGTCGGTACGTAAAGCTAGCCATTTTACCACCGAAGTGCCGAGTACCGAACGGCTCTAATCCCAATGGGTCTTCATGGCCTGTAAAAGGGGACTATTATTATAAGACCTGTTACCAACACGTGGACGGTTCTAGCGTTAATTTAACATGTTTAATGTAAATTTATCTTTGATGTATATTGTAGTGAATTGAACTTTTTTTCGAACAATTTCTCAATGTTGGACCTTTTTTAAATCAAAATATAAATTTCCGATAAAGTGGGAAGTTCGGGAATATTCCCAGATATATTTCTAGGAATATTCCCCAAAAAATAAATTCCGGGAATTTACCCATCACTAGTTGACGTTAAAGCATGATAGAAAATTGAATAACTTTAATTAATGCTAGGTCCATTGTTATCATAGTAGCATTTAATTTAAATTTTCATTTATTTGCAAATAGAATATTCATTTGTCTCCCATGACAATCGAAATAGTTTTGGTAGTGATACCCTAATAAGAATTCCTATTAAAGGAAAATGTAGACATAAATTTACAAGAAACAATCATTAAAGAAAATAGTACAGATAATTTTCACATATAACTTACTCTAATCAAACAAGTTATCCTTTGGTCCTTGATACATTGGTAGAATTTTACAGTTCTGTAAAACTTCACAAACATCACTTGCACAATAATGCCCTTGTTTTACTTAACACTAGGAATCCTTACCATCCTGCACTAGTGTGTTCACTTCAAACAAAACAAAATTGTAGATCATCATTTATTCACAATAATCTTCAGTTGAACAATCAATTTAACTTTAAAAGATGTAACTTTCTAAGTCTCTACAATGAAATACTAAATATAAATTGGGATTCAGTTCTACACACCAGTAATGTTAATAACGCTACTGGAATTTTGTATGAAAAGGCAAATAAAGTTCTAAATAAAGTTGTACCACGATACCACTGTAAGACGTCTAAATATCCTGCGTGGTTTAATAAAAGTGTCATTGACTGATTAAAACTGAAAAATTATTATAGGAAAAATAAACTAGTATATAATTATAAAGAAGAAAGAAAAAACTAAAAGTCTTAACAAAAAAGCGTATGAGGATTACATTACAGGTGTGGAAGAAAATATAACTACCGACATAAATGGATTTTGGAGTTTTATCAAGTCCAAAAAGAAATCAGCAAGTTACACCTACAATAATGAAATTATTCAACAAGCTGAGATTGCAAATACATTGCTAAATATTTTCAATCTATATATGCTGACATGCTGAACAACCTGCCAGCTATAATATTGATGAACACTATAATTTCCTTAACTAATGATTGTTTCAAAATAGATGAAATTCCTCATGATGACTATGTCAATGCCTTTAATAAATTAAAACCTAAACGTGCAACTGGTCCAGACAAAATACCACCGTATGTTATGGAAGCATGTGTTCCCTTATTAGTAATCCCTTTGTTACATATTTATAGGTTAGCCATAACATGTAATTTTTCCTGACATATGGAAAGAAATGTATGTGCATCTATTTTATCGGCTCTAGCTAAAGTATTTGAGCAAATCTTATTTACAAAATTATTTAACTATATAGGCAAGTACATAACTGTTAATCAACATGGTTTTATGCCTAGCAAATCAACTGCTACAAATCTGTTAGTGTTCACTAATGAAATATATAATGCTTTTGGGGAAGGTACACAAGTAGATGCAATTTACACAGATTTTGCAAAGGTATTCGACAGTGTTGATCATGATATACTACTGGGCAAACTGTTAAACTAAGATGTTCTTAACCCCACTCTACTGTTATTATCATCTTATCTAAAAAATCCATCTTTTTATGTAAAGAGTAACAATAGCGTATCAAAACGATTTAACTCCAACTCAGGTGTCCCACAAGGTTCCAACCTCGGGCCCCTGGTTTTTAAAATATTTATTAATGATATTGCACATGTGATTAAAAATGTAAAGTATTTATTATTTGCTGATGACATAAAGATCTACACTGCAGGAATACACCTGATGATGCTATCGCATTGCAAAATGATGTAAATGATATGTATGAGTGGAGTTTAATGAACAAATTATATTTTAATACAAGTAAATGCTCTACAATCACGTTTACAAATAGCATAAATCCAATCAAAAGTGACTATTTCATGAACAATGTAAAGTTAAAAAAATTAAGTACAATTGATGACCTTGGTGATACCTTAGACACTAAACTAACTTTTAATGATCATATACACAAAATTACCACCGCTGCTAGAATGACATTGGGTTGTCATACGAAATTCATTTAATTTTAAGCTGTATTATTTCTGGTGCCTTCTGCTGTTCAAACACTTCATTCGCCGCTAACTACTATGCTCAAATTAATCAATAACATTCTATCTCTATTAAATTTTGATATTTTTTTAATAAAATTTAATAATTATAAAAAACTTATATATGAATACTTTCAAAATCATTAACATCCACAAATATTCTGGTAATATTATATAAGTACAAAGTAATCTAAAATTATAGTAATTAACAAACCATATGTTCAAATTCAATGTAAATTACATACATTTTATATTATATAAAATTTAAATTTATTGTATACCACTTCATACGATTCTTCATTTGAATTCTTCATTTTTTGTGATACTTCAATTTAGATAATTAACATGAAATATAATATAAATACAAAGATTAGTTAAAGTTTCACAAGTTTTATTAATATCTTAACCTGACAATATTGTTTCGACACTTTGTGTCATTATCAAAGGTAGATAAGAGTTATCTACCTTTGATAATGACACAAAGTGTCGAAACAATATTGTCAGGTTAAGATATTAATAAAACTTGTGAAACTTTAACTAATCTTTGTATTTATATTATATTTCATGATTATGGAGTTCCACAAAGTAAGGCTGGAGACATTAAACGCTAGATAATTAACCTTTAAGTTTATTATATTTCATATTATAATTAAATTCCATCTAATTAGGCATTTTGCCTGTTTGGAATAAATAAAAAATAAATAATGAGACCAACAGAACGACATTGAACATACATAAACTGTAATAAAACTATTTTTAAGGAAAGCATATAAACAAACATACAATGTATTAAAATTACCTGGAATAATGTTATATTATATATTAATGTTAATATTTTTGCAACTTTGTTGACAACATTAATTAGTTGGTATGTTTTTTATTGTGTGTTAACTATTAATATCAATATTGTATTAATGAATTTTAATGTATTTGTAATATTTTCCAGTTTAAGCTTGAGGAAGGAGAACATAGTCTCCGAAACATGTCGCTAACAACAATAAATTAATGTTTTAAATTTTTATTTGGCCCGTTTCTCGATATTCCTTCTATCATCATACAATTTTGGATGATACCATCAATATTAAAGTTATACTGTTGATTTAAAAAAATAAATATAAAGTTGGGTATGTTTTTGTGTTCTTTATTTTCAAGGCTAGTATACAATAAAATTTTGTACGCAACTTGATTTTAACACGCCTCGTTGGATTTTATCTCACTCGCTCGCTCGTGTGATAATTATCCAACTCGGCTGTAAAGGCCAATTTACTATGCACGTTGCGTAAATAATTATTACAATATACATGTATAAATATGCATATATGTAAAAAAATTTAAAAAAACTTTCGAATCTGAGATTCGATTTGATGAACGAATAGTTTGGTGTGCAACTTCCCCATTGCGCTATGGAGACGCATGGCTGAAGTGATTACAGATACTATCTATTTTCTTACTGTCTACTTTACATTCATTTTTTTTTTAAACTTAATTTCAAATAATTTTGTTGGTTTAATAGATATCGCTTTCTTTTATTTTATATTATTGTTTTCGTATATAATTTCTATATTATTTGTATTCTTTATAATATCGTAAAGTTATGTGTTTCGTCTAATTTTGTAAGATGTGTCGCAATTCGACCAAATCATTTTTAAAGTCCCAGACTGTACAACTACCGCAATGGAACGTGGGTCTTCTTTTATCTGTCGCATTTAATACCTGCACCTCAGCTTGCACATACACCCACTAGCGCATGCTGAACTTATCATTCGGCTGCTCTGGATAGTAGTATATAGCATAATTATCAGAAAATACAGCAGAAACATTCCTCATTATTTATCAATAGGCAGCTTCATTTGAAGAAAATAAAAATAGTATATTGTGTTACAAGTGCAGAAAAGTGCCAATTTCTCACGAGTGTGAAGATTTTGCGGCATGAGACGTAGTCGAATGCCGCAATCACACGAGTGAGAAATTGGTGTTTTTGCACGCGTTACACACTATACTTTATCTACGACAACAAAAAAAGTAATAAACCACCAACAGCTAAGAAAGTTTTTTAACCTAGAAATTATACTCGCATTCATATTTTTTACGTGAAATATTTGGCAATAAATTAAGAGATGTAATGTGAGCCGCTTCCACGATGTTTGGAGGTGTACGAGTGTACACCCCAATTTTCCTTCATCGGATTCACTCATGATACATCTAGAATTTTAAAACCGATAAAAGTAAAATTAAATTTATAAAGACAATAGTAATATTACGTTTACAATTTGTATAATTTCAGTCAATCTACTATTTAGTACTTACAGCTAAATAATTATGTACTTGTTTTCAAAAAATAATTTATATGTACAAAAATTACAATTCAATTGTCAAGGTTATTAACCTCTGCGCAAAATGTCAAATATTCTCGCATTATGTAGCAAATTATAAATGTTCTCAATGTTTTTATTGTAATTTAGCAATAATAATAAATAAAATTACATTAAAAATTATATAATGTAAAATAGTAATTAATTTTACGTTTTAATTGAATAACAATCATTGTAACTTTATATAATGAGAAAAAAGCATCATTGAAAGGCGTCTCGGTGGCTCAATGGTTACGCTGTAGTTACTAACCGAGCGTTCCGGGTTCAATTCCCCGGGTCTGACCTTCGTTTTTTTTCTAGATGGATTTCCATTCGAAATATAATTTAATGTAAAATATTAATTAAACAAAATAAATTAACCTTTATCTAAAATTTATAACGTTTTTTTTTTTTTTTTTTTAATTAGATTAGCGGCATCAATTGCTAAGATTATTAGCCGCTTTACTTGGGTTATTAGAATAGTCTCTGAATAATATTACCGACACCAATTAAATGCTACATTACTACATTTGTCTAGATCTTCGTCGAAAAATGATGTATTTTATTTTCTTTATCTATATTGCAGTATCTACTCTGAATGTTTCTAGTGTGCTATAACTATGCTGGGATTGACAACAATACTCAATACTCGTATATTAGGTGGCATACATATAAAAAAACACAAACATATTAAAATATAAACGGCAATAAGTTTGCATGATAAAATAATTGTATATATTTAAAAAAGTGCTTGTAGAGATAAAATAAATATATGAAATAAATAAATATACGTACAGAATAAATAAACAGACTTTGAATAAAAAACCTTATGAGCTATATCACAGTGAAGATATTATAATATTAATCAAAATATTATAAAAAGCAATTGGAAGACAAAAAAAATAATGTCTATCGTAAACGTATCAATCTAGAGCTTAGAGAGAAGTTCGATAGAGCGCAGATAGGCAAACAGTTTTTTAATAGAAGGGGTGGTGTTTTCTAGCACCTCTGCTAATGTACCAGCTATGTTAAGACGCCGTCTTTGTTCTGCGTACTGCGCACAGCCCGTCAGTAAATGCTGTACCGTAAGCGACATCTGGCAATATTCGCAAACGGGTGCTGGTTCTCCTCGTAACAAATAGGAGGAAGTCAGTCGCGTGTGCCCAATTCGCAGTCTGGTAAGAGTTACCTGTTCCCTGCGCGTGAGTTTAACAGGGCACGTCCATTTGGAAACTGTAGGTTTAACCGCTCTCAACTTAGAAACAGTAGAATGCCAGTTCTGCTGCCATTCCGCTATAAGGCATTGTTTTGCTTTGGCCTTTAGATCCGATACTGTGACACGGAACATGCTCGGGAGGTCTTCAGAGTAGGCCGCTTCTTTGGCTAATAGATCGGCTCGTTCGTTTCCCTGAATGCCAACGTGACCGGGTACCCAAACCCAAAGGATTTGCTTCCCTGCCATGTGCAATCTATGGCGAAGTTCTATAAGCTTACCTACTATAGGTTCATTGGAAAAATTGTTGCAAATGGATGATAGAGCTGCTGAAGAATCCGAACAAATAATAAAGAAAGTATTAGATGAGCGTAAACAAAAGGATAATGCGTGAAAGATGGCACAAAGCTCAGCCGTAAAGACGCTAGATTCAAGTGAAAGGGACCACGATCCGCTAAACTCCGACGAGTATACTGCACACCCAACACCGACTTGGAACCGTCCGTGTATATAACCAGGTAGTCCGGATACTCCGCGATCAGTTCGCGTTGATGGTTTCGGTACTCTCCTGGCAGAGTACGATCTTTTGGTATGTTAACGAGATCTAAACGATGTTCTGGCGGTGGGACTAACCACGGCGCTACAGAGTAGCTTTCGATTGAGTATAAACCAGTCATGTCAATCGATACATGCAGGCGTTCTAATAACGACCTTGCTCTTACCAACGCTGGTGTGGTGGCGCTCGGACGACGAGCAAAATAATTATGTTGAGCTGGATCGTAAAATAAATTAAAATTAGGATTTGAAGGGCAGGCTGCGACTTTGATGGCGTAATTAGCTAGCAACATGTCTCGTCGGCTTTGCAGCGGAGGGACTCCTGCTTCGCAGAGCAAACTTGAAATTGGGCTTGTTCTAAACGCGCCAATTGCCCATCTTATTCCTGCGTGGTGAATTACATCTATCTGTCGAAGAACGGTCGGTCTCGCCGACCCGTATACTACTGCACCGTAGTCGATCTTGCAGGCAACGACCGCCTTGTACACTTGCAACATCACTTCCCTATCGCCTCCCCATCGCGTGTTTGATAAACACTTCAGGATATTTAAGGTTTTCCTGCAGTGTCCTGCCGTTTCTCTGATGTGCTTTTTCCAATTTAAGCGGCGATCAAGGTGTAGACCGAGAAAACGGACGTCGTCGACAAAGTCAACTGTTTTGCCCTTTAATCTGATAAGAGGATCGGTAGTACAGGAGTATTTCCGACAGAAGTGTACTCCTTTACACTTTGAAGGGGTGAATGTGAAACCCCGTTGCTCTGCTCTCCGCACCAAAGTATCTAGTATATCTTTTATACAGAAAACCAACACAAACAGACATAACAATACCAAATGAATCTTGTCACCATAATACACATAAAATAGCAGCCTACAGATCATTAGTACACAGAGCTTTAACTATTCCACTAACAAAATCAGATTTTAGCAAAGAGATATCAACCATTAAACAACTAGCACATGCAAATCATTATAATCCGAACATGATTGACACTTTAATTAAACAAAAAGATTATAGGTTAGCTATCAAAAGAATATATCCCATTGACAATCAAACAGAAGACACAAATTACATATCTATACCATATTTTGGCAAAATATCAGAAAAAATTGCACATATACTAAGAAAAACCAACAATTATAAAATAACATTTAAAACCAACACTAACACTTTTTCATTTTTATTTAATGCTAAAGACAGAACACATGATATCATGAAATCGGGCATTTACCGTTTAAATTGTTCTTTTTGTAGTTCGGTATATATTGGACAAACACTTCGAAATTTTGACATAAGATATAAAGAACACGTACGTCATTACAAAAATAAACATCCTGAAAAATCGAATTACGCCAAACACCTTTTAGAACAAAATCACACAATGACTCCTCAAAATAATATTAAATTCCTACATTTTTGTAATAACAAACGCAAATTAGACGTTTTAGAAGCCTTTGAGATATACAAACACAAACTCAGGGTACCTTTAATGAATGAACAACTTGAGCTCAGTAATTCTCCGTTACTGGAAGTATTAGACGTTTAATTATGATTTTTATTATTAATTTTTATTATTATTATTTTATCTAGTTACCTATTTTGTATCTACCTTAGCGACGTGTTTGTTTATAATTATATTACCTTTGATAATGACAGCATAGCTGTCGAAACAATATTGTCAGGTATATTTTAATAAAACTGTGAAACTTTTAATAATCTTTATTTATTTCATAGAAGTAGATTGATTAAGTATTATTTAAATCTATTTTGGAAAATGAATTTTAAGATTGAAACTTGAAAACCAACTCTAATAGTAAAATAGTACCTACTAAGGAGAATAGAGGATTAGATTACATTGTATAAAATCAACCAATTTTGCTGCAACAACATTAAATTTTAAATGTCAAACATTTCTTTTCAGGTGTAGGACATTTAATAAAGAATAATTAAAGATGACCTTGTTACGTAAATGGTACAAAATAAACAAACAAAAATACCTGAAAATACTTCTCTTCAATGTGAACTTTACCAATAGTCTTTGATAAATTAATTTAATTCGTACATTTCCTTTTTGTAATGGATACACTTGGAACGAATCTTATGAGGTTCACACATCTTTAATAATATTGTTAAAAATGCTTTTAAAAACTCTCTGTACTAGAATCTGCTCGCAGTGTAAAAAAGTACAATTTTAAGAAAGATGTCCATCGAGCTAAAAATAGTTTTGATATTTTACTGGTCTGTTAAATTTTACGGATTGTTAATTGACGTGCTTTTTAAAATACGAGGGCGACACTGAAAATTCTTAGAAAATCAAACAAGGACTAGTTTTAAAAAATTTAAATGATTTTATTTTTTCTTTCAAAATATTCCTCTTTAACATCAAGACATTTTTGCATTCGATGAAACCAGTCCTTAAAGCAATGATGGCACTCATCCTGAGAGACTTCAGAAACCAGGTTTTTGTAATGTTCCACTGCTTCATCTGATGACGAAAAAGTGATTCCACGCATTTGATCTTTAATTTTAGGACACAAAAAGAAATGGCAAGGTGCTAGGTCAGGGCTGTACGGTGGAGGGTCCATGGTGCTGACTTTTAGGGCAGCCATATACTCAGTTGTTACTTTTGCTTTATGCGACGATGTGTTGTCATGATGTAAGATTATTTTTCCTTTGGGGCGTTTTTCACGAACTTTTTCAAAGATTTGTGGTAAACCGACATTTAAAGTGCTTTTAAGTAAGGAGAAAATGAGAGTTCTATGACCACCCCCCACTCCTGATCGTGACCTTGAACTTATCTCTCTCTAACACATGGTGACCTTTAATCTATCTCTGTCACCTAAACGTGGCAACACCGCATTCTCAAGGTCAGCAAATGGTGACCTTGAATCTATCTCTGTCACCTAAACGTGGCAACACCGCATTCTCAAGGCCAACAATATGACAACACCGCATTCTCAAGGTCATTCACCGCATTTTCAAGTTCATTAATATGACAACAATGTTTTGACTTTGAACTCAAGGCCACTCTTCAAGACCATCAATATGAACAATATGACAACAACGCAATCTCAAGGTCATGCAGGGTGAGTATTAAGAGATATTTGCCCCTGACCTGATTTATAGCGTTTAATTCAACCCTCTTTCATATTTTCAATGATAGCTGTATATTAGCCCATATGTATTAGATATTTTTAAACAACAAACACATACTTTTAATAAGATAGTGTTAATTTAAAAAAGTTCTTAACTTAATCGTAATTTTGTTTGAATTAGATTGTTGGGAATTATTATTTACAGTGATTTTTAATTTTTAGATAGTGTTAATTTAAAAAGGGTTTACTTTTTATTAAAATTTTGCTTCTTTTCAATTAATATAAAATTAATATCACACATTATTAATATAACACATAATTTAATTACGGTAATTAGATTTATATAATTAATATAACGTAAATAATCACATTCCCTCGAAGACAGTAACCAAAATGTTCATATGTATAGTTGGTTACCTACCCGAGGAGTGGGAGGTGGGTTCAGAACACCCAATTTTTATCTACAGCGCAACCCAGTATACATAGGAGCATTTTGGTTACTGTCTTCGAGGGGATGTGATTATTTACGTTATATTAATTATATAAATCTAATCACCGTAATTAAATTTATATAGTAATTATATAAATTTAATTACGGTATTTAGATTTATATAATTATGTGTTATAATTAAAAACGCTTAAAATTCCTTTTTGACGTTAAATGCAGAACGCGTGCTTTTAGGCAACCTTATATATACATATATACAGATGGTTGTTGGTTTGATTGTTAATTGCTTTCAAAGAGGGAATGCGATTAAGGTTATTTTTAATGTGGGATTGATCTATTGCATTTTTTCCCCCTCAGATCAGAGACTCCAGACATAAACAAACTGCAAAAAACTCTGTGCTACATGGAAATGGAACACATTTCTTAGTAAGTTTGTGATAGTTACAAAATACAGATATAATATAGGTGAATAAAAATTCATGTAAGTATTTTTAATTTTACCCTATATTTTAAAGTATTATTATTGGGTACGCATTTTATTTACTCATTTGTTTTAATGCAAGTGCTATGTAATAAATAACTAATTTACAGGTGTGAAGTTTTCTCTTCTTCTTGGATCAACCATGTATTTAATTTGAATTGCATTATTCTGCGTTTACAGATTGGATCTACTATACCAATTATTTATTTCGTCAAAACTAAAGTCTGTAATGTGGAGAAATTACAAATTATTAAGAAACCAGAACTTTCAAATCTGTCACCTAGACAACGCATTTTCACGGTCAATAATATGACAACAATGTTTTAACCTTGAACTCAAGGCCACTCTTCAAGGTCATCAAACACCATTCAAGGTCAAGCTGTAGATATATATATATATAGTGCAGGTTGCATGTATGGGAAGAGTAAAGCGTTTGCAGTTGCAGTGTACAGTGCAGTGTTACAATGGAAAGCCTCGCTAAATCAATTGAAAATGCGAAAGCGCAAGCTCTAGAAAAGCAGTTGATGGCTCCAAACGAGCTTCCTAAGGATGCTAAATGGGCACCGCTAGTGAATCAATCAGTGTTTTATTTAAACAAATCAAAAAGTAAAGTTGTATTTGTTGGATTATGTGCTCATTTGGGATTCACTCCTGTAATAAAAGTAGCTGGAGTGAAGAATCAGTGTATGCTGTTTGATGAAACGGAGTGGAACGCGTTAATAACCAATGAAGGAGTCATTAATAAGTACTTTAAAGCAGGAGAAGAGGTCGGGGTTCCTTTGAAAATTGGTACAAAAACTATCTCGTTTGAGCGTGTTAACAAAAATTACGATAAAACAAAAATCATAAAGATAACTGATGCAGGAGATGATGAATTGTATTTAGCGTGGGAGTCCTTATATGAGCTGTGGCAGTTAATACCGTTACTAACATATCGATTAAAGCTTCTGAAGGGTTTTTAATTTTTCAATTTCTACCATTGCATAATAGATGGTGTTGTAGACATGCCGGGTGACTGCATAGTGAACATCACAAACATATTGGAACCATTAATGAAAATGCAAATCCCGAACGTGTTTGGAATGCTAGAAGTTGTGCATTATCTACCAGAAAAGGTAATAGTGGATCTGGAAGTCAAAAGGTGTATTGCGTAATGGAAGAATGAAGAGGGGAAAGGGTGGGGAGCGGGTGAATATAAGAACACATGGTCTAGGTGTAACGTAGTGAAATACAATGGAGACGCGTAACAGTGAAGACGTATCAAGCAAAGCTATTGATAAACTGAATGCTGTGGTGAAACTACGGTGTGAATTAGAAGCGCTAGAGGAGGATGCGGCACACGAAGCTGTTCATGGTACGGGGATATTCAGTCCAGAATATTGTCAAGAGTTAGCACAACGATATAGAAAAGGCGTGCAGTTGTGTCAAGACTTCATTAGAGGTGTGATTTGTGATGAGTGTTTGGTAAAAAAGCTCATTGAGCAACATCTAAGGGACTTTGCATAAGACTTAATAGAGGAGGGATTAAATGGGTGGTTTAGTGACATTTAATAAAAGTAAAAACAAAATGCATTACATGTTAACATGGGAGTATGCACATCGTCAAGCACGCAGAAGTCAATGGGAGATAATAGCAAGGGATAGGGTACGATTTCAGAGACGAATAAGCTACGTGGAAAATGTAATCGCTCCAGTTTTGAAAGAAAAGTATAGAGAGGGTATCTACAATACACGTTTTAAAAGTGGTGGGGGTATAGTTTAAATAGTGACGTGAGTCGCTTACCCTCAGTTACAGAAATGGGTTCAATCAAAGTGGGTTGGCAACATTACTGGATTCTTGAAACAACAGATAAGGGTGAAATTAAATTTTCGCGTTATAAAACGCACAATACCGGGTTGTTAATCGAAAGAGCTAAACTGTCGAACACTGTGGTTATACGTAGTGAAAACGATTATCGATACACTTCGTGTGCAGGTGTAGAAGTCCATTATTTGTTAAAAAAGGGTAAACTTATAAATATACAAAATTCCACATGTACAGAACATGGTTTGTTCCAACATCGTCATACTATTAACTTGTTGCCTGATAAATGTGATTTCATTCTTTTCAAATGTAAATGTGTTACACCGTATAGTGAATGGATTGCTGCAACTGAACGTGCACGTGACAACCTTGCTGCCGGTTTTCCTGAGGGTTTGGTGCGTTATCTGGATTGGGAATTAAAGGGTAGTAATTGTTATATATTCAATTGTGAATAGTTATATAAGTTTGTAATAGACAATGAATAAATAGTTGTAATCATATTATGTTGTTTTAATAAAACCATTAAAGAATTTAAAAACTTTATTCGAAAAATCCATTACATGAGTTTTATGTAAGTAGTATACATTACTTAATGCACAATAGCACAGTGAATGATGATGATAAAAGCATGATGGAAGCATAGCCTTTAGAGCTGGTTCCTCTGGTAACTCCACCACCGGTTGTGATACGAAACGTCGAATGTAGTTGCTCTTTTCAGATCCCTTCACGCAAACGGTATCCGCCTGCTGAGTCAAGCGTTGCAGAATTACAGGAAGCATAAAGGGAGGAGTGAATCTTTCATTCCAATCGAGACAATGATGATTATGCATTAACCAAGTAGCTTGTTGACGAAACGTGGGTGGTAAGTTGCGAAAGGCGAACGGAGGTTTGAAAACGTAGTGAGACACACGATGTCCATCAAACACGGCTAATTCCTTGGGTGCAGTCTTTTTCTGAAGTCTTGAAACCTTGCACATCGATAACAAGCATGATCGAAGCGTGCGACTATACTAATAAAGGTAACAGGTCCTTGGACGTATATAACGATTTCCTTTACAGTTGACGTACTTGCTTCGTCAATGCATTATACGTAAATACAGGATCGTGCAAAATGAGACAGTAAGCAGTAGTGTTCGCTGGAATGCTTTTGTGAGTTTCGAAAGTAACTCGAAGAACGACAGCTTTCCCTAGCAAGGAATCTTTCTGTCGCGAACAGTCGATGACGATTAGAGGTGTAAGTGCCTTAAATCTATCAGGAGCCAGTAGAGGTTCGTTGGGTTTATCATAGTACGATCGTTGAAAGTTAGCATACATTTCGTATAATCGATTTTCACCATAATTAATATTTAATTGATCGTAAGGATATCTTTCCGTATTTAAAAATACCGTCACGTTTTGAATATCACAGGCGTCGAATGCGCTCATATCTTTCTGCAACTGACCATCACGATCGGTTTGAAACCCTATGATAACGTAACAGGGAGTTTCCAGACTGGTCGATGTTTTAATAGACCAACTGTGCTTATCCGTTTGCGGTACAGCGGGGTAAATATGTGTTTCCCAGCTTATAAATGCCACTTGAGTGTCAATATTTTTCCCAATATATTTTGTTAATGATAATTCTTCCGCTAATCCCGGTTGAATATGTGGAACTTTACAATATATTTTTTGCAAGTTAACCTTAAGCTTTTCATTAACATCGGTGGATATTAGGGCATCGACATCGGAATTGCTTCTAATTAATACCAATTCTTGACGAATATTCATAATAATCTTTCCATAGTCTTCTAAAATCCCCAACAGTGTTGATAAAGGTATGCAGGCGCAAAAATTACCTTTACTATCTAGCAAGGTGCTGGTACCATCCGGAAACCAACCAGCGTTTTGTAACTTAACGCTCTCATTCGAATTGTGGGAAAGGTAAGCTTTCATGGTGGTTGTTAGACCAACTTTTGTTACCGAATCCACCACAACTCCATTCATTTCGTACCGAATCTCACTAAAAAGATATGCAATACCATTGTTTATAAATTTACCACTCGCTGATGGTTTAACATCTTCTTTCAGTACAGTACCTTCCACATATAGATAACTACGCGAAGGCAAAGTGGACATATCCTCTTGAATAGGTATTCGAATTTCATCATTATTCTCAAAACGAGTGGTATAAGGTTGGTGAGTGTGAAATTCAGCTCCAACAATCGAGTTATCGACGAGCACTTTTTCGTTTACATTTAGCACATTCATTTTGGGATAACAAAGCCTAAGGTTTGCAAGAATAAGCGGTTACCCCTTGTCAGTTGAGTAGCGACCGATGCCTGACTAACCATTTTCCGCTTCCAACACGATCTTTTATAGCCAGAGCGATCAGTGCAACGTCGAGGAGTGTTATATTTGAACACCATCATCCACGCTCTTCAAATGAAGTCCTATCGTCACGGTTTCCCCTTGGAAATTAACCAAATCCCCGTCTTGATCCAATATTTTAAGGGTAATGTTTGAAATAGTATTGACATTAATTGGTAAATAGGGTGCAGTCTCAGGTGCTTCTATTATTTTGAATCCAGGAGGAACACTGGGGAAGAATTGATGTATCACAAGGAAAGGTGTACCATTAATATAATTTCCTGTTATTATATTACATTCTATCATTAGCGAGTTAACCTTGATAATTTTAACTGGAAAATCAGATATGTGACGTTCCTTAGCTTTTAAGATTCTATTCTTAAACCCTAACAATGTTCCGATAGAGTGTTCAACTGTAAAGTCAATGTCGTGATCGGCTTTTATAATCGATCTTAGGGTATTATGATTCGGATCGATGTTAACAGACTCGCCGTTTACTTGAGAATTAATGTATTGAGCTATATCAGTAAGCTCATATGATCCAGTAGGTATCTTTATTATTCTTTCTCCCATTTTAAATACGTTGTTTTTATCCGTTACGTTCGGAATAGTATTAAACGTTTCGAAATTTGTCAAACGCATAACTCATTGTTTTGTAGGATCCAAATATATGGGAGGGTTAAAAGGAGAAGTTAAAACAGACGTAGCGGAGAAGATGAATGTTTGAGACATATCAACATTCCCAGTAAGACTGAGGAAATGTTAAGGAGTGTTTTCATATAAAAAGTTCAGCGCTAAATGTCCACAATTGTACGAATTTAGCTTCTGAAAAGCATCGTAGTTGTAACTAATAACGTTTAAGCTACCATCACTTTTAAAGTAATGAAGGAGTTCTAGTGGGGGTTTTAACTGTCCAATACTATCAAAGTATAATATATTTCGACCACGTTTAACATACGATGTCCAATGCGTACCTTCCCCATCTGTATCATCCAAATTCACAATTCCACATTCGTTTTTACGGATACGTTTCGGTAACCCGTTTCGCATAAAAATACCTCTGAAGTATGGAATTTTTAACTCGTTTACGTACTTTGACAGATAGATATTGGTCAGTGGTCGGTGTGGTAGCTTTAAGGGTAGTTTTTTGGAGGTCGTAAATACAATCCTAATCCTTTTTTGTACGGTTTCAAATATAATCCTTTTCCTACAGGCGCTTGCTCCATCGCTATATTGTGTCGTTTCGTTTCTTCGAGCGCTGATTTCGCTGCTTTTGCTTCATTCACTGCTTTGGCAACCGCAGCTGCTCCAGTTCCTAACGAGCCTATAGCTCCGAGAGCGGCAAATAAAGGAATCAGCGGTAGGAAACCACCTTGCTTGGGAATAGGTATAATCCGACCTTTGGGAGCAATGATACGTTTACGTTTCAAGGCCGCTAGGGCAAGACGAGCAGACCGTTTTAAAGATAACTTTTTTACTTTACCACCAATACGTTTTCTAGCTAATTTGATGGCGTTGTTGAACGTTAAAGTACCCCTTCTTTTCACCTTAGATCGTCGTCGAACACCCATACTCAATTTTCTTTTTCCAGATAATTCCGGCCACAGTAAGTGCAGCCGCTCTCTCTCCAAAACGAGCGTCCTTAGAACGAAACCTAGTCCACGCCTTATGTCCTAATATACTATCGGCTTAATGACGTTCACCAAGATCGTTAGTTTTTGAACAGACTATATCGTGCTCTTTACAAGCTTCATCCAACGGGTTTATTCCTTTGTCTCCACGAGCAAGCCTTTGATGTAAACGGGTGCCAGGTCCGCAGTAGTTATACCCTGGTAAATGTAATTCTAACGGTAACTTATTAATGAGAGTGTTGATCACTCCCTTCCCCTTACTAGTTGATTGACGATTATCCGCAACACACGTGTGCTCCTCCCTCACAACGTGTCCTACATGAAGCAGCTAAAGTTGGTGCATCAGAGGCACAGATTACCGGTTGTAAATCGGGATAACTGTTCACCGACGCCACAAGTTTTTAAACATAGCGTATTGTTGGGGTGCAGGATGCAAACGCGGTATAATAGTAAGCAGTTCCGGATGTGGTAAAACCAACCTAATGATAAGTTTACTAGGACATCCAAACTGTTTACGCTTCGAAAACGTATATGTCTATAGTAAATCTCTTTATCAACCGAAATACGCATATCTGCGCGACCTGTTTCGATCATTACCCATCGGTTATTTCGAATACGATTCTTCTGAAACTATATTACCACCTAAGGATGCAAACCAAAACTCGGTTATTATCTTCGATGATGTAGTTTGCGATAGTCAAAGCACCATACGTGATTACTTCTGCTTCGGGATACATAAACACATCGATTGTTTTTATTTATGTCAGACATATTCTGCGATACCTAAACAACTCGTAAGAGATAATTCAAATCTCATTGTCGTTTTTAAGCAGGATAATACTAACTTAAAACACATATTTAACGATCATGTTAGCGGGGATATGACTTTCGAAGCATTCAAACAGTTGTGTTTACACTGTTGGAAGGAGCAATATGGCCTTTTAGTAATCGACAAAGATTATCCACTTAATGGGGGACGTTATCGAAAAGGTTTCGACTGTTACTTCACCATAAATACCGAAGACACGAACTAAACGTTTTAGTAAACATGGACAAGCGTGTAGCAGAAGACTTGGTTAAAGCACGACGTCATGTTAAGCAGAAATACAAAAGTCTCAAGTCTGAAATTGCACGGCCAGAAGTGGAACTACAACGCCGCTATCAACCTATCACTCAACCATTGCGTGAGTTTATAACCGGAGTTAAAACGGAATTATTAACTCCGAAAGAAGAACCCTTAAAAACGGAAGTGTCTTCTCCCATACCTAACTCGACCCCAAAAAATTTTTATAAACGACTTCCACCCGCAAGACGAATACCTCACGAACCATCACCTATCGCCCAAAGAATGCGCACTACTAGCGTTCCCTCACATGATATCTCAGTTTTTGAAACAGAAGTCCTGGAAGAATCTGGGATCCCAACATTGAATCAATTGAAAGAACAACTTGCTGCTGTTGGATTCAGTCCGGAATTCCAAACTTACATAGATGAGACCTTTTCTGGTAGAGCTAAAATGTTTATGGAAAACATGTTCAAGGATACTAAGAACGAGTTCGATCATCATTATGGAGTACGATTCCATCCGGAATCACACCAGTACCTAATCGGAGACGCCGTACTCACTTTTGACGAGAACGACTTTATTATTAAAAAACCCTCAGGCACAATTTTTAAATATACAGGCACTCCTGGTTTTTACGAATTAGTATTTAAAAAAGCACCTATTGGATACACCCAATCAGACTTGCAGAAGTATAAGGACCTTCTTACACGTACCAATGCTACCAGAAGAGGTTACATTGAGGGTGCACAGCTAAACCGAACCGGAAAGAAATATTCAACTATAGTTAGACCCCTTCTAACTACTCCTGGAGCAAGATTTCGAAGCGAGTCTACACCTACTACTACACCTACTGGTCACGCGATCGAAAACTCGCACATTACCAAGACGTGGCGGTGGTGATATGCGCGTTCTCAACTATAATAATAAACAGGTGGAATTTATACATTGGAAAGATCCTAATAAATTAGTGGACAGATTGAGACTCCTTTTAAGTTCAAAATCGGCTGGTCACACCGGTCACACTAATGAAATCATATATATTATCGATGAATTGAGAGCTGCTAAAATTATCGAATAAATCATCACACGCGTATCGATTCGTTTCATAATACTGCTAACGTTAGTGCACTCATGACGCTCGATAAATTCGATAAACATCTTCACAAAACCCCTGTCCGAGTGAAACTCGACACTCGTTCGAGAGTATACTTATTAGAAGATATACAAAATGTAAGGTACACAACAATGATGTATATGTGGGCGGACTCCGAGCCTGGGTCGAGCGAACCTACTATTGCCGATCTAACGAAATATTACAATTTGAAAGGCAGCAACAGTAAACGGGAATACACAATACCGTTTACAGAAGGGATTGTACAAGCAGTTTGCAGCTCACCACCATGCATTATGTATGTAAACGGTATTCTAGTTGGGCATGCTGCCAACTTAATTGGGAGACGTTTGAGAAAAGGCGATAAGATTAAGGTAAAAATTAAGTCGCTAGATCCGTCTGCAATCGCCCCATTTTACTTCGAAGCTCTTATTAGTCATCCATATCATCATATATCATCATTACCTCAAGACGATGACTCTGAATAAGTTCGGTAAACATCTTCACAAAACTCCTGTCCGAGTTAAACTAGACGCTCGTGCAAAGGTATTCCTTTTAGAAGACGTGTCTAATGTGCATTACGAGACAATGTTGTATATGATGGGAATATACAATCATGAAAACGGTTATGCACTTTTGAACTCCACCAACTTTGAGTATGTCGTTCCTCTAACAAAAGGTATCATTAAACAAATCAAATACTATCCCACAGATGCGCAAATCTTTTTAAACGATACGTTATACTATGCCGAATCACTCATCGGAGTGTCATTGAAGAAAGGGGATAAGTTTAAGGCGAAGAAGCCTGGATCAAAGGACATATTTATTTTTGAAGCTGTTATTAGTGTTCCAGCATTTTCTAAATGAGTATCAAACGTCAAATAATTGAAGAATTGCATAAACCTGCTCGTAAACGATTTCGAAGAAGACGCGTAATCGTAAAAGGCTTGAACGATTTGTACATGACCGATCTTGTGGAAATGATTCCCTATTCTAAAATAAATAAAGGTTTTCGATATATTTTAGTATTGTTGAATATGTTTAGCAAGCGTGTTTGGGCGTGTTCACTTAAACGAAAAACCGGTGAAGACGTCACGAAAGCAATGAAAAAATTATTAACATCAACAGGAGGTACTCCCGACAATTTACAAACGGATATGCGAAAGGAATTTTACAACCAGCATTTTCGTAAGCTAATGCAAACTTTCAACATCAACCATTACAGCACCTTTTCTAGTATGAAAGCAAGTCCGGTAGAACGTGTAAACCGAACTCTTAAAAACAAGATGTGGAAGGAATTTTCCATGCAAGGGTCATATAAGTGGTTGCAGTTATTACCAAAGGTTGTTAACCAATATAACGATACCGTACACCGCACCACCGGCTACTAACCCATCGATGTGAACCACAGCAACGCCAAGATTCTTTTACAAACAGTTTACGATTTCCAGAAAACCACCGACCTGCGAAGTGCTAAATTCACAGTCGGTGATCACGTGCGAATCAGCAAGCATCGGGAAGCGTTTGCGAAAGGTTATACTCCCACATGGAGTACCGAAATCTTTCAAATTAAAAAGGTTAATCGAATCAATCCCATAACGTATATCTTGGAAGACACGAACGGGGAAGAGATACGTGGAGGCTTCTACATGGGGGAATTACAGATGGCTAAAAATCCTGAAGTATTTTTAGTAGAGGTGTTAAAAAAAGGGAGATCAAGTTTTAGTCAAGTGGTTGGGCTTTGATAATACCCAGAACTCGTATATAGCAGCACGTGATATAGTGCATTAAGTAGTATAGTGCATGCAGTGTGTTGCAATGTTAATATATAACTATCATTTTATGTAAGCAGTAAACAATAATAAATCACTTTATGATATCAATAGTGTGTTTTATTTCTTCTACCTTTACAGAAACACAGAGTATGATGTATATAATTTATTCACATTAGTCAATATCATAATAAATACATGAAATATATACGGTTATAAACTACAAAGCATAAATACTATTTACAATAATTCATAACAAAGAAAAGGCTGTTGTCAACGTAGCCGGGGGCCTCTGCGATAATACTAATCAGTACCGTCGGTTCTACCAACAAACGAGTTCCAAAATTACATTTCGGCTTGCAGTAATTCTAACAGACGATCCAAATTCTGATAACTATCACGCCCCGGATGAATATCGCGGTGTCCCCATGCTAAAGTGTTGTGCGACCCGGGAATAATGTAACGTTTGTTATCGGCTGGTGATAACGCTACTTTATTCCGAAGTTCTGTGTACATAGCATGTAAACGTGATTTGAATATAAACATTTTTCGGAAGAGCACAACACCATCCTCCACAACGTGACGGTAGTCCTCAACGGTGAGATCGCGCTTAATTACCGCCCTTTTTACCCCTTTCGCCTTTTTAATCGCCATTTCACCGTCGCGGTCAAGCACGTTTACACAAACGTTTTAGCACCTGCACCGTAGAAACTGCAGAGGGGCACTCCACAATATTCATCTTTCATTTTACCAACCACCGAGGCCGTGCGCGAAAAAAATTCATACATTATCGTTTTAGAAATATCCAAAATAGTAAAACCCACGTACACCGGTTTATTGTATGTAACCGACACTTTTTGTAACTCTATAGCGACCAAATTTTCCGAAAAGACAGCGACGCTTTTGAATTGAGGCTTTGCTACTAACGTCTCAGCCCCATGCTTTTTACCATGACGTTCCCAATGACTAACCAAACGATGGTCTACCCTTTTTCGACATTTTCCATTGTCTTGCCAAATAAACTGTTAACCATTAATTTAAAGAAGTCCCTGTCTGCTTCGTTAGTTGCCTGGTTACGTAACGTGGTATTCAAATCAATATAGGAAGTCAACCAGGGTGCCTGATGAAATTTTAATACGCGATGAATTTTGGTTAATTCTAAACCATGCTTAAGACACTGTTTTAAATTTCTATAGTGAATAACGTAACGCGTTTTATCGAACAAGTTTGGAATTAATTTTGGGTGACGCGCGTTTCCCGTAGGCGGCACCAGAGGTTCGGGGCAGAAAGGAAGTCATTATGTAAATCGTGCAACCGCGTTGGGTAGTGTAGATCTACTTCCAGCACGTAGCCCATATCGGCGTCGTCCGCCACGGAATTTAAATCGAACTGTTCAATTTCTTACTGACTAAGCCATTCAAAGTCGCGCTGCGGCAGATACTGTCGCATACTGTAACCGTAGAGATTGGTAGCATCGAGATACATAATAAAAGAATGGGGCTTGGACGCGCCATAATTTGGAAGAAACGTATTATTCGCAAAACACTTCCTGCCAACACAGGTACTGACACCTCCCCGAATACCTTTCTTAAAGAAATGGAGCATGTCCAGATCCGTGAGCAGCTCCAGTTCTACAGACGTGCGTTTCAACATAGCATCCCAACTTAAACCCGGTGCAGTAAAATACTGCGCCGGATCTAACTTGTAATTTTCAAGACATACACGTCTAAAGTTTTCAAATACATCAACCAAAAGTAAGACATCGGTTTTCAAATAGAGATCCGAATAGTCGCCCAAAGTCGTGCATCCAAACGTATTCCACACCTCCACAGCGCGAGCATACTGCGATCGAGAGACGTGTTCCCCTGTCAAACGATCGAAAAAGTCCTCATACGTCGGCAACGTGTCCTGTTCGAGTTTGGAGAAGCTGTCGACGTATGAATAGGGAAATACACCCTTCTGACGCAGTAAGTCGAAGCTAACCCCATCTCCAAAATACGTTTTAATAGTCAAACACTGGTCGGAAGATTTTGAGACAACCTATCCAAACTAGAATTTAGAAATCGTAAACTGTCCAGAAAGCGCATTTTAAGACATACCTGTTGTCGTTGGGACCCGTTCCTAATTTCATCTACCAAAAGCCGTTTCGAAAACGAAACGTATTTCTCTTTATTGAGTGCAATCACATCTATTGCTTCTTTTTCTAATGCCAATTGCTTTATGAATAGATGTGAATCATATCCCGTCAAATTATGGAAAAATATCGGTACGAAGTCGGGAATTTGATACATTAGATTGCACACGGAGTGAGCCGCACCGCGGTACTCTCCGCTGAGGTGACTGATCTTTCACCTTAACGTCGTTTTCACCAAAGGGTCTGTTACAAATATGACACACGGTTGCATTGTCATAGTTCAAAGTTTGTCGGCACGATAAAAGTCGCATGTCTTGAACATGTTTTAAATGATCCTTATACAACCTTCTAACATCTCCTTCTAAGCGCGTCATAAACTCACTTGCTGCATTCGGACCACGGTACAATTCAAATTTAGATAACGCGTCATCGTAGGAACACTTAATGTAATACGCAAACTAATGTGGTTCGTGTTCGTACGATGTCATGGTAAATTTTCCACTAGGATCCGGCTCAACCGTGTCCAAAGGTTTCAACACACTTTCAAAATCCGCGTAAACGACAAAAGGTACTGTAAGTTGCTTTTGAAAATTTTCACACTTCAATAGATTACCCGGCCGGTCGTGCCCCCATTTATCGCATACGGATTCGATAGTTGGTAACTTGGTGTAAACATGATTGCAATCAAAACGGGTATGTTGTTTTAATCTACTTTCACTTGGAAAATACTGCAAGCAGCCGTCACAAAAGTGTTTTTCTCCATTGTGAGCCGACAACTGTGACGACACCAAACGCGAAAAGTTTTTTATCCAACAGTAATGACTATTACCCTCCATATCAGAAATTAATAATAAATTTACATGTACTTCTTTCTTTTGCTTAGAGTAATGCAGAGGCCCTACAACTTCTTGTTTCATTTCTCCGTCTTTAAATACAGCTTCCAAACCATACACGTTAATGGATAAGAGTGGATTACGCGCTTCAAATTTCGAAATAGCATCCAGTTTGACAGGAAAGGTGATACCTTCAAAATCAAACAGTTTGGATACGACGTCGTCCTGTCGACACGTCCCCTCGGCGGATACAAAGCGGACGCCAAGGCCCAACCAAAACAGCACTGATCGTTGTTTTGCACGTTGATTACAGCCCTTTTATGTTGTATCGACGGCGGAAGTGGAACATAGGAGGAAGCACGTAGCGGGTTGTATTTATTGACGTTGACTTCTATAAATAACAGCTGCTCCAGTACCCAACCTGTAAGGACCCTACAATTAGCAATCGAATCGTAACCCGTAACTATTCATTACCTGAGTGCAAATTTTGACTTTCCAAAAAGTACATTCCGAATACTTCTAGATTGACTTTCACACTACGAAAGCGCTGAACGTTTCTTTCTAATAGTGTTAACACATTTTCGCGGGTCTCATCAGTAAATTCTCTGAGATTTATGTGATGATTTCTCACCGAGACTCGATAACTGGCTATACGCGACTTGAAAGCCGTCTCCAGGACCACCACTTCCTCCGACTGCACTGACGCGGCATTACGATGATTGTGGCGGTTGCTTCGTAGATGTCCAACGTAGCCATGTCGTGGAACATCCAGCTCGCACACATCGCAATACACCGTCGCGGAGGTATTTACTGAAACAATTGCACAGATCACTAACACTAAAACCGTTAACAATGTGTACACGTACCTTGCGGGGAGGTTTTTTTCGCTTTCTTAGATACAGGTCCTGCACCAGTATTCCCTACAGCATCCGAAGCTCCCCCAGCTGTAATCAACAAAATATTCGTATCACATCATACAACCTCACAGGAATGGTTACTTAGCGCTCGTGGATGGGTAGTCCAGCGGTCCACTGCAGCTTTCTCTTCGGTGACGTTCTACGGCATCCCGTCGGGTGAAGGACGCGCCGCAGCTACATACATGCATATTCTTAGTAATCAGTAAACGGGAACGCACTGGCAAACGATAAAGCTTTTACGTCAACTTTTACCACTAACGTTCGCGATACTGATTTCCAGTCGGGACGACGAGGACGTGTTATGCAAACCCGACCGGGATAGGAAGATGACTGGGTTATTGTTAGTGGGAGGTCACAGTTATACATAACTAAACATAACTAACTTACTCGCACTTTTCGTAACTTGCTGCAAAACACGGGGTAAAATTTAAAAGTAATTTTATTACAATAAACTCACTTACTTATGCGCAAGCCCTGCACTTCTCGTACCTCCCGGCGTCCCGTGCTGCATCATAATTATGCGGCACGGTGACCTCACCACGTTGCTGATCTCGGGCTATGAACATTAAAATAAAAATATATATGGTTCATACCTATGTGTTTTGTAGTAATTTTGTTAACTTATTTAGGTACGTACCAGCACTTCCATCGTTTCCTCCTCCAGGTCTACCTCTACGTTGCCAACATCGTCCCCGAGGACCTCCGTATCTTCGCTCCACACACTTGATCCCCGAGACGCTGGTCGGTCGACCTCCGGCGACGATCTTTCTAGTGTACTTTGGTTATTCATTTTCACTGTAACTGAGTGCTGCAGTTTGAAGTTATAGATATATCTACACCCCCCACTCCTTTCTGTGTAAATACAATCTCGTTGACCTTGTTTCATTTGTTCTCAACGATGTCTGTGGAATTTCTTTGTTCTCGTCTGAGGAATTTCTTTTGTTCTAACTACATGTAACATTTGTACTTGTATTTGCACTTATTGCCCTTACGGTCTTGTTCACCTTTCATCTGCATGCTTTCATAGTTAGGTATGAGTCTAATTGAAATTAAAATGGTATGAAATTTTTAAATCTTAGTTTCACTTTTGATTTAATCGTTAAATTAATCTCTAAAAGAGACGGAGATCGGTCTTAAATGAAACGATATAATGGGACATATTTGCATGGTTTATTTAACTAAATACATATGCAATTTACCACCTTGTATTTGTTTACAGAGTACATTTATCTTTTATAATTTACCACCTTGTATTTGTTTACAGAGTACATTTATCTTTTACAATTTACCACCTTGTATTATTTTACAGAGTACATTTATTTCAATAATACATTAGTTAAGCCTCGGCGTACTTTTCACTAAATAATGCGCTGGCTGTTTCTGTGACTCTACATAAACATCACAACACTTTAACTCTCCGCTATTAAGATGGTGAAACGACACAAATGTTCTGTTCGAAACTTATCCGGCTTATACTAGCCTATAAACAGCACTTTCACTCTCCGCTATTAAGATGGTGAAACGACACAAATGTTCCATTCGAAGCTTATCCGAATTATACTCCTCTACACATCTCATTATAGGAATTTTTATATTTGCATCATACCATTCGTGAAACGGCTCCTCCAACTGTTTCGGCGCTGTCTCACTTTTTCCGTCAAACCATATCCTTTCCCCATTTAAGTCCATTGAATATGCAAACGTCACTAGGGCAAACACCAGATAACCAGCTTCAAGAACACGCTTCCCTTTGACGCGTTTAATGAATGCCTCTTTGTGGTGGTCTATAGTTTTCTCGACGTTCCCACCATATAGTTGTTCGTCTCGCATTTCATCGTCCTCGTCCTCGAAATCGAATGTTACTAAAACGGTTGCCTCTACCACGTTCATGATGCTGTACCGCTGAAGTGTTCTTGCGTAAATGCTGTACTACTGAAGTGTTCTTGCGTATGCGTTTATATATAATGAGTTGACGGGTGGGATCCAGGGTCATGGTCTGAGTTGAGGGGTGGGATCCCAGGTCATGGTCTTAGTTGACGGGTGGAGTACAATGTCATGGTCTTTAGTGGTAACGATAACGAGCGATACAATATGTCCCCATGCTTACACCAATTACTGCGACTAACAGGGTGCCCAAGGTCGCCACGGAAGCGTAACACGTTTCGCTGCTGACTTTACATTCTTCCACCGGACTATTCCCGAGGGTTTGCCACTCGCTATCCATGGTATATGTTGGGCACACGAATTTGACCCTGAATCGTACTTCTTGCGTTCTATTGCCGATTTCATGTTTAAACATTCCCATTTGTTGCAACGTCACCGGTTGCATGCCAAACCAAACGCTCGTATTGAAGTCGTATGAAATAAAGGCTGCTGTTGTATCTGGAAGTTTTGCAATGTACACTACGCCCTCGTACAAGGTTGCCAATAATATTACTGCCTTGATTGGTAACATCTTCCCTGTTCTATCTGGTTACTTTTAACCGCAAACGTCTCTACCACTTTCAACGTTTATGGGTGCTAACACGTTTGCAAACACACAATGTGGTGACCATTTCAGGTGTTCTACGATTGGATTATCCGACGGTTCCCATTTGAAAATGTTCACTCGGCAATAAAAACATTCTACTCTATCTTCACGCCCCGTATAGACAAATCCGGCCTCAGCTAAAGATTTTGGAGTTTGTATACCCTTCCAATTACGAAATGATAACACTCGTTCTGTCAGGCACGTATTCTGTAAGCTCGCTTCTACACACATTTTGACTTTTCAATACATGCGACCTGCTATATATATCTACAGCTTGACCTTGAATGGTGTTTGATGACCTTGAGCATGGTCTTGAATGGTGTTTGATGACCTTGAAGAGTGGCCTTGAGTTCAAGGTTAAAACATTGTTATCATATTATTGACCGTGAAAATGCGTTGTTTAGGTGACAGATTTGAAAGTTCTGGTTTCTTAATAATTTGTAATTTCTCCACATTACAGACTTTAGTTTTGACGAAATAAATAATTGGTATAGTAGATCCAATCTGTAAACGCAGAATAATGCAATTCAAATTAAATACATGGTTGATCCAAGAAGAAGAGAAAACTCCACACCTGTAAATTAGTTATTTATTACATAGCACTTGCATTAAAACAAATGAGTAAATAAAATGCGTACCCAATAATAATAATTTAAAATATAGGGTAAAATTAAAAATACTTACATGAATTTTTATTCACCTATATTATATCTGTATTCTGTAACTATCACAAACTTACTAACAAATGTGTTCCATTTCCATGTAGCACAGAGTTTTTTGCAGTTTGTTTATGTCTGGAGTCTCTGATCTGAGGGGGAAAAAATGCAATAGGTCAATCCCACATTAAAAATAACCCTAATCGCATTCCCTCTTTGAAAGCAATTAACAATCAAACCAACAACCATCTGTATATATATATATATATATATATATATATATATATATATATATATATATATATATATATATATATATATATATATATATATATATATAACATTTTTTAATTCTTGAACTATTGATGTATAAATTAATACATAGATGGATTCTTGGTTATTTAAGTTCTTAAATAATTATTAAAGATAATTATTAATAATGAGAGATGCAAGATTTCAAAACAAAATACTCTCAATAGATAATAAATATACTTATAGATAAGAAAGTCACTGTATATAGTTAGTTCCAAAAGAGCAGCGCCATCTCGTGTCTCTAGTAACGAACTATCTTAATTTTAAATGCAGTTTTCTTTGTCTTGTCCTATTATATTTCTTGTAAAATATAAATTTATGGCTGGTATTATAAAACTTTTTATTTCCTAAATAAAATTTAATTTCAGAATAAATTAATTTATTCTATCAATTTACGTATTAAATTGATAGAATAAATTAATTTATTCTCAAAGTAGTAAATTTTATTTAGGAAATAAAATGTTTTATAATACCAGCCATTATTTTATTAAAAGGAAAATGTCAATATATATTAATAAATTACTATGATTTACACCATCAGTAGTTTTATTAAAATATTTGACATTTTGTGGTTATAGTAATAAAAACGATATGAAAAATATGGTCATTCATATCTATAATAATATAATTTTTTACAGATATATCTTTCAATAAACTAATTATTAACATAGTAAGTAACGCTAAACTATTTATTTTTTATATGAGAAGAAAATTAAAGAGATTTATCAGGTACTGTTTGTAAACGTAATTGCATGCGCACAAAGAGTATGCTACAGCATTAAGTCTCAAGCTTAGAATTTGTGGTGAAGTTAAAAATTCTTCTGCTGTTCTTAAACGTTCTTTGAGGTTTACTCGTTGTACAAATAAACGTTTTGCAGTTTTCCTCAAGTGCCCTACTACTTTTTGAAGTCTCCTTGCTTTTGGACTTAGCTGGTTCTTTGTTCTCACTCCTAAGGAATGAAGGATATTGCTTCGTTTTGATAAATCTGAAACAAGTAACCGATATTTACTAATAATCATGGATCATTTTATTGGGTTGCAGAAAAAATTATATATACATTAATTTAATAAAATTACCTTCGCGTCTTCCAGAGATTTTTAAACTAAGAGGAGGTGACTTATCGACACATTTGATGTTTGTGTGAACTGTGGAACTACCTGCAAAAGAGTACCTGTTAGCTAGAGTAAATACAGAGTAAACTGATTTATTTATTTTTTTCTTCTATTGTTGGCTGTTCATAAACCTGTAGTATAATTTCAAATAAGGATGTATTAGCATAAATACATTTATGAAAAAAAATACCTTCTACTGATATCATTGTAGCAGTGGCCATTAATTTAGGAACCTGTCTATCAATATCCATTCCCACAATACTAGGAAAAGGTTCACTAATTTCTGTCTGTTAATCTTTCTTCTTCTTCCATCGTAAAATTTCCTCTAGATGAAGATGCTTGGCCAGTTTCCATTATAAAATTAGCCTGAGATCCTGCAGGTTCATCATAAGGTTCCTTAACTTCAGGTGTAGTCACTTGTTGATCTATAAGAAGAGGAAAATATAAAAAAACAGAGAATTGAAATTGAAATTGGTTTTAACAGCTATAATATGTAATATCTACTTATGTAAATAAATATTACAGTAACAAAAACATATGTATTAACAAATAAAATACAAAATACTGCTACCTTCTGTTTGAGGTGGTAGATTCAATGATGGGACACTATCAATTTTCAAATTTGCTCCACTTCGACCAACAAGTCTATCGCTTTCAGAAAAATGTATATCACATACTCGATAATTGTTTCGTACAGCCACATTTTCTGATAGGGAAAGTTTAGTTTTGCACTTGCTTCAGCCATAATTTATATATCTAGAAGTATATATTTCACTTCAGAATATATATGTAGTAGCTATTAGGTTTAGGTACACATATTATAAATTATGATTTAAATTATAAAATCTCCAAACAGCTTCAGATAAATTAATATGTAGTGTAGATTAATATTACAAGCAATATAAGTATTCAAATCTTATTATACATACCCTTTCATCTCTTGGAAACATATGCATTATTTGTACTTTATTTGTATTTTTGCATGAAGGCACACAACAGGAAAACACCATTTTTAACAATTTTTCTATATTAGTTTTTTTATTTTACTTTTTTTTATCTTATTCCTTCGGTTAACACTACTAAAATGTCCATACAATAAAAAAATGTAATAATATAGTGACATTGCCAAAAACAAAGTTTTTTTCGCGGTCAGCAATTGTTTTAAGGTATAGTAGATCTCAACTACCTGTTTTTATCGCCAATAGAAACAACAGCACCATCTCTTGCGTCTAGTGATAAATCATAATTTGTAATTCGCGCGCAAATGATTTGCACGGCCTTGATCATAAGACTTTCCTACCCATGATACTCTCATGCAGCTGTTTCGACCATACCTATTGGTCTCATCAGTGAGAGAGGCATTGTTTCGAAATCCTGCATCTACCCATCCATTTTATTGCTTATATACGAAGCCGGAATAACATTAATAGCGAGAAAGAACAGCAGAGACATCTGTTCTTGTATTATCTAAATAAAGATTTTAAAAATTGCAGTTTTCAACCTTGCATATAATAAACATTTTTTAATTCTTGAACTATTGATGTATAAATTAATACATAGATGGATTCTTGGTTATTTAAGTTCTTAAATAATTATTAAAGATAATTATTAATAATGAGAGATGCAAGATTTCAAAACAAAATACTCTCATACAGCTGTTTCGACCATACCTATTGGTCTCATCAGTGAGAGAGGCATTGTTTCGAAATCCTGCATCTACCCATCCATTTTATTGCTTATATACTCACTGATGAGACCAATAGGTATGGTCGAAACAGCTGTATGAGAGTATTTTGTTTTGAAATCTTGCATCTCTCATTATTAATAATTATCTTTAATAATTATTTAAGAACTTAAATAACCAAGAATCCATCTATGTATTAATTTATACATCAATAGTTCAAGAATTAAAAAATGTTTATTATATGCAAGGTTGAAAACTGCAATTTTTAAAATCTTTATTTAGATAATACAAGAACAGATGTCTCTGCTGTTCTTTCTCGCTATTAATGTTATTCCGGCTTCGTATATAAGCAATAAAATGGATGGGTAGATGCAGGATTTCGAAACAATGCCTCTCTCACTGATGAGACCAATAGGTATGGTCGAAACAGCTGTATGAGAGTATTTTGTTTTGAAATCTTGCATCTCTCATTATTAATAATTATCTTTAATAATTATTTAAGAACTTAAATAACCAAGAATCCATCTATGTATTAATTTATACATCAATAGTTCAAGAATTAAAAAATGTTTATTATATGCAAGGTTGAAAACTGCAATTTTTAAAATCTTTATTTAGATAATACAAGAACAGATGTCTCTGCTGTTCTTTCTCGCTATTAATGTTATTCCGGCTTCGTATATAAGCAATAAAATGGATGGGTAGATGCAGGATTTCGAAACAATGCCTCTCTCACTGATGAGACCAATAGGTATGGTCGAAACAGCTGTATGAGAGTATTTTGTTTTGAAATCTTGCATCTCTCATTATTAATAATTATCTTTAATAATTATTTAAGAACTTAAATAACCAAGAATCCATCTATGTATTAATTTATATATATATATATATATATATATATATATATATATATATATATATATATATATATATATATATATTTGTTTAACCGCTTATACATACCCGTTTCGCTATATTCTACCGACTTGTCGGACCATTTTCGACGCTCTCAGACCCGGGCTTGGGTCTGGCAACGTTCTCCTATATTTTCGAGATCTACAGGATAATGTTTACTTAAAACTGCAATAAAAAAATATACAATTTGGGTTTGGAAAAGTAGGGTCTGTAAAAAGTTTTATACAATCGTAGTTCATCACAATGAACTATAGGGGGCGTCGCGCCTTTCTCAAGTGTATATCGTATATTTTTATACAAGACGCTATCAAACCCGCTATGTTCTACAGACTTCCTAAGCCCTGGATCTGGCAACATTGCCATGACGCATATGTTAAGCTTTGTTTTATAAACGTTTGGTTATAATAGCTCGCATTTAATATTTCATGGAGAAAAGTGACGTAAGAATTACATCAGCTCGTATGCAAGTTCTTTTCACATTTATAAATAATTCTCTGGCTTTGAAAGATTGAAGGTTTTAATATTTATTAATAATAATAATATACTTTATTTATAGCATATAACTAGATAAATTCCATACAATACATTATAATTTCTTAAATATTAATGTAATTTATTACATATTTTTTACACTGTTTCTTAAATAATGTTAAAGATGTACTGTTTTTTACATTAGCGAAGATTCTACGAATAGTAATTCATTTAAAATGTGCTCTGGATATATTCGGTTTTTTATTTTAAATATTATTATCGTATTACAAAATATATTTTGCTTAACACTTAACAAAGATGTAATTTGCAACATTCTTCTTATGCTTGTATACCTACTACATTTTAATATTATTCTTAACGCACAATTTTGTTTTTTTTTAAGATTGTTAATTTCAGTATTATTTAGGAGGTAAAGTATACTAGCACAATAATTAAAATGGGGAAGTATTATTGTTTTATATAGTAATAATTTAGACCACTTGCTAAGATTTTGGCTTATTCTACCCATGAAATTTACTTTTTTTGCAACTTTACTCATAACATAGTTTGAATGACTAGAAAATTTTAAGTGACAATCTATTATTACGCCTAAGTAGTTCCACTCATAAACTTGTTCTATTTTTTACCTAACATGACTAGATGTATCAATTTCGTTAAACTTATTTTTTATTATCATGAATTTTGTTTTAGTTACATTTGAAGAAAGACTATTTTTACCTAACCAGTTATATACATTTACTAATTCATCATTGATGATATTTATTACTTTTTCAACATCATCTCCTATAAAATATATTAAAGTGTCGTTTGCAAATAATTGAATGTTACATTTTTTAATTACATTAACAATATCATTTATGTATAGTACAAATAAATCAGGGCCTAATACAGTTCCTTGTGGAACGCCAAAGGTAGGTAGCTGAAGATGTACTATTAAATATCTAGTTTTTTGAAATCTGTTTTTGAGATATTCACTAAACCATTTTATAACTATTGGGCCGAACCCATATCTTTTTAATTTCAATAATAATAGATCTCTATTAATAGTCTCAAAAGCACGTCTAAAGTCTAGAAAAACTACACCTATCACATTCTTCTTGTAAATAGCATTTTTCCATTTCAAAAGAACTGATTGTATTGCACTTTCACATGAATTATTTTTTCGAAACCCTGATTGAAAAGGTGTTAACAGTTTGTTCACTTCAATGTAGTCACGAAACTGGATATTTACGACGGTCTCTAATAATTTTTCATAAGTTGGCACCCTGTTGATCGGTCTGTATTCTTCACATTTGTTAGTGTTGGTTATTTTCTCAATGGGGATAATATGGGATGTCTTCAAGGTTTCTGGGAAGGATCCACTTTCTAGACTCATTTGAATTAGATGCAAAAATCTCTGTCCTATTACATTGAAAGCTAATTTAAGAATCTTTACTGTAATACCATCGACACTACTATTCTTATTAGGTAAATTGTTTATAATTTTTTCAACTCCAAAAACTCTTTTGGTAAAAATTTTTCGAACTTGCATTGATGTAAATTAATGTGGCATAAATCAGTTTCAATTTGGGTTAAATTTGTTAATGTAATAATTTGTTGTATGCTGTTAATAAAGTAAATATTGAATTTTTCTGCAATTTGTTTTCATTTGCATGAAGTTTTCCACATTTCTGTAGAGTTGTTTTTCATATCATCTATTTTTCTTGATAATAATTTCTCTTGTGGTTCCTGATCAAACTAAAAATTCCATTTCTTTGTTGTCTATACCTATTCATATCACTTTCTTCTTGTGTAAAGATTGCTCTTTTATATAATCTGTCCCTTTCTTCAATTTCCAAGGCTATTTCTGGGATCCACCAACGCTTACAACTCCATTGACATTTAATGGTTTTTTTAACAGTTGGAGCATGCCTGTTTAGTGTGTCCATTATGGTTTTAACTAATGTTTCTGCTAGTTGATTGGTGTTTGTACAGTCCGGATTCCATGGTTGATCCATTAGATCTAATTGAAATTGCATTTCATTGAAGTTGCTCATGTCTCTGTGTTGTATTGTATATTCTTCATATTTTTCTTTCACTTTTGCATTTACAGTTATTATTGAGTGATACTACAAAGTATCCAAGGCAACGGTGATCATCACATTGATTGCTCCCTTGTTTTTTAGAATCTTTCCAGCAGAAAAAGTCTCCATCAGTTTGCTTGAGGACAGGATTGGAAAGAACTAGTAAATGTACGCATAAGATGCGGTTGTGATTGTAAAGCAACTTGATAGATACGTAAAAAACCGCGTTTTTTTCTTTGGCTGGTTTTACAATTGATTAAAGTTAGTACAGGGGTCTTAATGTTAATGTTCGTTACAATGATAAGAACTTAACCTATAGAAATGACCTAATACCTAATTAACAGCCTTGGTAGTGTAATGTCTGGCGTGCCGGACTTTCACCCAAGCGGCCCGGGATCGACTCCCGGCGCTGGCAGATCTGGTTAAGGTTTTCTGCAGTTTTCCTTAGCTGTAACACAAATGTGGGATTTGCGCTGTTCCATCTATAAGTCGGCTGCAGCCGCACATTGGGCCTACATAATAATAATAATCGCCCCCTCCCTCCCGCACAAGCTTATAGCTTCTGGGGCCTTGGTTTAGGTTATGGGTTGTAGTAATTATTATTATTATATTATTATAATAAGAATAACGTGAGAATCGAATGAGATAATTGAAAACGGTTAAAATTAAGACAGCAGATTCTAAATTTTAGGGCTCGTTGCAAAATGTAAATTACTAAAAACTACAAAACCTAACCTAAGAGGAACGTATGAGGATTCTGTTGGACTTGTAGGTTGTTGGTTGGATAATAATCGTATATGCAACATAAAAGGAAAATAGTAAATGTATGTACACAAATATGTCTAACAGGTAACAAAAAGTAATTGCGAACGTTCTATACATAAACGGCACAAAAAAGATAAGAAGGATTTGTAATGGACTGCATCCGAGTTTATCTGCTATGTATTCCCTGTGTTCCCGATCACACGAAGTAACGAATTTTTGGTACGACCGTTTATTGAAGTTCACAACAACTGATTTTTAATTATACGTTTTGCGACGCACTGCTGTGTGCGTTTCTTGTAGGGTTCTGAAACTTTTTCTGGAATAAATAGGTTTAGCTCAGGTTTAAATCGACAATCTATGCCAACGAAATGGCATAATTCTTGTTGCATTCTAAGGATTGGAAAGTTATGAATAGCTTCTCCTTTTGAAACTTGCGGCGTAACTCCATCACTGTTCACTGTGTGGTCGAGACAAGTTAGTTATTTGGCTTCAAAGATTGTTTCTTTTTTAATTTGATAGTTAACCGTAATGATATAGGCGTTGAAATACTTTCTTTAAATGCTGTAGATAGTCCGCTTTGATGGCAGAAAAATTTAGAACAGAAAAAAACTTTATACAACCGTGACTTCAGATAGATTATGACTTCAGCGATGGAACTTCTCCATGTACTGGTAGTGGTGGTGCTGAGAGAGTATTGATCCTCTACTGGAATTATGCTAATTGATTTCTCGACATCTGCTTCATAAATAGGATCCTGGTATCTTGAATGGTATGCTTGCAAGAGTAAGTTTCTTGACAGATTGTTGCTTGTTCAATTAAAGTCGGCGGTCACCACATGTAATATCTTCTGTGTTTGTTTGTTTGAAAGACTGTTTGTGGTTAATGAATGCTTTATTCTTTTACTGTTAAGATCAGAGAATGAATGCTTGAACTATTTGGTTTCTGAATTATTTTCTGACTCCTTGTTTATATTCGTTGCATTGGATACTACACAGATGCTACATTTCTAGCAATTTTCCAGGAGCGCGGTTTAAATGCTTATAAAAACTTTGTTACAGATGGCATGATGAATTCTTTGAAATCGCAACTAGCAACATTGCTAGTTACAACATTTCAAAGAATTATGTTCATATGCATTAACGGCGACGATATGTACTATATACCACCAATAAATAACAACATCGTAGACCATTCAGGGTAAAAATCGTGAGGTGTTCTTTATCAAAAATTAAAATGGGCGAACTAAGTTGAGCATCATTTGTGACTTTTTTGCTAAAACGCTGAAGGAAAACTTTCTCGTCTGTAATTTGTAAGATTACTTAATGGAACTTTTAATGGAAACAGGGCACTCAAAAGGTTCGGAGGGGCAGTGTATGTTGCAACCCCCAATTGAATTTCATGAACATTGGCATGGGGTAGATGCAGTAGCAGCACTTCACTATAGCAACAAGAAACGGCCACCTCATAGAACAAAAGATAAACGGAATAAATTCTGTGGGACGTTCTTTAACAAAAATGAAACTGGGTGGACTAATATGATTTGCGCCTGGTATATTTAAAACAAGTGCAATATAACGAAATTGAGCAATGTTTGAAAAAACTTCTTCTTTTCTTCGTTACCTTTCGACGTTTCTGTTAAAGGCACTTAACCACCATATAGTGTATACAGTTTTGTACCTTCAAATTCATTAAACAGAAAGTAGGATCGAACATTCGATAATTTTCTTGTAACTGTACAAACGCACAGTAAAAATAGAAACTGCTATTTTTTTAATCTAGGTTAAACTAATCAAATGTAGTGTATTTTGGTCAGCTAAACTTGAAAATGACTTTATGCTTGATTTGTTCATGTTTACGAGTAGATAATATCCTGAACCTTGTAAAATATCAATATTAAACCACGCCCCCAGATGGATTTTGTCGTTTTATTTTCAAAAACTGTTAGGTTTATGGACTGGTTTGGATGGAAGATTCGTATCCTCTGAATAGGTGGTAGTACATATAAAATGCAACAAAAAAGCTGAAAATCATTAGTGTCTATCTTTCATAATAACCGAAGAAATAATGGTTTTTGAAAAGTGGGTAGCAGGTCACTGGTCTAAGAATCACACTTGGAGCTGGATGTGCCTATCTGATACATTAACGCAGCTGCTGCTAGGTGATGTCGCAGTTTGTTTTGACTATAATTTCCAGCAGTTCCCAAAAGTTGACATTTTTAGCAAATTTTTGTCGATTTGCGTAAAAACAAAAAGAGTTTTTTGTTCCTATTGATGAATACTATCACACATGCAATTTATACGAAAGTTGAGTAAAACACCCTGTATGTACCCAACAATTTCTACCAATACATTTGAAGGCGGAGCTTTAGAAGATAACTTATTGCGATCTTGTATTCGTCATCAAGTACTTAGCTAAGAAAAAAAATGTTGAGTTCGCAGTGCAACCTTAGCATCACTTCTGCAAAATTCATGAAGCGATGTTGTTGTTATTGTTGGTTGTAGTATTATGATAATTTTGCAGTAAAAAGAATATCTTTAGGAGAATACCCTGTACTGGACAATTATTTTATAGAAACGTATAGGGCATTTCACCTTCTTTTGAAATCTTTCTTACTTCGTTTGTACGTCATACTGCATGACGTTTTACCTTTATTTTCTTTCTGCATTTTATAGGGCATTATTTGACTTGTCACAATTCGACTTGGGTCAAGTATACCTGTTTTGTGAATAATTAAATTTTGCATTCAATGGTGCATTCATTAAACATATCACTAGCACAGAATTCCGTATCTAGCGGTAGCGGGTACGCTACAGCTACCACAAGCACAAAATACCACTAATGTATGTTCTAATAACAACTGTCCTTGAACACAAAATTTTATCCAAATTGCATTTTTGACTTTTTTATTTTGAAGGTCTATAGCTTTATAACATTTTATTTTTGAACATGGATATGTTGTGCTTAATGGCCTATTTTGATCAAAGGCATTGACCCTCAGGAATTGACATCATCTGCTCGAGATATCCTACATGTAAAATGGGTGAAGTCCCATTTAATGTTAAATATCTAGCTACATTTTAAAGCAGGCGTGGAATTAAGTCGTGTACTTAGAATTCCAAAACAAAAACCACTCAAGAAAAAAAAGAATATCAATATAAAGAACGAAGTAAGAGAGATCCAAAAACCCTGAAGTACCCTGTACGTTTTAGGTTCAGTAAAAAGATTGATTAGTACAGTGTATACCCCTAAAATGTATCTTGCCAATACGAGAAGTACCATATGACTAGCCCCAATAATAATGATAATATCGCCTCGTAGATTTTGCTGGAGATGCTGAGATAGAAAAAGACTGAACCAGGATCGCGTTCGATGCTCAACGAGATTTCCATAGCTATTTCATTATGAACATCAAATCACACAAAGTTATGCTCGAAGATTCTCGTATAATATGTACCGATACAAATTATTTGTCTGTGTGACATATGATCGTTTTTCGATTACACAGAAACAAGGCAACATGCACAAAGCTTTCTTAGCTTTTTGGTATGAAAGTTAAATAAAATCCTATTTTACCTAACTGGCTCCATTTTGATAAACCTAATAGTTTCTGAAAAAAACAGTAAAAATCATCTGGGGACATGGCTTACCCTCATCAGCTTCTCTGGTTCACCACTTTTGAGTAGTAACTTTTAAGGGGTTATTTAACATATCACAAAGAAGGCCTATCAAAAATCCAAGGATCTACCTCAATTCCCCTCTATTTTTACTAATTTGACTGAACTGTTACCGTGGCATTAAAATATACATATCTTAGAAACTGTTCATTTGTGCTAAAAACATAACAGTAAAATGTTCAGGAGGTCAAAAGATTTGGTTATAACATTTATTTTTTCAAAACACATATACATGACGTGTCTTCGAAACTTTTAATTGTATTCTTGTAAACAAAAATAATCATGTTAAAATAAATGATTTAAAAACAAATTATTAAAAAACAATTATTTGCATAAACCTTATGTATTTTAGAACAAAAGAGGCTCAATGCTATTTTCTCACGTTAATAATAATTTTCAGAATTACATTGTTTTACGGAAAACGTTAATTTTTCTGCGTTTAAGGTTATTTATGAAATTTACGAACAAATCATCAAAAATCAAGATCACTTATGTGCTTAGCATCCCGAAATCATTACGTCAATCGTAATCTTATCTCTGATACATTCGGCAACGTTGCTGGGTTCGGTAGGGTAGGTAGGCTTGCTTAAAATTATACAAATGGGTCTGTAAACACTGTAATATGTATCGGGTTCAAGAACGACTGTCAAATATCACCAATATTTTTTTTTCATATATTTTTACCCCTCGAGGATCTTAAATATTGCTTATCAGAAATAGATCAATATTATGTAAAATATACACATTTTAAAAATAAAAAAATGCGGGTCTGCTAACGACCCTGTCATATAGCGGGTCCGACAACGTCGATTAAACCAATATATATATATATATATATATATATATATATATATATATATATATATATATATATATATATATATATATATATCTATAGAGGCCTACCATGCGTCCGGACCAAAAGCGTAGCGCCCAGCGTCCGGCGTATATAAGTGTATATAAATGATGGTATCAGTCAGCGTCTTTTGCAAGCTATAGGTTTATTCAGCGTCTGTTTATTTTATGCAAGCTATAGGTTTATACAGCGTCCATTTATTTTTTCAGTATTGGCCAGCCTGCTTGAATTCCTTTGCCTGTCTGCGGTGTCGAGTTACTCTCTGCATTTCTGAGTAAAGATTGCGTCATTTAAACTGGCAAAAATAATTCTATTTTATTAACGCTATGTAATAAATACTTTTAGTTTCGTTTCTGTATGTGTATGAATTTTATTTAAAAGGCTTTTAGATTTAAAATACTATATGCATAAAAACATCATAAAACTCGAAATATTATTGAATTTGTATGAAATTTTCTACAAAGGGGTTTTTCAGGTCGCTGATTTCAAATTTGATGTCAACGTTTGCAAATTTTAAAGGGCGGATGAGATATGGTGGCCATAATAATTAAAATTTGATTTATTTGCATAAAACTTAACATCTGGGAGTAATTCGAAATAGCGGATAAGTGATTCATAAGTCATTTAAAGTGACAAAAATAATTATGTTTTATTACAGCTACTTAATAAATCTTTTACTTCCATTCATTGGTGTCTGAATTTTTTTAAAACGTTTTAAATAAGTTTTATTAAGGTACCATAAACATAAAAATGTCGTAAAATTAGAAATTTTATAGGATTTGGATGAGATTTTGTACAAAGGGGTTTCTAAGGTCGCTGATACCGAATTCGACGTAATAAGATTTACAATATGACGATTATATGTTATCATGTCACCCCCGTACCCCCTTTTAGAGGTTGTAAAGATCTTAGATGACTTACAAATTTGAAATTTGGTGTAATTATAGGATTTAAGATTCTTGTAAAAAAATATTTAAAAAATGTTAATTATGTCAACCTCTGCATCCCGTTCGGGGGTTGTAAGACTTCTAGATGACATAAAAACTTGAAATTTGGTTCAGTTATAGGGTTTAGGGTTCTCGTAAAGAATGATATAGAAAAATGTTATTATGTTAACCCTCCGCAACCCCTTTAGGGTTTGTAAAGCTTCTAGATGACACAGAAACTTGAAATTTGGTACAGTTATAGTTTACGATTATTGTAAAAAATATATAAAAAAATGTTGTTATATCATCCCCCGCACCCTCTTGTATGATTGTAAAACTTGCAGATGACACAGGAACTTGAAATTTGATATAGTTATAGTGTTTAAAATTTTCCTAAAGGGAAAAATCAAAAATATTAAAATGTCAACCCTCCCGACCCCTTTTGAGTTATAAAACTTCTAGATGACGTACAATCTTGAGACTTTGACATAGTTATAGAGGTTAGAATTCTTGTCAAAAGAAAAATAAACAATGGTAAAATTTCTACGCCCCCCCCCCCATCCACATTGGGGGTTGTAAAACTTCTATGAGACATACAAACTTGAAATTTGGTATAGTTATAGTGTTTAAAATTTTCCTAAAGTGAAAAATCAAAAATATTAAAATGTCAACCCTCCCACCCCCTTTTGAGTTATAAAACTTCTAGATGACGTACAAACTTGAGACTTTGACATAGTTATAGAGGTTAGAATTCTTGTCAAAAAAATAAACAATGGTAAAATTTCTACCCCCCACCCACATTGGGGGTTGTAAAACATCTATATGACATACAAACTTGAAATTTGGTATAGTTATGGTGTTTAAAATTTTCCTAAAGGGAAAAATCAAAAATTTAAAATGTCAACCCTCCCACCCCCTTTTGAGTTATAAAACTTCTAGATGACGTACAAACTTGAGATTTTGACATAGTTATAGAGTTTTAAATTCTTGTCAAAAGAAAAATAAACAATGGTAAAATTTCTACCCCCCATCTACATTGGTGGTTGTAAAACTTCTATGAGACATACAAACTTGAAATTTGGTATAGTTATAGTGTTTAAAATTTTCCTAAAGGGAAAAATCAAAAATATTAAAATGTCAACCCTCCCACCCCCTTTTGAGTTATAAAACTTCTAGATGACGTACAAACTTGAGATTTTGACATAGTTATAAAGCTTAAAATCTTGTCAAAAGAAAAATAAACAATGGTAAAATTTCTACCCCCCATCCACATTGGGGGTTGTAAAACTTCTATGAGACATACAAACTTGAAATTTGGTATAGTTATGGTGTTTAAAATTTTCCTAAAGTGAAAAATCTAAAATATTAAAATGTCAACCCTCAAACCCCCTTTTGAGGTATAAAACTTCTAGATGACGTACAAACTTGAGACTTGGACATAGTTATAGAGGTTAGAATTCTTTTCAAAAGAAAAAAAACAATGGTAAAATTTCTACCCCCCATCCACATTGGGGGTTGTAAAACTTCTATGAGACATACAAACTTGAAATTTGGTATAGTTATAGTGTTTAAAATTTTCCTAAAGTGAAAAATCAAAAATATTAAAATGTCAACCCTCCCACCCCCTTTTGAGTTATAAAACTTCTAGATGACGTACAAACTTGAGACTTTGACATAGTTATAGAGGTTAGAATTCTTGTCAAAAAAATAAATGGTAAAATTTCTACCCCCACCAACATTGGGGGTTGTAAAACATCTATATGACATACAAACTTTTATATAGTTATAGTAGGCCAGTAACCTGGTAATTTATTTCTGCAATCTTCTACAGAATTGATTTTCTTGTTGGAAAATGTGCGGAGGTGTTCCCTGAATGTAACGGTTGGAATGAAGTTGTCGGGACGGGGGCGGTTGAGCGCTAGTCGCCATCTTGGAAAACACGTTTTATCAAATATCTCGTGAACCGTGCATCGTACGACAAAAATAGTATAGATCGTTTTTTGAAATTCTGTTTAATGCTTTATATAAATGGAAGTATATCTGATTAACGTCCAAGTGTACGCAAAAAACGTGTGTGTCTTTTTCTTAAATAATATAATAATGTAATAACTTTGGTTTTAAATTAATACTCTAGGAATGTTAAAACTTGCTTACTTTCTCCTAAATTCCAATATCATAAATTTTATACTTTAATATACACAACTGAAACTAATTTCTTATGAAACATAGGGTTGTAGTGACCCGTAATGTCAGTGATCCGTGGCTTAGCTGAACTCTACTAATACCTATTAAGGGAAAACTAAGTCTTTACATTTTTCCGTTCTTGGTTAATTTACTATCTCGATACAGGAGAGGATACTAGCCAAAAAATAAAAAGTTACTTGCGAGATTCTTTGGTATCAAGTATTTGAAAAAACATAAATGTCTATGTTATAATTTTGGAGTACTGTTTTATTATTATTAGGCAATGGGTAATTAACGAAGATATAAAAATATTATTCTATTTAAATTATTTATTTTAACAAAATGCTTAATGCGATTAAACTTATATTAGGCATCTATTAATTAATTAAAGAAAAAGGAAATACATTTTTAGGTGTATTTATTTAATCAAGAACATAGACAACTGCTGCGCGAGGAGGTCCGAAACGTAAGAGGGGCTTATCGAGGAGTAGAGACGTCGATACAATTTAAATTGTGTTTGGTATTAAATTTTATTCTTTTACGGAATTATTGTAATCTCTAAAAATATAAAAGTGGCGCCGTTAGAAGCGAAAGATCGCGGTCTACAATTTTATAAGAACGACTTTTTTCGATTAAAGGCTTCGTTTCTGAAATATGAGTTGATAAACGCGAAAGTACCCTAAAATTAGTTAATTTTTGAAGCTTCGTAAACGAAGTTACAAGCATTTAAAGTTTATATTTCCCGTAAGACTCAATGCTTTGCAAAGATTTGTTTAATTTTTTTAGAAAAACGACTATAAACTTCGTCGTAATTCGTAAAAGAACTATCCAATTTTTTTAACTTAAACCTTTGTAATAACTAACACGAATCGTGAAATAGCAATGTAATAATCACTGTTATAAAAAATACATGACTTTTTATAATAAAAAGTGGTCAGACATAAATAAAATAAAATATTATATGCCTTTTATTCTACAACGGTAGTTTAGAATCAAATTACACATGTGGATATCCGTTGCATTTTGTTACTATAAACAAGCCTTGAGGAACAAAAACAACTAATTGTAATAAAGTTCGCATTTTGACTATATAGAATTCTTAGAACGTGTTTATTTTAAGATATTTAATTTTTAAATGACCCGAATGAGTGTTGCACAAATAAATTATTTTTTACAAGTACTTTATATGAACTGCAGCTGTAATAAGGTTTATCAAATTAATATTTGCAAAAGAGAACCTATATGGAATATCCCTAAAAAAACGAATGTTAAAAGAAACACGTTTAAAATTTTTTAAACATAACTGACCTTGAATTTGTCAAAAATAGTTTACTTTCATTAAAGATAGGAAATATATATTTGTCTTCTTGAAAATGTTTTGCGTAAATTTTGTAAATATTGTTACTACAAAACATATGGCAACTATCCAATTAGGCATTGTAATCACCAGGCTCTGCTTAGTATTGATAATGAAACTTCACTCCTATCAAGAAAAAGTCTTTCTAGTCTTGTATTCTTATTTTACAAAACATTACTAATGGTCGTATACTAATGGTCGTATTGTTATACAGTTATATTGTATTATGTTTATTGTTTTGTTGACCGAGTGTAAACAAAGGTATTTTGTACTGCTGCACCAATAAATTATTCTTATTCTTATTCTTACAGTGTTCTGGTCTTCTTAGTCAAATTTACTTTTATGTACCTAGATCTACTAACCGATCAACAATGGTCTTTTATTATAGAATACCAAACACTTTTCACCATTGTTTATTGTTTCCAGCCTTACTTTGTGGAACTCCATAATCATGAAATAAATAAAGATTATTAAAAGTTTCACAGTTTTATTAAAATACAACCTGACAATATTGTTTCGACAGCTATGCTGTCATTATCAAAGGTAATATAATTATAAACAAACACGTCGCTAAGGTAGATACAAAAACAGGTAACTAGATAAAATAATAATAATAATCAGAATTAAATATCTAATACTTCCAGTAACGGAGAATTACTGAGCTCAAGTGGTTCATTCATTAAAGGTACCCTGAGTTTGTGTTTGTATACCTATCTCAAAGGCTTCTAAAATGTCTAATTTGCGTTTGTTATTACAAAAATGTAGGAATTTAATATTATTTTGAGGAGTAATTGTGTGATTTTGTTCTAAAAGGTGTTTGGCGTAATTCGATTTTTCAGGATGTTTATTTTTGTAATGACGTACGTGTTCTTTATATCTTATGTCAAAATTTCGAAGTGTTTGCCCCAATATATACCGAACTACAAAAAGAACAATTTAAACGGTAAATGCCCGATTTCATGATATCATGTGTTCTGTCTTTAGCATTAAATAAAAATGAAAAAGTGTTAGTGTTGATTTTAAATGTTATTTTATAATTGTTGGTTTTTCTTAGTATATGTGCAATTTTTTCTGATATTTTGCCAAAATATGGTATAGATATGTAATTTGTGTCTTCTGTTTGATTGTCAATGGGATATATTCTTTTGATAGCTAACCTATAATCTTTTTGTTTAATTAAAGTGTCAATCATGTTCGGATTGTAATGATTTGCATGTGCTAGTTGTTTAATGGTTGATATCTCTTTGCTAAAATCTGATTTTGTTAGTGGAATAGTTAAAGCTCTGTGTACTAATGATCTGTAGGCTGCTATTTTATGTGTATTATGGTGACAAGATTCATTTGGTATTGTTATGTCTGTGTTGGTTTTCTGTATATGGAAAATTCAAATAGATTGTCTGCGTTAATCTTGATATTTAAGTCTAGAAAGTTTATAGCCCTGTTTTGTTCTGTTTCTAGTGTAAATTTTATATTAGGGTGGATACTGTTAATAAGAATTAAAAATTCATTGATAACCTCAAAAGAACTGTCAAAACAAGCTAAAATGTCATCAACATAACGAAACCAGAAGATAATGTGTTTAGAGGGGTTTCATTCAAATATTCGATCTTCAAACTTGTCCATAAATATGTTAGCTAATAGAGGACTTAGAGAATTACCCATAGGTAAACCATCCTTTTGTAAATAAATTATGTTATTAAAAGTGAAATAATTTTGACTTATACAAAGGTCAAATAATTGAATTAACTCTAACCTTTTAACTAATTCTATATTACTATTGATCAAGAAACTATCTAATAAAGGAATACATTCTTGTGGGGGTATTCTGGAGAACATGTTGCAAATATCAAAACTGACAAGTTTTGAATGTGGTGGAAGATGTATGTTTTGCTTCTTATCTACTAATTCTAATGAATTTCTAACAGAGTATTTCGATTTGTAACCTATCGTGTTAATAATCTGGTTCAGTTTTTTGGATAAAATGTGATTAGGTGCATTGATGTATGATACAACTGGTCTTATTGGCATATTCTGTTTATGTGTTTTGACTAGTCCATATAGTTTAGGTATTTGTGGGTTTTTATTAATGATTTGTTGCTTTTCTAATTCTGAAAAGCAGATATTGCAGTTTTCTAAACCTTGTTTTATTTCTTTTTGGAATTTTGTGGTTGGGTTTTTGTTTAAAGTTTCTAAATTTTCTTTATTAATAAATTCATTAACTTTTTGTATGTAAATATCTTTTGAAAGAATTACCAAAGTGTTACCCTTATCTGCTTTAACAGAAATTAGATTGTTCTCTGTGATTTTCTGTTTTATAGATTGAAGAAGTGATATGTTAGATGTGTTGTACCTACATTTTGTCCTGTTTTAAAGACATCTCTTTTAACAAATTCGAAATTTGGAATTTTGCATTGTTATTATGATCTTTCTTAAGTATAGTTTCGCATTCAACGGCCAAAATTTCTTTAATTTTGTTGATAAATTTTGGAAAAGGACAAAATTTGAAACCTTTGTTAAGAAATTGTGTTTCTCTGTCATTGAATGTTATATTCGACAAGTTTATGAAACGAGGATAAAAGTTTGCAGTGTTCTGACAATTAAGGTTATTTTGTAGTGTACGTTTTTGTTGTACAAGTCGATGAAGTTTATTTTTCTGTGTGGTGTATTTTTTGAATTTAATGTGACTGACGGTTTCTCTAATGTCAAAATCTAAGATGTCAAATTGGATATTGTGTAATTTATGAGTAAGTTCTGTATGGAGTGAGTACCTTTATATAAACGTGCATATTGTCTCTTATACTAAACCATTTCTTCGATTCTTCTTTGAGCCATCTTCTTTTGGCATTCCTAATCACTTTTTCGGTAATCGAATTCTTGGTTCTGGTAGTGATGTTTACGTTGTTAGGACTAACCTGACGTTTCAGACATTCTTGGTTAAACCAAACATTCTGACTTGCGATGTATTTTGGCAAAATATCAGAAAAATTGCACATATACTAAGAAAAACCAACAATTATAAAATAACATTTAAAACCAACACTAACACTTTTTCATTTTTATTTAATGCTAAAGACAGAACACATGATATCATGAAATCGGGCATTTACCGTTTAAATTGTTCTTTTTGTAGTTCGGTATATATTGGACAAACACTTCGAAATTTTGACATAAGATATAAAGAACACGTACGTCATTACAAAAATAAACACCCTGAAAAATCGAATTACGCCAAACACCTTTTAGAACAAAATCATATAATGACTCCTCAAAATAATATTAAATTCCTACATTTTTGTAATAACAAACGCAAATTAGACATTTTAGAAGCCTTTGAGATATACAAACACAAACTCCTTTAATGAATGAACAACTTGAGCTCAGTAATTCTCCGTTACTGGAAGTATTAGATATTTAATTCTGATTATTATTATTATTTTATCTAGTTACCCATTTTTGTATCTACCTTAGCGACGTGTTTGTTTATAATTATATTACCTTTGATAATGACAGCATAGCTGTCGAAACAATATTGTAAGGTTGTATTTTAATAAAACTTAATTTTAATAAAAAAAATTATACAATTGTTTACCTAGTAACAGATTTGACACATTTATAGATGTTTTCACATCGAGAGGTACTAGATCTAAGATAATTAGTATTTATGAGCAACCACATAACAGTGCAATTTAATGTATTATTATTAACCTAACTATCTCACTTTGGCATATTGTTCACACACTAGTACTATGTTATTATATTATTTATTTGTGATATTATTTTATGGAACATCTACTTTTTCATGTTATTAGTATAATGTTATTGTTAGCTTATGTTTCCACCATAGGCATTTTGTCTGTTGGGAAAAATAAATATTACTATTACTATTACACAAATCTAAAGATTTAAAAAAATAATTACGTGTACAACGAAAATTACAATAAACAATCTTACGAAAACTCACAGACCAGGAGCAGATTTGTAATACACCCAACCCGTCTATAGAAGGGTTACCTGTCCTGAAGTTTCATTTTTATAACAATATAGCAAATTCTTTGAGTAATTTTAAGGTCCAAATGTACCCAGAAAAAATTTAACGGTACATTAAAAAATCTAAACAAAACCACAGTGGATTTACTTATATGTATTGTGAATAACTATTCCAAATTTAACAATAAGTCAGTACAAAGAAGCCATTTAGACACTCAAATACGGTGAATAAATCTTAACCGCATGATCAATAATCGTCGTTTTTTCATAAATAATCTAATAATGTGATAACTGTGGTTTTAAATGAATAGTCTTGGAATGTTAAAACTTGCTTACCTAACTTGTTTTGAAAAACGATGTTTATTAATTAAATTATTTGACATTTTTTATGTGAAAAATAAATTTTAGAAAAACTGTACATTCAAAGTTAACCAAAAAATACAGCTTAAGTCTCATAGTATTTGAAATTTTTTTTTCCAAACTTTTAGGAAAGTTGTATGTCTAATGTAACTTGAACGAACAGTTTCTCTAAAATTAATTTTTCACGTAAAAAATGTGACATAATTTAATTAACAAACATCGTTTTCCAAAACAAGTAAAGTAAGCAAGTTTTAACATTCCTAGAGTATTAATTTAAAACCAAAGTTATTACATTATTATATTATTTAAGAAAAAGACAAACACGTTTTTTGCGTACACTTGGACGTTAATCAGATATACTTCCATTTATATAAAGCATAAGGCAGAATTTCAAAAAAACGACCTACACTATTCTTGTCGTACGATGCGCGGTTCACGAGATATTTGATAAAACATGTTTTCCAAGATGGCGGCTAGCGCTCAACCGCCCCCGTCCCGACAACTTCATTCCCAACCGTTACATTCAGGGAACACCTCCGAACATTTTCCAATAAGAAAATCAATTCTGTAGAAGATTGCAGAAATAAATTACCCGGTTACTGGCCTTCTATAACTATATAAAATTTTAAGTTTGTATGTCATATAGAAGTTTTACAACCCCCAATGTGAGTGGGGGTTGTTTTACCACTGTTTATTTTTCCTTCGACAAGAATTCTAATCTCTATAACTATGTCAAAATCTCAAGTTTGTACGTCATCTAGAAGTTTTATAACTCAAAAGGGGGTGGGGGGTTGACATTTTAATATTTTTGATTTTTCTCTTTAGGAAAATTTTAAACACTATAACTATACCAAATTTCAAGTTTGTATGTCATGTAGACGTTTTACAACCCCCAATGTGGGTGCGGAGTAGAAATTTTACCATTGTTTATTTTTATTTTGACAAGAATTCTAAACTCTATAACTATGCCAAATTTCAAATTTGTACGTCATCTAGAAGTTTTATAACTCAAAAGGGGGTGGGAGGGTTGACATTTTAATATTTTTGATATTTCTCTTTAGAAAAATTTTAAATACTATAATTATACCAAATTTCAAGTTTGTATATCATATAGAAGTTTTACAACCCCCAATGTGAGAGGGGGGTAGAAATTTTACCATTGTTTATTTTTCTTTTGACAAGAATTCTAAACTCTATAACTATGTCAAAACCTCAAGTTTGTACGTCATCTAGAAGTTTTATAACTCAAAAGGGGGTGGGAGTGTTGATATTTTAATATTTTTGATTTTTCTCTTTAGGAAAATTTTAAACACTATAACCATACCAAATTTCAAGTTTGTATGTCATATAGACGTTTTACAACCCCCAATGTGAGTGGGGGGTAGAAATTTTACCATTGTTTATTTTTCTTTTGACAAGAATTCTAAACTCTATAACTATGTCAAAACCTCAAGTTTGTACGTCATCTAGAAGTTTTATAACTCAAAAGGGGGTGGGAGGGTTGACATTTCAATATTTTTGATATTTCTCTTTAGAAAAATTTTAAATACTATAATTATACCAAATTTCAAGTTTGTATATCATATAGAAGTTTTACAACCCCCAATGTGAGTGGAGGGTAGAAATTTTACCATTGTTTATTTTTCTTTAGACAAGAATTCTAAACTCTATAACTATGTCAAAACCTCAAGTTTGTACGTCATCTAGAAGTTTTATAACTCAAAAGGGGGTGGTAGTGTTGATATTTCAATATTTTTGATTTTTCTTTTTAGGAAGATTTAAACACTAACTATACCAAATTTCAAGTTTGTATGTCATATAGACGTTTTACAACCCCCAATGTGGGTGCGGGGTTGAAATTTTACCATTGTTTATTTTTCTTTTGACAAGAATTCTAAACTCTATAACTATGTCAAAATCTCAAGTTTGTACGTCATCTAGAAGATTTATAACTCAAAAGGGGGTGGGAGGGTTGACATTTTAATATTTTAGATTTTTCTCTTTAGGAAAATTTTAAACACTATAACTATACCAAATTTCAAGTTTGTATGTCATCTAGAAGTTTTACAACCCTAAAAGGGGATGCGGGGTTGACATAATAACATTTTTTTTAATTTTTCTTTACGAGAGTCTTAAACCCTATCACTATACCAAATTTCAAGTTTGTATGTCATCTAGAAGGTTTACAACCCCCAAATGGAATACGGGTATTGATTTAATAATTTTTTTTATATTTTTCTTTATAAGAATCTTAAATCCTATAATTACACCAAATTTCAAGTTTCTAAGTCATCTAGAAATTTTACAACCCCTAAAAGGGGGTGCGAGGGTTGCATAAAAATATTTTTTTATTCTTCTCTGTACAAGAATCCTAATTCCTATAATTGTGCCAAATTTCAAGTTTGTATGTCATCTAGAAGTTTTACAACCCCCAAACGGGGTGCAGGGGTTGACATCATAACATTTTTTTATATTTTTCTTTATAAGAATCTTAAGTCCTATAATTACACCAAATTTCAAGTTTCTAAGTCATCTAGAAGTTTTACAACCCCTAAAGGGATGTGCGAGGGTTGACAAAAATATTTTTTTATTTTTCTCTGTACAAGAATCCCAATTCCTATAATTGTGCCAAATCTCAAGTTTGTATGTCATCTAGAAGTTTTACAACCCCCGAACCAGGTGCAGGGGCTGACATAACATTTTTTTATATTTTTCTTTATAAGAATCTTAAATCCTATAATTACACCAAATTTCAAGTTTCTAAGTCATCTAGAAGTTTCACAACCCCTAAAAGGGGGTGCGAAGGTTGACAAAAATATTTTTTTATTTTTCTCTGTACAAGAATCCCAATTCCTATAATTGTGCCAAATCTCAAGTTTGTATGTCATTTAGAAGTTTTACAACCCGCGAACGGGGTGCAGGGGTTGACATCATAATATTTATTTATATTTTTCTTTATAAGAATCTTAAATCCTATAATTACACCAAATTTCAAGTTTCTAAGTCATCTAGAAGTTTTACAACCCCTAAAGGGATGTGCGAGGGTTGACAAAAATATTTTTTTATTTTTCTCTGTACAAGAATCCCAATTCCTATAATTGTGCCAAATCTCAAGTTTGTATGTCATTTAGAAGTTTTACAACCCGCGAACGGGGTGCAGGGGTTGACATCATAACATTTATTTATATTTTTCTTTATAAGAATCTTAAATCCTATAATTACACCAAATTTCAAGTTTCTAACTCATCTAGAAATTTTACAACCCCTAAAGGGGAGTACGAGGGTTGACATAAAAATATTTTTTTATTTTTCTCTGTACAAGATTCCCAATTCCTATAATTGTGCCAAATTTCAAGTTTCTGTGTCATCTAGAAGCTTTACACACCCTAAAGGGGTGCGGAGGGTTAACATAATAACATTTTTCTATATAATTCTTGATGAGAACCCTAAACGCTGTAACTAAACCAAATTTCAAGTTTCTATGTCATCTAAAAGTTTTGCAACCCCTAAAATGGGGTACGGGGGTTGACATAACAACAGTGTTTTATTTTTTCTTTACAAGAATCTTAAACCTTATAACTATACCAAATTTCAAATCCCTGTGACATCTGCAAGATTTACAACCCCATAACAGGGTGCGGGGGATGATATAACATCATTTTTTTATATTGTTTTTTACAATAATCTTAAACTGTAAATGTACCCAAATTTCAAGTTTCTGTGTCATCTAAAGGTTTTACAACTCTTAAAGGGGTGCGGGGGTTGACATAATAACATTTTTCTATATCATTCTTTACGAAAACCCTAAACCCTATAACCAAACCAAATTTCAAGTTTCTGTGTCATCTAGAAGCTTTAAAAACCCTTAATGGGTGCGGAGGGTTAACATAATAACATTTTTCTATATCATTCTTTACGAAAACCCTAAACCCTATAACCAAATCAAATTTCAAGTTTCTGTGTCATCTAGAAGCTTTAAAAACACTAAAGGGGGTGCGGAGGGTTAACATAATAACATTTTTCTATATCATTCTTTACGAGAACCCTAAACCCTATAACTAAACCAAATTTCAAGTTTGTATGTCATCTAGAAGTCTTACAACCCCCCGAACGGGATGCAGAGGTTGACGTAATAACATTTTTTAAATATTTCTGTTTACAAGAATCTTAAATCCTATAATTATACCAAATTTCAAGTTTCTATGTCATCTAAAAGTTTTACAACCCCTAAAACGGGGTACGGGGGTTGACATAATAACATTGTTTTATTTTTTCTTTACAAGAATCCTAATTCCTATAACTGTGCCAAATCTCAAGTTTGTATATCATTTGACAATTTAGAAGTTAAAAAAGTTTATTTAATTTCAATATTTTAATGCGTAAGAAGTTCCGTTTGAAATGATGTCACTGTCTGCCTCACAAACAAATAATTTTTAAAAATTTTAAAATATAAAAGGGGATAAGATTTATTATTAGCCAACATCATCAGTGATTGATTAAATACTGAATGATAATATAATAATGGTTACGTTTGTTTTACTTAAATCAATAGAGCTTTGAATTAAATCTTACGATTTTATTAAAATTATCGCCCATTTGTAAGAGCAATTAAAACCGGTTTAAACGAAATTTACATGACGCATAAATGAAACGTAAAGTGTTTATTAAACAGCTTTAACAAAATATAATATGTAAGAATTTGTGTCACCTTAAATGACGCAATCTTTACTCAGAAATACAATGCATAAGTGAAGTCCCGTTGAAATGACGTCACTGTCTAGCGACAAAACCATCAGTGTTACCAACACAATTCTTGTTAAATATGCGGACGCAGGGTAAACCTATGCCATAAATTTGTATACAAATGTATACAAATCCCGCGCTATTAGCGCTGCGTGTGGCAAACGCTCGAACTACGATTTTATACGCGAATCAGGAATGGGTGTCAAACTGCGCAGAGCTAATTTTTACATTTTCGTCATCTAGACACTTTAAGCTTCATGTGGTGTAATTTTGAGGCACTAGTCACCCAGCGTCCGTATATCCGGACGCCGAGTGACTTCGGACGCTGCTTGAACCTAAGATTTTACATGGGGGGACGCATAGTGGTGCCCTATAGATATATATATATATATATATATATATATATATATATATATATATATATATATATATATATATATATATATATATATATCTATAGGGCACCACTATGCGTCCCCCCATGTAAAATCTTAGGTTCAAGCAGCGTCCGAAGTCACTCGGCGTCCGGATATACGGACGCTGGGTGACTAGTGCCTCAAAATTACACCACATGAAGCTTAAAGTGTCTAGATGACGAAAATGTAAAAATTAGCTGTGCGCAGTTTGACACCCATTCCTGATTCGTGTATAAAATCGTAGTTCGAGCGTTTGCCACACGCAGCGCTAATAGCGCGGGATTTGTATACATTTGTATACAAATTTATGGCATAGGTTTACCCTGCGTCCGCATATTTAACAAGAATTGTGTTGGTAACACTGATTCCTTTGTGGCTAGACAGTGACGTCATTTCAACGGGACTTCACTTTATGCATTGTATTTCTTAGTAAAGATTGCGTCATTTAAGGTGACAAAAATTCGTACATATTATATTTTGTTAAAGCTATTTAAGAAACACTTTTAATACGTTTCATTTATGCGTCATGTAAATTTCGTTTAAACCGGTTTTAATTGCTCCTACAAATGGGCGATAATTTTAATAAAATCGTAAGATTTAATTCAAAGCTCTATTGATTTAAGTGAAACAAACGTAACCATTATTATATTATCATTCAGTATTTAATCAATCACTGATGCTGTTAGCTAGTAATAAATCTGGCTGTTTAATCTTATCCCATATTATATTTTAAAATTTTTTAAACTCATATGTTTGTGAGGCAGACAGTGACATCATTTCAAACGGGACTTCTTATGCATTAAAATATTGAAATTAAATAACTTTTACAACTTCTAATTTGTTAGATGACATACAAACTTGAGATTTGGCACAATTATAGGAATTGGGATTCTTGTAAGTAGGAAAATAAAAAAATATATTTATGTCAACCCTCGCACCCCCTGTTAGGAGTTGTAAAACTTCTAGATGACTTAGAAACTTGAAATTTGGTGTAATTATAGGATTTAAGATTATTATAAAGAAAAATATAAAAAAAATGTTATGATGTCAACCCCTGCACCCCGTTCTGGGGTTGCAAAACTTCTAGATGACATACAAACTTGAAATTTGGTATAGCGATGGAATTTAGGACTCTCCTAAAGAAAAATTTTAAAAAAATTATTAAATCAACCCCCATATTCCATTTGGGGGTTGTAAAACTTCTAGATGACATACAAACTTGAAATTTGGTATAGCGATGGAATTTAGGACTCTCCTAAAGAAAAATTAAAAAAAATTATTAAATCAACCCCCATATTCCATTTGGGGGTTGTAAAACTTCTAGATGACATACAAACTTGAAATTTGGTATAGCGATGGAATTTAGAACTCTCCTAAAGAAAAATTTAAAAAAATTATTAAATCAACCCCCATATTCCATTTGGGGGTTGCAAAACTTCTAGATGACATACAAACTTGAAATTTGGTATAGTGATAGGGTTTAAGACTCTCGTAAAGAAAAACATAAAAAAATTTATTAAGTCAACCCCCGCACTTTATTTGGGGGTTGTAATACTTCTAGATCACATACAAACTTGAAATTTGGTATAGCGATGGAATTTAGGACTCTCCTAAAAAAAAATTTAAAAAAAATTATTAAATCAACCCCCATATTCCATTTGGGGGTTGTAAAACTTCTAGATCACATACAAACTTGAAATTTGGTATAGCGATGGAATTTAGGACTCTCCTAAAGAAAAATTAAAAAAAATTATTAAATCAACCCCCATATTCCATTTGGGGGTTGTAAAACTTCTAGATGACATACAAACTTGAAATTTGGTATAGCGATGGAATTTAGGACTCTCCTAAATAAAAATTTTAAAAAAATTATTAAATCAACCCCCATATTCCATTTGGGGGTTGTAAAACTTCTAGATGACATACAAACTTGAAATTTGGTATAGTGATAGGGTTTAAGACTCTCGTAAAGAAAAACATAAAAAATCTTATTAAGTCAACCCCTGCAATTTATTTGGGGGTTGTAATACTTCTAGATCACACACAAACTTGAAATTTGGTATATTTATAGGGTTTAGGATTCTAGTAAATAAAAATTAAAAAAAATGTTATTATGTCAACCCCGCATCCCCTTTTAGGGTTGTAAAACTTCTAGATGACATACAAACTTGAAACTTGGTATAGCGATAGAATTTAGGACTCTCCTAAAGAAAAATTTAAAAAAATTATTAAATCAACCCCCGTATTCCATTTGGGGGTTGTAAAACTTCTAGATGACATAAAAACTTAGAATTTGGTTTAGTTATAGGGTTTAGAGTTCTCGTAAAGAAAAATATAAAAAATTGTTATTATGTTAACCCTCCGCTACCCCTTTAGGGGTTGTAAAACGGGACTTCACTTTATGTATTTAAGTAATGAAATTAAATAGTCTTTATAACTTCCGAATTTCTAGAGTACATACAAACTTGAAATTTGGTATATTTACAGAGTTTCGGATTCTCGTCTAGCGAAAAATTAAAAAAACGTTAAAAAACCCATATTTATATTTTCAAAATTTTGTTCTGTTTTGGGTAGCAGCCACCTCTTAGAATTTCTACACACGGGAAGAATAGTAAACAATCTTTGCGTTTGATTTTCGAACGGGTGCCGTGAAAGAACATAAAAAGTCACCTATTTTATAGATTTTGCGAAGTTGAGGGTCTAAGGGGGTAGCAACCAACCCTTAGAATTTTGAAATACGGGAAAAATAGTAAATAATCTTTGTTGCGGTTCATATTTGAATGGGTGACGTGAAAGAACATAAAAAGTTACATACTTTACGGATTTTGCGACATTAAGGGTCTAAGGGGTAGCCAGCCATCCCTTAGAATTTGCAAATGTGGAGAAAATAGTAAAGCAGTTTATTTGCGTTTCATTGTTGAATGGGTTGCGTGAAAGAACATAAAAACGCACATGCTTCACCGATTTTGCGAAATTCAGGATATAAGGGGGTAGCAGCCAACCCTTAGAATTTCTAAATGTGAAAAAATAGCAACGATTTTTGTTGCGCTTCATTTTCATGGTTATCATGAAAAAACATAAGAAGTCGCATATTTTATGGTTAATAATATACAAGATACTTTTTAGATTTTGCAAAATTCAGATTTCAAAGGTGTACGAGTCACCACTTCAAATGTTTAAATGTGAAAAAAATAGTAAACACTTAGCCACTTAACGGGTTCTGGCCTATTTAACAGTCTACACTCAATCATCCGGACAAGCTTTTGGTTATAGTAATGGAATTAAAAGAACTTCGTAGATTTCGGCTTCTTGTTTACGAAAACAGTATTAGAATACATTCACTTTATTATTTCATTATCATTCACTTTAAACCTGTAGTACCTTATTACTTTTTTATTCAGAATCCCACTTGCTATCGATTTCCATACTTCAAATCTAATCGTTCCATTTAAAAAAATCCTGATGATGATATCCAGCACCAGCACAAGTTCTAAGATGTGTTCTGATTTCGTAAACTAGAGGTCAAAGGATACAAAGTTCTTTTAATTCCACTGCTATAGTCACAAGCTTGTTGGAATGATTCAGTGTAGACTGGTAAACAGGACACCCTGTATAGTCTTCAATATCTTCCTCTGAATCGCAGAAAAATTAATTTAGTGACAAGCGGTTTGGACAAAAAATTGGTTTTTATGTTATTGCACTGTTATTGTTAAAATTAGGAATATTTCTTTGAGAAAAATAATGCCTACATGAAAAGTGTTCATTTAACCAAAACGAAATCAAAAAATTAATAAACAAGAAAACATAATTCCCTATTTTTTATATAAATCTTAAATAATAATAATAATAATAATAATAATAATAGCTACAACCCATAGCCTGGAAACCAGGCCCCATAAGCTATAAGCTTGTGCGGGAGGGAGGGGGCGATTATTATTATTACGTAGGCCCTAAGTGCGGCTGCAGCCGATTTACAGATGGAACAGCGCAAATCCCACATTTGTGTCACAGCTAAGGGAAACTGCAGAAAACCTTAACCAGATCTGCCGGCACCGGGAATCGACCGCGGGCCGCTTGGGTGAAAGTCCAGCACTCTAGACATTACACTACCAAGGCTGTTGTTACACTACCAGCAAATGAATTGCTTTTTGGTCTGAAAATTAGAACCCAAGGTTTCTTTCTATAACCCCTACAAAAATTTCATAGATATATGGCATGTACTTTCTGAGATAAAAACTAATTTGTTTTTAATAAAATTGTCCCTAAAAATGGGTAACTTTTATTACCTATTGTCTGATAAAAACAAAAGTAGCTATAGCATTTAGAAATATAATATTTTACTAAAGTTAAGCTTTATTAAAGTCAGAGGACTCGAGAAAAAAATGGATATTAGATAATCAGGAATATAACTCAATATTATAGTTTGAAAGACGTCCTTATAAAAAGTTAATGTTGTTAGCAAGAGAATATTTCCTTGTAAGCATGGATTAAATTTCATTGCAGGTGTGCAAGTCTATAAAGTGACGTAATTTTGTGTATGCTATAACGCACACGTAAAAAACAAAAGCTAATTATTGTGTAAAATGACACTTAATTCGAATTCTAGTTAGCGAATAGATTCTGATATTGGGCTATTGCCAGAAATTCCATTTTTTTCAAATTATGCACGATGGTACATTTTATATACTAGAATGATTGCTTGAAGCTGGAAAAAGAACTTAAAATTGTCTGCTAATAGACCCAACCTGTGTATTCTTGTATATAACTTTTTTCGGTCAGTTGTGTTTACAAATTTTTAATCGTGTTCCTTTTAACACTCGTTTTTCGGGGATTTTCCAAGGAGTAGAGGTTCTCTTTTGCAATTATGAATTTGATAACGGTTACAGCTGTACATATAAGTAAATGTAAAAAACAATTCATTTATGCAGCATTCATTCGGAGCATTTAAGAATTAAAGTAAACATTTTAGGTTCTCAGAATTGTATGATGAACAATTTGACGTCGCGTCATCAAACATCGTATCAAATTTCATGTTACTGAAGATTTTAGTTGCCCATTGCAAAATCTTAATTATTTATGCTGCCAGATTTTAAATTTTTCTTTATATTCTTGAATCTGAAATTTTTTGAAAATATTTTAAATGTTTACACTTGAAACCACAAAAACAAATTTTGGTTAAAAAGTCTTGAATAATTATTGTTTTAAATGCGTTAATAGGATTGAATTAAGATTATTATTTTTTGTTTAAAAGACTGACATGGAATTATAAATTATAGGACCTTCGTCCAGCTTCAAGCAATCATTGTAGTATAAAATGTACCATCGTGAATAATTTTTTCTATCAAAGAAGAAGGAAAGTGGCAAACACTCTCTTATACTGCATGCACGCAGGCCCCAGTTTTTTTCTGCCTGTCATTTTCTACGAGTTTCTCAAAATATTTTTTATGTCACTATGTGTAGTTTATAGCAATTTAAATTTGTCCAACAAGCGTTGATCTTCGTACACTGGTATAACACCGTAAGCGTTTCAAAATGGAAAACAGCATTCCAATTATACTGTCTCAACAAGGATTTTCGAAGCTCCACTGTCTTTGAGGTATAGCCCAATGCATGAGAGTACTACTTTTAGGAGATGAATCCCTCCAAGACCAAGCAATAGGTTGGGATTTTTGTTAGACACACTGAATTTATTTGAGCATGTGATGTACTTCTTCATTGCATCACAATGAACCCTTTAGTTCAGTTACATTTGATTTTCTAAGAAATAGAGAAACCATACAAGATCCTTGGGAAGGTTTTTACTTCATTTTCTTCGTTAACGTCACTATTTCCTTTTGTTTTGATAGTACAGTAGCTTTTGAGCAGTACGGTAGTTTTTTCTTTTCCTTTGTGTCATAATTTTTTGCAGTTTTCAATTTTCCAACACCATAGTGTGTTGTTGTCGAATAATTTATATGAAGAAAAGAAGTTGTCAAGGAAAATATTATGATTAGGGTTATTCTCTACAATAGATAGTAGATAAAAAACAAAGTCACCTCCCAACCCAAGTCTGGATTTTTTATTATTTGGAGGATAACTTGTATAAGTACCCTTCATCTGAACAGATATACCATAATTTGAAACCGAATCTTACCGGTTTCACTTTTAGAAGCATTTTGTTGCGAGTGCCGTTCAAAATATGGAACTATCTGTTCATCTAGTAATATAAGTTGCACGAGAATACTCCATACTGCATGAGTTTTTTATTCATGATGTAAAAATTACCTACTAAGATTTACCAAAAAGAATGAAGTGAATATAATCATGGGTGACTTCAACGGAAAGATAGGTAAAGGAAGAGTGCAATATATTGTTGAAGACCATGGTATTTGCAAACGAAACGATAGGGGGGATATCTGGTACAGTTCTGTAATGAAGAAAACTTAATGGTAGCAAACACCTGGTTCCAACTTCCAGAAAGGCGATTGTACACTTAGAAGTGTACTTAGGACCAGGAGACAATGAAGGAAATATCATAAAAAATCAAATAGATTATATACTGATTGATAAACGATATAGAAACGGAATTAAAGTTGTAAGAACTTATCCTGGATCAGACATATGATCTGATCAGAACCCCGTAGCTGAAAAACGTGAGATTAAATTGAAGAAAATCCGGAAGAGAAATAAAACAAGACCTAACTTTGAGAAACTGGGGGAACCACAAATAAAAGAGGAAATAACACGAGTTTTGAATAGTAAGTTTAGGGAAACGGTATAATTGGAAACAGAAACAATGGAAAACTTTTGGCAGTCTGTTAAAAATGTAAACATGAAGTACAAGAAAATGAATTGGAAAACCAAGAGCAGAGAGCAAAACAGAGATGGATGACGGAAGAAATCCTTTTATTGATGAACGAAAGAAGGAAGTACAAACATAAAGACTATAATAAATATAAAGAAATCCATAAAAAGATTACAAGGCTTATAAGAGAGGCAAAGGAGACCTGGATGGAGAAACGTTGTCAAGTACTCGAAGAGCTGCCAAGAAAGCATGATTTCTTTAACACACAAAAAAGAAGATAAAAGAAATAACTGGAAATAAAACCCATCAACACGATATCTTAGTCACAGATAGTAACAAAAAAACAATAGACCCAAACGAGATAGAAGAGATTTTGACAAGCTATATACAAGAGCTTTTTGATGATATCAGAATGTAACCAGAACCAAGAGAAATAGATCAAGAAGATTAGCCATTGAGAATTATTATAGCAGAAGTGAAACGCGCAATAAAACTATCAAACCACGTAGAGTCTCAGGTGAAGATAACATCTATACTGAGATGCGTAAAGTATTAGACGATGAAAGCCTCAACATCTTAACATCTTTCTTAAATAGAATATACTATACAGGAATCGTACCACACGACTGGACCCAACTTACTTTTATTCCGATACCTAAAAAGAGCGGAGTAAAACAGTGCTCACAGTACCGATTGATTAGCCTGATGAGCCATGTACAGTAGATAATGCTAAGAACATGCATCAACGAGTACACACAAAATGCGGACAATATGTAGGAGAAGAACAATTTGGTTTTCGCTTAGGCATTGGAACTAGAGAAGCAGTTCAAGGTCCTAGGACTAGCAGAAATACATAAAACAAAATTAAATAGCTTATCGGTATCTCCAGTGTAAGTGACTCCTGCGTACAATGTTGCTTCCTCACGGCTTGCTCCAAAATTATAAGTCTGTATTTCTTCAGCTAGTTTGCAAGCATAATTTTCAGAGAAGTCTATATGTAGTAACCCTTCATTCTTACTAAGACTGTTTTTCAGTGTGTTCTTAGCAGCATTTTCATTTTTAATGTTAAATTTATATTTATTTTTAAAGTTTTCATTTCTTCTTGAACCTCTCCCTCCAACTCTCGGACAGGTTTAGTAACATTGATTTTAGCTGCAATCTTAACATTAAATTGAACCTTTTCTTCATTTTATTTTGACATTTCAGAGGCCTGCCATACATATGCAATGCGGAAGCCTTACTACATGTTACAGGAGTTCATATGAATTTTCATTATCTACAAGTTTTAGTGGCTTTAGTTTTTGTGGTTTGAAGCTTATGTTTGCACGTTGTTTGTACAAGCAGGTAGCTCTGTTTATTTCATTAGGTTTGCATACATAATATAGACGGTAATAACATAGGGATGGCATCGAGAGAATGTACTGTAGGATATTTTTGTTTTGTGTGCAAGGCCAATTGTTTTATTTGCTAAACTATAAAGACGGTAGTGTCCTATATCAATGTACATCAACAAAGCATTTAAAAATATTTTCCGTTGGTTTTTTTGACCTCCAGCAACTCTCCAAGGTTTCACCAGCGAGTCATGCAAAACTAGAGTACGGGTTGCTTATTCCTCATTGCTTTTTCCTTTTCCAGGTCCAAGTCCAACAAAACGTTTCCCTGCAGTTTTTTTTTATTCAGAGATGGGCATTAGTTTTTCTTCAGGTGTTTTCATAACTGTATTGTTTTCAGTTTTTTTCTACTTAAATGCTTTCTTCTTCTTTTCACATTCTCAAGTTTGCTCAAAACAAATAGCCAGAAACCCAAGTGCAGAGAGGTTTATTTTTGTATCTGAACTTGCCCGACGAAGAGAACACAAAAAAATTGAACAGCTAAAAAATCATTTGGCAGGTCAATCACCGCTGGATATTTTTCTAAAACTTTTTGATGATGAAGTTCAAGATATAGTATTGCGATTTTTTGTAAAGTAGGCTCATGATAAATGAACTCGCTAAATGCAAAACTTTGTAATTATTTACAAAAATAATTATAACAATTTAGATATCGATATTATTGGTTGTCTTGTTTTATGGACTTGCAGTACTGATAAATGTATGAGATGCAAACTTTGGTGTTTTATAAATGTAAAACTTCACGCTTATAAAATATAATCATGTAAAAGTCATCATCAGATGCAAAACTCACGGGAAATGTGAGATTGTTAGGTGCAAGACTCAAGTTCACTAACAATGTAAACGCAGAGTTTTGTATTTAGTGGGCTCAAATAATACACACGATTTTATATTTACAAGGGAAAAACTTTTCAGTTTTATTGGCATCCTGTTTTTATTAGGCTATCATACGTTGTCCCAAGCTGATTTGTATTGGTATGTTGAAGAAGGCAAAGGAGTCGATATTGCATAAAACTGCATGACGAGAAACAAATTCAGAAATATTCAGTAAGCTCGATAAAACTGTTACATTTTCTAACTTTGCGGCCTTTTTTACATCTTCTTTTTCTTAAGGTGCTGTCTTCTTATAGAAGGTTAACAACAACTTCGGCAAATCGTTCACTATCTTTTGCTATTCTTAGTAATAACTGTGAGTTTAGGCCAGTGCAGTCTCTCACATTTCTCAACCATGAGCCTTGTCTCCTGCCAGTTCTCTTCTACCCTCAATCTTGCCCTCCATTATCAGTCTTAGGTATGGCTCAGCAGAAGTTCAAGAGTTGCAGGGAGAGGTTCAAGAAGAAATGAAAACTTTAAAAATAAATATAAATTTAACATTAGAAATAAAAATGCTGCTTACAACACACTGAAAAAGAGTCTTAGTAAGAGTGAAGGGTTACTCCATATAGTCTTCTCTGAAAATTATCCTTGCAAACTAGCTGAAGAAATCCAGACTCATCATTTTGGAGCAAGCCGTGAAGAAGCAGTCATTTACGTTGGACATACCGATAAGCTATTTAATTTTGTTCTATGTATTTCTGCAAGTCCAGATCATGTCCTGCAGCTATTTGGGCACACTTAATCCTGTCTTTACCTTTCTGTCGCAACAATTGCCAAGAATCCAAACAGTTTATTTGTTTTCAGATAGACTCTCCATTCTTTAATAAGGTAGTTAGTTATCTTTAAACTTTGATGCATTGAGTATTCCTTAACTATCTTTGTAACATAAACGGTTTTTGTATTTAGTCAAAGTAAAACTTCTAACCGAGAAACAAGAACAACGACGAGTGACATGGACTAAATATGTAGTTGTCCTAGACAATGTTCCAGAGAATGACTGGTATAAGGTCATATTCAGCGACTAGTCAAAGTCTGGTGTTTTCGTTGGTTACTCTCGCAAAAGACTGATCGGAGCTAAACATGAAGCATTCCATAAGTACTGCTTAAAACGTACGGTTAGGTTTCCTCAAGGTGCAATAGTTTAGAGCTATATGTCAGCTGGAGGGTTAGAATGATTTCAGTCCATAGACGGCACAGTTAATGTTGAAAAGTATCAGCAAATTCTTAACGCAAACTTGTTACCAATCGTTAAAAATCGATCTTGACCGCGATTTAATCTTTCAACAAGATGGTGCTTCTTACCACACATCAAAAACGACCAAAAAATGGTTTGAAAATCATAATTTCAAAGTTGTTGTTGGATCTAAGTATTATTGAAACCTTGTGGCAGAAGATGAACAACTGAGAAACATACCTCCAAAAACAATTCCCATGAAGAATTTGAAATTATCAGAAATTGGGGCATCATTCACTTCAGAATATCGGAATCCCCAAGTTAGAAGTATGTCAGCCAAAATTCAAGCGGTGAATAAAGCAAAGGGAGATGTTACTTAATTGTGTTTTTGGAATGCTGCCCGAATATTTAGTTGAATTTTTGAAAATTGTTTTCTGCAGATCTTTTTTTACAGAAGTTAATGGTTATTGTTTGAAAATGGTGTAATTTGGAACACTAGTAGGAAAAATAAACACAGAATTCATGAAACTGTCCAAATACATATTTAGTTGTTAGGGCTCGTACATGTTTTGTAAATTTCACAGAGGAACATCGATAACTTAATACCAGAATGTATATTTAAAAGGTAAATAAAATAAATAAAGGTTGCTCATGAAACTAAAATTTGCAAGTAATAAAAATTTCTTTCTCAAAATATTATTCCAAACACAAATGAAAATGATGCGAAATAAACAATTATATATAACAAGGTTACAAGAAATGTGTTTAATACCAAAAATAGGTGAATAGATTAGCATGATCTTACATTTTAGATATGATATTATTTACTACGTATTATGAATGCACAGCTGTTTTCTTCTGAAACTAATAATGGTTTCAATTTATAAAAAATCAGTAATTGATTAAAATAAAGTAAGCACTAATAACGAAAACAAAAACGTCATTTTAAGAGATTGCTAGTCAATAATATTTTTGTTGCATCTTTATTTAAATATTTTTAAATTACATAAAAATACATCTGCACTGACCGCTGGACCTTGAAATTCCCTTCTAAACTACCTTTATCACTACCCAAACTTTTTTTGTCAAATTTCTCTTTAGGCAATATTTGATAATATTGTTGCATGCGCTCATTTTTAAGGTTTAATTTAAAAAAAAAATCAGCTTTCTAGCTCAAATATGTTTGGAGATATAACGATTTAAACCACTGGAAGAACTTAAAAAACTGAAAGCTCTAATTAACACATTAAATCGCTCGGCTCTATAAAATATAGAACGAGAAAATGTACTACAGAATGTCAATAAGAAATAAAACAACGAATCTGATATTTTTAATTAGGTATTGAAATTAAAATGCGTTCCCAATAAAAATTAACAAGTCAATCAAAAATCAATATATTTCATTATTTCATAAAATCAATTATTAGTCGTTATAAATAACCAATAAGTTTTACCTTGTGCGATCGAATAGTAACTGTTTTGTAAAACAGTGACAGAAAGAAGATAATTTAAGAAGAACTACAAATTCCTTTTTATAGTTTGCTTTAATAGACATGTAAAACGTAGTTTCTAGTACATAAACAAACATAAATACAAAACAATACATCTGCACTGACCGCTGGACCTTGAAATTCCCATCTAAACTATCTTTATCACTACCCAAACTTTTTTTGCCAAATTTCTCTTTAGGCAATATTTGATAATATTGTTGCATGCGCTCATTTTTAAGGTTTAATTTAAAAAATGAATCAGCTTTCTAGCTCAAATATGTTTAGAGATATAACGATTTAAACCACTGGAAGAACTTAAAAAACTGGAAGCTCTAATTAACACATTAAATCGCTTGGCTCTTTAAAATATAGAACTAGGTATTAGTAGCAATAAGTATCATCACAATTTTTTATATGCATTTAACCTATAATAATAAATTAACCTACACAATTTAAATAGTTTTCATCTAGAAAATACATATTAAAATCAACTAAATTCAACTGAATTAAATAAAATTCAGACACAATTGAATGGAAGTGAAAGATTTATTAAGTAGCTTTAATAAAATTATTTTTGTCACTTTAAATGACGCAATCCTTACTGAGAAACACACATAGTATTTTGGCAACGCAGAGAGTTTCGAATATACTCCCAGATGTTAAGTTTTATGCAAATAAATCAAATTTTAATTATTATGGCCGCCATATTTCATCCGCGCTTTAAATTTGCAAACGTTGACATCAAATTTGAAATCAGCGACCTGAAAAACCCCTTTGTAGAAAATTTCATACAAATCCAATAATATTTCGAGTTTTATGATGTTTTTATGCATATAATATTTTAAATCTGAAAGCCTTTTAAATAAAATTCATACACATACAGAAACGAAACTAAAAGTATTTATTACATAGCGTTAATAAAATAGAATTATTTTTGCCAGTTGAGATGACGCAATCTTTACTCAGAAATGCAGAGAGTAACTCGACACCGCAGACAGGCAAAGGAATTCAAGCAGGCTGGCCAATACTGAAAAAATAAATGGACGCTGTATAAACCTATAGGTTGCATAAAATAAACAGACGCTGAATAAACCTATAGCTTGCAAAAGACGCTGACTGATACCATAATTTATATACACTTATATACGCCGGACGCTGGGCGCTACGCTTTTGGTCCGGACGCATGGTAGGCCTCTATAGATATATATATATATATATATATATATATATATATATATATATATATATATATATACAGGGTTATGATAATGTAATGCACAAAATTCATAAAACGTACAACGATTATTATGAAACTTACGTTTATTTCGTTTTTTATTCATTTTCTCGTTTTTTTTTCTTATGTGAGCCCTACTGCAACTATTGTTCCCTAGTGTAACAAAACAAGCTTTCTCCAATAATGTAATAAAAATCTTAGCTTCCCATTAAAAAAATATGTTAATGACGTCATAACTTTGACAAATTTGACGTGTTATTTTTGTAACTTATGTCAAAAGATGCGGAATAAAAAAAAACATTTGACGTGTTTTTGCATTTTGTTCCAAAGTGATCGTTGTACGTTTTATGAATTTTGTGCATTACATTATCATAACCCTGTATATATATATATATAACAAAGGGATAATAATGGGAATTCGCGCAATAGATTTGTAAGAGGAAGTTAGTTGCAGCCGTATACACGTGTTTCGCACTTATTAGTGCTCATCAGTACGGCATAGCAGATAGAAGAAATAAAATTTAAGCAACAAACTAGAAACAATGTATAACACAAGGTTTCACAGATAGTAGAATTTGCGCGAATTCCCATTATTATCCCTTTGTTATATGTTTATATACGCGCATTAATCTTTCTATTATATATATATATATATATATATATATATATATATATATATATATATATATATATATATATATATTAAATAATATTTAGAATGCAAATTCATATAGAAAAATTTATCATCGACTCTGCTGGGACTCGAACCCAGGACCCTCCACTGTCTAGGTGGTATCTCTACCAACTGAGCTACAGAGTACGACTACCAGCATAGCGAGAAATTTTCCATATGAATTAGATGTTTAAACAGACATACATACATACATACATACATACATACATACATACATACATACATACATACATACATACATACATACATACATACATACATACATACATACATACATACATACATACATACATACATACATACATACATACCATACATACATACATACATACATACATACATACATACATACATACATACATACATGCATACATACATACATACATACCTAGACAGTGGAGGGTCCTGGGTTCGAGTCCCAGCAGAGTCGATGATAAATATTTCTATATGAATTTGCATTCTAAATATTATTTAATGTAAAATCATTATTCAACTTAACAAAAATTAATATCAACTATATATATATATATATATATATATATATATATATATATATATATATATATATATATATATATATATATATATATATATATATATATATATATATATCAATGATTAGAAGTAATAATGCGCGTAGAGATATACAAGAAAGAGTTATAATAATGGGATATCGCGCAACAGAGAAGAAAGAAAAAATTTAAAAAATAAGTTGCAGCCGTCTACACGTGTTTCACATATGGGCTAATATACAGCTATCATTGAAAATATGAAAGAGGGTTGAATTAAACGCTATAAATCAGGTCAGGGGCAAATATCTCTTAATACTCACCCTGCATGACCTTGAGATTGCGTTGTTGTCATATTGTTCATATTGATGGTCTTGAAGAGTGGCCTTGAGTTCAAGGTCAAAACATTGTTGTCATATTAATGAACTTGAAAATGCGGTGAATGACCTTGAGAATGCGGTGTTGTCATATTGTTGGCCTTGAGAATGCGGTGTTGCCACGTTTAGGTGACAGAGATAGATTCAAGGTCACCATGTGTTAGAGAGAGATAGGTTCAAGGTCACGATCAGGAGTGGGGGGTGGTCATAGAACTCTCATTTTCTCCTTACTTAAAAGCACTTTAAATGTCGGTTTACCACAAATCTTTGAAAAAGTTCGTGAAAAACGCCCCAAAGGAAAAATAATCTTACATCATGACAACACATCGTCGCATAAAGCAAAAGTAACAACTGAGTATATGGCTGCCCTAAAAGTCAGCACCATGGACCCTCCACCGTACAGCCCTGACCTAGCACCTTGCCATTTCTTTTGTGTCCTAAAATTAAAGATCAAATGCGTGGAATCACTTTTTCGTCATCAGATGAAGCAGTGGAACATTACAAAAACCTGGTTTCTGAAGTCTCTCAGGAAGAGTGCCTTAAGGACTGGTTTCATCGAATGCAAAAATGTCTTGATGTTAAAGAGGAATATTTTGAAAAAAAAATAAAATCATTTAAATTTTTTAAAACTAGTCCTTGTTTGATTTTCTAAGAATTTTCAGTGTCGTCCTCGTATTTTAAAAAGCACGTCAATTAACAGTCCGTAAAATTTAACAGACCAGTAAAATATCAAAACTATTTTTAGCTCGATGGACATCTTTCTTAAAATTGTACTTTTTTACACTGCGAGCAGATTCTAGTACACAGAGTTTTTAAAAGCATTTTTAACAATATTATTAAAGATGTGTGAACCTCATAAGATTCGTTCCAAGTGTATCCATTACAAAAAGGAAATGTACGAATTAAATTAATTTATCAAAGACTATTGCTAAAGTTCACATTGAAGAGAAGTATTTTCAGGTATTTTTGTTTGTTTATTTTGTACCATTTACGTAACAAGGTCATCTTTAATTATTCTTTATTAAATGTCCTACACCTGAAAAGAAATGTTTGACATTTAAAATTTAATGTTGTTGCAGCAAAATTGGTTGATTTTATACAATGTAATCTAATCCTCTATTCTCCTTAGTAGGTACTATTTTACTATTAGAGTTGGTTTTCAAGTTTCAATCTTAAAATTCATTTTCCAAAATAGATTTAAATAATACTTAATCAATCTACTTCTATCCTTTTTCATTTTATAATTTATAGTTGTTATACTTATAATATACACTTTTTCGATGGAAATTGGGCATTTAAATTTGAAAATGCAGTATAAGAATCTAAAACTTTTTTTCTCTTTCAAGTATTGAAATAGACCTTTTTAAAACAATTACAAAAAAAATAATTTAAACATAGGTTAAAACATGTTTAAAAATAAATATTTTAAAACTTAGTTTGATGATTTAAACAAGTGTTTTAATCTTAATGGTTTAAACATGCTAATACCTTTTGATTGGAGACGATAAATTCATAAAATTCTTTACAAATGCATTTAAAATTTGGCGAGAATTTTTACTACTGAAAAAAAATCCCGGGAGATTTTAACTACAATCCGGGAGCCCGGAGTTTTTTAAAACTAATAGCCTTTTTCCTGGAGATTCCCGGAATTCCGGGAAGATTGGCGACCCTACCCATAGCACTAGTTAGTCGACTTAATTTTTTTGTACTCAATATTGCAACAGTCAATGTATGTACAAAAATTTTGAAATGGCATAACCAACAAAAATAAGTCCGTCTATTCTATAAGGTACAAATAAAACAGATTGTCCAGCAAGAACCACGGGTCTAGAGCATTCTTGCCAGGAACGGAATGAGACTTAGGATAGGATAGGAACGGAAAAGACATAGGTACTGTTTGCGGGGAAAAATAAAACTGAAAATAAAAATAAAAGAAAAATAAACTGAGAAATAAACTGAAAATTAAAACTGAAAAAATAAACTAAAAAATAACTGAAAGATTAACTGAAAATAAACTGAAAAATAAACTGTAAAGCAGAGACTGGAACCTTTTACAAATATAGGTTCCGGTTCTTGAAAATTCAAACTAAAGGTTTCGGTTCCGATTCCAATTTTAATTTTCTAAACATTAAGGTTCCGGTTCCGGTTCCAGGATTTTTTTTACGTTCCATAAGGGTTCCGGAAGCAAAAGAAATGGCGTCACATTTTATGTTGGTATATAGCTCCAAATATCTTCAAACAAATATGACCTTGATAACTGACAGTCGATGCATGTTAGGTTAAAGTATTGTTTATAATATAGGTGATAATTGATAAATATATTTACTCTTCGGTATTTCAACTCTTTTACTCGCGCAACTCTAGTGCTATAGTTACAATTATTTACAGCAATGGATACCATAGAAACTGAGTTCTTGGAGTAAACAGATGTGAAGTACCGAATGTGGTTAATATTCTAGATTCTTGTCAAGATGAAGTTTGTTTGGAAACATTCAAGGCTACCAATATAAAATGTGACGTAACACTTTTCTAGTCAATTCACACACTACTATTGGTCAATTAGTAGTTGAAGTGGATCTAGTATCACATCAACTTAGTAAGCAATGATTATGGTAGCGCTGTTGGTAGAATGTTGAACTACTTTTTTTATTTACCAGTAGAACCGAAATGTGGAACCGAAAAATACAGGTTCCTTCGAAAATTTATAACGGTTCGGGTTCTCATCTTAACATTAACACGGGTTTTAGTAAGGGTTCCGATTCCCGTTTCGGTTCCATAAAAGTAATCGGTTCCGGTTCCGATTCCGGTTTTTTGGGTTCCTGTTCCAGTCCGTGCTGGAAAGTAAAGTTAAAGTAAAATGAAAGTAATAAAATAGTCGAAATAGAAAAGTAAGCAAAATGGCCTGAAAAGTGAACTGAAGATAAACTGAAAAATAGGATGGGATGATTAAAAGTAAAGTTGAATGAAATAAAGGAAGATAAAATAGAGTGAATGAAACATGACGAAATAAGGCGAAACAATGAAATGTGCGGAGGACTAAGTTCGGGTCGTGTTTCCGCTCCCAGACCAGAAGTCTGAGCCCGCAAACCCGGCCCTGGGAAATATTCAACCACTTTTTTATTATATAAAAAACATCCATACTGTCCATGTATAAATTTATATATTATTGGAAGTAAAACAGTGTAAACAATGTTTTAGTTAAGCAGGTATTTACTTTTAATTAAATATTTTTGTACCTATTCGATAATTCAAAATTACGTAAGCGCAGATCGCATAATGTATTTATGCTCTAAACATGTAACATTTGAACTTACAGATTCATCTTTATATTACATTAGAAATAGCAATATATGTATATAATTATAGAATACCTTTGCTGAAATAACATACATCCTCTAAATTTTTCTAATAAGCTGCAGGTATAATGTAGAAAATAGATCATAACTAATATGAAACATAACGCCATAAACTATTAATTGCAATGAATAATGCTCTAACATTGTTATATCAATTCGTAAAACTTAAAATTTACTTGATTATATGGCTTGCGCGCTCTTTCCTATATTTTGCCCTACAGCAGGTCGGCTGGCCGACCTTGTTAAACACAGATATGAATACGAATCCCGGTAAATCGCAATTTTTAATTCTCTAGACATTTTTGTATTCGATATTTCGTAAGCACAAAATGCATAATGTATAATTTATTTATGCTTTAACTTCTAATATCTGAATTAGGTTCATACAGATTCATCCTTATAATTACATTAGCAATATTGTGGCATGGTGTAAATTTAGAGAATAAGACTTTTCTTATTTTTAAACTGGAATACTTGCCTTCTAATGCAGTTTACGCAAGAGTATACTACATTACTTTTAATTGCGATCACAAAATCAAAAAGCCATGAAAATATATAAAATAATATCGACAAATACAAAGAAGTTCGACTCCTTTTATGCTTGTATTTCAATCAGGGACTGGAACAGGAACCCAAAAGAACCGGAATCGGAACCGGAACCGATTACTTTTATGGAACCGAAACCGGAATCGGAACCCTTACTAAAATCCGTGTTAATGTTAAGATGAGAACCCGGACCGTTATAAATTTTCAAAAGAACCGGTATTTTTCGGTTTCACATTTCGGTTCTACTGGTAAATAAAAAAATAGTTCAACATTCTGAAGACATTCTCCCAACAGCGCTATCATAACCATTTCTTACTGTGGTTATGTTGATACTAGATCCACTTTCACTACTAATTGACCAATAGTCTGTGAATATTGACTAGAAAAGTGTTACGTCAGATTTTATATTGGTAGCTCTGAATATTTCCAAACAAATCTCATCTTGAAAAATCTACAATATTAGCTGCGTTCGGTATTTCACATCTGGTTTACTCCAGGAGCTCAGTTTCTATCGTATCCATTGTTGTAAATAATTGTAACTATAGCAAAAGAACTTTCAGAATAAAAAGAGTTGAAATACCGAAGAGCAAATATATTTATTACCCATGTTATAAACAATACTTTAACCTAACATGCATCGACTGTCAGTTATCAAGGTCATCTTTGTTTGGAAATACTTGGAGCTCTATATACCAACATAAAATGTGACGTCATTTCTTTTGTTTAGAACCTTAATGTTTAGAAAATTAAAATTGGAACCGGAACCGAAACCTTTATTATGAATTTCCAAGAACCGGAACTGGAACCGGGACCTATATTTGTAAAGGATTCTAGTCCCTGATTTCAACTGCTATAAGCGGGCGCCCGGGCGGCCAGGCAGGTCTTGACGGTCCTTGGTATGAAACAAGTTACGGTAACAGATAACGAAGTGCTGCGCTGTAACGACGTCTAGAACACAGATCGTAGGTGGTAGATTATCTCATGAGTTTCAAAGTAACTACCTATACTAGATCGGCTGGCCGACCCAGTAAATTTTAAATACAAATCTCGCTAAATAATTATCGGGTATGAACACTAAACTTTTACATTACATTTTAATTATTGTAATTTAATTATTACTTATTTAATTTAATTGTAATTTAATATTTAGTCTTTCTTAGTATTTAAAATATAAAATAAAGATAAAAATATTTATTTTACAGAAAATAATGATTTTTCTTTGTAGTACCATTTGGTACGGCCCAGCCGACCCTGACGCCTGCCCTCTATCTGTAATAAAGAATGTTCGTGGGGGTATTGGGACGCGTTAATAAATATATATGACGTTGCATAACATCAAAATAGCTTCTGTAGCAGCTATGATATAATACAGTTCTATGTCAATGCTTTTAATTCAATGTTAAGGGGACAATCAGCTTTTGACATTTACCAAACAATTTTAAGAGTGCTCGCCAGCAACTTTTAGTCATTGGGTGTCGCCAAAGATTGATCTGTTGCAGCAAATTGTTAAAAGAAATTATGCGGTAGCTCTGTTGCTATATGCATAATCATCAGTACAGTAAACATATTATTCAGGGAAATCTATGAATGACAATTCCATTTTGCTGGCATTTAAAAAATTATAAAATCTAAATATTCTATTCAGAATTGCCATAAGTATTAACACGAATATTAGATTTACCCCTTTATTCTGTAAGAGTTCGTTGACAAGATAACGAACGTTAAAATATCGAAGTTCGTTATAATATCGAAAGTCGTTATTTTTGTATTCTGTAAGACAAATTCTTACGAAAATCGTTATCACGCAATCGATATTTTAACGAAAGCTTCTGAGGTATCGTTACGCGGGAGCTGAATGTTATAATTTGAATGAATTCAAACGCGGTTCAATTAGAAATCAGGTTTTAAATTAAATTTTAGAAGAATAATTGGTTTATGTATAAAACTTTAAATCGGTTTATTTGTAAAACCCATTATATGCGGTTTTTCAAAGAAAACGAAAATTCTTGTAATTTTCATTCGTTATCGTTAGGCATGTGGTTTTTATTTGGTAAAATTAGTTTTATTTTATATTTTACTTTAAAGATTTTTAAAATACTGAGAAAGAAAAAATGAGAATTGAAATTTGTAGAGGAATGAATTACGATCTGGCCTGCATTTGCAACTTCCGTTTTTTTGCGCAAAAGTTTGTATCTTAAAAAAGTTTTTCTGTTTACTTTTTGTAGTTCTTCACAAAAATACGGACAAATTCTTGTAATTTTCATTCGTAGTTCAGTACCTTTAAGCTTACGGGTTTCGATTGTATTTAGATTTTACCGTAAGCGTTTTTAAAAGCCGATAAAGTGGTGATTAAAGGATTAAACATACATAATTACTTCTGACCTTTTTTGTAAAAACTTGAAACGAACCTACTACATATGTAAGCATTTTAAAAAAGAATTTTAAAGATATTTCTAATTATAAAATAATAATAACAATACAATATTAATAACAATACCAATAATATTAATAACACTAATAACAATTAAAAAACAATACAAATTGAAGAAACACTTCAAAATACATCAAGCACGAAAGCCAACGTAAATTTGAAAATTTGCGCGAAAACAACACATGTAAACAGAAACATAACCTATTTTAAATAACATGATCATAGTCACAAGCCGACAAACGTACTACAGGAGCCAAAAACATGAATCATTCGTTATACTCGAGTGGACCGCAACAAAGCAGATTACAGAATAACAAAATAACGAACTTCGTTTGGAAGTACACATCTTATCGAAATTCGATATATATAACGTTCGAAATATATCGAAATTTACAGAATAAGGGGGTTAATCTGTCAAAATTACAATCACCATTAAAATACAACACAGCAAAACCGTTAAAAACTACGTCATCAACTACCGCATATCGAAGACATTTTGATGTTGTACAGCGCCTATATTTATTTATTATTATTTCTATATTTACTGGCGCACTCCAATATTTGTAAAATACTTTCCATCGAATTGCAGTAACTATAGTTTTCCAATACAACGCTAACGTTACCATTGAGAATTACTACGAACGACTTGATGAATTATTACCCTAAAAAAGCCCAATTTAAAAACATCATTACTAAATAAAAAATTTCAAATTTGACTGAAACTATCGCTGATCTTAAAGGGCTAATTTATAACCGGCTAAATATGTCAATACTACTCATAACTCATAGTTAAAAAAATCAAAGAATTAGGATTTAGCAAGCATTGGCAATAATTGGCAGAAATTGCATTGGCAAGAAAACCACACGAAAGCCAGATATAAAAATGGGCTTCCTCGATACTAAGGTCTTAACATACAACTTCATTAAGTTAAGATTAGGTTTAGATTTTCTTTTTAGTTAAATTACGAAGCTTCAAGCTTGTGTTATACAAATTCTATAAACATACATAATAAGTTGATCATTGTTCGGCTGCAGCAGCCTTTAGTTAGGCCTGCGTAATAGTAATAATCGCCTCTCCTTTACGCGTACTCTACGGGGGAACCAACAGCCAAAGCCATATGTCTCCCATTTAACCTGCAACACAAATACACATACCCATAATTTAGGTAGCGGAATTTATCATTGTGTGTTACTGTACTATTGGCGTGGAGTCAACCACCAAGACAGCGTTATTTTAACGAGGCGCACCTAATAATTTAATCACCACGGTCTGCCTTTCGGAAACACGAATTGAGATAAGTTCAACTAGCGCACTAATGCTATTGCAAAAGCTACCAGCACACTGGTGGGAGCGAGGAGTGCTTATTCAAACCTCTACTAGCTCTCCAGACTAGTACCGGAGTTATAAACGTACTCACTCGTCGAGACCCGTTCTCCCGGCATAGGAGACGGCCCCTAGTCCAGCTTCGGACTTTCCCCATGTGTGTGAGACCACTGCCCGACCGAAACCAACCTCAATGTGGCAAACTTGGCTGGTTATGCCACTCCGGTCTACCAGTTATAGGCCAGGTGTGCCCTCGTCAGTGTTTCGTTTAGTTTCACCTAAGTAGAACCCCGGTGTGTAACCTTGGAGGTGAAGTTGTCTTGAGCATTGAGAGGCTATGTATTCGCATCAATATCCCTCAATATCCCCCAAGTCCAGCGGCTCGAGACGGTTTTTTCGGATCGCAAGACTGGAACTGCACGATCATAGCGTGATCCCCATACTTTCGCCTCTGAATCTAGCTGGCTGGGTGACATGCAGTTTTCCATCGGCCAGAGCTTACCCCCTCCCCCCAGAGTAAGCCTCCCTCGAATTCCTCTCCATTAGGCTTGGTTAAACAGCGGGTGACCTGCCGTGCCCCATAAATGAGTTCACCCTCAGGCTAGAATCCAATGCACCCATACCGGTACTCATGTTAACAGAGCTTCCTTCACAACGTTAATGAGTCCCTGTCGAGATCACTTACGTGCATCTTTACCACACATTTATTTCTGACGGTATCGCCCGTTACCCAGATTCCTGGGATTAGGTAGCCAGTTTTATGGGTGAACGCCGTGTGGTATGCACCGCCCACCCAATCGACCCAAGCGGAATTTCTCAATTAGAAAAATCTCGTTTCCCCAAGTGGGACTCGAACCCACGACCCTTGGAACACGAGTGTTGCACTGACACCACTCGTCCAGCACCAACCCTTATTATTAGTATTATTACTATTATTATTATTTGCTAATAATTCTGAGACAACACTCACACTACTTTTGCAACTAAGCCGATGAGTCACCTGGCTTTTATAGTAGGAGCATTTCAATAAGTTTCTGTTTCGGAGGAAAGACCGACTGTCTCATATGTATCTCTACATGGTAATACCGAATCACCACCTGTGGTGGGTAAACAATGGGTTTTTGAATTTTGTGCCTGTGAGAACTTTTGATCCGGGAGTCGATAACTATAACATATCAAAGATTCAGCCAACTTAACCGGGGGCAGTCTCCATAAGATTAGTGCGGGGTCCTTTATGTGCTACCTGCTGCATATGTGATAAAGCTAGCGGCGGCGATTTTATATTTTCGCACATTTTTAGATAAAAAAGAGACAGAATGCTCGTCTTCAAATTGTGCATTGTGCGTGAATATACTTCAAATTGCGCGTGTATCTGTTTGAAATTGTGCGTCTATGTACATGTAACTGGACTATATATATAAACAGGAACTTTGTTCCTGTTCATTCATTTGTCGGTATGGAACGACGATTGTATGATGTATGCGGTCTGAGCATTCGACGCTCCGAGTTTGCACGTCATTTGAAGATACACAAGGGTTATAAAGTTCAGTGTTCTATTTGTTTAAAGTATTTTACACGTCTCGATAACTACAGAAATCATTTGAAAATTGTTCATAGTACCCTAGATGATGATAATAAGACTTCACCTAGCAATAACGTAATATTTAAAGACGTGAATCTGAAACGTCGACACAGTGACAGCATCGTTCATGAAACCGCAACGACAACTACAGAAGTCAATAAAGGAGAAAATAATAATAAAATACTAAACACCCGTGATTCTATACATAAGAAATTAGCCTACTTTCGCGATGATAAAAGCAGAACCTCAGGATATTCCATATATACCACGACCAGGGACCATTACTCTCTCACACTAACCTTATATTAGGGTATGAACCCTTTAGAGGCCGAATACAGGCGTATATTCTGTATATAGTTAAAATAGTATTTTATAAAATAATTAGATATAGTTATATTTACTATCTATTCTTTTAAACTGCTGTTATACTTACCATGTTTACTTTATAGTCGGGTATGTAGTACCATTATTAGTGTATACGAAATGTACTATTTTAATAGATATTATATATTTAAATTATTATTATGTTTTAAGTAACGTCGAAACTACTCGTATCAATAAACGTTCTTGTATGAAAGTATGTTATTTTGTACTTACTCTGCTCCCTACGTTCTGTCCTAAAAATGTATTCGTAGGTTCTAACTTCAAGCTACCAATTTCAAATTCCAAAAACAAAACGCCGTATTAGAACCAAGTTGTCGACAGGCTTCGTCTACTGTATACCTTAAAACAGAGGGGTAGCAGTAGTTTAGAAAACTAGGATGAGATTATTTCAATTATTTCTGAGCTTAAAGAAGAAGGTATTATAGAATAAAATATAATGGTTATACAAAATGTTACTCTCAAGTATACTTTTCTATTTTGTTGTTGTATATTTGTATGTTAGAATATAAGTTAACTAGTTTCAATAAAAAGTAAAATATTTATCTGTTTTATTTCTCCAGGTTAAGTCTTCAAGGTTCTCATAACTATAGATATTGTAAGAGGAAATCACGTAGAGTTTCAGAGTTATAAAGACGTATTACAGAACATATGACATATGTTATAGATATATATTTCAAAGGTGCTGAAAATAATTACAAATTAATATTAATCATACGAGTTTACTATATTCAACGATGAATATCCTACGAGAGTATATAGTATATTATTACATATCTGCGTATTTCGAAACCATTGAAAATGGATGATATATTGTAAAATAACGTTAAAATATGAGTTTACTATAGATACGACGAATATCTACATGGGGCAAAATTATACTCAGTAAGAAGGCATATGTAGAAATCAAAACAAATGAAAAAATGAATGTATTCCCCTTCAATTCAAAAAATCATTTTACTAAAGAAGAAATATTGCTATCAGGCTGAAATTTTGCACTATTATAGAAAACACTAAAAAAAGTTTCTGAGAACTAAAACGCCTGGTGATGCAGGAATTTCACTTATGTTTGTTTTTGTCTATCTTTTTTATACATCTACTTTCAATTTCCTTTCAAACAAGCCCAAAAACACCTCGAAAACTATATTTTTAGGTAATTTTCCAAATTTTTCAAGCCAATCCGATAGCCTGATAGTTCTCAATCTTTAAAATTAAAAAACTCTCTTATTTTAACTAACCTAGCAAAATGCCGATGGGGAATTGCTATTTGGCACCTAATCTTGCCATTCCTGAAGAGAAATCCCATGTCAAGAAAAGCGTGTCGCACAGTGTAATTAATGAAAACGAATTAAAACTTGAAAATATCTACCTATATTTCGAAAGTATCGAAAATGGTTACAGACTATTATTAATCATACGAGTTTACTATAGATACGATGAATAACCTACAAGAGTATATAGTATATTATTACATATCTGCGTATTTCGAAGCTATTGAAAATGTATGATATATTGTAAAATAACGTTTAAATATGGCTACGAACTTATTTATTTTAAACTGACGACAACTCATCATACAAAACATAATGTATTTATGTATTCCTTTCTCTGCTGATATGTTTTCTACAGTGTGTTTTTAAATATTATACCCCGTTCTCTCAAGAATCCATAAAATTTTCGAAATATCTGTTATTATTTTACTTAGCACATATAAAAGTAGCAAAATGAATTTTTATTTTAACCTGTTAACTTTTATGTACTTTATTCAATTGACCCTAATTATGAATAAATGAGAAAACATGTTATCAAGCTGTTCAAAATTCGAATGTTTAGAAAAAATGGGTAGGTCTTACTGAATATACGAAAAATACGTTTTAGGTATGTATTGAGATACATAACATTTCTCTCATATATGAATTTGTATACAACGATCTAGATCTTGCTACCGTATATGTTTAACATAAAAATAAATGAAAACTATAAACTTCTTTTATCGTTTTTATTTATAAAATTTTAATAATAATATTAAATGTACGCATTGTACGACATATTGATAGGGTAGGTTAATTGCAGGCAATTAGCAGGCCCGTGTTTCTAACTGCTGATCTATAGTCTAGAAAAATCATAAAAGTATTAGGCAATGTTCATTGAATAGACTCCCTGTTACATTTCATACCTTATTTGTTTTAATAAATAGATATTAGTCAAACGATGGATATCCTCATGTCTTTACTCTACCTTCAATATATAATATATTTATTTATGATATCTAGTTAATGATATATGTTGTGATCTTGATTGAATGTAATCTTTTTCCTGTAAGATGCTATAAAAGCCGTAATTAATATTTCTTAATATATATAGTTTAGTTTAATCCGTGTATGTATTTTATTCTTGCATTTTTTATTTCACAATGTATAACTACATACAATTTATTTTAAAACAGTTTTTTCTGAAATTTCTAGATTTTAATACAACGCTAGAATGTTGAATGTTATTGTTCGTACTAAAGAGATTGTAATTATTTTTAAAAATTCTATTGTTTTCGTCGAAATAGCTTAAGCTTGATTGCTTTTAGGGATTACGATGCCTGTCTATTATACTATTCACATAACAGGGAAAGAATGTTTATTTTTTAATCGTTTTGGTTCATATAGCCCTGAATATTAGAATATTTAAAGAAACAATCTTTTGAAAACTGCGGTTTTTAAAATTCATTTATTGTATTTAAGATGAATAATACAGCTGTAATTATTTGTTAGAAAATCTAAGGCTTAAAATTCCTTTGAACGTAGTAATAACAGAATGATAATTGTTTTGAAAACTTAATGACTCGTAGCGAGAAAATTCAAAATTCTATATGATAATTATCAATTATGTTGCTCGGATGTATTTTAAATGTTAGCCGTATGACGTTTACATTTCTAATTAAGTATAATTTCATTTAAGAACGGCAACAGTTGAAAAGCGTAAAATTTAAAACGGTATAAGCTTTTTGACTTTAAAATGATACTACACAATATTCCTTTTTCTAAGTTTTATTTATAAACATTTATCGGAATTATTTAAATAAATTTTTAAGAAATCATAACGACCCTAAGTGTTTTCTTTCAAATTAGAATTTGCTTTACTTGTAAACCGTATTTTAAATGTTTATGACGTATATTTAAACATGTCAGAATGCAATAGAGATAATCTGACTGTTGATTGACAGTAATTTTTATAGATACTTTGTATACTTGAAAGCAAATTTTTATTATTACGTTTCTACATGTTAAATTGTTTTCGCATAATTACATGATGACGTGTAGATCTATATTTAAATATCATTTAGGAATGACAACATAATATTTATTTTGAAATAAATTTATGAGAGAGAGAGATGAGATATACTAATGATACCATGAATTAATTTAATTCGAGCATGCATATGAGAAATGATAAATGTAAATGAGATATGAGATATGCAAACGATACCGTGAATTAATTTAAGGGCAGAAATGAAAGCCCCCTACAACAAATTTATAATCATGAGTACTAAATTTTGGTTAGCACTGAAAATGCTATAAAAACATTTACATGTCAAAAGCATAATATTTCTACCCTTCAACAGATGTCGATACTATTTTTTTAAAAAGATGGTCATGTGTAAATTTAGAAATTGTCTTTTCTGGGCTTTTCTTTTCTTTTTTAACTAATCTCCATGTTTTTCTGCACACATTGAAAAAATATTTTATTTTCTTTTGTAATATTATTGTTTTGTATATTATTGCTATCAAAATTATTAATAATTAAAGTATATTTTAATAATAATTAATAATTTTATTCCATTATTTATTAATAATGGAATCACAGAATCAGAATCAAATTTTATCTGCGTCGGTTTTACATCATTAAACAAAAAATTAATAACATACAAAACTTCGTTTTTATTTACTAACAGTTTTTTTACTCTGTCATTCTTAGGGTTGGGAATCTCCATTTGCCTACAATACTTGAACGTGCCGCTTTGAATGAATATAGGATTATAACCAAGGGCAACCACATAGTTGCTTAATGGGTAGCACAATTTCGTGTAGTTGAATGTATACCTAACCGTACCGTAACCTACGTAATTTTATACCTATACATTCGACTACACGAAATTGTGCACAACTACCCATTCAGAACCATGTGGTTGCCCTTGAATAACGGATCTTTTCCCTTTCATTTATTTCCAGGAGAATCTTGTTTCGAAGAATCTGCTTAAATTTGGAAAAATTGAGTTCGAACATAAATACATACTGCCTAACCTATTAACTACTATGATTCATAAATTCCTTTTAAATCGCAGAAACATACATTTTATACAAGGACCGCTTAATATATCGCTTGATTGACTGAAAAACGCCATGTTTGAACGATTTTAAGAAGCGGCGCATACTGTATAACAATTTGCAGTTTAGTTATTATCAAGCCCAACCAACTGGGTGCTGAATGGGTAGTTAATTGCACAATTTCGTGTAGTCGAATGTATAGGTATAAAATTACGGTAGGTTACGGTACGGTTAGGTATACATGCGACTACACGAAATTGTGCGCTTAACTACCCATTCAGCAACCATGTGGTTGCCCTTGGTTATTATACTCTAAAAAGTGACTACCGTCCAAACCGACTATGGCACTCTTTTCTTTGCAAGGACAACTGTTATCTTTCTCAGAATCTTAGATCATTAGCAAATTTCTTCCAGTTTTGAATAGAATGTAGTGTGTCTTTAAGGGTATGATAATTCACTTTCAGGTACAATTCCGATAGTTAGGGGTTAAATAAATTAACAGGTAGCAAATACATTATTACGGTATTATTCAAAGGATTATAAGATCTTGAAAGTAGTTACTGGAATATTTAATTTTTAAAGGGAAAACAGTATTTGTAGGAGATAGATGGGTTATAAACAGCGTTTGTGTATTATTTTACACTACAGTATTACTGCAAGTACATAATCGAAGAATATTTAGAAATTTTTAGTTTAGTAATTACCAAGCCCAACCAACTGGGTGCTGAATGGGTAGTTAATTGCACAATTTCGTGTAGTCGAATGTATAGGTATAAAATTACGGTAGGTTACGGTACGGTTAGGTATACATGCGACTACAGGAAATTGTGCGCTTAACTACCCATTCAGCAACCATGTGGTTGCCCTTGGTAATTACTAATAGTTGATTTGTAATAATTATTAATTACTAGTAGTTGATTTTCTTATTAATTTGTGAGAAGACAACTAATTCTCTGTTGCCAAAACACACACGGAGTTGCAGGCGCCGTTTTCTTGGTAACAGGATTTCCGCACGATAGGTTCCTTTTCTCGCCCACGATCACTTATACGTTATTATGTAAATACAGAGGAAAATTTAGTATTACGCAAAAGCTAGGCAATGTCCGAAAAACTAGAACGACCGCATAATATATTTTTCCCCGCCTTCTTGAGTAGCTTATTAGTGGCAGCACCCCCTCTTACACAATGGCTAAACTGTAGCAAATGCAATGCTTAGGTAACCCAGCTAAAAATTTTATATTTTTCTTTCAAGCATAAAATATGAAATATACAACTATTTTTTTTAAATCACATTACATCTTGTTTAGAATGATTATCTCTACCATATTAAACAAAATATGCAAAAAAAAAGGGTTTTTTTTATTGTATTTGATCAAAATTGTACCATTTATAAATCATTCGGTTCTATAATGTTTATTCTTTAAATTAACTTTGTTAAATTACTTTAGAAACATCCAAAAAATGATTATGCTGGAAATACAAATTTACAGTAAACTAGGCAACCAATATCACTTCAGTCTTAATTCGAGCATCCATATGAGAAATGATAAATGTAAATGAGAGATCAGATATGCTAATGATACCGTGAATTAATTTATTTCGAGCATCCATATGAGAAATGAGCTAGGTAAATGAGAGATGAGATATGCTAATGATACCGTGAATTAATTTAATTCGAGCATCCATATGAGAAATGATAAATGTAAATGAGAGATCAGATATGCTAATGATACCGTGAATTAATTTATTTCGAGCATCCATATGAAAAATGAGCTAGGTAAATGAGATATGAGATATGCTAATGATACCGTGAATTAATTTAATTCGAGCATCCATATGAGAAATGATAAATGTAAATGAGAGATGAGATATGCTAATGATACCGTGAATTAATTTAATTAGATCAATTAATTTAATTCGCGCATGCATATGAGAAATGATATATGTAAATGAGTGATGAGATATGTAAATGATACCGTGAATTAATTTAATTTAATTTAATTAGATCAATTAATTTAATTCGCGCATTTAATTCGCACAATTAGATCGCGGGTCATTTGCATAAAAAGGGAGGGGGTGGGCTTAAGTATGGCAATACCTACTAACAAAATGTTTAAATCACCTGCATTTGTAACTTCAATATTGTGGTAATAGTTGTATGTACTGACGAACCTGGTAAGAGCAGTGCGTTAGAATGAGACGGAAGACGGGTGAAAATAGAAATAGAACGATCGCTGCTTAGCAGTAATTTATACATTGTCGGGATAAATTGGTCATATCTTCGTTACTGTCTAGCCAATTTCAAAGTTTCAAAAAGCGTTGGATTGTAAAATCTCGAACTAACAACAATTATTTTTATAACTTTTTTGATATCTTGTGTCGTCCAAAAGTTATCACGATATAAACATCTTTCTATGTTTGCAGAAATTGAAATACGCATAATAAGGGAGTTAGAAGCTAATCTAGTGAGTAGTGAGTGTCTAGGGGGGTGTTGGACACCGATATCACCAGACGAATTTAGGGGATTGATATACACCCTAAATAGCATCCAACAACGTACTCGATAGCTTTTTACCTTTCAATGTACCACGGACTTGATTTCTAGATGCGTTTTTTAAGTTTGCGAACTCTACTAAAAGCACCTAAACACAAAATACCTAAACGCCATTTACACATCACTAACCAGATAGCACAGCCCCAAACCAGTGATGTTATGGAGCGGCAGCTTTTCATACTAATTTTAAGGTTAGCGTCGCCTGCGTTGATTAAAACACGTAGTTTTAAAAACCTGCCAAGTAGCGAAATTGGTCAATATGCAATTTTCTAACACTACATGCTCATGGCGCTAGTTATCATCGTTATCCTATCTGAGAGAGAGTCTGAGGCAGCTGTTTGACAAAATACCAATGCAAAATATTGTACGTTTAGGTTATGTTTTGGAGCTACGTGAAATACAAACGTAATAATTTGTAAATATTAAAAGTGTTTATTGCAGTGGAAAGTTAAGTGTTGACAAAACACTTAACTGTGTTAAGTTTTATTTATTTTTTCAGATTGTCGTATTGTGCACGACTTGAAAATCAGAAGAATTGCTCAGAAAATAGAGGTTAGGATTCTAAAATTTTACAATGTTTAAAAATATTTTGCTTTACACATACTACACTTATATTTCCACTTCTTTATATTTCAGAGATTGTGTTTATTACTGCTTACCCGAAAGATGAAGTACGACTAGTCCATATCCAGGACGCAGCAATTGGAATTATTCTGGTATTGGTATTAGTAATTATGTAACAAGATTTTAGTTTCCATGATAAACATTACGTAAATTATGGAAACATGCATGTAAAATAGCTGTTGCTTCTTCAGCTCGATGAAATTTACATCCATTTTTTACAACAGTAAGAAACCAGTACTAAGAACGTGTTGATTATTTTTGATGGATTTGTGATGACTACAAATCTTTTGAAGGCTCAGTTGCATCGAACTTTTAATTGATGAATTTATAAACTTAATCTGTTAAAATCTGTTAGAATCTTATTACTGTTAGAAGGTAGGAAAATGATTGTACACAGTTATGTTGCAAAAATTATTTTATTGTAAAATTAAAAAGTAAATCTTACATAAATATTGTTAAAAGATTTATGAAATTTAAATATTATTAGTACCAGCAATAAGTAGTGCAATAAAAATGTTCAAAAATGAATTTTAATAATTAATAAATTTAACCTAAACTAACACAAGCTTAATTTTCCTTTCTAAAATGAATAAGGTAATGTTTGGGGCAACTCCACAGGTAAAGGGATCACTTATTGACTCCTATTTCTACTTTGAAGCAAAATTACTATAAAATGAATACTGAAGCATTTTTTAGCCATAAAGTTTAATTTAAGGAGCAATTATGCAAATATTATATACAAATCGGAAATGTAAATTGTTTTCTGTTTTATTTACTCAGAATTAGTAAGTATAATTATTATATTCAGAATTTTTAATTTTTGAAGTAGCCACATTTTTTGCTGATATATCAGACCTTTTGGGTAGGCCAACAAAATATGAAGAGTTCAGTATATCTGTACAGCTCTTTTATTCATAAAATTTTGCATTTTCTGAACAGATTGATATCATATATATGGTATCCACATACAAGATACATGGTGTGGTCCCAAGTAGCGCTGGATTATAAATTCATGTAAGAATTACGTGCTTCCAATTGTTTTTTAATGCCACAAATTAATATTCCAAAAATATGCTCAATGGCACGTAATAATTACGTGCCCCGCGGTATATCTTTGGAACGTTAAGATTATTACGTAAATAATACGTCCTTTTCATGTCTTCGTCATTTACCATAACCTTCACATGCTTCTGATGAGTATGTAAATAATTGAACAAAACATTTAATTTATAGAATCCCTACACTGCAAATAATGTTGCTATATAGTTATACCTCCGATAAACGTATTTTAACCTACTACTCGAATTATTTCTTACGTAAATTTTTTGTTTCACTAATAAATGAAGTTAAATTTAATTGAATTACTTAATTTCAAATTTGCTCGTGTAATTTACTGCTTATTAATAGGGGTCGTATCGTACTTCGTTAAAACATATTTATCATAATGAAAGACATTATATTGACTGCATAATACTAAATATTTCTAATTAAAGAATAGAATAGATTAAAAGAATTTTATTATCTACGCAATAATTATTTCTTTCATTTCGATATAATACACATTTTAAAGACACACAATATATGTATAATTTTGTAACACCCGACGGATAAGCAAGGGCAATGCAATTTTAGCAGTTCACCATCACCATCAACTTGAAATTATACACTCGTCATTTTCAGTGTTATTCTTATAATGTAGCTGGTCTTTTTGTGAAACTTTGTTCTTGTTTTTAGTGAATAAGTATGGTCGTGCAGTGTGTAAAAAATTGGGTTATTTAAATTTTTAAATCCAGGTGAGTATGAATGCCATATTTTTCCAAACAATAAATTGACGCCAGATAAACATATGCGTTGAAAATGCCATAGGCGTCGAAAAAACTACATTTAGGGGTTAATGAAGATAGAGTAATAAGTTTTATTTTATTAGAAATTTCTAAGATTCAGAAGATTGCTTTAAATGTTATTAAGAACTATTAAATTTTCGTTCTTGACTGCTTTGTTATTGATGAAATTTTCAGTATTTGTAAATTTAATCATTTAATTAACCGAAAATAGTCTGCAAATATTAAAAATTATGAGGAACAATAATTAATAATATTTTTCAGGTATCGTAAAACAAAAATGATTACAAATCTTGCATTTCAAAGGTGCATAAAGAACTCCCGTATTTGCTCATCCCATATTTTGCAGAGTGTGATTTCGAGAGTTAAAAGGGAGAGAAAGAAATGATTCTGGAGAAAAGATGCTGCTCTAATTCCTGTTTTAGAAGTTAATGAACCACATACTACAAGGCAGGATGTTTTAATTTTTCCCTTAACAAATTAATAAGACAAAATACGAATACAAGATTTAGTAATATAATATTGATAAACTAAACTTTAAACTTATTCCATGCTACTTATTATATTTATAATTTTAAAAGATATTTTAAGCAAAAAAATAATTCATAGACATAAAAGAAACATTTTTATTTTATTTGGTTTCAGAAAAAGATGTGTGCGTGGGCTGTTTATCCAGCAGCCATACATACGAGCAGCAATCAGTTCATCATCAGCCGGACAATTTGTAGCAGATAGATCATGGAATCTCAGTGTTCTTCAGAACCCAGATATCATCTGCTGCTTTGCAGTTAGAGCAGTCTAAAAATGAGATTTTCCAAACACGAGTTCTACATTTGTAAGTTACAATTAATTGCATCATTTTAAAAATATATATGTATAATAATATTGCCATAATTGTTTGTCACAGAAATCGTCATTATAACAGTCAATCAGATCAAGTATCTGCCCATTTGTCTACCACATTAACTGCTTTTAAAACAGAGCGTGGTACTCAGAACATTCAGAGTACAATAGTACAAAATAGAAAAAATTGGGAGATTCCAATATTTTTAAATTTTATCAATCAGAATATATGTTAGATGGTATACATATTCAGAAAAAATTGCTAAATATTTTTTTACAGGAGGACTTACACACAAATAAAAACGGAGGTGAAGACAGCATTGTTCGGCATCTTCGAGCTATTGCCAGAAGGTGGAAAATGTCTTAAAAATTAATAAAAGGAAGAAAAATAAATCAAACTGAGCAAGATCCTCGTCAGGTATTGTGGATAAATTACCACAGTTTCAACAAACACAACAGATTAGATTAGTCATAGTGTCACCGACAAAACGCTTGGTCTCATCTTTAGTGCAATGGAAGGAGGTAAAAAATGTATACTGCTCGTCATTTAAGACGAATTCTGAAAAATGAAACTTTAGAAATTTAAAATTTGATAATTTCTAGTGCTCCACTTCAGGATTTGGTACTAGAACGTCAGTTTATTTACTGTTAGTATTGCTACACGTTTGTTGTCTGTGTTTATTATTGATTATTTATATTTTAAGATATTATTATAAGATAATTATATTAATCATTTGTCCTTTGAATTAATAATTAGGTATTCTGTAAATCAATATTTCAGTATTGTAAATACGGTTTTGTTAAATAAACTAATTTGAGCTAATATTTGATTCTTATGCTTATCTGAAAATTGTAATTTATTTAGTTCACTTACAACAAACATGAACTCTACATCTGCATTTGAAGATCTAAAAGTGTTAATTCTTATAGTTTTTTTGAAGCTCCTCGAATTTATTTTATCAAAATGCACAATCTCATCGATCTTATAGATATCATGTAATAGACTGAAAAATAAAGTTGATTCATTACAAACACAAATTAGTAATTTTGAAAAACATTACAATTTGAAATGTCACTGTTTAGTTGCTGCATATATTGCCATTGCCTTACAAATTTAATATTTTCAAATACTAGTCACTTTTAGTCGTTATATCTAAAAAATCGATGAATTGGACAGTTTGGTAAATCAATTTGCATTCAGCATCAAAGAACTATTGGAATACATGCTTACATCTTCAAGGACAAATGTACGGTGCATTTTTGCTGTGCACTGCTATTAATTGCAAAACGAAAAAAAACACATGCCTTTGGCATGCCCGATGGCACGTAATAAATACATCCTTTTTTGATCATCTTTGTACATCACTTTGGCACGTAAAAAAATGCAAAAAATACGGACATTTCATCTGTATGGCACGTAAAAATTACATCATTTTTACGTGCCATTTCTTTCTTGAAATTCTGGCGATGTAATTTCAGGCACGTAAATTTTACGTAATTTTCATGTAATATCGCTACTTGGGGTATAAAAACTAAATTTGGAAATGTGGTCTTCAGGTAGAGATTTCTGTGAAATTGCTTTTGTATATCTGTTATACATTTGAAAGCAACATCATTCTCATCTATAACTTTAAATTGTGAACAGGTATTTTAAAATACCATTTAAATAATAAGTGTAATTTACAGTTTTCTAACAAAAGTAATGCTTTTCTCAATTAAAATAATAACCAAGTTAATTATTTATAGTTTTAAAACTTTTCTAGAAATTGGTTTTGTATCCAGTTTTCTTTTTAACACATTGGAGGATTGAATAACTTGGCACCCATTATTATGAAGGACTGGTTTACCTAGCTTTTCAATTATGATATCAGCTAAAACTAATCGGTGATCATCACATTTGAAAGAATCGCTCTGTGATACTGGATTTCGTAGAACTTGACGAATTACAGGTAACGGTGCTGAGTGTGTATACAGAAGGGGTACTAAATTAATAATAAATTCTGTTATAGCCGAAATTAAACACACAAATGGTTTTGATGGATATCTCAAAGAGCCTCTACCATGTAGATAAATCAAATCTAACAATCTATTACTTGTTGCAGGTGTTGAGATATCTGTGAGACATGCACAACAACCACCTATTCTCTCTTCTATTGTTCTTACAATGTATCCAGCGATCCAGGCAACAACAGCTGACTAACAGTTCTCAAATAAGTTTTTACGGGATGGTAACAAAATATTTTCAATCAACTTATCATAGGCAGGCATGTTTTTTATGATAAATGCTGTATAAGTTGGAATATGGCTGTTTTCAACATTAATGTTAACTTTAGTCCAGTTAGATTTTTTTAATGGCATACTCAGCTGCTCTTGCGTCGGTCATATCATTGGAACCTTCAACAAGGCGAATGCTACTGAAAAGAGATTCTATTGGATCAGAACTGAATCTCCTTGTTAATACATAATAGAACCCACTGCATAACAGGTAATCTATACATTTAAATGTTGACTGGCTGGTGAAAATTAAAGCTTCTGCTGTTTCATCAGACAGTGCTTTCATGTTGCGTTGTTTAGAAGCATCTTGGAGGTTTTGTATGTACATTGGAAATTCAAACTTTAACGAATGCAGTCGTTCATCAGCAATTTCTCTGAAGGGAGCAGTATCAGAATCCAATTGGTATATATGCTGTTGACGATCACTCACATCATGTACTTTAAAAAATCGATACATCATTTGCATAAAGGTGATTGTAGGACCGGCATTTGAAAAGTCATATTGGCCTGTTTCATGTTGTTGACGGTAAATTAAAAGATTGGTAATGACTGGGGAAAATATTTGAATTGCTCTTAATACATGCATTTTGTCAAAGGTATTAGGATCAATATGCTTTTTTGTTAAAAACTTAACAGGTTTTATTGTCATGTCTTTTTGCAGATTATATATGCTTTTAAGATAAATGGATGAAATTATGCCATTATTTTCGGCCATATCATGCTGTAAATATAAGTTACGTGCATTTTTAACTGCATGGCAATAATCGACATGAATAATTGCAGTCCATTTATAATAGGATGAGGAATGTTCGTTTTTAAAGAACCATTGCCAAAATGGCGAAATAACGCAACATTAGATTTATCGTTATCAGCAATTAATCGAATAATGTTAAAACCTCAATTAGTGACCTCCTGAAGTATGTTCATTGTAATTCCATGTAACCGCTTTCCATATATGCTTCTGCTGAAATAATAAGCGACAGGGATTGTATATTTTGTACAAAAACCATGGATTACAAAACATAGCAATTTATTTGCTAAATCTGGCTTTGCACCAATGCAGCTTTCTTTGGTTGAATTCTCTAAACCATAAAACGTATCTTCAACTCTACTATAATACATGCGTTCTTTTATAGTCATTTCGTCAACGATAAGAGACACAAGACGTTCTTTTGGATTTTGATATTTGGCAGCCTCAACCAACAGTCTCTCTTTAATAAGTGTTGTTACGACAGGGAGCTCGAATAAAAAAATGTCTACCCAATTCGCACCCCTTTGCAGAAGCACAACGCCAAGTAACACACATTCTAATTGTCATTTCTGACCACCTAGGATATTTTAAATTGTAATTATGTTTGTTTGTTTTTAGGCGGAGCATCCTTCGTACCTCATGGCACCGATTGCTATGATCATTTGGCCGACCCTACTAGAATTTAGCCGAATCTGGGGGAATTCCACCCCCAGTAGGGATCTTTATCGTGCCAAACATCGCATTGACACGGGACCTACAGTTTTACTTCCTATCCGAAAAGAAGGCATGTTTTAAATTTTTCTCCGCTATGAAAAATTACCAGCTCGGCCGGGGATCGAACCTGCGATCTTTGGATTATGAAGCAAACATGCAAACCACTAATCCACCGAGACTGGCTTTGTAATTATGTATTTGCTCTAAAATGAATGTAGCTCGAAAATCATTATCATTAGCATTTTGTTGGATTTTTTCTATTTGCTTTGAAATATTTTTATATTGATCAAAAAAATCTTGTAAATTTCTCTGTTTTTCATGAAGTGTTTGGATCTCTTTTTTTAATAGATTGTTTTCACTGTATAACTCAGTAATTTTAAAATCGCGTACATTTACCTGCACTGCAACATCATTTGTCTGTAAAATCAACCTTGAATACTGAAAAATGTATTTTTTAAATAATAAATTACTTTAACGATTTGTTAAACTTTTTTTTAAATCTCAACTTCATCCTTATATTTCTTGCACAATAAATCCAGTTCCAAAATTTTTATAGAAGTTTCATCAGGTGGCTATTAAAAATTAGACAGGAATGGATAAAGATTAGGAAATAATTGATGAATTCATACTTACTACTTGGTTTTCAGAACAAGGTATTAATTTTGAAGGAGATTGCTCTTGCAGGTTATGGCACTATAAAAATTAAATAAATAAAAACATAGGAAGCGACAAGGGATATACTGATGCTTACTACTTTTTCCTGGTTCGAGACAGGAAGAGAACTACAGGGTTATTTAATAATTGGATCATTTGACCTAAATTCAAAGATACAGTTATAGAAGATAACGGAAGTTAATTGAGCTAAAATTTAGAATGCAGGGCCAATCTTTTATGTAGGTCAACAATTTGTTTTTATGTGCCAACACTCGTATAATATACAAGTGTCTAAGTATTGCTGTAGATTGTTTACTTTATTGGGCAAAAACAATAGTCCATATTCACATCTCGCTATAAGTTAATAACGTGTTTGATTACCATGGTAGCCAATTCTAATCTTTCCCACCTATTAGAATGAGATAAAGCTATCTCTTTTCTTGTTGATGTTAATTTAGTTAAAGACATCTTTAATCATGGCTTGTAAACACGGCCCAATATCATTTGCCTAATTTTATAACCTAGAAACAAGATTGTGGTCCCGAAGTTTACATTTCAGCCATTATACCTTCATGTTTCCTAATTTTTGGAACTGCACTAGCTTTCAATCTATATCGTCCCACTGAATCACAAAAATAATCTTCAGTATCAAAATGCAGAATGCATACTTTCGACCTTTCTGATGGAGGCTTAAAATTTTCTTAAAGAAAATAGGAGTAATAAATTTAATAATCTGCTTGATGAATTAGAATTTTTAAAGAATTAACATAAGAACCTTTTAAATCTTCTCCGGCAGTGATACTACGTATCCACAAAGAATATATAACTTGTCTGCTCGGAAATTCGTGATAGGTTAACTTTGGATCCGAACTAAAACAAGAAGGGATGCAACAAAACATATTTTTTTGAAAAATAAATGAAATTGAGCAAACTCAAATTTGAAACAAATTTTGAAATGCCACGCTTGTAGATAACTAGCGCCACGGCAGAAATTTGTACTAATCGATTATGTGTCAAATACCTCTACTTGACAGGCTTTTAAAACTACGTTTTTTAATCAACGCAGGCGACGAAGGTTAGAAATGTAACAGATTGCTTTAAAATTGTAAGAGATTCCTGTAATATTAGGGTTAGGCGAAAATGTCAGAATAAATTTTATTTAATTATTTGATTATTTAATTAATTGAAAATCTACTTTTAGATAAAACAGAGTACAAAATTAAATTGTCAACTTTTGACAGAGTAACAACTAACCTAATTTACAACTAGTCAAAATGCATGCATGCATGCATGCATGCAATGCATGCAGACCTAAGTAGAAGACCATGATATGTAATACAATTAGTCACAAAGCGTGATCAGACCCTTACTTGATGCATTGAGGGACTCTAATCGAGGGCCACTTATCCGGTACTCTCCTTTCATGAATAGCCGAAAGTTGAGGTAAGTCCTTAGATTTTTGCATAGGCCTTCCTTGTAAGGATTTCAAAAAAGGCTAAGCACTGACCATATTGGATAAAAAATTACTAGTACAGTGCACTCTACTAAGAATTAACTTGCCAATACGAAATTTTCATCCGACTGGTAACAAGGTTGACGATAATATCGCCTGATTAATTTTGCCGAAGAGATGCTAAGGTAAAAGATGACTGGACACGATCGCGGCCTGCTCTCAACGAATTTTTCTTAGCTGCTTCATGAGGAATATGACACCACAAAAAGTTACATCCGAAAGTTCCTTGAGCACATTTACTGCTGAAAATTGCTGATCAATATATGACATATCTTCTTTCACTCGAACATTGTCGGTAGTGAATTAAATAAAATTTATTTTGCCTAGCCTTCTTTATCTCGATAAACTTAATAGTTTCCGAGAAAAACGTCAAAAACCGTTTGGGGGGGCGTGGTTTACCCTCATTGTTTCTTCGAGCTCACCACCTACAGGTTGTGACTTCTATTACCTGGAAATTAATAAATTGCTGATCACTGATACATTGATGCAGTTTTGACATCTTCGTTATCAAGTTAAAAATGCAATTAGCTACATCCTGCTCCAACTGTGATTCTTAAACCAGTGACCACCAAATCCACTTTTCAAAAACAATATCTTTCTCGGTTATTATAAAATATAGGCACTAATGATATTGAGCTTTTTTGTTGTATTTTACAACACATAATGAACAAAAATTAGTCAAATGTATTTATTTTTTAAGGTAACAAACATGAGCGCCGCTAGAAAGTTTTTTAGGGAGGGGCAATTTTTTTATAAAATGGCCACTGTTTAAAAAATATTAGAAATAGGTACCAGAATCACATAATGTATATCTTGGTGCAAATAACCAAAAATAAAAAACTACATGAAAACACCTATTAGAAATTAAAAAATCTATTTATTTTTGGAAAATCAGACTTAAGAACATAATAACACATAATCAGAATCAGACATAAATAACACAAAAATAATGTAAAAAACATATGTACTAAATAAAAATAATATTTCTAAAAGTAAACAAAATATTGTTTTAACTATATTAAATTTATGACAGCCAAAGTTAGCCTTATGCTTATCAATACATAGGCATACCTACATCTTAATCGCTGAAAAGAAATTTTAAGTTTCTTTTTTCTAACCCAAATAAATCAATGACCTTGTTAAATATAGCCATTTTATTGGCATCAACGTATTTCCTATGTACACTTATAAGAGCTAGTCCAGAAAGGCGATTTTCGCTCATTGTTGACTTAAGCCAAGTCTTAACTCTTCTAAGAGTACTAAAGGACCGTTCAATTGAACAGGTTGTAGGTGGCATAATTAAAAAATATTTTAAGCAGGTTTTGATGTTAGGGAAAAAGTCACACTCCTCATTTACAAGTTTGGTTGTATCTTCCGAAAACTCTCTATCTTTCCATACCTGCTTCCATGTGGAATATTCCGCTTTTAAATTTTCGACGCCAAATCTTTTCGAAAGAGCTTCTAACTGTGTTTCGCTAAGCATAATTCCTTGTTTAATGAGAGATGGATGAAACCGCGATAAAGAAAACGCTAATGTGTTTTCAAAGCGAGCTTTAAGAGAGCTTATTATTGAATCTAAATAAGGAATAAATCTACAAATTCTAAAATGTTCTTCTGCTGACTTGCCCTGAATGTTTTCTCGGTTAATTTGACGTGAAACTGTTCGAGGAGTTTTAATTTCTATATCAAGTTCATTAGCGAATTCTGTACATTTTTTAAATATATCAGAGAAGATAAAATTAGCATTTTTTCTATCATTTTCAAACATAGTGATTAGTGTGTCAATATGATCTTTTACAGGAAGTAAACTACACCATGTGGGCAACCCCTATAGTACCAGTTTTTAAGAAAAACGGAAGTTTAAGGATATGCGGGGATTTCAAAGGCATAGTCAATCCTGTAATCGAGGTCGATCAGTACCCCTTGCCCAGGATTGATGAACTTTTCAGTTGTTTAGAAGGCGGCGTTGAATTTTCCAAATTAGATCTTTCGCAAGCATATCAGCAGATTGGACTGGATGATTAGAGTCAGGAGCTTTTAACTATTTCAACGCACATAGATTTATTTAGGTATACTCGTATGCCTTTTGGAATTTCCTGTGCACCTGCTAAATTTCAGAAAATAATGGACTCTTTATTTAGTAAGGTTAAGAGAGTCGCAGTGTTTCAAGATGATATTTTGGTCACAGGAAGAAATAAAGAAGAGCATTACGAAAGTTGGAATATTGTACTTAGTATTTTAAAAGATGCTGGGTTAAAAGTTAATTATGAAAAATGTCAATTTTTCCAAAAACAAGTTGAATATCTTGGTTTTGTTATAGATAGTGAGGGATTGCACCCATCAAAAAATAAAATTGAAATTATAGATAAAATACCTGAACCTAAAAATGTTAACGAATTAAAATCATTTTTAGGAGGTATAAATTACTATGGTAGATTTATTAAAGATATGTCCACGATTTTAAGTCCATTATAATATGACCTTTTATAAGATAATGTAAAATGGTATTGGTCTCCGAGCTGTAGGCAAGCTTTTTTTAATGTTAAGGAAATTCTCAAATCTCCTGCATAGCTTGTACATTTTAATCCAAATCTAGAAATCAGATTAACTGTAGACGCTTCCTCAGTAGGGATCGGTGCAATACTTAGCCACCGATTTCCTTCGGGTGTAGAGAAACCCATATTTTTGCTTCTAGAACGTTATCTAAAGCAGAAAAAAGTTATTCACAAGTTGAAAAGGAGGGATTGGCCATTGTTTATGGCGTAACTAAATTTCATCAGTATCTTTATGGCACCAATTTTAAGCTTATTACTGATCATAAACCCCTTTTAACAATTTTTGGTGAAAATAAAGCAATTCCCAAGTTTTCAGCTAATAGATTAACTCGATGGGCAATAATTTTATCAGGATATAGTTATGAAATTGAGTATGTTTCGTGATCTAATAATTGCGCAGATTGGTTATCTCGTCTTCATATTGAAAATATGAAGATCCACGACGACTCTGATTTTGATTATTGCTTCTTTTTAAATAGTTCTAAATTTTGGAACACAAATTTTGAGGATATTAAGAAGGCTACCCTGCAAGATAAAACTTTGACAAAAGTTAAACATTTTGTGAAAACTGGATGGCCAAAGAAAAATAATGACAATGAGTTAATTGCCTATTTTCCAAAACGGTATGAATTTTCTATTCAAGATGATTGTTTAATGTGGAATCACAGAATTATTGTTTCACACAAATTTAGGACAGAGATCTTTGTCTCAGTTACATTCTACTCACCTTGGAATGGTCAAAATGAAGAACTTAGCTCCCAGTTATTTTTGGTTTCCGGGAATAAATCAGGAAATTGAAAAAACTGTTAAAGATTGCGAATCACGTTCATTACTTGGTAATAACCCCCCAAAGGCTGAAATATCTCCTTGGCCATCACCAAGCGCACCGTGGGTTCGCTTGCACATAGATTTTTTTGAGTTAAATAAAAAATCTTTTCTTGTTATAATAGATGCATACTCTAAATGGATTGAAGTTTTTGAAATGACTAAAGTTACCTCTGTTTATACAATAACGGTCTTGCGATCACTTTTTGCTAGATTTGGACTTCCTTTATTAATTGTATCTGATAATGGTAGATCCTTTGTGTCAGAGGAATTTGAAGAATTCTTGTCTGATAACAACATTAAGCACGTGACTAGCCCTCCTTATCATCCAGCTTCTAACGGAGATGCTGAGAATTCAGTAAAAGTTATTAAAAATGCTCTAAAAAAGGCACTTCTAAACAAGTCAGGCATAAATAATGTTCATTTAGCTTTGTGTAGATTTCTGTTCGACTACCGAAATACTCCACACTGTACTACAGGGGTTAGTCCAGCTATGTTAATGTTTGCTAGAGTGTTACGTACCAGATTTTCTACTTTTTTGCCAGCTAACATTCAAGCTAACCTTAATGTTAAAACAAATTTAAAAGAGGTTGACGAAAGGGTAGAAATGGTTAAAAAGAAATAAGTAGTAAATAATAGAGGATGCAAGGGAAAAGATCTTTCCATAGTTGAAATAGTATTAGTCAAAAACTATTGTGAAGTTAATAAACCAGATTTCATTAAAGGTAAAATTGAAAAGAAAATTGGAAAATGTACTTAGTTAATGGAAATACCAGAATTGCAAAAAAGGTGGAAGAGACATTTAAATCAAATTAAAAGTTATGGTCTTCGGGAGTCTCACATTCCTATTTGCAATTCTGATGCTTCTAAGAGAGTTTTTTTACATTGTAATCTTGGTGGTTCTTCCGAATCACAAGCCAGTGATAGTGCAACTGATAGTGCGCATACATCGCAGTACATTTGATTGTGCCTTTATAGTGCAGTTAAGTTTGGGCTATTAGACAATACACAGTTTAAAATTATTAAGTGTTTTATTTCCTAGCTTAAACATAACTAATACAATTAATTCAGTAAAGACATCACAAGGTCTATTTTAGTTTAACACTGCCTATATGCAACTAAAAACCTTCAGATTGCAATTTACGTAAATTTCGTTATATTTAATTCCTAAAATATTCCAATCGAAAAAATTACTACAAAAGATCTACAAAAGAAATAACATTAATATAATACAGGATTATGCGGTGCGCCTAAATAGCAAGTTTATTAGTGATTAATGCAAATCTTTTACAATCCAGGGGGGGCGCCCGCCACTCCTTGCCCTTATGTAACGGCGCCCTTGGTAACAAACAATACATAAACAACCTGCCATAAAACAACGAGTATAACATAACCTTCTAAATGCATATAATTTTCGACAACATATAAATGATAAATTGATAAATTACAAAACGAAAAAAATTGTAATTTAAATGAATAGATTTTGAATAACAGTTTTGATTGTGTATAAAACGTTATATTGTATTCGTGTTTCTGTTGCGTTTTATCTATTCAAGAAACTTAAATGCTCGAACATCGTTCTCGCATTTAAACATTCTTTCATGGATAAAACGTCTCTTAAAACATTTATGCAACAAATAACTATTATTTTGTAACTTACCATACTTTTAATTTTGATACTAAACAGATATTTGTACACGTTAAAATAAAGTAAGTTTTGCTTTGTAAACTATTTTTATCTGCAAAATTCTTGAAAATACCCTTCCAACCCTGTATCCCATTGTGCAGCGACAATTCCTAAAAAGAGTACCGTTATTAACCACCGTTAGAACCACCACCGAGTATAAACTTTGTCGCAAATGCATTCATTTTTGTGATTTCAAGGCGTACACAAGTCGATCGTTTTAAAATCTTTTCTTTTATTATCAATTTACTGGGTGAGTTTTTTTGTCGATTAATTATTATTACTCCTATTCTTTATATCGTAAATGTGAAATGTTCTAAATATGATTGGAAAACGTTCCACAAAGTGAAAAAGGGTTTTTATTGAGTTTATACATTATTACATACAACACTGCATGCAATATTTCCCCCCAGACCATTCCTTTTGGGTTTTTAAAGGAGTATAAATAACAAAAGAAAAAGCATGAATGACTATTTAGATCTTTTAATTTGCAAGATGTGTATTTATGCAATTGTTGGATAATATTATTTTAAACCCACCATAAGTTAGCCGTCCCAGACTACATACAGGATATCATCCTAGGATGACAACTGGGATGGATGTTGTTCGGGTAATGGCGCAATGTTTAGATTTGTTGTAATTTATTTCATAAACGAGTTGGGCGTCTAGATTGTAATTATTAATTAATGTGTTTGTTTAAAATGTATTTATCTAATTAAAAAGAATATTATTGACTCCATAAAATGTCTTTCTTTAATTAGAAATAGCTATATACGGAAAAGAAAGCAATACTACATACCGTTTGAGTTGTTTATCACGTATTAATTATTTTATTATGAAGGAGACAAGTCCTCTAAACAAGTTCGGTCTTTAAGGCAAGATTGGAATATTTAAATACGAGGCGTTAGCCGAGCATTTAAAGCGACCGGTTGCCATTTATATTTAACATTTAAAAAAGAAACTAGAATGTGATTAATATAATTGTATATTTTTTGCAAAAATCATATGCTTGGGGTCGAGGTTGTGATTGTTATAGTGAGGAAGTTGTAAAATAAACTATTGTATTGTTTATAAATAAAATACGACCGTTAACAGTTATTTATTATACAAGCGTTTAAATTAAAGGTTTAATGAGCGTATAGTTTAATCTCTCGAGTTTTTTCTTTATTTTTTTTAATCTTAATATACTCGAATTAAATGTTTATTTTAAACGGAAATGTAATACAAAATTGTTTTTCAATTTTGCTTTTATAAATTCTTCTGTTTTGGGCCTACCACTTATCGTTAAATCACAAGAAAAGTTTGAGATATTATTATACTCTTTAATGCTTTAATTATTTAATTTGAAAATTTGTTAATTATTGACTTTTCAAAAATTTGTATTAAAAAGTACTAAATAGAATTTTTAAAGTGCTAGAGGAATAAAATGTTTAGTTTGTTGTTTATCAAACAACTGCGTTAATGGTCTGTATCTAAGTAAATAAATATTACTTTATAAGGCAAAACTGAATAATAGTATATTATGTATTAAGGGCTTAATTGGGTGTTTTAGAGCCCGCAGAGTCAGTTAGCGCTAAAACGATAAAGCGTTCTAAAACACTAATTAAGCCCGAAATGCATACGTTAGTTTATGTCCGATCTAAGTTTAAATTAATGTTTAATTTTTAAGAAGAAATTAAGATCGTAGCCACGCCACTGAATATTTATTTCTTTCAACGCAGGTCCTAAAAAACATTGCAGCTTTAAAAAATATTTAAAAAAATATCGAATTACGTTTAACTTAAACAGCAAATCTAATCGAGAGGTTATATTTTAAAGCGGTTTCGATTCGAAGTTTATATTTTTTGTGCTTTACTATTTTGCTCTTCTCTGCTTATTATGCTTATGAAAGATATTTGATGCGTACTTACGTCTTCTTTACAATAAAATTAATTAATAAGCGATTAACAACGGTATGAATCATTATTTTTTCTTATATAATTTTCATTTTTTATAAAAGGTTTATTAAGAGTATAAATTAGTAAAGATTAATAAATAAAAAGCTTCACAAGATTAATTATATTATAACCTGACAATTGTTTTGACGGCTAAGCTGTTATTATCAAAGGTAATATATAAATATAAACAAGCACGTCGCTTAGGTAAAAAATAGATAAAAAGATAAAATTTGTAAGAATTATATCTAATACTTCTAATAGAATGATTGAGCTCAATCTGTTTATTTATTAAAGGTACCGTAAATTTGTGTGTATATATCGAATCCTCTAAAATGTCTAATTTGCGTTTATTACTACAAAAATGTAGGATTTTGATATTATTTTGGGGACTCATTGTGTGATTCTGTTCCAAAAGCTGTTTGGCATAATTAGATTTTTCGGGATGTTTATTTCTGTAACAGCGCACGTGCTCTTTATATCTTGTGTCAAAATTTCGAAGTGTTTGTCGAATATATACCGAACTACAATTACTACAGTAAACTATTATTTTTATTGTTTATCAAAATCAAAACAATATTGTTGACTTTATAAAATGTCTACTCAAATATCTGTTTTTAATTAGAAGTATTTAGAAATAGCTTATGCAGTTAACAAAATAGTCGATTTAATAAACATTTTCAAAAAATTGAAAACTACAGTACAGGGTAGAATGAATCGCTTCACGCACAATACAGTTTTACGTGCATTTTTTTTTGAAACCTTAATATTATATCCCCTAACTAAATTATTATAAACATATTGTTGTATTCCTAATAAAATAACTATTTATTAAAATACAGTAAAATCTGTAAATCTGACCACCAGTTTAAACTGACCGACCGTCTGGTCATATTGACCACTTTTTTCAGTCCCTGCAAAAATCCCATTACTTTAATTTAATTTATACTGTAAAACTGTAAACTGACCACTTCCCTTTTGTGACCATTGACCACATTTATCTCGAATATTTGTTAAAAAATGTTTGTGTAATATGACCATTAGCCAAGAGATTACTTATAAGCTAGGTATAGGATTTCTATGCATTTGCATGTTTTTTCTGTTTATAGCAAACATTATGCAGAGTTATATTTCTACATGTTTAAGCCACATATGAATCACATATGTCAATTTGAAAGTGCATATAAATGCATATTTAGGTGTTTTTTATAAATGCATGCATATTTTAGCATTTTTGTACGAGTGTGCATATTTTACCACTTCTTGAGCGTTTTACATGCTTTAATTATGAAATTTCTAATATTTTTTAAATAATTTTAGCATTTTAGACAACCAACCAAGGGCGGCTTAGTTGAGTCTAGGGGAAACCCATAATTTAAGCTTATTGTTAAATACTAGGCTTTAAAATATTTTACTGCCTTAACCATCTGTGTACTTATTAATATTTTCTATGAAAGAAAAAGTTTCAACTAAAATTTAAATACTTACATACTGCGGTATTGTGATAAATAGGTATTAGGAAATTCCAAAGACCCTTTGACAACTTCCTGTTCATAGAAAAATCTGCCTGTACTTTTGTTTACTAATCTTGTAATGTTTAAATTCAGACAGTTCAGAAATTGCAAACTGCATTTCAGTTTGAGATTTTAGAGTGTAAAGATGGGTAAAGAAAACCGGTCTGTGTCTGTTACACTTTGAAGTTATGTTAAGGAATTCAGTGTACTTACAACTGGCGATAAGGTGTTGTATTGTACAGTGTGCGACGATAAAGTGACTGCAACGAAACGCTTTCAAGTTACACAACATCTGAACACGGTTCGACATCAAAAGTGTGTTGCCCTGAAATTAAAAAAACAAATATTGTTACCGGGGTACCTTAATAATTCGCGTGGTGAGTCCAGCAAAACGATCGAATTTAATAAAAAACTATGTAGTGCATTAGTGGCTGCAGATATCCCGTTAAGTAAAATTAATCACTCAGCATTTCGTAATTTTCTGGAAGAAATTTCAAAAATGCCAATACCCGACGAGTCTACACCCAGGAAAAATTATTTACCTCGTTTACTCGAAGAGACCATAAAATCAATTAGAAAACATGTAGCGAATAACTACATATGGGTTTCCATTGACGAATCTACTGACACTACTGGAAGGTGCGTAGAAACTTCATTTCCTTCCGTTTTGTTAGTAAAATTTAACTAATTAAAGACAGCAGAGCAATTTACGGATGTTTTATTTTCTATTTTGTTAGTTACATATTTAATCACAACAATATTTTTGCTTGATTAAAATATAATTTTTTTAAATAACTGTTTTGCGCTAATTGTTTGTAACCGACTAATTATGTAGTTCGATAAAATAAAAATCAAATTTTTGTTTTCAGATACGTGGCTAACGTTATAATTGGCGTTTTAAATTCGGAGAACAATCCCAAATTCTATCTATTAGCAACGGACGTTTTCAAGAACACCAATCATTGTTTTCTGTGGCAAAATTGTTAAATGATTCGATGGCTATTTTGTGGCCCGACGGCATACAGTACAACAAAGTACTCCTGTTCGTCACCGACGCGGCACCGTACATGATCAAGGCTGGAGCAGGCTTACAAGTTCTGTACGAAAAAATGATCCACTTAACTTGTCTTGCCCATGCAATGCATAGAGTTGCGGAAGAAGTGCGGGAAATATATCCTAACGTAAACTCTATAATTTCAGATGCCAAAAAAATTGTTTGTAAAGCTCCATATCACATATAAATATTTAGGGAAACTGCTCAAGAAGTGCCTCTCCCACCTGAGCCTGTGTTAACAAGGTGGGGTACTTGGCTTTCTGCAGCAGAATATTATGCAACTTATGTTGATATTATTAAAGCCTTTATAAATAAACGTAATAAACACGATGCACTATGCATACAAAGCACACAGGATGCTTTTAATACTAAGGAGGTGAGAGTTTGTTTTGACAAATTTTGTGCGTTTAGCGAAAGAAATTCAGAAATTAGAACGTCAGGGAAATTCATTAGCTGAATCTCTTGAGCATGTAAAATTGTTAGGTGTTTCTTTGAATAAAGTAAAAGGGTTTGACTATAAAACAAAAATTTAAATCCGTTATAGACAAAAATTCTTGTTTTCACTTAATTAAAAGCATAAACGATGCATTATCTGGACAAGACATTTTAGACGAGCTAAAACATTATTCGCTTGTAGAATTAAACAATTTTAAGTATGCCCCAATTACGTCTTGCGATGTGGAACGGAGTTTCTCAAAATATAAAACAATATTTAGGGATAATAGGCATATGTTTACTTTTGAAAATTTAAAAATGTACGTCACTGTGAACTGTAACGCTCTATGTTTACAAAATATAATTAATTAAATCATTGCATAGGATGTCTAATTAAAATAATCTCTGTAAATAAAATGTAAATAACGCAAAACAGGTGTTTTTTTAATAATGAAAGTGCATATATTTATTAAAAATTTGTAATAAACGCATATTTCATGATTTTTAAGTGCATATTTCACGTTTTTATAGTGCATAAGTGCATGCATATTTCAGCATTTTTAAGTGCATACAAATCCTATACCTACTTATAACAGTTAAAACTAATCTTCTAAAAGTTTAAGTAGTAACATGTAAATTTCATTCAAAGAATTTCTAAGAATGCATCATAATCCCTTAACAGTGACGAGTTGGGTTCAGGTATTTCCAAGTTTTAAGATTTTATTTCTGCTTCTGAGAAATTCATTAGCTGCAAACGTTCACCTTGGATAGTTTTAAAATTGTTTTATAAAATCAGTCTTGTTTCATCTGTTGATTGAAACCATTGTGTTAATTAGTGCGATCAAGATGACTTCAAACAAAAAAGTTTACAAAGAACTAAATTTACAAGAAAAACAAAAGGCGTTAGAGTTTTTAAAAAACCACAGTGAAAAGAAAACAGCGGAACATTTTGGTATTAGCAAAACAACAGTAAATAATATTTAAAAAAAATAGAATATCAACAACGTTACGAACAAGATGCTTTAGATTTCTTCAGAAAAAGACATTCAACAGAATATGAAGTGGTTAATTGATTAACTTTAAATTGGTTTTTAAAAATGTGTAGTGTAAATGCAAGACTTACTGGACTAATGTTACAAGAATTAGCATTAAAATTTGCTCAGCAGTCAAATTTGCCTAATTTTAAAGCATCGTCGGGTTGGCTTGAATCATTTAAGAAACGAGACAACATTTCCCAGAAAAGTTTAGTTGGTGATGCAAATGAAATTGATCAATAAGTGATTAACAGTAAGTGATTTTCGTATTCGTTTTACAGAGTTTGCAAAGGGCTTTAAATCAGAGGATATTTTTAATACTGACGAATGTGGGCTCTTTTGGGCAAATTGTAGTATATAAAGAATTAACACTTTTACAAAGTGACCACCTGCTTAAATTGACCACTTTGGGCCAGTCCCAAAGGTGGTCACTTTAGGCAGTTTCTACTGTATATGCATCTGACACACACAATTTCTTTTTACAAACAAAATAGGACAAATTGGATGATATTAAGAGTTATTATTTAAGAATTGAAATATTTCTATTATTATTGAGAGCTTGATTAAACGGGCACCATACACGATCGTCCGCGACGACACACCAGTCCCACACACTAGACGATCACGGCCCATGTTACTATACCCGCGTAAATTCCAAATATGTAACGAAACGGAAGTTGGCACAACACTACCAACCTTACAAATGACAAATTCTTATGATGGTAAATAAAACAAAAAGAACAAACTGGATCCTACGTTGTGATTACTTTTTATAACATGTGACCAGAGTTGATAACGAATGGCCGACGTTAGAAGGATGGAAAAAGAGAGAAAAACACAAATAAAAGAACAGTTATATATGATTGTATTATTTTATTAATTTATTCTTAATCTTGAGCGAGGAGGCACGGTGATAAACTGATACAAATTAAAAGGTTGTAAAAACTCTATTGAAAATAAGCTAGCCCAGCTTAAATACGTTTCAAGTTCAATAGGTGATAAAATTATTAAATAGTTCGATTACAGTAAACAGTATAGATAAATAAATCAATTTATCAAGTTGATACAGTTGTGTGTTTTACAAGATTTATCTAAACAGTCAAGACGCAAACCTCTCAAGGACATAAAACATTAAAAGTAAGTAAAATTGAGTCAAGCATGTAAAATTAAGTACAAACTGGAAAAGATAAACGTGCTAGATTAAAATAAATACACAAGAACTACTGCACAAAAGTTATACATATCATAATTGACATAGCAAGAAATACTTTGTGACGGTACATATATAATAAGAAATATCAGAACACGTCTTTTACAAGACATAGTTTTTCTACCAACAACAGTAACAATTACCTGGATAAGCAAGCAAAAACAATAGACACATAAACATGCAAGTGTTCACAAAGTAATGGTTTGAGGGCTTCACAACACGACTTATCAAATGGACTTAAACCACTGTCAGGCCTCCTCTCTCAAATAATTAAATCAGTTTATACCCAGGGAAAAATACCATCTGTTCCGAACCGTAAGATTATCCCGACATTTTTAGTCACAAAGAAAACCTTTAGTTAGGTTAGAAATTAACCAACTCAAAATACTGACAGTGAAACACATAGGACACTTAAAAACAGTAGTCGTATTTAAGGCACGAATGACATGTTCAGTTAGCAATAATTAGCTGTAATGATACTTCAAACGTTAATAAAACATTATTTTCTAGTAATATTTACGCTTCAAAAAAGACTAATTTACAAATTATTATGAATTATTATCAAACGAGTCTTTTAAAATTTAGTTACCATTAATATTTTGACTTGATCTATGGATTCAAACGAGAGATTTTGATTTTAAATTAATTAAATAATACAAAATTTACATCACACAACTAAGATCAACATAAATAAAACAAATAAAAATTAACTTGCATGAAGAAAATTACTTTTATAGGCAAACATATAAGAAATGGCTATCTACCTCCTTCTTGTTTACATTTCATCTCTTTTTTTCTAAAACAAAACACAAACGTCCCTAACAACACAAATCAAATTACCAACTTTAAATAAACTGTAATAAACGTCCCTAACATTTTATATTTAACCTAAGATAGTTGCTATTTTAAAATCATGTATAACACAACTAGGTAAATTGATTTTTATGCAATTTGTTTTGTGATTAAATGACTTGCTACAGCTAGTTTGATAATTTTGGTTGACTGTAGGTCTGACTTCTACAACGTGATCCAGATAATTACGTTTAGATTTGCTGTAATTTATTGCATAAACAAGTTGGCCTTCGAGATGGTTTGTATAATAAAATTATAAGTATCTTGTTTCTTTAAAACGTGTATATCAAAATGAAACAGATCATTATTGAGTTCATTAGAAAATATCTACTGAAATCTCTTTCTTGAATTGTAAGTATTTAGTATTATGCAGTTAATAATGCCTTTCATTGTGATAAAAACGTTTTAACGAAATACAATACTTAAAATGTTATTATACAAACCATCTCGATACCCAACTTGTTTATGCAATAAATTACAGTAAATCAAAACATTGCAACATTATACGGATCGCGTCCGCTACGTCGTCGGTGATGTGGTCGCGGACGACCGTGTATGTGGGATTTAATACTAACTAATAATCTTAAACCTTTCAATTTTAAACTTAAAATATTGAAAATCAATAAGTAAAGCCGAACTTAATTACTCAACATTTTCTAAACAAGATAATTTACTACTACAAACAGTTACATTTTCGAATAGAACAAAAAAAAAGTACAAAGTGACAGTAAAAGTTAAACATACCTGTAAGAAAAACCAGCAAAGGCTTAGGATTATTACGGTCGCAACCCGAAAAAGTAATGAAAATAAAACTTTATTATGCAAAAAACAACCATGCCTTGGAAACATTGCACCAACAGAACATCGAATGATCAAAAATCAATTAATTATTATTAGTCGGTTTCCTGCAGACGAATAAAGAGTAATAGGTACATCGGAATTGCGTTCTCTGCAAACTGAAGTACAGTATCGTGTATAGTACACTTTGTTACACCTTAATACGCAAATAACTATAACATCACAATTTGCGACTTGAAAAATCCCCTAGTACTATTTATTTTTCCGGTGGTTACGAGTTTGGTGCCGGGGCACGCAGGTAACCCACGCCGTGTTACGAATTGGGTGCGGGAAGATTACGAGTTGGGTGCCGAAGTAATCACGTGTCGCAAGTGATATAACTGTTTTTAAATGATAAGATAGATGCTGCAATAATTGTGGCATTTAGGCTATTTGTTATATTTGACAAATGAACTGCACCTAATATTAAAAAAATCGTAATTTACTAAAATAATAAGGAAAATTTTTGAAATTTATTTAAGATAACTAATATAAATTCCCATATTGGTGAGTTGATTGAAAAAGACAAACGTTACAAAATAAGAACATTATATACCATGTACTTACTCAATACAAGTTCATTTTTACTCTTTTGACATCGGAAGTTGTTAAATTTTCTTTCGCTCCGTTACATCTCAATTCTTCACATGAGATCTTCATTTGGCGTTTTGTTATGTCCTCCACAGCTTTTCTCTTCAACTTTTCGAATAGGTTACTAATGTACTAATGGCATGGGGAGTTATGGATTATCGGCCGAACCCAACTCGCATATCATTCTTTTTATTGACTAGGTAAAATGTAATTAGTGGCACCCAACTCGCATCTTTCCATTTTTTCATGTGAAATTTCGAATATTAAATTTTTGATCCTGGTGACCATTTTGCACGTTGGACCCTAATTCGTAATCTACGGTCCCAAAAACCTATAAGTACCCCATTTTATTCAATTATAATACAAATTTGATGAAATTATTTAATTACACAGGCCCACAAAAAAATGTTTTGTAGTTGAAAGGTGAGTTACCATACCGTATGTTTTCTAGTGTACTGAAAACGAATCCGGGGTCAGAATTGGCCCATCACCCAAGGATTTTTTAGGTGTATTTTTATAAATTTTTTGAGGTTAAGTCGAAATCCTCGGGTGATGGGTCAATTCTGAACCGCCTGGTTCGTTTTCAGCACACCAAACCACACGGTATAGTACCTCACCTTTCAACTACAAACTTTATTTTTTTGTGGGCCTGTGTTATTAATTAGCCCCTTATAAAAAAAGTAATAATTAATTCCTTTAATAACAAGGAGAGACAATATATGACTATACTCACCTAGTTTTGCTTATATAAAGTTGATTTACGTTAGAATTGTAGTAAATAGTAATAAAGGGTATATAAACTTACAAAAATAAAAAAACTTAAAAACATTTTTTGTACGACCCTGCTATTTCGGATTGTTTACCAAACTTGGTTTTAGAACAGTAGGTTATGTAATTACTTACCGTTCAGTTCTGTCAAAAACAGAACGGTAAGTAAATTATATGTAATTTATAAAATAAATGCATTATCTTTAATGCAAAAATCATTATTTTCGAAATAATTATTGAACTATTTAAAAAATGTATGTTTTTACACTTTGCTGTGAAAAAATACCCAATAAATAATAATAACAACGGATGCTATCTATTTATTTCGAAACGACAAAGATATCGTGACATTCAAAAATAAAATTACAAACGTATCCATGGTAACGACAAAACCTACTTAATGGTTGGTGGATATACAGGGCAAAAATAAATTATCTTGAATCTATTTTTTTACCATCTTTGGGATATTTCCTTAGTTAATACATTTGTATTCATAATGGTCGTACAAAAAATAGTATAAGCATCTCAAACAGTAAGGAGTTTACCGATCCCCTGCAATATTGGCGACTTCGCTTCGCTCAGTCGCCAAACATCGTCGTGGATCGGTAAACTGTCCTTACTGTTCTCGATACTTAGTATACTATATCATGTTCTATTTTCACATAAAAGGCGAGAAAAATATATACTGTGATAATATCTTATCATCGGGTTGAAAATTTAACAATTTAACAATAAATAAAGAATATTTAAAGGCTACGATAGGTGTAAGCATCCGAAGCATCCAAATAATCAAATCAGGTTTATATGAAGTATTCATACAATATAGAGAAAGATAGACACGGTAGGATACTAGTGTTATTTATTCAAAAGCTTACATGCCTAATTACAAATATAATATGAACAAAAAGTAACGTACTCCTATAAATTCTGCTTTAACATGATAAATCTATAGTATGAGCAGTAGGTATTGCCCCACCTGAGGCAGACAGTTCTAGGGACCCTAGATTCTCTGTCTCTCTCTAATCTGGTGACTTTTTGTCTGTCTCTCTCTCTCTCTAGGTGGTTAAGTACGGAATCTGCATTACCGACATTCTGTATTATCGGCATTTGGTTCGTCACATGGCTAAATGGTAGCGTCGTTGCTAGGAGAAAACAGATGGCTCCGGTGTCGTTTTACGTGATTTTTGTCTCGAAGTACGGAATCTGTATTACCGGCCTTGTATATTACCGGCATTTGGTTCGTCGCTCGGCTAAATGGTGTTCGTGTTGCTAGGAAAAAACGGAGAGCGCTAGTGTTTAATTATTTCCTTCACACCGATTACGGTAGTTCTGCTAGTTGGTAATAGAGGGCGTCATGAAGGGGTCTGTATTACCGACAGACTGTGTACTACTACTAGAGGGCGTAATGAAGAAATCGGTATTACCGGTATGTAGAGGTCGCGTAAAAAAGAGAACTGTATTAGAGAAGAAGACCCTTCAATTAGAGTCTGCAGCCATTTTATATCACAACATGTGGCGCTAAATTTGAAACTGTACTGAATCTGTCATACCGTCAACAGAGGGCGTCATGAAGAAATCTGTATTAACTGTATGTACTGATGCTATTAGAGGTCCATTAAAGAATCTCCTCTCTCTCTCCTTCTCGCTCTCTCACTCTCTCCTTCTCACACTCTCTCCTTCTCTCACTCTCTCCTTCTCGCTCTCTCCTTCTTGCTCTCTCTCCCTTCAGCCTAATGCTAGTAAATGAAACAGCATTGGATAGAGGTAACCGTTACGTCTACTGTTCTGGGATTAGTTCGGACGGCTTTGTTAAAATAAAAATCGATAAATGTTTTACTGTTTTTTTTTATTATTTTTCGTAAAGTTACACAATATTACTAATATTCTATTGTAAATCAGCTTAAACTAGGTAATTATAGTTATACGAGGCTATTTTTTCAAGGTCCGATCGGTCGTGAAATTAAAACCACAGTGAGAATCAGAGGAAGCTTTGCGCAGATGTATTGTGCAGTGTCTCTAGTATGACAGTTGAACGCGTCACGTTGTACATGTCAGTTGCAAGCGCGCAGTGTACACGTAAACATGCCGAGAACAATAGCGTCACCCGCCAAATGTGAATTGCGTGCAGTAATTCGATTTTTTCATGCGGAGGGGTGCAACGCAGCTACAATTTACCGACGAATGTGTACGGTGAAACATTCATGAGTGACAGTAATGTGCGGCAATGGTGCAGGAACTTTGAAGCAGGGCGTACAGACGTTCATGACGCAGGCGGTCAGGGAAGGAAGGGAATGTCAACCAATGAAGATATCCTTCAGCGAGTGGATCAGGCGATAGAGACAATCGTCGGTTTACAATTTCTGTGTTGCATGAGTCTTTTCCCGAAATGTTAAGGTCAGCTCTGTACACCATCGTGAGTGGAACACTTCAGTACCGCAAATTGTGTGCGAGATGGGTTCCCAAGATGCTGTCCGACCATCACAAAACACAGCGAATGGGTGCCGCCTTAACGTTTCTCCAGCGCTACCATGATGAAGGAAAAGATTTTTTGAGCAAAATTGTCACAGGCGACGAGACATGGGTTCTTTACGACACGGAAGAAACAAAAGAGCAATCCAAACAGTGGATGCATTCTTCTTCCCCATCAAAACCAAAGAAGTTTAAGCGAACATTTTCCCACAGAAAGTGTATGGCTACTGTGTTCTGGGACCGAAAAGGAGTTCTCTTGGTGGAATTCATGGAACGTAGTACGAACATTACAGCAGCCTTATACGGCGTGACTCTTCAAAATCTACGAAGGGCAATTCAGAACAAGCGAAGAGGAATGTTCTCATCAGGCATTATTCTTCTTCAGGACAAATGCAACAAAGAACCTCCTGCAGCGTTTTGGTTGGGAAGTATTCGATCACCCTCCATACAGCCCGGACTTAGCTCATTCCGATTTCCATCTCTTTCCTCGCATGGAAAAGAGCTTAGGAGGACACCATTTAGCTACAGACAATGAGCTGCAGACCAGCGTACAAACTTGGCTGAAAGCACAGGCGGCTACCTTCTATGAAGAGGGAATTGAAAAGTTGATACCACGCTACGAAAAATGCCTAAATCGGAACGGCGACTATGTAGAGAAGTAGATGGGAGGTGTACCTAAATGTTACAAATAAAACATGTTTGAATTTCACTGTGGTTTGAATTTCACGACCAATCGAACCTTGAAAAAAAAATAGCCCTCGTATATAGCATAATACTTTATTACTCAATATAAACTAGATATGTTATATGAGGATGTTACAAATTAATTTTCTAACAAAATAACTTAGATCAACTTATAAATATATATATTCTAACACTTAACATTTACTTAATAGAATATTAACTATATATTAAACTTAAACCTCAACAACAACATACTTTATTTAATCTAGTAATATAAACTTCATATAGGTAAGAACTGTCATGGGAGAACATCTTCAGCCTTTATCCAGGACTTTTCGTTTAAACCAAGTCATTTGACGTAAATGTCACCATTGCTGCGGCGTTTAAGTACTTTTTCAACTAAGTAAACGTCTGGCTGTTTGGTTTTCTGCAGCTCGAACTCGTAGAAAGCTCCTCGAACAGCAACCCCATGAAGATCTTCCAGCAGATATGTGACAGGTTTTGTAAATTGAACTTTAACTATTTTGAATAATTCAGTTGACCATCTGGGCGTGTATCCCTTAGAAAAGACCTCTTTGAACTTACTAATACGTACGAGGTCATTCAAGTCTAGTTTACGTTTACTTCCTGCAGCGACATCAGCTTTTACATTAGTGTCATAAACGGTTAGTTGGGTCGTAGGTGTAACAGTAGCAGGAGCTCGACATATCGTTCTATGTCTGGTGTTGTTATAGCTGTCAACTACCCTCTGTAATATATCTATCCATTTAAATGATCCTCGGTAGCTAAACTCTTTAGACAGCTTTTGCTTAATTGTGCGGATAACGCATTCAACTATTGAAGCCTTAATTACGGAATATGTAGAGTAATGATTTATACTGTGCTCTTTCATTAATCGTTTAAAATGTTTATTGTAAAACTCTTTCCCGAGATCCGTCTGAAGATTCTTAGGTATGACTGCATAAGCACTCTTAAAGATTCTGCGGACCTGCTTTGCCACCTCTTCTCCGGATTTAGTTTTCAACGGTCGTGCATACATATATTTCGAATAACAGTTTATCATCAGCAGTATGTAACGATACCCATTATTTACTTTAGCATAGGTCATAAACTCGGCTAAGTCAGCCTGGAACAAGTCCTGGAAGTATTTTATTATAGTGCGGCGTCTTTGAAAGTTTTTTCTAGCAACCCTGTGTATTTCATCAACAACGGTTTGTTTAGCACTCATCATAGAGTAATACAATTAATCTCAACGACACTGAGAGAGCAAGGTCTCAAATAATTATATTGGCAGCAGCCGTGTTTGATGAATACTGAATAATGTTAAAAGCAATATATCATTATATACCCGAAATATTCTATTCTATGAAGCCTTCCTCCTTAAGTTCACTTATAATTGATATTATTTCGTTTTCATTCTGTGGACTACTGTTGCCGGAACTCTTTACAGCATATAACAAACGCAACCTGTCGACTAGCTCGTTAGCCTTATTCCAGTAGACGTATTCGACTTTGCAATAGCTTCATTTTTTAAAATTTGATGATGATGATAGTCTAATGCCTAAACCTTTGATTCTGGATAAGTTCGGTTTAATTATATAATCATACTTCCAATGTTTAACAGCTGTTAGTCTACCCTGTGGTCTATAGGATTTCTTATGCGCATTAGTAAGCGCTATTATCTGCATATAATTATTGATATCAGCTTGCGATGGTATAGACTCTAATTCTCTAAACGTGAGTAAGTCAAACAGACCGGGTGTTGCTTCGAAAGCGTTGTTTTTAATTATGATGTTTGTATCACGTATAGTCACAGGGGAAGATGCAAATGTCCACGCGTCTCGATCAATTTTATATGTAATACCGAATCTAGTTCTATCTATGTTGCTACCACCCCTAGCTATTAGCATACCGTAATGAGTAGGGAGATCAATAGTTTTATTAGATTCTTCTTCTTCTTCGTCTGCTTCCGATGATGATGATGCTGATGCAGCAGGCTGTTTTTAACTTTCAACAGGGGAATGTAACTAGCAGTAGTAGCAGTAGTAGTAGTAGCAGCAGATGGTTGTGTTTTAACTTTCAATAGGGGTACGTTAGAGGTGTTAACTGATTTAGCAAGGGTTTCCAGCGGTGATATAACAGGATTGTGCGTTACGCGATACATGCGTTCTGCCTCTGCTCTATCACGACGAAAGTATGCAAATTTCTTACGTATAGCATTACGAGCTTGTATTATTTTACGCTTTAAACTCAGATCATACTTGTTCACAGATCACAGATCATACTAAACGAATCGACTCTAATTATAAACATATATGAATCAAAACCCTTGCGATATCTGCCCCGGTCTAGAGAGCAGTCTTTATTAATTACCAGGAAATCATGCGGCTCCTTCCAACACAGAGATCAAATGTTTTTGAATTGCTCATAACTAAATACCGTCTCCTACGACATGATCGCTAAACACGTGTTTTAAGTTCAACTCGTCTTGTCTAAAGAGAATAATTAGGTTTGCATTGTCCCTAATCAGATGTTTCGGTATCTTGGCGTACGTTTGACCTAGATAAAAACAGTCGACGCCGTTATACCTATCCATGCTAAAATATTTTCTAATCTTTTCTTGCTTGCTGCAAATTATATCATCAAAAATGAACATAGAATTAGGTTTAACATCACCGGGGCTGATTACGTCATCGTTTTCGCTAAATTCATGATATCCCATACCTGTAAGTGGTTTCATAACACGTCTTAAGAATTCATATTTAGGCTGAAATAAAGACTTGGCATATAGGTAGATATTTTCAAATTTTAAACCGTTTTCGATAATAAGTAAACCTAACATAGCATTAGTTTTATCGCAGGAAGATGGACCGCTCAATATTGCTCTACATGATATCGGTAACAGGTCGCCATGTTTCCTAACATCCTCGCCTGATCGTTGTAAAGATGTATTACATTCGTTTAGGTTACATATGTTTAGTGACTTATTTTGTTTAACAACCTTCATTACGGTATGCGTACGTGTCTAGTCACGGTCTAGTTAAACGGATTATACTCGATTAATGCGTCGTGAAGGATCAAACAATACGCCTTAGTTGTGTTCGTAAATGCGGTAGAAGACTCGAGCTCTAGTCTAATATCGACAGTGGAATCCTTAAAACTCTCTACCTGTCTTGAACAGTCAATAACAAAAACTGGATACGTTTCAAACGATTTGTAGCTGAGTAAACAGCTCTTAATATACCTGGTATATACCTGGTATACCGTCACAGTAGTTCTCACGAAAACGAATATAATTCAGATACGCAGGAATGTAGTCCTTACGGTCGAAATCAAGATTTAAACGCTGATGCGGGAACACTTGCGAATTTAAATACAACTTAACGTAGACTAAGTTCGAATGAGTAAATGTAGTCGGGTTACCCGTTCTTATACCCAGCTGACGCTCGTCTTGTAAAACTACAAAGACCCAGCGCGGTTTCCTAGATCATTGGAGTTCTTTACGCGCCAAACCTGATTTTTAGTAGTTCCCAACGAGGGTAACTCGTGTAATTACAAACGTCTAAACGGAGCGATAATAGAAGAATTATCTCTTAAACTCTCCACCAGGTTCACTTTGCTTTCATCTGATAACAGTATATGCGGAACTTCCCACGAGAGCTTATCAATCTTGATATCTACATCGGTACCTGCATCACCTGCGTCGCTTTTATAGCAATTAAAATCGTTCTTGGCGCGAATTAAAACTAGCTGACAAATCATATGAGGTATTACTTGTATATAATCGTCTGCAAATCCAAAGATATCTTTTAATGGTATTATACACGTGAAATGAAAGACGTTATACCCCTGGTTATGTAACAAATCATTTTCGCTAGTAATCCTTAAGTTCCATGCATTGCAGGTTCAAGCACTATCCTCGGCGCCATGTGAAACGAGACCTTTTATAGTGCTTGTAATGCCAGGCTGTTTACATACATCTATGTAATGGTTTGCTCCTAATATTAGTTGAATTTCATCAAACAGAAAGTGGGCGAAATTGTTTACCAGAAGGAATTGCTTGTTTGCTGCACGCGTTATGCTACCTTTAACAAGTACGTAGCTGTCATGCAAAGCTAAAACGTTATAGGAATTTTGTATGCTGATTCTAATGGTGTCGGAATGATTGGCGTTTAACGTAAACGGCAAATAGGTATAAAAATCCTCTTTTATTATATCTGTATCGACGCGCGGCTTCCCAAATATGTTTAATTTATCAATGGTAAAGTTGTCGGTGTTAATATGCATTTTACTTCGTTTTGACATGCTGCTGCTGCTGCTGTTATCGTACTTTAAAGCCTAAAGATTCAAGAAATAGGCGACGAGCTTTAGTTAGTTTTAATCGAAAGTCTGCACTGGCCGACGTTCGACGGTGAATGACCTTTGATGAACATATGTTGATGTTTTTATAGCTAAAGTTTATTTCCAATTTTCACGTTTAAGTTCTAGCCTGATGCTCGTGAAAGTATCTTCAGACAGATTTATCAACTCTCCTCTCGCGTCTACTAGTCTAATGGTAATGTTATCGATCTCGGTGACAGTGATGGGAAAGTAAATCACATGCGATGGCTCCTTTTCAATCAGATAACCGGGTAGTACGCAAACACCGAATTCGAAGATTGTATGACCTTCTTGGTTGTTTCTATATGAGCCGCCTGTAATATTCGTGTCTACAAAGATGTTTGGAGTTGAAAGTATATCGACAATTCGATCTGATACGTGTCTACTACCTGGTTCTAGCACGCGCTTCTTAAATCCTAGTATGGATCCTATGTTATCGGGTTTGGTAAAATTGATCAACTCGGTAGCGGATTCAATCTCACACTTTCCCGTATTAGTGTTAGCTTTGATTTGTAGTAGCAGATCTCCCTCTTCCGGATCACCACTAATTTGATTCTTTATATAGTTAACGATTTCAGCCAACTCGTAGCTACCCGGTTCAATAGTTACTTCCTTTTCTCCGTAATAAAATTTATTTTTGCCTGGGTATATATTCCGTATCGTGTGACTTGTATATAAGCCGACTAAACCTAGTGAGTATTCGTAACGCACGTGATCTAGTGTTATAGGTGGATAAATACGATCCGTAGAAAGCCTGTTTCCTGTACCGTACACCGTGATGGTCCTAGCCATACTTAACCGATTTACACTTTCACCTCTCTTTTATACAAAAATCGTAGACACAGATGTCCGCAGTTGTATGTATTGAACTTTTGTTCTTGGGCTACGTTGTAGTATACGGCGCAGCGAGGTCCTAAATATTTCACAAGTTCAGCTGGTGGTCTTAGGTCTCCGAAAGGGTCATAGTACAAAACCATGTTTCGATCCTTTCTATAGGCAACCCAATGAGTACCCGGTCCTCCAGCGTCGTCAAGATTAACAATAGCTCTTTCGAATTGCAAAGGTTTCGTTGAAGGTAGACTTGTTCTCATATAGACACCTCTAAAATAGGGTATGTCTTTAGCATGTTTTATTATATCTAGGTCTGTAAGTGGTCTCCGAGGCAAGTTATTCAGTTTTTTGACCACCTGACATATGGTTTTAAGTACAATGCAGCTCCGCCAGCTCTATACGGCTTCAGGTAAAGGGCGTTCCCGTTCTTACCTAAAGCGATAGCTTCCATACCTTTATTATGCCGTGTAGTTTCTTCTAGCTGTCTCTTATTACTATTAGCAGTGTTAACAGCTTTTGCTACGCCCGAAGCGCCTCCTATAATTGCTCCGAGAGCCGAGAGGCCAGCAAAAATTGGTATGAGTGGTAAAATACCCCCTGTAACTGTGGGCACTGGAATAATTCTGGGTACTTTAACGTTTTTTCGACCGCCCACGTTTTGAATGATTCTTCTGGCAGCGTTCAGAGCATGATATATTAAGTCTTTACCCGTGAGTTTCTTGCTTGCACGACTCACTACACCAACAAGCTTCTTTAAAACGCCACCTTTGAAAGTGACAGTTTGCTTCTTCATCATTCTAGCAAGACCCTTTTTCGCTGACGGTTTCTTTGTCTTTACCCCCATTTCCAACTTTCTTTTAGCCTTCATTATACCGGTTACAAACAGATCTGATGCTTTTTCCCCTAATTTAGAGTCTTTAGCCTTAACACGCTTCCAAGCAGCTTCTTCTAATACACGATCTGCCTGGTGTCTACTGTTTAAATTGGAGCTTTGAGCGTACGAGTTGTCGTGTTGCATACACGCCTGGTCCAAAGGGTTTATACCTTTATCGCCGCGTTGTAATCTTTTAGATAATTTAGTACCTGGTCCACAATACTGATAGGAAGGAAGATGTAGTTCAATAGCTAGCTTGTCTATGAGCTTGTTAACAAAGCCCTTACCCTCGTGAACTAACATTTGGTACTGAGAGAAGAGACTGCTTGTACCTGTATTTATACTCGGTCGCCTCCGGACTAATCTGCATTCTGAAATCTCTGCATATATATAAAGTCTCTATGATCAGCCTGTAGAATTTTACACAGATGCTTTTCAACATTATGTATTCTTCTTTGAAAACGGTATCTGTCCAGAGCTAATGTTTGCCAGTCTCCCTTTCTCGCCAGTCTGTATGCATACTCCCATACTAACATATGATGTATATTATTCATGCTTACGTCGGCGAAACTTACTTTCTTTACCATATCGATGTGTTGCTGCTACTACTACTACTACATATCGCTATGTTTGGAGAGTTATTGATATTAGTAAAACTAAAACTTTGTTTAAATACATTTTTGTATTTCTTCAACGATACATTTAGACTAAGATAGAAAAAAATAACTGATTAGCGTAGATATAAGCAAACTAAGCATCTGCGCAGCATTCCCGTAAGGCTCACCACATTTCGCATCTGCGCTAATCAGGCATTTGATATAATACATTTACAACTAGAATAAAAATGGTGTCCATATCAATATGATTAGGTCAACCGATAGTAGTAGTAAATTCCGTTATTAGTCGGCATTATACACTCTCTTTATGTTGTAAGAGTTCGTAGGTGTTGCAGATTCGGCTATTAGCGCATCAAACGATGATCGCATAACTTTTTGAGTACCTTCGAGCGCTTGTACTTTATCTAATAATTTTTTATAATTACTATCTAGGGTATTATTCCTTTCTTCTATCTTTGTCAACACACTCGAATGATTAGTATCCATCTCATCATTTGTTATTAGGAGATTTCTCTTTGTTTCTTTTTCCAATGTTGTTAGCAAACTTTTAAATTCATTAGTTTCAATGTGAACCTTTGTTACCTTTTGCTTTAGATCTTTAATAGTGTTCTGAGTGTCGGTAGTCATTGTAATGAAGGTTTGTACAGCAGATTCGAATTGAGCATCTACATAGGCTTTAGAAGTGACATCCGTACCATCTATAGGGTAACTTACTGAAACAATACGTTTACCATCTGCATTAAACTGCATTTGATCGTTTGTATGCATAGCTCGCTTGTTAAAATACTGCCTAGATATTACAACTTTATGCTCTAGAGGCTCCCCTATATTACAAATTCTTCCATCTTTAGCATTATAGTACGACCCCTGTCCTTTATCCTCTCGTCTCAAACATTTAGAGAGTAGTTTTCCTTCAACATCGTCCGCCAGCTCGTTGATATACTTTTTCGTGCAAACATCGTGGTCTTCAATCGGTCCTTTAACATGTACTAGTCTTCTCTTCTTAACAACAATTACACCTTCATCGCTATCTGATAGCATTAGTACAGAACGCTTCGTGACAAGATTGTTATCGTTGATAGGAGCGCCTACATTAGTTATACGTCGGTTCTCAACATCGAAATTGCCCTCTGGTGTTAATTTGAAACCATAACCGATAGGTCCACGTTTTGTTGCATGAAAGTCAAGTATGTTTTACGTGAGGTACCTGTGTGAACTTACCCCCACGTTCCTCCCATAAGGAAGTGATTGGGATACGCCCAATCAGCACACAAGTTGCATAACCGGCAGTCGTGCAATTGCTACCAGATTGACTCACTGGTAGGAGCGAGGTTGCCTATCCACCCTCTACTAGCTAAGTCGCGCATAGTGACCGAGCAGTTGACTTAACACCCTGCTCACCCGCCGGCACCCTCCCGTCCTCTTTCATACGGGGTGAAATACCTCGTCCAGCAATAGGACTATTCCCCAGCTTGACGCTGTTATCAAGTGGGACCACTGCCCGATCGAATTCAACCTCAAATGTGGCAGGACTTGGTTTTTAAGCGGTTTTGCCACCCCGATCTACCAATTTTAGGCTTGGTGGGCCCTCGACAGAGCTTCGTTTAAGTCTACACGTTATAGACTCCCGGTGCGTACCCGAGATTGGTGAAGTTGTCTTAATAGTGAGAGGCTATGTATTCGATTCAACTATCCTTATGTGTAATGGCTTTCAGAGCTTCTCCCAATCACTGTACCCGGCTGCAGTCTGGATCAAAGGGTGTTCAGGATAGCTCCTAAGCACATTTACCTGGCGGCTTGCAGTTTCCCATATGCCCAAAAGCTGGGATAAACCTCACTTCTAGTCACCGCACTATAGATTCAGTCAAACAGCGGGTTCCTTTGGTGACCATAAATGACCTCGGTCAAACAGCGGGTTCCTTTGGAGACCATACATGACCTAAGTCATGCAGCGGGTTCCTTGGTGACCATAAATGACCTCGGTCAAGCAGCGGGTTCCTTTGGTGACCATAGATGACCTTGTCCCTTAGGCGAGATTCGAATCCGCCCGCACCGGTCTCATCTACCAGGGCTCCCCCTGATCGGTATGAGTAACCGTCGAGAATTCTCACGAATTTCTCTCCCACACACTTTATTCCGACAGCTTCATCCATTGCCCGTCAGCCGGATAGGGTAGAAGACAGCCAGTTCTAAGGGTGAACGTCGTGTGGTCTCCCGTCCACCCATTTTTATTTTTGTTGCAGCCGTTGCTTCATTTGTCATGCTCATCATAGCTCTGTCGAAGAGATCTATTGTGTTTATGATGACGTATGACAAATAACTGTCACGCACGAACAGAATACACCGTATTTATAGCTGAGATCTTTATAGCGCAATGATGTACATATTTCAATACGTCATGAGATTTATACAATTCGTCGGATGGTCTCGGGCATAATCGTAGACGATACTAAGACTTCTCGTAATCAGCTCACATTTAATTTAGTAATTATTAAGTAAAACTTAGAGGTAATATATGTGACTGTATCCGCTCTCTAAGATATTAGGCTTCCTTAATTACGTTAAAAGGGTTATTACCTAGGTACTTATTTCTTGTAAATTTATGGAATTACCTCTTTGAAGACCTAAGAACCTTGATGCACTTTAAATAATATTTGAAATATAACAAAAATACATATACTGTAATGATCTGAAAATGAATATCGTATTGGGTTACATCATACATGTTGAAGAACAAACATCATTGAGGGTTGCCGATAAAAGTTTAATCTTGCCATTAAAGCCATTGAACATTTATATACACCAAAGAATTTAGACACATTAATACGTTTCAAAAAAGGAAAATAACGATAAGACCAGTTCGCGGTCGAACCAGATATGTCCTTCGATGCAGAGAAGGCAAACTTTCCCCTGTGTTTGTTATGATAAAAGAAGCCGGATAGATTTACCCTGCATAAAAGTATTACAAAATGATTAAACACTATTTTCTAGTGTGTATTAAAGAGTATCATAATGGTAACTATTGATGATGCTTTGTTGCTTTTCTAAGAGATAAACGTCTCTTATACGGCCATATCATAAAATCATTTGAAAATAAAAATTATACAATATATCGTAATTTTAATTCAATCTTTTCTATTGTAAAGCAAACTTCAATAAATAGTTCGCTGATCATATAACAAGATGGAGCGTGTATATAATATTAACAGTAGTTCATTCAATAAAAATAACAATTTGATATATCTCCTATATTTTACAATATCAGAACAATACGTCATATCGTTCTACCTGTAAAGAGACGAAAACTCTTACATACCGTTTAGTTAAAGCTAGGTGATATTTTTATTTATTTATTGATTGTAGTATTGTGTTCCTACTTTTAGTAACTACATATACTGATTATTAAATTTCTCTCGTAATAAGGTTTTTGAAATTTTGCTAAATAGTTATCAACTTATTGAGATTTCACAGTTAGAAAAAGGTTCGGATTTTTATAGATCCCTACACGTGATAAGTCAACGACAAGTTGTAATCTGATTACCTGATGTTTCTAAAGCAGTGCATGGCGTACGGTGGTATGTTATACTTGACCAACCCTTGTCGTTGATAGCGTAAAATAAGATTTTTACTAGAATTTTACCTGCGTTTTTTAGCACTCTTTCTAGGCAGTAAATCAAGATATTATCTTTGAAAGGTATGGTTTTTTCTAGGTGCCTAGAAAGAGTTTATCAGTAATGTTAATTAACAGAAGAAGAGTTATTGTTACGCTACACTTCACATTATTTCTCAATTTATTAGCCTCGTTATGCCACTAGTGACGGTATTGTAGCCGGTTGTCTCTCTCTCTGACAGGTTAAAACACCGCCAATTTAACGAGTATGAACCCTTTTCATTATCCTTTCTCTCGGGGCAGTAAATCAACATATTATCTTGATGTTCAGAACAGCTTCATTTTTAGGTCTCCGCGCATACAAGTTTGAGATCCCTACAAGTTTATTCCTGCAGATTGAACTGACTATAAAAACCGAGCCTCACCCCCACACTAACTTTAGTTTTATTCTTGCTTGCCATTCTTGGATTGTTGGTGAAAATTATTTCTAACGCTCCGGTGATATTATTATTATTATTAACTAGTTTTTTACTCAGCAGTGCTTTCTTCAACATTAAAAACAGGTATGTTATTTTTATTATTAACGTGTACGTGTTTACGTACTACTATTTAAATTCTAACATGTGTGTGTCTTTGTTTTTACGTAGAAAAAAATGGACTTGTTACAACAATTGAACAAGCCTTCAGGTTACGGCGGCGGCGGCCTGAAACCTATCAAGAAATTATGCGACTACAGGGTCATAGAGGTCGTCGAAACACTTCAATTCAAAAGAGTCGTATGCCGTGATAAACGTCAAAGCGTGATTGTTGGTGAAAACTACGTTACATTTCTACCTAAGCGTGTCAGCGATAAGCTGACGTACGAACGGGTGAAGGATCTTAACGAAAAGATTAAGGCTAAAACTATTCCTCTGGGCCTGATGTACCTTGGGAAAACAAGTGTACCTTTGCCATATGACGACTGCATGTTTGTGGAAACAAATAAGGTACATTTACACGCATCATCATCATCATAGAGTTTTCTTTTAATGCTCTATTTTATGTTTCTAGCCCCTGGAGCCGCAAATAGAAAACCGAGGTCAACAGTAAATGCAAGATGAACGGTGGCGATCCCTCCGCAATATTCATCATCATCATCATCACTTGATGTGAAATGTGAAATTAATTGTAATAATAATAATTCCTAGCTAAATAAATATTCTATTTAAACATTGATGTTTCATACTAGCATTAGGATGAAGGGAGAGAGCAAGAAGGAGAGAGCGAGAAGGAGGGAGTGAGAGAACGAGAGAGCGAGAAGGAGAGAGAGGAGATTCTTTAATGCGACCTCTAATAGCATCAGTACATACAGTTAATACAGATTTCTTCATGACGCCCTCTGTTGACGGTATGACAGATTTAGTACAGTTTTTAAATTTAGCGCCACATGTTGTGATATAAAATGGCTGCAGACTCTAATTGAAGGGTCTTCTTCTCTAATACAGTTATCTTTTTACGCGACCTCTCTACATACCGGTAATACCGATTTCTTCATTACGCCCTCTAGTAGTAGTACACAGTCTGTCGGTAATACAGACCCCTTCATGACGCCCTCTATTACCAACTAGCAGAACTACCGTAATCGGTGTGAAGGAAATAATTAAACGCTAGCGCCCTCTGTTTTTTCCTAGCAACACTAACACCATTTAGCCGAGCGCCGAACCAAAGGCCGGTAATACAGATTCCGTACTTCGAGACAAAAATCACGTAAAACGACACCGGCGCCATCTGTTTCCCCTATCAACGACGCTACCATTTAGCCATGTGACAAACCAAATTCCGATAATACAGAATGTCGGTACAAAAATCACGTAAAACGACACCGGCGCCATCTGTTTTCCCCTAGCAACACTAACACCATTTAGCCATGTGACGAACCAAATGCCGATAATACAGAATGTCGGTAATGCAGATTCCGTACTTAACCACCTAGAGAAAGAGAGACAAACAGAAAGTCACCAGATTAGAGAGAGAGAGAGACAGAGAATCTAGGGTCCCTAGAACTGTCTGCCTCAGGTGGGGCAATACCTACTATGAGCAAAAAGTAATTCCATCAAAGGTGCTTTTGGAATTTTGTACTCATGTGTATTATAACACCGGAAAATTATAACAACTGTCGCTGTCAAAGAACTCTGATTATTTTGTATAATTTTCTGGTGTTATAATACACATTAGTTCAAAATCCCAAAGGCACCTTAGATGGAGTTACTTTTTGCTCATACTATAGATTTATCAAGTTAAAGCAGAATTTATAGGAGTAGGATTCTCATACATATATAACTTCACTTCTATAAAAAGATTTGAAGTTTTTAAGAAGGCATATCGTCAGTGTTACATCACTCATATGTTGTTTTATTGTGAAACATGTTTTTCATTCTCCCCTTTACGAAGGCGTAACTTTCTATCTTGATAAGGCAACCGAAAGCGAAAGTAAAACATGCGAGGTGGTTGCTAAGTATCAAAAACTTTCGGTCCCTGGACAACGAAGTAAAAGTGCCAATTTTTTTAAAATATAATATTATAAGGTGGCTGTTGTCAACATTACCTTGGTAACAATACTGTTGTATATACAAACAATATTTTATTATAATCACTGAATCATTTTAGTTATTTATTTACAGTAGCTAATAAATGTCCAGGGCAGAATGACAAGTTTAATACTTACTACTAATACACGCTGCGAAAGCCCTTTCAGGTGCTCGGTGTTTTTAACTAACCTCGATTACGCTTACGCTTCGCCTCGGCCAATCAAAAACACCTTGCACCTAAAAGTAAACCAAAAGTATTTTCCTTTTTCCCATAAACAAACAACATCCAGATAAGCATGTGAACAGAAGAGAAATACGTTGCGGAATTAGTGGAAAAGTTCCGAGAAACTGGATCAGTGGTTAACAAAAAACGAGACCCTGAACGTGGGCTTCAGGTAATGCTGTTACCCACAAAGCGGAGGTCGCTAATTGGGATATCGGTAAACAACCATTAACTGCAGTTGATTTTATCGGTTACCAGCTAACCAGTGTGAGGTCGTGGGTCTCACAAGAGATCTACTGTAACTGGCGCAAGAATCAACTAAAATAGCTCCAGAGTCTTTTAGTAGGTAGAATGCAAAAATCAACAAAGAAACCAAACAGGACGGCACAAAAGCAAACCAAACCAGGGTGTTACGAAATCAACACGTAACAAGGCATGGAGCTGCTAAGGTTGCAGTTTTAGGACAAGTTGCTGCAGACTCAACTTAGACAACGATGGAATCGGCTATAGTCCAGTTAAACTAAACATTTAACTTGGAAAATGGAAGTACATGGGATTTTTTTCTTCCAGCATGTAGGGGGGGTCTAGAAAAGCTTAATTTGAAGTTTTCGACCTCAAATTCATATGAGCTTTTTCCGCGGTCTTGAAAAGAAGGGTGAAGTGTTATTTTGAAATTATCTCTGTAACAGTAGGTCCGACAAAAAAATTTGTATAAAGCATTATTGTCGGCAATACGATTGTCTACAACTTTTATTTGAAACTTTTGTGCGTAATATAAAGAATGAAAAAGTTGTGAGGGAAAACAAAAATAAAAATTGTGGTGGCCGATTTACCTTTCGCCGGTTTCCTGGAGAACACATTACATTTATGGTCTTTGAAAAGATTTTTTCTTCCAGCATGCAGGGGCGGTCTAGAAAAGCTTAACTTGAAGTTTTCGACTTCAAATTCATATGAGCTTTTTCCGCCATCTTGAAAAGAAGGGTGAAGTGTTATTTTGAAATTATCTCTGTAACCGTAGGTCCGACAAAGAATTTGTATAAAGCATTTTTGTCCGCAATACGATTGTCTACAACTTTTATTTGAAACTTTTTCGCGTAATATAAAAAATGAAAAAGCTCAAACTTTCATCAACTTTCAAGTTTACTTCTTTTCAAAATGGCGGAAAAGGCTCATATGAATTTGAGGTCGAAAACTTCAAATTAAGCTTTTCTAGACCCCCCCCTACATGCTGAAAGAAAAAAATTCCATGTACTTCTATTTTCCAAGTTAAGCCCGTTTTTCGTACAGTTTGACTGGACTACTATTATTAAGGCTACTATTTATTTAATTTATCGGCTACTATTAAGTACTAGCATTGGTAGAACAACTATTTGCTGAATCCTTAAACATTATAAATTTAACCTTACAAAATTAATTTAGTACAAGAACTGAATGAGGATGATTTTGATCGGCGACAGGAATTTTGCGAAGCTATGACTGTACGAATAGCTGCTGATAGACATCTGTTTTTATGTTTGTTTTTCTTAAACTCGATTGTAAATCGTCGTAGCTGTCATATTTATACTATGGCAAATGGCGATCATTATCTGGATTTAATGTCCCAATACGGAGCCCTCTCACATTATACACTCATTGTTAGGTGTTTTTATATAGAACGCTTTCTGGACAACGGATTAGGCGGAAAGTTCTTGAGGAAGATCTGCAGATTTAATCCGATCCGGGGCCATTTACAGAAGCAAATGTCTTCAACGGTATCGGAGTCACTTGAATAGTTGCGAGAAGCATTGTTGAACCTACCGTTAAATAACCCTACAAATGGTTCAAAATGTAAGCAATCCTTTAGAACAAAACTTGTTGGTAGACATTTTAAACATTTAACTGGCTGATAAAGTTTCTTTTTACGTTTGGTAGTGTTCCTACAACATTTTTTGTACAGTACATTTTTTGAAAAATGTACTGAATCGGATCTTTCTTTTGAATAAATAAATAGCTCTATTGCAACTTGAGTTTTAAATATTTTGAAAAAAACTCGTACAATTTTAAAGTTTTTGTTGTTTCGTATTCAGGGGAGGGAGGAAGACCTTTCAAAAAGGTATAACTTTGTATAAATGAAACTATTTACAGGCGAGCTTTATTAAAAAAGATGTGCCAATCAAAAACGAAGTTGACGAGTCTGATAATTTTTTATTAAATTGCTTATTTTTTTAAATAACCAATTTTTCCTGTAAACATAATATTTGTAAACTGCGTATGTAGATTTATGTTAAAAAACTATTATACATACCGTATTAGTATTTAACTGTAAATTATGTCTTTTTATAAATACGATATTTACAAAAATTGTTTATTTGTAAAATATATTAAATGTAGTAGATTTTAATTTATTTTTGTTCCAGTGCCTTCAAATTAAATACAACAAAATATCAGTTATTGATATCCCTCCAACCCAGTGAGAGACAGCAAGGTTTAGAAAAGAATTAGGAAAATAGTAGATTAGAACACATTGTAGCCGAAAGAGATCTAAATATCAATAAACCAGTCAGATTTATGCAGTATATAAAATTAAAATAGTTGAATATTAACACTCACTGATAAATTTAAAATGGGCCTTAACTGTGATTGTTATGTCCTAATATCCAAGTATTTAACAGATATGGATAATTTCAACTTTTGTAAGGTGTGTGAAATCGATATGAAACTTCGAAACTTTACTAAACATTTTTTGCAAAAATATCCTGTAACATTGTACAATCACAATGTGGATCTACGCGGTGAAAAAAACGATGCGTTCTATTGGAAGTTTATTTCTAGGTATTGCAAATTGCCAGTAGACTTTATACGGGAGTATAAAAGCTATGTGGATTGGAAAGGCATTTGTGATACAACAAATATATCTGAAAATTTTATACGAGAATTTAAAGATTATGTATCTTGGAAAGACATTTCTCGGTCCCAAAAGCTATCAGAAAATCTTATCCGAGAATTTCAAGATTATGTATCTTGGGAAGATATTTCTCGGTCCCAAACCCTATCAGAAAATTTCATAAGGGAATTCAAAGGACGTGTAAACTGGCAATATATTTCTAAAAATCAAAACATTTTTTTATCAGAAAATCTTATTCGAGAATTTAAAGATTATGTATCTTGGGAAGATATTTCTCGGGCCCAAACCCTATCAGAAAATTTTATAAGGGAATTCAAAGGACGTGTAAACTGGCAACATATTTCTGAAAATCAAAACATTTCTTTATCAGATAATTTTATTCGAGAATTTAAAGATTGCGTAGTCTGGGAACATATGTACCACTGTGGAAGCTTGTCAGAGAAACTTCTACGCGAATCTAAAGATTATATGTCTTGGGTAGCTATTTCTCAGTATCAAAACCTATCAGAAAATTTTATACGAGAATTTAAAGATTGTGTGTCTTGGGAAGATATTTCTCGGTATCAAAACCTACCAGAAAATCTAATAAGGGACTTCAAAGAGCGTGTAAGCTGGCAATATATTGCTAAAAATCAAAAATTATCAGAAAGTTTTATTCGAGAATTTAAAGATTGTGTCGACTGGGAATGTATTTCTCAGAGTCAAACATTATCAGAAAATCTTATGCGAGAATGTCATAGTTATGTACATTGGGAAGATATTGCTCGGTCTCAAACCCTATCAGAAAATTTAATAAGGGAATTCAAAGGACGCGTAAACTGGCAACATGTTTCTATTAAACAGGAACTATTAGAAAATTTCATTCGAGAATTTAAAGATTGTGTTGACTGGGAAGCTATTTCTATCGGACAAAGTTTGTCAGAAAATCTTATACGAGAATTTAAAGATTATGTATCTTGGGAAGGTATTTCTCGGTCTCAAGAGCTATCAGAGAATCTTATACGACAATTTAAAGATTATGTATCTTGGAAAGATATTTCTTGGTCTCATAACCTATCAGAAAATCTAATAAAAGAATTCAAAGAACGTGTAAACTGGCAAGGAGTTTCTATACATCAAAATTTATCGGAAAATTTTATTCAAGAATTTAAAGATTGCGTTGACTGGCAAGCTATTTCTAACAGACAAAGTTTGTCAGAAAATCTTATACGAGAATTTAAAGACTATGTACCTTGGAAACGTATTTCTCGGTCTCAAAAGCTATCAGAGAATCTTATACGAGAATTTAAAGGTTATGTATCTTGGGTAGATATTTCTCGGTATCAAAACCTATCAGAAAAGTTTATACGAGAATTTAAAAATTACGTTTCTTGGGATGATATTTCTTTGTATCAAAACCTACCAGAAAATCTAATAAGGGAGTTCAAAGAGCGTGTAAGCTGGAAATATATTTCTAAAAATCAAAAATTATCAGAAAATTTTATTCGAGAATTTAAAAATTGCCTTGACTGGAGATGTATTTCTCAGAATTCGAAATTATCAGAAAATTCAATTCGAGAATTTAAAGATTGTGTCGACTGGATATGTATTACTCAAGGTCGAGAATTATCAAAAAGTTTTATTCAAGAATTTAAAGATTGCTTCGACTGGCAATATTTTTTTAATGGTGGTAATTGGTCAGACAATCTTTTACTAGAATTTAAAGATTATGTATCATGGTTAGATATTTCTAGGAATCTATACCTGTCAGAAAATCTTATACGAGAATGTCAAGATTATGTATTTTGGAAAGATATTTCTCATTTCTCAAACCTATCAGAAAATCTAATAAGGGATTTTAAAGAACGTGTAAGCTGGCAAGATGTTTCTAGGGATCAAGAATTATCAGAAAATTTTATTCGAGAATTTAAAGATTGTGTCGACTGGCGATATATTACTCAGGAACAAGAATTATCAGAAAGTTTTATTCGAGAATTTAAAGAACATGTAGACTGGAATAGTATTTCTAACGGTCGGAAATTGTCAGAAGATTTTATACGCGAATTTAAAGATCATGTAGGTTGGCTATGTATTTCTAAAAATCAAAAACTATCCGAACATTTTATAAAAGAATTTAAAGATTATGTAGATTGGTTGTGCATTTCAGAGGAACAAATATTATCGGAAACTTTTATCCGTGAATTTAAAGACCGTGTAGATTGGCTACGCATTTCAAAAAAACAGAAATTATCTGAAACCTTTATACGAGAATTTAAAGTTCAAGTAGCGTGGGTACATATTTCTAAAAATCAAAAACTATCCGAAGATTTCATAAAAGAATTTAAAAATTGCGTAGATTGGAAGCGCGTATCTGAGAAACAAGTATTATCTGAAGACTTTGTACGTGAATTTGAAGATAGTGTAGATTGGCGAAGCATTTCAGCGAAGCAAATATTATCTGAAGATTTTATACGCGAATTTAAAGATCATGTCGACTGGCTAGGCATTTCAGAAAAACAAAGATTGTCAAAAAACTTCCTGCGAGAATTTAAAGATCGTTTATTTTGGGTATGTATTTCTAAAAATCAAAAACTATCGAAAGATTTTATAAGAGAATTTAAAGATTGCATAGACTGGAAGGCTGTATCTGAGAAACAGGTATTATCTGAAGATTTAATACGCGAATTTAAAGATCGTGTACAATGGGTACATATTTCTGAAAACCAACAACTATCCGAAGATTTTATAAAAGAATTCAAAGATTGCGTAGATTGGAAGCGTGTATCTTGGAATCAGGTATTATCCGAAGATTTTGTACGTGAATTTAAAGATCGTGTAGGCTGGCTGAACATTTCAGAGAAACAACGATTATCAGAAAACTTTATACGAGAATTTAAAGATCAAGTAGCGTGGGAACATATTTCTAAAAATCAAAAACTATCCGAAGATTTCATAAAAGAATTTAAAAATTGCGTAGATTGGAAGAGCGTATCTTGGAATCAGGTATTATCTGAAGATTTTGTGCGTGAATTTAAAGTTGATGTAGATTGGCGAAGCATTTCAGAGAAACAAATATTATCTGAAGATTTTATACGTGAATTTAAAGATCGTGTAGACTGGCTACGCATTTCAGAAAAACAAAGATTATCAGAAAACTTTATACGAGAATTTAAAGATAATGTTGCCTGGGGACGTATTTCTGAAAATCAAGAACTATCCGAAAATTTTATAAGAGAATTTAAAGATTACGTAGACTGGCTGCGTGTTTCTGAGAATCAAGTACTGTCTGCAAATTTCTTACAAGAATTTAAATACTGTTTGAAATATCCATGTATGTTTGAGGAACAAAATTCTCCTGAATATTTGTCGGGAGAATTTGAATTCCATATTTCCAAAAAGCAAAAATTATCAGAAGATTCTGCACGTTAGTTATTAGAAGATGATTGTATTAGATGATATTTAGTTGCTTATTTCGACATTTCTAACAGTGGAAAATCTAAGTCTTCTACGTTCAAGCTACTCTACGTCTAAGCAACATAAACGTATTTTATTTAAAACATAAAAGTGCCACAGGTTATTATTTCAGTTAATTCAGTTATTGAATTTTGATTGTTGCTGGAGGTAAGTTGCTTTATTAGCTTCTTGTACTAATTATAAAACCGTTATCTTCTTTTAGGGTCGCAAATGGAATTCTCTAAAGAACAATATCAGATTCTGTTGGAAGTATATATTTTCATAGCAAAAAGATTTCTGCTAATGGAGTATGGAGCTATACTATGCTAATCCTATGTTAATCCTGTATTAATAAGAAGACGATGAAAATCTTTTTTATTAAACTCTTTAATTGAATATTCAAGCTTTCTTCCAAAAGCGATTTCTCATTGTTAATGTAAGTTTAGTTAAATTTACTAATCGAGTATAAAACTGAAAGGGTGTATTCTCTTTTTTTATTGTTTGGAATTTCTCTTTCTAATTTGATTCTCGTGTCTTACTTTAATTTATTCTGTTTTTTAATAAATTTAGTATAATGCTTATGATCGATATTTTGAATGCCTTCCCTAATTTCCTTGTCCACATATTGAAACACAAAATAATATAGTGTGAATGCTTCATATATAGTGTTCGACATTTGACTACTCTCACCCTACAAATGTGATAGATCTTTTAACATATTTATACTTAATAGATAAAATTTACCTAAGTTAAATTAGACTACTTTATAAGTTTTTAATTTAAATAACCTCAAACATATCAATCAAAAAAAATGCTGATGAATTTATTATAACTATTAGTTGAGAACTAACTTTTTTCATTTCCACGAAAATAACCCCGCATCAACTACTGACAGTTATTAGCATGGGGAGAAACAGACACATATAATATACAGAGTGTCTTGTGACAAGCTTTCGTTAGAAAAATATAAAATATTTTTTCGATATTGTATTTATGCAGACTGAAAAAGCAAGTTTATTCTTCTTATCATAGGTTTTCACGTCAAGAAACCATTTCGTTTTAGCTTATGACTTCCTTGTACGTGTTTGTTAACAATATTTGAATAAACAAACTTTCGGTCTGAGAGTATCTTTTTGTTGTAGATTTTAATGTGAGTAAAATCCTTCATTTCGAATGTTGTTTGTTCAGAAATATTAATTCTGATTGGTTTGCGGAAGCCAAGTCGTCCTTTTATTGGCCAGTTTGAAGTGTTCTCCCAAAAATTGCTGGTCACTATGAAAAATTGAAGCTAGTTTTAGTTAAGTCAGTCCGCAATAAACACTAAAAAAGTGCGAAGCTCTTCTGTCTATTACCGTATACGTACAGGGGTTGTATGCCGACGGCACTTCCCAAATACAGTAACGTGTTTAGTTGTGAAAAATACAGAAATCTAATTTGATTTAATTAGAATTGTTATTATAAATACAGTGCCGAAATTTAATACTTAGTTCTGTACAATTTAAAGCAGTTTTACGCGTCGTTGTTAGACAGACTGAACAAAGAAATCAAAGCTAAAAGGCCTCATTTGGCAAAGAAAAAGATCTTGTACCACCAGAATAACGGCCCATCCCACAAGTCGGCAATTGCGATGGCGAAACTGCACGAACTACGATTCTAGTTAATTGAACATGCACCCTATTCGCCAGACGTGGCTGTGTCGGATTTCTTCTTGTTCCCAAATCCCAAGAAATAATAATTATTATAATAATAATTGCTACAACCCATAGCCTGCAAACCAGGCCCCAGAAGCTATAAGCTTGTGCGGGAGGGAGGGGGCGATTATTATTATTACGTAGGCCCTAAGTGCGGCTGCAGCCGACTTACAGGTAGGTGAGCGCAAATCCCACATTTGTGTCACAGCTAAGGAAAACTGCAGAAAACCTTAACCAGATCTGCCGTCACCAGGAATCGACCTTGGGGCCGCTTCGGTGAAAGTCCAGCACCCTAGACATTACACTACCAAGGCTGTATTATGGTGGGCTATAAAGAAATTTTCATAGAATACTGAAATCGTCGAAGCTGTAAATGTATATTTTGAAGGTTTGGATAGTTCTTATTTTTGTAAAGGGTTGAAGGGCCTGACCAAAAATGTAATAGTTATTTCACCGCAAAGATTTGCAACCCATAAATGTTTACGGTTATTTGTTTATAACTTTTTTATTACAAACATTTCTCAAAGAAGTGTATTGAGGAAGTTGTAGAGAATCGAGTTTCCGACAAAAACGTTATGAATTACTTCTTTCCTCAGACCTACGGTTAACGAGATAAATTGAAAAAACACTTTAACCTCTTTTTCCACGATGGCGGACATTTCGCAGCCTCCGATTACTACGAAAACTTGAATGTAGACTCACCACACACCCCCCCTACATACTAAATAAAAAAAGTTGCTGTTATCAAGTCTTGTGACTTTTTTACCCTGTCGCCTGGACTATTATTGGTAAATAGCTGATTCGTCAACTCTTGCATTACTCGTACTTACGAGAATGAAAACGATGAACAATTAGGTAGTATCTGAAGATTAACTTGTGCAATATTTATAAATAATAAGCTTTTTAATGTTTCTATATGAGTAATTTACATATATATATACTCACAAAAGAGTTGTTTCTTTTATAGGTATTAAAATCAACTAACCTTCAGTTTACATTGGGTGAATCTTAGAAAATCATTCGGAAGAAATTGAACTTGTACAATTTTATTGACATCAGTCTAGCAACACAGACATAGGTCAAAAAGTTGAATAGGTGTCCCAATTTAATAAAAGTTGTGGCCCTGAACAGGGCCGTTGTTTTAGAATAAGATAAGTATACTGTGGAAAAAGTATCTAATAATAATAATGGGCCTAATTAATAAAGATAAAAGACATTGAGATCTTTAGTTTCAGCCTAAATGGAATTATAAGAGATGTTCAAACAACTCTCCATTAACAGCTAAACAATGACCTAAAAATGACTTTGAACATTTCTACTGCTATATTAAAACATACTCAGTTATTTTATCTTTTAATGATTCACCAGTAAAAACAATAAAAACAAATTCAGTTGCTGAGCATTTGTATATTTATTCATTTTACATTACAATACCTTATAGATTTAACACCTTATAGATTTTTTATTTGCCCTTAATGAACCTGTTGCTTTCAACAAAATAATTACAGCAGAAATTTAATAGATCTATATCTATACAACCAAATTATAAATACTTTGTTACATATCACTTACTATATAGCACGTTTTAATCGCTCCAAAACAATGACACTTAATTTTAATTTCATATTATATCGTTTATATGAAATTTTAATTTCTACGCTCTGCGAAGACGTCCAACCGTTTTCTACCAACTCTAATTGGTTAAATTCTTCTTATTCAAATGAAATAGTAATAATTTTTACTTGTTAGTTCATTTTATAACAAAAACGAGTTGTTCAATACGGTTATGGCACTTGCATATGCATATTTAATAAACTATTGATTAAACATAACCTTAAAACGCAGTAACTAATAATATTTATCCTTACCTGTAATAGTTATTTACGTGTCAAGCTTTGTAAATTATCTTTACGGGTGAGCTGGAAAGTTTGTGGGGCGAGCGACGAAGGAGCGAGCCTTCATAATACAGCGAGCCCAGTAACGATTAATTGCAAAGCGTGTCGCGTACAAGCTTTTATTTCCACCTTCATCAGCATTTTTTTATTAATTGTATATTTTTTATAAAAAGACATTTTGAAATCAAAGGCGGTAGCACAATTTATAGCTAGGCGTTGCTATGGTGTTGTGGTTAAGCAACACATTAGTTGCCATAGCTTTTTGTTGATGAGCATTGTAAAATTTCACAGGTCTCCTTTAGGAGTCCGTAAAGTTTTACAGGGCTGTGGCTGTAATTACTCATTTACTTAGTTACATAAAGGCCTGTAAAGTGTCATTTACATAGAAGGGGGAAATAAGATAATGAAAGCTGATTCTCAATAAATGTATATCAGCCTTTAAGGGCGCAGCAGTATTGGCGCAAAATATTAGCGTCAAAATATAGCTCACGTTTTTCATCCAGTTTTCTTTTAATAATCATCTTTTTAGCAAGATAACGTTTGATGTCGATTGCTAAACTGTTGAGGTAGTGTGGATCATAATTTGTAAGGAGTAGATATCTAAAATAAATTTTATAATCGATCAAAAAATAAATCGAAAAAATAACTAAACTAAACATAATACAGTCATTATAACACTGTTTAATAGCAAAATCTATGACAATGGATAAATGTTTTTGCTTAGTATTTATTTGCTTTGCTTTTAGTATTGATTGAAATAAACTAGATGTACACGGCGCGGAAATTTAAATATGGCAGCACGAGAATCAGTCACTGTTAGTTGAACGCTTTCTACAGCAGGAAGCGTTGGATGGTAAAATTCGCGGGACATTTAAAAGTAATTTAACTTTCCTAATCTTTTAACTATTATTTAATAAATTCCCGAAGCGAATGTGTTTTGCTTTACTTAAGAGCATGCGACGGTTAATTTTTGAATAAACTATTTCACTATTAATTAGTCCTGATTAATTTCTTAAAACGAATATATATTTTCAATATTTTAATATAGTAATACTTTTCTTTTTCTTAAAATCAGCAAGAACAACTAATATTTTTAAAGATATTTAGCAGTTTTATATTCCCCTCATTTCAGCTACCTTAAATTACTTGTTGGCATTTAAAAATTAAAAATTTCAGTTAAACTTAAAATATTTTGAAAGTTCACGCATGCCTGGCAACACTGTGAGCAGAGAACTGCGATGCGATCAAATAATGTTTCTATTTACATTTTCCAATTTTAGTTTTAAAGAAATTAATTCCGTTTTGCGGACCGTAGCGCCATCTTTAGGTGTTATAGTTTATAGTGTTAGAAATTTACCGCCGTTATCGCGTTATCGCCGCCGGTGTTAATAATAGTATTAACACTGGCGGCGATAACGCGCCCTTAATGGAACATCAACTTTTAACCATAAATATCTTTCATATTTGTAATTAAATAATTGTCAATGATTCGATTGGATGAAAGTAAATGCTATGGTCTCAAAATAGGCACAAAGCCGGTTCTCATGTCAAAAAATTCGTTGTACATTGTTATTTGCGCTTTGACTAAAAGTATAGCTGTCAACTGTTTTACATTAGACAACTGGAATGACATGTGTTTTAAATCAATTGTTGATGTTTTCCTAGCCTTTGTGGATCTACTAATAATTGTTACGGTATAATCTGGCTAATTAATACCTATAGTCAAAAATTATAAAAAATTCTCTGAATGGCACAGTAAGTGTAAACATTATAACTATATGCGAGATAAACGCATCGAGCGGGGCGCCCACAATTGCAGGCGCTATCAAACCCAAGGCCACGCGTGTGTGCATAGCAAGCATCTGGAGTACGCAGAACTCTATAAGGAAGTCACGTAGGCCACAGCAGCTGCAGTACGCAGAACTCAATAAGGAAGTCACGTAGGCCACAGCAGCTGCAGTACTCAGAACGTTAATAAGGAAGTCACGAAGGCACACGGCCACGATTTCACACCCACAAAAGGAGTATATAAAGACCAGCACTTTATGGGACAGTTCAGTCTGAGTTACGACGAAGCTTGAAAGATAGAAACTGTCTTATCAGGATAGATGTTTACCTTCTTTCAAGCGATACTCCCAGCTTTAAGTTAAAATTGTATAATAGTATTTAAGTGTAATAAATATCTTATTGTACTTAACTGTAAACTGTGTTCATTTTGTAACTTGGGCTCCGTCTTTTGCGTTTTTAAAATAAAGTACCATTTTTAAAAACGCCCTTCTTCGTCAAGAAACGTTAATTCGCACTTACTTTTTTTTATATTTACTAACCCGTTACGAGACTTTAAACTAGTGAGTTATTTAACCTTTTAAACATATTTACTCTTGAAAAAGTGTCTTTGCTTTTGTAAAACAAAACACAAGCTTTGAGTTTTATTACACACTGTGACTGTGCAGGAACCTGGTGTCTTGTACTAATGATGTTTCTGTACAACCTGTTTCATGTAGCTTCTAGGCTTTACAGGAACCGTTCTTGTATAGTATTTCTGGAATTCTCTCCCTATTTATTTAACCTTATATGTTCAAATTATCTGCTTTTATTTTTCTGTTGAACTTTCTGAATCACCTTCTTGAGTCATGAAGCTTTCTCGTATCACCTCGTTACAGAACATCCCCATGGATCACCTCCCTACAGGTTTATAATTATTTTAAATAAATTTTTAGTCTACTTATTTTCTCTTGTTAAATTTTATTTATAAATAATGTAAAACTTTAAAAAAACTGGTTACCACTGTATTTTATTAAATTTACAAAGTTTGAGAAATTACAACCTTATTTACATTAACTACCCTTAGAAACGCACATTCTTCTAGATTGTTTTGTTTTGATTTTTTTTTACTGTTATGTAAATTTTTAATTTAATTCCATCATTATTATTGTAAAATCTATTGTAACTATGAAAATGCATTAATTCTTAATATTGCATTATTTTAATAAAGAGAGTGCTTCAGATAGTTGTGGGTGGAATCCTCTCACCCTAAAACCTTTATAGCTAAATTATAATTATGTACAATGAATAAATCAATAAAAATCAACTCAAACTCGAATCATGTTGTGATAGTTTATTTTTAACTATTCATATAGCAATAAGTAAATAACAAATAAGTAAATAGCTGATGACACAGCAAATAACCAGTGGTTCTTTATATGCATACATAAGAATTCATGAAAATTCATAATTCACATAACCCCCATACGTTAAAGGTCCGGTATATAAAATTTTACAGTAGCAAGTTGAAATTTCAAAACCACTTACTGTAAAATTTTAGCGGACATATCACGTGCAACGTTTTATTTCATAATGTGCCGCAATTCTAATTCAAGAGTAATTATTTAATTCATTAATAATTAAGCAAATGATCAAGGATCTAGTGACCTTATTTATAATAACGTTAGCAACGAAATATTTGAAAAAAGTTATTTCTGTTGTAATATTAAATTGTATAAATTCGATGGCTTTGTTGTGAAACTATGGCGGATATCAAAATCAAATAAAACTAAAAAATATATATCATCAAATTTTGATCACTTACGTAACACCCACTAAAAAAAGTTGCTAAAAAAACTGTTTTTCGGTACAGACTCCCATTCCAAATCTCATCCCTATCACTAAAAAGAATCTTTTGTTATTTAGACAAAAAGAAATTTGTTGAAGATCTTTGACATTAAATAGCGCCTTAACGAATCACTTTTGGATACAGGTAAGTTTGGTTAACTCGGCCTATTTTGGTCTAAGGAATATATGGTAGCGTCTTATACAAACTTTTTAGACACCCTACAAAAGTTTGAATTAGGAATTTTTCAACTTTACGAGTTTATTTTCTAGTTACAAGACAAAAAACAAATTATAACAAAAAAATGTATACAGATGGACCAACTTTTCGCGGGAAGTAGGAATTGTACTACAATGTGAAAAGGGGTGGAGAAAATTTATTTCTCGTAATAACGAAAAGATGGTAGCTGCAATTGTTTCTGTTGTGAAGTGTACTCTGTTTAAAACGCGTATGACTTGCATATAAAAACTAGAAAACGACGTAATTTGTTTTTTTGTAATTTCTTATATTTTACTTAATTGCCGTTTACCGCGTAAAGTTGGTTCATCAGTATAGTAGTTGCTTAATGAGTTTTTTGATATTTTAGTTTTTTTAGTTAAAGATCGATATGTGATTTTAAGATGCCAGCCGACATTATCTTATTTAGTAACTTTATATTTTGCACGAATACTCCACTTGTCGGTATAATTGCGAAATGGCATTTTATAGCTTATAGGAAAAAGCTGGAAAGTAGCCTAGGTAAATTAAGTTATTTTCAGCAATATAAAAGAAAAAATTGGTAAAATTGGTGTATAGGTTTAAAATGTGGTACTGAAAAACCTATCAAAACTCCCCAAGCATGAGTGTTGAGCATGACTGCACCATCCTGGAAAAATGGCGGAAAATATTGCTTTTTTGCTAATATTTCAGAAAGAATTAATTTTACGGGCATCAACGTTACGAATGAAAATGTAGCTGATAAAATTCCCCACAATTATATTTTTTATCGAACCTTTTACGTCCAATAGTATCTTTTTAGTTATCAGGATGAAACTCGTCAGTAATTTACAAATCAAATTTGTAACTAAGTAAATTAATTTTTTCTAAACTTCTTTATGCTTGTCATAGTATTTTACCTAGTATGAGGGATGCTTGTTCCCTTTCTTAGTTTATACTTTTTTAAACTTTATGAATATAATTTTATTTTCACACACCTAGCACGCACTACCTGGTTTATGATGGATAGTACCTCCTCGTGATAACTTTGATTTACTATGTTCCTCTTGCCGACCTGCATTCAGTTAGTAAATCGACACCTCTCCTCTCGTTCTCGTTGACCATGAATACCTTTGATGGATAGCCGGAAAACTTATTTACCTCTTTGTAATATCGGGAGTGTCATCCTCATAACCAGTATATTTGGATCGAAGACTACATAAGTAAAATTTTTTCTTAAACTTTCAATATTTTTTATTTACCATTAACACTGGCACTGTACTATTTACATTTTTCACACACATTGTTTACATTGTGGAATGCTTTGTTAATAGTTAGTAGCAGGCTATGGAAGCTCAATTGGCTAGAAACAATTGCAACAATTGAATGTCGGATTAGTTGACATTCGTTACCCACAATTGTCAAACGTTCCGATTTCCTTGTAAAACGTAGTTAATTTTGTAAGATAAGTAATTGTGCATTTTTCATTTAGTTAAGATGAGCATTACGCGAACTGCCTTTAGAGCTATGATTTTCTACGACTATAAAAGACTGTTAGGATACCAGCAAATTTGATAGCAGCTTTTGGCGATGCTGTCCCTTCATTATCCGCTGTTAGTCAATGGTTCCGCGAATTTCGACGAGGGCGAGAGCTGCTAGAAGACGAAGCAAGACCTGAAAGACCTGCGGAAGCTGCCTGTTCAGAAAATGTTGATAGTGTGGCAAGCTTGATTCAGTCCAATCTAAATATTACTTATAGGGAGATTCAGGAGGAAGTGAAGATTGGATCCTCGGCGGTGAATACCATTTTGCATAAACATCTTGGGGTAAGAAAGCTAGCTAGCCGTTGGATACCGCATTTGCTCTCAGAAAGTCAAAAACAGGCGTAGACGTGTAAATTTTTGTTGCAAAAATTTGACGGAGGAGCTTCAAAGCAAGTAGCATACATTGTAACTGGTGACGAATCTTGGGTATACAATTACGACCCTGAAACTAAACAGCAGTCTAGTGATTGGGTATTCGAAGATGAAGACTTGCCAACAAAAGTAATTCGTAGCAGAAGCGTCAATAAGAAAATGATTGCTGTTTTTTTCCGCCGAAGTGGTCCTGTTGCTGTTATTCCACTTGAAGATCGCAGAACTGTTAATTCTGAATGATACTGCGAAGTGGTTTTACCACAGATGTTTGCAAAATTACAGACAGGTCGCCAAAGGACCGGTTTGCGTAACATCTTAGTCCATCATGACAACGCATCCTCCCACACTGCTGCCAGAACATTGGATTTTTTTAAAGATACGGAAGTTCAATTAGTAACTCCGTATAGCCCAAATCTGGTGCCGTGCGATTTTTTTTTGTTTCCAACTGTTAAAGAAATGATGCGAGGTAAAAGATTTTCCAGCGCGGATGCAGCAGTTACAGAATTTTTGAGGACCTTTCAGAAAATGAATTTTCCGAATGTTTTAAAAGGTGGTTTCAAAGAATGCACAAGTATATTAGTCTAAATGGAGATTATTTTGAAAAACAATAAAGATTTTTTGTTAAAAAATGCAACGGTCTTTTTATAACTAACAATTTACAGCGCAACCCTCGTATTTAATATTTTATTCAACTCAACATATTGTATTAATTTTTCCATTTAGTAACTTTTACAAAAACCCAACTTTTCCTTTTTTTAGAAGTACTTATTCAATTTTTTCTCATTATTAGCCATAGTCTCAAGAATGTGAAACCACGATAAAGATATACACGGTGTATTATCGATTTTGTAACATAGGGGAATAGCATGTAAAAACAAATTTCTCAAAAATAGGCTCCCCTAATTATTTTAGAGGAATATAGCAACGTTGTAGACCTTATTGAATACTGTTCAAAACAACGTTACTTTAGCATCTGTGTTAAATAGTTTCCAATGTATAAGTGATTTTCTGGTATAGGAAATTAACATTGTAAATCGGAAATTCACTAATAGCAATTACCGCGTTAGATTTAGACATTAGGTGTAAATGCAAGAATTATAAAGAACAGTTTCATGGAGCAAAATCACTCCTCAGAATGTTACAATTGCTACCGGTGTGGAAGAAATAGATGTTTATAAAATCTTATTAGCCATGAAAATAGTTGTCAAATTAATCTCAAGAATCACTGATAGGTTATGTCATGCTTTTGTATTATTTTAAAACATATTATAAGAATGATACTAATATAAGAAAAAACATTTTAATCTTATTGTGGCGTTACATCATTTATATTATTTAACAATTATAGTAATTTAACAAAATTAAGCAACAAACAATAAAAAAAGCTCAAACGAGAATCATTTATAAAATATGTTCATAATACAAAAGCATGACATAACCTCTATGTGATTTTTGAGATTAATCTGACAGCTATCGTCATGGCAAATAAGATTTTATAAAAATAGATATCTTGGAGAATTCTCATGTATTTCTTCCACACCGGTAGCAATTGTAACATTCTGACGAGTGATTTTGCTCCATGAAACTCTGCTTAACAATTCTTGCATTTACACCTAAGGTCGAAATATAAAGTGACAATTGCTATTAGCGAATTTCCCATTCACAATGTTAATATCCTATACCAGAAAATCACTTATATCTTGGAAACTATTCAACACAGACGACAAAGTGAAGGTGTTTTGAACAGTATTCAATAAGGTTGCTATAGTGACTTTTCTTCTAAAATAATTAGGGGAGCCAATATTCCAGAAATTGTGTTTTTACATGCTATTCCCCTATTTTACAAAATCGATAATACACCCTGTATGTATTCAGAATCATATTATAGATTGAATAGTAATTATAATTCAGGATTCTAAGTAATAATCGTCAATTTTTTAAACAATTTTTAAAATTCTGATTAATGTTCATTGCTTGTCGTGCTACACTTTTAATTTATTCACAATGTTTTTTTCCTCCTTTTTTCAGAAATAGTTGCTTGCGAGGTCATCCTTCATGACCTGTTTCGAAATGTATATCTTATTAATAAAGATTAAGCTGCATCTTTTTATTGTACTTTTATTGAACATCACATATGTTCCAGTGGCGTTCGGTGAGAATTTAGGCTAGGGAAGCAACTACGATTTTAATTATAATACTCCTAGGTACAGGCGTTGATTAACGGGGAGGGAATAATCCACCACCCCCAATTTAGAAATAAGTTTACATAGAATAGAAACAAATAATGTTTGTTTAATTATTATTTATTAAAACAATTATTTTTCCAAAGATTTCCCCCTCAAAATACTTCTCTGTATCCGCCCCTGCTAGGTACAATAAAAAACAGTGTTATAATTATTAAGCTTAAAAGTTTTTCATAGAAGCACTTTTACACTTTATATTTATGGAATTTGTTGACTATCATTCTTTATTTAAAAAAAAACTACTACTACGTATCAATTTTTCGGTCATTCTTAGCAAAATACCGGTACAGGTTTTAATCTTTGTTGTTAAATTTGAAAGATCTGGTTTTGATCTGCCTTTCTTAATAATTTGTAATTTCTCTCCAAAACTGTATGCGAAAAATTCCTTGTTAATAATTTACAAACTGAACAAAAAATCGTCCCGATCTATATCGAAAGTACTCGAACCTTTCACCGTAGCAGTTGAATTTGCAGTCGTGACGATAATGCAATTTTAATTTTAGTAACACTAAATCGAACAAATAACCAAATTATATTAAATAAACATTTGGGAACGAAGCACAATAAAAATAACGACCAAACAATGTTAACAGCATCCGTCTACTATAACACCCCACGCTCGCTGATTCACGCCAAGGTTAAGAGAAGAGCATTTGTAAGCAGTGCTTATATGAAGTGTATGTATCACATTTGAATCGGTATTACCTTTCCGTGCAAGTTTAATGAGCCTAATTTAAAATAGTACTCTAAATAATTATACTTTTTGCTGTACAGAGTTGATATTGAGCTTTAATTTGATAAATATTTCAATTTAAATAAACGATAACCATAATTTTACAAAAGTATTTTTGTTAGCATTGTTTTTATTTTTAATAAATTCTCAAGGCAAGCATTGCTTCCATGGACCGCACGCCACTGATATGTTCACTTCTCATATATTTATAGGTTCAAATTGCCTCTATCATGAACTATCCTTTTATTTTAAATATCTTGACTATCTCACTGCTGAAGAATCATAGCACTACCATCTTATATGCTTATCTTCTTATAAATATTTTAAAGTTATAGTATATTAGTAATTTAAACTTTCTAAAAAGTTGTAATTAAAAAATAAAACAACTGTGTACATTTTTCATTGATTTATTGCATGCGAATTACATTTGAATTGAATTAAAAAACAGAAAGTATACATAAGCAAAACAAAATTATCCAAACAACATATCCATGTCATAGCCAGGTCGTCTTCATAATAAAGCCATATTCCAAAATCAAAGCCTTTTCCATATCAAGTCGTCGTCGATTTTATCCGTCCATTAGAAAATCCAGAGGCGGTGTCCGTGTTTCTGAGCCAAGGTATCAACAGGTGAATTACTTCTTTTTACTATATGTTTTTGTTGAACAATGTTTTACCTCGATGTCTTTTTAAACAATTGTACGTATAAAATAAATAAAGCCAAAATGATGAACAAAGAACATAAAACTGTTTGTGATTGTACAGTCAAGCCAGAAAACAATGTTAAACTTTTTTGGAAATAGGTATCATTTTCTAAGTATTTTGTTGTTATATTCGAATCTGCTAATACAATTTCGGTTATAACAGAATAAAATTATTTAGCAGTGATACCTTTTCCAAACGAATTTCCGTTTTACTCGCAGTAGAATATTGCAATAAATATAAAATATTGAATAATAATTACAAGGAAAGTGTTACATACTACATGTCCCCCCCAAATACTATCTTTTACCTAGTTTTAAAATCAGCTAAATCCAAACTAACCCATTCCCCACTTACCGACCCATTATCCAAATGTACTACAAATATTCTAATCTCTAAGAACCGAATGATGATGATAATTCCGCTGTCATCTTAATGTTGTAACCGGCAAACCTTTAACACATCATACATACAGGGTGAAAGGGGTTACTATGCGATTATTTTTAAGATGTGATAGAAGACATCAAAAAGAACAAAACAAGTGTTATACAATTTCGTTCTAGGACGTGCCAACATACCAGAACAAATAATAAAGTTGTAGACTTTAACATCATCTAGCCGCGTTAATACTATTAGTATAATTATGGGGCTTTGTCAGAAGATGCATCTCATCTAGCACAACAAAAAACCTTTGTATCATTTTTTCCTTTGATTAATTGTTTACGCGTAAACTCAAACGCGAAAAAAAACGCACCACTTGAAGACGCTCCAAAAATACCAAAATCTCAAACCGTCATAACTCGGCGGATTTTGGACGAAAATGGATGAGCCTTTGAGTGCTAAAAAGTTTAAAGTGTCTAGTTTAAAGACGTATAAGCGCATGTTACGTTTAAGCTTTTCCGCTCCCCGCCATCCCCCGAAGAACATAAACTGTTTTTGATTTAAAAAATGTCAAACTTTAACAGCTTGTACGGTGTACCAAAAAAATGGTGGACCCAAACGCCAGGGCAATAAAGTTCAGCCCTTTTTCTGTAAAGTTCTCAACACTTCCATGAAGTGCCTTTGATGTCTTGGAGCGAAGTTATGAATTTTTGAAATTTATCCTGCATTTTCTCGGGAGTCTTTCGTCTTCTGCCAGCAACATTACTACTGGTTGAGTTTGAACATTTTTCCCAAATTCAAAATTTTTGAATTTGGAAAAAAAGAGATTCAAACTCAGTAGGTATTGGGCCACCTGGCCCAGACAGAAATTGACATGCCATGTGGCATGCCAATGGCATGGCTCCTCCCCTCGCCTGTGATTGGCTACCCCCACTCCTGTAGCTCCTCCCCTTGTTTCTGATTGGTCGCCGCCATCTTGGATTTCCCCGCCTACTTCTCTCTGATTGGTTAACCCCCACCCCTGTAGCTCCTCCCTTGCTTCTGATTGGATGAAGGCAGCCATTTTGGAACGTCTGGCTCCATTCTACCACGCCCTGGCGCCAGGCTACCACGCCCGCCGCCGCCGCCATTACGGGTATCTGTATTACCGGCAAACTGAGTGCTACCAATAGAGGGCGTAATGCTACAATTAGTGTGTATTGCTAAGAGAGGGCGTCATGAAGGGATCTGTATTATCGATGCGTTGTGTACTACTACTAGGTGGCGTGTCATGAAGAAGAAGAAGAAATCTGTATTACTACTACTACTACAGAGAGGCAACCATTTTATATCACAGCATCTTGCGTGCGCGCGCGCGCGCTAAATTTGAATCGGTCAATTTTAAATATTTGTCATTTTTGCATATGTCATTTTTAAATCTGTCAATTTTACTGCTGTCGTTTTTACATCTGTCATTTTAAATCTGTCAATTTTGCTTCTGTCATTTTAAATTTGTCATTTTTGCATCTGTCATTTAAATCTGTCATTTTGAATTTGTCATTTTTTTTTGCATATGTCATTTAAATCTGTCATTCTTAAAGCAACCATCTTACCAGATTTGAATTTTAGCGCTAACTCTGGGATTGGATCCTTTCACTAAGCTGAAACTCTTTCTCTCTCTCTCTCATAGTATGACTACTTACCGGATTTGTAGCTTAGGATGTTCGCCGTCGGAAATCTTCGGCTTTTATTCATGTACTCTCTCGCTGATGACAACGATCTACCTTTTTTATATAGTCAACCCCTTCACCCTGTGCTAGTAAATGAAACAACAACAACAATGTTTATACATATTATTTATTTTGATATTTAATGGACAATTGTAACATATGATTGGACAAATTATTCATTACACAGTATGAGTTGAGATCATCGCGTAACACTTGCAAATTGTTCAAATATTTTTGCAGTCTATTTCTAAGATAGTTTATTTCCGCCATGGTGTTCTTAATACGACGGTGCAAACGTTGTTGTCGTTGACGTCTCCGACTGCTGCTGTTGCTGATATGATTGCAGTCGTGTACGTACGGCATCGATAAACTTTTGCGGATAATGTTTTATTATTTCTAATAAAATGAACGAGTTCAATCCACCACCAGTTGCTGCTGCTGCTGTGTTGTCTATTAAACTGGTAGCTGAGTAGTAACCGCATAACAGTTCGGACGTGAATAAAATTGAATCAGATTTCGGGAGCGATTTATAGGCATCTTCATGGCGTCTCAGTTGACCTTCCGCTACGTTCTCTATGTTTGCGTGGTAGAAACGTGAAAAGTCGAAGAGACGTAACGTTCGAGCATGATGATTGATCAACGGTGCTAAATGCAGTATAGACTGAAACTCGTAATCTTTTAAGGTTATAGTTCGCTGTGTATCATGTATGGCCACCCTGTTGCCGAAAAACTCGTTGTGAATAATCTCGATGTATAAATTGTCACATAGATGGAATTTCAAATGTTTATCGCAATGTAGTACACTGTTGTCCTTGTTGCAACAGCAGCAACCATGAAAGAAATTTTTAAACAGTGCCTCGACTCGTATATCATACAGCTCGAACCAGTCCCGTTCCGACAACACCAATTCACCATACTCACATACGTTATTCACGCACTCAAGCTTCACTACCACGGCAAATTCTCCCTGGTCGTCGTCGTCGTCGGGCGGAATAAGTCCTACTTGGATGTTGTGTATATGATCGTAGTTTTCTTTTTCCCCTGGAGGTCTCGTTACATACAACGGATACTGGACAGCCCCGAGCAGTTGAACACGTACTTCACGTTTAGCTGCTGCTACCGGTGTATCTATGATGGTAAAGTTTGCTGATGCTGCTACAGCGTCATCAGCGTAGTATAGAGGCTGCTGTTGCGACAGGAACGCTAAACAATAATAATACAATAATCGTTTAATATAAGCATAAACACACACACAAAAGTCTTAAACATCTTACCTGTTTCTTCGACTTCGTTGTTCCAGGCTTGACCGTCGTCGTTGTAGGTACTTGCTGTTGATGATGATGATGCATGATCTGCAACATCCGAACCTTCTTCATCTAAAGAAGTAACAAAATAGACACAAATTAGCATACAAACTTGAAGTTTTATAAACAACAATAACTTACCTATTTGAAGAGGTTCGCTCTCACAGTTATCATAACAATAATTAGGACTGCTAGCCATCATCGTAATTGCTGTTGCTGCTGCTGCTGCTCTTGCACACGTACTGTCTACTGCTACACGCTAACAACGGTCGGCTTTATATAGTCACCTATACTTACCTAGATCCAGCGCATGCTCAGTAACACGCATACGGTAAACAGGCAGGCATCGCTGGCAGACAAGTTTCATCCTGTCGCTGACATGTCATCATCATCACAGGCAGGTGTTCGTATGTAATTACCTCATTCTCTCTCTCTCTCTCAGTTATAGCTATCACCTTTTTCATACCTTGGTACAGATGGGTGAGAATAGTAATAATACACACATATAAAACATTAATCTTTTTTATTCTATGACAATATTTCTCAAAATTTTTATTGAACATCAACAAAACAACAATAATTAAATAACTAAACAACTATCTGTTCTCGGATAACCATGATAGAACATCTTTTATTCTACGACGACAATGTTTCTTAAAATTATTAAACAACTAGACAATAATCAAAATAACTAAACAATTATTATTAGGTTGAAATCTGCTCGGATAACCATGAAGACATACTCGTTTTTTCATGAAACATCCTATTGAATGCTTTGTACGCTTTGTTATGCCAAATATTCTTTTCATCAATGTCTTGATCTACTACTACTACTACTACATAATTGAAAAGAACAAAATCGCGTTTATCAGATCTATTTCATGAGTATGTTCCCCTGAGTATCCTCTTGTGATTTACATTCAATCACCCTTAAGTTTCACCATCTTTTTTAATAATTACTGTACATAAGGTATAACTCTTGTCAGCTTCACTTATTATTAACTATATTCAATTATCCTTATTCTTATTATAACTACACTATACTGACAAAAGATGATTGAACAATTTACAACAACAACTAATTACCTAATTATTACATTCTTAAATAATTTCGAATATAGTATACACAAAGTATAAACCTAGACATCATCATCATCATCACTTATAATAATAATTACATCAAGCCGAAGGTCGATCTCTTGTGATTAACATAACCCCCGACTACTGCTACTACAGTTGAACTGTACATGTACTTATTACTATACAAATATTTTGCTACTTAAGAGTTAGATATGATACTACCTATACAAAAATTTACAAAACTTAAAAATACAACTATACTACTACTATACACATATCTATTACTACAACGATTGAACTGTATAATAATTATATACGTTATGATAATATTTTACTACTTAAGATCTAAATATAATACTACCTATACAAATTTTACAAAACTTAAAAATACAACTATACTACTATACACTTACATATATACAAGAGGGGCTTTATTGTTTATACACGTGGTCGCTTGTTGTTGTTGTAGCCGAACGGAACGGAATCAAAATCTTCTATACGGCGTCTCTTCGCGAACGTTATCTTATAGACTTTTGATTCCGCTCGCGTTACAAGCTGATGGTCAGCCGTACGCCGGATGTTGTTGGACTCTACAATAATCTTTTCGTCCATACCTTCCAGCAGTCTAAGCATGGACTCAGAGTTTATTTTTTTAGTCGCGGCGTGGTTTAGGGTGATGCCCTTGACCTTGACGACCACGTGTATCTGTCCCGTGGTCGGTGAATAAACTTTGTAGGCGTAGTTCTTCGGCCCGCCTGACACAAACTCTATAATATACGATCCGGGACCGTACTCTTCGAGCTCGTCTGTGAGGTCGCCCAGGAAGCTTCCTGTTGGTAGCTCGAAGTCGCCCGGCTTCGAAACGTATATTACGGAATCTGAAACAACGAAAATTGCGGGGATGCAGTCGTCGTTAAGTACGGAATCTGCATTACCGACATTCTGTATTACCGGCATTTGGTTCGTCACTCGGCTAAATGGCAACGCTGTTGCTAGGGGAAAACAGATGGCGCCAGTGTCGTTTTTGTACCGACATTCTGTATTATCGGCATTTGGTTCGTCACTCGGCTAAATGGTAGCGTCGTTGCTAGGGGAAAGCAGATGGCGCCGGTGTCGTTTTACGTGATTTTTGTACCGACATTCTGTATTATCGGCATTTGGTTCGTCACATGGCTAAATGGAGTTAGTGTTACTAGGGGAAAACAAAGGGCGCCAGTGTCGTTTTACGTGATTTTTGTACCGACATTCTGTATTATCGGCATTTGGTTCGTCATCATGAAGAAAGCTGTATTACCGATTACGGGCGTTCTACTGATTGTTAATAGGGGGAGCCAAGGTTTATCATTTTATATTAATAAATTTTACCGATTTCTTAAAATAATTATCGTCGTCATTAATACTTTAATTACATATAATAATTTAAGATAATTAATTCAGCATTAAAATTTTAAACGAAAATCACGGAACAATTTACGGATAATAATAATAATAACAATAATAATAATGTCTTTATTTCCCTTACAGGCTTACACCCAAATAGGGAAAAATATGAATTTACAAATGTTTTCATCGTTTATGCTATTCTCCTGTAATATCTCATGGGTAATGTGTAAAGAGCGGAAAATATGCAATGTGCATTTTATGATGTTGATGAAATAAGAATTATTTGTAGATTCAATTAAAATGCCTAAAACCTAAAATTTAAGGCTTTAATATTATTGTTTATTGTATATTTTATATCAATAAATGCGAAACTCCGTGTAATGCCCTGTAATAATAATGCAACAATGTAACATAACTGTATACATCGGTGTATACATAAAATAAACTTGATGTTGATGAAATAAATAATAGAAACAAAATTTAATTTATGATTTGATTTATTGAAATTTCCTTATTCTTATAACAAATAAGTTTTTACTAATAATATTTACTTATTACTAGTTAGTTAATAGTATATTATATACATATTTGTTGCATTTTTTTTTGTCGAAACCCATGCATTTTTTGTCAAATTTCGTTGCATTTAAATGTGCATATGTTTTCTTTTTGCCGTGCATTTTTCCGCTCTTTAGTAATGTGTATTGTGGTGACAAAATTCACTTGGTATTGTTATGTCTGTTTGTGTTGGTGAATATTTCACCATTTACAACATAATCATGAATAAAGTGGTTGGTGTATTTTTGCATACGAAACAATGGAACATTTATTTACGTTTAAATTTAGGCGATTAGCTTTACACCAATCACATAGAAAGTTAATGTTAGACTGCAAATATAAGCAATCATTGATATCTCGTACTTGATGATATATTTTTAAATCGTCAGCAAATAATAGTTTCTCGCAGTGTATAGATTGATGATGATGATGAATACCACGTAGACACGTCCATTCGTGACGGGTATCTTGGAGTACGTTCTGCTTGGTTCGGACATCTTGTATCCCTACCCTCTGGCGTTTAATGTCATGCGTACCTTGCTATCTCTCTCTCTCTCTCTCTCTCTCTCGCTCTCTCCTTCTCACTCTCTCCTTATCATCTATTAGAGAGGACGCATTAAAGAGCCTTCTCTCTCTCTCAATGTCTCCTCTCTCACTCTCTTGCTCTTTCGCTCTCTCCTTATCACCTATTAGAGGACGCATTAAAGAACCTTCTCTCCCTCTCTCACTCTCTCGCTCTCACGCTCTCTCACTCTCACGCTCTCTCACTCTCTCTCTCTCTCTCTCTCTCCCTTCATCCTAATGCTAGTAAATGAAACAGTATTGGATAGAGGTAACCGTTAGGTCTACTGTTCTGGGATTGGTTCGGACGGTTTTGTTATTTTATACGTAAAAATAAAAAAAAAATCGATAAATGTTTTACTGTTTTTATTATTTTTCTTATAGTTACACAATATTACTAATATTCTATTGTAAATCAGCTTAAACTAGGTGATTATAGTTTTATATAGTATATTACTTTATTACTCAATATAAACTAGATATGTTATATCAGAATGTTACAAATTAATTTTCTAACAAAATAACTTAGATCGGCTTATAAATATATATATATATATTCTAACACTTAACATTTACTTAATAGAATATTAACTATATATTATACTTAAACCTCTACAACAACATACTTTATTTAATCTAGTAATATAAACTTTATATAGGTAAGAACTGTCATTTAACAACATCTTCCGCCTTTATCCAGGACTTTTCATTCAAGCCGAGCCATTTGACGTACATGTCACCATTGCTGCGGCGTTTAAGTACTTTTTCAACTAAGTAAACGTCTGGCTGATTGGTTTTCTGTAGCTCGAACTCGTAGAAAGCTCCTCGAACAGCAACCCCATGAAGATCTTCCAGCAGATATGTGACAGGTTTTGTAAATTGAACTTTAACTATTTTGAATAATTCAGTTGACCAGCTGGGCGTGTATCCCTTAGAAAAGACCCCCTTGAACTTACTAATACGTACGAGGTCATTCAAGTCTAGTTTACGTTTACTTCCTGCAGCGACATCTGCTTTTACATTAGTGTCATAAACGGTTAGTTTGGTGGTAGGTGTAACAGTAGCAGGAGCTCGACCTATCGTTCTATGTCTGGTGTTGTTATAGCTATCAACTACCCTCTGTAATATATCTATCCATTTAAATGATCCTCGATAGCTAAACTCTTTATACAACTTTTGCTTAATTGTACGGATAACGCGTTCAACTATCGAAGCCTTAATTACGGAATATGTAGAGTAATGATTTATAGTGTGCTCTTTCATTAATCGTTTAAAATGTTTATTGTAAAACTCTTTCCCGAGATCCGTCTGAAGATTCTTGGGTATGACTGAGCTCTTAAAGATGCTGCGGACCTGCTTTGTCACCTCTTCTCCGGATTTAGTTTTCAACGGTCGTGCATACAGATATTTCGAATAACAGTTTATCATCAGCAGTATGTAACGATACCCCTTATTTACTTTAGCATAGGGTATAAACTCGGCTAAGTCAGCCTGGAACAAGTCCTGGAAATCTTTTATTATAGTGCGACGTCTTTGAAAGTTTTTTCTAGCAGCCCTGTGTATTTCATCAACAACGGTTTGTTTAGCACTAGTCATTATCATACAATTAATCTCAACGACACCGAGAGAGCAACGTCTCAAATAATTATATTGGCAGCAGCCGTGTTTGATGAATACTGAACAATGTTAAAGCAATATATCATTATATACCCCCGAAATATTCTATTCTATGATGCCTTCCTCCTTAAGTTCGCTTATAATTGATATTATTTCGTTTTCATTCTGTGGACTAGTGTTGCCGGCACTCTTTACAGCATATAACAAACGAAGCCGGTCGACTAGCTCGTTAGCCTTATTCCAGTAGACGTATTCGACTTTGCAATCGCTTAATTTTTTAAAATTTGACGATGATGATGATGATAGTCTAATGCCTAAACCTTTGATTCTGGGTAAGTTCGGTTTAATTATATAATCATACTTCCAATGTTTAACAGCTGTTAGTTTACCCTGTGGTCTATATGATTTCTTATGCGCATTAGTAAGGGCTATTATCTGCATATAATTATTGATATCAGCTTGCGTTGGTATAGACTCTAATTCACTAAACGTGAGTAAGTCAAACAGACCGGGTGTTGCTTTGAAAACGTTGTTTTTAATTATGATGTTTGTATCACGCATAGTCACAGGGGAAGATGCAAATGTCCACGCGTCTCGATCAATTTTATATCTAATACCGAATCTAGTTCTATCTATATTTTTGTTTCCGACAGCGTTAGCTATCAGCATACCGTAATGAGTAGGGAGATCAAGAGTTTTATTAGATTCTTCTTCTTCTTCTTCTTCGTCTGCTTCCGATGATGATGATGTAGCAGGTTGTTTTTTAACTTTCAACTGGGGAATGTAACTAGCAGTAGTAGTAATAGTAGTAGCAGCAGATGGTTGTGTTTTAACTTTCAATAGGGGTACGTTAGAGGTGTTAACTGATTTAGCAATGGTTTCCAGTGGCGATATAACTGGATTGTGCGTGACGCGATACATACGTTCTGCTTCTGCTCTATCACGACGAAAGTATGCAAATTTCTTACGTATAGCATTACGAGCGTGTATTATTTTACGCTTTAAACTCAGATCATACGTGTTGGACATGTCGGCTATGCAGAGACTACTAAACGAATCGACTCTAATTATAAACTTATATATGAATCAAAACCCTTCCGATATCTGCCACGGTCTAGAGAGCTGTCTTTATTAATTACCAGGAAATCATGCGGCTCCTTCCAACACAGAGAGCAAATGTTTTTGAACTGATCATAGCTAATATCGTCTGCTACAACATGATCGCTAAACACGTGTTTTAAGTTCAACTCGTCTTGTCTAAAGAGAATAATTAGGTTTGCATTGTCCCTAATCAGATGTTTCGGTATCTTGGCGTACGTTTGACCTAGATAAAAACAGTCGACACCCTTATGCCTACCCATGCTAAAATATTCTCTAATCTTTTCCTGCCTGCTGCAAATTATATCATCAAAAATGAACACTGAATTAGGTTTAACATCACCGGGGCTGATTACGTCATCGTTTTCGCTAAATTCATGATATCCCATACCCGTAAGTGGTTTCATAACACGTCTTAAGAATTCATATTTAGGCTGAAATAAAGACTTGGCGTATAGGTAGATATTTTCAAATTTTAATCCGTTTTCGCTAATAAGTAAACCTAACATAGCATTAGTTTTACCGCAGGAAGATGGACCGCTCAATATTGCTCTACATGATACAGGTAACAGATCGCCATGTTTCCTAACATCCTCGCCTGATCGTCGTTGTAAAGATGTATCATCGCAGTCGTCTAGGTTACATATGTTTAGTGACTTATTTTGTTTAACGACCTTCATTACGGTATGCGTACGTGTCTAGTCACGGTCTCGTTAAACGGATTATACTCGATTAATGCGTCGTGAAGGATCAAACAATACGCCTTAGTTGTGTTCGTAAATGCGGCTGAAGACTCGAGCTCTAGTCTAATATCGACAGTGGAATCCTTAAAACTCTCTACCTGTCTTGAACAGTCAATAACAAAAATGGGATACGTTTCAAACGATTTGTAGCTGAGTAAACAGCTCTCAGCCGCACCTCTACCTATACCGTCATAGTAGTTCTCACGAAAACGAATATAATTCAGATACGCAGGAATGTAGTCCTTACGGTCGAAATCGAGATTTAAACGCTGATGCGGGAACACTTGCGAATTTAAATACAACTTAACGTCGACCAAGTTCGAATGAGTAAATGTAGTCGGGTTACCCGTTCTTATACTCAGCTGACGCTCGTCTTGTAAAACTACAAAGACCCAGCGCGGTTTCTCTAGATCATTGGAGTTCTTTACACGCCAAACCTGGTTTTTAGTAGTTCCCAACGAGGGTAACTCGTGTAATTCCCAACGTCTAAACGGAGCGATAATAGAAGAATTATCTCTTAAACTCTCCACCAGGTTCACTTTGCTTTCATCTGATAACAGTATATGCGGAACTTCCCACGAGAGCTTATCAATCTTGATATCTACGTCGGTACCTGCATCACCTGCTTCGCTTTTATAGCAATTAAAATCGTTCTTGGCGCGAATTAAAACTAGCTGACAACTCATATGAGGTATTACTTTTTTATAATCGTCTGCAAATCCAAAGATATCTTTTAATGGTATTCTACACGTGAAATGAAAGACGTTATTCCCTTGGTTATGTAACAAATCATTATCGCTAGTAATCCCTAAGTTCCATGCTGTGCTGGTTAAAGCTCTATCCTCGGCGCCATGTGAAACGAGACCTTTTATAGTGCTTGTAATGCCGGGCTGTTTACAGACATCTATGAGCTGGTTTGTGCCTAATATTAGTTGAATTTCATCAAACAGAAAGTGGGCAAAATTGTTTACCAGAAGGAATTGCTTGTTTTCTGCACGCGTTATGCTACCTTTAACAAGTACATAGCTGTCATATAAAGCTAAAACGTTATCGCAATTTTGTATGCTGATTCTAATGGTGTCGGAATGATTGGCATTTAGCGTAAACGGCAGATAGGTATAAAAATCCTCTTTTATTATATCTGTATCGACGCGAGGCTTCCCAAATATGTTTAATTTATCAATGGTAAAGGTGTCGGTGTTAATATGCATTTTACTTCGTTTTGACATGCTGCTGCTGCTGCTGCTGTTATCGTACTTTAAAGCCTAAAGATTCAAGAAAAAGGCGACGAGCTTTAGTTAGTTTTAATCGAAGGTCTACACGTGCCGACGTTCGACGGTGAATGACCTTTGATGGACATATGCTGATGTTTTTATAGCTAAAGTTTATTCCCATTTTTCACGTTTAAGTTCTAGCCTGATGCTCGTGAAAGTGTCTTCAGACAAATTTATCAACTCTCCTCTCGCGTCTACTAGTCTAATGGTAATGTTGTCGATCTCGGTGACAGTGATGGGAAAGTAAATCACATGCGATGGCTCCTTTTCAATCAGATAACCGGGTGGTACGCAAACACCAAATTCGAAGATTGTATGACCTGTTTGATTGTTTCTATATGAGCCGCCTGTAATATTCGTGTCTACAAAGATGTTTGGAGTTGAAAGTATATCGACAACTCGATCTGACACGTGTCTACTACCGGGTTCTAGCACACGCTTCTTAAATCCTAGTAGTGATCCTATGTTATCGGGTTTGGTAAAATCAATCAACTCGGTAGCTGATTCAATCTCACACTTTCCCGTATTAGTGTTAGCTTTGATTTGTAGTAGTAGTAGATCTCCCTCTTCGGGATCGCCACTAATTTGATTGTTTATATAGTTAACGATTTCAGACAACTCGTAGCTACCCGGTTCAATAGTTATCACCTTTTCTCCGTAATAAAATTTATTTTTGCCTGGGTATATATTCCGTATCGTGTGACTTGTATATAAGCCGACTAAACCTAGTGAGTATTCGTAACGCACGTGATCTAGTGTTATAGGTGGATAAATACGATCCGTAGAAAGCCTGTTTCCTGTACCGTACACCGTGATGGTCCTAGCCATACTTAACCGATTTACACTTTCACCTCTCTTTTATACAAAAATCGTAGACACAGATGTCCGCAGTTGTATGTATTGAACTTTTGTTCTTGGGCTACGTTGTAGTATACGGAGCAGCGAGGTCCTAAATATTTCACAAGTTCAGCTGGTGGTCTCAGGTCTCCGAAGGGGTCATAGTACAAAACCACGTTTCGATCCTTTCTATAGGCAACCCAATGAGTACCCGGTCCTCCAGCGTCGTCAAGATTAACAATAGCTCTTTCGAATTGCAAAGGTTTCGTTGCAGGTAGACTTGTTCTCATATAGACACCTCTAAAATAGGGAATGTCTTTAGCATGTTTTATTATATCTAGGTCTGTAAGTGGTCTCCGAGGCAAGTTATTCAGTTTTTTGACCGCCTGACATATGGTTTTAAGTACAATGCAGCTCCGCCAGCTCTATACGGCTTCAGGTAAAGGGCGTTCCCGTTCTTACCGCCTAAAGCGATAGCTTCCATACTTTTATTATGCCGTGTAGTTTCTTCTAGCTGTCTCTTATTACTATTAGCAGTGTTAACAGCTTTTGCTACCCCTGAGGCGCCTCCTATAATTGCACCGAGAGCCGAGAGGCCAGCAAAAATTGGTATGAGTGGTAAAATACCCCCTGTAGCTGTAGGCACAGGAATTATTCGGGGTACTTTAACGTTTTTTCGACCGCCTACGTTTTGAATGATTCTTCTGGCAGCGCTCAGGGCATGATGTATTAAGTCTTTACCCGTGAGTCTCTTGCTTGCACGATTCACTACACCAACAAGCTTCTTTAAAACGCCACCTTTGAAAGTGACAGTTTTCTTCATCATCTTTTTAGCGAGACCCTTTTTCGCCGACAGTTTGTTTGTCTTTACGCCCATTCCCAACTTTCTTTTAGCCTTCATTATACCGGTTACAAACAGAGCTGATGCTTTTTCCCCTAATTTAGAGTCTTTAGCCTTAACACGCTTCCAAGCAGCTTCTTCTAATACACGATCTGCCCGGTGTCTACTGTTCAAATCGGAGCTTTGAGCGTACGAGATGTCGTGCTGCATACACGCCTGGTCCAAAGGATTTATACCTTTATCGCCACGTTGTAATCTTTTATATAATTTAGTACCAGGTCCACAGTACTGATAGGAAGGAAGATGTAGTTCAATAGGCAGCTTGTCTATGAGCTTGTTAACAAAGCCGTTACCTTCGTGAACTAACATCTGGTACTGAGAGAAGAGACTGCTTGTACCTGTATTTATACTCGGTCACCGCTGCAGCCGGACTAATCTGTGTTCTGAAATCTCTGCGTATAGATAAAGTCTCTATGATCAGCTTGTAGAATTTCACACAGATGCTTTTCAACATTATGTATTCTTGTTTGAAAACGGTATCTGTCCAGAGTTAATGTTTGCCAGTCTCCCTTTCTTGCCTGTCTGTATGCATACTCCCATACTATCATATGATGTATATTATTCATGCTTGCGTCGGCGAAACTTACTTTCTTTACCATATCGATGTGTTGCTGCTGCTGCTGTTGCTACAAATCGCTATGTTTGGAGAGTTATTGACATTAGTAAAACTAAAAACTTTGTTTAAATACATTTTTTTTTATTTCTTCAACGATACATTTAGGCTAAGAAAAAAAATAACTGATTAGCGTAGATATAAGCAAACTAAGCATTTGCGCAGCATTCCCGTAAGGCTCACCACGTTTCCTATCTGCGCTAATCAGGCATTTGATATAATACACTTAAAACTAGCATAAAAAATGGTGTAAATATGATTAGGTCAACCGATAGTAGTAGTAAATTCCGTTATTAGTCGGTATTGTACACTCTCTTTATGTTGTAAGAGTTCGTACGTGTTGCAGATTCGGCTATTAGGGCATCAAACGATGATCGCATAACTTTTTGAGTATCCTCGAGCACTTGTACTTTATCTAATAATTTTTTATAATTACTATCTAGGGTATTATTCGTTTCTTCTATCTTTGTCAACACACTCGAATGATTAGTTTCCATCTCATCATTCGCTATTAGGTGATTTCTCTTTGTTTCTTTTTCCAACGTTGTTAGCAAACTGTTAAGTTTACTAGTTTCAATGTCAACCTTTGTTACCTTTTGCTTTAGATCTTTAATAGTGTTCTGAGTGTCGGTAGTCATTGTAATGAAGGTTTGTACAGCAGAGTCGAATTGAGCATCTACATAAGCTTTAGAAGTGACATCCGTGCCATCTATAGGGTAACTTACTGAAACAATACGTTTACCATCTGCATTAAACTGCATTTGATCGTTTGTATGCATAGCCCGATTGTTAAAATACTGCCTAGAGATTACATCTTTATCCTCTAGAGGCTCCCCTATATTACAAATTCTTCCATCTTTAGCATCATAGTACGACCCCTGTCCTTTATCCTCTCGTCGTCGTCTCAAACAATTAGAGAGTAATTTTCTTTCAACATCGTCCACTAGCTCGTCGGTATACTTTTTCGTACAAACATCGTGGTTGTCAAGCGGTTCTTTAACGTGTACTAACCTTCTTTTCTTAACATCAATTACACCTTCATCGTTATCTGATAACATTAGTACAGAACGTTTCGTGACAAGATCGTTATCGTTGATAGGAGCGCCTACATTAGTTATACGACGGTTCTCAACATCGAAATTACCCTCTGGTGTTAATTTGAAACCATAACCTCTCGGTCCACGTTTTGTTGCAGCCATTGCTTCATCTGTCATACTCATCATAGCTCTACCGAAGAGATCTATTGTGTTCATGATGACGTATGACAAATAACTGTCACGCATGAACAGAATACACAGTATTTATAGCTGAGATCTTCATAGCGCAATGATGTACATATTTCAATACGTCATGAGATTTATACAGTTCGTCGGATGTTCTCGGACATAATCGTAGACGGTACTGAGACTTCTCGTAATCAGCCCGCATTTAATTTAGTAAACATCGTATGCTTTTACGCTTTTTTGAATAATTATCGTCCGAACCAATCCCAGAACAGTAGACCTAACGGTTACCTCTATCCAATACTGTTTCATTTACTAGCATTAGGATGAAGGGAGAGAGAGAGAGAGAGAGTGTGAGAGTGAGAGAGCGTGAGAGCGAGAGAGTGAGAGAGGGAGAGAAGGTTCTTTAATGCGTCCTCTAATAGGTGATAAGGAGAGAGCGAAAGAGCAAGAGAGTGAGAGAGGAGACATTGAGAGAGAGAGAAGGCTCTTTAATGCGTCCTCTCTAATAGATGATAAGGAGAGAGTGAGAAGGAGAGAGCGAGAGAGAGAGAGAGAGAGAGATAGCAAGGTACGCATGACATTAAACGCCAGAGGGTAGGGATACAAGATGTCCGAACCAAGCAGAACGTATTCCAAGATACCCGTCACGAATGGACGTGTCTACGTGGTATTCATCATCATCATCAATCTATACACTGCGAGAAACTATTATTTGCTGACGATTTAAAAATATATCATCAAGTACGAGATATCAATGATTGCTTATATTTGCAGTCTAACATTAACTTTCTATGTGATTGGTGTAAAGCTAATCGCCTAAATTTAAACGTAAATAAATGTTCCATTGTTTCGTATGCAAAAATACACCAACCACTTTATTCATGATTATGTTGTAAATGGTGAAATATTCACCAACACAAACAGACATAACAATACCAAGTGAATTTTGTCACCACAATACACATTACTAAAGAGCGGAAAAATGCACGGCAAAAAGAAAACATATGCACATTTAAATGCAACGAAATTTGACAAAAAATGCATGGGTTTCGACAAAAAAAAATGCAACAAATATGTATATAATATACTATTAACTAACTAGTAATAACTAAATATTATTAGTAAAAACTTATTTGTTATAAGAATAAGGAAATTTCAATAAATCAAATCATAAATTAAATTTTGTTTCTATTATTTATTTCATCAACATCAAGTTTATTTTATGTATACACCGATGTATACAGTTATGTTACATTGTTGCATTATTATTACAGGGCATTACACGGAGTTTCGCATTTATTGATATAAAATATACAATAAACAATAATATTAAAGCCTTAAATTTTAGGTTTTAGGCATTTTAATTGAATCTACAAATAATTCTTATTTCATCAACATCATAAAATGCACATTGCATATTTTCCGCTCTTTACACATTACCCATGAGATATTACAGGAGAATAGCATAAACGATGAAAACATTTGTAAATTCATATTTTTCCCTATTTGGGTGTAAGCCTGTAAGGGAAATAAAGACATTATTATTATTGTTATTATTATTATTATCCGTAAATTGTTCCGTGATTTTCGTTTAAAATTTTAATGCTGAATTAATTATCTTAAATTATTATATGTAATTAAAGTATTAATGACGACGATAATTATTTTAAGAAATCGGTAAAATTTATTAATATAAAATGATAAACCTTGGCTCCCCCTATTAACAATCAGTAGAACGCCCGTAATCGGTAATACAGCTTTCTTCATGATGACGAACCAAATGCCGATAATACAGAATGTCGGTACAAAAATCACGTAAAACGACACTGGCGCCCTTTGTTTTCCCCTAGTAACACTAACTCCATTTAGCCATGTGACGAACCAAATGCCGATAATACAGAATGTCGGTACAAAAATCACGTAAAACGACACCGGCGCCATCTGCTTTCTCCTAGCAACGACGCTACCATTTAGCCGAGTGACGAACCAAATGCCGATAATACAGAATGTCGGTACAAAAACGACACTGGCGCCATCTGTTTTCCCCTAGCAACAGCGTTGCCATTTAGCCGAGTGACGAACCAAATGCCGGTAATACAGAATGTCGGTAATGCAGATTCCGTACTTAACGACGACTGCATCCCCGCAAAAATGTCTGGGCCAGGTGGCCCAATACCTACTAAACTCAACCGATAATAATGTCGCTGGCAGAAGAGGAAAAACACTCGACAAAATGCAGGGTAAATTTCAAAAATTCATAACTTTGCGCCAAAAAATCGTAGACACCCGAAGTTTTGAAAACTTGACAGAAAAAGGACTGAACTTTATTGCCTTGGCGGTCGATAGGGTCGACGGTTTTTTTGGTACGCCGTACAAGCTGTTAAAGTTTGACATTCTTTTAATCAAAAGCATTTTTTTTCTGCGGGCGGTCGCTGGGGGGAAAAGTCCTTTACGTAACATTCGTTTGCACGCCCTTAAACTAGACGCTTTAAACTTTTTAGCACTCAAAGGATCATCTGTTTTCGTCCAAAATCCGCCGAATTAAGACGGTTTGAAATTTTTGGTATTTTTGGTGCGTTTTCAAGTGGTGCGTTCTTTTCCTCGAGTGTATTCAACTTTTTTAAAAAATTTGTAAATTGTAAAAAAAGAATTCGATTTTACGAGTAATCGATTAATTATAAAAAAATGTTATTAAGGTTTTTTGTTGTGCCACATGAGATGCGTCTTCTGTCAAAGCCCTATAATTAATCTAACATTATTAACGCATAGATACTGGCGAACTTGGTGGATTATTAGCTAAAATCTCGCTGACAGTCGCGTGAAGGTCCGTTGGAATAGCATTTGTCGTTGCTTCTAGAGGCTATCTGATGAACTAAAATATAATATTTTATTTTAAAAAGTTTTGCAACTTGCAATCAATTGAGAAGGTACCTAGAAAATTAATTATAGAGTTACACATAATCCATCGCCAGGCATAGCATGACCAGGGTTAACAATATGTACATCTTGAACACCATTGTTGTTGCTTGCTCTTCAGAGGAATACTAATCGTCAAATGAAAAGGAATCGATTATTAAGAGAGAATTAATCGTATAATTGTATTCTCTATTCATGGTGTTATCAATAAACATTAGTCAGACAGAAGCGTACTGTTTAATCGAACCATATATGGTATTGAAAACTCTATTGTCAAATATCGCTTTCTTGTTTGGTAGAATAGGAATGTAAAGCATTCACTTTTGCTTGCTTTAATTCATATCTGACTGTAGTATTTAATAACTAATAATTTATGCAAATTTTGTCTTTTTATATAATAGCATAGGTAGTTTTCAATTTTAGTTTCAGAGAACAAAACAAACAAGTACTTCAAGATTAAGGGGAGATGTAGGAGCTATATGTAAATACAAAAAGACGTAAAAGTAACTTTATAAGTTTGAGCCATGGTACTAGCAGCGCGTCGGTATAGAAAATCTTCTAAACTATTCGTCGAAAAATTAACATTACAGGGAAATCGAGAATATGAAAAGCTCCCCCTTATGGAGATAATAATAACATTTAGCTGAATGATAAAGGTTTTCCTGCAACAAAGCTGCAAGCAAAAAACGTCCTGTAGTCCAAATTACAAGTCTTCTACTGGTGTAGATAAATAATATACAAAAAGTAAAAGAAAAAATTAGTGTCAATTGTAGTTTCAGTATTTACTTAAATTGTTTCTTCTGGTTCTGACTTTTTTGTTTTTTCTGATGTCTTCTATTGCCGCTTAATCCATGTAGTATATATAATTTCATGGATGACCCTTCATATTTACACCAAAATCGAATGTCTAATTGGCATATTTAACATCCGTTTGCCTGCCTGATCCAATGCCGTTGTCCAGATAATGGTTCGAGGGTGACCTGGTAGAGGAAGTGGGAAGGAGTGTGCGATTGTAGGTAGGATCGAGGTATTATGGGCCTCTCTCCGTGTTGGTAGGTGAGAGAGATCCCAGGCTCGCGTGGGCAGGGTCGCTTCCCTGAAGTAGACCTGTCTTTGTCGGGATCACAGAGAGTGTCTACCCGCTACCCTAACGCATAGTAGTTACCCCTGTATATATAATTTCATGGATAACCCTTCATATTTACACCAAAATCGAATGTCTAATTGCCATATTTAACTACTATCAATCTAAGAATTTTATTAACATTTCAGATTCACCTATAAAACCTACAAACTATCTATTCGTCGTTCCGGTAGATTCATGCATATTATAACATATTGCCTGTATTCAATGGCTATAGTAAGATATTAATTGAGAAACTTAAAAGCTTTAGTCACAAAGAGGTAATACATGTTCAGTAAATCATAGTGCTATACAGCTTTACAACTGATTTGGTGGTGAATCGGAAAGTGGCGTAGAACTTGGCTCCACCTGATCCTTGCAGTCGATGACTTTATGTTCATGACAGCAAATTTTATTGGGCAAAGTTAAACCAGTATAGGTCCACTTCTGAGCATCGCAGATACGCATATGAACAGATGCCTGAAACAGAAAGAATATATAAGAAAAATTGTTCAAAAGAACTAACTCAGTGCATTCAGTAGATCTCGCTCTAGTCAAGGTAAACGCTTCTGTTTTTTTATCATTACCGAGTAATCGCTAACGCCAGTACAATTAACTAATACTCTGAAAAAATCATCAGCCTATTGAATATATTATTGTATTTCAACTTTAAGTGAGCTAGCCTATTTAACTTATCTTCCATCTTTGTTGACAACTGTCGCGTGGTCTTTGCGATTAGCTCAGCAAAAGCACACTAGACATCTATCACAATATTTAATTTATTTTTGTACTTTCAACTTTGTCTGTTGGACCTTGCGATTAGCTCAGCGAAGGCACACCAGACTTCTATCAGAATATTTAATCTAATTTTGCATTTTCAACTTTGTCGAGTGGTCTCTGCGATTAGCTCAGCAAAATCACACTGGACATCTATCACAATATTTAATTTTTTTTTGTACTTTCAACTTTATCGGGTGGACCTTGCGATTAGCTCAGCGAAGGCACAGCAGACTTCTATCAGAATATTTAATCTAATTTTGCATTTTCAACTTTGTCGAGTGCTCTCTGCGATTAGCTCTTCAAAATCACACTGGACATCTATCACAATATTTATTTTTTTTTCTACTTTCAACTTTGTCTGTTGGACCTTGCGATTAGCTCAGCGAAGGCACACCAGACTTCTATCAGAATATTTAATATAATTTTGCATTTTCAACTTTGTCGAGTGGTCTCTGCGATTAGCTCAGCAAAATCACACTGGACATCTATCACAATATTTAATTTTTTTTGTACTTTCAACTTTGTCGGGTGGACCTTGCGATTAGCTCAGCGAAGGCACACCAGACTTCTATCAGAATATTTAATCTAATTTTGCATTTTCAACTTTGTCGAGTGGTCTCTGAGATTAGCTCAGCAAAATCACACTGGACATCTATCACAATATTTTTTTTTCTACTTTCAACTTTGTCTGTTGGGCCTTGTGATTAGCTCAGCGAAGGCACACCAGACTTCTATCAGAATATTTAATCTAATTTTGCAGTTTCAACTTTGTCGAGTGGTCTCTGCGATTAGCTCAGCAAAATCACACTGGACATCTATCACAATATTTAATTTATTTTTGTACTTTCAACTTTGTCGGGTGGACCTTGCGATTAGCTCAGCGAAGGCACACCAGACTACTATCAGAATATTTAATCTAATTTTGCATTTTCAACATTGTCGAATGGTCCTTGCGATTAGCTCAGCAAAGACAGACCAGACACTTGTTTTGTGTTTTAAGTTCAAGTTACTTTATTTGCTACTGTTTTAAGTTCCTTTAATAGAGCATCTATTGCAAAATGCACACAGTTATGTACATTTACTAAGAGAATTTATTAATCTTATTACATTTATATAAAATAAATTAAAAACTCAATACTCCTTACCGTTAATTTAGGATAATGCCCAAGATGCGAACACAGTATTTTTGCTCCTCGTTCTTTGGCAGCATGCGCCAAAGCGCAACATATGCTTAGACAAGTTTGTTCGCCAGAACTATCACACTTTACGCATATTGTAGTGTGGGTTATAATTGGTGTATCTTCTTCGGTAGGAATCTTTGTATTGAAAACGCCACATTCACACTTAGTATCTGTAACAGAGAGCTAAATTCAAATGAATTATTGTTATTAGATGTCAAGGCTTAGTTTACCCCTGGATACTGGTGAACTTGGTGGATTATTAGCTAAAATCTCGCTTTCAGTCGCGGGAAGGTCCGTTGGAATAGCATTATTCGTTGCTTCTAGGCTATCTGATGAACTAAAATATAATATTTTATTTTAAAAAGTTTTGCAACTTGAAATAAATTGAGAAGGCACTTAGAAAATTAATTGTAGACTTACACAAAATTCATCGCCAGGCATAGCATGACCAGGGTTAATAAGTTATACATCTTGAACACCACTGTTGTTGCTTGCTCTTCGGAGGAATACTAATCGTCAAATGAAAAGCAGTCTAGAAATCCCTAGCTTATATACGGTCCAAAACCAAAGAGTTGGGGATATGTCTACGTGCAAAAGTTGGCGTAGGATTTAAACTGTCGTGCCGTGTGCAATATTCCACCCTGAACTACAGTTTACCAATGAAATGATAAACATATAACTAGAAACGATTATTAAGAGAGAATTAATGGTATAATTGTATTCTCTATTGGTGGGCTTATCAATAAACATTAGTCAGACAGAAGCGTACTGTTTAATCGAACCATATATGGTATTGAAAACTACATTATCAAATATCGCTTTCTTGTTTCATAGCATAGGAATGTAAAGCATTCACGCTTGCTTACTTTAATTCATATCTGGCTGTAATATTTAGTAACTAATAATTTTTACAAATTTTGTCTTTTTATATAAAAGTATAGGTAATTTTCAATTTTAGTTTCAGAGAACAAAACGAACAAGTGCTTAGAGATTAGGGGAGATATATCAAATATATGTAGATACAAAATGACGTAAAAGTAATTTTATTACCAAGGGAGAGCGAGTTTGATCCATGGTAGTAGCGGCGCGGCGGTATAGAAAATTCTCTAAACTATTCGCCCAAAAGATTTAAATTACAAGGAAAAGGAGAATATGAAAAGGTCACCCTTATTGAAATAATAATAACATTAACTAAATGATATAGGTTTTCCTGCAACAAAGCTGCAAGCAAGAAATTCCATGCAGTACTAGTTACATGTCTTATACGGGTGTAGATAAATAATATACAAAAAGTAAAAGAAAAGATTAGTGTCAATGGTAATTTCAGTATTTTCTTAATTTGCAAGAATTAGTTGAAAACAAAGATTGATTTTATTAGGGAAGTGCCGTTTTTAGTTGCTTTCCACAAGCCTTGATACATGGTTACTACTCTCACTTTATTATCATCATTCGTATCTAATTATTAATTATTATTTTAAGGCGTTTTATGTTTAATTATTAAACATCATCGTCTTTTGAAATGTGTAACTTTTTTAATAACTGCGATATCAGGATACTTTGCCGGATACAAAAATATAGTACCTACATATTACATAGTGGACTATAGAATGACATTTTTTCATATTTTTACATGCCATTGTTTTACCTAGCACCTAGGCACTTTCAATTTTTTCATCGCTTTTTTCTTTGTGGTTATGCACGTAATTTATTTACTTGTAGGACTGTGTACTTCGGAAGCTACATTAAAACTTTTAAACTGGATTTGGGAGCTGCATAAAAAAGCCATACACATAATTTCAGTCTTTTTGCAATGCATTAAGATAGTCGGTAAGTTTCCTTGAATATAAAATGATAGGCAGGAGCATGTATTAAATAAATGTGTGACCGAGATAGTTGTTTCCGGTTAAACAGTGGAGTACCGTTTCGAAAGGATAGGTACACTTACATGAAAATAATTTCGTCGATAATTTTCTCCAGCACTTTAATTTTTTATTGCCATTGTTGTTTAAAAACTTAAACAGTTATTGCCTGGTTTATACAGCCAATAACACCTAACAAGTAATAACTAAGAATTAGAATATGGTGTTTACTCTGATGGGTTTATACAACTCACTTAAGACTTAATAACTAAATTTACGAATTGGAATTATTTAAATTCTTCTGTTAATTTTCTATTTGAATCGCTAGTGCACGTGTCTACCTAGAAATAAAACAGGTTAGCCACTACATTATCATGAAAATGCACTTGAAAAATGACTTAACCTAAAAAATCTTTTAGACTGTAAGTATAACATAATACAGATTAGGTTTCAGTTCTTTAGAGGAAATTAGAAAACAGATTGTATTTGTCAGGATAAAATTGACATTGTATGTATAACACTTCTCTTGTAATATTTTACCAATATTCTAGAGTACTGCGAATAAAACGATATTGAAATGCGTTTGGAAAAGACACAAATAAAAATCATTACTGAACAATTTTGTTCCGTTATAACCGAAATTGTATCAGCAGATTCGGATATAACAGTATAAAGATTTCCAAAATATAGACATATTTTGGAAATTCTGCTTATTAATTTTAAAAGCCAAATAGCACGTACACATACCCTGCGCTAACCGATTTCACTTTCATATAAGTTTAATGTGGACATTTTAAACCAAGAATTCGATAATTATTTGCTCGCCAGATACGTCCTGATAATCTTCGGTTTATACAAGAAGCATATGAAGATGCTACAAGTGTTCCAATGGTTATCTGTTATTCAATTTAAAACAAGCTATACCCAACATGTTAAGATATAAGACTATAATATCTTTAGAAGACAACAGGCCCTCAAATCCAAGTGGAAGATCCGATGTTCGGAATCTCTTGAGTATGGACTCATCATCGTCTTCCAGTAAGCTCCCAACAAAGACTTGGGTGGTGTTGAGGTTTGCAGTTAATTTCAGTGTTTATGATTTTCAGTAATTTAGCAAGTTAAACTAGGTTTGGATTTTTTAAAATCTTAAGTTTATTTTATTCTAGATTTTTAACATTACAATTTCTCGTCTAGACAATTTCTTGTACTAGATGAACTTGTAAAAAGTTTGATGGTGTAAATCAATAAATGAATATTGATATATCAAAAATACACTCTAATAAAACAAAATGGGGAAATGAAATAACGAAAACATTCATATGGCTGTACGCTGTATTTTTTACAATAATGGTAGTCACGAATTGGCACTTTCGCCTAGTTTCCGCAAATAAACTGGTACTTAATAACCACATAAACATCAACCGGAAAATTCAAATTTCTAGTTTAGTATTTCAGCAAGTACAACTTGTCAAAGTTTTCTAAACGGAAATGTAATGTAAATAATACAAGCTTTACTAAGGAGTGAATGTTTACTAAGGAGTTAATAAGAAGGTAATTTTCGGAATTATTATTTCCTTTAATGTGGACGCTGTGTGCAATAAATACAAAATTTAGTGTGTGTGAAACTGTTTTATTTTGTAGCCTGCTTTACACAGTCCAAAGGTACACATGTATCCCAAGGTACAGCCAAAGAAATAAGTAATGTGTCGCCTCCTATGTGTGCCTATTCAGTATGCTACACAGCTTATAAAAGAATCATAACTTTCTATTACTAAAAATAATTAATTTTTAATACATAGATAATATCAAAATTATGTATAAAAATTATAACGTCGAAAAGCAAATAAAAAAAAAAAATAATTTTAAGGGTAACTAAAAAAAATACTTCCATTTGTATTTTTAACCATTAGTCTTCTTGGTGTAGCAGTGCAGTAAAAAGCTGTGTTTTAGACCCACGATTTAAGACCCACTTTGAATCGTTACTTATCTTTTAAAAATGCAAAATCAACTGGTCGTGGTAAAATCGTGTCGTGCAGGGGTTGGTAAAGGATGAATTTCCAAAAAAGGACAAAAATACTTTTTTTGCGTTTTTTACATCCCTGGTATGTGGACAATAATCTGCTGTAGTACTGCGTCAAAGTTTTAATTAGAAGTATTTCTTTTTTAAACTCTGCACAATGCTTATATATGGGGCGAGTTAATGAATAAACGTTCGCCCCGAAAAGCCATATTTGTGATATCCTTTAACTCGTCATAACTTGAGAACCCTTTAATTAATCAATAAAAACATTTCTATGAACGTTATAGCTTAAATATCAAAGATTACGCTGTTTTTCAAATGTCAATCCGATCGATAGTTTTGGAAAGAAATTATAAATTGTAACGCCATGTCGCATTTTAACGCGACGTCCGCGTACCAGCGAGTAAAGTTCATATTCAGTTAGACGTCCACGCAACACTCGGCTCTATTACTCACGGCGTGCGTAAAGTCGATACTCGCTTGTTTACACGCTTTTGCTGCATATTGGAATGAGTTCTCACTTGATCAGTGAATGTACCTATAATGCTTAATTTTATTCCATTCTCTAAAATAATAATTTATCTTTCTTATCTATTTGTGTATTATTTGTGTATAATGTGTATTTTTCAATAAAAAACTATTTCTGGAGTAATTTTACTAGATTTTAGGTTCAACCGCGTAAGCTCGTTAATGTTTTATAACCTTTTCCCCAAGCATAATACTACATTCTACGAGCGATCATTTAGCTACAATGTCGCAAAAATTTACAATAATGTACCTTCATCTTTCAAGACATTATCAGTTAAACAATTCAAAAAAGCATTGATTAAGCAATACAATACAGATCGTCATTGATGTATCACTTCGCAATCAGTCAATACTGATATTATTATTATTACTATTATTATTATTACTCTCAAATTTACTCAACTTTACTTTTATTATAAATTATAATTATAATCATTAAGTTCTCTCACAATACATAATGTTATTTTGCTTAAATTATACAAGGGGGGAATGGAAGAACAACATTGTTGAATTCCCTCCTTGAGATACATTATTATATCTAATAAATTAATATTGTAATTTTATTGTAATATATGGATTTGTAATCTCAGAATAATAAATTAAATTAAATTAAATTAAATGTATTTAGCTAACAATAGATATTAAAAGTAACTAGTACGAGTTCCGACAGTTAACTTGATTCAAAAGTTAAATTGTGACCCATTAAAAAAGAAGAAACTGTTGTGAGTAAACGATTTTTAATGTTATTTGCGAAAAGATAGGAAAATTAATAATATCAAGAAATATCCAAAAAACAAAAAAAATTATAGAATGTACGAAAGTTCGTAGGAATATTAATGTCAAGGAAAATACTCTGTTGCATATACGAGGGTAGATCAGTATTTACGGTCCCTGACATAGTAGGCTTTGCATGATATCGTCACTCATTTTTCTATGAGAACTGTCATTACTAATTATTTGTTGTGTCAAGTTTTGCGTAGGTGCGTGTTGTTCTTTGAAAGTTATTAATAATTAAGCTGGTCGATAACAGACAATTTTTAAAAATGGAAAAAAGTGAAGTCAGAGCGGTGATAAAGTATTTGCAAAAAAAGGATTAACACCTACTAAAATTCTCAAGGATATGACAGACGTTTTAGGGGACTCTGCCCCTTCTTACCAAGTGGTGAAAAATATGTCTCGTGAGTTTAGATTAGGCAGAACAACTTGCGAACATGCGAAAGGTGCGGGACGTCCAGTCTGTGTCACCATTGACAAAAACATCAATTTGATCCATGATATGGTAATGGCAGATAGAAGACTGACTATTCGCCATATCGCGGAAATAACGAACATCTCTTATGGGTCAGTTGAAAATATTTTAAGAAATGTTCTTGATCTCAGAAAAATTTCGGCGCGTTGGGTTCCAAAGATGCTGACCGTCGATCAGAAACGCTCTAGAGTGCTGCATTCGGAAGCCAATTTGGAGTACCTGAAGGCCAATCGGAAGCAATTTCTCACTCGCTTTGTGACTGTGGATGAAACATGGGTGCACCATTTTGATCCTGAGACGAAAAGACAAAGTATGGAGTGGCATCACAGAGGTTCTCCACCTCCACGCAAATTTCGAGTTCAACGGGCGGCTGGAAAGATTATGGCCACAGTGTTCTGGGATGCAGAAGGAATTTTTATGATCGATTATTTGCAGCGTGGACACACAATAACGGGTTCTTATTATGCAGGGTTAATTCCAAAATTGCGCGAAAGCATCGACCGAAAAAGACCAGGAAAGTTGGCACACAAAATTTTGTTCCATCAGGACAACGCTCCAGCCCACAAGAGCTGCCATACAGAACGCTGGCTTTGAAATCCTAGAACACCCTCCATATTCACCAGACCTGGCACCCAGTGATTACCATCTATTTCCAAAATTAAAGGAAAACCTGCGTGGAAAAAAATATGGAGACGATAATGAAGTTATGACTGCAGTAAATGACTGGTTTGAGGAGCAACCGGAAAACTTCTTCCTGAAAGGCATTGAAGCATTGGAACATCGGTGGACCAAGTGCATTGAAGTCCAGGGAGATTATGTTGAGAAATAAATAAATAATGTTTTAAAAATTCTTTCTCTTTCTATATCAGGGACCGTAAATATTGATCTTCCCTCGTATGTATTTGCAAATTTCAGTTAAATTCGGAGTTAAACGAGAAATCAACTGTTTCAGATGGTAGGTTGAAAAACTAGTTTTTCTAATGGGATTGCTGATAATTCAAGAGAAAGCTTCAAAACAAACAGTTACCCAGATCCTCCTTAAAGTGGTCGGGAAATCCTTATTATCTTTAGGATTAAGATTTTGAAGATTATTTACTATTGTATAGAGCAAGTTCATTCAGTAAATTTGGAAGAATGCTAAGACACAATAATGCTTCCATTAATCATTGCATTCTACTATTCCTACTCGATTCTCGGCACTGGTTAACCGTCCGAGAATACAACAAGGTCACTCACGGCGACTTTCAATATTTGCTAGAGTGCACCTATACCCAAACAAACAAATGAAGAATCTAGGTCACCGAAATCACGAGAGCGAAATTTCATAACGCAGCGCGACTCTCGCGGCCATCACTCGGCGATCACGTGTTCGACTCGAGTAATTTAACTGAAAAATAGCAGGTAAGATTGAATGATTCAGTAGCGTAAGTAGCGACCCTTTTTAATTGTAAGTAAGACGAGTAGCACAATCAGTAACGAAAATAAACATCTGTTGCCCCTATCCACAGCCATATCGCACGTCGCTGAGATTTTTAACAGCTTAAATAATATCAGTGTTGCTTGAAATTTGATCTTATATTTTATGTGTTTACCAGGTGGTAATCACGCGGTGACGTAGATTCTTCATTTGTTTGTTTGGGTATAGTGGTTATAATTACTTATATGCTAATTTATACGCTGATTCAAAAATCTACATTTTTCAAAAAATGTTATTTCGATTTGTAAAGTAGTAGATTTGATAAGTATACACACCAGTGGAGGCTCGTGGCCTCCTAGGAAGGTGAGGCTCGAAAAAAACTCCTGCTGCAAAACCCAATTTAATCTGTGGGCGGTGCAATGTGTAAATAATGCTAAAGGTGCACCAGATACAATTTCAGACAGTTTAACTCTCCGGTCATAACGCTAGCATAATCGTAACATTGAGTAACTAATTTTTGTTTAAAATTAAAGGTTATAAAACGTTAGCTATTAGATCAAATTAGGCATTTGCAGTTTTATCAGCACTTACGTCAAAAATCTCTAAAAATCGTTCTTTTAAATTTCCGTTATTTACAAACCGGACAGTAATGGGGCATTGTGATTTCTCACTAATGTCTATTGTATCATCAGCAATTATTTCAAAATAATTTGCATTATTAATTTCACTTTCAATAGATTCTCTTAAATAATTATCGCAACAAGAAATTAATTGATTTTGAATAGTTTTTGACTGACCAGTAAAAATGTTTTTAACTTCTTCAGCATGTTTGCTAATTTCTACATTGAGTTTAATCAAACACTCAAATATTTATTTAAAATTACCACGATTATCTAAAGCAGTCGATTCATCATAGCCCCGAAATGGCAATTTCTGACTACATAATAAAATTGTAACGTCAATTAAATAACACATAAGTTGTCGATTCTTTTTACATTCTCATTATATAAAATTGTATTTAAATATGCGTGTTCTTGCAAAGCTTCTTTAACTGTAGAAGCATTACGTTCAATACGCTTAAGACCTAGAAATTTTTTAATACGTTCTTTTGAGTCGTTATATTTTTTACGTCTCTGGAAAATGTTTTTAATCATTATCTGCTTAATTGTAATCTCGTTAAAATACGATTTTGAAAAGTAAAACAAGAGATGAAAGAAATCGTCTTCGGTAGTATTCGGACGGAGGTCGCGGCGATAAAATAACATATGATACGAATCTCGATCTTTCTTTGATTCGTGAAGCTGCTGTGAAATTCAGTTCTGTTCTGTTGAAATTTCAGCTTCAGTTCTGTCTATAGAAAGAGTATACGATCGATAACCACGCCGCTGAGCTGTAACTAGCCAGCGAATACATACAGATGCATGAACTGAAGCTTGAAATGTTAAGCTTCGTTCATTCTGTTTATCGTGCTGCGTTGAGTATGCGTATATAAATACATTTTTTTATATTAAATTCAATATTTTTAATCTAGAAAGTATTGATAGAATAAATTTATTAACATACTAATAAAAAAATAATTTACGGTAAAATATTTAGATTTTATTTAGTAATTAGGTATTTGGTTTCGTTTAGGTGAGCCTCAGCCTCACCTGCCTCACCCGGCGAGCCGCGCCTGATACACACATTTTTATGTGTTGTGTTTTATGTTTATAGCAGTTTTAGAAGATTTGCCAGTATTTTAAGTAATCTATATGCGTTTTTTATGTTACTATTACTATTGCTGTTTGTTTTTGTGTTATACTATTAGTAATAAATGATGTGAATATATAACTTACAAATTGGACAGTAGTTCTGTTTTCATATACTACTACATACATTTTTTCAATACATATTACTCATTAATGTGAACTTTTCTTAACTAACAATAAGGTGGATTTTCTTCAAGCAACAACAAATAATAATATACATACAACCGAATTTTAAATGTTATTGAAAAGTTTAGCCTTGGTAGTGTAATGTCTGGCGTGCCGGACTTTCACCCAAGCGGCCCGGGTTCGACTCCCGGCGCTGGCAGATCTGGTTAAGGTTTTCTGCAGTTTCCCTTAGCTGTAACACAAATGTGGGATTTGCGCTGTTCCATCTATAAGCCGGCTGCAGCCGCACATTGGGCCTACATAATAATAATAATCGCCCCCTCCCTCCCGCACAAGCTTATAGCTTCTGGGGCCTTGGTTAAGGTTATGGGTTGTAGTAATTATTATTATTATTATTATTATTAACAAAAATACTCTAAAAATAAAATAACATCATAAATTAAACTTGCTTTGAAAATACAGATAACGGTCCTAACAGTACAATACTAGAGTTTCTTAGAAAAACTTAACAGGTAGCAGTTGGTTTTAGACGTGTGGTCCTTTTTAATGCTCTTAAATCCCTGTTCAAAAATATACATTATTTGGTTTTATTATTCGAATTAATTTTTAAAATTTTCAATTAGTTTTTTGTGCGTAAATTAATTTAAAAGAAAGTATGCTCCAAAAGAATAAACTTCGGGATTTGACCCGATGACCTGTTGCACAGAGAGACGATGTTTTGCCACTGAGCTACACCGGCTTTGCATTTATGATCGTCTTATCTGCTTCTTCTTGTGATTACATCTTGTGCTTTTTGGTTTTTAATATTAATAAATAAAATTAGGATCTTATTTAATTAAAAGCATGTTTTGTTATAGAATCACCTATAAAGCTGCAAACTAAACAAGAAAAATCAAACTTTCCGCTATTTTGCGGATTTAATTTGAAAAGAAATAATCTGAAGGTATAACGTTAGGTATACGTAGATTATTTCTATAATAATTAGCGTCATTGTAGTAATTTTTTTTATAATTTGAATATTTGTATGACTAATTCTTGTTCCTAATTCAAATAAAACCGGCGAATTTGAAGCAATTTGAAAATAACTTGCATTAAAAATATTTCAGTTTAAGTTCGGTCCTGATATATTTAGGCAACCCAACAATCACCTATGCACGCAGCTGATTTTCTAAGTACCTATACGAGTCTCATTTAATTTGTCTTTCATTTTACATACACCGATCAAGTGAAAACTCATTCCAATATGCAGCAAACGCGTGTAAACAAGCGAGTATCGACTTTACGCACGCAGCGAGTAATAGAGTCGAGTGTTGCGTGGACGTCTACCTGAATATGAAACTTACTCGCTGGTCCGCGGACGTCGCGTTAAAATGCGACATGGCCTTACAATTTATAATTTCTTTCCAAAACTATCGATCGGATTGACAATTTGAAAAATTGAATATTTGAGCTATATCTTTCATAGATTTTCTCTAAAAGAAAAAATTTCTGTTCTCCTGAATATCAAAACTTTACAAAAAAATACTTACCCTTTTTATAAATAAATGTAGAACTACATTTATATACTTTCATCAGCCATAAATAGTTGTAAGAAGAAGTATGATGTCTTAATTCAAGGGTTTCCATTCATTCTACCATCTGTGCATAATCCAGCTTTATGACGAATGCCTTAGTGTTTCTACTTAGACAAAGCGGTCAAAGTATATGGTTTCGAAAAATATATTTGGTAGGCACCGAGTAGTGCCGTAGAATAAGATTGTTTATGTGTGTTTTTTTCACTAAAAGACAAAGATTCATTTTCGAGACAATTCAGGGGCGTCGGAAATACGGATCAGAGGGAGCGGACAGCCATATCTATCTTAGAACGGGTGGGTGTCGCCCCACCCCTAAAAACAACGATGAAAGTATAGGATATATGTATTTATTTTGATTAAATATTATAGTCCAGTCAATGAAGGTTCTGAAAAAATTCGTAATGTTTTCTTTTCTTGTACTCTTGGTTGCTGGCGTCGAGTGCCAAAGTTGCTACGTCGAAAAACAATCCTTTTTTTGGTTTCTTCCAAATATCTCAAAGACGGTTTGAGTCGTAGCTAAAAAATACTTAGGTCCCAAATTAAAGCAAAGAAAATTTCCTACAAAAAAGATCCTAATAATTTTGTTTCTATCCCTTAATAGTTGCCTAGATAATTGAGCTTCGATTTCGAACTTTTTCAAAAAAGCAGTGTCTTCTTCATTCTGCAAGAATGGACACCTCTGGTAAAGGACGGACCTCCCTTTACACTCGAGCGGCTTCGTGCCCTGATAGTGATAAAATATTAATTAATATGCTCATCTTGAGCAGAATTAAATGCTCTACAATTTTGTTTCAGAGAGTTTTGTCGAGAAACGGGCGACTCAGACTTTATAAGCTATCTACTCACAATAAAAAAGCTTGCACTACGCACTTTGAAAGAAGTGTGAAATTAAAGCCCAATAATTATCTCAACAAGACAACAACTATTGGAGATAGGAAGAAAATTGTTAGGATCTTTTTTGTAGGGGATGTTCTTATCATCAGTACTTTTAATATATTCATCACTAGACACCCCCAAACAAGCGTGCAAAATCGCAAAACATTACGAATTTTTCCACAAAAATCTTTCATTGACTGGACTATTATGCGATTAATTTATTTTTAATAATAAAATTATTATTAAATTGAACTCAATTTAATAATAGTTTTATTATTAATTTTATTAATAATAATTAAACTTAATTATTGTTTATTTGTCTTGTCTTAGTTACTTATTATTCTTAATAATTTCAAAAATATTGTTTTAATTCACCGCTCAGTCATTTGACACATAAACGCAGTGATGCCAACTCTTTTCGAAAACTGTTTCATATAATAGAGCGCTACGGTCAATACTAGAGGTTATTATTTATTGGAGTCTATGACATGTCGTCGAACGGACAAAACGCCGAATCTTGGTCAAAACGCCAGAAAGCGTCTGTGGACATATCGTCGAAGGTTGATCAAAATGCCGAAAAGAGACGCTTACATACGCCGAAAGTGGACAAATCTCCGAAAGCATAAAACGACGCCGAATAGATCGGAAACAAATCGCCGAAGCTCATCTGTGAACAAATAGCCGAAAGATATCTGTGCACAAATTGCTTTCTTAATGCTGTCCTAATATATTTTAAGGTATACGATTGTACAAAATTATTTATCATATTTTATATTTAAATTGTTTATTTATGTAGTTATTTTGTTTTTTAGATTCTTATAAGCCAATAGAAAAACTTAGTCCTAACGCGACGCGACGCCTGCTCCCAGTTTTGATTATAATTATAAAGTCAAGACATTAGGAATTTGTGCTTTGTCTACCTTTTTTTTTCTTCTAAATCTTCGTTTTCTATCGTGTGGATTTCTGAGATCCCAACGGCAAATAACTTATTTTACATTCAAATTATTTGATTTAAAAAAGTAAATTTTGCACCAATACCATACATGTTGAACCTTGGGACATATGCATAGATTAACAAAACAATTTATTAAGCAGTTTGTCTGCAAGGTGCAAATAAATAAAAAAGGTAAATGCTTTCAAAAGTAATGTATGTAAATAGTTGTTGGAGAAAACAAGCTGCAACTACATTATAGTCTCAGGGAAAATATTTATTTACAATTATCCCAAAGTTGTGTCAAGGTGTCCATTGATTATGTAATTTGATTTGTGACAAAATAATTTTCTATAACTGTTTAGATGTATTCTTGGTTGTCTACATGTAATCATTATTCATATAATCGTTGAGAATTCTCTCACTCAACGATATAATATAGTGTTTGTAATGAAATATATTTTTTGATGATTCATTGTCTGTTAGCTCAATTTCATATGTTCTACAAATGATATTTTAAAGACAATACTTGATATGTATGGAATAAATAAATAATGATTGTGCAGAGTGAATCTCTTCTCCATTAAGTTGTTCTGAGATACCCTTTATAAACAGTTTGGGGTTTATTAATCGTTAGTTGTGGTCCTGTAATCTGCTATAAAATTTAGATTTATACACAGTAAGTACCTATATTGTATTTAGAACTGTAAGTAGAAGTAAATATACAGTGTGGGTAAAAGGAATAAAGAATCCAAAAATAATAATTAGTAAAAAATACAATTGAAAAAAAAACGCGAGGATGGGGCTTGAACCCGCGATTTCTGATTAGGAATCTGATGCGTTAACCGCTAGGCCAATCAGCGTACAGCATCTAGCTTTCCTTTCTTGCTTATTACCAAAAGCAATAAATCAATAAGCTTTTTAAGTATTTTTCTAAATAGTTTTTGGTTTTCTTCATAAAGTTTAATATGTTTTTGACGTAAAATAAATTCTTCTTTTGATTGATACCAAAATTTCTACTTACATTTGCAAGGCTACAAATTTAGAAGGAAAATGATAAAATTCCATTGTATTTCCTATATTATCGTTTACAAAAAACAGACTGTACTATATTGCATAGTAAATAAATAGCACTGTATATACAAGCATAGCAACTAATCGTACAATTACTTAGATTAGTCACAGAACATGGTGAAATAAATTATTAAAGCAAAGATTATCACCCTTCAATTCCCTACTCTATACATAAACTTATTCCCTGGAATCCTGCAGACCAAGGCGTTAAATACTTGGGAGTATCTTTGGATAAACAGTTAACTTGGAAGCTGCATGTTAATAAAACATTCTTCCAAATTATAACAAATGCTCCATGGTTTTTCTGCAGTTCTCAGTACATACAGAATTACATCCTTGATGATATGAGTTTTGGCACAGGGGCCCCCTACATGCTAAGGAATGACCTGTGTGAATAACTATTTAAGCTGATCTAGAAATTGTATTTAAAAAAAGAACATAAAATACAGAATCTTTTAATATAAAATGAAAACTATGGCCTCTAGTATTTCTACTTTTCTATAAATTTATCTACTGAATAATTGTCATAGCTACAATTGTTTCTACAATCATATCTACGATAATTAACTGTCAGATAAAGAACAGCCCTTAATTTACTATAATAGTGTATAACAATCGGCCAACTGGTGCACTGATAGCTCCTGTTCTAAGTGAACTTGTATCACTTGTTATTATTTTCTCTTCTTTTACATATCTTATATACGATTTTCCACAATTTGGTAAATCGTTGGCATCTCTTGCGCTGAAAAGTATATATACCCTCTTTTCACATTAATCGAAAATAAACGTATTACTTGGGAAACTATCATGACTAAACATTTATAATTACAAGATTACATTAGAATAGTTTCTTATCTCTATGATTATTAATAATGTGTCTTTTGAGATTACCCTTTGTACTACATTTATAATCACATAAATTACATTCAAATGGTTTTTCACCACTATGAGTAAGCATGTGTGTTTTGATTCTATCCTTTAATGAATATTTATAATCACATAAATTACATTTAAATGGCTTTTCACTACTATGAATAAGCATGTGTGCTTTAATTCTATCCTTTACTGAACATTTATAATCACATAGATTACACTTAAATGGTTTCTCACCAGTATGAATGCGCATATGTATTTTGAGAGTACTTTCACGTGAATACTTATTATTACATACATTGCATTGAAATGGTTTCTCTCCATTGTGAGCATGTATATGTCTTTTGAGATATCTTCTCTGTAAAAACTTACAATTACAAACATTGCATTGATATGGTTTCTCGCCATTGTGGTTAGCCATATGTCTTTTCAGAAGTGCTTTCACAGAACTTGTATAATTACATATATTGCATTCAAATGGTTTCTCACAATTGTGAGTAAGCACATGCCTTTTAAAATTACTTAGCACTGAAGTTTTATAATCACATATAGTACATTCTTTAAGTTGTTTCTCAGTTTTATGAGTGCCTATGTGATTCTGCAAACTAAATTTATGCAAAAGACTATGATCTTGCGGAACAGCTTCTACTGCAGTTTTACAATTAAATGATTTGACATCAAACACCTCTTTACTCTCACGGTCAGTCTCAGTTTCGATTTTCCAGTCTATTATTTCTGATTCTATTTTAATATTCATTTCATTTTTTATCGTAATGAGATTATCACTGTCCATTGCTAAATTAATATAATTGAAATAACCAGTATCTGCAATAAATAAAACGTAATTTATATAATTTATTATACCTTTTATACCAGTTACATGTATAGACCTATAGGGAAGATAGGTACTGAATCAAGCGATTCACGTCATTAATGTTAACTTTTACTTATTGTAGTAAAGAATTGTAATTTTTTGAAATACGATTGGTAGAAGCTGCTACTATGTTTACATATCAATTATTGCATCGATAACTTCAAAACAGCCATTGAACTCTACAGGGTGGAAATAAATGATTTTCATCAAGTTACCATTGTATTCCCCATGTAACAGCACGACGTGCCGCTCTACGAAAATAGAGAAGGCAGTACCATAACCTCAAAATATACAACAATTTTAGACGCTTATTAAATAAATTCAATAAATTCTATGAATTGTTTGACAGATTGATTTCATTTATTGACAAAACTAATTTAGTACTAAATCAAAAAGAGTAGAGCGGTACAGAAAAATTTACATGTAAAAAAATTCCAAAGGGAACTTAATGAAAATCATTTATTTCCACGCTGTATATAAATAACTGGAATGGATGCCTTGTGTAAATAGCTGAGACAAATGAAATTTTATGCAACCCGCCACAATGTAGGATCCTCATCCTTTTCTAACTCATTGATTCAAATTAAACATTTTGTCGCACACAAAATAAAACTTAATCTACGTTAAAAATCGGCAAAAAGTTTCACCACGTGTCCTTATAATGCAGGTAACATAAGTTAGAAAGAAACGGGAATACTACATTCTTGGCTGTTGCCCCTGACACAACGTTTTCTGATTTAGCGTGCTTGCGCGTCCCTTCCAGTTATTTATACAGGGTGGGATTAAAGTATGCAATATTTAAAAAAACAGCGAATTCAACCGGTTTTTTAAAAACGCTGAAACACGTCGATTTTGTTTTTTAAAAATACACATTAATATGTTCGATTCACTTTCCGACTTTCATTTGTTTCTAAGTTATGACGTCATCACAAAAAAATTAAATGACAATATAGATTTTTTTATAGTGGAATCCGATAGTGATTTTCCTTCTCTTTATGATCATGCAAATAAATCATAAGGTTGCATGACAAAAATTCTGAGAAAAATCGAGTTGAATTTTGTAAATGTTAGTTGTGACGTCATCACAAAAAATTTTAATGACAATATAGATGTTTTAGTAGTGGAATCCGATAGTGATTTTCCTTCCCTTTATGATCATGCAAATAAATCACAAGGTTGCATAACAAAAATTCTGAGAAAAATCAATCTGAACATTTAATGTTATTGGTATTATGGTATCAATATACAGTAGAAACTGCCTAAAGTGACGACCTTTGGGACTGACCCAAAATGGTCAATTGAAGCAGGTGGTCACTTTGTAAAAGTGTGAATTCTTTATACACTACAATTTGCCCAAAACAGTCCACACTCGTCAGCATTAAAAATATACTCTGATTTAAAGCCTTTTGCTAACTCTGTAAAACGAATACGAAAAGCACTTACTGTTGCAGGATCAATTTCAATGAAAAATTTGCATCACCAACTAAACTTTTCTGGTAAATATTGTTTCATTTCTTAAATGATTCAAGCCAACCCGACGATGCTTTAAAATTAGGCAAATTTGACTGCTGGGCAATTTTTAATGCTACTTCTTGTAACATTGGTCCAGAAAGTCTTGTCTAAAGTTAATCGATTAACCACTTCAAATTCTGTTGAATGTCTTTTTCTGAATGAGTCTAAAGCATCTTCGTAACGTTGTTGATATTCTAATTTTCTTTTTTTAATTATTATTTACTGTTGTTTTGCTAATACCAAAATGTTCCGCTGTTTTTCATTCACTATGGTTCTTTAAAAACTCTTAACACCTTTTGTTTTTCTTGCAAATTTAGTTCTTTGTAAACTTTGTAAAAAGTCGTCTTGATCGCACTAATTAACACAATGGTTTCAATCAACAGAAGAAACAAGACTAATTTTATAAAACAATTTTAAAACTATCCAAGGGTTACTAATGTGAAAGTTTGCAGCTAATGAATTTCTCAGAAGCAGAAATAAAGTCTTAAAACTTGGAAATACCTGAACCAAACTGGTCACTATTAAGGGATTATGATGCATTCTTAGAAATTCTTTGAATGCAATTGACATGTACATGCCTACTTAAACTTTTAGAAGATTAGTTCTAACTGTTATAAGTAATCCCTTGGCTAATGGTCACATTACACAAACATTTTTTAACAAATATTCCAGGTAAATGTTGTTAACGGTCACAAAAGAGAAGTGGTCAGTGTATACAGTATAAATTACATTAAAGTAATGGGATTTTTGCAGGAACTGAAAAAAGTGGTCAATATAACCAGAGGGTCAGTTTAAACAGGTGGTCAGATTTACAGGTTTTACTGTATCAATATATCAAAAATTTCAAGTATATTTTACGTGGGGCACCTGTGTAAACTTAATCCCCACGTTCCTTCCAGAAGGAAGTGATTGGGATACGCCCAATCAGCGCGCAAGTTGCATAACCGGCAGTCGTGCAATTGCTACCAGATTAACTCACTGGTAGGAGCGAGGTTGCCTATCCACCCTCTACTAGATAAGTCGCGCTATCAATATATGTATCAATATATCAGATCGATTTTTCTCAGAATTTTTGTTATGCAACCTTATGATTTATTTGCATGATTATAAAGGGAAGAAAAATCACTATCGTATTCCACTACTAAAAATCTATATTGTCATTTAAATTTTTTGTGATGACGTCACAACTAACAAACATTTACAAAGTTCAACTCGATTTTTCTCAGAATTTTTGTTATTCAACCTTACTTATTATTTGCATGATCATAAAGAGAGGTAAAATCACTATCGGATTCCACTATAAAAAAATCTATATTGTCATTTAAATTTTTTTGTGGTGACGTCATAACTTAAAAACAAATGAAAGTCGGAAGTTGAAACGCACATATTAATGTGTATTTTTAAAAAATAAAATCGACGTGTTTCAGCGTTTTTAGAAAAACCGGTTGAGTTCGCTTTTTTTTTTAATATTCCATACTTTAATCCCACCCTGTATATAGTTCAATGAAAACAGCGCAGCATTCTGACAAGACAAGCTTGTGCTTAATAGGTTGTATACCCAACACAAAAATAAATCGTTTTCAGATAAATATAAACAGTTTATTTGCATTTTTGAAATGACGTCATTATTTAACAATGACGTGATCGCTTGATTCAGTATCTTCCCTATAAATAACGAAGGTGAAAGTGTTTTCATTTATTCATTTCTTTTATAGATTGTATTAAAATCTATTAGCGAAACTTAAGGGAGGGAGGGGGTCCTCACAAATAAAGCGTCGTTTTATAATGAAATGTTACACTGTAAGCCGCGTTTGGGGTGCCCCTGGGTTGTCTCGGGGGCACCCCTGTCTATTTGTCTATTTGTAAGGGGCCTGCTTACGTAGTGGCGCTAGTGTGCTTTTCGGTGATCTCGGTATCAACGGTAATTCTCGGGCGCGGGTAACTAACCGTTCACGAATGGCGCCGTTCGTGAACGGCGATCGTCAGCGACTTCCTCAGCGGCAGCTTCAACGAGAGTCGATAGATAGGTTATTCTGTAACACCAACCGTTGAGCTATGCGCACTCTCAACGACTGTCTAACGTTTTCTAAAAAGGTAATACATCTTTGCCGTTAAGATAGATACCGTTTCACCTTTTTAAGTATATATCGCGCATGTCATATTTATTATTTCTGGAGAACGCGCCAATTTCGTAAAAATGTCGCAGTTTTGAATTGATTTCAAAAGAGTTGAGAAGGCAACAATACGTCGTTCTTGGAGGAATTGCGAGTAAACGTACATTTTAGACGTAATCGTAAACGTACACTGAAGAGAACATAGTACTATTTGTATAGTTATTATTAATAATATTAAAAGTATGAGTTAGTCCTTTGTTTGAATTGGTTTTTTGAAATAAATTAAGATTACAACTAATATTTATTTATTAATTATTTATTTAATGTGTTGTTTCACTTTTGGGTATGCAATTAAAGTTAGTTTAGTTTAAACGTATATTTCAATCTGTTTTGGATCTTCGATAGGAGTTTATTAGCATTGATATAATAATCTTAATACATTAATTGACAACTTAAAGTGGTTGTATGTTAAAGTTGATCTAACCCTGACGAAGATTGAAATATAGGTTTTAACTAAACTTACCAACTTTAATTGCATACCCATAAGTAAAAAATACAAAAAAACACAAATTAATTACATATAAGTTTATTACGATATCTTCGGCAAGTTTAATAGGTAGTGTAAATACTTTTTACTAATTCTCAATTACTTCAAGAATTTAAAAATATGAGTACTTATAATTATTTTATTTTTTTAGAACCCTATTCAAATGTAGTAAGAAAATTTTACAAATAAATTCCTTAAAATGTTTAAAATCCCCAACAATAGTAAAATTATCAACCTGCAATAGTAAATCTTTCTTCTTCCATTTCATTGAGAAATATTCTATCACTATTATTATACCTTCTTAAGAGATTATTTCTAATAATAAGAATCCTTTTGTAATTTGTATTACAGGTGATTTTTCACCTGATTAATAAGACCACCTCTGGTGAGGTAGGTACTACCTGAAATAACAATTTATTCAAAGTATATAATTGCTACTATCTCCTAATAAGCGGCTATTAATAATTCTTGATTCATCTCAACCAAGTTTTTGAGGTTAGATTAATTAGCGTCATATATTTATTCTTTCAAATTCATTTACAATTGGATTAAATAAATTACTTTCAATTTTAACGTAGTCTGATATAATTAATACAACAATTTCACATATAAAATTTCTTTTATAATTATAAAAATAAACACGAACGTTGGCTAACGTCGACTAATCTGCTGCCGTTCGTGAAAGGTTAGATCTCGAAGGGTGCGCTGTTCACTAACGAGTGCATAACGGTGGTTGTTTGCTTACAGAATAGCTTTAGAGCGAAAAACCTTTCAAACAACGATAACCGCTCGTGAACGGTTCGCTCAATGCTTGCAGAATAGACCCCTAACTGCAAGTGGAGAAAAGATAATCCAGGGAACTGCTGGGGTTGCTGAGGTCGGCCCAGTCTGGATTCCTAAAGCTCTCACTAAGAGGGTATTAATACTAACAAATAAAACACACAATATTAACCAAATGGTTTTTATTAATAATAACAGTTGCAACAAAAAAATCTCACAAACGTAACAACGCCCCGCGATTGGGCGCCAGTGCAACATCTATAAAACTCACAAAATAAACAACGGTCCACGTTGGGCGCCAGTGAAGCTTACTTTAATCTGGCCCACGTTGGACCGTCAGTGAAACAAAGGTTTTTCTACACGAGAACACAACTATAAAATTATCATACTTACATTATCATATATGCTCAAAATCATTGCCACAGCTTGAGATTTAAACTCTCTCTTACAAATTTGAAATGTTCAGGTCGCAGGTATTGGTTCTACAGTTGTCTTATTTTGTGAAAAGGAGTAGATAAGGGTTTAGAACACAAATAAAAACACTAAAAGGGCGCCATCTGATTATGAAGCTTAATATTGATGTTTAATTAAGCCTGATTTGATATTAAATTCATTAATCAGAAAATGAATTAAATATAATAGGTTTTTGGATAAAAATTTAGAAATGTTTAGAAAATTTTTAAAGTAAAATTTGAACAAAACTTTCATTCCGTTTAGATCATTAGTATAAACTAAACACATATTTATTAAATAATAAAAGCAAAAAATAGTTCAAACACAGGTATAATAGTAATAGTCAAACACATAAAAAAACACACAAACAGTATGAATTTATTAAACTTAAAACTAAGCATTTAGTAAATAATCGTCTATTTCGTTAAAATTTATAGACGTAAGGCACTTCCAAAGATAATTTGAATATTTGTCTAGAATAAAAACTATTAAAATTTTAATAAATATTAATTGCCCCAAAAGTTCAACAAGATCAAAAAAATATCTAGATTTATTAGCCATGAAATATTCCAACATAATATCAAACTCAAGAGTTTATTTAAACCAGAAATCTTTTGAAAAGTTTGACGAACAAATATCCATCACTTTAAACTAAAATAAATCTAATTAAATATTTCGAAGATTTATAAATTTAATTTTCACTATTAATAATGGACTAAAATTCAGTACTACTGAGAGCTCTCTTCTAGTAAAGAACAACAAAATTCACTTATTTAAAATAGTCCAACTTCAAAATAATAAAGATAAACAATTCTTAAAGTACAATACCTTAAACCTTGGTTTATTTGCTGTACAAAGCAAATCATACTGGTCAATCAGAAATTGGAAAAGGCCTCTCTTGTAAAGAACCGTAGTTATTTCTCGATGATTTGATGGTATTAAATTGCAGTTTGATGATAGCAGGTCCAAAGAAATACTTTATAACAATAGTCAATCATCCATACAATTTCAGCACCAATGTTCGTTAAACACAGTTTAAACAATCTTGTTTAGTTAATGTTTATTGTAAAAATTTATTCTCGAGGAGTAATTGTAATCTCCTTTATTTAAAACTCGACGGATTAAACAAATAACTGTCTATCATTATCGCCAGATAAAATGACAATCCACAATTTTAAACTATCACCCAAATTAAGTGATTTTTAATAACAACTTCACTTTCTTGTGTTAACGCAGGCAAACAGCGTAATTGTTTTTAATGGTTTATTACACATAAACCAACTATAAATGTTTATTGACGAGACGATATTAGTCAATCTTCTCAAACGAAAATTCTCAAAAATCAGTTAACTTCAAAAGATCACTTGTACCACAAATCTCAACTAAACTGTACGGGAACTGTACTCAAAAGATTGCATTAATTTTGTATAATTAACACTGAATTATAACACAATTAGCCCGACCCCAAAGTCGACTAACTAATCTCAAAGATGGACCGCAAGTTTCTTAATATCGACCCTCATAGCGCGATCTGACCGAGGTGGTCTAGCTTGAAGCACGAACGGGAAGCAAGTCTTTTCGCTAACCTGTCGAGGCGCGGAGGAGGCCAGCCTCTCTGTGACCCTGATCACCCGCAAAAACATGCGTCTTATTTGGCCGTAAGGAAGTTTTTTAACTAACCGTCTGCAGAGATTTCAACCTAAAGGAATGAAAAATAGTACTAAAAGAATATGCGCGCAAACTGGTACAAAATAACACCCATCTGGTGACTAGCCGAAATCGCTACGCGATAACCTGACTTAAAATTTAAAACGCATATGACAAACAGAGAAAAATTTGTTTTTGAGTCCTGCATTCTCGGAATATTAACAGGAATGTTTTTATGAAATTGATGATCAAGTACTTCCCATAATTTTCTGTATCAAGATCTCTCACGATGTAATTGATATTTCACCAGAATATAAGTAAACAAAATACTAAAAAAACATCATTTTTATGACGCTACGTTCTTTAATTATATCAAATATAAAACAATCCTTTCTTAAGATGTTTTCATAGGAAATATTTGCATGACGAAATTCTATTTCGAATATAGCGCAGTCTTACAGGACCGGACTTTAGATTTTTAATAAATATAAATGTAAAATTTTACGTACTGAATGCCGTTGGAAAATGTACCGTTACACAGTAAAGCAAAGCATTCAATTCAACCCCTATCTATTACCCTACACTACTCTGTCGTAGCCACAGCAAGCGGGTGCAAAACAGCAAACACATACATTACTCTACGGTAAGGTGCAGCAAGCGGGTGCAAAGCGTAAGCAGCAAAATCAACGTGCGGGTAAGGTAAGGTATGTTAACGGGAGGGTACAAGAGTCTAGGGATTGCGGTAAGGGTGGAAGTTCGAATGAGACCTCCAGGCATACGCACAGCGAGGTCTCGGGTAAGGTACGGACAAGAGGACGGATCTAGGATGAGACCCCCAGGCATACGCACAGCGAAGTCTCGGATAAGAGGGTGGATGTAGGATGAGACCCCAAGGCATACACACAGCGAGGACTCGGGTAAGGTACGGACAAGAGTAGGAAAAATAGGAGAGTTCTGGGACCACCCCCCACTCCTGACCTTGACCTTGAACCTATCTCTCTCTAACACATGGTGACCTTGAAACTATCTCTGTCACCTAAACGTGGCAACACCGCATTCCCAAGGTCAACAATATGACAACAATGTGTTGACCTTGAACTCAAGGCCACTCTTCAAGGTCATCAAAACATTGACCTTGAATCTATCTCTCTCTAACACATGGTGACCTTGAACCTATCTCTGTCACCTAAACGTGGCAACACCGCATTCTCAAGGTCATCATGGTGACCTTGAATCTATCTCTGTCACCTAAACGTGGCAACACCGCATTATCAAGGTCAACAATATGACAACAATGTTAAGACCTTGAACTCAATGCCACTCTTCAAGGTCATCAATATGACAACAATGTTGGTAACCTTGCTATGTCGAAAATTTAATTGTTAAACTTTTTTATATAGTTATTACATGTTATTAGTGTAAAACATAAATAATAATAATTTGTATGTTTTGTTTAGCAAAAAGTTAAAACAATACATCACATACAATAGTGTACTTTTGCTATGTACAACTTTTAAATTATTCTCTATGATATTAAAACCCCAATAACGTTTAAACACTATTTTAAAAAGAAATAACCACAGCAACTTTAACTAAATTTGCTATGTTCAGTTTTAAATTATTCAGTACATTAACCGCAGTGTCATTAACAACCGCCACTACAAGGTGTTTTGATGTACAGTATTACACTGAGCTCACTTTATAACCCATATGATATAATAGTGCGTATATATAAGATGGGTTGCATACTAGAGGTGTGGAGTGAGGTGCTAGAACCGGCTATCTACCCCTACTCGCAACCAAGTATACATACGAACATATGGTTACTGTCTTCGAGGGAATGTGATTATTTACGTTATATATTAATTATATAAATTAATAATATAATTAGATTTATTAAATTATGTGTTCTAATTAAAAACGCTTAACGTTATTATCAAAGATCGAAATTAGTAAAAAGAACACGTCGTAAAACGACCAATTTTATATTAATTGAAAAGAAGCAAAATTTTAATAAAAAGTAAGCCCTTTTAAATTAACACTATCTTATTAAAAGTACGTGTTTGTTGTTTAAAAAATATCTGGCGTTTTAAATACTGTTAATATTCATAATTGAGGTTAGCTTCCTGTATTATTAATTATATAATTTTAATAAACTTTAGTTTGGTGTCAGAAAGTTATTTTATTATCCCAACATCACGAAACCTTAACAGAATGTTAGGTTTTTAATAATATGTTAAAAACTACAAAATGAGATCAACTCTGTTCACAAGGACAACCACAATAATTCGAAACCAAGGTTCAATGATGCAGAAGGTGAAAGCATTAATAACTGCACCAGATGTTGTCGAGACGACCCAATCAACAAATGCCTTGCTTATGGGAAAATTTGCAGTAATTTTAAAAATCACTGTAAATAATAGATAGTAATTCCCAACAATTTAATTAAAACAAAATTACGATTAAGTTAAGAACTTTTTAAATTAACACTATCTTATTAAAAGTACGTGTTTGTTGTTCTAAATAAAAATATCTGGCGTTTTAAATACCGTTAATATTCATAATTGAGGTTAGCTAATAAAATCAGAGCATTTCGGGTAGACAACCAAGTATACATACGAACATAGTTGAATGTGTGTAGTGGATGTTTTATGTAAAATAAAGAATTTTGTTTTGTTTCCTACTAAGATTTCAAATAAATAGCTGTTTCCAGTATTCACTCACTTCGTAAAGTGATAATCTTTCTTTACATTTTTGTTTTAGCATAATGCCATCAAAATAATATACATATATTTTGATATTTTTAAGAAGGTTCGTTTTTCTTTATGTAATACATACTATGTGGCTCTATAAAAATATATAATAATAAAACTGATATTTTATTCGTTATATTATAACACTGACCAATTATTGGGAAAAATTTTATTAAACACTGGGTAGTTTGTGGTTGTCGTGTATTTAAGTTTTTCTCTTGTAACTATGCAACCAAGTATACATATGGGTTAATATACAGCTTGTAATAATCGATTCAAATCAATATTCAATGTTACATTCTTAATTTACAGTTTTAGTCAGTCTGAGTGAAACGATCAATTTTATATTAATTGAACTTTATAATTTTAACTGTTTAACACAAGGACAACCACAATAATTCGAAACCAAGGTTGAAACGCAATTTTTTGAAAATTTTCTTATGTAACGCCTGTTAGAGAATATGGTTTCATAAAGAGAGCTAAATTCTCTTTTCACTAGAAGAACAAAATGTATAGGGTTTTATTTGAAAAGCTTAAAATGACCATCAACAAGAAAATAAGTGGTGAAATGCAATTGCTATAGAGCATAATTTGCTGTACAAAAATATTCTTAGAAACATTCTAATAATATTCCAAAAATATAAAAATAATATTCTAGGAATATTATATGAATCAGAAATATAACATACATGTAAGATATCCTAACTAAAATGTTAAATAAATAGTATTAAAATAATATTGAGGATATATTTTAAATAATATATTAGCTAAATATTTAGTCGGATGTTGAAACAGATATATTTTAAATATTTGAGAATGAATATTTATATAATATATTTGTGCTACTAGGGGTATAACATTCATAAGATATCCTGGAGAAGTATTAGTGTTGCAAAAAATCTTGAAGACAACACGAGTTTTATAGGTAAAAAATCTCGGTCTATTAAATTCTCGCTTCCTGCGGTCGCTCGAATTTAAACTACAACCTCGATTTTTAAACTGTCTATAAAACTCTTGTTGTCTTAATAGCTATAATATAAAGGTAATTTAATATTAAGACTGTGGAAACGATTTAAGTACTTCATTTTTATACACAGAAAAATTTTTGCTTTTAAATAAAAAATTGCAGGTAACATCAAAATTCTTTACTTTCAAAAATGCCCCAACAAAATATTTGTAAGTACTTCATTTTTATACACAGAAGAATTTTTGCTTTTAAATAAAAAATTGCAGGTAACATCAAAACCCTTTACTTTCAAAAATGCCCCAACAAAATATTTGTTTCAATTTAAAAATACAAAACTGACCAGAAACAACAATAGTCATTCTGTGTGATTACAGTTTAGAGCTATGTATCTATTTCTAATTTAGAAATATCTAATCTTAAAATATCTTTAGAAAGAGCATTCACTAACTGTTGAAATTCATTTTCATCAAGTAATCTAATTCAATTATCACAAAATAGAAACAATTGATATATTTTTATATTACAATTGATATATTTTTATATTACAAAAACACACGTTGACCTTCGCGTACTCGAACGCGATTACCACGTGAAATGGGGTGAATAACAATACTTTCTTTGTCATTTGTCATTTGTAAAAACTGGAACGGAATTGTGCTGTTGTCGCTTTTAGCACAAAGTTACTAAATGTTAGAAAACCGCTAATATAATTATGGTTAGCTTTATTAAAAATTTGACGACTTCTGTAGTGTAGACGTGAAATAAAAAATATACGTTTTTCTCAATATGTTATTTTATTTATAGTAATATAAGATACAAAAGCCAGCTTATAATATGCATTACAATCAAACCTTACTAAAGCGATCAATATAAATTTTATGTCTATGTTCTATATCTAAAATTCTATTTAACACTACACCACATTTCTCGATACGTCTTTGAAACAGACACCGATCTACAACACTTTCCATCCACAATGATATTCGTGCTTGTCGGTAGGCGTAATTCGACGTAAATAAATAATGTATTTTATTATTCTCCTCCTTGATCATAACACGTTTCTTTCGGTTGCTCATTTTTTGTTGTCTACAAACTCTTCTATTGTAGACGCAAATGATTCCAAACCTTCCTTATTTAATTTATCCAACAAGCAATCTATACAGATATTTCCTTTTAAATACGATTCACACAAGTCTACCCCTTTCTGAAACTGTAGAACTCTTTCATTACACTCTTCATCGGTAAAATATTTCCCTAAGCCATAGACTGCTTCGTGATCAGCATCAAAGCGTAGATCGCGTAACTCTTCCTGCACTCTTTGTACTGCACTTTTAATATCAATAGCCTTAGGCCACGATTGTGAACTATAACACATCCACATCTTTATACAATAATGTTTTGCAAGTCGATGTCACACTGAATTCTTTCCGGATACCAGTTCCAAAGCACACACAACGTTCTCGGACGGTGGTAAAGCAGATAACACTTGTTTAACGTTTTCGGTGGAATCCCCGCTTAATACACTCGATCCTTTTAATAAAATTGAACAAGATTTTACAAAAATTTTTAAACGAATTTCTAGCAGAGGAAGTAGTTCTAGAAGCTGAATGATGCTTTCAAATGTTTGGATCTAGCTGAGTGGTGCGGCTTGAAGTTATAGATATATCTATGCCCCCACTCCTTTCGGTGTAAATACAATCCCGTTGACCTTGCCTTGTTTTGTCTGTTCTCAACAACGTCTGCTTTCTTTCTTCTGTTCTCAACTACATGTAACATTTGTACTTGTATTTGCACTTATTGCCCTTGCGGTCTTGTTCACCTTTCGTCCGCATTCTTTTATAAACATAGTTAGGTAAGAGTCTCATTGAAATTAAAATAGCATTAAAATTTTTCTTTTTAAATCTTAGGTTCGCTTTTGATTTTTCTATATATGTGTAGGAGTTCATTCTTAAATGAAACAATATAATGTGACATATTTGCATGGTTTATTTAACTCACTACATTTCACAATACCTATAGAATTGTTTACACATTAAGATTGACTTTGATGTATCAGAGGATTACATATTTCAAATTTTACAACCTTGTATTTACAGAGCACATTTATCTTTTATTTAAGGAATATATCGTTAAGTCCCGGCGTAATTTTCACTAAATAATGTGCTGGATGTTTCAGCACCTTGATTCATTGTTCTTTACGCGGATAAACATCACAACACTTTAACTCTCCATTGTTAAGATGGTGATACGACACAAATGTTCCGTTCGAAACTTGCCCGCATTATACTTGTCTATACATGTCATGATGGAACTTTTTATATTTGTATCGTACCATTCGTTTAACGGCTCTTCCAACGGTTTCGGCGATGTCGCACCTTTTCCATCCAACCATATGCTTTCCCCATTTAAGTCCATTGAATATGCAAACGTCACTAGCGCAAACACCAGATAACCAGCTTCAAGAACACGCTTCTCTTTGACACGTTTAATGAATGCCTCTTTGTGGTGGTCTAAAGTTTTCTCGACGTTTCCACCGTATATTTCTTCATCTCTCATTTCATCATCATCATCGTCCTCAAAATCAAATGTTACTAAAACGGTTGCCTCTACCACGTCCATGATGCTGTACTACTGAAGTATTCTTGCATATGCGTTTATATACTGAGTTGACGGGTGGGGTACAAGGTCATGGTCTTTAATGGTAACGATAACGAGCGATACAATATATTCCCATGCTTACACCCACTACTGCAACTAACAGGGTGCCCAAGGTCACCACAGAAGCATAACACGTTTCGCTGCTGACTTTACATTGTTCCACCGGACTATTCCCGATGGTTTGCCACTCACTGTCCTTAGTATGTGTTGGGTACACGAATTTGACCCTGAATCGTACTTCTTGCGTTCTATTGCCGACCTCATGTTTAAACATTCCCATTTGTTGCAACGTCACTGGTTGCATTCCATACCAAACACTCGTATTGAAGTCATAGGAAATAAAAGCTGCTGTTGTATCTGGGAGTTTTGCAACGTACACTACACCCCCGTACAAGGTTGCTAATAATATTACCACCTTGATTGGTAACATCTTCCCTAGCGTTATATTCTATGTTGTATTTGATTCTTCCATCTTCTTTTAACCACAAACATCTCTACCACTTTCATCGCTAATGGGTGCTAACACGTTTGCAAACACGCAATGTGGTGACCATTTCAGGTGCTCTACGATTGGGTTATCCGATGGTTCCCATTTGAAAATGTTCACTCGGCAATAAAAACATTCTACTCTATCTTCACGTCCCGTGTAGACAAATCCGGCCTCAGCTAAAGATCTTGGGGTTTGTATACCCTTCCAATTACGAAATGATAACACTCGTTCTGTCAAGCACGTATTCTGCAAGCTAGCTTCTACACACATTTTGAACTTTCAATACTTGCAACCTGCTATATATACCTAGTGAAATTTCAAAAAAGAAGTTAATTTAAATTTTAATGGAAGGAAATTTGTTGTTCGAAATTAGTATTTCCAAACCATTTCTTAAATTTAATTGCTCGGATCAAACTGTTTTAAACTATGTAGTAACTGTGAATTATAGATTTTCAATGCTTATATTAAATAACTGTTTAACCATATTATTGTTTATTTTTATCTAAATTTCAAAAATTGTAAACAAAATTATGCGTTTTCTAAAATTTCTAAAGGTTGTTTATAAACTTTAAAAATCATACTGTTGCAAATTTTAGTTTTAAAAGATTCGTGTTTGAAGTTTTTAATTTCTAAAATATTTTAGTTTTAAAATAGATAAAAGATTACATCTTCAGATTTTAAACGGTGAATTTCAGAGATTGTTAATTAGCTTAATAAACCGCTGTTTTAATAATATATCAAAATTAGTTTGTTTTTGATTTACGAAAACGAATAATAAAAATATTTTATTTTATTCTTGCATTTTTATTTCACAATGGATAACTACATACATACAATTTATTTTAAGACCGTTTTTCTGGAATTTCTAGCTTTTAATACAAACAAAATTGAATTACGCGTCAGGAAATTTTTAACCAGTTGAAATGTAGTTTTGAAAATATCCAAGTAGATTTACTCGGAATTTACGGTTGTTATTAAATAATAATTAGCCATCGATAACTTTTAAAATATTTCGATCAAAGCAATAGTCTTTTATTGTTTAAAAGTGCTTAAAATGTATATAATTTAGATAATTATTCTCATATTTATCCTGTGTTAATAAAACCCAACAAATGTTGTATTGTCTTTTATTTTTATGTTTTATTTTGTAAGTTACTACAAGTCTACGGTTAATCAACTTATGCGTTGCATTCGATGACCTAGTACTACAAATTAATCTGATGAAATTCCATCCGGAATATAAAAACAATAGGGCTCGTCCAGGATTCGAACCCGGGACCTCTCACACCCTAAGCGATAATCATACCTTTAGACCAACTAGCCAGTTATATATGGAAAAATTCTGCTTCGTGAAGTTTAGTATGTTTCTCATTACATCTGAATAATATAAAATATAGAACCGATCTTGATACAAGCATTTTCAAAATTTGACATAATGTTTTAGCTAAAATTATAGGTCGCTTTGCCCTTATACACAACATTATTAACAGATTTATTTATTATACGATTTACTTCGAGTAATGCAATTACGTGAGTATCCAGTGTGAAAGTAAATATTGCGATTATGTATTATACAATTTTACAGTGTTGAATAGAATATTTGGCAAAACAAACCTTACAAGGCATTCAATCGGCTGACCGAAGAACAATTTGACAATTACTAATACATTCTTGCTGACAATAGTAGGGAAAATAGGAGAGTTCTGGAACCACCCCCCACTCCTGACCTTGACCTTGAACCTATCTCTCTCTAACACATGGTGACCTTGAAACTATCTCTGTCACCTAAACGTGGCAACACCGCATTCTCAAGTTCAAGAATATGACAACAGTGTTATGACCTTGAACCCAAGGCCACTCATCAAACATTGACCTTGAACCTATCTCTCTCTAACACATGGTGACCTTGAAACTATCTCTGTCACCTAAACGTGGCAACACCGCATTCTCAAGTTCAAGAATATGACAACAGTGTTATGACCTTGAACCCAAGGCCACTCATCAACATTGACCTTGAACCTATCTCTCCCTAACACATGGTGACCTTGAAACTATCTCTGTCACCTAAACGTAGCAACACCGCATTCTCAAGGTCAAGAATATGACAACAGTGTTATGACCTTGAACCCAAGGCCACTCATTAAACATTGACCTTGAATCTATCTCTCTCTAACACATGGTGACCTTGAACTTATCACTCTAAACGTGGCAACAACGCATTCACAAGGTCACCCAATGTTGGTGACCTTGAACCTATCTCTCTTTGGTGACCTTGATTCTATCTCTCTAAACGTGGCAACACCGCATTCTCAAGGTCTTGACCTTGAACCTATCTCTAACACTAAATAATGTATCAAACATTAAATTTATTGACCTTATCAAAGTTAGAAATGATTACGACAGTTTTAAGAAATTTTAATATATAGGTTTAATATATCCAAAGAAGAAAATAATTAAATGAAAAATAAATTCTTAACCACATTAAAATTATGTGTAATTTAATGCAATTATAGGTTATATTTTGCATTTGATAATTGCATAATGATAATTACATTGTTTATAATCAATATACCTCAATAACGTGTTGACGTGCTATATTACTTTCACGGTTTAACCAAAGTTTCCATTTTCAATCGCATAATAATGCGCGCATGTATGCATAGTGGCCTACCCGAGATGGGAGGTGAGGTCCCAGAACCGGCTATCTACCCTCTCTCGCAACCAAGGTTACATGCAAGTATACATATGATATATAGTTACTGTCTTCGAGGAAATGCGGTTATTTACAATATAAATTATAATAAATTATTATATTAAATAAATTATTATAATAAATTATTATAATAAATTATAAATCTAATTTATAAAATTAAAAACGCTTGAAATTCCTTTAAGTTAAATGCAGAATGCGTGCTTTTAGGCGAGCAACCAATTGTGCATGCAAGTACACATACGAACATATATAGTTACTGTCTTCGAGGAAATGAATATTTATTATATTTATTTATTATATTATATATATATATATATATATATATATATATATATATATATATATATATATATATATATATATATATATATATATTATTAGATTTATTATATTTAGAATATAAAGAAATTATTATAAATCTAAATTCGATTTATTAAATTTATAAAATTAAAAACGCTTAAAATTCCTTTTTGACGTTAAATGCAGAACGCGTGCTTTTAGGCAACCTTATATATACATATATACAGATGGTTGTTGGTTTGATTGTTAATTGCTTTCAAAGAGGGAATGCGATAATTTTTCTTTACAAATTTGTTTTAGCATAATACCATCAAAATAATATACATATATTTTGATATTTTAAGAAGGTTCGTTTTTCTTTATGTAATACATACTTGATATTTTATTCGTTATATTATAACACTGACCAATTACTGGGAAAAATTTGATTAAACACTAGGTAGTTTTAGTTTATTAAATTATTCTTATTATTATAATTGCATTATTCTGCGTTTACAGATTGGATCTACTCTACCTAATTATTTATTTAGTCAAAACTAAAGTCTGTAATGGTGAGAAATTACAAATTATTAAGAAAGGCATGTTACAATGGAAAGCTTCGCTAAATCAATTGAAAATGTGAAAGCGCAAGCTCTAGAAAAGCAGTTGATGGCTCCAAACGAGCTTCCTAAGGATGCTAAATGGGCACCGCTCCTTGAACCTATCTCTTTAACACATGGTGACCTTGAAGCTATCTCCCAAAACGTGACAACACCGCATTCTCAAGGTCTACAATATGACAACAATGTTTTGACCTGGAACTCAAGGCCACTCTTCAAGGTTATCAAACACCATTCAAGGTCAAGCTGTAGATATATATAGCAAGTCACATGTATTGAAAATTCAAAATGTGTGTAGAAGCTAGCTTGCAGAATACGTGCTTGACAGAACGAGTGTTATCATTTCGTAATTGGAAGGGTATACAAACTCCAAAATCTTTAGCTGAGGCCGGATTTGTCTATACGGGGTGTGAAGATAGAGTAGAATGTTTTTATTGCCGAGTGAACATTTTCAAATGGGAACCGTCGGATAGTCCAATCGTAGAACACCTGAAATGGTCACCACATTGCGTGTTTGCAAACGTGCTAGCACCCATAAACGTTGAAAGTGGTAGAGACGTTTGCGGTTAAAAGTAACCAGATAGAACAGGGAAGATGTTACCAATCAAGGCAGTAATATTATTGGCAACCTTGTACGAGGGTGTAGTGTACGTTGCAAAACTTCCAGATACAACAGCAGCCTTTATTTCATACAACTTCAATAGGAGCGTTTGGTTTGGCATGCAACCGGTGACGTTGCAACAAATGGGAATGTTTAAACACGAAATCGGTAATAGAACGCAAGAAGTACGATTCAGGGTCAAATTCGTGTACCCAACATATACCATGGATAGTGAGTGGCAAACCCTCGGGAATAGTCCGGTAGAACAATGTAAAGTCAGCAGCGAAACGTGTTACGCTTCCGTGGTGACCTTGGGCACCCTGTTAATCGCAGTAGTTGGTGTAAGCATAGGAACATATTGTATCGCTCGTTATCGTTACCACTAAAGACCATGACCTTGACTCCCACCCGTCAACTAAGACCATGACCCTGGATCCCACCCTTCGACTCAGACCATGACCTTCGATCCCACCCTTCAACTCAGTGTATATAAACGCATACGCAAGAACACTTCAGTAGTACAGCATTTACGCAAGAACACTTCAATAGTACAGCATCATGAACGTGGTAGAGGCAACCGTTTTAGTAACATTCGATTTCGAGGACGACGACGATGAAATGCGAGACGAAGAATTATATGGTGGGAACGTCGAGAAAACTTTAGACCACCACAAAGAGGCATTCATTAAACGCGTCAAAGAGAAGAGTGTTCTTGAAACTGGTTATCTGGTGTTTGCGCTAGTGACGTTTGCATATTCCATGGACTTAAATGGGGAAAGGATATGGTTTGACGGAAAAAGTGGGACAGCGCCGAAACAATTGGAAGAACCGTTAGACGAATGGTACGATACAAATATAAAAATTCCCATCATGAGATGTATAGAGGAGTATAATTCGGATAAGTTGCGAACGGAACATTTGTGTCGTTTCACCATACTAATAGCGGAGAGTTAAAGTGCTGTTTATAGACTAGTATAAGCCGGATAAGTTTTGAACGGAACATTGGCGTCGTTTCACCATCTTAATAGCGGAGAGTTAAAGTGTTGTGTTGTTTATGTAAAGTCACAGAAACAGCCAGCGCATTATTTAGTGAAAAGTACGCCGAGGCTTAACTAATGTATTACTGAAATAAATGTACTCTGTAAACAAATACAAGGTTGTAAATTGTAAAAGATAAATGTACTCTGTAAGCAAATACAAGGTGGTAAATTGCATATGTATTTAGTTAAATAAACCACCAATTTATCTCATTATATCGTTTCATTTAAGACCGATCTCCGTCTCTTCTAGAGATTAATTTAACGATTAAATCAAAAGTGAAACTAAGATTTAAAAATTTCATACCATTTTAATTTCAATTAGATTCTTACTTAACTATGAAAGTATGCAGAGGAAAGATCAACACAACCTCAAGGTAAGAACTACACCAGACAGTCAGGAATGTGCAGACGAGAACAAAGAAATTCCACAGACATCGTTGAGAACAGATGAAACAAAGTCAAGGAGATTGTATTTACACAGAAAGGAGTGGGGGCATAGATATATCTATAACTTCAAACTGCAGCACTCAGTTACAGTGAAAATGAATAACCAAAGTGCACCAGAAAGTTCGTCGCCGGAGGTCGACCGACCAGCGTCTCGGGGATCAAGTGTGTGGAGCGAAGATACGGAGATCCTCGGGGACGATGTTAGCAACGTAGAGGTAGACCTGGAGGAGGAAACGATGGAAGTGCTGGTACGTAACTAAATAGTTTAACAAAATTACTACAAAACACATAGATATGAACCATATATTTTTATTTTAATGTTCATAGCCCGAGATCAGCAACGTGGTGAGGTCTCGGCCCGTGCTGGTACGGGGGAGGTTCAGCACGGAGGTGCTATGTTGTGATTGTCGGGAGCGGTACATCACAATCCCTCGGGACTATGACGCGGTGAGGCACGCAACCACACACCAAAAGTGTGAGGCATGCACATAAGTGAGTTAAAATTAGTTTATTGTAATACAATTACTTTACCCCGTGTTTTGCAGCAAGTTACGAAAAGTGCGAGTAAGTTAGTTATGTTTAGTTATATATAACTGTGACCTCCCACTAACAATAACCCAGTCCTTTTCCTATCCCGGTCGGGTTTGCATAACACGTCCTCGTCGTCCCGACTGGAAATCAGTATTGCGAACGTTAGTGGTAAAAGTTGACGTAAAAGCTTTATCGTTTGCCAGTGCGTTCCCGTTTACTGATTACTAAGAATATGCATGTGTGTAGCTGCGGTGCGTCCTTCACCCGACTGGATGCCTTAACCCGTCACCGAAGAGAAAGCTGCCGTGGACCGCTGGACTACCCATCCACGAGCGGTAAGTAACCATTCCTGTGAGGTTGTATGATGTGATACGAGTATTTTGTTGATTACAGCTGGGGGAGCTTCGGATGCTGTAGGTAATACCGGTGAAGGACCTGCATCTAAGAAAGCGAAAAAAACCTCCCCGCAAGGTACGTGTACACATTGTTAACGGCTTTAGTGTTAGTGATCTGTGCAATTGTTTCAGGAAATACCTCCGCGACGGTGTATTGCGATGTGTGCGAGCTGGATGTTCGACGACGTGGCTACGCTGGACATCTACGAAGCAACCGCCACAATCATCGTAATGCCGCGTCAGTGCAGTCGGAGGAAGTGGTGGCCCTGGAGACGGCGTTCAAGTCTCGTATAGCCAGTTATCGAGTCTCGGTGAGAAATCATCACATAAAACTCAGAGAATTTACTGATGAGACCCGTTAAAATGTGTTAACACTATTAGAAAGAAACGTTCAGCGCTTTCGTAGTGTGAAAGTCAACCTAGAAGTATTCGGAATGTACTTTTTGGAAAGTCAAAATTTGCACGAAATTAAATCATTTAATACGCAAAATGAGATTGTGACCGGGACTTCGAATCTGACCGATTTGTATGATGATTTCGTTGAGGTGCTGGATACGAAGATGTCGGACTTTACTGATCGGAACTCAGGTAATGAATAGTTACGGGTTACGATTCGATTGCTAATTGTAGGATGCTTACAGGTTGGGTACTGGAGCAGCTGTTATTTATAGAAGTCAACGTCAATAAATACAACCCGCTCCGTGCTTCCTCCAATGTTCCACTTCTGCCGTCGATACAACATAAAAAGGCTGTAATCAACGTGCAAAATAACGATCAGTGCTGTTTCGGTTGGGCCTTGGCGTCAGCTTTGTATCCGCCGAGGGGGGGACCTTCCAACAAGACGACGACGTATCCAAATTTTGCGCAACTGTTTGATTTTGAAGGTATCACCTTTCCTGTCAAACTGGATGCTATTTCGAAATTTGAAGCGCGTAATCCACGCTTATCTATTAACGTGTATGGTTTGGAAGCTGTATTTAAAGACGGAGAAATGAAACAAGAAGTTGTAGGGCATCTGCATTACTCTAAGCAAAAGAAAGAAGTACATGTTAATTTATTATTAATTTCCGATATGGAGGGTAATAGTCATTACTGTTGGATAAAAAACTTTTGGCGTTTGGTGTCGTCACAGTTGTCGGCTCACAACGGAGAAAAACACTTTTGTGACGGCTGCTTGCAGTATTTTCAAAGTGAAAGTAGATTAAAACAACATACCCGTTTTGATTGCAATCATGTTTACACCAAGTTACCAACTATCGAACCCGTAAGCAATAAATGGGGGCACGACCGGCCGGGTAATCTATTGAAGTTTGAAAATTTTCAAAAGCAACTTACAGTACCTTTTGTCGTTTACGCGGATTTTGAAAGTGTGTTGAAACCTTTGGACACGGTTGAGCCGGATCCTAGTAGAAAATTTACCATGACATCGTATGAACACGAACCACATTCGTTTGCGTATTACATTAAGTGTTCATACGATGACGCGTTATCTAAATTTGAATTGTACCGTGGTCCGAATGCAGCAAGTGAGTTTATGACGCGCTTAGAAGGAGATGTTAGAAGGTTGTATAAGGACCATTTAAAACATGTTCAAGACATGCGACTTTTATCGTGTCGACAAACTTTCAACTATGACAATGCAACCGTGTGTCATATTTGTGACAAACCCTTTGGTGAAAACGACGTTAAGGTGAAAGATCACTGTCACCTAAGCGGCGAGTACCGCGGTGCGGCACACTCCGTGTGCAATATAATGTACCAGATTCCCGATTTTTTTCCATAATTTGACGGGATACGATTCACATCTATTCATAAAGCAATTGGCATTAGAAAAAGAAGCAATCGAAGTGATTGCGCTCAATAAAGAGAAATACGTTTCGTTTTCGAAACGGCTTTTGGTAGATGAAATTAGGAACGGGTCCCAACGGATACAGGTATGTTTTAAAATGCGCTTTCTGGACAGTTTACGATTTCTAAATTCTAGTTTGGATAAGTTCTCTCAAAATCTAACTTCCGACCAGTGTTTGACTATTAAAAAGTATTTTGGAGATGGGGTTAGCTTCGACTTACTGCGACAGAAAGGTGTGTTTCCCTATTCGTACGTCGACAGCTTCTCCAAACTCGAACAGGAGACGTTGCCGACGTATGAGGAATTTTTCTATCGTTTGACAGGGGAACACGTCTCTCGATCGCGGTATGCTCGCGCTGTGGAGGTGTGGAATACGTTTGGATGCACGACTTTGGACGAGTATTCGGATCTCTATTTGAAAACCGATGTCTTACTTTTGGTTGATGTCTTTGAAAACTTTAGACGTATATGTCTTGAAAATTACAAGTTAGATCCGGCGCAGTATTTTACTGCACCGGGTTTAAGTTGGGATGCTATGTTGAAACGCACGTCTGTAAAACTGGAGCTGCTCACGGATCTGGACATGCTCCATTTCTTTAAGAAAGGCATTCGGGAAGGTGTCAGTACCTGTATTGGCAGGAAGTGTTTCGCGAATAATACGTTTCTTCCAAATTATGACGCGTCCAAGCCCCATTCTTTTATTATGTATCTCGATGCTACCAATCTCTACGGTTACAGTATGCGACAGTATCTGCCGCAGCGCGACTTTGAATGGCTTAGTCCGTACGAAATTGAACAGTTCGATCTAAATTCCGTGGCGGAAGACGCCGATATGGGTTACGTGCTGGAAGTAGATCTACACTACCCAACGCGGTTGCACGATTTACATAATGACTTTCCTTTCTGCCCCGAACCTCTGGTGCCGCCTACGGGAAACGCGCGCACCTAAAATAAATTCCAAACTTGTTCGATAAAACGCGTTACGTTATCCACTATAGAAATTTACAACAGTGTCTTAAGCATGGTTTAGAATTAACTAAAATTCATCGCGTGTTAAAATTTCATCAGGCACCCTGGTTGCGTTCCTATATTGATTTGAATACCACGTTACGTAATCAGGCAACTAACGAAGCGGACAGGGACTTCTTTAAATTAATGGTTAACAGTTTATTTGGTAAGACAATGGAAAATGTCGAAAAAGGGTGGACGTTCGTTTGGTTAGTCATTGGGAACGTCATAGTAAAAAGCATGGGGCTGAGACGTTAGTAGCAAAGCCTCAATTCAAAAGCGTTGCTGTCTTCTCGGAAAATTTGGTCGCTATAGAGTTACAAAAAGTGTCGGTTACATACAATAAACCGGTGTACGTGGGTTTTACTATTTTGGATCTTTCTAAAACGATAATGTATGAATTTTTTTATGATTTTTTCAAACCTTTATATGGTGATAACGTGCGCTTGCTGTACACAGATACTGACTCTTTCATTATAGAAATTCGTACTGAAAATTTTTATGCTGATATGAAGCAACACTTAGATAAATTTGACACCTCAAAATTCCCACCTGACAACATTCACGGTATACCGCGCACGGCCTCGGTGGTTGGTAAAATGAAAGATGAATATTGTGGAGTGCCCCTCTGCAGTTTCTACGGTGCAGGTGCTAAAACGTTTGTGTAAACGTGCTTGACCGCGACGGTGAAATGGCGATTAAAAAGGCGAAAGGGGTAAAAAGGGCGGTAATTAAGCGCGATCTCACCGTTGAGGACTACCGTCACGTTGTGGAGGATGGTGTTGTGCTCTTCCGAAAAATGTTTATATTCAAATCACGTTTACATGCTATGTACACAGAACTTCGGAATAAAGTAGCGTTATCACCAGCCGATAACAAACGTTACATTATTCCCGGGTCGCACAACACTTTAGCATGGGGACACCGCGATATTCATCCGGGGCGTGATAGTTATCAGAATTTGGATCGTCTGTTAGAATTACTACAAGCCGAAATGTAATTTTGGAACTCGTTTGTTGGTAGAACCGACGGTACTGATTAGTATTATCGCAGAGGCCCCCGGCTACGTTGACAACAGCCTTTTCTTTGTTATGAATTATTGTAAATAGTATTTATGCTTTGTAGTTTATAACCGTATATATATCATGTATTTATTATGATATTGATTAATGTGAATAAATTATATACATCATACTCTGTGTTTCTGTAAAGGTAGAAGAAATAAAACACACTATTGATATCAAAAGTGATTTATTATTGTTTACTGCTTACATAAAATGATAGTTATATATTAACATTGCAACACACTGCATGCACTATACTACTTAATGCACTATATCACGTGCTGCTATATACGAGTTGTGGGTATTATCAAAGCCCAACCACTTGACTAAAACTTGATCTCCCTTTTTTTTTAACACCTTCTCTACTAAAAATACTTCAGGATGTTTAACCATCTGTAATTCCTCCGTGTAGAAGCCTCCACGTATCTCTTCCCCGTTCGTGTCTTCCAAGATATACGTTATGGTATTGGTTCGATTAACATTTTTAATTTGAAAGATTTCGGTACTCCATGTGGGAGTATAACCTTTCGCAAACGCTTCCCGATGCTTGCTGATTCGCACGTGATCACCGACTGTGAATTTAGCACTTCGCAGGTCGGTGGTTTTCTGGAAATCGTAAACTGTTTGTAAAATAATCTTGGCGTTGCTGTAGTTCACTTCGATGGGTTTGTAGCCGGTGGTGCGGTGTACGGTATCGTTGTATTGGTTAACAACCTTTGGTAATAACTGCAACCACTTATATGACCCTTGCATGGAAAATTCCTTCCACATCTTGTTTTTAAGAGTTCTGTTTACACGTTCTACCGGACTTGCTTTCATACTAGAAAAGGTGCTGTAATGGTTGATGTTGAAAGTTTGCATTAGCTTACGAAAATGCTGGTTGTAAAATTCCTTTCCCATATCCGTTTGTAAATTGTCGGGAGTACCTCCTGTTGATGTTAATAATTTTTTCATTGCTTTCGTGACGTCTTCACCGGTTTTTCGTTTAAGTGGACACGCCCAAACACGCTTGTTAAACATATTCAACAATACTAAAATATATCGAAAACCTTTATTTATTTTAGCATAGGGAATCATATCCTTTTCCATAAGATCGGCCATGTACAAATCGTTCAAGCCTTTTACGATTACGCGTCTTCTTCGAAATCGTTTACGAGCAGTTTTATGCAATTCTTCAATTATTTGACGTTTGATACTCATTTAGATAATGGTGGAACACTAATAACAGCTTCAAAAATAAATATGTCCGTTGTTCCAGGTCTCTTCGCCTTAAACTTATCCCCTTTCTTCAATGACACTCCGATGAGTGATTCGGAATCGTATAACGTATCGTTTAAAAAGATTTGCGCATCTGTGGGATAGTATTTGATTTGTTTTATGATACCTTTTGTTAGAGGAACGACATACTCGAAGTTGGTGGAGTTCAAAAGTGCATAACCGTTTTCATAATTGTATATTCCCATCATATACAACATTGTCTCGTAATGCACATTAGACACGTCTTCTAAAAGGAATACTTTTGCACGAGCGTCGAGTTTAACTCGGACAGGAGTTTTATGAAGATGTTTACTGAACTTATCCAGAGTCATCGTCGTGAGCTACTGACGATATATGATGATATGGCTGACTAATAACAGCTTCGAAGTAAAATGGGACGGCTGTAGACGGATATAGCAAACCTTTCGCATTAATCGTATCACCTTTTCTCAATCATTTCCACAAGGCCCACCATGTACAAATCATTCAAGCCTTTTACGATTACGCGTCTTCTTCGAAATCGTTTACGAGCAGGTTTATGCAATTCTTCAATTATTTGACGTTTGATACTCATTTAGATAATGGTGGAACACTAATAACAGCTTCAAAAATAAATATGTCCGTTGTTACAGGTCTCTTCGCCTTAAACTTATCCTCTTTCTTCAATGACACTCCGATGAGTGATTCGGCATCGTATAACGTATCGTTTAAAAAGATTTGCACATCTGTGGGATAGTATTTGATTTGTTTAATGATACCTTTTGTTAGAGGAACGACATACTCGAAGTTGGTGGAGTTCAAAAGTGCATAACCGCCTTCATAGTTGTTTACTCCCATCATATACAACATTGTCTCGTAATGCAAACTAGACACGTCTTCTAAAAGGAATACCTTTGCACGAGCGTCTAGTTTAACTCGGACAGGAGTTTTGTGAAGATGTTTACCGAACTTATCTAGAGTCATCGTCTTGAGGTAATGATGATATATGATGATATAGATGACTAATAAAAGCTTCGAAGTAAAATGGGGCGGCTGTTGACGGATATAGCGACGTACCTCTCACCTTAATCTTATCGCCTTTACTCAATAGTCTCCCAATTAAGTTGGCAGCACCACCAATACTAATGCCGTTTACAGACATATAGCATGGTGGTGAGCTGCACACTTCTTGTACAGTCCCTTCTGTAAACGGTATTGAGTATTCCCGTTTACTTTTGCTACCTTTCAAATTGTAATAGTTCGGTAGGTCGGAAATGTTAGGTTCATTCGACGCTGGCTCGGTGTCCGCCCACATATACACCATTGTTGTGTACCTTACATTTTGTATATGTTCTAATAAGTACACTCTCGAACGAGTGTTGAGTTTTACTCGGACAGGGGTTTTGTGAAGATGTTTACCGAATTTATCGAGCGTCATGATTGCACTAACGTTAGCAATATTATGAAACGGATCGATACGCGTGTGATGATTTATTCGATAATTTTAGCAGCTCTTAATTCATCGATAATATATATGATTTCATTAGTGTGACCGGTGTGACCAGCCGATTTTGAACTTAAAAGGAGTCTCAATCTGTCCACTAATTTATTAGGATCTTTCCAAGGTATAAATTCCACCTGTTTATTATTATAGTTGAGAACGCGCATATCACCACCGCCACGTTTTGGTAATGTGCGAGTTTTCGATCGCGTGACCGGTGTAGTAGGTGTAGACTCGCTTCGAAATCTTGCTCCAGGAGTAGTTAGAAGGGGTCTAACTATAGTTGAATATTTCTTTCCGGTTCGGTTTAGCTGTGCACCCTCAATGTAACCTCTTCTGGTAGCATTGGTACGTGTAAGAAGGTCCTTATACTTCTGCAAGTCTGATTGGGTGTATCCAATAGGTGCTTTTTTAAATACTAATTCGTAAAAACCAGGAGTGCCTGTATATTTAAAAATTGTGCCTGAGGGTTTTTTAATAATAAAGTCGTTCTCGTCAAAAGTGGGTACGGCGTCTCCGATTAGGTACTGGTGAGATTCCGGATGGAATCGTACTCCATAATGATGATCGAACTCGTTCTTAGTATCCTTGAACATGTTTTCCATATACATTTTAGCTCTACCAGAAAAGGTCTCATCTATGTAAGTTTGGAATTCCGGACTGAATCCAACAGCAGCAAGTTGTTCTTTCAATTGATCCAATGTTGGGATCCTAGATTCTTCCAGGACTTCTGTTTCAAAAACTGAGATATCATGTGAGGGAACGCTAGTAGTGCGCATTCTTTGGGCGATAGGTGATGGTTCGTGAGGTATTCGTCTTGCGGGTGGAAGTCGTTTATAAAAATTTTTTGGGGTCGAGGTAGGTATGGGAGAAGACACTTCCGTTTTTAAGGGTTCTTCTTTCGGAGTTAATAATTCCGTTTTAACTCCGGTTATAAACTCACGCAATGGTTGAGTGATAGGTTGATAGCGGCGTTGTAGTTCCACTTGCAATTTCAGACTTGAGACTTTTGTATTTCTGTTTAACATGACGTCGTGCTTTAACCAAGTCTTCTGCTACACGCTTGTCCATGTTTACTAAAACGTTTAGTTCGTGTCTTCGGTATTTATGGTGAAGTAACAGTCGAAACCTTTTCGATAACGTCCCCCATTAAGTGGATAATCTTTATCGATTACTAAAAAGCCATATTTCTCCTTCCAACAGTGTAAACACAAGTGTTTAAACGCTTCGAAAGTCATATCCCCGCTAACATGATCGTTAAATATGTGTTTTAAGTTAGTATTATCCTGCTTAAACACGACAATGAGATTTGAATTATCTCTTACGAGTTGTTTAGGTATCGCAGAATATGTCTGACATAAATAAAAACAATCGATGTGTTTATGTCTTCCGAAGCAGAAGTAATCACGTATGGTGCTTTGACTATCGCAAACTACATCATCGAAGATAATAACCGAGTTTTGGTTTGCATCCTTAGGTGGTAATATAGTTTCAGAAGAATCGTATTCGAAATAACCGATGGGTAATGATCGAAACAGGTCGCGCAGATATGCGTATTTCGGTTGATAAAGAGATTTACTATAAACATATACGTTTTCGAAGCGTAAACCGTTTGGATGTTCTAGTAAACTTATCATTAGGTTGGTTTTACCACATCCGGAACTGCCTACTATTATACCGCGTTTGCATCCTGCACCCAACAATACGCTATGTTTAAACACTTGTGGCGTCGGTGAACAATTATCCCGATTTACAACCGGTAATCTGTGTCTCTGATGCACCAACTTTAGCTGCTCCATGTAGGACACGTTGTGAGGGAAGAGCACACGTGTGTGATATATATAAATATATGTAGACGGGTCACTTACAGTCACTCTTCACCTGTGATAGGAGGAGTAATGTGTTATGACACGTACTCTGCGAAAAGCGGATAATCGTCAATCAACTCGTAAGGGGAAGGGAGCGATCAACACTCTCATTAATAAGTTACCGATAGAATTACATTTACCAGGGTATAACTACTGCGGACCTGGCACCCGTTTACATCAAAGGCTTGCTCGTGGAGACAAAGGAATAAACCCGTTGGATGAAGCTTGTAAAGAGCACGACATAGTCTATTCAAAAACTAACGATCTTGGTGAACGTCATAAAGCCGATAGTATATTAGGACGTAAGGCGTGGACTAGGTTTCGTTCTAAGGACGCTCGTTTTGGAGAGAGAGCGGCTGCACTTACTGTGGCCGGCATTATGTCTGGAAAAAGAAAATTGAGTATGAGTGTTCGACGACGACGACGACGACGATCTAAAGTGAAAAGAAGGGGTACTTTAACGTTCAACAACGCCATCAAATTAGCTAGAAAACGTATTGGTGGTAAAGTAAAAAAGTTATCTTTAAAACGATCTGCTCGTCTTGCCCTAGCGGCCTTGATACGTAAACGTATCATTGCTCCCAAAGGTCGGATTATACCTATTCCCAAGCAAGGTGGTTTCCTACCGCTGATTCCTTTATTTGCCGCTCTCGGAGCTATAGGCTCGTTAGGAACTGGAGCAGCTGCGGTTGCCAAAGCAGTGAATGAAGCAAAAGCAGCGAAATCAGCGCTCGAAGAAACGAAACGACACAATATAGCGATGGAGCAAGCGCCTGTAGGAAAAGGATTATATTTGAAACCGTACAAAAAAGGATTAGGATTATATTTACGACCTCCAAAAAACTACCCTTAAAGCTACCACACCTACCACTGACCAATATCGATCTGTCAAAGTACGTAAACGAGTTAAAAATTCTATACTTCAGAGGTATTTTTATGCGAAACGGGTTACCGAAACGTATCCGTAAAAACGAATGTGGAATTGTGAATTTGGATGATACAGATGGGGAAGGTACGCATTGGACATCGTATGTTAAACGTGGTCGACATATATTATACTTTGATAGTATTGGACAGTAACCCCCACTAGAACTCGTTCATTACTTTAAAAGTGATGGTAGCTTAAACGTTATTAGTTACAACTATGATGCTTTTCAGAAGCTAAATTCGTACAATTGTGGACATTTAGCGCTGAACTTTTTATATGAAAACACTCCTTAACATTTCCTCAGTCTTACTGGGAATGTTGAGATGTCTCAAATATTCATCTTCTCCGCTACAACGTCTGTTTTAACTTCTCCTTTTAACCCTCCCATATAGTTGGATCCTACAAAACAATGGGTTATGCGATTGACAAATTTCGAAACGTTCAATACTATTCCGAACGTAACGGATAAAAACAACGTGTTTAAAATGGGAGAAAGAATAATAAAGATACCTACTGGATCATATGAGCTTACTGATATAGCTCAATACATTAATTCTCAAGTAAACGGTGAGTCTGTTAACATCGATCCGAATCATAATACCCTAAGACCGATTATAAAAGCCGATCACGACATTGACTTTACAGTTGAACACTCTATCGGAACATTGTTAGGGTTTAAGAATAGAATCTTAAAAGCTAAGGAACGTCACATATCTGATTTTCCAGTTAAAATTATCAAGGTTAACTCGCTAATGATAGAATGTAATATAATAACAGGAAATTATATTAATGGTACACCTGCCCATGTGATACATCAGTTCTTCCCCAGTGTTCCTCCTGGATTCAAAATAATAGAAGCACCTGAGACTGCACCCTATTTACCAATTAATGTCAATACTATTTCAAACATTACCCTTAAAATATTGGATCAAGACGGGGATTTGGTTAATTTCCAAGGGGCAACCGTGACGATAGGACTTCATTTGAAGAGCGTGGATGATGGTGTTCAAATATAACACTCCTCGATGTTGCACTGATCGCTCTGGCTATAAAAGATCGTGTTGGAAGCGGAAAATGGTTAGTCAGGCATCGGTCGCTACTCAATTGACAAGGGGTAACCGCTTATTCTTGCAAACCTTAGGCTTTGTTATCCCAAAATGAATGTGCTAAATGTAAACGAAAAAGTGCTCGTCGATAACTCGATTGTTGGAGCTGAATTTCACACTCACCAACCTTATACCACTCGTTATGAGAATAATGATGAAATTCGAATACCTATTCAAGAGGATATGTCCACTTTGCCTTCGCTTAGTTATCTATATGTAGAAGGTACTGTACTGAAAGAAGATGGTAAACCATCAGCGAGTGGTAAATTTATAAACAATGGTATTGCATATCTTTTGAGTGAGATTCGGTACGAAAAGAATGGAGTTGTGGTAGATTCGGTAACAAAAGTTGGTCTAACAACCACCATGAAAGCTTATCTTTCCCACAATTCGAATGAAAGCGTTAAGTTACAAAACGCTGGTTGGTTTCCGGATGGTACCAGCACCTTGCTAGATAGTAAAGGTAATTTTTGCGCCTGCATACCTTTATCAACACTGTTGGGGATTTTTGAAGACTATGGAAAGATTATTATGAATATTCGTCAAGAATTGGTATTAATTAGAAGCAATTCAGATGTCGATGCCCTAATATCCACCGATGCTAATGAAAAGCTTAAGGTTAACTTGCAAAAAATATATTGGAAAGTTCCACATATTCAACCGGGATTGGCGGAAGAATTATCATTAACAAAATATATTGGGAAAAATATTGACACTCAAGTGGCATTTAGAAGCTGGGAAACACATATTTATCCCGCTGTACCGCAAACGGATAAGCACAGTTGGTCTATTAAAACATCGACCACTCTGGAAACTCCCCGTTACGTTATCGTAGGGTTTCAAACCGATCGTGATGGTCAGTTGCAGAAAGATATGAGCACATTCGACGCCTGTGATATTCAAAACGTGACGGTATTTTTAAATACGGAAAGATATCCTTACGATCAATTAAATATTAATTATGGTGAAAATCGATATGCTACTTTATACGAAATGTATGCTAACTTTCAACGATCCTACTATGATAAACCCAACGAACCTCTACTGGCTCCTGAGAGATTTAAGGCACTTACACCTCTAATCGTCATCGACTGTTCGCGACAGAAAGATTCCTTGCTAGGGAAAGCTGTCGTTCTTCGAGTTACTTTCGAAACTCACAAAAGCATTCCAGCGAACACTACTGTTTACTGTCTCATTTTGCACGATCGTGTATTTACGTATAATGCATTGACGAAGCAAGTACGTCAACTGTAAAGGAAATCGTTATATACGTCCAAGGACCTGTTACCTTTATTAGTATAGTCGCACGCTTCGATCATGCTAGTTATCGATGTGCAAGGTTTCAAGACTTCAGAAAAAGACTTTGCACCCAAGGAATTAGCCGTGTTTGATGGACATCATGTGTCTCACTACGTTTTCAAACCTCCATTCGCCTTTCGCAACTTACCACCCACGTTTCGTCAACAAGCTACTTGGTTAATGCATAATCATCATTGTCTGGATTGGAATGAAGGATTCACTCCTCCCTTTATGCTTCCTGTAATTCTACTACGATTGCTACGTTTACTGCGTTTACTACGTTTATTAAGTTTACTACATTTACTACGTTTGCTACGCTTACTGCGTTTACTACGTTTACCACGTTTACCACGTTTACTACGTTTACCACGTTTACTACGTTTACTACTTTTACTACTTTTACTACTTTTACTACTTTTACTACTTTTACTACGTTTACTACGTCTACTACGTTTACAACGTTTACTACGTTTGCTACATTTACAACGTTTACTACGTTTACTACGTTTACAACTTTTACTACGTTTGCTACGTTTACTGCGTTTACTACGTTTACTAGCGTAGAATTCTCTGGGAATTTCTGGGAACAGGGGCAAAAGCATATGCTGTAGATGTAGAGGGCAAGCTTACCAAAACAGTTAAAGGTATCTAGAAGAATGTTATCAAAAAAGAACTGACTTTGGAAGACTATAGGAATGTTGTATTATACAATGTAAATATTTATAAACATGTTCAATCTTTCCGATCATACAACCACCAACTTTATAGAGAATTAAAAATAAAGTAGCGTGAATATAGTCGTATTGTAATAGTATTTATATGTAATATGATATTTTTGATATGATGACCAAATAAATGAAATACATTCTATAAAAGCTTCTTATTTCTCAACCTCTGTCTGTCTCAGTAAACGTTCTGGTATAAATCTGTTTCTAGACTTATTTAATAAGATTGTATAATTCTCTATGGATTTCATAAAGCGATTGATTAATTTAAATATTTTAGAAGAGGTGAACCTGCAGAGTTTTGGGTAGAATACCCTTCCGCGCGAGAATTATAACAAGCAATACATTTCTTAATTTTAATAATAATATTTTAGAGTGATTTATGTCTCCAATAGCCGGGTTGTTTTATAGAGAGAATAGAATTTGAAAAATATGTCGCGCTCTTTAAATTTATAATAATAAGTTTTAATTTATTATATACCCCATATAATTTTAGTATATTCAGAATGTTAACTGATGTATGTTCGATATCTGTTCATCGTATGTCTTTTACCCCTTAATATTATTCGAAGAAATCTTAATACCTCTGGTATAAATCTTCCACTTGAGGGTTAGCTTGCGAAATACGTTGCATTGTCAGCAAGAATGTATTAGTAATTGTCAAATTGTTCATCGGTCAGCCGATTGAATGCCTTGTAAGGTTTGTTTTGCCAAATATTCTATTCAACACTGTAAAATTGTATAATACATAATCGCAATATTTACTTTCACACTGGATACTCACGTAATTGCATTACTCGAAGTAAATCGTATAATAAATAAATCTGTTAATAATGTTGTGTATAAGGGCAAAGCGACCTATAATTTTAGCTAAAACATTATGTCAAATTTTGAAAATGCTTGTATCAAGATCGGTTCTATATTTTATATTATTCAGATGTAATGAGAAACATACTAAACTTCACGAAGCAGAATTTTTCCATATATAACTGGCTAGTTGGTCTAAAGGTATGATTATCGCTTAGGGTGTGAGAGGTCCCGGGTTCGAATCCTGGACGAGCCCTATTGTTTTTATATTCCGGATGGAATTTCATCAGATTAATTTGTAGTACTAGGTCATCGAATGCAACGCATAAGTTGATTAACCGTAGACTTGTAGTAACTTACAAAATAAAACATAAAAATAAAAGACAATACAACATTTGTTGGGTTTTATTAACACAGGATAAATATGAGAATAATTATCTAAATTATATACATTTTAAGCACTTTTAAACAATAAAAGACTATTGCTTTGATCGAAATATTTTAAAAGTTATCGATGGCTAATTATTATTTAATAACAACCGTAAATTCCGAGTAAATCTACTTGGATATTTTCAAAACTACATTTCAACTGGTTAAAAATTTCCTGACGCGTAATTCAATTTTGTTTGTATTAAAAGCTAGAAATTCCAGAAAAACGGTCTTAAAATAAATTGTATGTATGTAGTTATCCATTGTGAAATAAAAATGCAAGAATAAAATAAAATATTTTTATTATTCGTTTTCGTAAATCAAAAACAAACTAATTTTGATATATTATTAAAACAGCGGTTTATTAAGCTAATTAACAATCTCTGAAATTCACCGTTTAAAATCTGAAGATGTAATCTTTTATCTATTTTAAAACTAAAATATTTTAGAAATTAAAAACTTCAAACACGAATCTTTTAAAACTAAAATTTGCAACAGTATGATTTTTAAAGTTTATAAACAACCTTTAGAAATTTTAGAAAACGCATAATTTTGTTTACAATTTTTGAAATTTAGATAAAAATAAACAATAATATGGTTAAACAGTTATTTAATATAAGCATTGAAAATCTATAATTCACAGTTACTACATAGTTTAAAACAGTTTGATCCGAGCAATTAAATTTAAGAAATGGTTTGGAAATACTAATTTCGAACAACAAATTTCCTTCCATTAAAATTTAAATTAACTTCTTTTTTGAAATTTCACTAGGTATATATAGCAGGTTGCAAGTATTGAAAGTTCAAAATGTGTGTAGAAGCTAGCTTGCAGAATACGTGCTTGACAGAACGAGTGTTATCATTTCGTAATTGGAAGGGTATACAAACCCCAAGATCTTTAGCTGAGGCCGGATTTGTCTACACGGGACGTGAAGATAGAGTAGAATGTTTTTATTGCCGAGTGAACATTTTCAAATGGGAACCATCGGATAACCCAATCGTAGAGCACCTGAAATGGTCACGTCATTGCGTGTTTGCAAACGTGTTAGCACCCATTAGCGATGAAAGTGGTAGAGATGTTTGTGGTTAAAAGAAGATGGAAGAATCAAATACAACATAGAATATAACGCTAGGGAAGATGTTACCAATCAAGGTGGTAATATTATTTTTAGACGACTGTTTACGAAACAGACAGTTTCGGCACTACAATTTATGTATGAAAGTTCCGAATATCATTTAGTAACTTTTTTATCCTATTAGTAATTTTTTATCGTATTAGTAATTTTTTTATCGTATTAGTAATTTTTTTATCGTGTTAGTAACTTTCTGTCGTCTTAGATACGCCTTAGTGCCTGTGTGTTTATGCAGGAATAATTATAATTATTTCAAAAAATCAAGCAGGTAAATAGGTCAATTTGACATTTCATGCATTTCATCTCTCAAGCCAAATAATAATGAGTGATAGTGAAGAAGAGTTGACTTGTACACCGCCTACAGTTTTGGAAGCGGCAAAAGAAGCCACATTAGAATTGCTCCCTGTAAAATCCAAACAGAGGTATGACTATGCATACAACCAATTCATGGAGTGGCGAAAAGAACAAGGTATTGTAACATCATTTTCTGAGAATACTCTTCTGGCGTATTTTGGAGTTTTATCCAATAAAATTTGTCCAACCACGCTGTGGGTCCAATATTCAATGCTCAGAACGACGCTACTCGTCAACCAAAATATAAATATTGCTTCATATATGAAACTAAAAGCACTCCTGAAACGTAAATCGGCAGGCTACAAGCCTAAGAAATCAAAGACCCTGACAGCAGAAGAAATAAATAAATTTATTAATCAAGCCCCTGACAGTACTTATTTGCTGCAAAAAGTAAGTCTACAATAAAACACGTAAATAGGTTAACAATCTCTTTATTTTCTTTACACAGGTAATTTTAATAATTGGAATTAGTGGGGCTTGCCGGAAACAAGAATTACTGACTTTGAAAATAGATGATATAGAAGATCTCAATTCTGCAGTACTTATAAGAATACCAGACACGAAAACAAAAAAACAAAGAATATTCACAGTAACAGGAAATTTTTATACAATATATAAAAAGTATGCCGCTCTCAGACCCGCAAACTTAACTGAACGACGATTCTTCGTGAATTATCAAAAAAATCGTTGCACCAAACAACCTGTGGGCATCAATAAAATTGGAAGTGTTCCAAAACAAATTGCCACTTACTTGGGTCTAAAAGAACCACAAATGTACACAGGTCATTGTTATAGACGTTCTTCGGCTACAATTTTGGTGGATGCTGGTGGCGATATTACCACACTAAAACGCCATGGTGGCTGGCAATCAACACCAATTGCCGAAAGCTATATTGATGATTCATTGCAGAACAAACTTAAAGTTGCCAATACGATCTTGAATTCTGTCAATGAATCAACAACACCAGCAATTCCATCTTCCTTGAGAGGTTTGCCAATTCCGTCTTGCTCGAGACGTTCACCAATTCCATCTTGTTCGAGAAGTTCACCAATTGCATCTTGTTCGAGAAGTTCACCAATTCCAACAGCTTATGGTTCTTCTTTTGTCGCTTCTCCGCTTCGCTACGCACTCGTATATCTATTATAAACACTCGCGTGATATTTGTTACTTTCGACACTTGTTACGAAATATACTATAGCAACCTTGTACGGGGGTGTAGTGTACGTTGCAAAACTCCCAGATACAACAGCAGCTTTTATTTCCTATGACTTCATTACGAGTGTTTGGTATGGAATGCAACCAGTGACGTTGCAACAAATGGGAATGTTTAAACATGAGGTCGGCAATAGAACGCAAGAAGTACGATTCAGGGTCAAATTCGTGTACCCAACACATACTAAGGACAGTGAGTGGCAAACCATCGGGAATAGTCCGGTGGAACAATGTAAAGTCAGCAGCGAAACGTGTTATGCTTCTGTGGTGACCTTGGGCACCCTGTTAGTTGCAGTAGTGGGTGTAAGCATGGGAATATATTGTATCGCTCATTATCGTTACCATTAAAGACCATGACCTTGTACCCCACCCGTCAACTCAGTATATAAACGCATATGCAAGAATACTTCAGTAGTACAGCATCATGGACGTGGTAGAGGCAACCGTTTTAGTAACATTCGATTTTGAGGACGATGATGATGATGAAATGAGAGATGAAGAAATATACGGTGGAATCGTCGAGAAAACTTTAGACCACCACAAAGAGGCATTCATTAAACGCGTCAAAGAGAAGCGTGTTCTTGAAGCTGGTTATCTGGTGTTTGCGCTAGTGACGTTTGCATATTCAATGGACTTAAATGGGGAAAGCATATGGTTGGATGGAAAAGGTGCGACATCGCCGAAACCGTTGGAAGAGCCGTTAAACGAATGGTACGATACAAATATAAAAAGTTCCATCATGACATGTATAGACAAGTATAATGCGGGCAAGTTTCGAACGGAACATTTGTGTCGTATCACCATCTTAACAATGGAGAGTTAAAGTGTTGTGATGTTTATCCGCGTAAAGAACAATGAATCAAGGTGCTGAAACATCCAGCACATTGTGACGTTCCCAATTTTTATTTATTCCTCTTGATTCTTTGGAGTCAAGTTTCCTAAAAAAAAAAGAAAAGAAAATGTCTTTATTGTATGATGTGCTTACCTAACTAACTTTAATTATTTTTTATTCTTTAATTTACTATTCGGATTTGTCCTTTAGGGGTGTTTTCTGATATTTTCCCCTGTGTATTTTTTGATATCTTAATATAAACAATTGTCAGCCATTTGTACTTTCTTTTTATCTCTTGGTGTGAAAGTTTTACCAACTATGTGTAGGAGGATTTCTAATCTCCTTTTGATAATGAGAAGACATTTGAAATTTTTCAATGCTCTTTTCCATTGAACTTTTGGCCCAAGAACATCTAGGTAATTATGTTTGCTAATTTTTGAATTTTTCTAATTCTCTTTGATTTTCATTTGAGATTTATACCTACTTTTGCTTGGGGGTAATTTATTATTTTATTTCTAGGCATCTCTTATATACCCCACATTTTTCACCTTAATGGATGAGGGTTTTTTCTAAGTTTATTAAGATCTACTTGGCTAATCTTATTGGCTTGCATCATGGAAATGGTTGCTTGGGTTTAAGCAAGTTTTACAAGAATAGTATTTTTTATTCTGCTAGTTGGAATTTCCATGTGAGAATCTTACCCTCGGTGAAGGTGGTTTTAAATCTATGAAGACATCCGTAGACCACATTGTCTCACAGCCAGGAGTATTGTGTTCCTGCCGTTTAATTAATAGTAGCTGGTTTTGTCAGCATGGACATTTTTGGTACTGTTAATTTTGGTAAATTTTGAAAGTTGTAACTGTAAGTATTACAGAAGTGTTTTCCCTTCTTATTATCCTAATTCCTAATTAAAGTTAATTACTTACCTTCGTTGTGATCAAATCTTTATAAGTTGTACTGGTGGTACTTGTAAATTTTGCTTCGGTATTAATTATTGCTGGTACGGCGCCTTATTGAGCAAGCTTGCCTGAAACTATTACAGGTTATTTGTTTTATGATCTTTTTACATTTATTATTCTTGTGGTTTGGTAAAGATTTAAGGTTAGGAATTGAGTTTAAGCGTTTTTACCAGTTACATTGCTTCCTACCCACCTTTTACTGCTCCAAATTTTTTTCCAACTTTAATTATTTACACCTCTGTTCACTACTTGTTGCATTTATTTATATGTATTTTGTAATATTATTATTGTTTTGTTTAAAAGGCATGTCATTTTTTATTGATGCTTCATATTGATTATTTATCAAGTTTAATATTATACTGGCTGTTAGTCATATCAGTGGACAATTTTCATACACATTTTGAGGCCATTTATTCTTATTATTATTGTTGGGTGTTTGTTTAGCCCTTGGTGACTATTGTTGTTATTAAATTTTTTGTACCTTTTGTTATTTCAATTGTCACTAGTTACATTTATATTATATTATTAATGCTTAATATTAATTATACGTTTTACATGATCGTGTTGTGTTTTTGTTATGATTGTGTGTATTTGGTCATTCCCCTTCTTTCTAGGTTTCTAGAATGGCGCCCAGGCAGCAAATCGTTATTTTTTAGTAGCTATCATCGACGAACCCACCTACCTGCTCTCCTTTTAACCTTGAGCACCGTGAGCATTAATATTGTACACCCTGGCTACTAGGATGTCACAACATTATTTAGTGAAAATTACGCCGGGACTTAACGATATATTCCTTAAATAAAAGATAAATGTGCTCTGTAAATACAAGGTTGTAAAATTTGAAATATGTAATCCTCTGATACATCAAAGTCAATCTTAATGTGTAAACAATTCTATAGGTATTGTGAAATGTAGTGAGTTAAATAAACCATGCAAATATGTCACATTATATTGTTTCATTTAAGAATGAACTCCTACACATATATAGAAAAATCAAAAGCGAACCTAAGATTTAAAAAGAAAAATTTTAATGCTATTTTAATTTCAATGAGACTCTTACCTAACTATGTTTATAAAAGAATGCGGACGAAAGGTGAACAAGACCGCAAGGGCAATAAGTGCAAATACAAGTACAAATGTTACATGTAGTTGAGAACAGAAGAAAAAAAGCAGACGTTGTTGAGAACAGACGAAACAAGGCAAGGTCAACGGGATTGTATTTACACCGAAAGGAGTGGTGGCATAGATATATCTATAACTTCAAGCCGCACCACTCAGCTAGATCCAAACATTTGAAAGCATCATTCAGCTTCTAGAACTACTTCCTCTGCTAGAAATTCGTTTAAAAATTTTTGTAAAATCTTGTTCAATTTTATTAAAAGGATCGAGTGTATTAAGCGGGGATTCCACCGAAAACGTTAAACAAGTGTTATCTGCTTTACCACCGTCCGAGAACGTTGTGTGTGCTTTGGAACTGGTATCCGGAAAGAATTCAGTGTGACATCGACTTGCAAAACATTGTTGTATAAAGATGTGGATGTGTTATAGTTCACAATCGTGGCCTAAGGATATTGATATTAAAAGTGCAGTACAAAGAGTGCAGGAAGAGTTACGCGATCTACGCTTTGATGCTGATCACGAAGCAGTCTATGGCTTAGGGAAATATTTTACCGATGAAGAGTGTAATGAAAGAGTTCTACAGTTTCAGAAAGGGGTAGACTTGTGTGAATCGTATTTAAAAGGAAATATCTGTATAGATTGCTTGTTGGATAAATTAAATAAGGAAGGTTTGGAATCATTTGCGTCTACAATAGAAGAGTTTGTAGACAACAAAAAATGAGCAACCGAAAGAAACGTGTTATGATCAAGGAGGAGAATAATAAAATACATTATTTATTTACGTCGAATTACGCCTACCGACAAGCACGAATATCATTGTGGATGGAAAGTGTTGTAGATCGGTGTCGGTTTCAAAGACGTATCGAGAAATGTGGTGTAGTGTTAAATAGAATTTTAGATATAGAACATAGACATAAAATTTATATTGATCGCTTTAGTAAGGTTTGATTGTAATGCATATTATAAGCTGGCTTTTGTATCTTATATTACTATAAATAAAATAACATATTGAGAAAAACGTATATTTTTTATTTCACGTCTACACTACAGAAGTCGTCAAATTTTTAATAAAGCTAACCATAATTATATTAGCGGTTTTCTAACATTTAGTAACTTTGTGCTAAAAGCGACAACAGCACAATTCCGTTCCAGTTTTTACAAATGACAAATGACAAAGAAAGTATTGTTATTCACCCCATTTCACGTGGTAATCGCGTTCGAGTACGCGAAGGTCAACGTGTGTTTTTGTAATATAAAAATATATCAATTGTAATATAAAAATATATCAATTGTTTCTATTTTGTGATAATTGAATTAGATTACTTGATGAAAATGAATTTCAACAGTTAGTGAATGCTCTTTTTAAAGATATTTTAAGATTAGATATTTCTAAATTAGAAATAGATACATAGCTCTAAACTGTAATCACACAGAATGACTATTGTTGTTTCTGGTCAGTTTTGTATTTTTAAATTGAAACAAATATTTTGTTGGGGCATTTTTGAAAGTAAAGGGTTTTGATGTTACCTGCAATTTTTTATTTAAAAGCAAAAATTCTTCTGTGTATAAAAATGAAGTACTTACAAATATTTTGTTGGGGCATTTTTGAAAGTAAAGAATTTTGATGTTACCTGCAATTTTTTATTTAAAAGCAAAAATTTTTCTGTGTATAAAAATGAAGTACTTAAATCGTTTCCACAGTCTTAATATTAAATTACCTTTATATTATAGCTATTAAGACAACAAGAGTTTTATAGACAGTTTAAAAATCGAGGTTGTAGTTTAAATTCGAGCGACCGCAGGAAGCGAGAATTTAATAGACCGAGATTTTTTACCTATAAAACTCGTGTTGTCTTCAAGATTTTTTGCAACACTAATACTTCTCCAGGATATCTTATGAATGTTATACCCCTAGTAGCACAAATATATTATATAAATATTCATTCTCAAATATTTAAAATATATCTGTTTCAACATCCGACTAAATATTTAGCTAATATATTATTTAAAATATATCCTCAATATTATTTTAATACTATTTATTTAACATTTTAGTTAGGATATCTTACATGTATGTTATATTTCTGATTCATATAATATTCCTAGAATATTATTTTTATATTTTTGGAATATTATTAGAATGTTTCTAAGAATATTTTTGTACAGCAAATTATGCTCTATAGCAATTGCATTTCACCACTTATTTTCTTGTTGATGGTCATTTTAAGCTTTTCAAATAAAACCCTATACATTTTGTTCTTCTAGTGAAAAGAGAATTTAGCTCTCTTTATGAAACCATATTCTCTAACAGGCGTTACATAAGAAAATTTTCAAAAAATTGCGTTTCAACCTTGGTTTCGAATTATTGTGGTTGTCCTTGTGTAAAACAGTTAAAATTTTCGTTTAAAAAAAGTTCAATTAATATAAAATTGATCGTTTCACTCAGACTGACTAAAACTGTAAATTAAGAATGTAACATTGAATATTGATTTGAATCGATTATTACAAGCTGTATATTAACCCATATGTATACTTGGTTGCATAGTTACAAGAGAAAAACTTAAATACACGACAACCACAAACTACCCAGTGTTTAATAAAATTTTTCCCAATAATTGGTCAGTGTTATAATATAACGAATAAAATATCAGTTTTATTATTATATATTTTTATAGAGCCACATAGTATGTATTACATAAAGAAAAACGAACCTTCTTAAAAATATCAAAATATATGTATATTATTTTGATGGCATTATGCTAAAACAAAAATGTAAAGAAAGATTATCACTTTACGAAGTGAGTGAATACTGGAAACAGCTATTTATTTGAAATCTTAGTAGGAAACAAAACAAAATTCTTTATTTTACATAAAACATCCACTACACACATTCAACTATGTTCGTATGTATACTTGGTTGTCTACCCGAAATGCTCTGATTTTATTAGCTAACCTCAATTATGAATATTAACGGTATTTAAAACGCCAGATATTTTTATTTAGAACAACAAACACGTACTTTTAATAAGATAGTGTTAATTTAAAAAGTTCTTAACTTAATCGTAATTTTGTTTTAATTAAATTGTTGGGAATTACTATCTATTATTTACAGTGATTTTTAAAATTACTGCAAATTTTCCCATAAGCAAGGCATTTGTTGATTGGGTCGTCTCGACAACATCTGGTGCAGTTATTAATGCTTTCACCTTCTGCATCATTGAACCTTGGTTTCGAATTATTGTGGTTGTCCTTGTGAACAGAGTTGATCTCATTTTGTAGTTTTTAACATATTATTAAAAACCTAACATTCTGTTAAGGTTTCGTGATGTTGGGATAATAAAATAACTTTCTGACACCAAACTAAAGTTTATTAAAATTATATAATTAATAATACAGGAAGCTAACCTCAATTATGAATATTAACAGTATTTAAAACGCCAGAAATTTTTTAAACAACAAACACGTACTTTTAATAAGATAGTGTTAATTTAAAAGGGCTTACTTTTTATTAAAATTTTGCTTCTTTTCAATTAATATAAAATTGGTCGTTTTACGACGTGTTCTTTTTACTAATTTCGATCTTTGATAATAACGTTAAGCGTTTTTAATTAGAACACATAATTTAATAAATCTAATTATATTATTAATTTATATAATTAATATATAACGTAAATAATCGCATTCCCTCGAAGACAGTAAACCATATGTTCGTATGTATACTTGGTTGCGAGTAGGGGTAGATAGCCGGTTCTAGCACCTCACTCCACACCTCTAGTATGCAACCCATCTTATATATACGCACTATTATATCATATGGGTAATAGTGTTTAAACGTTATTGGGGTTTTAATATCATAGAGAATAATTTAAAAGTTGTACATAGCAAAAGTACACTATTGCATGTGATGTATTGTTTTAACTTTTTGCTAAACAAAACATACAAATTATTATTATTTATGTTTTACACTAATAACATGTAATAACTATATAAAAAAGTTTAACAATTAAATTTTCGACATAGCAAGGTTACCAACATTGTTGTCATATTGATGACCTTGAAGAGTGGCATTGAGTTCAAGGTCTTAACATTGTTGTCATATTGTTGACCTTGATAATGCGGTGTTGCCACGTTTAGGTGACAGAGATAGATTCAAGGTCACCATGATGACCTTGAGAATGCGGTGTTGCCACGTTTAGGTGACAGAGATAGGTTCAAGGTCACCATGTGTTAGAGAGAGATAGATTCAAGGTCAATGTTTTGATGACCTTGAAGAGTGGCCTTGAGTTCAAGGTCAACACATTGTTGTCATATTGTTGACCTTGGGAATGCGGTGTTGCCACGTTTAGGTGACAGAGATAGTTTCAAGGTCACCATGTGTTAGAGAGAGATAGGTTCAAGGTCAAGGTCAGGAGTGGGGGGGTGGTCATAGAACTCTCATTTTCTCCCTACTTTTAACCTATGTTTAAATTATTTTTTTGTAATTGTTTTAAAAAGGTCTATTTCAATACTTGAAAGAGAAAAAAAGTTTTAGATTCTTATACTGCATTTTCAAATTTAAATGGCCAATTTCCATCGAAAAAGTGTATTTTATAAGTATAACAACTATAAATTATAAAATGAAAAAGGATAGAAGTAGATTGATTAAGTATTATTTAAATCTATTTTGGAAAATGAATTTTAAGATTGAAATTTGAGAACCAACTCTAATAGTAAAATAGTACCTACTAAGGAGAATAGAGGATTAGATTACATTGTATAAAATCAACCAATTTTGCTGCAACAACATTAAATTTTAAATGTCAAACATTCACAGAACTCTCCTATTTTCCCTACTGACAAGAGGGCGGATTTGGGATGAGACCCCCAGGCATACGCACAGCGACGTCTCGGATAAGAGAGTGGATTTAGGATGAGACCCCCAGGCATACGCACAGCGAGGTCTCGGGTAAGGTAAAGACAAGAGGGCGGATTTGGGATGAGACCCCCAGGCATACGCACAGCGAAGTTTCGGATAAGAAGGTGGATTTAGGATGAGACCCGCAGGCATACGTACAGCGAGGTCTCGGGTAAGGTACGGTAAAGCGGGTGGAAACAAGGTGAAATCGGTTCAAAAGGGGGGTCGGAATATACGGTCAAGAGTTCTTACTCTTATCTTCCTGGCTGGCTGCTAGGCTGCTCGGTAGGCTTCTGGCTGGTTCGGGCTGGTTGTTCTCCTGAAGATGAGTCCTGGACGCAGAGTGAATAAATCGTCGCTCTACGCCTGTTTATATAGGCGCTCTCGGAGCGTGGGGGAAAAGGTAGGAGTAAATCGGAGCGGCGCACGCCAAAATTCGGTTAGGGAAGGGACGCGTGCACTCGCTTGAGTCGGCCGCTTATCCGAACGGTTTAAGATTGCTTGCGAAGATAACCATATTTATTCATACATTCAAAATAATTAATAAAATTCAGTAACTTCGTTACAACACGTTATGTTTTAGGTTAAAATAAAGAGAAGTGCCTATAAATGTGTCTTTTTAACGTTCATTCAGTGGATTGAAACTAATTAATGATTATCTCAGATCTACTATGACTGAAGAAAGATAAGCGATTTAGCAATTTATTCTTAATATTCAAGAAAGTTGAAACTATATAGATTCGTCCGGTATTACTAGTTTTCTACACCTCTCTAGCGCCCAGAAACACGTTATTTCCGGTCTGACCGGAAAAGATCTGCCAGAAATATTATTTTCATTAGGGCTTATTGTTATCAGCAGAGGCTCGTTGGTTTCATTCTGATTTGAGATCACTTCTTCATTGTCAAACAAAGCAAATTCATCCTCACCCAAAGGAATATACAACATGTCATCATTTACTTGTACATCTGTGTTATGAAACTGTTCATCTGCATTTTTTTACATTTAACCAAAAATAAAAACGATTTTGGTTTTTTAAATCACCAGTCCAGATATCTCCAGACTCTTCAAACTGGTATATCTTGTCTGGTATCTCTTGCCTGAAATATTTTAAAAACTGAACTAAATTGGGTTAGTATTCGTAGAAGCATCAGAAGCATTTCTTTTTCCAAATTATTGTCTAGATTTGCAACCTCTATTTTTGATTCTTTACTAATCTTCCTGTAGTTTATATTATCCGGATTTAAGGGAAATAGCCCACAAGTTCTAAAACCGTTTTCACAAGTGCTTTTAATATTCTTCATATTTTCTAATGCAATTTTTAATATTGGAGCAAATTCATCTCTGCTAAGCCTCATACCTTTATGCTCTACTCTCCAATTATGAATCGATTTCTTCCATTCATTTTTCAATGGATAGAAAAAGGCAACATCCAGCGGCTGTAGTACGTGCGTTGAGTTGGGAAAAAGGGCTATGAGAATGATACCATTTTTGGAACATAAATCGATCAATGCTAACGACATGTGTGAGGGATTGAATATGTTAGTATGTTGGTATAGTCATAAAAGCTCTCACAGGTCATCCAACCACTGTCTGTTCTTCCTACTCCCCAAAATGGAGGGATTTTTTCAATAACTTTTTGAGTAATCCGTTTATAAGAAAAAACTATCATTGGAGGCGGGAGATTCCCGGAGGCATTACACAGTGTGCTAAGGCATTCTTTTTCGTTATTATTTATGAAGTTGTAAACAACTTTATGGCCTTTTTTAACTATGACTTTGCCCTCCTTAGGGCTAAGAAAAAAAGCTGTTTCGTCACAGTTATAGACACGTTTGGGATCACTAAGAACTTCAAGATAGTCATTGGCCTTTAGAAAATCATTAATTTCACCAAACCATTTACGGATGTTTTCTTCGCTGACACTAGCTCTACTATTGGTTAAATTTTGTGAAACTCGAAGTGTTAGCTCTGGATGCCTTCGCATAAATGCTTTGTACCATTGCCTTCCAGGCCGGCCAGTAGTAAATGGAGTATCCTTTTTAAATTTTTTATTAGCATTTTGACACTGTCCAATAATTGAGTTGTAGTGGCTGGGAACCCACATTCTGCTGTATGGAAGATCCACACTGCACGAGAACCATGTTCTTGATCTTTTGTCAAAATGCTATCTGGGCCGATTTTTCTCTCTGTAGGTGTTTTTCCGCTGTGCTTATAAAACAGTGTTGTTCTTGGGACTTTATATAAATTGCTGGCACCTTTTATAGACATACTGTCCTTTATTGGCTGTAATGCATTTTTCATGTCATCTTCTGTATAATTAAATCTTTTTGTAGCCATTACTTGGCTTGTTAGATCTGGAAATAAAATTATCAGTTAGTTATTGACCTATTAGAGTCCAACTATTGATACCCATAAAACTTGCTAAGATACGAAGATTGATTGAAAAAATGCAGTGTCAATAACTGATCCAGACAAAATTTGCAATATGTTTACCTGATTAATAATAAATTTAGCTAATTTTAGATGATTTTTTAATAGAAGTACAGAAGAAAATCAAAAGCTACTTTGCAGCAGATATTGACACTGCATGAAAAATAGAGGTATCAGTTACTGACCCATCAAAGTATCGCTTATTGATACTAACAAAAATCGTTGCAGTATTAGAAATTTGTTGTGAAAATAGGGTGTCAATAAGTAATACACTTTACTAGTGATGGTGTTTAACACTAGCTGTAAAAATATTACGTAATCTAGAATGAATAAGAGTGAGAAAGATAAAAATCAAATGCATCTTCACAGTAGTTATTGACACGCCTGTCAATAGCTGGAGCAGTGTACATTTTTATTTGTTTCAGTTATTGACACTCATACTTTGCATGCTTTTATAAGTGATAACTATTAATTCATTACAAAAAGAGTAAATTTCAAGTTTTTCTACTATTATTTCTATTTAAGATATATTAGTATATAGCTAATAATTTCAATTTAACTGATAATACAAAGTTACAACTTTCCTTAAGCTTACCTTTAGGCATCCAACCAAATCACATTCATGCACTGTACTGTCCCTATTCAATAATTCTTACTCTTGTTTATCCCCACTTAATCCACGGTTTCTTATTATACTTGAACAAAATACATATAGATGGCACATTAACCAAGTACAGTTTCCATATATTTTACAAGTTTCTTATTAGAAGCATTTAAAGTCTAATAAGTGTGTCAATAGCTGGTGTGTCACAGCTAAGGAAAACTGCAGAAAACCTTAACCAGATCTGCCGGCACCGGGAATCGACCGCGGGCCGCTTGGGTGAAAGTCCAGCACTCTAGACAGTACACTACCAAGGCTGTATACTGTACTGCACCAAGGCAAATGGTACAACCAATTTACCAGTGTTTGACACGGATGAATGATGATTTTTGGAAAGCTTACATCCTCCTCTACAAATTATTCTTGGAATTGTAAGGCGAAAATTGACAAGATGATCTGCTACATGTCCAAGATTAATGAAAAAAATTGTCTTCAAGGTCACCCACTTTGTTATAAATTTTTTTCAAAATGCAAAATAAAAATTTCAAAACAAGTCAGCGACTTGGCAGAAAATTGTGTCACTGTCTCCGTGGAGTCCCACAGGTCCTGGAAAACCAGTTTTCTGCCAAATTGACCGACGGTAGCCAAATTTTGTTGTAAACATTCTATGAACAGATTAACGAGACTGACCAAGATAAATCTAAAAATGAAGGTATTAAAGAATACGTACATGAGATGCCCAATAACGAAAGTATTGTAGAGCGAGAGAACGTATTTAAACAAACTGTACCTAAAAATTCTGATAATGACACTGTGATAAATAATTTAGATGACAAACATAATAATTTTGACAACAGCACTCAAAACAAGGACAGAGATTGTAAGACTGAAGCTGTAATCAACAAGTCTGCTATAGATAATAGAAATACTAAACAAGATTGCAATGAAATATCTAGTGATCTCATTTCTGCTCAGGAAAACCCCAATAGTGATAAATCATCTCAAAACCAAACTAAAACAGTCTATCAAAATGAAGAGCAAGATCAAATCTTCTCACAAAATCTCCACCAGAAAAAAAACAACAGTCCTTCAGATATGACTTCATACAACAAACCTGATGACACTAAAAATGAAAAAGTACCAACTCCTTTTCGAAAATCATTGTTTTGGCCAGATCGGTCTAGATCTAAAGTGGATGAGATAAAGAGAATCAAAGAAAAAAAATTCCTTCTGTTGTGTCAAGCAAATTTACTATAGAAACAAAGAAGAGAGGAAAGAGAAAGATCTACTGGGGAAGCTCGAAAAAAGAGAAAACGATTGGAAAAGCTTGCAACTAGACCCAATGGACGTGTAATACAGCACGAATCTCCTGATTCAGAAGAAGATTCTTCTGACTCTTGCAACGCATCTGATGAAGACAAGGAAAACAATAATCTAATTGTTGGCAGCTACGTTATCGTTGAATACAATGACAGTTATTTCCCTTTAAAAGTATTAAAAGTGAAAAAAAATAGTAAGAATGAGTATCAAGCGAGTTTGATGGAAAAGAATGAAATTAATTGGAAGTGGCCAAGCTATGCAGATATATTATGGTGCTCAGAAGAAGTTGTTGAAGTGATAAAGCAACCAAAATTAAAAAACAAGCGTGAAAATTATGAAGTTACGGAGATGAAAAATATCAATGATTATTAAACTTTGTTACTCAAATGTTGGAAAATATTTTATTTTATTATTTATTACTTTGTAAAATATTGGAATGTTATTTTTCAGTTTTTTTTTAGTATTTGTTAGTTTTTTACTATTAATAAAGCTATGTAAGTAAGCAAAATAGATTTGTTATTTTAAATTATACAATGTAAGACCCTATGTCAATAAGGTGCAAACCCATGTCAATAGAAGGTGATTAATGTAATTTGACTATGTCAATGATTGCTACCTGTGTAGCCTTCAATTTCTGATTTTTTTCGTCTTGATATTTTTTTATAAAACAACAAAATTACGTAAATTTCTTAATATTGTAGAAAGCAAACGTAATTTGTCCTAATTTTAATTTAAATAATGCAATTGTTACAAGAATTATGAAGTTAGCCAAGTAAGGTTAAAGGTGTTAAGGTATCAATAACTGGTACAACCACCTTACTAAAATTGCACTGAAATCTCTAATTATTATAATCCTTTGCGTGTATTTTTTAACAATTTACATCTATCAGTAGTGCACGAATCCTCTTATAAATAACAAACGTTAGTAGAGCTCAAATTCATTATAGTATATTAAAGTATTAGTTTCATAAGACACATTTTTAGCGCACGCGTCCGAGGACAAGTGCGCTAAAACGTCTTACGAAACGAATACTTTATACTATTTTTTCTATTTGCGTTATTTCATTATTAAATAATTAAAAAAAATTACTTAGTTTTAAATAAAATTTGTTAGGGGATATTTTGGTAAGTAGCATGACAGTTGGCAACACTAGAAATTATGCAACTTTTTTTTTATTAACCTCGCTAACTTTAAGTAATATAATCCGCGCAACGTAGAAATTCCTTTTTATCTGATACACATAAAGACCGCTGCTAAGCAGCAGGACCTCGTTCAAATGTGTCAGGTGTATTATATGTACTGTTGAAAATTATTATAAATTCAAAGTAGAATGTATGCCAATATGTTTGTGACATAAATAATTGCTACTTATTGAATTAAAATATTATATTTTATTTCATAGAATAAATACCTTATTTGTTAAAGAAATTAATGAGGTATAAATGCAATAGTATTTGCAGCAAAGAATGATTTTTGTTAACAAAAATAATTATTCATTGGATCTTTTCTATATTATAAGGTAAAGATATATAATTTAATGAAACTGAATTTTATTACGTTATGTTTATCGTTATGATATTGCACATACATAACACAATGCATCCTATATGATGACAGTATCAAAATTGACAATTTCGTTAATAATAAAGTAAAAACTGTTATCCATGCCCGTAACGGGGCTACGGTCGACGACGGGCTGCGTCTTGTAATGGTACATAGTTTATTTATTTATTTAGTAATAAAAGCATATACAGGAAAGAATCCCAAAAAATAATACTTCTTTTGCCATAGAAAATAAAACAAAATGAATAACGCAAACATAAAACCCAATAATAAAGAAAAAAAGTGTTAGCAATTTACAGATCGAATGATAGCTCTACATATTTGTATATATAAAATAAAGTAATAATTATAATTAGTATACTGCTTGTAACTAATAACTACATTGATAAATTAAAATTAAAAAATATATAAATAATTATGTGTATTTTATTAATAATAATAATAATAATAGTAATAATAATAATAATAATAATAATAATAAAACCTCGGAAAAAACCCGTAATAAGAAGAAAATGATAATAATAATATCTACGTAACATTAAGATGTTGATAGTAAATACAAGTAATACAAATAAACGAAATAAAATATAACGTGATATGCGAAACGTAAGTTTCAGGTGTGACACATTGCTTTAGCGAGCGTTACATTCGAGTTACAAAAGTTTACTGCAAAAATAAGATAAGTTTGACATTCTAAAAACAGCTGTCTAACATTTCAACTTTAAAAAATAAAATGTTACTGTTTTCAGTATTCTAAAAAATTTCATTAGGACACGCAAAATGCGTGTCTTAATGATATTTTTAAAACTTTTCTACCTAAAGGTTTCTTCTTAAATGTATAATCGAAATTATTACTGATGTAATATGATCAATTAAAATTGTAAAGTTAAAACTTGGATAACGAAGTTTACCCTTGCCTGGAAGGCAAATTAGAGTTTTTAAAGAGAATTAAATAAAGTAAAAAGAGGAGTAGCTTTCTCAGATGTTTCCAACAGAAAGAAACTCAAGCATATTCTAGCATATTTTTTGCGGGTCAAAATCAACCAAAATGCGACTATTAAAACGTTTCGGGTCAGTGGATATTTTCATATCGGATACTGTCGCTATATCAACTTTGTAATCAAACCAAAATGTTAATCTTATTATTTATATTTTCTCAAAGTGTTCGTTTCATGTTTATGTTTTATAATTTATTTTTGTATGTACATATACTTTATTTGCACTCAAGTGGGTCACTTGAAATTATCAAATGGGTCACTTGGTGACCCGCGGGCCATAGGTTGCCGACGCCGGACAGAGGGACAAACTACCTGTAATGCTGGTCAAAATTGAAAAAATGCGTCTTCTCATAATTAACCTGAGACCCTTACACATTGAAAGAAGAATGTCTGGGCTTTATAACGGGATACGTTATTAGGGAGAAGAGTAAATTTCTGCATATTGTAGGAGGTTGCCAGTACAGTGCTTAGTGTCTGGAGAGTGGGTGTACGTGTGATTACCATCTCGAACGGTACGCGAACCCTAGTAGAGTTGCTAATCATGCGGCCACTTTTCAGCCGTTAAGGTTGCTCAGTGGTCAGTTTGTGTAGTGTTAACTGGTGAGTCGACTTTTCCTGGTTCCAGGAAGCAGCCCCTTTCCCTCCGACTAGCCTTTGTGCGACCCCGGTTATCCGGTTTCCGGTATCTCTTGTCCTGTTTGGCAATTGGCAGGACGGAGTGCCGTCCCTAGTGTTCAGTAACCCTCCTTCCTTCCAAGTCAGATGCCAGTGTCTCTCGAAGGGTAACTCCATTCGAGTTTTTTGCCTGGGGGCTCGGGTGGTTTACCACATGGCAACTGGCTGTCCTTTACCTTCCAACCCCATCCCGGGTACTTGTCCACTACCTATAGGGGGCTCCTTAATGGAATCTAGTTAAGTCTAGTCTAGTAAGTAGATCTGACAAGAGACGGGTTTTGTTTTGTATCAATCAATCATCAAAAACATTTCCCAACAACCACCCTACTACTACACGTCGGCTGCAAAGCAATCACCATCATTACAACCAACTTCATCAACCACTATCAACTAACATCAAGCCGCCGGTTACCACCAACAACTTCAAATTATCTACCACTACAACACCAACTGCTACCATCAATCAACTGAAGTAATTACCACAACCAACTCAACTATCAACCAATCAATTAATCAACCAACGGTAATTATTTCAACGCCATTTTCATATTAACAACTACATTCCAACGTTATCGCCCATGTCAACATGTTCCACATGTTGTCATGGCCGATAACAACAAAGAAGAGCCATGAAAGTGAAATTATCGAAGAATACAAGTACGGAGCGATTGTGGTTATCATTACCAACATTATTATTAATGCTGCTAATAATAACCACAAAAGTCACTTGCCGTTGCCGGGCTAGTTATTATTAAATTTATTTATCCAACACCTCTATATAAATACCATGTTTACTATGGTCATTTTAAATAAGGAAAGTGATTGTTTACTCTTATGTTACATTATAACCTACGTTGTCCCTAGCAACGTGGGTTATTTTTAAAAAACTCACTCCTTCAAAGATAACAACCAATCACCAGCTTGCGTTACTTAATATTATAAAATCCAGTCATCGTGCTAGAGTATTACCGTCAAAACTACAGACTAACTATACATTGCAAATTCGATGTTTAAACTGAAATAAAGAAGTGTTGGATAAAATTTTGTATGGCACGCGTGAGTTAAGGATATTATCCACTCAGAGAAATTAACCCTCTCGGGCCTGCTGGCCCTCGAGGGTAAATTTTTCGTTCGTGGATAATATCTTACTTAACTCACTTGTACCATAAATAACTATTATCCAACACCTCTATATAAATACCATGTTTACTATGGCCATTTTAAATAAGGAAAGTGATTGTTTACTCTTATGTTACATTATAACCTACGTTGCCCCTAGCAACGTGGGTTATTTTTAAAAAACTCACTCCTTCAAAGATAACAACCAATCACCAGCTTACGTTACTTAATATTATTAAAATCCAGTCATCGTGCTAGAGTATTACCGTCAAAACTACAGACTAACTATAAATTGCAAATTCGATGTTTAAACTTAAATAAAGAGGTGTTGGATAAAATTTTGTATGGCACGCGTGAGTTAAGGATATTATCCACTCAGAAAAATTAACCCTCTCGGGCCTTCCGGCCCTCGAGGGTAAATTTTTCGTTCGTAGATAATATCTTACTTAACTCACTTGTACCATAAATAACTATTAATAATAATTGGTCTGCCAACGGCTGGCTGAAGAGGCTCTCCTTCACAGAACTTATAACAGCCTCACCCCGCTTCGCGGGGTGATTAAAATAACGTCGAGCAGTCAGTCAGGAGGTTGCACATTTTCCTCGTAGTGTTGAATGCAACTTGTCTAAAAAGCGACTGATTGAGTTAGTGACTATAAATCGATTGTGTGAACTTTTCTATATATTTTTTGGTCAAATACGCAATGGATCAATTAAATATAAGTAAGTACTTGATACTATAAACATTATTTTTTTATTTAATACGTATATTCGTTTTTAAAATTCCATCTATAAACAACGCTACTAATTTTTGTCGACCTTTGACGAAGCTTATATTTAGCTTGAGATACAAAATTAGTCGGACAAGCTCTAGATCCAATTTTTACGATATTTTTTAATTAAAACTCGCATATATAAAATTTATCTGCCGTACTTTGCCGTACCATTAGTTATTTACTTAATTTTACTTATATGAATTCTCAATACTTAATAACTGCAAAATCTTGCGTGCCACACTTTTTGAATATAATAATTGGGGCATTAAATGCCAACTTTGAATTTATTTCTTGTTGTTCGATGATTTAACATATTAATATCTATATTCTTAATGAAAATACAAAAAATTAGGTTTATGTGAATATCGATCGAGTAAATATATACCATCAAAGTGATCAATAATTTGTAAATTAAATAAATGCATATTAGTACTTAACAATGTATCTTTTTGTGTTTTCATTTTAAAATCAACCTTATTTTGAGATAAATATAAGAAAAATAATTTTGACCAACTTTTGGGTTATTTAGTCCCACAGTGCGCCGCGCCTGTTCTAGTAGAAACATTTCTGATTGGAAGATATTTCATACATGGATGTTACATTACTTATACTGAAGCACTCTTTAATACAGCACTTTCTTTTACTTATTGTTGAAGCTAAATACATAGTTAAATATTAGACAAGAAAACAGTTTTAATTTTTGAAATTACATATAATCAAGATATATAAAACACTGGTAGGACAACTCCCCTATGCTTGCCATAATAAGTTTTTCACCCAAAATTAAAACGAGATCATTAGTTCAAAAGTCGCCGCTAGATGCCGCAACAGTGAAACGTGAGTGTCAAATCAAACCACATGTGTTAACCTTCAAAATTTATTAATCTTTTTTAATAATAATAAAATTTATATTTTTATTATTGTCATTCGAGAATTTAATTGATGTTTCTTATGCAGCTTTGTTTCTGTTTATTATAATTAACAAGCCAGAATTAATAAAAGATAGCGCGTTCTCAAATATACAGGTAAGTATAAATAAACACTTATTATTTCTAAACTAATTTTTCATCATGTGATAAATTTTACCAGTAAATAGTTTGATGTTTAATTGTTCTATTAAAATTGCTCTTTTTAGGGATTCCACCTTTCTGTATGTGGCTAATGGTAATGGAGTGAGGGCCGTTATGTATTTCTCAATCACAATATAAGGTATTTAGAAAATCAGTTGTCAAAATGTAATTTTTAAATTTATCATAAAATGAAATCGCTTTAATCTAAACCTCTTATATTTTCAGGGACATTGCATGGAAGGTCTTGTATGGATTCTCATGGAAGTGACTGAGGTTCTTAAAATAACTTCAAAATTTGGTTACCAGAAAGAATTTTGTTTCCAAAATATGAATATGTCTGTACTACAGGGTCAAACCAATCTTTACGTACATTACATTTATGTTTAGATTTTATTGTAATAGTGATCGATGTCGACTTCACTTTCCTTGCCAGACCACAATTGGTCTGGTATATCATTGATTTCGTTGTTGTCATCATCGATAGCCTTGTTATTTGTTATTTTATAAATGTTTGCAATTAAATTTTTAAAATATAAATATTTCATGGATAGTTTTGCTGTAATTGATCTTGTTTGTTACAGAGTTAGATGCACAATAATATAATTGTTATCAAGTCAAAAAACTATTGCTTTTCAGTACAAAAGTCTGTGTTCCGCTGTTGTATTTAATATTTTTGTCCCTTTCACATGTGGACCATGTTTATATTGCTATTTAGCTTCTTGTTGCTATAAAAATTATGCTGAGATGTGTGCTTTATTGCTATTAATTACCAGTAACAGTTTTACTTAACCTGCTTAATACATATAATTAAAAACATGTTTAAGCATTAAGTATATATAATTCGACTTATACCTACTCTTTTTTAATACTTGAAATCTTTAGAGCGTCTAATAGGTTTGAATTTCGCATATAGATTTTTTTTATAGTGGCACGCAAGGTCTTTACTTGTTAATAAAACTCCTGTTGCATCAATTTATCAATTTATTTATTTATTAATTTATTTATTTGCTTGCAGTTTATCTGCTTTCCGTAAAATATTACAAAATAATTGATGAATTTAATTACAATTCTCAAAAGAAATGTTTGCATAGGTCAATTTGTAGTCTTATCATTTAAGTTAAATGAAAATAAAAAAAGATGTTACCTTAGTTTGCTGTAAAAAATAAAATTTCAATTTAGTTTTATTACCAAAGATGTTTTAAATAAAGAAGAGTCACAATTTAGCATTTTAATAGTGCCAAAGAATCTTGTACCTCTATCATCATGAAAAAGTTTATTTAATTTGTATTACGAAAAATACGCCAAAAGTAAATATTCATTATTACAAGTTATGTTGCTGTAGAATGACAATCATGCTCGCACGTCGCGCCATCTATCAGAAATTTAGCTCGCGTTAAAATTGGTTGACGAAATGACGGCGAGTTGACATACCATATATGTTATATCATGGCCTACTAGATTAATATCCACTACGTTCCTAAATGGCCGTGTCATTCGGAAAAAGTGAGGTTAGCAATGGTAAGAACGGTGGCGCCAGAGATTATAATTTTTGTCGCAAATTTGTCAGTTTTGAAGTCTATAATTTTTATTGTCATATTTTGGCTCTGACTTCAAAGGCAGAATGGGGAAGAGCTGCATAATATGCAAAAATAAAAAATCTCCCTTCTTTGAAGTCCCCGTTGACCGAAGGATTCTATTTAAATGGTTAAACTGTTTGAAACATATTATTCCTGGTAAATCAAACATCATTTTTAAACATACATAAATTTATTAACACATTTTTAACTAGTGAGAAACTTCTCTGAACGTTCTGTTCTGTGCAAAAACCATTTTGAAGAAAGCTGTTTTGACCAATCTACCAAAATTTGCCGGTTAAAAAGAGGTTCCATCCCCACCCTAGCGTTATCTGTGACGACCCCATCTACCCCAGCTGTTCCTTCCGAGGTTCCTTCCGAGGTTCCTTCCTTTTCCTTATTTGTAAGAGAAAATCCATATACCTGTTTGCAGTTCTCTATGAATTTCCAGTTCTTATACTTATATTTTTAAGGACACAAATGCAAAAGAAGATATCCCCATTTCCGGCTTAACCAGTCCTCTCGAAGTTATCCGTCTAGAAAAAAAATGCGAAAATTTAGAATTGCAGCTTCGAGAAGCTAAAAACCAATTACAGTGGTACAAATCAAAGGTAGAATTAATGAAAGAAGAAGAGGATATTTTATCTCTTGTAAATTGTATTAAGAAAATCAAGTCCGATGCAGAAGGTAATAACGAAAGTGCGACCTTCATTATGGATATTTTAAAAAATTATAACAAAAAACGTCCGCGTTGGTCAGAGCTAACCATACGCATGTGCACAGTTTGGCGATTTTGCTCATCAAAAGGGTACGAATTTTGCAATAAACATTTAATTAGACTACCTTCAAAGTCCACAATATCACGATATATTGGTGAGTTCAATGGACAAAATGATCTAATTAAAAAACGTTTATGTGCCGAAATTGCAATTCTCGAAAAGCCTATAGAAAGATTATGTTCTTTAATTATTGATGATATGGTAATAAAAGAAAAGCTATACTATAGCAGAACAGAAGATCGCATTTATGGGCTTGATACATCTGATGATAATTTTACGCTAGGAACTACTTACTGCTCTCCTTTTCCGTTGTTACCTAGCTTTATGGTTTGCTCATGTACTTTTTATTATTAAAACTTAACCTAAACACCAATTTTATAATATTATTTTATTTATTATGTCGTTGCATGTCATTGTTTGTCAATTTGATTTATCTATAGTTCAAAAAACTAACCAACGATGTCACTACCGTTATTACCGCGAATTTCCGAATGACACGACCATTTAGGAACGTAGTGGATATTAATCTAGTAGGCCATGGTTATATATATCTTGCATATAATAATTAAATTTCGCTCACAGTGCTCTACTATACCATGGCCTACTAGATTAATATCCACTACGTTCCTAAATGGCCGTGTCATTCGGAAATTCGCGGTAATAACGGTAGTGACATCGTTGGTTAGTTTTTTGAACTATAGATAAATCAAATTGACAAACAATGACATGCAACGACATAATAAATAAAATAATATTATAAAATTGGTGTTTAGGTTAAGTTTTAATAATAAAAAGTATATGAGCAAACCATAAAGCTAGGTAACAACGGAAAAGGAGAGCAGTAAGTAGGTACCTAAGTAAAATTTTGATAATTTATATTTTTAACACTTTCCTGCTGATTGGTTTGTGTTCTAAAAATTTCCGTTTTAGCGAATTTGTTTTTTCTAAGCATATGTTGTTGAGTGCACGTTTTGCAGTAAGAATAATAATTAATCTGCATAACTCTATCTTATGCAATAAACAAGTAAATAATACATTTTTCATTAAAAATGGCTGGATTAAATCAATAAACTGCCCACATGTTTTTTCGAAACTCAAAGCAGGTAACACTTGCTGTACGATGTCAGCGATTCGTTTAATAAGCCCTACAAATAGTTCGTTGGGATAGGTCAAGGCTCCATGATCTTGAAGAGTGATTAATCTTAAAAGAGGTCCTGGCACAGTTGTCGACAACAATGGTGATACACAATTATCACAACGGAGTATTTTTTCTAATTTCATAATTATGTATCCAGATAAAAAGGCAACAGATGCTGAGTATATATTGCTCTGTGGTATTTCATTATTTTGTAAGTTGTGGATTTTACTTTTTATTTCCTCAGACAAAACCAGTTCTTTTTTTTTATTGGACTCTGATGGACGGGAGCAGGAAGGAAGTTGAGCTGAGCTGACGAAGTTGGTATCTTCAGCTCTAACATTTGATGATGTTGATGCCTTTACTATACCACACCGCAGAATTTGGCGAATCGCATAATCAGCAGATCGAGCATCCGTGGCATCATTGGACCCACATCGCAAGCGAACATGTGAAAATGTCATTTCAACAGGATCTGAACTAAATGCTCTAGTAAGGACATAGAAGAAACCAGCTTCTTGCAGAAGAAATTGAACAGTAAGATAAGTGCTTTCTGCAGTAAACTTTAAAGCATGAGCAGTTTCCTTACTCAAGCCACGAAAATTCTTACTTTCAGATGTTTTTTGGATATCATCAATATAACTTGGAAAAGTTATGTGTAACCATTGAAGACGTTCATCTGATATATCTATATATGGGGCAATATTACTATCTAAGTTTTTTATGTATTGTCTTGTAGTAGAAACATTATGAACTTCAAAAAATTGGTACATGTTCTTCATATAAGACAATGAGGCGTCAACATCTTGAAATCGGGGTTCGCCATATTCTTTTAATAATTGCAAAGCTGAAGTCACAGCTGGTGAAAATACTTGGATGGCCCTCAAGACATTCATTTTATCAAAATTGGTAGGATATAAATGTTTTGGTGTTAAATATCTAATGGGTAGGTTTTTCTGCATGTCACATAATAATTTTAGATGTTTCGATGATATGACGCCTTCAGATGAACACATCTCATGGTCTAAGAATAAGTTTCTGGCATTTTTAAAAGCATGACAATAATCAAAAGATAGAAAAAGCGGCAACTCCGGGAGAAATGGATGATTAACATAATTTTGAATTGTTCCATTTCCAAATTTCTTGAACAGTGCAACATTAGAAGACATATTATCTGTCACTAGTCTTAAGGTGATGAATCCACAATCCGTTAACAATTTTAATACTCTCAGCGTGAGTGAATAAAAATTAGCTTGTGTCATCGATTTATGGAAGAAATAACCGCATGGAATAGTAAATTTAGTAGAAAGGCCATGCACTACATAACACAACATCTTGTTTGCAATTTTTGGTCTAGTTCCTAGCGTAGAATTATCATCAGATGTATCAAGCCCATAAATGCGATCTTCTGTTCTGCTATAGTATAGCTTTTCTTTTATTACCATATCATCAATAATTAAAGAACATAATCTTTCTATAGGCTTTTCGAGAATTGCAATTTCGGCACATAAACGTTTTTTAATTAGATCATTTTGTCCATTGAACTCACCAAGATATCGTGATATTGTGGACTTTGAAGGTAGTCTAATTAAATGTTTATTGCAAAATTCGTACCCTTTTGATGAGCAAAATCGCCAAACTGTGCACATGCGTATGGTTAGCTCTGACCAACGCGGACGTTTTTTGTTATAATTTTTTAAAATATCCATAATGAAAGTCGCACTTTCGTTATTACCTTCTGCATCGGACTTGATTTTCTTAATACAATTTACAAGAGATAAAATATCCTCTTCTTCTTTCATTAATTCTACCTTTGATTTGTACCACTGTAATTGGTTTTTAGCTTCTCGAAGCTGCAATTCTAAATTTTCGCATTTTTTTTCTAGACGGATAATTTCGAGAGGACTGGTTAAGCCAGAAATGGGGATATCTTCTTTTGCATTTGTGTCCTTAAAAATATAAGTATAAGAACTGGAAATTCATAGAGAACTGCAAACAGGTATGTGGATTTTCTCTTACAAATAAGGAAAAGGAAGGAACGTCGGAAGGAACAGCTGGGGTAGATGGGGTCGTCACAGATAACGCTAGGGTGGGGATGGAACCTCTTTTTAACCGGCAAATTTTGGTAGATTGGTCAAAACAGCTTTCTTCAAAATGGTTTTTGCACAGAACAGAACGTTCAGAGAAGTTTCTCACTAGTTAAAAATGTGTTAATAAATTTATGTATGTTTAAAAATGATGTTTGATTTACCAGGAATAATATGTTTCAAACAGTTTAACCATATAAATCGAATCCTTCGGTCAACGGGGACTTCAAAGAAGGGCGATTTTTTATTTTTGCATATTATGCAGCTCTTCCCCATTCTGCCTTTGAAGTCAGAGCCAAAATATGACAATAAAAATTATAGAAAACTGACAAATTTGCGACAAAAATTATAATCTCTGGCGGCACCGTTCTTACCATTGCTAACCTCACTTTTTCCGAATGTCACGGCCATTTAGGAACGTAGTGGATATTAATCTAGTAGGCCATGACTATACCGACAGACTACAGAAATTAGTCGTCAGATGCCGCTGGCTAACGTGAAACTTAGTTCGCAAGTAAAAGTGAACGGGCTAGCCATATAAAACCTTCTTTAAGTTTTATTAATCGTAATCAGCCATAGTTACCATTATTTGCAACAATGATACTATGGAAACCGAGCTCTTCGGGAAAATAGATCTGAAATACCGAACGCGGCTCTGAAAGTCGACTCAAAAGATCAACCGCGGCGAATCGCTACCCAGAACCAATTACGAAGACAAGCGTCTAATGGGTATTTGTATTCTTTACTCCAGGAAAATTCAAGATGCATCATAAAAAACTTCATGATAGTTGTGTTATTATAATAACTAGTAAAAACAATCTCTTATATGCTACGTATGTGAATATCAATTTAGTTGTTGCAGGTTGAAATAATCTTCCAACTATTAACACAATGGACAAGGAGGAGGTAACCATCACCAACACTAAAATGGGTATACAGTCACAAGTAATGGAAGGCACTCGGCACAAGTCCACTGAATATGACGTACCATCATCACTTGACTGTAATGTATGTGGTTATAAATGTTCAAAAAAGAGCCAGCTTAAACGGCACTTGATGACTCATAGTGGTGAAAAACCCTTTGAATGTAACATATGTACTCATAAATGTTCAACAAACTGCCATCTTAAACGACACATGCTGATTCATACCGGTGAAAAGTCATTTGAATGTAATGAATGTGGAAATAAATTTGCGCTAAAGAGCACTCTTAAACGACACATGCTCAACCATACTGGTGAAAAACCATTTGAATGTAATATATGTGATTATAAATGTAACAATAGAAATAGTTTTAAACAACATGTATTTTGTCATAGTGGTGAAAAACCATTTAAATGTCATGTATGCTATTATAAATGTTCAAGAAAGAGCCATCTTAAACAACACATGTTCACTCATAGTGATGATCAATCATTTGCATGTATTATATGTAGTTACAAATGTTCAGTAAAGAGAAATCTTAATAGACACATGCTCACTCATAGCGGTGTAAAACCATTTGAATGTAATATATGTGATTTTAAATGTAATATTCAAAGCAACCTCAAACGACACATGTCCAGACATAATAGTAAACTGCCATTTAAATGTAATATATGTGGGTATAAATGTTCACAAAGGGGCGATCTTAAACAACACATACTTACGCATAGTGGTGAAAAGTCATTTGAATGTAACACATGTAGTTATAAATGTTCCCGAAAAAGCAATCTTAATCAACATATGTCAAGTCATAGTGGAAAAAAACGATTTGAATGTAATTTATGTGGTTACAAATATAAGCATAAGAGCAGCCTTACACAACATATGTATAGCCATAGTCGTGAAAAGGCCATTTCAATACGTGATTGTTAGTTGTTTTGAAATAGCTGATAAGTTAATAAGTGTAATTGATAATCAATACTTGATTACCGTTAGAAAAGTCACTACATTGAAATGAACTGGATGATCGCTTTCAGATTGGTAGCAACTGAAAGGAGAAAACGGATGTTTTGTCATTCTTGGTAAAAATAAATTATCATGCATATCCTGCAGCCATTCTTGTTAGGTGTTACTTTTATTTATTAATGTTTACATGTACAAGTTAACTATTCATAATTTTTGAATATTAGTGTTAATTATTTTAATTTTTTGTAATATTTTCAAGACATAATTATAATATTATATAACAAATATTAATACAAGAACTTGTAATTTGAAATATAAATACCTACATGAAAGAATTTAATTTACTGAATTATTATTGAAAAATTTCAAGGAAGGAAATTAGTTTTAAAACCAAGAAAGTGCAAAACATCAACTACAAGGAGATAAAACAGGTCGGATGAGAAAAATATATTTATCCTTGCTCTTTCAGGAAACATACCAAATTTGCAAACAACCATATAGGCAACCAATCAGACACAACTACATCATCAAAACAAACAAACATGTCATATCAAGAACTAATAACACTCAAACAAGTTCTAAAAAAGGACATCAAAATTCAAAATGATCAATTAAAAGTAGATATGAGTAAAATTAAAATAGAGTTAAAAGATAATATAAGCACAAACAACAAAAATATTGGAAGATTTAATACAAAACACACAAATAGAACAAGTAAAAATAAACGAAAAAATCGCTGAACAGAAGAAAAGATTCAATAACATCGAACGTGAACAACGTAAAAAGAACCTAATAATACATGGACTAAAGACAAACTCAACAAACTACTTCGATCTAGAGAAATTAACTATGTTTTCTAAATGAAAACCTAAAAATAGAATATAATGAAAAAGACTTAGAATCAATCAGGAAAATAATACCAAAAAACACAGACAGCCCTATCGTAATAAGTGTGATAAATATGAGACGACTCAAATATTTAATTCTAAAAAATAGAAAACTATTAAAAGGATCGGAACTATCTGTCGGGGAAGATTACCCAAATAATATCCTCCAAGAAAGGAAAGATATATTACCAACAATGATCTACTTAAGAGAAAAGGGAAAACATGCAATTTTAAAATACAACTCCTTAATTGTAGACGGAAAGAAAATAGAAGTAAAAGAACTACAACATATTAAAGAAGAACAAGAAGAATCAAAAAAACGAAACCGATCTGAAGAAGACAAAATGACTACAGAAGAAGTAAATAAAAATAAAATAGCAACAGTACAAACATTCCTAGCACCTCATCTTTCAGGGACTCTCAGGAACATCTCAGGAGATGAAATCCGGCCTGGGAACTCAAACTCATATCAACACAAAGAAGATAGACCTATTATATAGCAACCACAGCAAACAAAAGGAAAAAATACGAACATGACACAAGCTATGGCCACAGACAAAAACCAACAAATAAACCGACATCCCCCAGAACTCTGGTCAAGAGGGGTAATGAAGACCTACCCTCTAGAAAACAAAACAAAAATATTAAACATATGCACACTAAATGTAAGAACACTACTAAAGGAAGAAAATATCCAAGAACTAGAAACTCCATTAAGGAAAATAAAATGGGATGTACTTGGATTAGCTGAAAAAAGACGAGATGGCGAATCAAAATAATGCAAAGAAAAGATGAAACCATATTATATTGGATGGGTCAAAACAAAAGTCAAGCAGGAGTGGGCTGCTATGTCAACAAACACTTAACAAGCTGCATCGAAGAATTCCAAGGCATCTCAGAAAGAATCGCAGTTTTCAAAATTAAAGATACAAGACAAATTTGCAAATAGTTATCATCCAAATTTATGCGCCAATATCAAATAGTTCCGAAGGAGAAATAGATCAATTTTATGAATTACTAAATAAACAACGCATGAACACATACACAAAAACAACTACGCAGTGATTATGGGAGGCTTTAACTGCAAAATAGGCCAACGCACAGCAGGAGATGAACAAATATGTGGCCCCTTTGGTTATGGAATGAGAAACAAAAGAGGAATAGAATTTGCAATTAGCAATCAATTAATAATAACAAACACCTTATTTAAGAAAAGACCAGGAACACAATGGACATGGCTATCACCAAATGGGCAATACAAAAACCAAATCGATTACATTCTGACAAACAGTAATTATATTACAAAAAACATAGAAGTACTGAACATGTTTGAATACAGCTACGACCACAGACAGTACGAGCGACCTTAAAGATACAAAAAAATCACGGACGAATTTAATTACATATGGACAATACAAGAAGAACAAACTACTGGAACACGAAAGACTTCAAACAAGGTCTACAACAAATAAATATAAATCAAGAAAAATCAATAATCCAAGACGATAATATAGAGAAAACACTACAAAAAGCAAATATAGAACAGCAAGAAATTAGAACAGTTCTCAGAAAATACAAAGAAACTTATCAAACAAAGAGAAATACTAAAACCAAAAAGATTAACAGATGAAAAAAGTAAAATAGAATATGCAGAACTAGACAAACTAACGAAAAGGGAAATTAGAAAAGATCTACGTGAAACACAGAAGACGAAAATAAACCATATACTGAACAATTCAGGGTCTACCAGAGAAGTTCACAAACAACTACAGAAAGGTAAAAAATGGATACATAAATTAGAAGACCCCAACCAAAACAACAAACTGGTACAAAATAGATACGAAATCATGCAAGTAGCAACAAAGTTTTACAATCAACTATACGATACAAAACAAAACAGAAACACTGATGAGTTCATTCTTACAGAAGACAAACATGAAATCAAACCAATTCAAAGAATAGAAATAAGGAAAACCATAACAAACGCAAAACGTGGAAAAGCACCAGGAAATGATGGGATCACTTACGAAATGCTTAAAGAGGATCAAGAAGAAATCCTAGACAAACTACATATACTTTTTAATAAAATGGTACAAGAATAGATTATACCCGAACAATGGACTAAATCAACAATCATTTTAATACACAAAAAAGGAGGAAAAGAAAAAAAATCACAAATTATCGCCCAATAAGTTTGATCCCAAATATATATAAAACCTTCACAAACATTATCCAAACCCGCATATACAAACAACTAGAACCAAACTATACAGCAGACCAGGCTGGATTTCGAAAAGGTTTCTCGACAATTGACCATCTCCAAACAATCAATCAACTCATCGAAAAGCATAAGTACAACATAGACTTATATATCGCCCTAGTCGATATTGAGAAGGCTTTTGTCTCTCTAGAACATACAAGTATCTTAGAAGCTTTAATTCATTTCAAAATAGAGAAGAACTACATAAAACTAATTTTGCAATTACTTAGAAACAATTCTGCGCATCTACAACTAGAAAACAAAGGTCCAAACTTCAAAATCAAACGAGGGGTCCGAGGCGACCCACTATCCCCAGATTTATTTAACATCACATTAGAACACCTATTCACAAAACTAAATTAGGAAAATAGAAAAGGCATACTGATAAACGAAAAACATCTATCAAACCTAAGGTTCGCAGATGATGTGACGATCTTTGCAAAAAATACCAATGAACTAGACAAAATGCTCAATGAACTAAATGAAGTATGCAAAATTGTGGGACTAAAAAATAACTTTAACAAAACCAACATTATTACAAATGGAAAAGAATCAAAAATACCAGTAGAAGAACAAGAAATAATATATGTAAAAGAAGCTATCTATTTAGGACAAGTAATAACATTTGAAGACAAAAGAGAAAAACAACTACAAAGAGGGCTGGGTAAACTCTTGGTCTCTAAAAGAGATTTTAAAAAATGAAACACCCATTTACCTCAAGAGCAGGGTCTTCAACAGCTGTGTATTATCAACAATGACCTGCGGAAGAGAAACCTGGTCCTTCACTAAAAAAGAATTGAAAAAGTTAGAAACTACACAACATAAAATGATCCGAAACATCCTAAAATAAAACTTAGTGATAAAGTGGGAATAGTGGATATAAGACATAAATTTAAAACAACAGACATAGTGCGAGAGTGTAAAAAACAAAAATGGAGATGGGCAGGCCACATCTCCAGAATGACCGATAGATGGACAACAAGCGTAACAAAATGGTTACCGCACATGAAACGAAGACCAAGAGGCAGAACCACAACTCGCTGGAGTGATGAAATAAGGGAAACAGCAGGCGAAAACTGGATGAAACATGCCAAAGACCGACAAAATTGGAAAACCTCAGAGGAGACCTTTGCCCAATAATGGGATCCTATAGGCTATGATGATTATTGAAAATAAAAATATGTTACAATATCACATACTTACCTACCAGCAGTGGCGTGTTCAGGGAATTTCGATAGGCGGGTTTTAGGTGTAGAAAAAGAAGTACCTCTATATTTCGTAAATTTTATTAGAAACTACAAACAAACTTAAAAGTATATAACGTTTAAACCTAAGCAACTAAGCAAGAAACACGTAAACGGCATGTTAAAGTAATGTAGTGAGTTATTATAACAAAGAAAATACTAAATTAAAATTTTGTTTATTATTAAATGTCTTGGTTTTACCTTTTTAAAATCATCAGCAATTTTGTCTGTATTAATGTAATATTGCTAGTGCAGCTAACTTTTCCTCGCCAATAGTGTCTCGAAAACGGTTTTTAATGATCGATAGCTTACAGAAGCTACGTTCAGTAGTTGCTGAAGATATTGGTAAAGTAATAAAGTTTTTATACAGTAGTGTGAAATTAGGATATACGATTCTAAATGACTGGTACAAAAAGAAAACACTCCTGTGACTGTAATGAATTTATTTCATAAATACAAATATTTCACGAAAGGTTAACTTTCTAAGTTCTCATGGATGGATATTCACAGATGCTCGATGTAGGCGGCAGATATCTACACAATGGTTCATTTCTTGCCACACTAGTGCCAGCATTGCCTGATCAATTGAGTCAACCGGGTCACCTATCCGTTACCTTATTTGCTGTTACTTAAGTTCTGTGGAAATCGGGGGTACGAACACCTTGTTTTTCCCACAAGAAAAAAATCACAAAGCATTAGGTCGGCAGATCAACATCAATAGCACATCTAGTGCAACATCAGCACTAGGTTATCCCAATGTCTTGCTGCAAAATGAAGTCGGGTCGGGTACCTCTTGTTCCAACTGGGGCAACAACGAACATGCCACCAGAGGCGTATTAAGCAAAACAGGCACCTAAAGCCCACAACATTTTGCGCTCGTTTTGGTTATTAGTTCAGTAACAAAGCATTTTAATTTTAGATTAAGTATGAAAAAATTGATTTTTAGTGAAGACCTTTATTTCATCATTTTAGACATATTCTGAATAAAAGTCTTGATGATTTCACCTAGTGCTACCTCTGTTACACCCCTTGAAAGAGGTGGATTATTATTATTATTGGTTTTTGGCGGAAACTATTCTCTATTTGTAACACTTAAATTTCGTTACTGGCCCTCTGTGGGCGAGTGGTAGAGATCCTACCTCTCGTTCAGAGGGACAGGGGTTCAAACCTCGGTTGCGACTGAATTTTAAAAATTTAGTACTATCGTGTTTGAGCTGCTTAGCTTAAGGTATGAAAGTTGTATAAGTGATAAAGTATGGGGGAGCGTAATGTACTTGCTACAATAGCTCCATTACCTCCGTTGCACTCCCATAAGAGTTTGTGTGGGACCCCGACACTGCGAAATGCGGTATAAGGGGAATGGATTATGTATGTATGTATGTAAATTTCGTTACTCTAAATTACTGAATCAAAACATAACATGCTGAACATACGCCGCACGATGTACGTCACTGTAACCTCTAAAAAAATCCAAATACTGTAATGCTCATAAAAACGATACTTACTGTAACGTTCCGACTTTTAAGATCTCTTAATATCAAATTATAACTCAGGCGTAGGTCTGATTTCCATAACTTACGAATTGTAAAGAAAAATAAGGTTTTATAGACATAATAAAAGGATATGGTCGCCAGTTATTCGAAGTCACCTCAATTCTCGTCTAAACCCTCGGATAACAATGGATTTAGATTGTATTGATTAAGATTAATAAGAAAAAACTAATCATCATTAGTTTAGTTGACGTTAGTGATGGGCGACGGGAAAATTCGCGGTGAGGAATATTTCCCGCCGGGAATTTATTTTGGGAATTTATAAAAATCACCGATAAATTCCCGAAAAATGGAAATTTATTTTTATTACTTCTGTAAGTGAAACACAAGTAAACGCACGTCAAAGCGTACACTGCCTAATACAATTTTGCAAGCTAAAACCTGTTAACAGACATGGTAGCTCAGTGGGTATGACTCAATCTTGAAGTCCTGGGTTCGAAACCCAGGAGTGATACACTGGAATTTTCAAATATCTAAGACTTCTATGTCGACTCAACCTGAAAATGAGTACCTGGGAAATCATTTCCTGGGGTAATAATAGGCGGTCGGTACGTAAAGCTAGCCATTTTACCACCGAAGTGCCGAGTACCGAACGGCTCTAATCCCAATGGGTCTTCATGGCCTGTAAAAGGGGACTATTATTATAAGACCTGTTACCAACACGTGGACGGTTCTAGCGTTAATTTAACATGTTTAATGTAAATTTATCTTTGATGTATATTGTAGTGAATTGAACTTTTTTTCGAGCAATTTCTCAATGTTGGACCTTTTTTAAATCAAAATATAAATTCCAGATAAAGTGGGAAGTTCGGGAATATTCCCAGATATATTTCCAGGAATATTCCCCAAATATAAATTCCGGGAATTTACCCATCACTAGTTGACGTTAAAGCATGATAGAAAATTGAATAACTTTAATTAATGCTAGGTCCATTGTTATCATAGTAGGATTTAATTTAAATTTTCATTTATTTGCAAATAGAATATTCATTTGTCTCCCATGATAATCGAAATAGTTTTGGTAGTGATACCCTAATAAGAATTCCTATTAAGGGAAAATGTAGACATAAATTTACAAGAAACAATCATTAAAGAAAATAGTACAGATAATTTTCACATATAACTTACTCTAATCAAACAAGTTATCCTTTGGTCCTTGATACATTGGTAGAATTTTACAGTTCTGTAAAACTTCACAAACATCACTTGCACAATAATGCCCTTGTTTTACTTAACACTAGGAATCCTTACCGTCCTGCACTAGTGTGTTCACTTCAAACAAAACAAAATTGTAGATCATCATTTATTCACAATAATCTTCAGTTGAACAATCAATTTAACTTTAAAAGATGTAACTTTCTAAGTCTCTACAATGAAATACTAAATATAAATTGGGATTCAGTTCTACACACCAGTAATGTTAATAACGCTACTGAAATTTTGTATGAAAAGGTAAATAAAGTTGTAAATAAAGTTGTACCACGATACCACTGTAAGACGTCTAAATATCCTGCGTGGTTTAATAAAAGCGTAATTGATTGATTAAAACTGAAAAATTATTATAGGAAAAATAAACTAGTATATAATTATAAAGAAGAAAAAACTAAAAGTCTTAACAAAAAAGCGTATGAGGATTACATTACAGGTGTGGAAGAAAATATAACTACCGACATAAATGGATTTTGTGTTGATCATGATATACTTCAGTGTTGATCATGATATACTACTGGGCAAACTGTTAAACTAAGGTGTTCTTAACCCCACTCTACTGTTATTATCATCTTATCTAAAAAATCCATCTTTTTATGTAAAGATTAACAATAGCGTATCAAAACGATTTAACTCCAACTCAGGTGTCCCACAAGGTTTCAACCTCGGGCCCCTGGTTTTTTAAATATTTATTAATGATATTGCACATGTGATTAAAAATGTAAAGTATTTATTATTTGCTGATGACATAAAGATCTACACTGCAGTGAATACACCTGATGATGCTATCGCATTGCAAAATGATGTAAATGATATGTATGAGTGGAGTTTAATGAACAAATTATATTTTAATACAAGTAAATGCTCTACAATCACGTTTACAAATAGCATAAATCCAATCAAAAGTGACTATTTCATGAACAATGTAAAGTTAAAAAAATTAAGTACAATTGATGACCTTGGTGATACCTTAGACACTAAACTAACTTTTAATGATCATATACACAAAATTACCACTGCTGCTAGAATGACATTGGGTTATGTCATACGAAATTCATTTAATTTTAAGCTGTATTATTTCTGGTGCCTTCTGCTGTTCAAACACTTCATTCGCCGCTAACTACTATGCTCAAATTAATCAATAACATTCTATCTCTATTAAATTTTGATATTTTTTTAATAAAATTTAATAATTATAAAAAACTTATATATGAATACTTTCAAAATCATTAACATCCACAAATATTCTGGTAATATTATATAAGTACAAAGTAATCTAAAATTATAGTAATTAACAAACCATATGTTCAAATTCAATGTAAATTACATACATTTTATATTATATAAAATTTAAATTTATTGTATACCACTTCATACGATTCTTCATTTGAATTCTTCATTTTTTGTGATACTTCAATTTAGATAATTAACCTTTAAGTTTATTATATTTCATATTATAATTAAATTCCATCTAATTAGGCATTTTGCCTGTTTGGAATAAATAAATTATGAGACCAACAGAACGACATTGAACATACATAAACTGTAATAAAACTATTTTTAAGGAAAGCATATAAACAAACATACAATGTATTAAAATTACCTGGAATAATGTTATATTATATATTAATGTTAATATTTTTGCAACTTTGTTGACAACATTAATTAGTTGGTATGTTTTTTATTGTGTGTTAACTATTAATATCAATATTGTATTAATGAATTTTAATGTATTTGTAATATTTTCCAGTTTAAGCTTGAGGAAGGAGAACATAGTCTCCGAAACATGTCGCTAACAACAATAAATTAATGTTTTAAATTTTTATTTGGCCCGTTTCTCGATATTCCTTCTATCATCATACAATTTTGGATGATACCATCAATATTAAAGTTATACTGTTGATTTTTAAAAATAAATATAAAGTTGCGTATGTATTTGTGTTCTTTATTTCCAAGTCTAGTATACAATAAAATTTTGTACGCAACTGGCACGCAACTTGATTTTAACACACCTCGTTGGATTTTATCTCACTCGCTCGCTCGTGTGATAATTATCCAACTCGGCTGTAAAGGCCAATTTACTATGCACGTTGCGTAAATAATTATTACAATATACATGTATAAATATGCATATATTGAAAAAAAATTAAAAAAACTTTCGAATCTGAGATTCGATTTGATGAACGTATAGTTTGGTGTGCAACTTCCCCATTGCGCTATGGAGACGCATGGCTGAAGTGATTACAGATACTATCTATTTTCTTACTGTCTACTTTACATTCATTTTTTTTAAACTTAATTTCAAATAATTTTGTTGGTTTAATAGATATCGCTTTCTTTTATTTTATATTATTGTTTTCGTATATAATTTCTATATTATTTGTATTCTTTATAATATCGTAAAGTTATGTGTTTCGTCTAATTTTGTAAGATGTGTCGCATATAGCTAAAATTCGACCAAATCATTTTTAAAGTCCCAGACTGTACAACTATCGCAATGGAACGTGGGTCTTCTTTTATCTGTCGCATTTAATACCTGCACCTCAGCTTGCACATACACCCACTAGCGCATGCTGAACTTATCATTCGGCTGCTCTGGATAGTAGTATATAGCATAATTATCAGAAAATACAGCAGAAACATTCCTCATCATTTATCAATAGGCAGCTTCATCTGAAGAAAATAAAAATAGTATATTGTGTTACAAGTGCAGAAAAGTGCCAATTTCTCACGAGTGTGAAGATTTTGCGGCATGAGACGTAGTCGAATGCCGCAATCACACGAGTGAGAAATTGGTGTTTTTGCACGCGTTACACACTATACTTTATCTACGACAACAAAAAAAGTAATAAACCACCAACAGCTAAGAAAGTTTTTTAACCTAGAATTTATACTCGCATTCATATTTTTTACGTGAAATATTTGGCAATAAATTAAGAGATGTAATGTGAGCCGCTTCCACGATGTTTGGAGGTGTACGAGTGTACACCCCAATTTTCCTTCATCGGATTCACTCATGATACATCTAGAATTATAAAAACAACAAAAGTAAACATTAAATTTATAAAGACAATAGTAATAATACGTTTACAATTTGTATAATTTCAGTCAATCTACTATTTAGTACTTACAGCTAAATAATTATGTACTTGTTTTCAAAAAATAATTTATATGTACAAAAATTACAATTCAATTGTCAAGGTTATTAACCTCTGCGCAAAATGTCAAATATTCTCGCATTATGTAGCAAATTATAAATGTTCTCAATGTTTTTATTGTAATTTAGCAATAATAATAAATAAAATTACATTAAAAATTATATAATGTAAAATATTAATTAATTTTACGTTTTAATTGAATAACAATCATTGTAACTTTATATAATGAGAAAAAAAGCATCATTGAAAGGCGTCTCGGTAGCTCAATGGTTACGCTGTAGTTACTAACCGAGCGTTCCGGGTTCAATTCCCCGGGTCTGACCTTAGTTTTTTTTCTAGATGGATTTCCATTCGAAATATAATTTAATGTAAAATATTAATTAAACAAAATAAATTAACCTTTATCTAAAATTTATATCGTTTTATATTTCAAATAATTAATAATATTATAAATATTGCAAGTGGTGACATCTATGGCGTTTTAATAGAACTACGGATTATTGAGAACTCCTTCTTCACATACTAATTGGTCGTTTTCACGGTTACTAGATTGTGTGGAATATGTAACTTTCTATGGTGGTCGTAGATAATATAATTCCATTTAAGTCTGATTTGTGGTTTGTACGTTTATTTGCAAACAACAAACCACACTTAAATATAATTAATTATTTTCTTTTCGGTTTTAAATGAAACTGCTTCCTAAAATTACACTCCAGGACAGACTAAAAAACACAAATATAAATAATCCTAGAATTTATTCAAATGTTAAGTAGTTACTAACACAACTATTGCAATATTAAGTTTTATTACAAATGTGATTATCTTTTACAGTCATTAATAAAATTTAATTGTTCCTATCATATATAGAAATTATAAAAGCAACATCGGGTAACAAATCCAAACAAGCACCAATATTTACATCCTTAAATTTTGCAGTTTTGGCTCTTTGGCTTTGGGCCTTTGGTGAGTAATTCTACTATATGAGGATGATTGCCAGCCAGTTGAATTGCATCCAGTCCAAAAATATGCTTTGCATCAACTCTTGCTCCTTTGTATAACAGCAACTCAACTACATCTGTAAAACCATTCATTGCAGCGTACATCAACAATGTGTACTTATTGCCATCTACATATTCTATATTTGCACCATGTGATAAAAGCTTTTCTACTATACGTTTATGTCCATTGCTAGTAGCATACACTATTGCATTTAACCCCGATACATCGGTAGCTTCTATGGAAGCACCTTTTGATAAAAGCAGATCTAAAATACGTATATGTCCATTTTCAGAGGCATACATTATTGGTGTTTTGCTATTATAGTATTTGCTTTCTATATTAAACCCTTTAGATAAAAGCATGTCAGCAATATCTAGGCTACCACTCTCAATTGCCCAAAACAATGCTTCATCCTTCGAAACTGCCACTTTGTTTAGAATCAGCTCGACTACCTTTACATGACCATTCTGGGTAGCATACCTCAACGACTCACGTGCATAGGAATCAACCTTCATGCCTGATACGTTTAATAAAAGTAATTCAAAAATGTTTTTGTGCCCTTTCTGAGCTGCCATGAACAAAGCCGTAGGAATTGAATAGGATTCAGTACCTATGCCAGCTCCGGCGGAAAGAAGAAATTCTGTTAATGATTTGTACCCATTTTGTGCAGCATATATCAGTGGTGTCTTTTTATCGGAATCTTTAATATCCACATAGAAGCCACGACATAAACATAGTTTAACCACATCTTCATGTCCATTCCGAGCTGCCCAGAGTAATGCATCATTTGAGACATCATCTTTTGCATTAATACTCGCATCGTCATCCAAAAGTAACTTAGCGATGTCAGCAAAACCATTCTGTGCAGCATAAATTAAAGGAGTTTTCTTCGAATTATCTTTGATTTCTATATAAGATTTTTCTAACAATAGTATTTCTACTACTTCCGTGAATCCTTTCCTAACTGCCCATAATAGTGCATTGCACCCTGAAACATCTTTGTTTTCTTTTTCAGCTCCTTTAGATAAAAGATATCTAACTAATGAAACATGTCCGTTTTGTGCAGCGTATATCAATGGTGTCTGGTCTTTGTTGTCTTTAACTTCTATGCTAATGCCTTTCGATATAAGTATGTCAACTATATCTTCAAAACCATTCCAAGATGCCCAAAGTAGTGCATTACACCTCGCAGAATCTCTTGCATCAGAATTCGCACCTCGTTGTAAAAGTAATTCAACTATTTCAGTAAATCCATTCTCCGCAGCGTAAATTAAAGGAGTTTTCCCATTAATATCTCTTACTTCTATGTTTGAGCCATTAGATAGTAGAAAGTCAACAACTTCTTTGAAGTCTAGTCGAACTGCCCACAACAATGCATTACGTCCTGATCTATCCTTTGCTTCTTTCTTGGCACCTTTAAGTAAAATGAATTTTATTACATCTTCGTTATTATTTATAACAGCTTCGATTAAGGGAGTTTTCCCATCTTTATCTCTGACTTCTACATTAGCACCTTTCGATAAAAGCAGTTTGGTTGCATCTTTAAAACCATAAGTAGTTGCCCATAGAAGAGCATCCATTCTTTGTCTTTTCTATTAATATCAGCCCCCTTTGCGAGCAATTTTTTTATTATTTTTAAATTTCCATTTTGTGCTGCAATAATTAAGGGAGTGAAACCATTACGTTCTGCAACTTCTACATTTGCATTATTAGATAAAAGAAATTCGGCAATTTCTATATTGTTATTCTGCAAGGCCCAAAGTAATGCGTTCATACCAAGCTCATCTTTTGTATCAATAATATCTGGATTCTGTGTTAGACGATCTCTTACCTCGTCTAGGTTGTCTCTTTGAATACTGTCTAATAATAAGTTAATTTTATCATTTTTATTAATTTTCGCTGATAATGAAAAGTTGATAAACACACTAAATACTACTAGAGCTAATATGATCATTTTGATGTTATCTGAAATATAGAAATTGTTGAATTTACATAAAATTTTAAAAATGATTTAAAAATTTGCTTACGTTTCGAGGATCGAAATCTTGCTCAGTACAATTTACAAATACTATTTATCAGTGTTTGTAACAATCTAGTTTTAAGTTATTTACTTGAAGAAACTTCCTATAGATTATAGTGTTGTTATAAAATTAGATTTAGACTTAGATTTGACTTCAAGGGGTAGATAACATTTAACATAATCATTTTTTCAAGAATGTTTTTAATTAAGATTAGCCTGTTGATGTCAATTATTTTTAAAGAATTCATTCTTTATATAAGCTTCGCTTATAATAAGCGAAGCTTATATTAATCTAGTAGGCCGTGAAGATAGTCAACAGTAATGACATCTATTAAGAGGAAAAAACATTCTTATTTATATGAAGGGTGATTCCATGCGAAATCGATCACCAAAATTGGTCGATCTCACGGATTTCAATGAAAATCACTTATGAGGTAGCAATCAACTAAAGAAGATAACGTTCATTCATCAATTTGCTAAATTACGCAGAGCTTCGGAAATATTCAAACTGAAAAAATTATCAAAACTGCTTGCACGCCTTTAAAGAAATATAAATATCTCGAAAAGTATTTACCCTAGAACAAATATTTTTTTGTATATTGCTCACTAGAAGACGGGCTTTTTGGACAGCCTAATAATTTTTTGTTATCAAACGTATTTTTATTTTTTTCTAAACGAAATATTTTAAAAATGCAGAAAAATCGATGTGGTCACATTTTAAAAAATCTGAAAACAATTGTACAGATTCTCTGAACATTTCTGTATTTAAATGCAAAATGGCAAGCTGGACGTTTTTATAGTTTTGGCAGGGCAAATTTTTAAAGATCGCGTTGCAGACAGCCGGCGCACCATAGATGACGGTCAACCGGCACAAACCGCATTCGCTACCTTCTAGATAGTAATAATAGGGTCCATATTACCAGCTTAACTCTTAACCTTAACCTCTCAACTAATGTACATAAGATGTATATTTGTGTGGATATGATTATACCTACTAATTAGTTAATTACTTAAGTATTTAAATCGATTACTGCGGGTGTGTTACATAAAGTACTTTTCTTGCGGCTGTCCAAGACCATAAAATATAATGCAACAGCTTTTTTAATTTAAGTTTTAAGGTCAGTTGGGGTAATTGGTCCATAGATATACAATTATTTTGCTTCAAACTCTTTATCTCATACTTTATCGTGAAGTATAAGTTTAGGACCTTGTTTTATAGTAACTCTAATATATTTCCAAAAGAAAATGTAAAAATAAAGCAGCTCTAATGCCAACTATTGCATTTAAAAATATTTTTTTAAAAACATGTCCGGTGGTTCCAGTTACCCAATAGATTGGGGTAAATGGAATCATCGTCTATATTTTATATCCACATTACTTTATAATATGTTCTGGGTAACTGGGACGCCCTAAGGATATTAATTAAAATGTCTCCAAAAAATTAGGGCTGCAGTAGGAATAGTTCAGGAATTATCGCAGTCGGAAGATTATTGCCATTTTGCATTTAAATACAGAAATGTTCAGAGAATCTGTACAATTGTTTTCAGATTTTTTAAAATGTGACCACATCGATTTTTCTGCATTTTTAAAATATTTCGTTTAGAAAAAAATAAAAATACGTTTGATAACAAAAAATTATTAGGCTGTCCAAAAAGCCCGTCCTCTAGTGAGCAATATACAAAAAAGATATTTGTTCTAGGGTAAATACTTTTCGAGATATTTATATTTCTTTAAAGGCGTGCAAGCAGTTTTAATAATTTTTTCATAATAATAATAATAATTACTACAACCCATAACCTTAACCAAGGCCCCAGAAGCTATAAGCTTGTGCGGGAGGGAGGGGGCGATTCTTATTATTATGTAGGCCCAATGTGCGGCTGCAGCCGACTTATAGATGGAACAGCGCAAATCCCACATTTGTGTTACAGCTAAGGGAAACTGCAGAAAACCTTAACCAGATCTGCCAGCGCCGGGAGTCGAACCCGGGCCGCTTGGGTGAAAGTCCGGCACGCCAGACATTACACTACCAAGGCTGTTAAGTTGATTATTTCTGAAGTTCTGCGTAATTTAGCAAATTGATGAATGAAAGTTATGTTCTTTAGTTGATTGCTACCTCATAAGTGATTTTCATTGAAATCCGTGAGATCGACCCATTTTAGTGATCGATTTCGCATGGAATGACCCTGAAGAGAATTTCTAATAGCTTTCTATTTATTAGCACTTGTATAATGTTGCTATAATAAGCAGTGGCGTGCGGTGAGAATTTAGGCTAGGGAAGCAACCACGATTTAAATTTTAATACACCTACAAAGTAGATATACTATAACAGTTCTGCGGCAATCCTTATGGAAATTAACATGGGAAATCGCTAAGGTCCAACGTAGTGATTTTCGGTCAATTTCAAGGTCATTCGCGGTCTAGCGCGTGACCTAACCGCGCTCGCGTTATACACAGTTCAGCGTGCGATATTACCACGTATACGCATTAACTCAACATATTACGCAGTGATTGATGCAGTTGTCTGAGATCATAAGAATTTTATAATGACGACATCGCGGCATCCTAGGGCTGCAACTGAAATGATTATACTTCTACGCTCACGTCTAACTAACCAGGTGATCATAATATTCGAATCAAACTTTATACGTTTATTCGAATCAAACTTTATACGTTTATTCATCTGCTAGCCAACGAGATCAAGAAATTTAAAGAAACCTACAATAATCAACATATCTGCGAGGGTTGCAAGCTCGACTAACGGATATATCTATGTCGGTTACTACCCTTTCGTAAAGGGCTTTCCAATCTCAAGTTGATACTTAGGAAAAATATCATTATTGTAATATTATATAATTATGCTAATGAATACTAATCGTATGCTGACGGCACAACTACACGACTGTACTCGCTATCTATTCTCACACGACATCTAATACTCATATGTCTATATATATATAGGTATTATTTAATAAAGAGCTGTAAATAAAACACACAAATATGGTTTATACACTTTTATTTTATATAACTATTGTACATTTCAAACTAAATATATACTTATTCATAATTAAAATGTTAGCTTGTATGAACATCATTAGTTTAAACTAAACAGCCTATTAAGAAATATTAATTAACAAGACAGAGTAAGGACTTTTAGCAACATCTTACATGAAAAGAATATTAAAGACAATCATTAACATAGAAACATTAAACTAAACATATTTGCATAATCATAATTAAAGTACTGAGTTATATGATTAACTTTATCTTATACTAATCTACATATTAAGAAATAATAATTATGAAGCATAAGGCATTTATAATATCTTACAGGAAAAGAAGATTACATTCAATCAGGACCATAACATACATCGTCAACTAGATATCATAATGAATATATTAAATATTAAATCATACATACAATATACAACAAACATACACACATATTACATTAATATCTAACCTTACAGAATTTTACATTAGTGAGGACACACATCAGTCTACATCCATTAGTTCTAATATCGAATAATGTCCTAAAGGTAGAGTTTCATAGGAGCCAGGTATGAGGTAACGTTTATCATCATATGGGCTAAGAGCAATCTTTTGCTGAGTGATCGAATGAACATGATGCTTATTAGATCGGATTATAGTTTGATGTACGCGTTTTTCTATATAGTTTTCGTGACATTCTACATAGTCTTCGAAGGTAATTTTCGTATAAACAACAGATTTTTTCACATCTTTAGCCTTTTTCGTTACATCATAATTAGATATAACATCGGTGATTTCATCTTCATCATATTCTTCATCATATTCTTCATCTTGTAAGCGATCTCTTAATACTTCTACTTCATTTTGCGAAATGAGAGTTTTTATCGTGTATAATTTTGATCGGAGTCCAACGTAATGAGTCATTGGTACCCCATTACATTCATCCTTCATTAGCCCAAGAACTTTTTTATTAACGCGCGGAATACCGTATACATTATTCACAGAGTAATCGCTCGTATCAAAATACTGAAGGCAATCACGCTTCATAGCTTCATAAGGATCCTGATTACGAATTTCATATATAAGAGAATCAGTATCTGAATATAACACAGAACACCTATCACCAAATGTACTCTTCATATATCCATAATGGAAATCGTAGATGGTAGTCTTAGCGAGATCCAGAATGCTCATACCGACATAAATAGGTTTGTTCAGGTAGATTTCGGATTTTCTTAACTCGATTGCTACTAGATTCTCATTAAATATACTACAAGTTTTAAATTCAGGCTTAGAGATGTAAGATTCAGCTCCATATCTACCAGTCCATTTAGTTACAAGACGTATATTTACCCGCTTGCGTAAATTTTCCATAGTCTTACCAAAGACCGCGTTATTCATAAGCTTATAGAGATTCTTCTCAAACTCATTTCTTGCGTTTTGACGTAACTTTGTGTTTAAGTCGATATATGACTTTAGCCACGCCGATTGTTTAAATTTAAGCACTCTATGAACTCGGGTAATCTTCAACCCATGCTGCAACACCTGTTTTAGAGCTCTATAATGGATAATATACTTTTCCTTATGATGAAGAGTAGCCATCAACTTAGCTTCCTGAGATGAAGATGCGCAAGGTTTTTCAGTCTTAGGATTAACATGCGGCGGACAGAAAGGTAGATCTTTATGAGTATCATGCAGTTCCCTAGGGTATTCCAGATCTATCTCTAATATATAACCTTCAGGAGCATTATCAGGAATGGTTAGCACATCAATACTATCTGATTTGATCCATTCGAAACCTCCATATGGTAGGTACTGCGACATCGCCCAACCATACTGATTATTGACATCATAGTACATTAAATAATTTTCAGGACTAGTCGGATCATATGTCGGAATGTATTTATTGTTAGCTGTCGATCTCCTTTTAGAGCAAACTTGACTAAGACCACCTCGGATTCCGCGTTCAACAAAGAGAAATTGATCGAGATAGGTTAGGAGCTCTAACTCTTGTTTTGTATGCTTTAACATACAATCCCAAGTGAAACCAGGAACTGTAAAGTAATGAGCAGGGTCTAACACATAAGTTTTCAAACAACTATTTCTGAATTGCTCAAAAACGTCTGCTAGTAACAGGATATCAGTTTTCATATATAGATCGATGTACTCTCCCAAACTGCTACAATTAAATTTAGACCATACATCTTTTGCTCTCCTATACAATTTTCTTGAACACTTTTTATTTTCTAGTTTATTATAGAAAGCTTCAATAGGCGGTAAACAAGTTTCACTAAACTTGTCAATGCAATCAATATAATCATAGGGCATTACACCCTTTTTTGTTAACATACTGAAGAGATCGTGAGATATATCAGAAAATTGAGATTTCAAATTAGGAAAACTATGTAGATATGAAGCTAACTTTTCTAGGGAGGACGCCATAAATCGGAATGAATCGATAACCGGAACTGAACCAGAGAATCGTTTATATGCTTAGTAAAAGAGATATACTTTTCTTTAGTTATAGGAAGTAAATCAACAACACCATGCATTCTAGACGCTATATCGGCAATTATAAAATGAGCATCATAACCGCTTAGATTATGAAAGACAACAGGAATAACCCTTGCATCTTTGTAGTTAATATTACATTCTTCATGGGCAGACCCCCTGTAATTATTTTCAGAAATTAGATGTGTATGATCACGTACTTTTTTATCGCCCGGTCCAAAAGGTTTTTCACAAATATGACAATGAGTAGATTTTCTAAATTCTGCTTCCTGTTCAGGTGTTATATCAATATCGTAAGGACAAAGAAATACTGTTTCCAAATTCTCTACCAACTGCTGAATCTCATCGGCAAACCATTCCATACAATCCAAACCTCGATGGGAATGGTAAAAAGATAATGAGTCATCATATGAACATTTGACATAATAACCTACTGCAGCGGAAATGTGTTCTTGATACATATTTTTATTATTACGCGGTTTCAGGATACTCTCCAAATCGGCATATACAACAAAAGGAGCCTTCTCTTTATTTTTAAAATTCTTAAACTTTAACAGGTTCTCGCCTACTTTAGGCATTTTGATAGCGCAATCGTTGACCTGCTGACAATTTTCAATATGCTTATTTAACTTTTCTTGTGATCTAAAGTAATGCAAGCATCGATCGCAGAAATATTTTCTACCATCACATCTGCTAAGTTGTAAGGACAACAGCCGGCTTAGATTCTTTATCCAAACGAAATGATAACGAATAGGTGTAGTGTAGTTTTCTGTATCCTCATAATCATCAAAGTACTTATCTTGAACGAGAAGCAAATTCACATGTCGTTCTACTTTATTTTTAGTAAGTTATATCGGTAATGTCGCATAATGTCGGTTTTTCTTCTTCAGGGAATAAACATTAATGGATATATTATTCTGTTTTTCAAAATTAGGTATCTGCCTGATTGTCATTGGAAATTGTATACCCTTAAGTTTTAAAAGCTTAGAGTAGTGCGGATAGCTGCTTTCCCCTTTAGCTATGTCACTATGTGCGGTATGTAATGCACTGACTACAGCCCATGCAAAGCACGCCTCGTCATCATTCTTCACGTTGATGCATGCTTTCTTCATATTTATTTGCTCGGGAAGATCGATGTATGATGACCCAAGCTGAGGTGTATATTTATTAATATTAACCTGAAGGTTAATAATAGATTTAAGCGACCACCCACTCTCTCGCTCTTGGAATTCCTCCAGCTCAGTTAATATCGGCTTTGTTACTTTATCATTAAACCATGAATCTAGATCTGTATCTCTATATATCGGAGAGTTCGAGGTTGTAAAATGTTTGTTTTCATTTAGAAGTAGCATACCTCTCTTACACTCAAATTCACCCATGAAAATAACATTCACTTTTACAGCTTCATACTCTTTCTGGATCTTAAGAATTCTTCGTTTGAAAAGAGTCTTACAATCTGTGAAGAACTCTTTACGATCCTTATGTTTAAGGTTACTGATTACGCCACTGCGAATTCTATTAGCAAAAGCTGATAAGGAATCATTCCAGTGAACCCGATGTTTAGCAGTTTCTACAGTTTCCTTCTTCGATCCAGCACCACTTTTCTGAAGCGTTTTGAGCTGAGATTTAAAAGTTTTTACTGGAGCCAAATGAGTCATGAGATGCTGCTTTTCACCAACAGACTTAGCACACTTCAGCTCACGATAGATTTTTCTAATAGTTCGCGCACATTCCTTAAGCCCTTCTCCGAGACACTTATTAGTCGGAGCAATCGATAGAATAGCTACCAAGGCTTGAATATTACTGACTGCAGCATTAACTACAGACATCTTCGATATTATGATAAGTGAACTAATAAACTGATAATGGATGTAGCAACTGATGTTGTAAACACAAAGGTTGTATTAACAATGAGCTAGCGCAGACGACAACGCTTCTTAGATACTCTCTACACGTACCGCCGAGAAAACGATGCAAAGATGTGTTACCGTTGAACGGCTCGTAGTTATTCAGAGTTACCAAATAATGCTATTAAAAGGAAAGAAAGGTTAAAGAAATAATACGGCAGTATTATAACACAAAATAAAATCATATATTCATCCAAATATATATTTAACAGAGTATGATAGTAGTTAAGCAAAAGTTGAAAAAAAATGAGAGCGAGCGTCTCGCGTGAAGCGCTTAAATGTTACGATGTCGGTCCCTCCTCCAGGCTGGTGCTGCGTCGTGGTTGGTGTGGCCAGCATCTATCAGCCGCCGTCGAGGAGACCGGAGTCTCCGACCCACACCCAGCCAGGCAACACAACCGCACAGCACCCTCCGGATGCCGACGACCCGTCTGCAAGCCGCAACCATCCAGGAGGAATCCACACCAGATCTGGATCTGGCAACAAAATCCAGTGGCGCCCAACAATCATCACCTACAACCAGCTCCGACATGGAGTCAACCAACCCATTTATGTTGGTTATGACAACCCAACAGATGTCTCAGTACCAGACCTGGATCCAAGGGTCCAACTACCCAACCTTCTCCGGGGAACCGCTAGAGAACCCCAACACCTTCCTGACCGCAGTGGAGGCCGACCTTAAAGAGGAGACGAAGCCAGAAACCCGCCTAGCCTTCATAGCTGGACAATTACGGGGCCCAGCCGCCGAGTGGTGGAAACAATACGCCAGCTTCGGACCCACCGAGGCTGACTTAAAGGGACTGCTCCTGGAGGAGTATGATGGACCGAAACTCAAAGACCAGCTTAACGCGCAGTTCTACGGACGAAAGCAGGCAACTTCCGAGAGCACTCCAGACTTCCTGCAGAGGAAAAGCAACCTGGCCAACCGGTTGAATATCGATGCCACCCAACACATTCCGTTATTTGTGGACATGATGCTGCCGCACATCCGCATCCACCTACGAGAACCGCCGTCCCGCTCCATGCTGCAGCTACTGATGCGAGCCAAGTTAGTGGATAACGACGTCAAGGAAGCCACCAAGGCGAAACCGGAGCCCGTCTCCAAATCAAGGGATCTTAGCGCACCACCGACCCGACAACCCCCGAAGTGCCATTTCTGCCCCGAGTACCACTACCATCGGCACTGCCCCGTCGCTACCGCAACTCCGGGAAACGGACCACGGGCCGGACATGCCAACATCGCCCGGCCCAATCCACAACCGCCACAGTAAGCTCAATGCACATCAGAGCCAACGAAGACCTTCCCAGGGTGGACATCACAATCAAGGGGAAGAACTACAAGGCCCTCTTGGACACGGGATCCACCCATAACTTCATCCGGGCCGACCTTGCCACCAGCATCCGACCTTATCCCACCGCTACCAGCGCTAACCTAGCCAGTCCTAGTCAAAAGCTTGCCATCTTGGGGGAAACAGACGTTTATTACCACATCGAGGACAGCGAAGAGCATATGACCGCTATCGTAGCCCGCGACCTACTGACCCCTATAATCCTGGGGCAACCCTGGCTCCGGGACAACAAGGCCGTAATGGACTACGGTCGAGGATGCGTCCATTTTGGAAAGGACGTCCGAAACACCTGCCACTGGGCCCGACCTTCGCCTTTAGAGGTCGCTAGCACCCTCAAACCGGAGGACGTACATCACCAGTTCCCACCCGCCTCCGCCGAGAGATTCAAGGACCTCCTGGCCGAATTCCAGGCCACTATCGCCGCCACCGGAAGACCGACCACCACGGCCACCACTCGACACACCATCAGGCTGCATCAAGACGCGCCATTCCGACTTCCTCCATACTGTTACTCACCCTACAAGAAACAGATCATCGCTCAGGAAGTAGAGGCCATGCTGGCGGATCACGTGATTGAGCCCAGCACGTCTAGTTACTGCTCCCCAATCGTTATTGTGGGAAAGAAGGATGGCAAACACAGGTTCTGCGTGGACTACAGACGGCTGAACGCCGTCACCAAGGACGAAAGCTCCAGCCTACCCATCATCCACGAGACGCTGCGAGACCTGGGTACCGCTGCAGTCTTCTCGAGCTTGGATCTGAAATCCGGCTACTGGCAGGTGCCACTGGAGAAAGACTCCAAACCACTCACCGCCTTCGCAACCCCAGATGGAGCTACGTACCAGTTTAAGGTCATGCCGTTCGGTCTAAAGAACGCACCCGCAACATCCAAAAGATGATGACCCAAGACGTACTTCCAGGGTACTTGCGAGAATTCGTCCTGGTGTACCTAGATGACACCATCGTCTACTCCAAGAACTGGGAGGACCACCTGCAACACCTGCGACTCGTGTTCGAGAGGCTGCAACAGCACAAACTCCGCCTGTCTTTAGACAAATGCAGGTTCGGGATGCAGTCTCTCACCTACTTGGGGCACGTCATCACCACCGACGGGAACCAGCCACGACCCGAACATGTGGAGAGCCTACGCGCCGCCGAAGTACCCAGGACCAAAAAGCAGCTCAGAAGTTTCCTCGGGCTCTGCAACTGGCTGCGGGACTACGTGCCACGCTGCGCCGAAATCCAAGCTCCACTAACGGACCTATTGAAAGGGTCCCGGTTCATCTGGACTACCGCCGCCGAAGGAGCCTACCAAAAGATGAAGGAAGCAATCACACAACCTCTACACCTCAGCCGCCCTGACTTCTCCAAGCCGTTCACGCTGCAAACCGACGCCAGCCAGACGGGCATAGCAGCTGTCCTATACCAGGAGGACGGGGACCACAAGAGGATAGTCAGCTACGCCAGCACAAAGCTCCGGCCGACCGAATCCCGGTACCACGTAAATGAGCAAGAATGTTTGGCCGTCATCTGGGCCGTCCGGCGCTACCGACCTTACTTGGAGGACCGCCGGTTCACCCTCAAAACCGACAGCCGAGCGCTCCTGTGGCTGGACCGCACGAAAGACCAGAACTCCAAGTTAACCCGCTGGTCACTACTGCTGCAAGAGTTCTCATTTGACGTCGTCCATTGCCCGGGAAAAGACAACGAACTCCCGGACCACCTGTCCAGAAACCCCAGCGACGGGACGGTCGACGAAGACGTCACGGACATCGATCGACTATTACCGCCCACAACCGACACCTCCAAAGACACCAGCCAAGACCACCCTGCTGCGGCCAACCTCGAAGTCGTGGACCTCGCCGCCCAAGTCAAGGAGGCACAACGCGGCAATCCACACGCCACCAACCTCATCCAGACCTGGGAGGCCATTAGTCGCGATGGGCCCGAAACACCAGGCCAAGCAAGCATCCTGGCGGACTACTTGGTCCAAGACGGGTACTTGTGGAGACGCAAGCTACCCCACAATCAGCTCATCGTCCCAACGGAATGCCACGAGCCCGTCCTGTACGCTTATCACGACGCCACCACAGCAGGACATCCCGGCATGGAAGAAACAGTTCGAGCCATCGGCCAGCATTACTTCTGGCCAAACCTAGAGGCCAGCGTCCGGAACTACATCCGCACCTGCTGGGCATGCGCCGCCACCAAACGAGGCCCACTGCAGGAGAGGGCTCCACTTCGACCCCACCAACCAACCCTTCCATGGGAAGTAATATCCGTGGACCTCATGGGACCCTACGTGAACAGCCGCGCCAGCAACCTCCACATCATGGTCATCACAGACTTATTCAGCCGCTGGACCGAAGCGTTTCCGCTGCCTCACGCCACCACTACAACAGTGACCCAGAGCCTAGAGAAGGACATCTTCCCGCGCTACGGGTACCCCAAGGCAATCATCTCAGATAACGGACCCCAGTTCACCTCCATCACCTGGGACGCCGCCTTACGACGTTGGGGGTGCTACCACTGGACGACACCCATCTTTCACCCCCAGGCCAATCCCGTAGAACGCCGGAACCAGGAATTGAAGAAAGGGCTCCGGGTTCAACTGCAAGGGCGAGACCCACAGGACTGGGATACAGTACTCCCAAACATCCTGTTCAATCTACGGACCCGCCGAAACGCCGCCACCAACCTAACCCCGGCCAAAGCACTTCTGGGCCACGAACTTCCCCGCCCAGGCGAGTGGCAGACCATCGCCGGAGACCTTCCGCCCGCAGACAACCAATGGCCAGCTCGAGACCAGCGCATCGCCAGGGTTCACATGAACCAACACCGGTATCGCGCCCGGTACGCAGGATACCAGCCAGCCACCACACAGTTCAACATTGGAGACATGGTACTGGAGCGGGCTCACCCACCTACCCGCTCCCGCTTCGAACCAAAATGGAACGGTCCGTTCCCCATCATCCAGGCCGCCGGCCAGAATGCATACTGGATAGAAAGAAACAACGGCGAACCAACCAAAGTCCATATCAACGACCTCCGGTCCGCTACCAACCACCGCCTTCCAGAACCAGCAGTCGCCGCAACCGTCTTCGAAAGCGGGGGGGAAATGTTACCGGTCCCCCACCAGCAGAACAACGCTTTCACACCAACCAATCAGGAGACGATTGCAGCACCCCTGGAAGTATATATACAGCCGCCTCAACCCCTATCATCATTCCAGTTTGGGAATCAACTAAGGGAGTAGGCAGATTGAGACCCTTAGCAACAAAACCACCAACAGTCAGGAGTAGGCAGATTGAGGCCTGACTGCAACATCTTAGCTTAGCAATATCTTTGCTTGTACAATACTCGGGAGTAGGCAGATTGAGGCCCGGTATTGTTTAACGTCACTTAGGACATAGCCCTCCGCTAAACAAACTTCAGATTGCTACTACACTTCGTAGTCCTGGTGTTCATTTTATTCTGTTATTGTATATTGTTGTATTTATTTGTGTTTATTAATAAACCCATGTCATATGGGAGTTATGTTATTTAAACCTTATTTTTATTGAGTGAGCTATTACAGACTTATCCCCTATTGACTATTTCCCCCTGGACTTCTATTTTAGTATGTTAGTAAGTGTTAGATTAAGTTAAGACAATTCCTCTTCGGACTCAGCTACGAGCCAGTTTAGTGTTAGTGTAATCCCCGAACTTCAGTGTTACAGTGCTTACAGTGCCAACGCTTACGTTATCATCGGACGCCGCCGCCGACCTGGTAACACAAAGATGTGTTACCGTTGAACGGCTCGTAGTTAATCAGAGTTACCAAATAATGCTATTAAGAGGAAAGAAAGGGTTAACGCAATAATACGGCAGTATTATAACACAAAATAAAGTCATATATTCATCCAAATATATACAATAACAAAATATGATAATGGTTATGGCAAAATCGGAAAAATAATGAGACAGAGTGTCCCGCGTCAAGCGCTTATATGTTAGGATGTCGGTTCCTCCTCCAGGCTGGTGCTGCATCGTGGTTGGTCGGCCGGATTCTCCAATTGCAGGCTGCTGACGTTCTGGATCTTCTGGTTGTTGGTGACAATTCGCCCCCCCTCGGAGACGACGGCATGGCCTGCAAAGCGTCTTCTTCCTCTTCTTCCGGGTGCGGTGGTGGTGATGCCGGAGGTGGTGTGCGTAGCGCTGGGCGTCGTGGTGCTGGCCGGATGTGGTCTGCGTGGTACTTCACCTGCTGTCCCCCTTTGTCGACCGTGTAGACCCTCCCGTCGAAGATGTTCCGGATGTTGTAGGGTCCCAACCATTTGGGCGCGAAACCGGCGTAGATCTTCCGCTGCTCGTTGGACTGGATGTGGGCCCGTACCATGACATCCTCTCCTACGCGGGCGACTGGGGCAGCCGGCTGTCCCTGGTATCTCCGGTGATACCGAAGTTGGTTGGCGTTGGCTTCCCTCTGTCGGACCTCGGTGGATGGCGGTTCCTGTTGTTCCGCAAGCTGTTGGTCCCCTGGCACATCTGTCACCAACAACCAGAAGATCCACAACGCCAGCTTGCAATTGGAGAATGCGGGAACCAGCACGCGCACCCGGTTCCAGAAGCAGCCGCCAAGGACTCCGGAGCAGCTGTACGAGCTTCTACGTAGGACCTACGACTCCACCGTGCAGCGCGTCCAGCTGTACCAGGAGTTATACGCGAAGACCCAGGCCGACCGTCAGGTAACCGCGGATTTCCTAACCCGGAAGATGTCTTTGTTGCAGAAGCTAGCACCAGGTATGCGGGAAGCCGACAAGATCCACCTTCTACGGAAGCTGCTCCGTCCCGAGGTAGCGGCCACTTCAACAGCGTGCGAGACCTAGCGGATGCAGCCATCGCCACCGCGGACACCCTCCAGTCTACCAGGAAGGCGACCAACCACTTCATCAGCGCGTATCAACTTCCGAAATGCCGCTTCTGTCCGGAAAGACACTTCCACCGCGACTGCCCCGTACGGAGTTCGGGAAACGACGCCGGGGGGGATTAGGCCGGCATATTCCCTCCTTAACGGCCATGCGCGGCATACAGGTACCTAGGATTCAGGTAAGCATGAATAATGGCATTTGTTTCAGAGCGCTAGTGGACACCGGCGCCTCCATCAATGTCATCAACGCGAAGTTCGCCCCGGGAGCCCGGAAAATCGCCACCAAACTCCCACTGGCTAGCGGTAGCCAGAAGATGTCCTGCAGCGGGGAAGCGGAACTCGCCATCATCATCTCCGGATACGAACACGCCGCCAAATTCGTCGTCAGCAGCGACCTCCGAGAGGACTGCATTCTGGGGATGCCTTGGTTACAAGAGCAGCAAGCGACGGTGGACATCGTCAGAGGCTGCCTGTACCTGGAAATCGGAGAACGGAAAACCGTCTTCTGGACCAAACCACCCCCTAAGACGGAATCAATAAGTATCGGGGAAATTGATCACAGTTTCCCAACGGACGCGCAAACCCGGTTTAAAAATTTAATTTCAGATTTCCCCGCGCCTTTCAACACCACCCAGGGGATGACGACAACGAGCAGCACCAGGCATAAGATCGACGTGACGGAACGGAAGCCAGTCTGCCAACGCCCCTATCGCGTGTCGGATGAAAAGAAGCGGATCATCCAAGAACAGGTGGAAGAAATGCTGTCCCAAGGCATCATCGAGGCTTCCACATCGCCGTACTCCAGCCCGGTGGTCCTGGTGAAGAAATCCGACGGCACACCCCGGTTCTGCGTGGACTACCGCAAGCTGAACGCGATCACCACCAGCGAGCCATCACTGATGCCCATCATCCAAGAGACCCTGCGTGACCTGGGGGATGCAGCAGTGTTCACCCGTCTGGACTTGAAGAGCGGCTACTGGCAAATCCCTATGGACGAGGGATCCAAGCAGCTCACCGCCTTCAGCACCCCGGATGGAGGCCACTACCACTTCAAGGTCATGCCCTTCGGACTCCGCAACGCCCCGGCGACGTTCCAACGCCTGATGAGCCAGGAAGTTCTCGCAGGATACCTCCGTAAGTTCTGCATGGTCTACCTCGATGACATAATCGTTTACAGCTCCGACTACGAGACCCACCTCCGACATCTCGCTTTAGTCTTGGAGAGACTATCGCAACACCGCCTCCGGTTGTCCATCAAGAAGTGCGCCTTTGGAAAGGCGTCCCTCGACTTCCTCGGCCACACCATCCACCCGGGAATCATCACGCCCCAGCGGAAGCACGTAGAGCAGATCCGGCAGCTGCCCGTACCGACCAACAAGGACAAACGCCGGAGTTTCCTTGGCGTTTGTGGATGGATCCGCCAATACATCCCGGACTTCGCGACCATCGCGGCACCACTAACCGATTTGTTACAGGCAAAGAAAACGTGGGAGATCACACCGGAAGTCATGGGGGTATTCAATCGACTGAAGACCGCATGCAGCCAACTGCTCCAGCTACACCATCCTCGCCCCAACGAGCCCCTGGTGGTCCAGACCGACGCTAGCTCCATCGGCATCGGGGCCATAGTCTACCAGGACAACGACGACGGGACCAAGAGGATCATCTGCTTCGACCAACGGAGCAGCGGTACCACATCAACGAGCAAGAGTGCCTGGCCCTGACATGGGCCCTCCGACGCTACCGACCGCTACTAGAAGGGAAACGCTTTAAAGTCCGGACGGACAGTAACGCCCTAACCTGGTTACAATCGTTCAAAGAGGAAAAGGCAAAACTACTCAGATGGGCTTTGTTTTTACAGGAATTCGACTTCGACCTGGAGCATTGCCGCGGTACCCAGAACGAATTCGCGGACGTTCTATCGCGAGACCCCGAAGACGAGACCACCCACGATGCCCTAATCGACGCGAGACCAGCCTCACCGGAGCTCCACGCCCTGACCACCATCGTCGACGAGATCAAGCGGGCCCAAGACCAGGACGAAGAGACGCAAGAGTTCCTGAGACGCTGGCGAAACCCCTTCACCCCCGAAGATGAAGGCATCCGATCCGCGTACGAGCAATTCGAGGGATACCTTTATCGCGCCGCCACCGACACCGATCCGCAGACGCTGTACGTACCACCCGCCGCCCGAGAAAAGGTACTCAAGCAACACCACGACGACAGTGGACACCCCGGCCGGGACGAGATCCACACTGCCATCCGCCGGAGATACTGCTGGCCGCAACTAGCTCGCAACGTCGCCCTCCACGTCCAACAATGCGTGACCTGCGCCGCCGTGAAAAGAGGTAAGTTACAGACTAACGCTAATTTACAGGCACGAAAGCCAACCCGACCATGGCATACCGTCAACATCGACATCATGGGGCCCTATCCACCAACAGCTTCTGGAAGAAGATACATCCTGGTGATCGAGGACGCCTTCACGAGATGGGTCGAGGCATTCGCGATGCGGGACGCCACCAGCCAGTTCATGTGTCGACTAGCGGAAGAGGAAGTCTTTCATCGGTTCGGCTACCCGAAGGTCATCCTCACGGACAACGGTACCCAGTTCACCAGCGACCTCTGGAGAACCACGTGCAGAAGATGGGGCGCGACCCACCACACGACGGCGATCTACCACCCCCGAGCCAACCCGGTCGAACGACGCAACCAGGAGATCAAGAAGGCCCTCCGCACGCGACTTCAGCGACAACCCCACGACGAATGGGTCAGCCATCTACCCCGAGTCCTCCACGACCTCCGCCTCCGGACCAACGCCGCCACGCGATCGAGCCCTGCCAAGCTGCTGTTCGGGTACGAGCCACTTCAGCCAGGGGATCAACAGCTTCCGGAACAACGAGAACCGCCATCCGCCGAAGACCGACAGAGGGAAGCCACCGCCAACCAACTTCGGTATCACCGGAGATACCAGGGGCAGCCCACTGCACCAGTCGCCCGGGTAGGAGAGGATGTCATGGTACGCGCCCACATCCAATCCAACGAGCAGCGGAAGATCCACGCCGGTTTCGCGCCCAAATGGTTGGGACCCTACAACATCCGGAACATCTTCGACGGGAGGGTCTACACGGTCGACAAAGGGGGACAGCAGGTAAAGTACCACGCAGACCACATCCGGCCAGCACCAAGACGCCCAGCGCTTCGCACACCGCCTCCGGCATCACCACCACCGCACCCGGAAGAAGACGAAGAAGACGCTTTGCAGGCCATGCCGTCGTCTCCGAGGGGGGGGGGGCGAATTGTCACCGACGACCACGTGCGCCTCGACGTCAGCAGCCTGCAATTGGAGAATCCGGCCGACCAACCACGACGCAGCACCAGCCTGGAGGAGGGACCGACATCGTAACATTTAAGCGCTTCACGCGAGACGCTCGCTCTCATTTTTTTTCAACTTTTGCTTAACTACTATCATACTCTGTTAAATATATATTTGGATGAATATATGATTTTATTTTGTGTTATAATACTGCCGTATTATTTCTTTAACCTTTCTTTCCTTTTAATAGCATTATTTGGTAACTCTGAATAACTACGAGCCGTTCAACGGTAACACATCTTTGCATCGTTTTCTCGGCGGTACGTGTAGAGAGTATCTAAGAAGCGTTGTCGTCTGCGCTAGCTCATTGTTAATACAACCTTTGTGTTTACAACATCAGTTGCTACATCCATTATCAGTTTATTAGTTCACTTATCATAATATCGAAGATGTCTGTAGTTAATGCTGCAGTCAGTAATATTCAAGCCTTGGTAGCTATTCTATCGATTGCTCCGACTAATAAGTGTCTCGGAGAAGGGCTTAAGGAATGTGCGCGAACTATTAGAAAAATCTATCGTGAGCTGAAGTGTGCTAAGTCTGTTGGTGAAAAGCAGCATCTCATGACTCATTTGGCTCCAGTAAAAACTTTTAAATCTCAGCTCAAAACGCTTCAGAAAAGTGGTGCTGGATCGAAGAAGGAAACTGTAGAAACTGCTAAACATCGGGTTCACTGGAATGATTCCTTATCAGCTTTTGCTAATAGAATTCGCAGTGGCGTAATCAGTAACCTTAAACATAAGGATCGTAAAGAGTTCTTCACAGATTGTAAGACTCTTTTCAAACGAAGAATTCTTAAGATCCAGAAAGAGTATGAAGCTGTAAAAGTGAATGTTATTTTCATGGGTGAATTTGAGTGTAAGAGAGGTATGCTACTTCTAAATGAAAACAAACATTTTACAACCTCGAACTCTCCGATATATAGAGATACAGATCTAGATTCATGGTTTAATGATAAAGTAACAAAGCCGATATTAACTGAGCTGGAGGAATTCCAAGAGCGAGAGAGTGGGTGGTCGCTTAAATCTATTATTAACCTTCAGGTTAATATTAATAAATATACACCTCAGCTTGGGTCATCATACATCGATCTTCCCGAGCAAATAAATATGAAGAAAGCATGCATCAACGTGAAGAATGATGACGAGGCGTGCTTTGCATGGGCTGTAGTCAGTGCATTACATACCGCACATAGTGACATAGCTAAAGGGGAAAGCAGCTATCCGCACTACTCTAAGCTTTTAAAACTTAAGGGTATACAATTTCCAATGACAATCAGGCAGATACCTAATTTTGAAAAACAGAATAATATATCCATTAATGTTTATTCCCTGAAGAAGAAAAACCGACATTATGCGACATTACCGATATAACTTACTAAAAATAAAGTAGAACGACATGTGAATTTGCTTCTCGTTCAAGATAAGTACTTTGATGATTATGAGGATACAGAAAACTACACTACACCTATTCGTTATCATTTCGTTTGGATAAAGAATCTAAGCCGGCTGTTGTCCTTACAACTTAGCAGATGTGATGGTAGAAAATATTTCTGCGATCGATGCTTGCATTACTTTAGATCACAAGAAAAGTTAAATAAGCATATTGAAAATTGTCAGCAGGTCAACGATTGCGCTATCAAAATGCCTAAAGTAGGCGAGAACCTGTTAAAGTTTAAGAATTTTAAAAATAAAGAGAAGGCTTCTTTTGTTGTATATGCCGATTTGGAGAGTATCCTGAAACCGCGTAATAATAAAAATATGTATCAAGAACACATTTCCGCTGCAGTAGGTTATTATGTCAAATGTTCATATGATGACTCATTATCTTTTTACCATTCCCATCGAGGTTTGGATTGTATGGAATGGTTTGCCGATGAGATTCAGCAGTTGGTAGAGAATTTGGAAACAGTATTTCTTTGTCCTTACGATATTGATATAACACCTGAACAGGAAGCAGAATTTAGAAAATCTACTCATTGTCATATTTGTGAAAAACCTTTTGGACCGGGCGATAAAAAAGTACGTGATCATACATATCTAATTTCTGAAAATAATTACAGGGGGTCTGCCCATGAAGAATGTAATATTAACTACAAAGATGCAAGGGTTATTCCTGTTGTCTTTCATAATCTAAGCGGTTATGATGCTCATTTTATAATTGCCGATATAGCGTCTAGAATGCATGGTGTTGTTGATTTACTTCCTATAACTAAAGAAAAGTATATCTCTTTTACTAAGCATATAAACGATTCTCTGGTTCAGTTCCGGTTATCGATTCATTCCGATTTATGGCGTCCTCCCTAGAAAAGTTAGCTTCATATCTACATAGTTTTCCTAATTTGAAATCTCAATTTTCTGATATATCTCACGATCTCTTCAGTATGTTAACAAAAAAGGGTGTAATGCCCTATGATTATATTGATTGCATTGACAAGTTTAGTGAAACTTGTTTACCGCCTATTGAAGCTTTCTATAATAAACTAGAAAATAAAAAGTGTTCAAGAAAATTGTATAGGAGAGCTAAAGATGGAGTTAGAGCTCCTAACCGATCTCGATCAATTTCTCTTTGTTGAACGCGGAATCCGAGGTGGTCTTAGTCAAGTTTGCTCTAAAAGGAGATCGACAGCTAACAATAAATACATTCCGACATATGATCCGACTAGTCCTGAAAATTATTTAATGTACTATGATGTCAATAATCAGTATGGTTGGGCGATGTCGCAGTACCTACCATATGGAGGTTTCGAATGGATCAAATCAGATAGTATTGATGTGCTAACCATTCCTGATAATGCTCCTGAAGGTTATATATTAGAGATAGATCTGGAATACCCTAGGGAACTGCATGATACTCATAAAGATCTACCTTTCTGTCCGCCGCATGTTAATCCTAAGACTGAAAAACCTTGCGCATCTTCATCTCAAGAAGCTAAGTTGATGGCTACTCTTCATCATAAAGAAAAATATATTATCAATTATAGAGCTCTAAAACAGGTGTTGCAGCATGGGTTGAAGATTACCCGAGTTCATAGAGTGCTTAAATTTAAACAATCGGCGTGGCTAAAGTCATATATCGACTTAAACACAAAGTTACGTCAAAACGCAAGAAATGAGTTTGAGAAGAATCTTTATAAGCTTATGAATAACGCGGTCTTTGGTAAGACTATGGAAAATTTACGCAAGCGGGTAAATATACGTCTTGTAACTAAATGAACTGGTAGATATGGAGCTGAATCTTACATCTCTAAGCCTGAATTTAAAACTTGTAGTATATTTAATGAGAATCTAGTAGCAATCGAGTTAAGAAAATCCGAAATCTACCTGAACAAACCTATTTATGTCGGTATGAGCATTCTGGATCTCGCTAAGACTACCATCTACGATTTACATTATGGATATATGAAGAGTACATTTGGTGATAGGTGTTCTGTGTTATATTCAGATACTGATTCTCTTATATATGAAATTCGTAATCAGGATCCTTATGAAGCTATGAAGCGTGATTGCCTTCAGTATTTTGATACGAGCGATTACTCTGTGAATAATGTATACGGTATACCGCGCGTTAATAAAAAAGTTCTTGGGCTAATGAAGGATGAATGTAATGGGGTACCAATGACTCATTACGTTGGACTCCGATCAAAATTATACACGATAAAAACTCTCATTTCGCAAAATGAAGTAGAAGTATTAAGAGATCGCTTACAAGATGAAGAATATGATGAAGAATATGATGAAGATGAAATCACCGATGTTATATCTAATTATGATGTAACGAAAAAGGCTAAAGATGTGAAAAAATCTGTTGTTTATACGAAAATTACCTTCGAAGACTATGTAGAATGTCACGAAAACTATATAGAAAAACGCGTACATCAAACTATAATCCGATCTAATAAGCATCATGTTCATTCGATCACTCAGCAAAAGATTGCTCTTAGCCCATATGATGATAAACGTTACCTCATACCTGGCTCCTATGAAACTCTACCTTTAGGACATTATTCGATATTAGAACTAATGGATGTAGACTGATGTGTGTCCTCACTAATGTAAAATTCTGTAAGGTTAGATATTAATGTAATATGTGTGTATGTTTGTTGTATATTGTATGTATGATTTAATATTTAATGTATTCATTATGATATCTAGTTGACGATGTATGTTATGGTCCTGATTGAATGTAATCTTCTTTTCCTGTAAGATATTATAAATGCCTTATGCTTCATAATTATTATTTCTTAATATGTAGATTAGTATAAGATAAAGTTAATCATATAACTCAGTACTTTAATTATGATTATGCAAATATGTTTAGTTTAATGTTTCTATGTTAATGATTGTCTTTAATATTCTTTTCATGTAAGATGTTGCTAAAAGTCCTTACTCTGTCTTGTTAATTAATATTTCTTAATAGGCTGTTTAGTTTAAACTAATGATGTTCATACAAGCCAACATTTTAATTATGAATAAGTATATATTTAGTTTGAAATGTACAATAGTTAAATAAAATAAAAGTGTATAAACCATATTTGTGTGTTTTATTTACAGCTCTTTATTAAATAATACCTATATATATAGACATATGAGTATTAGATGTCGTGTGAGAATAGATAGCGAGTACAGTCGTGTAGTTGGTGCCGTCAGCATACGATTAGTATTCATTAGCATAATTATATAATATTACAATAATGATATTTTTCCTAAGTATCAACTTGAGATTGGAAAGCCCTTTACGAAAGGGTAGTAACCGACATAGATATATCCGTTAGTCGAGCTTGCAACCCTCGCAGATATGTTGATTATTGTAGGTTTCTTTAAATTTCTTGATCTCGTTGGCTAGCAGATGAATAAACGTATAAAGTTTGATTCGAATATTATGATCACCTGGTTAGTTAGACCTGAGCGTAGAAGTATAATCATTTCAGTTGTAGCCCTAGGATGCCGCGATGTCGTCATTATAAAATTCTTATGATCTCAGACAACTGCATCAATCACTGCGTAATATGTTGAGTTAATGCGTATACGTGGTAATATCGCACGCTGAACTGTGTATAACGCGAGCGCGGTTAGGTCACGCGCTAGACCGCGAATGACCTTGAAATTGACCGAAAATTACTACGTTGGACCTTAGCGATTTCCCATGTTAATTTCCATAAGGATTTCCGCAGAACTGTTATAGTATATCTACTCTACAAGGTACAATAAAAAACAGTGTTATAATTATTAAGCTTAAGTCTTTTAAGGAAGAATCTTCACTTCAGTAGTATTCTTTTACTCTATAATGATTAATCGGATTGGTAATTTTTTAGCACATCTCGTTCTTTTGAATACTGATTAACTCCCACCCAGTAAGATATTTTTAGCATGATTGGTAATCCCCTTACCCCTTTGAATCGTAGAAATTCTGTGATTGACATGATTGAAGCATAAAAGGTGCTGTAACGAAACTTGTAACTATTGTCAACGTTCTTTTGTGACAAAGCATTTTAAAGTTTTTTTGATTGTTTAGGTTTAATCACAATGTGCAAAAGAATACGTCTTTTATACTAATGGAATTTGTTGACTATTATTCTTTATTTAAAAAAAAGTACTACTACTATTTATTTATAATGCAACTCGATTTTCTGGTCTTTTTTAGCAAAATACCTGATGGTGCAGGTTTTAATCTTTGTTGTTAAATTTAAAAGTTCTAGTTTTGGTCTGCCTTTCCTAATAATTTCCTCCGAAACTGTATGAAGGAAATTTTTTATCAAATAATAATAATACTTTACAAATTGAACGGTACTCGAACCTTCCACCGAAGCATCTAAATTTGCAGTCATGACGATAAAGCAAGTTTAAATGTTGCATACAGAACAAACTAAATAGAATTATTTGTCTTTAAAAAATCCAAATTATATAAATTGAAATAATAAAATGTTCCAAAATACAGTCTCATTCGCAGATTTACATTGCTTAAGTAACATTTAACAAACACGAAAAATCGAACATATAACGAAATTATAATAAACATCTGATCACGGAGTACGCTAATAAAAATAACTCGACCTTATACGATGTTAACTGTAGCCTACAACGCACCCGCGACTCGCCCGCTACCGAAAGCAAGACGTGCAGGAAGCAACGAAATCCGTGCTTGTATGCAGTGTAACTAACACATTTGAATCGGTATTACCTTTCCGCGCAAGTTTAATGAGCCTAATTTAAAATAGTACTCTAAATAATTATACTTTTTGCTGTATGGAATTGATATTGAGCTTTAAGTTGATTAAACATTACAAATTTAAATAAACGATAACCATAATTTTATAAAACTATTTTTGTTAGCATTGTTTTTTAATTTTAATAAATTCTTAAGGGAAGCATTGCTTCCCTTGCTTCCATGGACCGCACGCCACTGATAAAAAGTAAGTACAATGTTCAAAACAGTTGGTAGATACATTGATTCCTGGCCAATTAATATCTAAGATATAATTACTAGATTATTTATTATTCGTTCTACGAAAAAAATCCAGAAATTAATTATAAATGCCATATCAATGCCTGATTCGCTTGGGCGCAATTAGCATCCAAAGGGGGGGGCGGTAAAGTTTAAAATTGTGCCAAGGGTGTTTCGTTTTTTTTTGCTTAGAAGACTTTATAGAGAGACATTTTTCTTTTTTCGTTATTATATTTATTTTAGTTGTCAAATTAGTGTCTAGCTAGTAACTACATATAGATGTTCCAGGATATCAGATTAAATTATTTTCTTTTTCAATGAAGGCATTGTATTTACGTAAGATGACCCTGTACCTTATCTTGTAAACTGTAAGAGTTACGAAACAAATCAACCGGTCAACAAATCAAACCAAACAAGTCGGTTTATATAAAATGCATTTTAATTTTATAATATTTTTATATATACATGGTGAATCGTTTTGTTACGGCTACTTTCAACTTTTTTATTTTAAATGTAACACCCTGTATATCTTTGCAGTTTTCGATTCTACACTTTATTTTAAGTATTTTTGGTTCATGCACATATAGTTAGAAATTTTACAGTCTTCGAGTAAACCCAGCTTTCCAAATTTACTTTTGAAAATACAACTTTTCTTAAAAAATATATTTGTCGTGATAAAAATATAGCTGTCGCGCGAGCTTCTGCCATCTCAACTGCAAATAATTTATGTTACATTCAAATTATTAACATGATTTAAAAAAGCGAATTTTGCACCAATACCAAAACTTGAAATAAAGTTTGTAAGTTGAAACCGACAAACACTATTGATTTACCACTATTTGAAGCACCTTTACGTTGGTTTAATAACTGACTACCATTCAATGATATTAAACGATTCAAGTATTTATCAGTAAAAGGTTTAGTAACAAATGTTAAAGTAATCGCAAAATGAGAAAAGCCTGTTGACGCTGCCGGCGTAGTAGACGAAACTACGTTTGGACTAGTTTATTCTTTTAATAGGGGAATGTTTTACTTGCCAATTTATTCTAGAGCGTTCGTCTTATATTAGTCTTCGTCTGTGGTATAGTAGTAATTAACAACACAGTAGTGGCGTAACAATATTTGTTACGCCACTACTGCCATGTTAGCGCGAAAACAACGCGCATCTTTTCTGACGTCAACAGTATTTTCGCATTTTGCTACTAATTTACTACAACATTAAATACAATATTGTTCTATTTAGTTCCTTAGTTCGAAAGACTTTTTTTACAAATGTTCGTTTAGGATGTGTACGAGGGTGATCTCAGAAGTACCCGACCCAACAAAGAAAACACAAAAATTTTGGAAAAAGATTTATTTATTTTTCAACGTAATCTCCTTTCAGCTCTATACACTTTCCCAGCGGGGTTCAAAAAGTTCGATACCCTTTTTATAATAAGAACTGTCTTGCTCCTCAAAATAGCCATTAACTGCTGACATCACTTCTTCATCGTTGGAAAATCTTAGACCACTGAGCCAATTTTTTAAGTTTGGGAACAGAAAATAATCCGAGTGGGCTAAATCTGGCGAATATGGTGCATGAGGTAGCAATTCAAACTTTAATTGATTAATTTTAGCCATTTCAATAACGGATTTGTGAGCTGGCGCGTTGTCGTGATGAAACAACACTTTCTTTTTAGCCAAATGCGGCCGTTTTTGCTTGTTTCTTCGCTTAAACGTTGCATTAAGTTTGCATAATACTGGCCGTTGATAGTTTTTCCTTTTTCGAGATAGTCAATAAAAATTATTCCACGCGCATCCCAAAAAACCGACGCCATAACCTTGCCTGCAGATGAAACGGTCTTCGCCTTCGCCGATGAGCCGGTTCTCCCTTTTGAGTCCATTGTTTCGATTGTTCTTTTGTCTCGGGTGTACCCGAACGGCTACATTGATTTATTATAATTAGCTTATTATTATATTACCATTTATTCTTAAACTATTTTGGCTAAAGTTCATATTTACTTAGTTTTACAAATAATAATTGCATTTATAATAATATATTTATTTAGGGTTAAATGAACTCCAAGGTACAACTTATTTATTAAAATTTAGTTTTTGCATATCTAATATGAAGAAATTGCAAATCTAGCTTCCCACGGGAAATAGACATTATATTTCCCTTTTGCGAAAACTGTGAAATTCTATATTCTTTTCAAAATGCTTATTCTTTCATATGTGATAAGGCTACTTCCTTCAAGAAGTGCATAATTGCATTTTTCTAATATTAATCAAAAGAAAGTAAGTTTTGTCTTGGTGTTTATCAAACACACGTACACTGTTAATTTAATTAAGTTGTTTTGTCACCTAAACTGTTTTCTAAATGTCTACATTTTTACTTAGGGTTTTTCTTTAAGTTAGTTCTGATTAGGTCCTCAAGAAAGAAGGAACTCACTTTCGGTTTTAAGTTTTTATAATTCTTTTTCAATTTTAAATAATTTATGTTCGGTGTGAAATAATGTTATAAACCGATTTACTAATTTGATTAACAATAATAAATAAACTCGTCTTTAATTATTAACTATAAACTGTGTTTATATTTTGGATTACCTCTCTCTCTTTCTATAAGGAAGCGAAAATATAAGGTAAGTGCACCCTATTATCATCTAGCACCATCACAACTAAGGATCATCAAAGGAGGGTTACAACTGGTGGCAGCGGAAACTGGAATTTTTACCAAATTTTTACATTTTAGTGACAGAGGAACTCCGAAGGAAAAACAACCGAATTTTTACGCATTTGTGTCAGCGGAAACTGGAACGAGAAACTACACAGTTTTACCTATTCGTTTATTAATCTTTTTTTTTTCTGTTAGCGTCGGAAGAATAACTTCTAATTTATTGTGTTATTGAAATATTATTTTGTAGTGATTCTCTAACATCGCTGTGGCAGCGGTAACTGGAGTTTTTTTTTTTTAAACTTTTACATATTGGTGACAGCAGGACTATTTTGTGGTGATTTTCTAAAATTGTTGCTTTATGTTATCTCGATTACCAACAAATCGTGGAGATCTTTTTTTTTCTTTGAATGGAAAGTTGGTGCATTTTGTGAAAGGCGTCGTTTTTCTCTCCTTTTTCTTTTTCAGTCTATTGTTCACCGATAAATTCGCAAGGATAAAGCGGAGAAGTAGGCACCGGTGTCAGCTGGGAACGTCCAATGTGATCCGGGCTTTCTTATTAATATTCCTTTATTCAATCTATAATAAAACAAATATTTTTCTACATAATATGCACACACTAAACCAATCCACATAATCCAAGCAGCGGTTAAAGCAGTTTTTTTTAATATTTCATTGTTTTTCTTTGTCGTCACTACAGTTTTGGTGATTTATTTAAAGTTTTTTTTAATTTTACGATATATGATTCTTTATTATAACTAACTACTTTTTTTTTACAGCCAACAATCAACGAAGATTTATTTTTATTATCTGTATGTAAATAATTGCATTACTTTATATTTTCTTTTACAGATTTATTTAAATCTTATGTTTGTGCTTTTGTCTTAACATAATTTTATTTCAGCATTTAATTTTACATGCACTTTTCTTTAATAAGTGTTTAATATAAAGTGAATTTTTGTGAAATTATAATCATTTAAATTTACATGCACTTTTCTTTAATAAGTGTTTAATACAAAGTGAATTTTTTTTTGAAATTATAAAGAATAAGTGTATTAATTAAGTGCTAATAAATTTTAGTGTAAACAAATTTGTGAAACGAAAATTTTTATACAATGGCTACACAGCAAAATCCTCCAGCAGCTCCACTTCAACAAATACAGTATCAGCCCTACGTGTCATTAGGCATGATTGCTATTACCGTCAAAGGGTATTCTGGCAAATCTTCGCCAAAACAATACTTCAAAGAAATTGAAGAGCGTGCAGAACTAGATGGATGGACAGCAGATACAAAGCTTAAAATAGTGAGATACCGTTTAGAAGGTGACGCTAGAAATTTTTACGATACAGAATTAGCCAGTGATAATACTCTCACATGGGCCACTTTTAAAGATAAATTAACAAACAAATTTGCTCCCAAAAAACTACCTGGTGAATCAGCACTCCACTTAGCAAAATGTTATCAACGGATGAATGAACCCGTAGCACAATACATTACAAGATTGAAAATTTTAGCTAAAGACATGCTAGAAGAAGATTTAAGAGCGGCAACAGAGCAGCAAAAAGAAGGTATTAAAAAGAAGAATAGTGATATCCTTCTAAATCAATTCCAAATGGGTATTAGACGAGATTTAAAGAAACAAATATTACCTAAATTAGTAGCTGAACAAACTTTAACAATTGACAAAGCAGAGCAGATCGCATTACAACACGAATTGTGTGACGAGATGCTAAATAGCACAACAAATAAATTATCAATGATGTCCATTAATAAGAAAAAGTGGCGTTCAAATTGCCGCATGTCAAATCACTCACGTGAAGAATGCCGAAGAACTAAACCAAAGAGGGACCTGTCAATAAATAGAAATCAGAACTCAACAAATTATGGACAATCAAATTATAGGCATCGACCTATTATTGGAAATAATTCCAATGCTACAAGAAAGCAAACTTATACAAATACATTTTCACCTCATCAAAATAATTCTTTTCCACAAAGGAGCACAACTAATCAACACAATGGCGTAAATCGTACTTACAACCCAGGGTATCAGACTTCTAAATCTACACCCAAACCACAGCTCTCAAATGCACAGGGAAATTATCCCAAGGGCTTCAATATAAATAGAAGAAGATATCAAGATAGACGAATTGGACCAAAAAATGTCCACAGTATGCAGTTTGAAGAAATAAACGTAATCGAAGAAGATTCTTTAAACGAGTACCCGCAGGTAACTGCAACCCAAGTTGCTTGCGGAATGAACAAGTTGCAGTAAAAGAAGCAAAAACAGTACAGAAAATCACAGAGAGCATCCCACATTTACAAGATAAACTTGCAATGGCAGAAGTTACAGCAGTTATCTATTTATTCCTAAATCAACACCCTACAAAGTTTTTGGTCGATAGTGGCGCACAGGTCAGCACTCTAAAGTGTGGAGTCGTCTCCGGACATATATCCAGACCACATGGCCACATAGAATTGACAGATGCTTCAGGTCATCAGATCGGGGTCATTGGTTGCATAAACGCAACAGTGGGATTTCATAAAAATGAAATTAAGTGCTCTTATGATTTTATAATATGTGATGATTCACTAAAAGTAGATGCTGAAGGCATACTCGGAAGAGATTTTCTGTACCATAATAATGCCATACAACGATATGGAGAAAATTGCCTAGAAATGTGGGGTTATAAAATCAAAATGTATAATTTACATGAAAAAATAGAATATTTTTGCAATTGTTCACATGAGGGTACCAAATCAACAAACGAAGCAAATTTTGCAGAATATACAATAATGAAGCGGGATAATGCAACGAAAACTGAAAACTATGAAGATATAGTTCATAAACATAAGGATAATACTTATAATAGAGTTGCTAAAATGAATAATGAAGTTATTATTCCCGAAATTACCATTATTGAAAATGGATACATCAGCGAAGATGAACCTGATGATACTCCCTTTTTAGAAATTTACAAAGAAAGGCAAAGAATACACAATGAAAATAACAAGTGTAATCTACTAGAAGAAAATTTAAACAAAGAACAGCAAAGAGTCGAGATAACTGACCTACATCAACTTGATAACGTTATAGGTCAACATAATGAAAGTAGGTTAAGAACCTGCAATGAAATACTTCCAGAAAAGGAAGAAAGCATAATTCCAAATTGCAACAACAGCAATACTTCAACAATTTTATTAGAAGATACCATTATTCCAGCATATTCTGAAATAAACATTTCGACAACTTTAAAACAAAAAGTAAAAGGCGACCTTTTGTTACTTGAACCAAGTAATTCACTCATCAATGGAATTTTTGTGGCAAGGACAGTAACTAAAAATCTACCTGTTATTCAATTACGAATTTTAAATTTGACATGTGAGGACATTACCCTCCATAAGAAAGATGAACTTGCCATAGCGGAAATCATAACATCAGAAAGATTGCAACCAGGAAATATTAATCAACTTTCAACCCGACCTTCAATACAAAGGGATAAAGGCAACTTTAATAAAAAATTTGATTTATCTCATTTAGATGAGCCAACACGAAAATTACTTCTACAACTACTCGCCAATTACAGAGATATATTCGACGAAGGTGAAGGAGAACTATCAAGTGCTGTTGATGTTCAACATCATATAGATACGGGAAATTCTTTACCGGTATCGAAAAATCAGTACCCCATTCCCTACAGCCAAAGGGAAATACTTCAACAAAAAGTAAATGAATTACTTAAAAGTAGAACTATACGTCCAAGTACATCGGAATGGAACGCACCAACAGTTATGGTTTCAAAGAAATTGCCTGACGGTTCAATAAAACACCGGCTATGCATAGACTATAGGCAACTGAACAAAATAACCAAAAAAGAAATTTTTCCTATACCTAGGCTAACAGAATCATTAGATAATTTAGGAAATTCAAATTTATTTTCAACTCTGGATATTACAAATGCTTTCAACCAAATTACTTTAACTTCAGAATCTATTCCAAAGACAGCTTTTACGGCATTAGGAAATCGCTATGAATACACTAAAATGCCATTTGGACTAGTCAATGCTCCAAGAACATTTCAGAAATTCATGAACGCAACACTTTCAGGACTGCCGGAAGTCATGTGTATGGTGTATCTGGATGACATAATCATTCAAAACGGAACAGGTGTTGAAAATCACCTACAGAAGCTCAGCATTGTTTTCGATCGTCTTCGAACTGCAAACCTTAAACTGAAACCATCAAAATGCGCTTTCCTTAAACCAGAAGTTAAATATTTAGGAAATTCAAATTTATTTTCAACTCTGGATATTACAAATGCTTTCAACCAAATTACTTTAACTTCAGAATCTATTCCAAAGACAGCTTTTACGGCATTAGGAAATCGCTATGAATACACTAAAATGCCATTTGGACTAGTCAATGCTCCAAGAACATTTCAGAAATTCATGAACGCAACACTTTCAGGACTGCCGGAAGTCATGTGTATGGTGTATCTGGATGACATAATCATTCACAACGGAACAGGTGTTGAAAATCACCTACAGAAGCTCAGCATTGTTTTCGATCGTCTTCGAACTGCAAACCTTAAACTGAAACCATCAAAATGCGCTTTCCTTAAACCAGAAGTTAAATATTTAGGACATATTATTTCAGGAAAAGGCATTCAAACAGATCCTGATAAACTACAGGCATTAAAATCATTTCCTGTACCAACAACTGTAAAGAAAATCAGAGAATTTTTAGGACTCGCTGGATGGTATAGAAGATTCATTAAAAATTATGCAGAAATATCTGAACCCTTGATAAATTTAACAAAGAAAGATGTCAAATTCGATATGAACGATAAGTGCATAAAAGCGTTTAACACATTAAAAGAAGCCATAGAAAACGACAGTATACTCATGTATCCAGATTTTACAAAAGAATTTTTCATAGAGTGCGATGCATCCAAAGGAGCTATTGCAGCAATCCTTAGTCAAGAAAAAAACGGATTTCTTCAACCGATTTCATTTGCATCCAAAAAATTAAATAAAGCTCAACTCAATTATAGCGTAACAGAAAAAGAATGTTTAGCTGTAATTTTCGCAATTCAACAATTTCGATGTTATTTATATGGAAGAAAATTTACGGTCATCACCGACCACAGAGCCTTAATTTGGCTTTTATCTATGAAAGATCCGGCTTCAAGATTAGCCAGATGGAGTTTAAAACTCTCTGAATACAATTTTACCGTCATACATCGTAGCGGAAAGCAACATGGAAATGCAGATGCACTTTCGAGAATGTATGAAATAGAAGAAAACAAAAGTATGATAACTTATAAAGAATTTTTGCAAATCAGAAACGTTGAGAAGATAGAAAACGAAGATTTCAACGAAATCCCAGGAAATTTATGGAAGTGCAATGAAAACATCTCATTAGCCCATTGCGTCTCAGAAGATTTTCGAATGGGAAAAGGTATTGCTCTAGAATTCAAAAAGAAATTTGGCTCAACAAGACAACTATTGGCACAAAGAAAAAAATTAGGAGAAACAGCATTTTTATGTCTCTCTAAAAGAAACATTTACTACTTAATCACCAAGAAGAAATTTCATCACAAACCTTCATATGAGAATCTTTGGCAAACACTTCAAGATTTTAAAGAAAAAGCTGTTCAACTTCAGGAAAAAACCATCGCAATACCAAAAATTGCGTGTGGACTAGATTCTTTAAATTGGGAAATTGTGCGAGACATGATTAAATATATCTTTAAAAATACAAACATAAAAATACTCGTCTACTATTTACATGAAGATCCCCAAACATTAAACACCAAAGAAAATAATCCAAGAAACCAATCGAAACAAATTTTTAAAATCACCAATAGTAAACCAGACTTATTACCAATTCTGGATAAAACTGTAATTTATCAAGAGCAACAAAAAGACGATTTTTGCATTTCAGCAAAAGAAGATTTAACAGAAAATGGTGAAAATAATGAATTTTATTTAGATCAAGACAAGATTCTATACAAGAAGAAAAATGGAAAGTTTTGCGACTTACTAGTAGTTCCAAAAACACTAGTTAACGAAATTTTATATAGTTTTCATGATTCAGCTTTAAAGGGGCACGTAGGCATTGAGAAAACATCACTATACATTAAGCAAAAATGCTTTTGGCAAAACATGCAAAAAGATATTACAAATTATGTGTCTAGCTGCATTTCTTGTAATCAGCGAAAGACCAACCCACATTTAAAAAGAGCACCTTTAAAACAATTTCCTTCATTGGACCGTCCTTTGCAACGTTGTAACATGGATATCTGCGGTCCTTTCGTAACATCAATAAATGGTAATAAATATATACTTTCGTTTCAATGTAATTTTACCAAATGGTTAGAAGTCATACCTACACCACATCAGAAAGCAGAAACAGTTGCGAGAGTTCTGGTGAACAATGTATTTGCTCGATTTGGAATCCCAGAGCAAATTATAACAGACAAAGGAACCAACTTCGTTAGTGAACTTTTTAAATCTCTATGCGAAAAGTTAAAAATAAAGAAAATTACTACAAGTGCTTTTCATCCTCAATCTAATGCAGTAGAACGTGCTCATCGAGTTTTAAAAGACTTCCTATCTCATTATATCTCAAAGGATCAATCTGATTGGGAAGCATGGTTACCATTATTCCAATTAGCGTACAACACTAACACCCACAGTTCTACAGGTTTTTCACCTTACTACTTAATGTTTGGTCGTGATCCTATTTTACCCTTAGAAGAAATTTTAAAACCACGAAAAATTAATTATGCTATCGACAGCAACTACGTAGCTGAATTACTTGCAAGGCTTAATACTGTTTTTAAAGAAACTAAGATAAATCTGCAAAAAGCAGCCAGCAAACAAGCTCTGCAATACAATAAAAACTCCAAAGAATTAACGTTAAAACCTGGAGACTTAGCATTTCTTTTAGATCCCCAAGGAAAAATTGGTGTTTCTAAGAAATTACTTAAAAAATGGACTGGCCCGCATAGAATAATCGAACAAATTGGCGATACAGATTTCAAAATAAGAGAACAACATAAAAATAAAGAACAAATTGTTCATGCTAATCGCCTCAAGAAACATACAGCAAGACAGCAAAACTGTTTATCAGCAAAAGATTACAATTCAGAAGATGTAGAACACGAGGGAAATTCTACATTACCAGTAGAAATTCTAATTCCATTAATGCTTACTGGTTTCTACATTTACCAACAATTAATAAATTTCGAAAACATTCGAAAACGTAAATATAGTAGTGATGAAGAATATAATGTTGATTTTAATATCTATAAAAGAAGAAAGCATGATATTGGCAGAAGGTCAGAAACATTTATAAAAGATAACTACAGAAAATTCAAGCATTTAAACAAATATGGATCATCATTTGAAGGAGGCAAAAGAAGATCTACCAGACATCAAAAATAATTTTTTTTTGTTTAACTTCAAAAACATTTCAAAATTCTCGATGTCTATATGTTCGCCAATAATATTCAAAATTTACAATTTTTATTCATTCATTCAACATTACAAATATAAATATAATACATTCATACATTGCATGTATTCATTATATGTATCAATTACATTTAATTACTCGTTGATTATTTATCAATTCATTTTTTTGCATTTAGCAACAAAACACTACCAGGTCTATTCGACTTTTGTTTTGAAATCAAAGAAGTCGAGTGCACCAAGTACATCTTACTACTACTTATTTTAATTTAATATTTATATAACGTTATTAAAAATAGTTTTATTACGGGAAAAATTTTTTTTTCCTTTCTTATTAAAAAGAAATTTGAATATAATATAAACTTCATTGGTAACTTTTGGTTTCCAGCAATCAACATGTTTGCTCCTATGTTAACCATATCAATTTTCGCGACTTTTTCTTTTCAACATATGCTTTGATTGGGTTCGATTGTATCAGCAAGAAAACAAATACCAATTTGAGATGTAGCAAAACGCTCAGAGTAATCTAGTGACTTCACAACAGAAGATACACAAGTGACAATCATTTAATGCAATGATTACAAGTTACAAAAAGTTTTCACATGTTTGGTGGAAATCACCAGGCACATTCAATATTGTGGCATGCACAATCACATTGGTAGATTGCATCAAGTCTTACCATGGAAGGGTTACAATTGGATCAACCCATATCAACTTTGTTTCCAGGAAGCTAGATCCAAGACGTACCAAAGCAAAGATATATATATATATATATATATATATATATATATATATATATATATATATATATATATATATATATATTTTTTTTTTTCCTTAATAATTCAGTCTTTATTTAAAAACTTCGCTATATTATTACTAACTTTGAATACTAGGTAAACATGGGAAACAAACAGTTTATTTTTACTTGCTCGTAATTTTTATTTAATAAATTAGTATTTTACTAACAATTTATATTCATCTTTTTTTTTTATTATCATTATTATCTAAGTAAGTTACAGTTTACTTAAAACATTTTTATTTTGTATAGGTACCATATAAAGATAAGCCATAGAAACCCTTCGAGATCAATGTCTGCTTCATTGCTATCAGCCATTAGACCAGCCCAACTACATGAACCAAATGAAACCAAATATCATTACTACAGCCTAGTAATCTAATCATACCTAATTGATACTTTTTAACCTTACAAGATTTCCATAAACCAATCCTACATTTTTTTGAGAGGCACCTAAATCTGTGGCGAAACCTCCCGCTACACAAACCTATCTCCATTAAACTTCCTCAATTATGAAAGGCTATTGGTTTCACATCTGATAGTCCAGCTCCAAACGTTCTTCGTTATTAGTAACACCTGGACATAGACGGTTCCTGTGGAGTTCCTGGCACTTTGGCAATCGAATCAAACACAACCCATTAAGGATTAATGTTTGACCTTGGTGGTGGGGTATTGTACCCGAACGGCTACATTGATTTATTATAATTAGCTTATTATTATATTACCATTTATTCTTAAACTATTTTGGCTAAAGTTCATATTTACTTAGTTTTACAAATAATAATTGCATTTATAATAATATATTTATTTAGGGTTAAATGAACTCCAAGGTACAACTTATTTATTAAAATTTAGTTTTTGCATATCTAATATGAAGAAATTGCAAATCTAGCTTCCCACGGGAAATAGACATTATATTTCCCTTTTGCGAAAACTGTGAAATTCTATATTCTTTTCAAAATGCTTATTCTTTCATATGTGATAAGGCTACTTCCTTCAAGAAGTGCATAATTGCATTTTTCTAATATTAATCAAAAGAAAGTAAGTTTTGTCTTGGTGTTTATCAAACACACGTACACTGTTAATTTAATTAAGTTGTTTTGTCACCTAAACTGTTTTCTAAATGTCTACATTTTTACTTAGGGTTTTTCTTTAAGTTAGTTCTGATTAGGTCCTCAAGAAAGAAGGAACTCACTTTCGGTTTTAAGTTTTTATAATTCTTTTTCAATTTTAAATAATTTATGTTCGGTGTGAAATAATGTTATAAACCGATTTACTAATTTGATTAACAATAATAAATAAACTCGTCTTTAATTATTAACTATAAACTGTGTTTATATTTTGGATTACCTCTCTCTCTTTCTATAAGGAAGCGAAAATATAAGGTAAGTGCACCCTATTATCATCTAGCACCATCACAACTAAGGATCATCAAAGGAGGGTTACACGGGTGTGAAATGATGGACCCATGTTTCATCCATTGTTACGAAACGGCGCAAAAATTCTGCTTTGTTGCTGTGAAACTTCGCTAAACACTCAATTGAAACATTTTCACGACACTGTTTTTACTCGAGTGTGAGCAAACGCGGCACCCATCTTGCACACAGCTTTCTCATGTCCAAATTTTCAGATAATATGCGATGTACCCCACTTTTTAAAATGCCCGTAATGTCTGCTAGCTCGCGCACTTTCAGTCGACGATCATCAAGTACCGCTTTGTGGATTTTCTTCGCCGTTTCTGGAGTCGTCATCTCATTTGGTCGACCACTGCGATGCTCGTCTAGGCAGCTCGTACGGCCTCGTTTAAACTCAGCTACCCAAAATCTAACTGTTGTAAACGAAGGAGCAGACTCACCCAGAGTAGAATCCAGTTCAGCTTTTATATTGGTTGGGCTGAGGCCTTTTAAATAAAAGTATTGTATCACATAACGATGACAAATTTTCTCCATTTTCACAAATTCACTGACAACTTTCACTATTGATGGCTGCCAAACAAATACTGAACAACGTGGCGCTTTCAAACTTGAAACATATGCTTTATAGACTGCGTACTTTCCAATACAGTGATATTTTTAAACAACTACCGCCACCTCTTGGTCAGGTCGGGTGCTTCTGGGACCACCCTCGTATATTAAATAATATAAACGTTTTTCGCAATATCACTTTAAACAATACTCGTACTTACAGACTACTGCTATTTTCTTTATCGTATTTTTAATACTTTGTAATAAAATAAAAGTCTTGAAATTATTCCGAAAACTTGGGGCAAGTTATTTTTTTAAATTAAAGATCTAATATTGATATCAAAGTTATAGTTTTCGGAAACAGCTCACTCTCTGTTTTCAATATTTTTGTACTTTTCGGCGTTTTGTCCACGTTCGGCTTTTTGTACACAGATACGTTTCGGCGATTTGACCACTTTCGGCGATTTGTCCCGATATATCTGTCGGCGTTTTGAGCACTTTTGGCGATTTGTCGAGATGTTCCTTTCGGCGATTTGACCAAGATTCGGCGATATGTCACGAACCTTTTCAGTGTTTTGACCAAGATTCGGCGTTTTGTCCATTTGGAGATTTCGTCATAGCTCGACATGGGTAACGAAATGATCAAACATCAGTACAGTTTTGCATGTTTAATTATAACTTAGAGAAAATCAAAATTTAAATAAACTAAATAATAAAATACACATAAAACCCTTTCGTAATATTACATAAAGTTTTTATCTATGGACTTTATTGTGTTTTAAAATAAATTTGTATTGAACTCGTAAATTTAAAATAACGTTATTTTTATTTTCACGAGCAACAAGCTTTTATTGAATTTGTCCCCAAACTAGACTAAAAGTTTAGTAGTAAATAGGCATATTCGTCATTTACATTACCACCCAGTCGCCTCCGTGGTTATTAAAAGATCACGGAGGTGACGAAATTTAATCTATTAATTTATTAGTAATGGGTAAGTTTCTCATGTCACGAGTACATCTGCTAGACCTTTTTCCATTGGAGTCCATTAGCAGGCCCGTTTTTGTTACGTGATAGAGGATGATTATATGGTCGCCATTATAAAACTACTAACGCATATGTTTCACTTTTCATTTCTTTTGCTAGTAAGGCTTGAAGTTGTCAGTAATCTTACTACTGAATGCTTTTTAGCCGTTTTACGAAGTTTCATGGCTAGGCGTGGTACGCTAAATGCACTGAAATATTTTCAGCCAACGGCTGTACATTTGTGGGCGCTAATAATGGAATACGATAATTTCATTCCTCCACGTGCATCTCATCATCTCATCATCTGAAACGTGTAGCAAGTGATGCAATTTTAACTTACAAATAATTTTGTACGGTTTTATATCAAATAGAAGCTTGCCTAAATTCGAGGCCACTTTATTCACTTTCCAAAGACACTGATTATGTAAACTCCCGCACATTAACCAGTATACGATATTAACAGTTTGTTGGAATAAAGAAAAATGCCTTGTCAAGATTCCAGGGAAAGAAACAATTTATGTAACACTTTTGGTCAACATGAACTAAAGAATACAAATTACGAAGTAAAGAATCTTTAGCATTGTGTAAAATGGAAGGAAAATGTACAACAATTAATAAAACCTGGCATATTGTTTATAGTCAAATAACTCCCACCGCTGATGTGGCAGTTGAGCAGAATTTTAAAGATACATGATAGGATTGTGTAACATGCACAAAATCTGACGATTCAAATTATAGAAATAATCTTACTACGGCCCTGTATATTAGGAAAATATTTAGTCGTGTTTAAAAATTAAATGTTTTCTGGTCTCATTTTAAATAAGCAATTGCAATTCTCAAGAATGAGATTACATTTGGGTGCAAGTTTTTAGTTGAAAAAGCAGTCTACAGCTTCTTATCTTATTAATAAAACTAAAAGTTATGTAGTTTATCAAGTTCTCGTTAGTTAAAAGCACGTACCAAATCTATAAAAGATAAATTATGGACAGCTGCATTTTAATATCGCCATTTTCCTTTGTGTGTTAAGTTATAGGTGATATTTGGAGTTTGTTAGACGTTTTATTCCCAGAATTTTTAATAATCAACAATATAATATTTTGTCTATGTGTTAAGTTTACTATAGGTTTCCGGTGAAGCATTTCTTCGATTGATAAGCATTCCTTAAATGCAAAAATGGTGCATTCTGCTTTTTTCGCATTAGATAAAATTACCGTCAGCCTTTGTCAGTGGTGGTTTCAAAAAACCCCTCTCTTAATTTAATAAAGTGGAGATAGTCTTTCGTATCCTGACTGAGTCGAAGAGATAGGATCCCAAGCGGGCAGTGGTGCCCTATGGTACCTTCGGAGGCGCACTGCGTCTCCGATGACGTTTAAAGTGGTCGCGGGCCAGTTGATCTGTTATGTGGTGTAATAAGAAATTCTAAGGTCCTGTTGAACGTGTGAAAAATTGTTTTGATTCGGCGTAAAATTGTGTTTAAAATCTATATAAAAAGGAAAGTGCTTTCCGATATAATTTTAACGTGGAAATTACTTAGTTTATCGTCTGATGTACCGTATGATGATTTAAAAGTAAATTATCTGAACTCTGTATGTGAAATACAGCTAAAATTTATTGGGAACTAAAACAAAAACCTCTTTGTAGTGATTATCAAAATCATTAACACATATAACTTCAACTCTTCATAAACGGGTTAGTAGCTTGGTTCCATTCAAAATAAAGCATAATAAGTGTTTCAATGTTCAAGTTTGGGTAAGAATAAAACCTATCTGTAGTTCAAATATAGTTCCAGCGTTAACAGTGCTCCTAAGTAAATCTGTGTTATAAAAGTCCTCTTTTATAGTGCTATTATACTCTGTAAGGTAAACTTTTGTAGCCAATAAGTCGAACTCTGTAAAAATAAATTTTTATCAACATTTATGATGTACCTATATTCTTTTTTTCCTGTCCAAAAAGGATGCTTGTTTAATATTGTTTTATTTAGAAGGATTCTAATGACGTTTCTTTATTTAATTAATGTGTAACGTGCTAAAATTCTCGATTCAATTTTAATGTAATATTAAGTGCATTTATTGTAAATAATTTTAATAATCTACGGCCCTGTATATTTCAATACATTTTCGCTGGTTTAAACTTTATTTTAAATCAAATGGTGTTTTTCTTTAATGTGAAAGGTCATCAATAATAGTTTGATAAATAAACTGTGTCACGTAATATTTTTTCTTAATTAATGAAAGTTTCTTTTGAAATTATATGGGGTCATTTCTTTATTAATGAATTAATATCGCAAATGCAAGTATGATATAATTACCATAACTTTAGTTCATCAACCTTGATATAATAATTCCTGCATCGACAACAATATTTTAAGGTTCTACAGTTTTATAATGTGAGGTATTCTGTACCTAATGTTAGGTGAATTTAAGGGAATTATTGTAAAAGTGATGTTGGTGAAATTTAAAGGATTATAAAACTTCACCAAATTTATCAAGAATTAACGGATAAACTGTATAATAGAAGTAAGTTCGATGTTTAACCTTTATTTGTACCATTACTATGAAAACCGTTTGTTAATTATGCAACCATTTTATTATCAATAAGCATCCACATTAGAACACTATTATGATGTTCTTATCATTGTCATTTGAGACAAAAGATTATTTTATCTACGAATAAATGAGTATTTAAATTATCTCTTATTGGATAATATTTGACCGATCATTAATTGATGTTATTCAATTATCTAACCTGCTTTAACGCCAATTTAACTAATGGTGATTAGTTCTTTTTATTAATTTTAATCAATATAATCTGGATCTTTTTTTATTCGGGGGTTCAGACCAGGATTGTAATGACTTCGAATAAATGACGCCCATATCCCTTCTTATTTCAACAACCGTTATTTTTCTTTATAATCTATAAGCTATGGAAATCAGTACCTACGCGTACTGGGAAATAATTTGTCATTGAGAGATCTTAAGCTGGTGCATTAAAGTACAGTAAGTATCGTTTTTAGTGTGAAGTAAGCAATTGCAGTAAATGTTCTGTATTTTCAGTATTTTGATTTTTATTGATGTTACAGTGACGTCAATCGTGCGACATTAGTTTAAGTTAGGGCATTAAATGTTTATCGTTACAATTGGTGCCCATGCGTGTGGCTTTTTTGAGTTCAGTTATTTTAGTGCGTTAGAAATGTAGTCAAACATAATATTGTTGATTCAGTATTGGCACAAGCAACTGTTTAAGTTCTGACCGTTGCGTAAAAATATGGTCATTCGTAGGTGCACGCACACTCAAATAATTACAATTAACTTATGACTCCGTAAAAGCTGGTTAATTTCGAAAGTCAATGAATAGATTTGAGGGCAAATTGCATTCTTCTAGACATAAAAACATTAAATAAAGAGAAAATCTCAGAAATGTTGTAATTTTAAATAAAATTATTGTTACTCTGTAGCAATGTGTCATTGTTACATGCAAAAGGATAATATGTTGAAAATACCATTTCCAAATAAATTTAAATCGTACAAATCATCAGTCCGGTAACTGTCTCCACATTACTTTGTTATACTTAAGAATGCATTATAAAAACCTGGGAGAAACTTTAACCTGTAAAACAATTTTGATTATATTTCTAGTATCCATGGTTTTGTTCTTGATCAGATTTAGAATTGGTAAAACTTGGATTAATATAATATATTCCGCGAAAATGATGTGTCTCAACTTTATGAATGTCTGTATGGGGGTTTGAATTTGCCGCCAATCTCATCGAAAACGCGCGAAATAAAACACTGTACCGTGTTTTAAGTCAATGACATTGCCAGGGGAAATTGTGTACATATGCTGAATGCTGATTTCTGAAGCCGTTTCAGAATTTATTCTTGAAAAACAGGAAAGCAATACAACGTACATTAATTAGGAAACAGTTCGGTAACGTTCATAACTTGGTTGCTTCAACACTTACCTATCTGAAGTAAAAAAGTGAAAAGATAACATTGAAGTTCAAACACAACCTAACATTTCTTGGTCATTAGGACGTCAGTTAAGGTCGTAAATGAATAATACTCAACGAATACTCAGTCTGGTAACGATCAGTTCGGTAACGTTTCCGTATATGATTTAATGTTACCGTACTGATTAAGTCTTCTAGTAGTGTAACAACAAATTAAGGAGGTAACATATTCTGGAAGAGTGATGTTTGAACGAAAATTGTAATGTTTCATGCATGGCCTGTAAGTCAAACGTATCTTCATTATTCAGCAAATACGTACAGAATTTGTAGTATTGGTATAGACGTTCATATTAAATCGATGGCAATTAACCAAAAGCAGCTCCTGCAAAAATCGTCCGATGAAGATGACACTCCACTTCCGAGTAGTTGGCATTCTACTCCGCTTGGAAATGATATTACATTATATTAAGAACCAATCAAGTTCTACAAAAAACTTCTGACATTTAATTGACGTTTTCTTATTGTCCGTCTGACCATAAAGAGGCCCTTGGGCCATAAAAAGACGTTTATGTTTAGATGAGTCTTGCAATAATAATCTAATTATAATGCATCTGTGCATAAACATTATTTTATGACATTATCTTTAAATAAACATGTTACGAAAATCGACAAAAAAATAAATATTTCTAGTGCCTTTGCATTCGGCCATTAAGAGTTTAATGAAGATTTGCCTTTAAATCTTTCTGGAACATACAAAAATTGTACTTTTATATTTAATTTTCAATCAAATCAAATTGACAATTTTCCTTTTTTTGTCCAGGGCACAAAAGTTTTTCATACCTAGCAACCACCTCGCAACTGATCACCTAGGTTGTTTTACTTTCGCTTTCAATTGCCTTGTCAGAATAGAAGGATTACAATCTCGTAAAGATGAGAATGAAATATTATTTACATTACAAGCTGCGAAAGTTTACTTTTAGGTGCAAGATGTTTTTGATTGGCCGAGGCGAAGCGTAAGCGTAGCCGAGGTTAGTTAAAAGCACCGAGCACCTGAAAGGGCTTCGCAGCGTGTAATGTATTAAACTTTTCATTCTCCCCTTGACATTTATTAACCACCGTAATTAAATAAATAAAATGATGCATCAGTGATTATGATAAAATCATGTTTGTATTCGCTATGTGCGTCGGCTTGGAGGGGATGTGATAATCGCCCGAAGCGCGCTAGGTGGAGGAATAGAGCAATAACGACGGACGATTTCAGTAAACTTTGCAAATATAATGGGTGGAAATATTTGTTGCGTAGTGAATTTTAAAAATAATGGTTCAAATAGCAAGTGCAAGTTTATATTATTTTTACCATTTATTGAATTTTCAAGTGTGCATATATGGATATAACCTCAAAAAGTCAAATAATAATATGAAAATATGTATATTAAATACAATTTACTTACATGCTTATTATTCTCAATCGCATAAAAATAAATACTTTACGCGCTCATGTAGAAAGTAAACAAAAAATAGTCTTTATATTTGATTTATTTCACATTTTCGATATCCGTTCATAAACGCCAATGTTATGGTTTCCGTCCTTATTTCTCAGTCTACGACCAGAGGTCGCCACAAGGGGCCATGCACATAGCGAATACAACAGTATTGATACCAAGGTAATGTTGACAACAGCCACCTGATAATATTATATTTAAAAATATTGACAGTTTTAGTTCGTCGTCCAGGGACCGAAAGTTTTTCATACCTAGCAACCACCTCGCATGTTTTACTTTCGCTTTCGGTCCTTATCAAGATAGAAAGTTACACTTTCGTAGAGGGGAGGATGACAAGTATATTTAATTCTATTTAAGTTTGATTTGTGGTTTGTTCGTTTATTTGCATTATCGGTTTTAAATAAAAGCGTTTCCTAAATTACACTTCAGGGCAGACCAAACAAACACAAATATCTTCGATTTATTTAAAGGTTAAGCAATAATTAACACAATTATTCTAATATTAAGTTTTATTACAAATGTGATTATCTTTTACAGTCATTAATAAAATCAAATTGTTCCTAACAAATCCGAACAAGCACCAACATTTACATCTTTAACTTTAGCAGTTTTGGCCCTTTGGTTTTGGACCTTTGGTGAGTAATTCCACTATATGATGATGGTTGCGGTCGCCAGCCAGTTGAATTGCATCCCGTCCGTAATTATCCGTTGCAGCAATTCTTGCTCCCCTGTTTAACAGCAACTCAACTACATCTGCAAAACCATAACTTGCAGAGTACATCAACAATGTGTACTTACTGTCATCTACATAATCTATATTTGCACCATGCGATAAAAGATTTTCTACTATACGTTTATGTCCATTAACAGCACCATGCGTTATTGCATTTACCCCCGATGCATCTTTAGCTTCTATGGAAGCACCTTTTGATAAAAGCAGATCCAAAATACGTATATGCCCATTTCTAGAGGCACACATTATTGGTGTTCTCCAATTATATGATTTGACTTCTATGTTAAACCCTTTAGATAAAAGTATGTCAACGATATCTAGTCTACCACTGTCAATTGCACTACACAATGTGCCATCATCTGAAACTGATTTTGATATTGATTTTGCAACTTTGTTTAGAAGCAGCTCGACTACCTTTACACGACCATACAAGATAGCATTCGTCAAAGACAGACGCGCAGAGGCATCATCAACGTTCATACCTGAACCGTTTAATAAAAGTGATTCAACAATGTTGTTGTACCCTTGCTGAGCTGCCACGACCAAAGCCGTATTAAATGAATAGGATTCAGGACCTATGCCAGCTCCTGCAGAAAGAAGAAATTCTGTTAATGATTTGTACCCATTTTGTGCAGCGTATATCAGTGGTGTCTTTTTGTCGGAATCTTTAGTATCCACATAGAAGCCACGACATAAAAATAGTTTAACAACATCTTCATGTCCATTCCGAGCTGCCCAGAGTAATGCATCATTTGAGACATCATCTTTTGCATTAATATTCGCATCGTCATCCAAAAGTAACTTAGCGATGTCAGCGAAACCACTCTGTGCAGCATAAATTAAAGGAGTCTTCTTCGAAATATCTTTAACTTCTATATTAGATTTTTCTGACAATAGTATTTCTACAACTTCCGTGAATCCTTTCCTAACTGCCCATAATAGTGCATTGCACCCTGAAACATCTTTGTTTTCTTTTTCAGCTCCTTTAGATAAAAGATATCTAACTAGTGAAACATGTCCGTTTTGTGCAGCATATATCAATGGTGTTTGGTCTTTGTTATCTTTAACTTCTATGCTAATGCCTTTCGAGATAAGTATGTCAACTATATCTTCAAAACCATTCCAAGATGCCCAAAGTAGTGCATTACACCTCGCAGAATCTCTTGCATCAGAATTCGCACCTCGTTGTAAAAGTAATTCAACTATTTCCGTAAATCCATTCTCTGCAGCGTAAATCAAAGGAGTTTTTCCATTAATATCTCTAACTTCTATGTTTGAGCCACTAGATAGTAGCAACTCAACTATTTCTTTGGTGTCTTGTTGAACAGCCCACAACACACCATTACGTCCTGATCTATCCTTTGCTTCTTTATTGGCACCTTTAAGTAAAAGAAATTCTATTACATCTTGATGATTACTTACAACAGCTTTCATTAAGGGAGTTTTCCCATCTTTATCTCTAACTTCTATATTAGCACCTTTCGATAAAAGCAGTTTGGTTGCATCTTTAAAACCATAAGTAATTGCCCATAGAAGAGCATCCATTCTTTGTTTGTCTTTTATATTAATATCAGCCCCCTTTGCGAGCAATTTTTTTATAATTTTTAAATTTCCTTGTTGTGCTGCAATAATTAAGGGAGTGAAACCATTACGTTCTGCAACTTCTACATTTGCATTATTAGATAAAAGAAATTCGACAATTTCTATATTGTTATTCTGCAAGGCCCAAAGTAATGCGTTCATACCAAGCTCATCTTTTGTATCAATAATATCTGGATTCTGTGTGAGACGATCTCTTACCTCGTCTAGGTTGTCTCTTTGAACACTGTCTAATAATAAGTTAATTTTATCATTTTTATTAATTTTTGCTGATAATGAAACGTTGATAAACACACTAAATACTGTTAGAGATAATATGATCATTTTGATGTTATCTGAAATATAGAAATTGTTGAATTTATATAAAATTTTAAAAATGATATAAAAATTTGCTTACGTTTCTAGGAAAAACTTGGTATCTTGCTCAATACAATCTATGACACTGTTTACCAGTGTCTGTAAGAAACTAGTTTAAAGTTATTTACTTGAAAAACTTCCAACATATTATAAGGTTGTTATAAAATGGGTCACTTAGATTTGACCTCATGGGGTAGATAACGTTTAACAGTATCATTTTTTCCAAGAATGGTGTATTAATAAAAAATTGGCTTGTTGATATTATTTATTTTTAAAGACGCTATTCTTTGAATTATTAGATTAGTTCTTAATTTGAGAAAAGGGTGTTCTTAATTGGCTGCCTAATAATAAAATTTGAAGGATAATGACAAACTAGTCAAGATATTCAACAGTCATGATACCTATTAAGAGGAAATAGTATATTGTGTTACAAGTGCAGAAAAGTGCCAATTTCTCACGAGTGTGAAGATTTTGCGGCAATCACACGAGTGAGAAATTGGTGTTTTTGCACGCGTTACACGCTATACTTTATCTACGACAACAAAAAAAGTAATAAACCACCAACAGCTAAGAAAGTTTTTTAACCTAGAATTTATACTCGCATTCATATTTTTTACGTGAAATATTTAGCAATAAATTAAGAGATGTAATGTGAGCCGCTTCCACGATGTTGTACGAGTGTACACCCCAATTTTCCTTCATCGGATTCACTCATGATACATCTAGAATTTTAAAAACGACAAAAGTAAACATTAAATTTGAAAAGACAATAGTAATAATACGTTTACAATTTGTATAATTTCAGTCAATCTACTATTTAGTACTTACAGCTAAATAATCATACGTATGTACTCGTTTTTAAAAAATAATTTATATGTACAAAAATCACAATTCAATTGTCAAGGTTATTAACCTCTGCGCAAAATGTGAAATATTCTCGCATTATGTAGCAAATTATAAATGTTTTCAATGTTTTTATTGTAATTTAGCAATAATAATAAATAAAATTACATTAAAAATTATATAATAATATAAAATATTAATTAATTTTACGTTTTAATTGAATAACAATCCATGTAACTTTATATAATGAGAAAAAAAGCATCATTGAAAGGCGTCTCGGTAGCTCAATGGTTACGCTGTAGCTACTAACCGAGCGATCCGTTTTCAATTCCCCGGGTCTGACCTTAGTTTTTTTTCTAGATGGATTTCCATTCGAAATATAATTTAATGTAAAATATTAATTAAACAAATTAAATTAACCTTTATCTAAAATTTATAACTTTTATATTTCAAATAATTAATAATATTATAAATATTGCAAGTTGTGACATCTATGGGGTTTTAATAGAACTACGGATTATTAAGAACTCCTTCCTCACATACTTTACCGTTAAGTTTGGAGATTGTTTGCAATTGGTCGTTTTCACGGTTACTAGATTGTGCGGAATATGTAACTTTCTATGGTGGTCGTAGATAAAATACTTTATCCAAAATCGTGAATAATTAGTGAATTACTATGGTGATTTGAAGCATGGAATGTTGAACATTACCCACTAGTGAGAGAAAAATTAAGACTCACGGAACAATTATTATCAAATTGTAATATTTTTAATAAAATAATGTACTCAACACTAAAAACACTTCAAATTATTTATTATTGTAACTGAAAATTAACATTTATGTTAAAACATAATCCCGCAGCTCTCTTGCAATACATTTTGGTCAAAAATTTATAAATTTTATTTTAATGTTTTTAATTTAATTACACGCGATTTTGGATAAAATATTATATTACACGCGTGTGGAATTGCTTCTTAGGCACTTAAGAAAACTACCCCCTCGCTCTGCGAGCTCGGTGGTAAACTTTTTCTTGCGTGCCTAATCTCGCACATTCCACACTTGTATAATAAATATCTATTCTTATGTATATGTACGGTTAGGGAATTTTTAATGTTCAAAACAATTGGTAGATGCATTGATTCCTGGTCAATTAATTTCTGAGATCTAATTACTAGATTATTTAATAGCCTTGTTACGAAAAAATCCAGAAATTAATTATGATTGCCTTATCAATGCCTAATCGCGTTGTTATTTTTCGATCTATCATTATCACATTTAACCGAAAAGTTGCAATGGTTTACAATTTTGGTGTACTGGAAAGACAAAATAATCAACATTTCATCGCTCTTTGTATTATTAAGTACGTATTACAAATAAAATAGTAATCCATTTTGTGACACGGTCGCAGCATTAACATAGTAAATGATAAAATATTTGTCAAGTTGCAAGAGTAAGATAGAGCAACTATGTGACACGATGTGTCAAAGAAAAAAGACATTTCACGAAAGTAGCAATTACTACGCTGTCACGTTCCTGCTACGTAGCCTAAACGTAGCTGGACTAAATGTAGAAGTTCCAGAACGTAATGGTTACACTCCCTTAATTATTGCAACACGACAAGGAAATTTAAAAATAATAAATAAATTTTTCGCGAAGGGGGCTATTGTAGTAATAGAAAAGGCAAACAAAGAATGGATGCTCTTCTATGAGCAATTACTTATGGTTTTAAAGATGCAACTAAACTGCTTTTACCTAAAGGTAGGTAGAGATGGAGAAACTCCATTCTCCTCCTGGAGAAAGTCCCGACTACCAATGACTCGATTTAAACGTTTAAACTAAAGTGGAATTTGCAATTTGTCAAACAATTTATACGTATTAGTTTTATAGAAGGGTACCTGATAAGCCGCACTTTTGGGCCACACTCCATTAAAATACATGTAATTGCTTGGGCCACTGTAGAATTTACTGAAAAACGTCGTTCACCCGACAAAGTGAACCCTTACTAGAGAACAGCCATCAAGAGCATTCTCTACACGCTGAAATATCCAGATCAGATACAAAGGTTGGGGTAGGGGGAGGTTAAATGCCTCTGAAATGTCTCCTTGACCTGCCTAAGCTTTAATTTAAGTTTCATTTAGTCACTGCGAACGGACAAAAGAATTCTCTATACGCCGAACAATACCGATTATATGAACGGGGGAGGGAGAGAACTTTCGAAACTGCATTTTAACCTGCGAACGCTAATCCGTGATCAAATCCAGTAGACAAGAACCAGACAATCTCGGATCGTCGAACTATCGATATGATATGGAAAGTTAGGGCGAATGGGGGGAGGTAGGATTTATGTACATTCCCCAGTATTACAGCCCAACCACTCTACCGCAAATCTTTGAAAGGTCAGTCTTTTCAGTCGCAGCGTCATTAACTAACTTGAAATATACAAGTTAGATGGCGGGGGGGGGGGGGGGGGTTAAATTCCTTTGAAGCGTCTCTTTGACCTGTCTAAGCTTTAACTTAAGCTTAATTTAGTCACTGCGAACGGACAGAAGAATTCTCCATACGCCGAACAATACCGATTATATGACCGGGGGGGGAAATCCAGTAGACAAGGACCAGACAATCTCGGATCGTCGAACTATTTATACGATACGGAAAGTTAGGGCGAAAGGGGGGGGAGGTTGGATTTATGTAGATTCCCCAGTATTACAGCCCAACCACTCTACCGCAAATCTTTGAAAGGTCAGTCTTTTCAGTCGCAGCGTCATTAACTAACTTGAAATATCCGAGTTAGATGGCGGGGGGGGGTTAGATTCCTTTGAAGCGTCTTTCTGACCTGTCTAAGCTTGAATTTAAGCTTAATTTAGTCACTGCGAACGGACAGAAGAATTCTCCATACGCCGAACAATACCGATTATATGACGGGGGGGGGACTTTCGAAACTGCATTTTAACCTGCGAACGCTAATCTGTGATCAAATCCAGTAGACAAGAACCAGACAATCTCGGATCGTCGAACTATCGATATGATACGGAAAGTTAGGGCGAAAGGGGGGGAAGGTAGGATTTATGTACATTCCCAAGTATTACATCCCAACAACTCTACAGCAAATCTTTGAAAGGTCAGTCTTTTCAGTCGCAGCGTCATTAACTAACTTGAAATATCCAAGTTAGATGGCGGGGGGGGGGGGGTTAAATTTTTTTGAAGCGTCTCTTTGACCTGTCTAAGCTTTAATTTAATCTTAATTAATCACTGCGAACGGACAGAAGAATTCTCCATACGCCGAACAATATCGATTATATGACGGGGTGGGGGGAACTTTCGAAACTGCATTTTAACCTGCGAACGCTAATCCGTCATCAAATCCAGTAGACAAGGACCAGACAATCTCGGATAGTCGAACTAGCTATATGATACGGAAAGGTAGGGCGAAATGGGGGGAGGTAGGACTTATGCAGATTCCGTGTTACAGCGCAGCAAGTTTCGTATTGCAGGTCTCCTAGACCTGTTAGAAATAACATTCAATTGCAGCGTCATTAACCGACACGAGAATTCTCAGACGTTGATATATCCAAGTCGGAGGGCAGAGGAGTTTTGATAGTTGGATCATATGGCAAGAAGAAATGAGAATATTAAAATTCCCTACCGCTTCTTTCCCGTGCGAGAGTAAACCTTGACCCAACGCTAATGACAGAGATATTCTCAAGACGCTGAAACAATTTGCACAGTGGGGAGGATTTTTGAAAAGTTTCCAAAAACTTCTTTGGGAAATCAGTTGCAGATCCTGCGGAACTTCTTTCGGCTCGTATTTACGTTTTTTCGCTGATGGAAATTTATCTACCGCGTTATCGTTGGGTTGGTTGGCGGATCTTTTTGTCAGAAACTCGCTCATATCAAGTTGACTCACTGAAAATCGAAATAAAAAATATTAAAGCATATTAGAATCGAAATAAATAAAAATTATAATAAAAATTATAATAAAAATCCTATACTTATAGCGCTTCACTGAACTTTGAGATGTTGCTTCAATGATTCTTGGTGATGAACTGATGTATTTCCTGAGAATGTCTCGTCTTTTTTATTCTAAATCTACCTGTGTTCTCTCGGATGCTTCTGAAAATGCTTGGGCCGGATGTAAAAGCCCGTTAAATTTCGAAGCGGATGTCGTGTCTGTTTCTGGACCGGATGCCTCTGAATATGTAAGTTTCAGAGCGGACGCCATGTCCTGTTTCTGGACCGGATGCATCTGAAAATGTTTCGTGCCGTATGCTTGGGACCGGATGCTGCATCCTGTTTCAAATTTTGGAGCGGATCCAAAAGTTCGTTACAAAGTTCATGACGTCATCGGTCGGGCTCAGACCGGAAGTAAAAGTAGATTTTTTGGGCCCATGTTAAATCCCATAAGAAAATGCCGCCGTTCTCCCTTAGTTTTACTACTGGCGAACTAAAAATTCAAATTCAGCAAATCATTTTATATTAAATTACCTATTTCTTAGTTGTGTGTTCGTATAGATCGTATCGAATTCAAAGGGTATGCTCTTCAACTAACCACTTTTGCCGTTAAATACCGTGCTATTATATCGGCAGCCTGATGCCGACTTAAATAGATATTTCGACTATATAATCGGGTATTTTGCACATTATTCGGTAATTCAAACTAATTGAAAATATAATGTAATGCTGTTTTAATTAATACATAAACGAAATTACAGTTTATGTTTGATTACTGATAATAACTTTTGTAAAATTTAGTAAGTGTTGCAGCCCCTATATACCAGCCGCCACTGATGATAACCTTATAGAAAATTGATGAAATTAAATCCCGTAGCACTTTACCACCTTTACCAACAACCAACTAACCTCCCCAATTCCCGACATTACTGACATTACAAAGTAACCTTGCTACTATTATAAAGCAACATTTCAATTAATATAAAGTAATTCTTTTCCTCTGTTACAAAAGGAAATAAAAAACGTATGTCTAACAGAAAGCAAATAAAAAACTTAAATTTTGATTCTAACACAAATAAAAAAAATTTTGGTTAGGTACACTTTACTTAGGCAGCCACTCACAATGATAAATAGCTTGTAAAAGTATCATAAATATTTAAAAACTAGCATAATACCCGTTGAAAAATCAACGGTCCGCTTCTGATCATGTCAGCTATCCACGAAGTAAGAAAACAGATCTACTTATAAAAGTTATTTTTTGGGATCCCGTAACGCAGGATGTGCTACTGCAGTGGAGTTTTTTTCCTTAATAGTAATGTCAATCGGATCATAACATGTAACTATAATTTAATATAATCACGTTCGATTCATAATTAGCAATGCCTTTCTTCGTAAATAACCAATTAATCCCACACCTTTTTTTGCTCAAATAACTTTTTTCAAAATAACTTTAAACGAATGGTAGGCGTATTCAAAGAGAATACATAATAGTTATTTTAATTATATACCTATGTAGTTTATTATTAATATATCATGTACTTTATATACCATAATATTTATTGAAAAATCAGCGGCGCACAGTGGGATGAAAGGGGTCAAAACGCGCGCATGGAGTGTTTCTCGCGTTTTAAAAAGTTTAAAATGAGATAAAAAGGTTTATTTATGGTTTTTTGGATCGCTCAGTTCGAATTAGACATTATTTTCGAGCTATGATAATTGACATCTGTCATAACCGCTGTCAACGTCACAGAAATAAACTTTACAAGCTGCAAATGGTAAAAATACGTAAAGCATATTACATAAATGATGTTTAATGATAATATTAATCTATAATATATTTATGAACAAACAATTCGACATATTGAGAAGATATATTTTTATTTCCGAGCTCTTATCATTATTTTCGTTTAGACAATAGTATCCTCGTCGCTTTTTTTCAACAACTTCTGAACTTCGATAGGAAGCTCCTTTCTCTTAATCGCTTGTCTTGACGAAGCTCTCAGCCGATTAATATATGGATCAGACGTGAGCATGAATCGATTGAAGATATCAGCCAGATTTTTTTTTCTCGACGTCTTCCTTGCAAATCGACTGCGGAATGTCTTGAAATCTTTATTGCGGTGTTCCATGGCTTCTTCGGATAAAACACCTACAAAAAATATATTTCATTAAAAAATGTTACGAATTTTGTGTTAATGTTGATAGCATTAATGATATACACACAGACCAGGTGGTAAAATTGAGTGGGCTATTATTTCATCTCCGTGTAGAAGCACTTTGTGCACGGTAGGACTCATTTGCCAGAAGGGGTACTTTTTAATCAAAAGTTCGGCTGTCTCGAGAGCATAAACACCAAACTTTTCTGGATCGACTTCTTGGAAAATGTTTATCGATGTTAAAACTACATCGAACCTTTTCAAAATGTCTTTGTCAATTCCAAGAATCGCAGCTGATTTTTCAGTATTTTCAAATACTGCTCTTGACGTATTTCCGTCATCAGATGAACCAAACCCTAAACATACAACTATAATTAGTAACTTTTTTCAACCTGACTGAAGTGTCAACATATACATTATGATTTAGTTACCTTGTTTTGGCGTATCTACGATCAGGCCAAGCTTTTCTCGAAATTCGCTTTGGATTTTTTTTTCTCTTTTCTAACATTTCCTTATATTCAGGTTGGAGTCTCGTAAACTTCTGACGAAACTTTTCAGGCAAAGCCAGTCTATTGGAATAAAAAATATATTTTTTATAAAAAATGATTTGTTTGCTGTATACTTTATAATATTATAAAAAAATCGTCCATAGAGTTGCAGAACATATCGAACTGTTCGAACAGTTCAAAAAGTTCGAACAGTCCAAAAGTTGGAACAGTTCTGTAAACTTGTTTGTATACGACCTATTTAAAAGTTTAAACTGTTTGAACTTTTGAACTGTTCGAACATTTTGAATTTTTCCAACAGTTCATGAACAGTTCAAACTTTTCACAAGCCTACTTTGTACACGCTAATTTTCATGAAAAAAGTTACATATTCACATAAAATGGTAAACCTATACGGATATCTATTAATTCATCACTGAAATAACCATATTATCTCATCATTAAAATTGACGTTCAAAACTTACCGTGCCCATCCATTGCGCGCACAACACTAAACAGTTGGAAGAAAGCAGTACACCAGCGTTAACAGAACACAACCGTTAACAGAACTAACACATTATTGTCACCAATGTTCATATTACACATAAATAATATTTTGTACCTTGCCTTAATACCCGAATGAAGTTAACTTTTCATATAGGTTGAAATTACCCGCAAAGATTTTATGTGAAAACATTTTTGAATATTCGCAAAAAAAAATGCAACTCAATGCTGATAATGAAGATACTGCGATCAAGGGAATGTGTCCAATTTTGATCTGTCAATTTTTCGTAGAGGTGTTTTGAGGTGTTTTTTTTAATTCAATGTTAAACACAAAATTTCGTGAAAAAAGCTGTCATTTTTTAATTTGATCTTATGTTTCTAGGTTACAACAATATTTTAATAACAATTTTTAACTTTTTACTATTATTTTAGTGTCACACAATAGGTGGAGACATATACTTATTTGTAATTTCATGTAATTATGTGCCTAAATACCATCATTCAAATTATGTTTTACGTATGCAATTCTTTCATCATTTGCACAAACTGTTAGTATTCGTTACGTACTACAGTTTTATGAACGTGATTGAAGTACAGTCAAAGAAATAAGTAATGCGTCGCCTCTTATGTGCGCCAGTTCAGTACGCAACACGTCTTAAACATTCAAATAAAAGAAATATAACTTTCTATTATTAAAAATAATTAATTTGTAATACATAAATAATATGAAACTATGTATAAAAATAATAATATCGAAAACGAATGTAAAATCCGAGGCGACGCATTACTTATTTCTGTGACTGTACATAATACTGCAGATTATGGCTTTCCAAAGGGTTTAGAATGTATAAATCAATGTAAAAAGTTATTTGCAAAAAAATTTTTTTTTATGCCATGCGCGCGTTTTGACCCTTTCTATCCCACTGTGCGGCGTGTGAAGGCACCGCAGAGCTGAAATGGCGCCAGTCGCTGGCAATCAGTGCGTGCCCCCATTAAATTTGTAGTTTTTGTAAACCCAGTTTTTGTTAAAACCGGTGAATCTCGAGAACCGCTGAATAGATTTTAATGCCGTTTTCACCATTTGATAGCTTATTTCTTAGCAAAGGTCATATATACAGATTATTGGGTGGATTTTTGGAGAGTCCAGTAATAAGCAAAGTATGAAATACATACTTAAGAAAATTGGCTCTAACTGGGACAAAACGCATTACGCTGCGAAAATGGTAACAGATAAAGCAAAACTATAAGCGAACGAATTGTAGCCCTCAAAAAGATCTACAAAATAGTCCAATAGCATACATGTATCTCTTACAGATAACTCACAATCATTATTTTTATAATAGTTAATTTTGCGGAAAACCCTTCTCCCTCTGGAATGTTGCCTTACTTCGCCCCTGGATAAAATTCCGGTAATTTTTGTATTTTAACTGTATAATAGCATACATATAACAGAATTTTAAATGTTATTGAAAAGTTGTATTAAAAAAATAATCTAAAAATAAAATAACATCATAAAGTATACTTGCTTTGAAAATAGAGATAACGGTCCTAACAGTACAATACTCGGGTTTCTTAGAAAAACTTCACAGGTAGCAGTTGGTTTTAGACGTGTGGTCTCTTTTAATAATGCTCTTAAATTCCTATTCAATAAATATACATTATTTTGTTTCATTATTCGAATTGAATTTTTCTCTTCTTATAATTACATCTTGTATTTTTCGGTTTTTCATATTAATAAATAAAATTAGGATCTTATTTAATTAAAAACATGTTTTGTTATAGAATCACCTATAAAGCTGCAAACTTAACGAGAAAAATTAAACTTTCCGCTATTTTACGGATTTAATTTGAAAAGAAATAATCTAAAGGTATAACAATAGGTAGAGATCATTTCTATAATAGTTAGCGTCATTATAGTGATTTTTTTATAATTTGTATATTTGTATGACTAATTCTTGTTCCTAATTTAAATAAAACCGGCGAATTTGATGAAATTTGAAAATAAATTGCATCAGAAATATTTCAGTTTAAGTTTAAGTTCGGTCCTGATATATTTAGGCAACTCAACAATCATCTGTGCGCGCACCTGATTTTCTAAGTACCTACAGGAGTCTCATTTAAATTGTCTTTCAGTTTACAAACATATATCTATCAGGTCGATGCTGCGTGTCCTTGACAAAAAGTAAAATGGAGAATACAACTTTTATTTCTTCGGTATACCGGAGTATACTTATGCGCTTGCGCAGTTTATACCTATACTTGATTTTGAATGTTTTAGTTTATCGACCTTTTTTTTAAAGAATCTTTTTAACTTTTTTAAAATTATTTATGTTTATTAAGATTTTTTATTAAAATTAAAATTTTAATTAAATTTATAAAACTAATATGTACAAATTGCAAATTCCACTTTAGTTTAAAGGTTTAAATCGAGTCATTGGCACTCGGGACTTTCTCCAGGAGGGGAATGGAGTTTCTCAACCTCAACCTACCTTTAGGTAAAAGCAGTTTAGTTGCATCTTTAGAACCATAAGTAATTGCTCATAGAAAAGCATCCATTCTTTGTTTGCCTTTTCTATTACTACAATAGCCCCCTTCGCGAAAAATTTATTTATTATTTCTAAATTTCCTTGTCGTGTTGCAATAATTAAGGGAGTGTAACCATTACGTTCTGGAACTTCTACATTTTCATTACTAAGTTTTTGTCACTAGTCACAAGCAAGTAGTTGCCACGGTTTCATTACGTGCCTGGAACCAAAATGGGGAACAATTTTTTGGTAGCAGATACGTTGCAATAACCTCTCTGGAACTTGTCCAGCTACGTTTAGGCTACGTAGCAGGAACGTGACAGCGTAGTAATTGCTACTTTCGTGAAATGTCTTTTTTCTTTGACACATCGTGTCGCATAGTTGCTCTCTCTTACTCTTGCAACTTGACAAATATTTTATCATTTACTATATTAATGCTGCGACCGTGTCACAAAATGGATTACTATTTTATTTGTAATACGTACTTAATAATACAAAGAGCGATGAAATGTTGATTATTTTGTCTTTCCAGTACACCAAAATTGTAAACCATTGCAACTTTTCTGTTAAATGTGATAATGATAGATCGAAAAATAACAACGCGCCTTCTTTAAATACATTTTTTAATAAAAAAAATGTCTTTAATAAAATATTACAAAAATACTTACAAGTTGATACACATTATAGAAACCTATTTTATATTATTCCTAAGGCACAATTTGTTATTTTTATCGGCGGTTATATAATAAAACATCTATTAACAATCATAACAAATTGCAAATTGATTAATGGCCTGCAACATTTTACAAGTAAATATGGAGATGGAGTAGTTTACGAAAAATTACTTTAAAGTGATTCTCCTGGGTAGCAAAAACGTAAGTTTTGCTTTTAACACTACTGTAAGTTTCGGTTACTTTAAGGGATTAAGCAATGGTTTTATTAGACAGGCGGCAATACCATGCCACATACTCTAAAAGTTACTCAGAAGTAATGAAACTACATATTTCCAATAAATAGTAGAAACAACTACATAATTACTAAAATATCTCGAACTGAAATAATAAAATCTATAAAGTCATAAATTTAGTTAGTTGTAGTTACGTAACAACTATTGAATCAAAGTTCCGATCTCAGTTACTGTTACTTAGATGCTGCTTGGTTATTACCTTGTCTAGATTGTCGCTTTGAACATTATCTAATAATAAACGAACCTTATTATCTTTACTAATTTGTGGTGATAACGAAAAATTGAAAAACATACCGATTACTGCTAAATATAATATGATCATTTTGATAGAATATAATATAATATAGAGATTGTTGAATTTACATAAAACATTAATTAAATTTCTATGAAAAAGTAATATCCTGGTCTGAATTATTTACAAATACTTTTCTTTAGAACTAGGTGTGAAGAACTCGTAGTTGATAATTGCGCAAAACATTTCTTCAGATATTAAGGTTGTTTATCACTTCAATTTGACCTCAAGGAGTACGGAGTAGATAACATTTAACATAATCCGTTGCAATTAATCTTTTTAAAGAGGTCATTCCCTCATTTATTAGATTTATTAGTTTGGTTCTTAATTTGGGATAAAGATTTTCACTTTATTTAAATAATTACAACATAACAATTGTTTTGTTACACAGTGGCTTCTTCAGATGTAAAATATAAACTGAACTAACTTACTGGGTAAAGCTACACTTTTTGGTAATAATCAAGCCCAACCAACTGGGTGCTGAATGGGTAGTTAATTGCACAATTTCGTGTAGTCGAATGTATAGGTATAAAATTACGGTAGGTTACTTTACGGTTAGGTATACATGCGACTACACGAAATTGTGCGTTGCCCTTGGTAATAATAGAACTTGTCATAAACATTGTTCTACTTGGACGTGTTGAAATGTTGGTTCTGAACATCTGTTATCGGCAAAAATACACACTATAAAGATTTTTTTAATAATAATATTTAGTGTCTCTGATATACAATAATCCATTCGGAAGACAGCTAGTTGGAAGGCTCTGAAGGCATACAAAACTTGTAGCTGAGACAATATCCACAGCTATTCATAGTCCACTTACTAGCGCATTCTCGATGGTTACCGGAAACCATCCATCCCTATATACACCTATATTTTACATCTGGAATCACGCATTAGCTACACAAAATAGGGAACCCTTCGAACACACAGAACTACAGACCAATTGCAAGCTTGTCTGCATCCTACAAACTGCTTACAGTGATAAATACTAGAGTTCCTAAATATAAACTGAGTCTGTATTATTTAGAATTAAGTGACGCATGACAAATTTCTCTAGTGGCATTTCATGTTTTGAAACTATTTATTAGAAGGTTGGTAGGTAATAAACTAAACTGTTTCAGACAGCTTAGTTTTGGTCTAGAAAGAGATAGATTTCGACATCCATGTCCTAACTCTAAAATAACACAGTTAAAGTTTTCATTCAGGAACTCTACTACCTATCACAAGTAACACAAAATATTGGTGCAATATTGGCTAGAAGTTGAGGAACAATGTTACTAATAAATATTGGCCCAATATAGAAATGCGAACATTTGCAATAAACATTGTATTAATACAATGGTAACAACAAACTTAATATCACTAAGTTTAAGGATCATAAGTTTGCGCTTACTATTATATAAATAGAAATGTTTATTGGGTCTGTTTTATTGGTACAATATTAATTTTTTTTATTGCTCAATAATATTATGCTATATTGGCGTAATGTTGATTGTGAATAATTCTCAATTATATTCTGTATTATTTGTACAATGTTCATTTTAAATAGTTCTTCATAGTGGTATTTTCACTGTCGGGGTGAACGGTTGGTAAACGGACAAGCAGTCGTTGGAGATATCGGAATCACTAGTATCCGAGACTAAACCCAGGATGACAGAGAACTGGGCAGTCACTACAGGTGTCCGGGAGCATTAGTATCTGAGACTAGCTAGTGGGCAGACCACACGACGTGCACCCCTAGAACTGGCTGTTGTCTACCCAATCCTAGGTTTGTCTGGGCAACGGATGACACAACAAGTAATGTGAGGTAGAATTACATGCAAGTGTTTCTCGGTGATGACTCAAAAACGTTGCGGGAGAAACTCTGCTAACATGAGGGTTTAGAATGGGTGGATTTGATTCTTACCTGACGGTAGAGTCTGATGGATATGGATATGGCGCTAGTAACCCGATGTCTGACCTAGTCGAATGGAGGAAAATTAAATTGAGGTTTATCCCGGTCAGAGAGTGCGCTCGCTGACCTTCGGGAAACTGCATGCCACTAGGTAATGTTTCGGAGATAACAGTACGGGGGTCAGGTTTTGGCTGTGCAGCTGTGGGCTGATTGAGCGTATCTCAATTACTTGGAATACTGAATACCATTGCAACGTTAAACAATGCTGTTGATACTTTTAATTTGAGCCATTCATTTATGTTGCAATTTTAGACTTATTTCTGTTTATAAGTATCCGCTTGACTTTTCGGGCAAAGAAGTGTTGCCAATCGCTCCACGCCGCGAGAAATGCCAACAAGTAAAGAAGGCCAACGTGAGTTTGTAATATCAAAACAGAGCACGGGCTGCAGGCCCAATCGCGGTAAAAAATGTAGGTGCAACCTACGCCCACTAATATTCCAGCGACGTACTATGATCTTAACATACAAATGCAAATAGACCAACTACAACGTAACCAATTAAATCAAACACAACAAATCCCTCTACAATAGATAAGTTACAACAACTTACCACAATTAATGCCTCAGAAGCAAATAAGTTACAATGCTGCACCCCTTGCAATGCCATTTCAAAATACAAGTTATAATAATAATATATCGCAATCGCAACAACCACTAACCACAAACACCGTTCAACAATATCAAACAGAATATCCCCAGCTAAAACCACAGGAATGGAAAACAGTAGAATATAAAAAGAGACAGAGAACTAGCCCTGGAGACAAACAAAACAAAGCGCCAGTCATTTATCAATGAACATTGGCTAAGTAAACACATACCCACAAAAACACCTATAGCTCCCTGGAGGAAGAAACAAGTAAAGAAGAAAACGAAAAAGAGGAAGGAAAAATAGCAAATAAAGAGGTAGAACTTATAAAATCGCCTCCGATTTTCGTGAACGGAGTTGAAAATATCACCCCGTTGCGTGAAATGCTTGATAAAATAGCCCCGAAGGGATATACCTTAACAACAAGCAAGCAAGATACAGTCTGAAAGCTCAACAAAATACCTACCTATTATCGAAGAGCCGAAAAAGAAGAATACGCAATACTACACGTACCAAATGAAAGCAAAAAAGAACTTCAAAGTAGTATTGAAGAGCATGCACCCGACAATAGACATAAAATAGTTAACAGTAGAAATACAAAAAGATAATCATAAAGTGATGAGAATAAGTAACATACTTAGAACAAAAACAGAAAATGAAAATGGAAAAACCACTAAAACACCAACCTCATCGTTCTTTGTAGAGTTAGAACAAAGGGAGAACAATAAAGAAATATATAAAATCAAATACCTTTTACATAATATGGTTTCCTTTGAACAACCATATACAAAAAGAGACACCGCACAATGTACAAGATGTCAAAGCACGGACGTACAAAGAACTACTGTTACAGAAACCCAAAATGTGTAAAATGCGCAGGGGATCACTTAACTGAGAAATACACGTGGAAAGAGAAAAGGAAAGAAGTAAAATGCTGTAACCGTGAAGGTAATCACCCAGCAAGCTACAAAGGTTGCATCATACGCAAACAGCTACAACAAATGCGATACCTCACGTTGCGAGAAAAAACAAACACGCAACAAAATATTCAAGCAAACACACAGACAAGAACACAAACGAACTACAGACAACCATACATTTCTTATGCACAAACGGCGAATGGGAAACAACAACAACAAATGGCTAACATCCAACAAAAGATGCCTCAAGTAGTAACTCAACAATATAGTGAGCTTTTTTGTTACTCTAAAATACCAAATACTAATTTAAAAGTCCTACGATAGACTGTCACTGTAATCTTAATAAAAAACTCAAATCACTAAATACTTACTGTACTAGGCTGAGATCTCTAATTATGCAAATTTAAATTCAGGTGTGGGTGTTAACCCCAAAAGCTTCTAATTAATTAATGGAGACAGGAACAAATAAAAACATGTTGGGCGCCACCAAACTGATGTTAATCATTTTGTTTACTTTTATTTATTTTTCATCTTAGGAGGCGATAAGTCATCAGTTTGGGAATGACATCTCATTTAAATTTGACGTTAAATTAATTAAACATTTATCAAACAATAAAAAATCTTAATTGACAAAAAACAACAGCGGTTTGTTGAGCCTCTAACTATCAATTAATAAATAAATTTGAAATCTGTATATTAAAACATAAAAGGAAAACAAAAAAAAAGGAAATACAAAGAACATCAAAATAAAAAAGTTATTATTCTTAGAAGTTGATTAATTTCGGGATCTCAAATAAATTTTGCATAAAAACTTAATTAAAAAAAATCAATACTTTAGAACATTTTCATTAGTCTAACAAAGTTCAAAAATTCCTTGCACAAATAACTTCAAACACAATACTCTATAAAAACAATAATGATCTTACACAAAAAAAAACACAATACGAAACTGCAGACCTGGAAGTTGAGGGAATACATTATTATTTTAAATTCTGAACCATTTTATCTTAACGAGATTCGGAACAAATTCTTCATGAATGGTAACGATACTTTAATTCTGCATACTTGAAGGCTGCTTAACAAATCTTTAATCGGTAATACGGAATTATACTTAATTTTCCAAACAACGAAATCGGTACGATATAACACCAAACTTAAATTGAGGCATAAACGGTAGTACGGAATCGAAATTTGAATCGTGAATTTTATCGATTTCACTAATTCCGAACTAAATAATAATAAGGGCATATATTCACCGTAACGACCCTTTTAGAATATTCTCGGGACGCAAAGCGCCCGGAGAAGCTTCGAGGCACCAGCCTCTTTGATGGTTCTCTTCGACCGTCTTAAAACTAAAACTAAACTAAGGGATCTGAATGTTTATATCATCACAATTAAACTTAAGCGAGGACTTTTTAAACTAACCTATAGCGAAATAGCGTGACTTTTTAATCTAATCAGGAACAAGCATTCAAAAAGCTTCCAGAGAATTCTATGTATTTTTTTAGGGACTTCACCGCAACTAAAATTTGCTAACCGAAAAGAACTCGATATCCACACATGGCCTCAATGTGTTTTTTATACGTCTGCACTCGGGAGAATTTATTCAAATAGCACGTTCAGGAACTAATAAATTTTAACTAAATGCCTTTTTTGAGATTTTATTCCTTTGTTAAAAGGGTGATACTATTGATGAATTTTTAACAAATATAATATTATCTAAATCCTTACTAGGAAAAACAATTCGCAACCGTGAGAACACTTTATTTAGTTCGAAATACTGTCTGCATTTTTAAGCCAACTTAAATATTTTAAACTGAACAGGACCGTACTCAGCTTCCTTTATTATTTATGCATATAAAATTGCATTTACACTAGAACGAAGATTTCTGTCCGTTACAAATGATAGACTAAGTTGTGAAGAATATATAGTAACCAAGTTAAGAGAGAATCTAGACTCCGTGCTAAATATCATCACAGCTCTCCTAGCTAGGCCAACTAATAGTTAATTTAATAAAAATCGGAATCTGGGACGCTAACGGATTGGCGCAGAGGAGCCAAGAACTCAAACTATTTCTAACTAGTCATGACATAGATAATGCTAATTTCAGAGACGCATTTTACGAAGAAGAGTAATCTCAAATTTCCCAAATACTCCTTTTACGATACACAAGACGCAGACGGTGCAGCACATGGAGGTACAGCATTAGTTATTAAAACAGCATTAAAACATCATATAAATAAAAACTACGAGCAAGACTACCTACAAGCAACGTTCAAAGCGTATGTTCAAATGTTTTTTTTCTAAGGGTTTCTAAGAAAAGTTTATTGCTTTGCGAACAAATTTCCAATGACAGGTTTTTTTGATAGAGTTATTACGCTGTAGTCTATATATGTATGAATACATAATACCGTTATAATACCATGACACTAGGGTGCAGATACAATAGTTATTTATGTATTAAGGGCGTAAAGAGTTTTTTATGGCCGGAAGCGGAAGCGGAAAACGCTGTAGTGCCATAAAAGCAAGTTACGCCGGCTATACATACACTATTTTATGCACAGATTAAGTTTTTATCTTAAATCTCAAATTGTGTAAAAAACATAATTAAATGAGTACGTAGGTACATCAAAAGCCTCTGTGCTTACACTTGAAGTTACGTTACTATAGTAAATATTCCAAAATATTTAGTTTCAGCTTATTTTCTTTTATTGTTGATAAGTTGACAAATTATATTATGAACAAATTAAGTTTTACAGGAAATAGCTCTGATATTTAAGTGGCATTTTTTTATTGCACGTCGGACCATAAAGAGACTTGTGGGCCGTAAAGAGACGTTTATGTTTAGATGAGCATAGCAATAATAGTCTAATTATTATGTATCTATGCATAAACTTCAAAATATAAAAAATAAACCGAAAACACTTCCACACAAATACGGTCAACACAAAATAAATTTCCAGGTTTTCATTTAGTTTTCTATACCTTCTTGGTAAGAAGATCATGAATCTGTTATTGATTATTGGGTCAGGTCAAATACTGTTATTTCGATATCATTCACGTGTCATGCAGCCAACACATACATGCCTCATGAGTCGTAACGTATCGAGTCGTACCTTACGAATGCAAAACACCAATAGAAGAATAGCATGCATACAACACATGAACAGGATTGATAGTTTTGATCTTTTGATGCTTCCCGGTTCTACAGTTTTTTTTGTTTTAGTGCTTGATACTGTAGTGATTTAGCATGCCTTGATTTAATATCCAAAGTAATAAATGTAAAAAGAGTCAAATATGAATTCATAAATAAGTCAGTCACACATTAATTCATTCTCTCCTCTCCAACATTTCTCTAAATTTGGCTATTATTTGTATAGTGTTTGACTAGGCTATTATATAATAAGTAGGGTACCCCGACTCGACCTAACGACATAAATAACGGGCGTGGTAACTATAACTCTCTCGTTCATCTGGACTGGTCTAGTGCTCTCAGCTCAGGCGCGGTCGCAGCCCAAGATTTGGGGGGGTCATCTTGGTTTAAATACATTTTTAAGGGCCGACTTTATCAATAAAACGAGTAAAGCATATAGGAATATTTTTAATAAAACAAGATTAGTTAACGGAAACCTCAATCTTAATCACAAACTAAAAGGAAGCCTTCTACTGGTTTTAAAAAATCGGTCGATTATTTTCGAGACATCGGGGGTTATCTCGGGATCTATATTTAAAAGGGCTAAGCCCGTCAATCTCTCTTCTGACATATTCACTCTTAGCCAAGTTTTTAGGCGACGTAAAGTGGAAAATGTCCTTTCTGCAGTAGCGGTGCTTATGGGGAGAGTTGCCAAAATTTTAACTAAAATATTTATATTTGGATAGAGGTCACTATCACAGGCTTCAATTGCAGAAGGCACACAACTGGGCACCTTCGAACTACTTTCTGAGAGCATCCGCTTCCACTTCAAAACCCATAACTGATATTCTGTTATGACAGTGGAAGCAGGAACCCCCAGAAAATTAATACAAAATTCTGCAGCTTTTTTCACATTAAGAAGGTCCTCTTCAGTGTATTCGGATTTTGGCATAAAAATGCCTAAGCCAAAAAGGTTCAAAGTGTCTGTAGAAAGGCGGTCTTTTAGATCAGTCGACATTTCCACATCGTGCCACATTTCCCGCAGTTTGCAGTTTCTAAAAATTTGAAGTAGAGTAAGTTGTAAGTTATTACGAATGTTTTGGTTTTTAATTGCTGAGGTTTAAGAAGAAATATGTGTCAATGATTTATTTGGGGGGGTCATGACCCCTGTGACCCCCCCTCTAGGATCGCGCCTGTCTCAGCTCGGATCTATTCTAGGTTCGGATAATTTTTTTTAATAAAATATTTAATATATGTTATAAATAAACGTTTTTTATAATTATAATATTTATAAAAAAGAATACTTACTTAAAATGATCCCTTAATTTTATAGTTTAAACTATAAGAATAAAACTAAATGATTATGCATGCCATGTTAGTATTTAATTGTTTGTTACCTATTTCTTTTTATAAATATTATAAACATAAATAGATTGGTTATGAAATTTTATTAAAAATAATTACCGAAACTGGGAATAGAACTCGGGTTTTGTAATCGTAATTCCAGCGCGCTTTCCAGTGAGCCATACTGTATGTTCATGTCTTTTGCTTATTTAATAAATACCATTTATCATCCTTTTTTGTTTGTTTGCTTTTTATTATTAATTACTTCTTCATGATTTTTTACAATTACTAATTACAGTACATTCCCTATTTATCTGATTAATATTAATAAACGTATATGTAGTATAATGTAGTAAATTACACAGCCACACAAAAAAAAGTGTCCGGGCCAAAGCACCTGACCGGTATATTCCCATGTAATTTACAGGGCTGAATCCGAATCACTGATTTACCTCAGGTTTCGTACATAACCTCAAAAAATTGCCAAAAAATGAGCAAAATGAGATTTAACGTAAAAATTCCAAATATCCCCCTATTCTCATGTATTTTGATGCGCTGAAACCGGATATGATAATGAAAAATTCCTCTAACTAGCCAAGTCAACGCTTTCACCCCATTTTACTCTCCATTTCCTCCCATTTCGGGGTAGAAAATTCATTTATCGTAAAAATTTCAAATATCTCCCTATTCTCATGTATTTTGATGTGCTGGAACCGAATATGATAATGAAAAACAACAACATTGTAAAACAATTTGTCAAAGCTTTGAATATAGATGGTGATTGCTTCAAGCATATTGAACATATATTTCCAAACACTTCTGATGCGAAAGTGAAGGAGGGAATTTTTAACGGACCCAATATCAGAAAAATGCTGAGAGATCCAGTTTTCACTACAAAAATGAATAAAACTGAAAAAGCTGCCTGGTGCAGTTTCATAAATGTGGTGGAAATTTTTTTCGGAAATAAGAAGAGTATAGATTACAAAGAAATAGTAGAAATGGTGAAAAATTTTGAAAAGTTAGGATGGCTGATGAATTTAAAACTACATTTCTTAGATTCTCATGTAGACTACTTTCCAGGGAATCTTGGAGATTATAGTGAGGGACAGGAAGAACGATTCCATCAGCATATCAAGGAAATGGAACGTAGATGTTAAGGATGGTGGCATATCAGTCTGATGGCTGATTACTGCTGGAATTTAAAAAGGGAAACACCTGCACGAGGAGTAAAGCGCAAAAGACTTCCTCTACGGCGTTCCTTCGAAAATAAAAGGCAGCGATACCATAGCAAACAACCGTAGGAAGTGGAAGTGAATATTTAACTATACAGTGGAATGAAGAAAAGATCGGCGAACCTAATCGGCAAGATAATATTGCGTAGGCTGAGGTTATAATATTAATTAGGCTGGTTGATGGAATTTTGAATGATTGTATTCACTTCCAGCGCCTTAAAACACATAAGAATGGTGAAGAATATCCAATTTACAATCCCCAAATGGGAGTGTAATTGTGATGAAATGGAGTAATAGCGTTGCATTGGCTAGTTGAAGGAATTTTTTATCATCATATTCGGTTCCAGCACATCAAAATACATGAGAATAGGGAGATATTTGAAATTTTTACGATAAATAAATTTTCTACCGCGAAATGGGGGGGGGAATGGGGTGAAAGCGTTGATTTGGCTAGTTAGAGGAATTTCTCATCATCATATCCGGTTTCAGCGCATCAAAATACATGAGAATAGAGGAACATTTCAAATTTTTACGTTAAATCTCATTTTGCTCATTTTTGGCCATTTTTTGAGGTTAATATGTACAAAACCTGAGGTAAATCAGTGATTCGGATTCAGCGCTGAAAATTACATGAGAATAAACCGGTCAGGTGCTTTGGCCCGGACACTTTTCTTGTGTGGCTGTGTAATTTACTACATTATACTACATATACGTTTTCCTTTTTTTTCTGAGCTTTTAAGCACATTTTCTCGTCCGGATCTCGTCCGTTCTTTATCAGGATGTTATGTAACGGTCACAAAATACTAATAAATTATACTTAATTAGGCCATTTTAACTGCAGTCGTGCCAGGATTTGCCTGTAGGCCTATAAGAGGTTTCCTGTTAACTTCACTGTATACTAGTGCATTTTTCATGAATTAGTCGTATGTTCGATGACGGTGATGCGGTCGCCGCTTGGACTATATGGTATAAAATAAAAACCCATTCCTCATGTAAGGATGGGACGCGTCATAGCTGAATGAGCATTAGTTTCATCAGGTATTTGAGTAATGATTTGAAAATAGTAGTTAGTAGTGTGCCACAAGGCAACAGTTTTAAATCTTATATTTCAATTTTACAGCAAAAATCATTCAGGAAAACATTTCCTAGATACCAAAATCTTATAAATATAGGAAATTAGAATTTCAAAAAAGGCGAAATACTCTGTACGTATTGGGTTAGGTAAATTGACTAGTACAGTGTATTCTTCTAAGAATTAACTTGACAATCCAAAATTCTCATCCAATTGGCACCAAGAATAACTATAATATCACCTGATGGATTCTGCCGAAGAGATGCTAAGGTAAAAGATGACTTTTAGTTTTAAGTAACTTTTAGTAATAAAATAATTTTTTTATGTATATTTGTCTTTTATTTATAGCCTATCGGAGGTTAAAAAACGACCCTGGTAAATAAGCTTTATTTTACCTAACCTCCTTCATCGCGATAAACCTAATAGTTTCCGAGAAAAACGGAAAAAACCGTTAGAGGGCGTGGTTTACCTCATTATCTTAAAGTCACTAAATAATAAAGTACCGCAAACCATAAGGCCAATGAGTGCGAGAGAGAAAGCGCTACTTTTGCCCAAAAATGTTCGCCTAATGTCAAATCACTTGTCAAATCGTTTGAAAACGTAGTGTTAAGCGTGCGACATCATTGTATCTAAACCCACCGTTGGCAAGATAAAGTGTAATTATGCCTGGTTGTTGTATTATCAATTGCAAAAACAGTGCCGCCAAAGGTTTCCGTTTATTTGCATTTCCCAGTGGTGAAAGGAATGCAGACAGAAGAAAAAAGTGGTTATGTGACATTAATCAAGACAATGTGCCGGTAAATGCGAAGATTTGTGAGGTAAGTACATATGTAAAAGCAGATCACAACATGTTATAACACTTACTTACTTACTTAAGGTGCATTTTTCTGAATCCCAATTTGAACAATCAAGAGCAGATCGCATGAAAAAACTAACTCCAAATGCACACCCTGATCTGGTTGTCAACCACAAAAGGCGAAAATGTGACGCTACTGACGCTCCAAGTAGTAGTGTTAATGAAGAAATAGCACATGAAGATATTCATGAAGACAATCTCGAGGTTAGCTTTGATGAAATTGAGCGAGAAGTAGACAATATTCAAACTATCAAAGAACTCAGACAACGGTTGAAGGCAGCCCTTACAAAGTGCAGGAAATATGAAAAGAAGTTGCAAGAAAAGAGCTCAACAAACTTGGAGCAGGTTTTTAATGAAGATCAGCTGGTATACCTCGAGAAACATAATAGCCGTGGATCCTCGTGGTCAGAGGATACCATCACAAGGGCACTTCGCTTATATTTGGCTTGTGGTTCCAAGGGCTATGAAGAAATTCGAAAACAAAACCTACCATATCCAAGCATCCGCACTTTACAACACCGAATAAGGAACTTGAGATTTAAAGCAGGTATACTGGACCAAGTTTTTGACATGTTAAAACTGAAAGTTAGTATTGGTGCAGGTTTAGTAAATAGAAATAAGTACTTTGGTACTAGTGTTGAAGTAACTAATAAAATGTCCTTTTTTTTGAAGGTGGAGACATTTCAACCACAGGAGAAACACGCAACTCTTATGTTGGATGAGATGGCGATAACACCAGGTCTGCAATATGATAACACGCTAACAGGTGGTTGGCAGGCCTACCATGAATGCATCAGGGGGTGTTGAAAACTCAAATGAACTAGCAACTCACGCTCTTGTGATAATGTTGGGAGAATTGTCGACTCGATGGAAGCAGATTGTGTGCTACGAGTTCACAGGCAATTCATTTTGTGCCTCTGAACTGTACAATAAAGTTACTCAAATACTCCAGAAATCATATGCTGTCGGTATCACTGTAAAAGTTGTAATTTCTGATATGGGAGGACAAAATCGTAGCATGTGGAAAAAGCTAAATATTGTTGCATCAAGGTATAGTAAGATTTTGAATTTTGTTAAACATCCATGCATTCCAAATGAGAAATTATTTTTCATGGCCGATCCTGTGCATGTTTTTAAAAATTTGGCTTCAGCGCTCAGGAAGGGACATCAATTTATATTAGAAGATTCAATAGTCCAAAAATATAATTTGCCATCAAACATGATTTGCATTGAACCAATTAAACAACTTTTTAAGCTCGAAAGCAACGACGTGCTAAAGTTAAGCCCTCGTTTAAAGAAAAGTGTGTTAGAGCCATCGCACTTTGACACAATGAATGTTGCACTCAGTGTGGCTTTGCTAAATCATGCTGTATCTGCTGCAATACTGCATTATATTTCACAAGGTAAAATTGATGCTAAACATAGGACAACTGCTTGGTTCTTGTCTAAAGTGTATTACTGGTTTAAATTAATGACAGCTCGACAGCACACTTTTGCCTTGTCCACCTATAATAAGGAAAACTATGAAGACACCATACATAGTTTGAATTCTATGCAGGAAATTGTTTACAATTTGTCAGTAAATGGAAAATGGATGCCCTTCCAAACCGGAATTGTTCTTTCCACTCAAACCGCTTTGGATGTTCATAAAATATATTTAGAAGAAGACCATTTTCAATATATCATGTTAGGACGCTTCACACAGGATGCGTTAGAAAATTGTTTCTCATCTATACGTTGTCGACAACCAATACCTGACGCACATATGTTCCGAGTATCGCTAAGATTACAGTGTTTGTCACAGTTTGAAACTAATGTTTCCAAAAGTAATTACCAAGATGCAGACTCCTCACATTTAGTTAATTACTGCAATGAGTTAAACAAAACGGAAGTACATAAAAACGATGCGGAACACTCCATTTCAGATGCAGACATTCAGAGCCTTAAATTATTCTGTTGAGGATTTAAACGAATCTTTAGAGTCAAGCCTATACTATTTACTTGGCTCAATTTTATATAAAGTGAAAAGTAATCGTCGTGTTTGCAACATATGCTACTCAAGTGTCACAACTACCGATACCACGGCTATTGGAAATATACGTGCCTTTTGCAAATTAAAGGAGTTTAAAGTTGACGTTCTTCAATTCGCAACAAATGATTTGTATCAATACATTAAAAACATTGAACTGTACTTCCGTGAATGTACGAATCCATTGCTACCAAATCATTTATCATTGAATGAGTTCAAAGAAATTATTAAGACGAAATTTGATACTCCCGACATACCAAATTGTCATAATATATTAGATAATATAATTTCTATTTTTATACGAAGTAGATTATATTTTGTTTTGACCGATTTGGACAAAGGGGCCACCAGGTATAATTTAAAAAGTAGTCGCAGCATTGCAATGCGTGCCTTAGTAAAACAACAATAAATACTGAACACAATGCTTGGTTGTTTTAATTAATTGCCTTACTATCTGCGGTTTAATTATTAACGCATGTTGATACAGTTGTGCTCTTTTAAGAATATAGTACAAAATTGAGTTTTTATTTAGCATCAACAATTCAAATTTGGCGCCACATTTTTGCCCACAAATGGCGGAGGTTTGCGGTACTTTATTATTTAGTGACTTTACATTATCTACTCGATCTCACCATCTACAGGCGTAGTACTTTTAGGGGGTTATTTAACAACCCACAGGGAAGGCCAATGCAAAAATCCACAGACTTACCTCAACTTTCCGCTATTTTTTCTAATTTGACTGAAATAATGTAGGAATAGAAAAGAATAATAGATCCTGTCAAAGAAATGCTTATTTTGTTCATCCGGAAAATATTTTGTTGAGTATGTTAGATGATGAGAGAAAACACATACGAGAACTAGGACTGCGGAATACCTTTTATTCGGAATCATATGGTAATATGTGCATTCCTAACCGCCTCAGAGGGTGGGAAATTAACCATTCCTAACTTACTTTTAATTCCCTCTCTTGGTCAGGAATGTAATCATTCCCTACCTGTTATCCCTCTCTTGGTCAGGAATGTGATCATTCCCGACCTGTTGTAAGTTCGTAGTTTGCTCGGTAGAGGGCGGGTGCATTATTAGGTCAAGTTTGTCACTTCAGTTGTCAGTTGTAAATAATTATTATTTGTTAAAAAATATGATGATTCCGAATAAAATAGTATACAAACCTCGGCGGGACGTTTCCTCCTGTCTCGAGCATTAGCTCACCTCGGGCCTGGGCCCTCGGTGAGCTATCTTAGCTCTCGACAGGAATGAAACACTTCCCGCCTCGGTATGTAATCTACTATTAATTCCGACAAGAAAAAAACAAACATTATACCAGACAATTAAACATTCCACCGCTTAATTTCACTGCTACGGACTATATTGACATGATTGATTGTCAGAAAACTAAAATAACCTATATAGTCTCTTATTTTAAAAAAATATTCCTGATGAAGATTTACAGTTGTTTTGTGAGCAAGAGCCAACAACAGTGGAACATTTCTCAGGGTTACTTTCAAGGTTTGGTTGCTGTAGTGTAATCCATTTTTGAATGTTTTTATGTTTATATAAGTTAAGTGCACTAAAATATACTTAAAAAAATTATTTGTGCTTATTCACGCGAGTCTACACCAGCATGAACTATCAGTATTGCATGGTAAGCCGTGCAAAATATTTAGATGGAAGTTGGGGGAAAAAGATACTTTGCAAATTGAACGAGATTTGGCTGACAAATTATTTATATAAATAGGCAACGCTTGACGGGTATTGCGTTATAAAATTAAAAAAAGAATCTTAGCCATTTTTCGCCTCACGTCGTTGTCTTCAAGTCGTGCTACACTGTGGTTAATCCACGCGTGCTAAACTAAAGCGTCAAAGAAGTATGTGATAAACCCCTTGTTTATCGGTTCTATTTGTTTTATTGATTATGGATGTTAGTTTAAATAATACACAAATTTGTATCCCATAATAAATTGGTTTTATTTCTTATTCTTATAATAGAAATTTGATACGTTCTTACATGTTTACGCTTCGAAACTCTGTCGTCGTCTCTTTTATTAATTTCAGTCATTAAACGTACAACTATTATAAAAGCATTGCATTTTTACTTAACCCAGTTATTGCTAAAAGGAATTTGATTAAGCAGCTTTTCGCAATTGAATTTATTGAACTTTATTATCTAAATATTTTAATCTTTCAAAAACACATAATATAAATTTTGCTAATTTTTATATTCCTTTACAAGTACAACAAAGTCTGTAAACTTGCAGTTTCAAGAATTTTACAATTCCACTGAATGTCACATTGTTGTTACGTCTAACGTTTTACATGGTAGAAAGTATCTGGTAGATCATGGAAGAAATCACGTCTACGATCGGATCGTGGTCGTACGCTAAAATATAATACGGTCCGAACCAGGAAGTTGTTCTTTGTTGTCCAAGTTGTCGTTGTCCAATTACTGATTATTCATTCATGTCGTTGATTCTTTTATAACTATTATATTGAGATGTCTTGAATTCATCTCATTGAAAATTTATTAGACGATTCGATCGTAAACATAAAAATAATTATTTCATGCAGTAAAATAAAATCAAGGATAGATATGCTAGGATGTTAGGTCTATTTAATCTAAAGGCTACATGTTAGGTCACAGATAGATTTATCAATTTTTTAAAATAGAAATCAAAGAAGGATTAAATTTCATGCAAACATAACTTAAATCTTTATATATAAAAACGCTGATTTATAAAAGGGATATCAATCATTCAGATTGTTTCATGATAATACATGTTTTATGCCACCCAAGTCACATATTAGGATGGTTTTTCCATTTGTCTGGAAGATTTAATTTTTCTGGTTAAATTTAAGGTTAACGATCGATAACGTAGGAAGATTTTTTTGTATTTTCCATGATACTGACTCAGTTTCGGGCTAATATTTAACTAAAATTATGTAAATTAGGTCTATTTAGTAATGACTAATCTAGCACAATAAACTTACAATATCTTGAATAATATTAAAGAGCATTTATTCTAATGAAGGTTTCTGCTTAGCTGATATGCTTCGATTTTTCCAAATATTGATTCTTATACAACATTTTTCACCATTGTTTTAACTCAAACACTTGGAGGACTGTATGCTGGACAAGTTGACTATAATTTGACTTCATTTAAGTTGATGTTGAAGATGGATCTTGTATAAGCATCGTTGGGTCTATCAAAACGTAAGAATGGATCTTAATTTGAGTTTTTCTTCTATTGTAATGGTGTTCTTGTGTAAATTTTATATGTATCAGTTACATAGTGTAATTATGTATTCATTTTAAAGGAAGGAAGGAAGTAAAGGATAAAGCTGGATTTAATGAGTTGTGTGTATAATTAAGCTCTAATGAGATTTGTTCATTGTCAATCGTTTTTGTTAATTATCTCAGTTATGGTAAACTGTAGTATATAAGTGTCTGATATTGTTTTCATCGTTATTTTGCCAGCTACAATCCTATCTTTTTAGAATTAAGATCAGTGTTAATTATTATCAGCTATGTCGGTCTTGTGACGTCATGAAAAACATTTGAGAGACGGATGTTTCGAAAAATTGACATAATCTTCATTTGTTTCGCCAAATCATATATAAAACCCAGCAAAAATTAACAATTGCAGTCGATAAAAAGCTCTTGGAGAATCCACGCTCGGCTCGAGACCAAAAATCAATAAATTAAGTGAGGTTAAAAGTGTTAACCATATGTTATATGCCAACAAATAAAATTTAACAAAATGTAATAGAGATTTAACTGGATATTTGAAATTAAAGAAGATTTATTTGTTATTCTACAATTATATGGAATTGTGAACGAGTTATTTATTAAAATAAATTCAAGAAGATTTATTTACATTATCGATTTAAATAATCGACGTATTTACATTATAAAATCATCTGACAGATTTGAATGCAGTACTACCAATTTAAAAAAGATTGAAGTGGATCTCAACGCACTTTATATACAAAGTTGGTCATAATAAAAGGTTTTGATTAAATTTTCAATAACAAAATTATAAAACAATCTGAATAATTTCAGAATTCATTTTTTGCACTTTAAATGTTTTAATGAATAAAAATTCTTACGAATAAAACAATTTAAATTTCTTTATTAAAATTTAATTATCATAAATTAAATTTATCTTAACATTTGTAAATATTTTTATTTGATTACATTGATTGATTTCAGTTTGCTCAAATGGAGAACTGTTATAGCCCTATGTCAGGTTACTAATGACTAATTAACACATTTGAGCAAACTCAGGGAATAATTTCCTATTTTACTTTACTGTTTCGTTTTAAATAATTTTCCTTTTATTTTTCTTGAATTAGATTTTCTTTTATTCTCAAAAATAAAAATAAAAACTGTGTTTTCAATTTATCTATGTGTTTATTTGATGTGTATACAAGCATCCATTTCTTTTTCTTCTCACATATAGAGTTTAGCTTGCTGTTGTCCAGTTGCGGAAGCCCAAGTGTCCTGCTAGTAAGTTCTTTTCTTCCAGGTATAAGAATCAATAAGATTTTATTATTTCATTTAATTCATGCTCTATTGAATTAAACCTGAGAGCCAATTGGGAAAAAGAAAAATATTGGGGTGTATATTTTTGTATTTTATTAAATTTCAACGTGAGGAAAAGATTTCTATATTTTAATATTTTTTATCATTATATCACCGCATGTATTTAATGGCTTGCCCTGAACGTGGGGCATATTAAAAATCACCTCAATATTGTAAATGTGGAACCAGCTTTAACAATAAAATTAACGATAACAGTAATCATTCAAACATTTCTAATAACACTGATAACATACAAACGTATCTTAATTTAAACTAAAAAACAGAGAAGCCGACAAACAACTAACATTAGTCCAAGATGTTGATAGTCGCGAAAGAAGACAGATTACATTCCATTTTTAAAAGCACTAACTACGTGTTTATCGTTTTATGCTGTACATCTTTTATTTTTGTAACGGAAGTATTATTGGGTGTTTATGTTTATAGGGCAAAATCTGATATTCATGAAGTATACTTGAAAGAGATTCGAAGCAATACGTGGAGAAACGAAATTCGACAAATTCTAGATGACCCAAAGTTTTGCGAGTTGTACGGGTGTTTCAAAAAGAAGACTGAAGATGATCGTATTTGGAAAAACCACAAATATTATGAGGATTTGCTTGTAAGTTTTGCATATTTTCTAGGTTAAAAAGTACTAGAGGTATTTATTTAGCAATTTTAATTTATGGTTGTAGGTAGCAAATAAAAACCCGACCAGAAAAAAGAGAAATGCCTTCTGCAAGGCATTGGAATCTGAAGGATGTTTAACAAAAGGAGAACCTGGTATTCAAGGTAAGATCTTTAGCAAGTAACATTTATCACATAGTTAATTTTTAATGTGTAGAGATAGTAATTATATGTAATATATAGGAGTACCTGGAATTCCAGGAATACCTGGAAAAAAAGGTGACGCTGGACCTGTAGGTAAGATTTATACATTTCAAAATCGGATTAATAAAGTCATAATAAGACATTTTTGGTAAGAAGAACAGCATTTTACAGGACCAATGGGATTTAAAGGAGAAAGGGGAGACTCTGGAATTCCAGGCTCACTGGGTTTGAAGGGTGACGTAGGATTGGCCAGTGTTCCTGGTGTAAAAGGGGAACAAGGATTGAAAGGTATAGACACTAAAGAGGAAGCTTTTCTCAAAATTTGCTAATAATCTACGCGGTTTTTTGCATTAAAAAGGAGTGACAAAGAGTGGTCGTAGTTATAGGCTAACTTTCTTCGAAGTCAGGAGTAGTTACGGAATACTAAAGGAGTAGTTCCCAGAGAGTAGAGTTTTACTCTTTGTACTTCTTCAAAGATGGTGGAATCTCTGAAATAGGCTGTTTGCTATTAGGTGTAGTTATGGTGGTGCATGTGTGCGTTTAATCATTTCCAGTTTTTAAATTGGTACGACCAGAATCCATGTGGAGTTATTATTCTTTTCAACTTTCTTCATCTTTTAATCATTTTTTAACCCAATAAAAGTAATTTTCATCATTAGAGTTTAGTTATAGCTATTTATGTATCAAGTTGCAACAAGAAGGTGTTTTCTGCATGAAACGCGCATGAGATTGGGCTACGAGCGCCAGCGAGTGGTCTAACCAATGTGCAAAAAACTCGCCATATTGCAAAGCGTTGAATATGTTACCCTTAATTTCCTAAATTCAGGTTTTTAATTAAATTGGCAAAATTTTTGGGTTTTTTTTATTAATTAATCGAATTACAGAAACGCAAAAGTTTATTTATTGATTTTTACAATTGACAGATTTGTGACAAGCCGAATTACCTAGCTTAACATCGAATTACATTAGACAAGAACATCTCCTAATAACCCTGATCACTTCCCCCTGAGCCCATCCTTATTAGGGTTTTAATTGCCGATTGAATTAAAGACGCAATTTAAATTAAGCGTAGCATTAAGGTGACCCTTATTTACTCTTGATGAAAATTTTTTCGAGTCACTCCCCCAAACGGTTCGAATTAATAAAAAAACAATCTGTCAAATTTTCAATTCAATCTGATAACACGAAAAGATGGCCCTAGGTACTAAAATATTCAAAAAATCGTTTATTTAAGTGATATTATTATATTGATAATATCAAAAATGTTTGAACAACTGTTAGATATAGATTTAGAGTTGTAGTAGCACACATTATCTTTAATTACTTTTTTTTCTACGACTAACGATTTTCGAAGAAAATACAAGAAAAGAAGAAATTAGTATATGCTATAATACAGAACAAACCTGTAATAAGCAAACGTAGTAATACTAGATCAACGATTGCTCATGTATTTAGTGCTAGAAAACCGTTTGAACTGATCAACGTTGTACTCGAGTAAAAAAACATGTTCCTAAAGTTTAGACAGGCTCTTTTCCATATATCAATGTTTGGGTCCATTGTATGTCAAAGGCGCTATCATTCTTCATATCGTACTATCGGAGAAACTCTCTGCATGTGCCTTGTATCATAGCGTCCAGCCTGCAATACTGAAGCCTAGTAACAGCCCTACGAAGTTTGCATTTGCCGTGGCATTGAACAGCTACGGAAAATAGCCTTTGGGTGATGGTAGTCCGAACGCCTCGGTTAGATCTGCGTAAGAGTCTATTAATTTAAAATTATCTGTTTATATGTTAATGTGTGAAAAAGACATTTTTATTAAACATTAGTGTATCTTCGTGTTATCTAGATATCCGACTAGTTTTGTAAGCAAATAGTTTATTATCAATTAAAAGATATGCTTAAGAAATTGACTCGTGTATTTGTTTTTCGCCTAATATACTATTGTAATTGTAATTGTGTGGCCCACAGCCACAGCTTGAAAAGCACAGCTTTAAATGAAAATTTTATTTTTTAGAAAAGTTTACAAATACACGCAGTACAACAAGTAATTGATTGTAATGTATGCCATGATTAAGTGGCTCGCGTATACCATGAGAGGACAAATCTCTGTCTATGTTTTATGACATTATCAAATACCAAAATGAATTACAGGACCTAAAGGAGCAGATGGTGAACAACTGTTAACAGGGGAAAAGGGAGAATCTGCTGTTCCTGAACTTCTTGGTAAGTCACTCATTTTAAATTCAATATTTATTATAATGTATTGTTGTGATATAGGGGGGGGGGGGTATTATTTTATGGCTGGAATTTTTTTATGATGTAAAAAAAATTATTGTAGTGAATAACAAACCCTCCAACACTTGATGAAAGATGAAAGGTTATAAATTCCAAAATAAATTTGTTATTGTTGAAATTCACAAAGACAAAATCATGGTAAAACAGTCCGAGAATATACACAACTAAGTATCACCGTTATCATAAAAAGAATCCTCCTGTTATAATTTATAAATTGGAAAACAAGTTCCATAAATGCATGAGACGAAATCAGGCGGGTCGCTAATTAATTAGGAAGCTATTTAAATTAAATCTGTAAAACATTGTTAATGGACCAGACACAAATAAATACACAAATAAATTTATTTTTAAACATTTAAATGGATTATTTCATTTATGAACACAGAAAAAAATATTTAAAATTCCACGAAGAGAAAAGAAAACAACTGTTAAAATTCTAAATTAAAATTAATTCAACAAACATGAAAGAAAATCAAATAAAATCTCGGTGTCAAATAGATTTAACAAAATAAGAATTAAGAGACATTTTAATTCTCTTGTCCTTTTTAATTCTTCTTATCTTATCTGATCAATACAACAATCTTAAATTACTATTACAGAAAATTAAACATTGAACACACATTTGAGTTAATCACCCTAACTTGAAGGTTAGCAGATTCCTATTATAGTTGGTAAAATTACCTGCTTATTTGTTGACAAGATGAGCACATATCCATATTATCCTTCAAATTGATTTTATTTGTGAGTTTTGAAGATAATTATAATTATTAAAGGTGCAACATGTATATTACATGACGTGAGTACATAAAATGATTCGGTTATTTGCAATAAGATTCCATTACTTTCCTTTAACTCGTTCCGTGCAAAATAAATTAAATTTCCAAATATTTCTCCAAATAATAATAACAGTCTGAACACCAAACTTAAACACTGCACTTTTGTTTTATTTCACTTTTAGCTTACTTTGATTGTTCATTTAAATTATTAAGTACTTTTAAAAAAAATTAAAAATAAAACAAGATGACATTTGTCATAACTTCACTTTGTTGACATATAAGTGACATAAAATTCACCAACATAACTTCGAAATTGTATCAAAATAACGTACAAACTGACATGACCTCTGCTGTGTATAAAAATTCAAGAGAGTAACCAAATTCTCGTGCTGTTATTATAATAATTGGAAAACAATTGCGAATCGCTAGTGACTTTCCTAGTTAGGAACTAGGTTAATTTGGTTTCTTATTAGAAACAAAACAACATCTTTCCCACCAAAAACCTTTCTAACCAAATTGTTGATGAAAAATTAAATTAACTGTTTAAATAAGTGTTATGAAATGAAAGAGGAGAATGTTTCCCTCATTTTGATACCTAACATGACTATAAAAATGCAAATTTAGAGTTAGAATTTATTGACAACCATCTTGAATTTTCTCACAAACATTACTTCACAAAAATTCTCTCGTGCTACAATCAAAATCTTGCTACATCCTTTTCTTATAATAAAATTAATCCTAATATCCTATCAAACAAAGATTACATAAATTTTGACACGAAACTAAATTTTAATATTCTAGCAGACCCTACTGAAACTTTACAATTTTGGGATTTCAAAGGCCCAAACCTTCTCTATAAAAAGTTCACCACTTTAACATTCTAGTGTCAAATGCACCCTAGAACTTAGTTAACAATATTGCAGTAAAATATTTTACTTAGAAATTCAAATAAAATTGAGAAATATCCATTTACTATGAAAAATTATGAATCGTCAAAGAAATAGAATATTTTCTTGAAATTCAATAATAAAAACTGTAAGTAAACTAATAAATACTTTTGTATACCTTCTTACCTATGCGTTTAATAATTTTCAGCTGAAAACATGCCATAAAAAGGCTTCAAAATATATAAATGTGAAAATATGAACCAAGACAAAAAATCGTTCATCTTAAAATTGAGTTTGTGAAATTCAAGTAAAGAATCTTTTTAAGACTTATCCCCTTCCATATCACAGCGTTGTAGTGTGTATCCTCAACATATTTAATGCAAAATTTTATTGTTTTAAAATTAAAAAATAGTGAAATCTTTCTTTCGCCTGGAAGATAGGCAACACACTGTGCATACATGTAATTCGGGATGCCTATATCATAGCAGTATGTAACCTGACATGAAGTACGGGACCTAATGTTGAAAAACCTGTTTTTAATGTCCTGTATGTTGTATATGTCCTAAGACATTATAAAATACCAAAATAAATTACAGGATCTAAAGGAGCAAATGGTGAACAACAATTGAAATGGGAAAAGGGAGAATCTGCTGTGCCTGAATTTCTTGGTAAGTCCTTCATTTTAAATTCAATATTTATCATAATGTATGTGACCTGAAATAAAGTACGGGACCTAATGTTCAAAAATCTGTTTTTAATGTCTTACATGTATAATATCCCATGACATATTAAAATACCAAAATGAACTACAGGACCTAAAGGAGCAGATGGTGAACAACGATTAAAAGGAGAAAAGGGCGAATCTGCTGTGCCTGAACTTCTTGGTAAGTCATTCATTTTAAATTAAATATTTATTATAATGTAACATACGTGACCTGAAATGAAGTACAGGACCTAATGTTCAATAACCTGTTTTTAACAAAAACGGAATTAAAGTTTGCTCATCTGTTTTCAATATTATAATGTCATGATTAACTATTTTGTGTTAAGGGATAAGTAGTAGGTATATCGTGAGGAGTTAGCAGAATGAAGTAAACAATTATTTTTTCTTGAAAATGTATCAAGATGATTTGTTGCTTGCTATTTGTTTTCGCCTTTTATGTTTTGCGTAGAGGCGGTGCAATTTAACAGATATGTGTGATCCTAATATACGTTATAGAGGCTTGGAACCCATTTCATCCGAAAAAACACCCTTTTCCGTAAGAAAGTGCGCAAACTGTTAAGTCGGCTGCAGCCGCAACTTGGGCCTGCGTAATAGTAATAATCGCTCCTTTCTCCGCACAGACTTTATAGTGTCTTAGACCTGGTTCGCCAGGTAATGGGTAGTAGCAATTATTATCATTATTATTATATGAAATAAATAAAGATTATTAAAAGTTTCACAGTTTTATTAAAATATAACCTGACAATATTGTTTCGACAGCTATGCTGTCATTATCAAAGGTAATATAATTATAAACAAACACGTCGCTAAGGTAGATACAAAATAGGTAACTAGATAAAATAATAATAATAATCATAATTAAACATCTAATACTTCCAGTAACGGAGAATTACTGAGCTCAAGTAGTTCATTCATTAAAGGTACCCTGAGTTTGTGTTTGTATATCTCAAAGGCTTCTAAAATGTCTAATTTGTGTTTGTTATTACAAAAATGTAGGAATTTAATATTATTTTGATTGATGTTTGTGTTGGCGTAATTCAACAATTTAATAATCACTAATTCGTAATTTGACAATCAAACAGAAGACACAAATTACATATCTATACCATATTTTGGTAAAATATCAGAAAAAATTGCACATATACTAAGAAAAACCAACAATTATAAAATAACATTTAAAGCCAACACTAACACTTTTTCATTTTTATTTAATGCTAAAGACAGAACACATGATATCATGAAATCGGGCATTTACCGTTTAAATTGTTCTTTTTGTAGTTCGATATATATTGGACAAACACTTCGAAATTTTGACATAAGATATAAAGAACACGTACGTCATTACAAAAATAAACATCCTGAAAAATCGAATTACGCCAAACACCTTTTAGAACAAAATCACACAATGACTCCTCAAAATAATATTAAATTCCTACATTTTTGTAATAAACACAAATTAGACATTTTAGAAGCCTTTGAGATATACAAACACAAACTCAGGGTACCTTTAATGAATGAACAACTTGAGCTCAATAATTCTCCGTTACTGGAAGTATTAGATGTTTAATTATGATTATTATTATTATTTTATCTAGTTACCTATTTTGTATCTACCTTAGCGACGTGTTTGTTTATAATTATATTACCTTTGATAATGACAGCATAGCTGTCGAAACAATATTGTCAGGTTATATTTTAATAAAACTGTGAAACTTTTAATAATCTTTATTTATTTCATGATTATGGAGTTCCACAAAATAAGGTTGGAAACAATAAACAACATTATTATTATAAACCTAAAGTCGATTTTTCTAACCTACATCTCTTTTTTCATTCCAAGCCATGATATAGGGTCTTGAAATATTAATGTTCAGGTCACCTATAGTTTTTATATTACTATATAAACTACTTTATAGGATCCACACTATAGAAAAGCAGATTTTGCTCTAGGTGATAACCAAACGTTATTCTAGCTTACTTTGGAAATTTGTTCCTTCCAGTTTAATTTCTGTCACCTGAAGGGAAGTTTACGCAGATCTGAAAGTTAAAATCATAAAAGTTCTAGTTCTAAAAATTCCACAACTTTCTTCTTCTCGCCGTTCTACAACGGCCAAAGAACGTTAAATGAATTTATAAATTGTTTATTGTTTCTAGCCTTATATGATGAAACTCCGTAATCATGAAATGAATAAAAGATTAGTAAAAGTTTCACAAGTTGATTATAATCTACCTGACAATTGTTTTGACAGCTAAGCTGTCAAGGTAATATATAATAAATATAATTTACAGATTCCTACCAGACTTGAATACAGATCCTCAAAAACCAATTTTAGATTCAATCTCTTCAATCAAAATTGCGTAAAATTCTGGTTGCGGTATTATTTTATAAAGCGTTTTTGTAAAGTCAAAAAATGCCTTTTGAGTCAAAAACTATATGGCAGTAAAGTTTTAACAAAAGATTTGCGTATGTCACTATATCGATATATTTTCGACGAACACTGGTTAATTCCAACCGTTTCAAAGAACCCTTGCGATTGTTTATCTACGATATTAGTAAGTGCGTAGGATATGTGAACTTAGTCTGAGGAAAAGGAAAATTTAATATACATACCGTCATGATATTTGACAAGCAGTAGAAAGTACGCACCCCCAGATAAAGTTTTTTTAACGAGATGTTAGATGGGTTGCATAACCTCAAGGACAGAAAGAAATTTTATGAAGCCAAAGAAAAGGTTTTAACTTAATAAATATGCACTCTAGAACACACTAGGCAGCAAAAGCATAAATTTTAAAGTTGATTTTTCTTAAAATCTAGTCAAATTTTTATTGTTCAGCTAACGATGTGAAATCGTTATCTAAATATGCAAGTAAAATAAAGTTGAGGCCATTTGAAGGCAAGTTTTGACTTAAAACAGACAAAGTGCATTGTAGTGATAATGTATGCAAGTATTTGCTACCTTACCTGAGTTATTTATATAAAAAGATTATGTTTCAAGTTTACGAGATAGTGATATCGTTAAATTTTCTTCATTAGTTAGATTATACAGCTTGTGGCTAAAATGTTTTATTCTGTTTTGTCAAACAGTTTCTTAAGCACAATTTTGAAACAACTTTTAATGTTATGGTTGCTTTTTATAGAAGATATCATTGAAATAAAATGAAACTTTCTGCGTTTTGCGATAGCAATATGAAATAATGTAGTTTAGCTATTATTCTCGTGATTTTGATATCTAAAATTATGTGAATAATGTTTATTAGGATGCAATGTTGAATTTTGTTACAATAGGAATATGTAACTAGGTAATTTTAAGTGATTAAGTTAATTTTAGTTATCTGATAGTTGTGTAGTAATTGTGATTTAATTGACTTTCTATATTGGCCTTATTTTTTATATCAATACAAGTGTCATATATCATTAAAAAGGGAATTTTTTGGCTATTTATTTATTAAATAATTAATAGTTATAAACAATTATGTGGTTATATTGTTTTTAGTTTTAAAAATCCTTTTGTTTGTAACCAAAAATATCACTATAGTCTTTTCTTGTTACAAAAAAAGTATAAAAAAAGTGACCAATCTAGTAACAAACTCTCTGTTATTTTAAAGCTGTGAAACAGTGCACACATATTATGCGCAAAAATTAAGAATTTTAAGGTTATGTTGTGTGTTTGAATCATGTAAACAAACCAAACGTCAAAAATGTTAGGTTATATTTTGTTGAAATGTCAAAGTGTTAAATAATCATCGAAATAAAATCTTTGAATTTGACTATTTTTTAATAATAATTACATTTAATTAATATTATAATCAGTGATATAAATTTATTTGTGGAATAATATTTAATAGCGGGAAGAAAATTTTATTTGGATAATGGAACTTTTAACTTTCGTTATAATTTGGATGTTGGAAGGGAATTTAAAACCTAAATCATTAATTGGACTTGCCATATTTCAAGCAAGCAGCTGGATTTTAATATTATTAGTAATACCATTTATTTGGATATTATTTGAAAGAAATATAGGTTGTCTTCTACCATTAGTATTTAAACCATATGGAAAACAGACGATTGCTGTTTTGTTACAATCACAGTTGGTAAACTGTTGGCTCCAATATTGATTTGATTTCAAAATGTAAGGTATTTATTTAATTTTAAATACAAATTTAGTAATTAAGATTATGATGATACCAGAAATATTACTCCTCGGATAAAAGGCGTTAACTTACTTGGTTTTTCATTTGTTCATGGTATTCAAAATTTATTTTCTTTAAGATTTTAATTTAAAGAAAATTTGGTTTATATATATATATATATATATATATATATATATATATATATATATTTTTTTTTTGTGTACATTACTTGTGTTTCCTAGATCTATATTTATTTAGTGTCCTATTCAAGCGACCTCGGTTTGAAGGATCCCTAGTTTTGTCAAATAGAAAAGATTAATTACCGTTCTTTATCTAATTGTAAAATGTTTACTTCATATGTCTAACCCCTTAAATAGAACATTCAGATACCTAACGCACAAGATAATATGTAGTTTTTTCTAAACTAAGTAAGCAAGTTCTTCCGTTCATTTAGGTCCAACAACGTCAAGCCCGACTTCGAGTATGTCAATACCAGTAGGTCCACCTGGTAAGCATTACTAAGGTCATATTTTTAGTATCTGATACATACTTAGTTGAAATATATTGCCTTGACAAAACCATAAAAAAATTACAAAGATAATATTCTATACAAGGAGAAGTTCTTTAAATGGCAAATAAATGCATGGTTATCTGATACGTCATTAAAGCAATTTCCTTCAGTAGGTATAAATATAATAAAAACTATAATAGATAAATGTCGTGTCAGGTTCTAATGAAGAGTCTGAACTAGAAGAAGTAGATGGCAAACCAGTATGGGGAACTATTCCAGGTACGTACATTACACATGTTTACAGAATGTTTATTTTGCTCTAGTTAAGTAATTTTGTCTTATTGTATTTAGATTTTCCTCTAAATCTTGAACGTTTAATATTTTTATACTTATAATTTTGGGTTTTAACAAACGCAACTTATGTTTAGTTAAACGCATAACAACTGCCTTAATGAATAAAATAATTCTTTAGGAAACCCAACATCGACAGAAAATCATCCAAAACCAGCTACCAATGCTCCAATTTTAAAACCATCGGAACCAACTACTACATTAGCTCCCGCATTAGTTCCACAACCAGGTAGTAAGTATGGAAGCAAGGTTCATATAGTTATTTACGATACAAGAACGAAAACTATAATTTTTTACACTACACTTGAACTACTGCTACTACTACTACTACTACTTCACGCTACACTACAATTGAAAGAAAATGTTTTCGTCCGTGTGTCGTACATTATTTTTTATTCGATTGCAATCAGTTTTAAAAAATAATTTAATATTTATGTTAAAAGATATCCAGCAAGATATTCTACCGTTTCATTTTTTTTCTTTCGTCTAGTAACCTTCGACAAGAGTATTTTACTACAGATAAAAAACAAATGAATATATTGTAATGCTGTCATAATTTTTGTTCTTTCAATGCGTTTTGTAAGTGTTTTGTTTTCAATTCAAAAAATATTTATAAATTTATAACAAGATCTGAAATAAGATTGCTTTTTAATTTAATCATACGGTATGAAGTTAGATCCTTTTATGCCATTTATCAATTTACGTGATGTATCGTTACCTACTTTACCGGCAATCACATGACAGGTAGACGTTATAATGCTCACCAAACATAAATTAGATGATCATAAGCATATGGTATATTGAAATAACGTTGTCCACACAAAATTCAACTTCTAAACTTTTTAATATTCTTTTTATCTCTGATGTTTTTTGCGAACTCCGCTCGTTCCCTTTTTTCTTGAACAAGCGTCTACGATTACAGATTCAAGTGTTAACACCTAACCACTCCTGGCAATATAAGTACCTTCACTCATTCACTAAACTAACTTAATCTTACTAACAATAAGTGCACAATGCTACCGATTCATTGACTGACAGGCCTTAACTACAACTAAACTGTAATCTAAATTAAGAGGGGAAACTTTGAGAATAAATGTCACTAGATTTGAGAATGTAATCATCCAAACGCTTGGGCAACTTTATTTTACGTTTATTTCTCATTTTCACTTGGTTCTTGATTACTTTCCTCTTCGGTTCTGCCTTCCCCTTTACTTTCTTCAATCTCCTGTTCTATATTGGAATTTTTGACGCTCCCGGTTTCGTCGTCAGAATTCTGATGGTTGCGATAAGATATTACTTGAGACACATGCGCACTAGTCTTATAGTTTCTGCAGGGATTCATACTATAACTTCTATTTGAATCACTGAGTAATATCTCAGTTATCATATGGGGCCCTTTGTAGCGAGATTTTAATTTACTGGATTATCCCGGAACAATTTTATTCCCTCTTACGAAAACCACTTCTCCATCATAGGTTATCCCTCTAAATCTTTTCCTATCAAATCGTTCTTTATACTTTTCCTGTTCTTGGATGATCTGATCTCTTATTTCTTGTGGTACTTCTCAGGAAATATTCGTTTGATAGGCCGTCTTCTGCGAAGTTTGGTAGGTATCTCTGTAATGCCCAAAATGGACTCTTCCTAGTTGATTTGTATCAGTGTGTGGTGGATTCCTCTTTTCCTACAAAAATCGGCGAAACCCTTTAAGGTAAAACAAGAACCTTGATCAATTACAAATTTTTGAGGTTCTCCGTAAGTGTCTATCAAAGCTTCTATTTTTTAGATTTGCCTGCGTCGTTGTATTCTTTACTGCATATAGTTTAACAAATTGTGTTAGTGCGCAAACCAGTACCAACACATTGTTATGTCCTCGTCTTGACCTTATAAAATATCCCACATCGTCATGTACACACTCTTTCAAATGGCCTGTGTGGAGGGGAAATAGGATGTAACTCGCCAGGACGCTTAGGGGCTGGTATTTTATTCCGCATGCATGAATAGCAAGCTCTTATACGATTTCGTACATAGTTCGGTTTGGTCTACTCCAAAGTGACTCTCTAAATCATGATGTCTCACTACGATTGCTTGGCGTGTGCTTCTTAGGATAACAAATAATGTTTTCTTGTCTCCATCTATCTCTATTTCAGTAACCACTCTTTCGTTTTCTATTTTGTAGTCTTTCACTTCAATGTTTTCCTCAACTGTTCTCTCATCTGTGTCTAATTCTAATATTTCTCGTATGTTTCTTAACTTACTATCTGATGCAATTTGAAAGGTAATGACTTCGTCTTCTGCTTCTAGTAGGAATATTTCATACTGTTCTGTGATTTAATTTTCAATGTTGGATGTAGCCAAAACTGGACATCTTTAAAGGGCATCGGTATGCTTCATTGCACTGCCTTTTCTATATTTTATGTTGAAATCAAACTCTTGCAGCAAACAAAACCAGCGAACAACCTGACTGTTTTGGTTTTTCTGAACATTCATATAAATAATTGCTTGGCAGTCAGTATATATACAAAGTAAACTTGACACCGATAAGATAATTTCTCAGCTTATTTACACACCAAGCCATAGTCATTAGCTCAATCTATGAAGAATGATATTTTTCATCCACTGAACTAGTCTTCTTTGGTACGTAATAAATTGGGTGCAGTTCTCTGACATTCTCTCTCCGAAGAGCACTCCAGCAATACCTTGGGAACTAGCATCTGTATGAAGCTCCGTGACAGATGCATTGAGGTTACGCGGTTGTTAAACGGGTCTAGTGCACAAGAGTACATTTGCGTAATTTTAGTGTTAGATCAGCTCTACGAAATGTCTCGAGGACTACCTTCAATCTGTCCAACACATCGCCCCAACTGTATGCCGGAATCAGTACATCATCAAGATAGTACGATGCTTGATAGTAGATTGTTCCTTAAAGAACCCAAAACAATGTTCATTAATCGTCACAAACGTCAAATGGGGCATTAGTTAGCCCGAACATCATTCTGCCTTTTTTCATCCGGCGTCATAAAAGAGTTTTAACTTGAGCTGTATCGCTTAACGGCACCTGCAGATAACCGTGTGCTAAATGTAGAGTCAAAAACGCGTACAACCGTGTAGATTTTTAAATTGTTTATTTGCCGTAGGTATCGGATAGTTGTGTTTTAGTTTCAGCGTTTAACTGCCTAACTCACCAGTCTTTTTATTTACCAACAATACAGGGCTTGCATAAGGTCTATTGGAGTAGTGCATTATACCCCGTCTCGCCACTATTTAACTGGCACATTATTGTCTGCAATGTTTATTTTTGTAAGATGTGTGCATCCTACTTCGATTAACTTAAATGCAAAGCAGTCTCAAAAAGAGTTAAATAAATGCACTAACCCTCCTGGTGGCTAGTTCTGGTCCAGTATCTGGTTCCATATTCAGCATATCTGCAGTGATTGGCTCGTACTCTCTTTTAATCTGACATATCTCAGAAACAACTTCTTTCAATTTCAATCAGTTCTTCGGTACTACACTGTAAGAGGAATCACTCATTTTCCACTGCTATCTTGACGTTGGCATGATGAACTTCAGCAAGAACTAACATTACTTTGTGGAGTTGAATGGTTACTTCTTCTTCGGCTATGACATTAACCACAGACGGTTTTGTCATAGTCAATTCGGGAAATGCTGCTCATCTCTTCGAATAAATTTAATAAATTTTGAAAATTTAAATAAGCTCTTGCTAAATTTAATTTTGACATCTCATATAAATTTTGCATACTGGTACTTAAATTTAACAATCTAGCCAATCTTTTGCCCTCATTCTATCCTTATCGCCGTCAAAATCCCACATAATAGAAGGTAATTGTGTTTTCTTCCAAACTCATGTTTTCAAATATATTATCACAAAGCTTGTTAAAAGGAACAATAAGGCGCATTCCTGCCAAATGCAATTAACCAAAACAACCCTTTTGAGAATTTACAATTATCAAACATTTAATCTAACCACACCGCAAGCGTGTACCAACAAGCAAACACGTCTTTTTTTACATAAATATTGCATTATTCACATTAAATTGCGTATCCCACTCCTGAATTATTAAAACTCCGAACCTTGTAATAAGCATATACAGGCTGTTTGCAGTTATCGGCGCGCCATTTGCTACCTCCGTTATTATTGGAGCTTAACAATTGCTGATTAACATGACGAAGTAACATTTTTTAAAATGAGGCACCCTGTATACTTTTGTAGAAATGGATGGACAGCGACATTATAAATACAAAAGTGTAATATTAGTATTAATATTATTAATAATGTTGATAACTCTGTTTGGCAACTCATTTACGTTCTCGCATACTTGCGTGTAAACTTCATCTTTAAGGTACCCCAAAAATAAAAATCAAGAGGTGGTACATCAAGGTAATTCGGAGATCACTGTATAAATCCTTTCGTTCCTATCCATTTGTTATCGAAGAATTCTGTAAGTGCCGTGCTGTATTGAAATTGTACGCAGGCTCCGTCCTGTTGAAAGTAGATTCGTTCAAGTCTGTTATGAATATCAATGTTGTCCAGGTAATCATCTAATATTGGTGTAATGAACTGAACGTATCCCGGGCAGTTAAAGTGCCCCATTAAAATTTGGGCCAATAATCTTCGATCCAAATAAACCACACCAAACATTTAAACTAACATATGACTTTGATCAGTTTTTCAATAAATTCAATCAATGCATTGGTCGTTATTTGTAATATATGGTTTTCATTTATTTTATACTAAAATTCCAGGTTCTGAAGGTCTTATCAAAATTGAAACTTCTGATAAAAACCAATCATATCCAGGATTACCTACGAGAGCAACAAGTAAGTTGCATATACCGTATCTGAAGTTCATAGTATACCATATTACAACTGTGTTCTAGAATGTTTGCTTAATAACGTACAAAAACCGTCCGTCAAGCCCTATGGAATAACTACTACAGCTGTAATGTTTGACTTAAGTGATAGCAAACGAGTTTACGTAACATATAATGATAAGAAGTATTTATACGAGATCGATGGCAGAAATCAAGGCAAGATGTTAGTTCTAAACAAAATAAGCATTGTTTGGGGGATGTTCTAAACTTTTCAATTTTAGTGGATACACCCTTGACGTGATGATTGAAGGTAACGCACATGCAATGGATAGAAGATGCTTCTTTTATCATGCAGCTCCTAAAAGATCTAGCGTTATCAAATATAATTTATTTAGTAAAGTGTCTCAAGTACTTGATATACCTGGAATCAATTCAACAGACTTGAAATTACTGTACAGTACCAAAAAAAATTACTTAGATTTTCATGTGGATGAAAATGGTTTATGGCTTTTGTTTTCTATATATGGATCGAGCGATCTCAATGTCATGAAGGTATTAGAAACATTTATTTAAAAGCTTCATAAAAATAATTCTAATATTTCTGCTAATTCTTCTTCTTTTTGTTTAGATTGATAGCAGTAAACTGCAAATACAGGCTGTCTTAAATGTTGCAGTAGATCATGAGAAGTTTGAGGAGATGTTCATTGCCTCAGGAGTACTGTACGGAATTAAACGTGAAGGTGTAAAAGAGGCTAAAATTGTCTTTGCATTGGATTTATATACAGGGCAAACTCATGATGTTAATATTAAATTAAGTACCTGGTATAAATCTAAATCAGCTACGTATGACTATAAACACAAGGTAGGATTTAATTATTTTTTCTACTACCACACTTATAGGTAGCAATTGCTTTTTCTATTTTGCACCCAAAACAGTGCGTTTGTAGCTCATTTGAGTACTTTAATAGCCCAGCTTTTTCAAAGTGGGTAGCACTGAATTTGAAACATCATACGTCAATACTCAAAAGAAAATTGACGAAAATTTAAAAAAATTGAATTTTCAAAAATCACATCATTTCTAACCGCCACAAAATACAAAATTTCCTAAATTTTGAAATTGCATTTTTTTTTATTTAAAATGGAATAAAAGGCGCAAATTAGAAAAAAATTGCACTCAAATTCTAAATCTTGCCTTATCAAGCTCGTTCTTTAATTTATTATTATTTATATATTAAATATTATTTATTGTTATTTAGAAACTATTTTTGTTTTGTAAGATTGGTAACATTTATTTTCTACTGCATGTAATAGCTATTTATGTAATAAGTAACAAAACGGTAGTGTTTATGCATTAAACGTGAGTTTCCTTGACGTACCTAAGCAATTGGTTATATAGTTATTTTACTGTTTTATTTTTAAGCATAAGTGCTTTCAAGCAATCACTTTTAAGCATAAGTGCATAAAAGACTTTCATTTATACTTATAGCATTTAGCACGTACATAAAAAATTACTATTATGCGCAGTAATTAATCTAACCATAGTGTATTCTTTTTTCCAGAACCTGCGTGTAATCAGCCATAAAGGGGAATTAGTTTTATATCATGCAGCCTGTAAATAAATTCACAACAGATAAAGTTTACTGTAGCAGTCTTATAGTTAATGTATACTAGATATATGTTTTGTACTATATAATTTGTAATAAATTTTACAAAAATGTTAACAACTTATACATATATTGTCATGATATTTGATCATGATGTCAGAAAGAATTCACTTACACTAAAATATTTAATAGGTACTTTCCAAATAAAAACTTTGATAATATTTTTTAGGAAAATAAATCAAGTTATTTAAAACTAACATGCACACTAAAACTCTTTAAGCAGAAAAAGGATATGTGGAAATTCAGATTTTCATAGGAAATAGATAATTTTCTTTTATCGTAACGATTTAGGTGTCGTTGATTTCTTCAACTTAATAAAGTTTAGAGTTTACTGCCCCCAGCCTTCACTTCCTGGAACTCCATAATCATGAAATATAATATAAATATAAAGATTAATTAAAGTTTTATTAGATTATTAATCTGACAATATTGTTTCGACATTAAATGTCATTATCAAAGGCAGATAAGATTGCTAAAGATAAGATTGATAAAGATAAGATTGATAAATAAAGGTAACATTTTGATAAAGAAATTTCAATCATTAAACAATTAGCACATGCAAACCATTATAACCATAACATGATTCACACTTTAATTCAACAAAAAGATTATAGGTTACCTATCAAAAGAAATATTTATATTCCTATTTCTCATATATTTATATTTGCCATATTTCCAATTGATACTCAAATACAAGACACAAACTATTATTATTCTTAAATTATTCTTTTTGTAACTCGGTTTATATTGGACAAACACTTTCGACATAAGATACAAAGAACACGTGCTTTTACAAACGGAAAACACGTGAGTTAAACTTTAACCTCACTTTTATTTACAAAATTTTATCTGGAGCCGAGTATTGTTCTTTTCCCGGGGCCCTTTTATACGTTTGAACCAAAAACAATTACAAAACACTAAAACATTCTAACCACGCGAGCGTCATGACGTCACAAAAGGACGATTAAAATAACATAAGATACTTATGGTCTCAAATGAACAATAACAAAGAAAATCAATAAAAACGATCAGCTGTCACCAATTTCATTAAAAACCTAATTACATTTAAAAACAAAAATTGCCAACTATTTCTAGACATAAAATATTTACATAGTTACACAAGGTAACCCAATCACATGAAGTTTACACAAATTATAATTACATACTAAAAAAAGATTTAACTTAAAAATATGTTGTCCAGAATACAGTACTCCAGGCGACTAAAAACAATAGTGCAAAACATCGAAATAATCTCAAAATTTGAAAAACCAAGGAATATCGGCACAGCTGATATCTCCATTTACTTGACCTCAAATCTTCCAAATATAGGAATGAGTAAGTTAATTCAAATATACAAGAATGCTAACTTCGGTTTGTATCTTTGCTAGTTAGTTCTAACACATTTCAATAGATGGCATGAAATGCCAACAAAATATTATGGTGAGTGGCTTATCTAAATTAACTTATTTAACCTTTGGCATAAAGATATCAAACGTCGAATCGAGGAGGTCGTGTTATTATTAACAATAACTTCTTTCAGTACTACACCAATTCTATCATAAATAACAAACGAAAGTAAAGCTCACATTAATTAAAATTTATTTTAAAGTTTTTCTAAGGTAAAGAACCTATTAAATGTAAAATCGAATTACATTACTGATATGATCAATTAAAATTGTGGAATTCTAGCCACACATCTCCTAAAATTTGATTGAAAGGTATTTCATACATTAATGCTAATTATATTATTTATGCTGAAGAGCTTATTAATAGAGCACTTTCTTCTACTTTATTAAGTTAAAAAGTTAAATATTTAACAAGAAAACACAAAACCCGTTTTAAGTTTTGAAATTGACAGCTGCATTTTGCTTACAGTCTACTATACCGACATACTGCAGAGAATAGTCGTCAGATGCCGCCGGCTAACGTGAAAATTAGTTCACCAGAAAAAATGGATGGGCCGACCATGTAGAACCTTCTAAGGGTTTTATTTATCGCAGTCAGCCATGGATAAGGTTACTGTATCTTTATATGAGTATAGATCGGACTGTTTCTAGAATGAACCACAAGATGGCGTTATGCGCGCGTGCTGATTAGAGTCACTACATCTAGTCACCTAGGCCGCGCTGGTCGAACAGAGTACCGAAAAACGCCGCAATATTGGGGCAAAGAAGGGTGATTTGACATATTAGAGGTTTGATCTTTCAGAATAAGAAAAACCTTTTAAAATAAATGTAGATTTGATTAAATGCAATACAGATACAAAAATGAACAATTTCGTGCTTCTTTTGCCCCAATATGGTGGCGTTTTGCGGTACTCTGATCGACTAGCGCGTCCTAGGTGACTAGATGTAGTGACTCTAGTGCTGATAACTTGTTTTGAAAGCGCCATTGTTCGTACAACAGTTGTCAAATTTTCAAACGGATTGAACATAAACACACGCCGTTACTATCGATTCAAGTAAACAATCTGTACATTTTCTTAATCATGAATAAATACAAGTTCCGTGCAGTGATAAAACATTTCTTTTTTAAAGGCTTAAATGCTAAACAAATAAAAATGGAGTTAGATGAAGTATATGGTTAGTCTTCGCCTTCGTATGCAACAGTTGCAAACTGGGTTGCTGAATTTAAACGCGGTAGAACAAGGATAGAGGATGCGCCACGTTCTGGCAGACCAAAAGCAACTACCGACGAAGAAACAATTGAAAAAGTCCAGGAAATCGTGATGAAGGAGTCTAGGAAAATTCGGCGACAACAATTCGGAGCGGGAAATTCGGCGCCGAGACAATTCGGCGCCGTACCAATTCGGCGCCAAACATCCCAGAGCATAAGTTCTTCCTAAAAAGGTTTACCAACCGTCTTAATATGATGATTATCTTATGCATTAATAAAAAATTAGAGAGGACGAGTAATTAACATACAGGATTAATATTTAGGTAATGACTACCAAGAAAAACTCAATCTAATGTAAATGGAATTTGAAAAAAGTAATTAAGTTATAAAGTAAAATTTAACAGAAATATTAACCTTACTAAGAGTTTAAATTAGAAATTAAAATGCCATTTTAGTTTGGTTAGATTTTTTTGGCGCCGAATTGGCACGGCGCTGAATTAGCTCGCGCCGAATTGGCACGGCGCCGAATTTTCCGCGCCGAATTGTCGGCGCCGAGTTGTCCCATACCGACATTCTATATATGTCGGATCATTGGCGTACCAATAATCTTGTCTAGTAATGTTTCTTTATGTGATTTAGATGGAATAAAAGTGTTATATAAAAGCTTCACTGTCTTAATTTTATTATATGCTTTAGCTGATAATGATAAATTCAAAACAAACATGTGCTGCAGTGGAGAACCTGGTAAGTCAACCGGTTTATTTATAAATTAAATGAACATGAATATTGTAACGTTACGTTTTTTTTTCAATTTAATAAACACCATTTTATAAGTATAAATAATAAAGGAACCCTAGTACGATCCTGTGCAGTGTAACAAATTTTAATGCGTCAAAACTGCAAATATTATGTTAAGCTAAATAATGTTTTCTTTCAAGTAGGTATAAAAGAGTCACCTTTTTGCATTTACAAACAGTATTTTAAAATCGGCAAAGTTTTCATTGGTGTGAACAATCATTTTAAAACGTGCCAGGTTTATAATCTTTGTTTCATAGAAAAACACATTAATAAAATACATTTGGATTTAATTTATGATTTTCCTGTACGTGCTCGTTAGTAGGCTTTGGATAAACAACTTTTGATCCCAGTGTATCATATTATTGTAAACGTTGTAGACTTTAATTGCGGGTGAAGTCCCTTCATTTCAAGTGTTCTTTGTTCCAAAATATTAATTCTGATTGTCTTGTGAAAGCCACGTTGCTCCGTTATTGGCCAATTTGAAGGTCCCTCTTAAAACTATTTTGTCACTATGTAAAGCTGACGCCTTTTTTGTCAGTCGACTAGAGGCTCTCAAAGCCAATGCTAGGGGTTACCCCAAGATACGCGTCGGATTCGGCCGTCGTGTGTAAGTGATATTACCGTCACATATATTTTCCATACAGTTTCGAATAAAGTCAAGTTTTAGTATGGTATCGTATCGATTTTGTGATTTAGTTATTAATTCGGCGAAGAGAATTATCCAGTAATTTCAGTCAGTGAAGTTTGGTTTACAAATTAAAATAACCACCCTCAAGCAGCATATTGTGATTGACGTATTCCGTTTGTGTAAGGAATTTTTATGAAAATTATACAGGATGAAAGAAAATGTTGTAAGGTATTGATTTTTTTTAATTAAGTTTTTATGTAAAGTTTATTTGGGATTCCGAAATTTAATTAACTTTTTGTATGATAACTTTTTGATTATGATGTGCTTTGCACTTCCATTTTTTTTTTATTATTTCAATTTTTTCTTTTATGTTTCAATATACATATTTCAAATTAATCTACCGTTTGATATGGTTAGGCTCTACGAACTGCTAATGTTTTTTTGGCAATTAAGATTTTTTTTTGTTTGATAAATGTATGATTAATTTAACGTCAAATTTAAAATGGAAAGTTATTCACAAAACTGATGACTTCTATACTTTTTTAAAAACCTAATAACATCCTCAGTTTTGGTGGCGCTCAACATGTTTTTTTATTTTTTCCTAATTCCATTAATTAATTAGAAGCTTTTGGGGTTAACAACCACACCTGTATTTAAATTTGCATAATCATAGATCTCAGCCGGTGCATATAGTTTAGTAAGTATCGTATTATGAGCAATTACAGTAAGTATTTGAGTTTTTTAATAAAATTATAGTGACAGTCCTTCAGGGACTTCTGTTTTGTGTTTGGAGGAATTTAGAGTGTTATAAATGCCGCCCATCGCGAGGCTTTGTTTTTATGCTGCTATAACATATAAAATTGTTTGAACGATTACCTAAATGTATCATTTCTTAATACGAGGGTAGATCAATATTTACGGTCCCTGATATAGAAAGAGAAAGAATTTTTAAAACATTATTTATTTATTTCTCAACATAATCTCCCTGGACTTCAATGCGCTTGGTCCACCGATGTTCCAATGCTTCAATGCCTTTCAGGAAGAAGTTTTCCGGTTGCTCCTCAAACCAGCCATTTACTGCGGTCATAACTTCATTATCGTCTCCATATTTTTTTCCACGCAGGTTTTCCTTTAATTTTGGAAATAGATGGTAATCACTGGGTGCCAGGTCTGGTGAATATGGAGGGTGTTCTAGGATTTCAAAGCCAGCGTTCTGTATGGCAGCCATGACAATGCAGCTCTTGTGGACTGGAGCGTTGTCCTGATGGAACAAAATTTTGTGTGCCAACTTTCCTGGTCTTTTTCGGTCGATGCTTTCGCGCAATTTTGGAATTAACCCTGCATAATAAGAACCCGTTATTGTGTGTCCACGCTGCAAATAATCGATCATCAAAATTCCTTCTGCATCCCAGAACACTGTGGCCATAATCTTTCCAGCCGCCCGTTGAACTCGAAATTTGCGTGGAGGTGGAGAACCTCTGTGATGCCACTCCATACTTTGTCTTTTCGTCTCAGGATCAAAATGGTGCACCCATGTTTCATCCACAGTCACAAAGCGAGTGAGAAATTGCTTCCGATTGGCCTTCAGGTACTCCAAATTGGCTTCCGAATGCAGCACTCTAGAGCGTTTCTGATCGACGGTCAGCATCTTTGGAACCCAACGCGCCGAAATTTTCCTGAGATCAAGAACATTTCTTAAAATATTTTCAACTGACCCATAAGAGATGTTCGTTATTTCCGCGATATGGCGAATAGTCAGTCTTCTATCTGCCATTACCATATCATGGATCAAATTGATGTTTTTGTCAACGGTGACACAGACTGGACGTCCCGCACCTTTCGCATGTTCGCAAGTTGTTCTGCCTAATCTAAACTCACGAGACATATTTTTCACCACTTGGTAAGAAGGGGCAGAGTCCCCTAAAACGTCTGTCATATCCTTGTGAATTTCAGTAGGTGTTAATCCTTTTTTTTGCAAATACTTTATCACCGTTCTGACTTCACTTTTTTCCATTTTTAAAAATTGTCTGTTATCGACCAGCTTAATTATTAATAACTTTCAAAGAACAACACGCACCTACGCAAAACTTGACACAACAAATAATTAGTAATGACAGTTCTCATAGAAAAATGAGTGACGATATCATGCAAAGCCTACTATGTCAGGGACCGTAAATACTGATCTTCCCTCGTATTTGCCACTTTATATGCGAAAAAAGATTAGGAGTGTATAAAACTTCACGTTTAAATTATTATTTACATGTGTTTATTCCATTTAATAAGTCGCTGCTTTGGACACACATTGCATTATTTCACATTTATTTCTTTATCAGCTTTTAATTCTCGTCTTTGGTAATGATACTAATAGTGCTATTAATGAATTCATATGAGAGAATTCTGCTCGTTTTTGGCACCGTTCGTTACACCTATAACGGGAACTTCCTGACCGGCTAGCTTGCGGTGTTAAAAGAAGTCTTAAGGTACGTTTAGATCTGACACTTATTGCTTGATATATATGTCAGACACTAATTGTAGTTAATGTAAACGGTGGAGAATTTCTGTCGGACATATATGTTTCATGTGTCGGCAATTTATATCGACACATGTATATGGTTAGATGTAAACGCTAATTATTTTTGAGTTCCAACTTTGCATGAAATAAATTGCATTAGTTGAGTATTCGTCTACTTTTATAAAAGTGTCTGGAAGACACTTTTGTTTTATTATTTTGTTTTATTAACCCATTTAAAACCACTATTATAAAGAAAAACTACAAATTAATTTTTTTGTGTTTTGATATTTTTATTAACATTAACTGAAACTGTTTAATAATACAAAAAAAAATATTAAATAATATATCAGAACATAAAAAAATTTAACGCTCTAATTTATAATCACGTTTTTTCGAAACTATATAAGTTTTTGACTTTTTATATCAACAGTAACATTTTTTGATCTTTCCAGAGACATTCCAGATAAAAATTAAAATTTTTATTTGTAAGAGTAATTTTTTTTAACGACGTTTCTGTTACCCATGTAATAGTATTCAAAATTCAATAAATTCAGGCTGTAATTTTGATAAAATAAGGATTGAATTTAAATAGAAAAAAATATGCTACATTTAGTTTCACACTATAAAATCACACAGACATGAATTAGACACAACATACTTTAAAAAACTTTCATTTGGAGTGTTGCGTTAACATTACAAACGTTCATATACGAAACATTAGAAAGAAATAGACGGAGTTTATTGTATTTTTATAAAATTGCAAATGTAGCAAAAAGAAAACGCTTATTATTATTAGAAAAAAAAATTAAATCAATTGGATAGTAAAAGAGTTGTAGAAAGAAATGTATACGACATAAGTATAATAAATTTAGTATATACAGATGTAAACGGTTCATATATTTATTGCAAACTTTCAGAACGTCGAGCATTTCATACACACATTGGTGATATAAATCTCAAGTAATTTCTATCTGAATGTAAACGATCAGAGCGATTTATGTCCCGACACTTGACACATATGTCGGACAAAAGTGTCAGATGTAAACGTACCTTTAGCTATATTAAAAATTTATTACGCAAAACATTAATCTTCATCTGACTGAATCTTTGGGTCCGGCAAACGTCTGCTCTAAGGTAGCAGCCGCCGTTTGAACTCGGCACAAGCGTGGTTAGAAATAAAAGACACAGATACAAAAGAAATAGACAGTAATTTTTTTAAAAAGGAAACACAAATATGAACAGTGAGGATTTACACCAAACTCAATAGTTACCATAAAACAAAAGCAATTATAGATCAAATAACTCCTAACGTTATAAAATAATCTGACGAAATCATACATGATACAAACAATCACCACTGTGAAAAACTGATCACCAGGAATTTTATTGTACTTTATCCCACGATAAACTCATAAAGAGGGAACAGGGGCTCAATGCTTACAGAAAAGACCCCTTAATGATATTAACCTGAAATAAAGAGACGGGGATAAGTAGCGGTACTTTATATCATATATATTATGTAATTAGGAGATCAAGCGATACTTAAAGAAGCTTGATCTCCGTATTTCATAAGTTGTTTTATTTTATTTCGTATTTCAATCCTAATTTCTCCCTTTTAAAATTCTTCCGAATTTATTGTATAATGAAGCAAGTTGCCTTGTCTGTGTCATCATACGCGTAACCAAGGAGATAAAAAGTAGCATGTCACGTGTGGCTGTTATGCAACATCGAATGATTTTTACGTTGCCAACAACAACGGAGATCAAGAACGTCTTGAACTCCAGTGTCATTGACAACGGAGATAAAGATATACCTTATTTTACTAATTGTAGTATATAAACAATAATTTGAAATACGAAATGAAATAAAAAAGATTAAGTAACTTAGCCATGGATAGAGTCACTGCATCTAGTCACCTTGGCCGCGCTGGTGAACAGAGTACCGCAAACCGGCACCATATTGGGGCAAAAGAAGCACGAAATTGTTCATTATTTTTAACTGTATTGAATTTAATCAAATCTACGTTTAGTTTAAAAGGTCTTTCTTATTCTGAAAGTTCAAACCTCTAATATGTCAAAATACGTAAAGTATGGTTTTAATTTTTCTTTATTAAAGATCACCCTTCTCTGCCCCAATATGGCGGCGTTTTGACGCGTGGCGACTCTAGCCACGGATAGAGTCACTGCATCTAGGCACCTAGGCCAGCTGGTCGATCAGAGTAAGGCAAACCGCCGCCATATTGGAGCAGAGAAGGATGATTTTTAATAATGGGCAAATTAAAATCACGTTTCACGTGTTTGACATATTAGAGGTTTGATCTTTCAGAATAAGAAAAACCTTTTAACGTCAACGTGGATTTGATTAAATTCAATACAGAACAAATAATGAACAATTTTGTGCTTAGTTTGCCCCAATATGGCGGCGGTTTGCGGTACTCTGGTCGACCAGCTGGCCTAGGTAACTAGATGTAGTGACTCTAGCCACAGATGATATACAACGCCATCTATATTTACTGATGCGTACGTATAACCCACGAACAATTTTTTTTAATTACAGTTAGAGTGTGGAGCTGTGGTAAAGTGCGTCAAGTGCGCTTACAATTAATGTTGGCTTCTAATTTATCGGTAATAATATCACTTTTATTATAGATGTTCACCACTGAAATCAACCGAATAGTCTTTGTGACATTCGTGTATTTCCTGCTGTCTACCAATGAATATTATAAGGAATCTAGAAAATTATTAATTAGTGTCAGTCCTTTAAGGTAATGAAAATTGTTTTTGCCTGCAGATAACTAGTTTTTTTGCTTATATCATCATATGTTTGTTTTTAAATTTCTTCATTCCGGGAAAGTTCAAATTCCATAATATAAAATCCTTACGATAGTATTTATTTCTTGCAGGTTGTAATAATTTTCCAAATATTAACACAATGGATAATCAGGAATTACCCGTAATCAAAACTGAAATGGATTTAAACTCAAAATTGCAGGTAGTGGAAGGCACTGACACCAAAGATGAAGTAAAGAGTGAAATACATACTGAGAATGAAGCAAAACCAGTCGATAGCATCAATATTTCAAGATCTTGCAGAAAAATGAATACAGTTAACAATCTATTTCTGAAAAGTAATCTAAAGAAACAAATATTCATTCATAAAGATGACAAAAAATTTGTATGTAATATATGTAATTATAGATGTAAAGCAAAGAGTCGACTTAATAAACACATGGTCATTCATACTGGTGAAAAGCCATTTGAATGTGGTATATGTGATTACAAATGTTCGGACAAAAGTTGTCTCAAAAACATGTGCTAATTCATAGTGGTGAAAAACCATTTGAATGTAATATATGTGGGTATAGGTGTTTGCAAAAAAGCCGTCTTAAACAACACATGTTCATCCATAGTGGTGAAAAGCCATTTGAATGTAACATCTGTAGTTATAAATCTTCACAAAAGAGAAGTCTTACACTACACATACTCACTCATAGTGGTGAAAAATCATTCAAATGTGATGTATGTGGTTACAAATGTTCAGACAAAAGTTGTCTCAAAATTTATGTGCTGATTCATAATGATGAAAAACCATTTGAATGTAATATATGTGATTACAAATGTAATCGAAAGAGCAATCTTAAACAACACATGTCCATTCATGATGGTCAAAAGCCATTTGATTGTAATATCTGTGGCTATAAGTTCTCACGAAAGTGTAGTCTTCAACAACACATGTCAACTCATAGTGGTGAAAAGCCATTTGAATGTAATATATGCGATTATAAATGTTCACAAAAGAGCCGCCTGAAACAACACATGTCGATTCATAGTGATGAAAAACCGTTTGAATGTAATATTTGTTGTAATAAATATTCACTAAACAGTTATCTTAAACGTCATCTTCAACAACACACAACCACTCAGAATGGTAAAAAGCCATTTGAATGTAATATCTGTGATTATAAATGTATTCAAAAGAGCAATCTTAAACACATGTCCAATCATACTGGAGAAAAACCATTTGAATGTAATATATGTGATTATAAATGTTCAGTGAAGAGTAATGTCAAAAAACACCTGCTCATGCATACTGGTGCAAAACCATTTGAATGTAATGTATGTGCTTATAAATCTTCATGGAAGAGTACTCTCAAAAGACATATGAACACTCATAGGTAATGACAATTTAAGTGTAATGTATGTGGTTGTAAATGTTTGACGAAAAGGAATCTTAAACAACACATTTTAATTTTATTGCAAGCAACAGAAAATTTCCAATAAGCTCAAAAGTGATACAAAGTAAACTAAAAAGTAAGTTGTATCTAACAATCAAAAATAGAAAAGAAAAGCAGCAAAAGAGAATTCATAGCGTTAAATAGCCACATTGAATTCTGGGCAAATTACAGAAGAAGAAATATTGTGAGGATACTGACTGTATTTTCCAAAATATACGAAACATAGAAACTTTTTTTTGCACTTATTCTATAGATTCTTTATATAAAGCGTAAAAAGGTGACCATACTACTGATGCATTTTACAAGTGAATTAAAAAGTATAATAAAAGAATCACATTTGGTAAATGCATTTGCGTTTCTATTTATGAATCCCAACATTTGATAGGCTTTATTCACCCGTTGTGTTATATGTTAATTGAACGTGATACTCAAATCAAAACTTACACCTAAATCTTTTACACGCATCTGCTTTTTAAGAATATTGTCTCCCAATTCATAATTATAAGTCAAAATATTAGTTTTTTTTTTTTTTTTAGAAAACGAGACAACAGCACATTTGTTAACATTAAAGTAGAGCCGATTATCCATAGACCACTGATGTACTAGGTCAGATTGTAAATCATTGCAATCTATTAACGATTTTGCAGGTTTATATATATTTTAAAATCATTAGCAAATAGCTGGTACCATTTGAATAAAGTGTTACTCTTGGAAGGTCATTAATCATTATTAAAAACAAAAGAGGTCCAAGAGAAGGAAGGATCAAATTCTTCCGACATTGATCCCTTTAAAACAGCGTATTGCTTATGGTCCCTTAAATAAGAAATTATAAGTTTTAGCGTCCTTCACTCAACGGTTTTAGTAATAATTCTGAAAATTCGTATGTATTCAATTTCTTTAAAATACTGTCATCCACTCCTTGATCACTCAACAAAAAGCCTTTTAAAAGTCCGTATATATGTTATCAACTCGACACCCATCAATTAAGTCGTGAGTAAATTGAACTAAACTTGTATTATTGGGCATATTTTAATTAATTTCTGCTGATTAGGAAAGAGAGATATAAAATAGTATTGAATATACAAGTTAAGGGTTCTACAAGGAATTCAAAACAGCCTTATAGCCCATCTGGTCCTATTGATTTTTTTTACTTTAATTTTAATATCGCTTCATGCCACATCTTCAGTGATTACTAACAATGATAAAGTTGAGGATAATGTACCATGTTTATTGTAGTTTCTGGTATCGTAATTAGTTTTATCATTCAAATATACTGATGATTTAAAGTAATAGACAAAACCTTTTGCTATTTTCTCCCTACTCTCAGAAACCGTCTCATTATAAAACATCGCTACTCCTGTTATTTCATTTGGAGGTCTTAACAAATTCAAAGAAAGCAATATTACTAGAAACTAAATTATTTTCAATTTCCTCTACATATGCTGTATATGCAATTTTTATATCCTGTTTTATTTTTGTCCCTAGAAATTTAAAAGCATCACTTTCCACCCAATCCTGTAACCAAGTTTTAGTGGTGACAACTTCAATGATGTCCCCAATAACAGTCCTTCAATTCAAAGAAAAAAAAAGCGATTCATCGTCATTGAGATTGTGAAGCCAACCCGTTTGAAAGTAACACATTGTTCAATAAGTCCCGGGACTAACTAAGAAAAAAACATTTTTTTCGAAAAACACTTATATTCATCAACATAATTTCCTTCAAGGGCTATACAGTCATTCCACCGCTTTTCTATCTTTTCAATACCGTGCTTGTAAAACGATTTGTCCTTGTCCTCAAAATGAGCCTCAGTTGCAGCGATGACTTCGCAGCCAATTCTCAAGCAGATCGAAGCCCAACTCGTTCAATTTGGCCATTGTTTTGACTGACTTGTGGCACGGTGCATTGTCTTGATGAAAAATGATTTTTTTCTTCTTCATGTGCGGTCGTTTTTTTTTGCGATTTCGTCCTTCAAACGCACCAGTAACTCAATGTAGTAGTCGCTATTGATGGATTTTCCCTGTTGAAGGCAGTCGATGTAAATTACACTTTGCGCATCCCAAAAAACTGACGCCATGACTTTTCCAGCTGACTGTTGCGTGTTTGGACGCTTCGGACGGCTTTCACCGGTTGCACGCCACTCAGATGACTGCCGCTTCGACTCTGGAGTGAAATGGTGGATCCATGTTTCGTCCATTGTCACATACCTACGCAAGAATTCCTTTTTATTGCGAGTAAGCAGTGACAAACAGCTCGTTGAATCGTCGACTCGTTGTTGCTTTTGCACTTTGCGGTTATCCATCACGATTTTAACTGCTTCATTTGGCCTACCCGAGAGTTCCGCATCATTTGTATGCGTGCGACCGCGCTTAAAATCAGCATACCACCGGCAAATAGTTGTTTTCGACAGGGCAGAGTGCGGATAACGTTTTTCAATCCATTGCTGAGCTTGCACGGTATTCTTTCCCATTAAAAAGCAATGTTTTATCAATACACGAAATTCGTTTTTGTCCATTTTTTGTACAAATGCAAAAGTAGCGTCAGTTTCACCACGGTAACTTTGCTGTTGCTATGATCCGATTGACGTGAAAATCAGACACGTGTCATTTGAAGGTTAGATCTTTCGGAAAACGAAGTCGAGTTGATATTACTAACGCCGGTTAGTCCCGGGACTTATTGAACGATGTGTTAGTTATCAGTTATTCAAAAATAAACTATCTCGTAGTTGAAAGAGAAGATAGAGGAATTTAGTAGGTGAAGTAAGAAATGCCAGAAAGATAAAGGAAAGTCTTTTGGTTGAATTAACCGACAAAGAACATCGGACACGTTTATACAAAGTGGAGATGTTCGATACATTTAAAGTTAAATCTTATGCCATCGAACTCTAAACTTTGTTAAAGAAATCATTATATGTGCAAAGATTTGGATAACTGTTCTGTAAACGAAATAAACAGCGAGTTAAAAACCCAAAAAGTAGTATACGTTAAGCAACTTACAGTTAGACGACAGGGCAACGTTCAAAATACGTCATCATTCGTCTATCCGAGATAATCAAAGTGGCGTTCTATTCATTACCTGTTCGAGCTTACATTCCCGCTCCTCTTAGCTGCTTCCGTTGCTAGAGGTTCGGGCATAAAGCCATGAATTGTAGAAGAGATCCAGTATGTATATGAAGTCCTTGTGAAATTCCCTTAAATTGTTTGAATTGTGAAGGTCAGCATTCGGCCAGATTGTTTAACTGCGCTATGTACAAGCAACAGGTAGCAATCTTAAGAATAAAAACCCTAAAGCACTTGAGCTATCCTAAAGCAAAGTAGGAATATTTAAGAATGTCCCCCCGCCTACTGAACAAGTTTCTTATGCGAGAGTAGTGCAACAACAGCCTTTAATCTCAGCTTTGTTGTCAAAAATAAAAAAGATGATTGTAAAGACAATCAGAACTACAATTGAGAATGTTATGGTATCTACCTTTCACACCCCTTTCCATATCCCAAAACATCTCATCCTTTATCATATCTAGAGAAACAACCCAGATGTCCCAAACGGACTTCAAAAACCTACCACCTATTTAAAAATGAACTTTTTTAGCCCCTACCCAAAATACAATTCTATCCCAGAATTTATTGTCGGATTCTGAATCTTCATATAATAAGACTCGTGTCGTCAAAGATGAACAAAAAAGAATTGCCTAAAGGCAAGCCAAGCAGCCCAAGAAAGTCTTCACAATAGTATTCTAGTATTAAAAACTCTATATTATTTTCTTCTTCCTCCTGCAGGTAATTAAATAATTTTTCCTTCTTTTTTCACAACGATCTTAAATAGGCACGTAACTATAAATTTGCAAATTTCCTTAATTCATTGATAAATCGAACTACCACCTTATACAGATAAATTGTAACGACCTATTATTACTCCGAAGTCAAAAAGATCATTGTTGATAAAAATCCATTTTGTCTATGTTTCCAAGAAGCTAGGTTGAAACCCAACCAAACTTTTAATCTGAAGGGTTATAAATTCTTTCTGGCTGATAGCATAAGAGGTGAATGGAGGTGTAGCTGTCTTTGATAGGAATTAATCTGTGGAGGAAGTCGTCCTCAATTCTACCGTTCAAATGATGTCAGGGTACTTCATAGCAGTTATGCAAGACATAGTTGACCAGCTGCCTACTCCATTTCACTTTCTGGTTTTAATGTTCGTTTTTAATGTGTATAAAATATTAATAAGCGTGTGACGTTTAATTACTTAGAATCACGAACTTCTAGGTTTCGCGAAACGAAGTCTCTTATCCGGCCTGCGCACTCCATTAGTTCAAGTGTTTTTCCGCTGTCGCCACCAAACACGAAAAGGCGGAAACGGATATATAACACGCAAATGTCAATTTCAAATTACGCCAGTTTCGCGTGCTTTTATAATTTTTGTCGGTTTTGCGCATATCGTCAATAATAGTACATATTTTGTGTTACAAGTGCAGAAAAGTGCCAATTTCTCACGAGTGTGAAGAAGTTGCGGCATGAGACGAAGTCGATCGCACGAGTGTGAAATTGGCGTTTTTGCACGCGTTACACACTATGCTTTATCTACGATAACAAAAAAAGTAATAAAACACCAAAAGCTAAGAAAAATATTTAACCTAGAATTTATATATTCGCATTCATGTTTTTTACGTTGAAATCTCTGACAATAATAATAATAATAACTACTACAACCCATAACCTAAACCAAGGCCCCAGAAGCTATAAGCTTGTGCGGGAGGGAGGGGGCGATTATTATTATTATGTAGGCCCAATGTGCGGCTGCAGCCGACTTACAGATGGAACAGCGCAAATCCCACATTTGTGTCACAGCTAAGGAAAACTGCAGAAAACCTTAACCAGATCTGCCGGCGCCGGGAGTCGATCGCGAGCCGCTTGGGTGAAAGTCCGGCACGCCAGACATTACACTACCAAGGCTGTTACAATAAATTAAGAGATGTAATGTGAGCCGCTTCCACGATGTTTGGAGTTGTACAAGTGTACACCCCATTTTCCCATCATCGGATTCACTAATGATACATCGAGAATTTCGAAAACGACAGAAGTAAATATTAAGTTTTTAAAGACAGTAGTAATAATACGTTTACAATCTGTATAATTTCAGTCAATCCACTATTTAGTACTTACAGCTAAATAATCATGCGTATGTACTCCTTTTAAAAAAGTAATTTTTATATAAACAATCACAATTCAATTATCAAGGATTATACCTTTACCGCAAAATGTCAAAATATTCTCGCATTCCCAGGTATTGTGATGAAAAGCTACGTAGCTTTAAAAGTTAGATGGCGCTTGCACTTTGTGAATAATAGAGGCCCTTCAATTAGAGTCTAGCCAATGCGTTTCCACGGTGTCCGCCATTTTATATCACAATATTTTTCATACAATAATTTTGATTTTGACATCCTAATCTTCATCTAATTTTACTGCTAAATAATGTTTTATACACAACCCACTATTTCGTGTTTTTTAATTGAGTCAAATACCGTTTACATACGTGCAAATATTTGGACGTGTAACCATTTCTGTGCTTTTCAAATTTATCGCCATATGTATAAAATGGCTGCCTTGGCCAGACTGATTGAAGGGTCTCTAGGGAATAATAGAGTCACTACATCTAGTCACCTAGGCCAGCTGGTCGATCAGAGTAAAGCTAAGTACTCACAGCAGCGGATCCGCAGGCGGATGTCATGCGATTGGTCGAATTGAGTCGATTTGACTCAAACCGACCAATCGTATGACATCAGCCTGCGGATACGCTGCTGTGAGTACTTAGCTTAACGCAAACCGCCGCCATATTGGGACAGAGAAGGGTGATTTTTAATAATGGGCAAATTAAAACCACGTTTTACGTGTTTGACATATTAGAGGTTTGATCTTTCAGAACAAGAAAAATCTTTTAAAGTAAACGTGGATTTGGTTAAATTCAATACAGAACAAATAATGAACAATTTCGTGCTTCGTTTGCCCCAATATGGCGGCGGTTTGCGGTACTCTGGTCGACAAACTGGCCTAGGTAACTAGATGCAGTGACTCTAGTGAATAATCATGGTCCGTTGATGCATGTATAATTATATCCAACGGTATACATACACATGAATGGACCTTGGTGAATAATTATGTAGCAAATTATAAAAGCTTTCATAATTTTTATTGTAATTTAGCAATAATAATGAATAATATTATATTAACAATAATGTAAAAAATTAATCAATTTTATGTTAATTGAAATAAAATTTTTTAATGACTTCTTATAATGAGAATAACCAACTCATGTCAAGACGGCTACGTTGCTTAACGGTAGAGGGCTGGCTTAGCAATCAGACGGTCCAGAGTTCGATTCCCCGTGAAAGCGATAATTTTTCTAGATGGATTTGCATTCAAAATATAATTTAATGTAAAACAGTAACTAAAATAAATTAACCTTTAACTGAAATTTATAACATTTTTGTTAGAGCCGGCCTTAGCCCTCTTGGTACCCTCCGGCAGAGTCCTTCATAGCGCCCCTATTAACTTTAAAAAGTTACTGTTACCGAGAAAAATTGATTTTATCGATTATAATAAATTGACATTAGATTAAAAATACATGAACATATTTTTTACGCACACAAAGATTTTTTTTAAATAATTTGAATTATTAACCAAAGTTAACTTGTCGAGCCTTTTTACCGGCGAAATCGTTAATTAGACCAGAAAAAGTCTAAAATCTCGTCGATGTAAATAATACCAGTTGATTAAATCGTGTCCATCTTGTTAATTGTTTAATGATTTTAGCAATTGCGCCTTCAGCAACCCTGCGCCCCAACCAGCCTGGCGCCCTCGGGCGACGCCCGACCTCGCCACCCCCAAAGGCCGGCACTGGGCAAGCACTGGCAGAAAAAAGAATAACTGCAGCATTGCAATGTGTAATACTACTAATCCTACAATATCATTTCATGAATTTTCTTCAAATTTTACCTTACGAGCAAAATGGTCTCAAATTTTATGTTGGGGTTATGGTATACCAACAGCAAAATAATCATTGATATCAACAATTACAGTTACCTGAAAAAGCCTTTGTTTGTTACCTTGTTGTTGCCTGCACTTTCAAACAAATTGCTATAAAAGAACATTTTCTGGTCGGAGAGTGCTAAAGCATAATGCTGTATCGTCACTTCTGTTGGTACGCTTTATTAGTGGTTGAATAAATAATATATTTTAATAGTTGTATTTATTATATAATTCTTACAAATTACGACCTCGACAAACACAACAGTAAATTTCAACATCCTTCCTGAAAATATAACGAATTAATAAAAGCACTTCAAACCTTATCTATGCATCTCGATTACGGAATTCTTTCAGCATCTGTAGCCCTTCTGGCAGGATACCTACATTGCAAAAAAAACATTGAAAAAAGGATTTGAATGTCAATAGTTTGTTTAGATTCTCTGTTAACTGCCTCGTGTTCAATTCGACTGCTACGACTTGTAAATCTTCAAGACAAAGGTGCATTAAAATACTCTACTAGAAGATTTACTTTTAATCAACCAAATAATCAAATTTGTGATACAGATTGTAGAATATTTACCTGGAAAATGTAATCCGTGTAATATTCTAACCTCACTAGGTACTTCTAACTCCAATTGCTTCTTCACAGTTCTTTGTTTACCACTACTACAAGGAGGAACTTAGTAATATAATTCTTTAAAAATTGCTAAAACTTTGTTTGGCAAACAGAAACATTGTAAAAACGCGAACAGATAATGTACTTACTGCTCACTTTCTCTGTATTCTAAACCCAGCTTACGGAAAGTTTTAGAATTGTAATTTTCAGAATGTTATTAAACTTGTTAATTAATTTTAATAACATAATTAATTTAATTATATAAATTTATTTAATTAATTCCCAGGATATTTACGTAAACATGCAACGCTTGACATTTGTAAGGGTTACCTAACCTATACATATTGTGGTGTCTTTACTGAATTAATTTTATTATAGTAGAATTCAGCTAAGAATAAAGCGAAGGAAGGTATAGGGCAAGCTTGATCTTCGCGTTGATTGGCTAAAATACGAGACATGTTCACACAACTTAAAAAAGTGAATTTGTGCATAAATTATGTGTAAAGCGCCGTTTCAGTTCTACAAAAAACGTTACGGCTTACGTTCGCTCAACCACGAAAATATAACTTATTGTGTGTGTAAAAAGAAACTATAATTAATGTATATTCATAATTAACGTGCCAAAATGCTCATTAATTAATGTATAAAGTTTTAAATGAAAGGGGAAATCGGGAATTCATTCCTAAAATCCGGCAACGCGGCTTCTATGTCTAAGATATTAATACTGACAATTTTCGAGGTTATGGTTATGGTTTAGTTCGAGTTTTTCTCAAGTTCTTTATAATTCTTAGTCCTTTTATTAAAATAATAGTTCTTTTAGAACTTACCGGCGCTATTCTTATTACTGTGCAGGAGGTATGATGATTTATGTAACAATCTTAATTGCAGTTTAAATAAACGTAATAATATTTTAGTATGTACCCAATTTTAATTATGGCTGAACGACAATCCTTCAAAAATCCAAGAGGAAAATTAATTCCTAATGCTCAAAATTGATGAAATGCTGAAAAATAGTGAAAAGTGGCGGAAGAACAATATTAGGAATGCCCCCTTATGTTTGTAATTTAAATCCTATCGAGTTGATATGGGCACAATCATGTAGTATTACATGGCAGCTAATAACACATACAATATTCACTTACTGTCGTGAACAAATCCTCCTAATCAAGGGATTTCTACTGTTACTGCAGAACGATGGAAAGATTGCATAGGTATACCACATAATTAATGAAAAAAAACGGAGATGGGATTTAGACAAAGTAGTAGAGGATATTGTGGAAAAAATATAAATTTAGGATCGGAAGGAAAGTTCCAACCCAACGAATCAGACGAAGATGTTGATATTGGGACAATATAAAATCACTTTTAAGGTTTTTCGAATCATAGTGATATTATAGTGTCACAATAGTGTGCATTATTTACTAATTCTATTTATAAATTATTCATAAAATACACTGGCATCTTGTACAAAATCACAAAAATAAATTTTATATATTTCTCAGTAAATATTTTGAAAACTAAAGAATATTATATTTCAAATTTCCCGCTGTTTTAATTTTAGGTGTGTAAATGTAACTTGGATCGAAGCGCCATCTACTTTATTCTTATTTGGTGTTTACTATAGTTATGTTTAAGCTAGGAAATAAAACACTTGATAATTTTAAAATTTAAACTGTGTATTCTCTAATAGCCCAAACTTGACTGCACTTTAAAGGCACAATCAAATGTACTGCGATGTATGCGCAGTACTAAAAATATAAGATTATTGAACATTTCATTATTTTAGATATAGTACATTTCACCATTTCCCCCACAAAAGAAATTAAATAAATTAAACAATTTAACTGAATTACTATTAAACTAATTATATAGTAGCCTATCTATTGGCTTCACCTCACGTTTAGGTCTAAGCCTAATATTAGGTTTGAAATTTGATGTGGTTGATGGCTCTGAAGAATCACTATCAGAAGTATTACAATTTTTAACATCAGTTGCACTATCACCGGCTTGTGATTCGGAAGAACCACCAAGATTACAATGTAAAGAATCTCTCTTTGAAGTATCAGAATTGCAAATAGGAATGTGAGACTCCCGAAGACCATAACTTTTAATTTGATTTAAATGTCTCTTCCACCTTTTTTGCAATTCTGGTATTTTCACTAAATAAGTACATTTTCCAATTTTCTTTTCAATTTTACCTTTAATGAAATTTGGTTTATTAACTTCACAATAGTTTTTGACTAATACTATTTCACCTATGGAAAAATCTTTTCCCTTGCATCCTCTACTATTTACTACTTGTTTCTTTTTAACCATTTCTACCCTTTCGTCAACCTCTTTTAAATTTGTTTTAACATTAAGGTTAGCTTAGTTTAGAAGCTAGTTAGAACATGATTCGCAATCTTTAATAATTTTCTCAATTTCCTGATTTATTCCCGGAAACCAAAAATAACTGCGAGCTAAGTTCTTCATTTTGACCATTCCAAGGTGAGTAGAATGTAACTGAGACAAGATCTCGGTCCTAAATTTGTGTGGAACAATAATTCTGTGATTCCACATTAAACAATCATCTTGAATAGAAAATTCATACCGTTTTGGAAAATAGACAATTAACTCATTGTCATTATTTTTCTTTGGCCATTCAGTTTTCACAAAATGTTTAACTTTTGATAAAGTTTTATCTTGCAGGGTAGCCTTCTTAATATCCTCAAAATTTGTGTTCCAAAATTTAGAACTATTTAAAAAGAAGCAATAATCAAAATCAGAGTCGTCGTGGAACTGAGCATTTTCAATAGGAAGACGAGATAACCAATCTGCGCAATTATTAGATGACGAAACATACTCAATTTCATAACTATATCCTGATAAAATTATTGCCCATCGAGTTAATCTATTAGCTGAAAACTTGGAAATTGCTTTATTTTCACCAAAAATAGTTAAAAGGGGTTTATGATCAGTAATAAGCTTAAACTTGGTGCCATAAAGATACTGATGAAATTTGGTTACGCCATAAACAATGGCCAATCCCTCCTTTTCAACTTGTGAATAATTTTTTTCTGCTTTAGATAACGTTCTAGAAGCAAAAAATATGGGTTTCTCTACACCCGAAGGAAATCGGTGGCTAAGTATTGCACCGATCCCTACTGAGGAAGCGTCTACAGTTAATCTGATTTCTAGATTTGGATTAAAATCTACAAGCAATGCAGGAGATTTGAGAATTTCCTTAACATTAAAAAAAGCTTGCCTACAGCTCGGAGACCAATACCATTTTACATTATCTTTTAAAAGGTCATATAATGGACTTAAAATCGTGGACATATCTTTAATAAATCTACCATAGTAATTTATACCTCCTAAAAATAATTTTAATTCGTTAACATTTTTAGATTCAGGTATTTTATCCATAATTTAAATTTTATTTTTTGATGGGTGCAATCCCTCACTATCTATAACAAAACCAAGATATTCAACTTGTTTTTGGAAAAATTGACATTTTTCATAATTACCTTTTAACCCAGCATCTTTTAAAATACTAAGTACAATATTCAAACTTTCGTAATGCTCTTTTTTATTTTTTCCTGTGACCAAAATATCATCTTGAAATACTGCGACTCTCTTAACCTTACTAAATAAAGAGTCCATTATTTTCTGAAATTTAGCAGGTGCACAGGAAATTCCAAAAGGCATACGAGTATACCTAAATAAACCTATGTGCATTGAAATAGTTAAAAGCTCCTGACTCTTATCATCCAGTCCAATCTGCTGATATGCTTGCGAAAGATCTAATTTGGAAAATTCAACGCCGCCTTCTAAACAACTGAAAAGTTCCTCAATCCTGGGCAAGGGGTACTAATCGACCTCGATTACAGGATTGACTGTGCCTTTGAAATCCCCGCATATCCTTAAACTTCCGTTTTTCTTAAAAACTGGTACTGTAGGGGTTGCCCACACGCTGTAGTCGACTGGTCTTAAGAGCGCGCTTGATAACGCAAAAGTGCATAAATTACTGCGCCTTAAAAGAAAATTAATTAGATAACCCATCTTGCACTGGTTTCTTTTTTTTCAGACAGCAGATATGACTAATTCAACATTGGAATTCCCAAATATTCCGACCAGGGTCGCTCGTAAATTACTGTGTTATAAACAACACTAAACATATTAGGTTTCATTTTCATTTTTATAAGCGTCAGTTTTATAATTGTTCATTTTTCTGTTTATCAAAATGAAAGACATTATTGAATGTCTATTGAAATCTCTTTAAATTAAAAGTATTTATTATTATATTATTAAGAATTACAAATTAAATTAATAATATTAATTTAGTTTCATATTAATAAAGGGTTTATGTTTAATTTCACCTATGGATATCAAGGTTATTGTTATTATGCTTAGCAACTATTAAGCTATAATAGCATAAACTATTTAAAATACTTCTAGTTATTATTAAAATTGGAGATTTCTAGTAGAAATCAATTTTTCAGTATGTGGAAGTTTCAATTAAAAAAAGCATAGAATGCAAGAGTTTATACATTTTGTTAAAAGACACAGTTAGAGGTTACTATACAGGGTGGCCTAAGGAATACATACGTATTTATTTTTCTAAGCAAGAAAATCAAACAATTAAGTGAAAATATTTATTCAATATACATGTAAGTCGTAGACTTTTGGTGTAATGCGTTATTCCGCGGAAAACGTGGTAATAATATCTATGTGACACCATAACAAGACTTATTTTAAATATTGTATTCGGCGCATATTTCACTGGGCCATGGTGCTAGAGATAAAATGATTTTTGCTTTAAAATCAGACCACATCATTCCACGACCTGTTTTCGGATATTTCTACAATCGTGTGAAATTAGTCTTAAGAAAAAAAAGGTAAAATCGAAACATACAAATTTGGTTACTAAACCTATAGTTTTAAAAGAATTTTGTTCTCGGGGCCAAGTTGATTTGATCGATTAGCAGTCATGTCAGGATAAAGAATACAAATTGTTACAAAATTATTAGGACCATCGCACAAAATTTATTTGCCTACGTCCTTTGAAATCAAAGAAAGCTGTTGAAGTAGCTTAGAAGTTTTTGAAAATCTTCCTTGAACTTGGATGTCCAGCCATATTACAAAAGCGACAATGACCTCGAATCTGCAAACTATATAATTCTCGAATTAGTAAAACTATGGCCTGAGCTGGAAATTATTCATGGCCAACCGCGACATCCTCAATCACACGCAGTATTATAGCAAGAAGCAATCAGGATGTCAAAAATATGTTGCCAGTCTGACTGCAGGACAATAATTACACAAATTGGTCCGTTGGCTGTTATTTCTTGCAGTTTCAGTAAAGCTGTTCCTTCCATAGGATTATTACATTGGATTGGTACAAGGCAAAATTTGGCACAGACCTAAAAATTAGACTATCCTCTACAAATCATTTCAATAAAATGATTAAATCCCTAGGGCATAGTATAAATAACATACAATAACGTGACTGTCGCAAATAGTTACCATCCACCACACAACAAGCTGGCAGGTGCCGGCAGTACATAGAAAGCATACTTCATAGACGCGACCGAGCACATCAAATTATCCAGTCCCGTATAACTCCAATTATGCAGTGCGAATGCCCCCTATTACGAAATGAATAAACACAGAATCAGGAAACGATGAAGAGATTGTTTTAATTGACAAAGATTACCAAACTTCTGATAAATTAGAAAAAACTTTATTCGATATATATGCAGTTATTTGATAAAAAATGTTTATCGGTACATACCTGCAAACCTGAGTTTTATTTAATTTATTTTATCTATGGAAATACTTTTTCAACAACACTTCCAAGATATTTGTGTAAATGAAAATGTTGTCAAACGCGTCTTATCCATCTTCAAAACATTAACATTTCTACATTCGTACAATAATTTTAAATATAATAATAATATAGTATATCATTTACACGCTCGACTGGGAGTGTATTACACTTTAAAAGACGTTAACAGAAATTTTAAATCATCTAAAAGTAGTAAAAAGATAATTGTATTGAAACATAATTAACAATAAAGTTTTCGTTTTGTAAATGAATATTCAATTATGTACGTTAATTTAAGTTCAGTTAATAACAAACTAATTGTTCAAAGGCGTCAATTAATTTTGTTGATTCAAACAATTCTATTTCGTATTTTATTGAATACGTTACTGGATATTATCTGCAGGCGATGTCGACCGATCAACTCCGGTGCACTACTTCGTTTATGGGCGTGATATTCGAAGGTGGATTAATGAAATCAATAGTGCCGCACGCAAGTAAACCTACTGACTGTTATATATACTGTGCCTAGGCACTAAAGATGATCTTGATGAGTTACTCTAAAAATTACAAAGTCATTCAGTAGAAGTAAATGCCAGTATTAGCCAATCATATAAATATGTACAAGAAGGTGAACAATGGGAAAGAACAATTGGCGAAGAAGAAACAACAGAAATGTGTATAACATGGTGGAAGAAACAAATGTAATAATATATGCAGAAAATGTAAGAACTTAGAATTGAATAACGTTACTACAATGCCTTGTAACGAACAGGAAAATGACAAAAACCTACAAGAAACAGATCAACAAATTATGTGCCTTAATTGCGAAAATCAGAATACCACATGTGTTTTCAATGGAATAGGTATGTCGAGATGTTCTTGCAAATGTCTCCCTCCTAATGACTAATCACTAAAACAATGGATTTGTACTTTTCATGATTTCCAAAGCATCGTTTGTAGTGTTCGATTTGCCAGTTTTCGGAAATATCTATTTGAAAAGGGGCAGCTTTGACAAATTCGAGAATTGATACAAAGTTGATACACTTTGAAATTTTGAAAACATATTTTTGCTGTGGGGAGTTTATGTAGACGCATTTGCCGTTAAACGCAATTGGGGACCTCAAGTGACTCAAGTTCGTGAGTGAAGTCTACCAGAGAACTTCACTCACAAACTTTAGTCACATAAAAGTCTTTAATTGCAAGATAAGTAACTTAATAAAATAACCAGATATTATAAAAAGTATGTACAGCCTCTTCCACATGATAAAATCAGGAGACTAATCTCAAGAAAGAAATTGTACACGCTACACCAGATTACAAAACACCGCATGATCTCACAGCCGAATACACATTTTATTCAGAATTATTTATTTGCCTCAAAATTTGTATATCGACTAACCAAGTTTCAAAGAATCGAAATTTCATTATCTCTAAAATTCTAAAGTTTAGTATTTTAGTTTCAATCATTTAAAGATTAAATATCAAGAACTGAGACATTCAAAGTTTAATTTCCAAGTTTCTAATGTAATCGAAATCGTTAATCTAAATTTTCAAAGTTTCAGTTTCCAAGTTTTCATTTTAAACAATAATGGAATGTTTGGAAGTTTCCAATATAATGATGCCCAGAACATATCAATGTAAACTACGGATATGAGTTGAAATCTAAAACGTGACATCTCCGACTTGAATTTTAAATTTCTAAAATTTCGAATTTTAGAACCTTAAGAGTGAGACTTTACAATATAAACTTCTTAAACTGCATTTTAAAACTATGTCGGTTTTAGACTTAAGCTTCATTTTTAATCCTAAACGTTTACAGTAAATACCAATTCCGTTGGAGGGAGATTCTTGGAATGAACGGAAAGGAGATTTCGAATCCCTAGAACCAACTGACAGATAGAGACCCCATCGTTTACAATCATGTAGCATTCTAGGGATAGCTTTCACTATGTGACAGATGACGTTTCGTTCCAAGAATCTTCCGCCAACGGAATTGGTATTTACTGTAACATTCTGCTATTTTTAAAGTTTTCGAATATTATATCTCTGAAATTTATAATTTTTGAGATTTTAAAACATAGAAGAAATTCTATAATCGATGCTTTAAAAACTGTTGTAATGCTGAACTTGTAATTGTGAACCTCTAAAAGACTTCTGTTTGAGACTTGAGAAATGACACAGTATTGGATTATAAATTTCGAATTTTTGATACCTTAACGTTTGAACTGGGGTTTCAAATCATTTTCATGTCCACGAGCAAGAACAGATTATTTTAAACCTTTGGGACATGCAAAAAAGTAACATTATATCAATTACATTGATTCGGCCGGTAATTTATGAAGATCCATAATAACACAATAAATAAAACTATTTATTTAAAAATCATAACTGTCCTTTCGCTACACGGTAGCTTCTTCAGATAAAGACTGGTTTAAGTTTTAGTTATAACCAGTCTTTATCTGAAGAAGCTATTGTGTAGCGAAACGACAGTTATAATTTATAATTAAATATTTTAGTGAAGATTTTAATAGTATTTTATTGTGTTATTGTATTTAACATTATATTCAATAAACAATTAGCTAATCGCACACAGTGTATAGCAATAAACAATGGAATTTCTAGCTTTTCACCGGTAGTAACAGGAGTACATGTTTTGTGTTAAAGGCTGTTCCCAAAGGCTTTCCAAAATTAAACTTACACCAAAAAGAGTCTACACCTAGCTGTATAACATACTGTATTTCTAAAGAAATTGAAGGTACACTTTCTTAGATATTCAAAGTCAAAGGTCACATCATGTGACCTTGGAATAAAGAATTCAATATTTTTTATAAAACTCTGCTCTTTTAGCTTTAAAACAAGCCTAAGATAAAAGATCTACTACGATTAGAAGTAAAGTTATGAATTGTTTTTGTTCACCTTGTAAGCGTAAATTTTACATTTTGTACCATATATCCAACCCTGCTGTATGAATACCGTGTGTCACTGAGGGTTATTATTTTACATACGTAAGTTACTTTATGTCGTCTACCATCCTACTAAATTTCACGAAAATCTGAGATGGTCGGGTTGAAAAGTTCATTTTGCTTGTGATGATTTGGCATGGAATGACCCGAATGACATTGAAACAACAGTATTTGACCTGACCCAAAAAAAAACAATAGCAGATTCGTGATCTTCATACCAAAAAGTTGTAGAAAAACCATATGAAAACCTGGAAGTTTTTTTCGTGTTGTACAGTGTTATCAATCTTCAAAAATCAGTTGTTATCTTCTTTGCGAATAAAGCCTAATACATTTTTAACTGACAATATTAACGTAGCGATTGGTGGGATCCCTATTCCTATCAAAAAAGAAGCTAAAAGTTTAGATTTTAGTTTACAGTGTGTGTCGTAAAGTTGGATCCATATTCCACATCAGAAAATTCTTTCTATTCTGATTGGAAACAACTATGCAGGGCAACTCTCTTTCCAGAAATACTTGAAATACGCCATGTCAAAGTTGACAGGTGAAATTATAGGTAGGTATCTGTTAAATTCGCAATTTTCTAAATCACGAAAAATGATCTTATGTGTTAAAATATGGAAAATATTTTATTAATAATAATGATAATAATAATTGCTACAACCCATAGCCTGGAAACCAAACCCCAGAAGCTAGAAGCTTGTGCGGGAGGGAGGGGGCGATTATTATTATTACGTAGGCCGTAAGAAAAAATGTTTCTAACGACATTTTACGTTCACATATCTAGTTTGAACAAGATATCCCAACATAAGGAAAATGTTTTTTAATATTTTTACACCCCATAACTGACTATTTTGAAATCATTAAATAATAGTTTACGATAGAAAAGTGTCAAAAGTGAATGTTTATTTTACGAAAAGAGAAGTTTGGCCCAAGACGTGCCAGCAGAGTTAGTCTCGAACAAACTAAATTCACTTTTAACACGTATATCATACATTTATTTTTTACTTTTTACACTCGTGTCTAAAGTGTTACTCTAGATATCGCTTTAGATACTAGTGGTATAAAATGACATTTTCGACTCACGACAATACAAAAAAGTCAAAAGCTCTGCTTTTAATAGGGTTTGTAACACTTTAAAGGAGTGGTAAAGCAACAATTGCATAGCAGATTTTGCTAATAATATCAAAATATGAAATGAAACTTTCTGGACGATTTTCCAATTTAGAAGAAAATAACGGATAATTTTAATCCTTTTTTTATTAAGTCAGTTTGAATAATACTAGATAATACCTTCCTATGTGAAAAATCCATATAAACTCTCGCATAAATAAAAGTATTAAAGCACTGAAATTAATCTACCCCCATAGACAAATATTAACTACTGAAACAACAAAGACCTTGCATTGTTATTCACTTATTTTATCTAATTTTTTATGCTGTAGCGCAATTTACGATGGATAAATAAATCCATTTATTTAATATTATACTGTATATTTATTTTTGTTGTATTTTTAACTATTTACTAATTGTGAAATGAATAAGGATTAATAAAAAGTTTCAATAAATTGTTTTAAATAAGTTTTACTATTTGCTAATTAAAACTTACTTCTTACAAAATACGTTACGCATGTGCTCAAAAGGATATTTATTAATTAAAATTCCCATTCTCTATTCCATAGAAATATTTTAATTTTAAATTTATTTCTAAGAAGGCAAACAATGAACGAAATATTATACACTTATAAATAGAGTTCTAATAAAACATGTATATTTGTCTCCACTATTTTTTTCTATGTCAGAATTTCTTTATATAAACATCACAACTGCTCGAATTACAAATACGAATGAAGCGCCTCTAGTGGGAAAATACCTTAACTTCTTATCTCCGCTTGGATATCTTTTTTACAGCTATTGTCAGTTGGGTAGCCTAAAATTAGGAGTAACTGTATAAATCGCTGTCAGGAACATTGCGCACTTTGTTAGAGTTCATCACAAAATTCAGAGGTGATAGCGACATGCAGTTTTCATAAACACATTCTCCATTGAATTTCCAAGGGGATGACATATTTCTAATTTTCGAAGAATTTCTAAACTTGTAGAAAATAACAATCTAAAGTTGCCGAAGTTTGAAAGACTCTCTATCAATTATTACAAAATATCCACCCTTGAAAAATATGTCAAACCCTAGGTATATCCTTTATCTACAATTTAAGACCTCGACCAAATCTTCATCTCATTCCTGAAGGTGTGTGAACTCTAACGAAAATTGGTCGGAAACGACACTTTCAGCACGTAATGAAGCGCGCCCTTAATACACCTAAAAACAATAAGCGATTAATTTGCGCCTCTACTTTATCTTTAATTGCAAATGGGATTGGTCTAGCTTTAATAAATTTTGGCGTTGTATTTTCATTTTTCTCTTTTACTGAAGCTAAACCCTTATTAAAATATCTTAAACCGGGTGAAAAAAAACATCACTATATTTTTTAATTAAATGATTCAAGTCATTATCATTTGAATTTATATAATTTACATTTGAAAATCCAATATTATATAATGTCAATAATTCTCTCCCTACTATGGGTGGACCACCATTTTCCATCACAAAAAGGTTTAGGGTATTTTGTACATTTTTAAAACAAATATTTGCAGAAATAACTCCTACTGGCTTTACTTGGTTTCCATTATAAAAACAAAAGCTTCTATCAGAAGACCTTAAATTAATATTTGAAAATCTTCGGAAATACAACTAATACTACTTCCAGAATCGATTTGGAAATAAATTGGTACGTTCTCAACTTGAATATTGATCAAAAATGGCCTTAAATCACTAGGTACTATCATTAATATTAAACAAACTAATATCATCATTACTAATTTCAAATGAAGTACAATTTATAGGAACATCCTCTAAATAATGGTGTCTTCTATTATTTTTACTATGAAAAGAATTACCTTTTGTCTTATTAATCTTTTTACAAACTGAAGCCAAGTGACCTGTTTGTTTACAAAATGAACAAATATAATGTTTGTAAAAGCAGTTATCTTTTGTGTGGTTGTTTTTCCCGCAAACGTCGCAGAAAATGAAGTTCTGCTTCTACGTGTGACGTTGATCACGGAACGAAGCTGATTGGATCTCACCCGTTCCATTGAATCTTGCGTGCGATCGTCTTCTATCTTCGCGTACATGGTGTAAAGGTTCTTGTTTGACCAAAATTTCAAGTACTTCCATAGACGCCATTTTGGATGCCGCCATTTCTTCGAAAGTTTTATCAATTTTTTCTTCCATCAAGCGGTCGAGTACCGGTCCTTTTTCAAATCCAAAAATAAATTTATCCCTGAGACATGTTGTTAGCTCAGCACCGAATCCACATCCAACAGCCAAACCTCGAAGGCGAGCAGCCTACTGCTTTGCTGATTCGTGCAAATCTTTATGTGCCGAATAAAACTTCAATCGTGCCGCAAATTCATTTGTTTGCGGTTTAAAATGATTATTTAATACCGTTACAAGCTCAGCGTAAGTCTTATTTTCCGGTTTTAACGGACTCGCTAAATCAAACATCAATTGATAAGCGTCCTCATCTAAACAATTTAACAAAATTGCACGTTTTTTTTCTTCGTTTTTATTTAAATTATTTGCAATGAAGTAATTTTCTAATCTGGCTTTAAAAATTGACCAGTCAGACGTCTTTAAACAAAATTCGCGCAAATATCCTAAAGAACCAATGTTATCCTTATCGGTAGTGGCCATTATGTTTAACACTGATAGTTCCTTTTTGAACGGAAACTATTTTAAATTAATTTTAAAATTTGTTATTACACTTGTATTTAACCCATTTAATCCCACTGTACTCGTTTGAGTACGGAGTTAAAATTATTTTTTTTAAATTACACAGCAAGATTTTTCCTTGGTCTAATGTTACATATACATAATTGAATGCACCATAAAGAAACCTCTTGACGGCGGAAACCGGTTTGTTTATATTTTGTACGTGATATTTTACTTTGAATGCGTCTCGATTTTATGAGTCTTCAGTTGCGCCTTTACACGTGGATGAAACGGGTGCTAATTTTCTTTTTGTGATAAGTGTTGTGAAATCTTATTGATAAGGTATGTATACAACCCCTCTGATAAGCAAAATTAGTTTACTTACAGTTAGTTACTTACTACCCCCTGAAAAAGCAGCTGTACTCACATGAGTACACTGGGTCAAACGGGGTATTTTACCATAAAAATGTTAAGCAATATTTGTCCTTTATTATAGACATGGATCTTCCTTCTACATCTGCATTTGAAGAAATACCACCGAAAACGTTTTATGGAAAGCAACATAACTCTTTGGGAGGGGCTTTAGAGGATGTTATCTCAAGTAGGCATACGACTGCTGAAATCGTTATTATTCCTCCGGAAGTTGACTGCCAAACAGACGAAGAAAATTTTGACGACGACGATCTGGCAGCGGCAGACTTTCCTACAGACGTTCCTGGAATTGTTGAAATTCGTTATAGCAGCGAATCTTCAAGTGAGGACGATGAATATGATATTCCATTAGCACTGTTACGTCAACAAGCTCTTCATTATCCTCAAAAAAGAAGAAAGCTAGTTGAGCCAGGTCCTGAATGGACAGAAGCTCCAGTAGATATCGAGATGGAAGAAACAGATGGGTATCTACATCGATTAGATGAAGTAAAATCGCAAATGCGTGATCTCAACCCTGTTCAAATTTTTGAATATTTTTTGATGCAAATACTATTAGTTTTATTGTGGAGAAGAGCAATAAATATGCAGCGCAAAAAAACCATCACTCATTTGCTGTGAGCGAAGAAGATCTAAAAGTATTTCTAGGAATTTTATTGTTGAGTGGTTACCATCGTTTACCTAGAGAAAGACTATACTGGAGCCTAGATGAAGATGTTAGCGTACCCATCGTTTCAAACGCAATGTCACGGAATAGGTTTCAAGAAATCAAAAGATTTATACATTTGGCCGACAACACAAAATTAGACAAAGACGACAAAATGAGCAAAATTAGACCTTTGATGAACTTGCTCAATACCACTTTCCGACGGTGGGGCATATTTCATCAGAATTTATCTATTGATGAAGCAATGGTTAAATACTTTGGGCACCATTCAGCAAAACAATTTATAAGGGGCAAACCCGTCAGATTTGGTTACAAATTATGGGTTCTAAGTAGCTCCAATGGTTACTGCTATGGATTTGACGCCTATTGTGGTGCTAAAAAAATTCAACCGACTGCTGCTGTTCCAACCCTACCGCTTGGCTCAAGAGTTGTGATGGATCTGCTTGAAAATGTTACGGTACCTACAGATCATATAACGTTTTTCGACAATTATTTTACAAGTTACGATCTAATGAAAATGTTGAAGAATGCTGGTTATAGGGCAACTGGAACTGTGAGAGATAACAGAACCAAAACATGTCCTCTACAATCTTCTCCAGAAATGAAAAAAAAGAACGTGGGTATTATCATACAGTCTACGACAAAACTAATGGTATCGTATTTGTTCGCTGGAAAGATAATAGTCTTGTACCATGGCCTCCAATTACGACAAAATCGAACCTCTGGCAAAAGTCAAAAGATGGTCCACTCAGGCCAAGCAAAAAGTTGATGTACCACAGCCAAGAGTATTTGCAAATTATAATTTGTCAATGGGAGGCGTAGATTTTATGGACCAAGCGGTTAATAATTACAGATGTAGTATAAAAGGAAAAAAGTGGTGGTGGTGTTTATTTACACATATGCTAAATCTAGCAGTGGTAAATGCTTGGAAACTGCACCTACTAGCCTGCAATGAGAAAATGGACTTATTAGTATTTACTAGAAACATTGTCCGACGTAGGTAACGTTGCTTTGCAAAATCCACGTTCCAAAAGGGCAGGCCCTCAAGTTCTGTTCCGAAAAGTTTATTACAGGAAGAGGGTGGACACTTCCCAAAAAAACTAGATAAGCGACTAAGATGTAGGCAGTGCCACATGAGGTCTAGGTGGGCGTGCCTTAAGTGTAATGTTACATTGTGCATTGAAAAAGACTGTTTTATCAAATTCCATACTTCATCTGTTTAGTTTTTTATATTTATATATTTTATTACCAATAAAAACATTTTCAAGTTAAAGATATTTATTAACACCATAACTGCCCAGTGTACCCATATGAGTACACCCTTTTTTTCAAAATTCCTTTTCAACGAAACACTTAGAGGTCTTTTAGGTCCTAATAAGTTTAGAAATTAAAAAAAAGTTGTGATTTAAAAAAATCCGTGGGATTGAATGGGTTAAAACAATTTTACTCGTCGCCACTTTGTGGTGTCTTTAATGAATTAATTTTATTAGTTATGTTTAAGGAAGGAAATAAAACACTTAATAATTTTAAACTGTGTATTCTCTAATAGCCCAAACTTGACTGCACTTTAAAGGCACAATCAAATGTACTGAGATGTATGCGCAGTACTAAAAATATAAGATTATTGAGCATTTCATTATTTTCAAGTCAACAATGAGCGAAAATCGCCTTTCTGGACTAGCTCTTATAAGTGTACATAGGAAATACGTTGATGCCAATAAAATGGCTATAATTAACAAGGTCATTGATTTATTTGGGTTAGAAAAAAGAAACTTAAAATTTCTTTTCAGCGATTAAGATGTAGGTATGCCTATGTATTGATAAGCATAAGGCTAACTTTGGCTATCATAAATTTAATATAGTTAAAACAATATTTTGTTTACTTTTAGAAATATTAGTTTTATTTAGTACATATGTTTTTACAGAGTTTGTAATTTTTGTTTATATATTTTTGTGTTATTTATGTCTGATTCTGATTATGTGTTATTATGTTCTTAAGTCTGATTTTCCAAAAATAAATAGATTTTTTAATTTCTAATAGGTGTTTTCATGTAGTTTTTTATTTTTGGTTATTTGCACCAAGATGTACATTATGTGATTCTGGTGCCTATTTCTAATATTTTTTAAACAGTGGCCATTTTATAAAAAAATTGCCCCTCCATAAAAAACTTTCTAGCGGCGCCCATGTTTGTTACCTTAAAAAATAATTACATTTGGCTAATTTTTGTTCATTATGTGTTGTAAAATACAACAAAAAAGCTCAATATCATTAGTGCCTATATTTTATAATAACCGAGAAAGATATTGTTTTTGAAAAGTGGATTTGGTGGTCACTGGTTTAAGAATCACAGTTGGAGCAGGATGTAGCTAATTGCATTTTTAACTTGATAACGAAGATGTCAAAACTGCATCAATGTATCAGTGATATACATTGATGCAGTTTATCTTCGTTTCGTCCTATTTGGTTTATGTAAACTCAATGACAGCTAATGTTTACAGTAATGGTTTGAATATTGTACGTTTGACGATCCAAAACAGGTTACCGACTTTATTAAATCTATTTTTAAGTAATTATTCCCCATGTTTAAAATAATGTACCTATAACACGACGGATAATTAACAGTTATTGAGGAGATTAATGTATTTGATCGATTATAAATTATCAATAATAATAAACTACTTACAATACAGGCTGCCTTGTTATGTTGTTTTAAGCAATTTATTAATTTGCAGGTAATAAAAGTCACAACCTGTAGGTGGTGAGCTCGAAGAAACAATGAGGGTAAACCACGCCCCCCAAACGGTTTTTGACGTCTTGCTCGGAAACTATTAGGTTTATCGAGATGAAGGAGGCTAGGCAAAATAAATTTTATTTAATTCACTACCGACAATGTTCGAGTGAAAGAAGATATGTCATACATTGATCAGCAATTTGCAGCAGTAAATGTGCTCAAGGAGCTTTCGAACGTAACTTTTTGTGGTCTCATATTCCTCATGAAGCAGCTAAGAAAAATTCGTTGAGAGCAGGCCGCGATCGTGTCCAGTCATCTTTTACCTTAGCATCTCTTTGGTAAAATTCATCAGGCGATATTATCGTTAACCTTGTTACCAGTCGGATGAAAATTTCGTATTGGCAAGTTAATTCTTAGTAGAGTGCACTGTACTAGTCATTTTGTATCCAATATGTACAGTGCTTAGCCTTTTTTGAAATCCTTACAAGGAAGGCCTATGCAAAAATCTAAGGACTTACCTCAACTTTAGGCTATTCATGAAAGGGAGTACCGGATAAGTGGTCGCCGATTAGAGTCCCTCAATGCATCAAGTAAGAGTCTGATCACACTTTGTGACTAATTGCATGACATATCATGGTCTGCTGCTTAGGTCTGCTATGATTAGCATTTTGACTAGTTGTAAATTAGGTTAGTTGTTACTCTGTCAAAAGTTGACAATTTAATTTTGTACTCTGTTTTATCTAAAAGTAGATTTTCAATTATTAAATAATCAAATAATTAAATAAAATTTATTCTGACATGTTCGCCTAATCCTAATATTACAGGAATCTCTTACAATTTTAAACAATCTGTTACATTTCTAACCTTAAAATTATTATGAAAAGCTGCCGCTCCATAACATCACTGGTTTGGGGCTGTGCTATCTGGTTAGTGATGTGTAAATGGCGTTTAGGTATTTTGTGTTTAGGTGCTTTCACATTTAGCAATAACAAATATCACTTTTACAGGTGTTCTGGAAATTTATGCTAATGAACAATAAATATTATAAGGGATCTAGATTATTAATAATTATCATCTTTTAAGGTAATGAATATTGACCTGTAGATAAATAGTTGGTTTGCTTACAATCACATATTTGTTTTTAAATTTCTTCAATCCAGAAAAGTTGAAGTTGCAAAATATAGTGATTGTATTAAAATGATAAAATCATATCAATATATCATTGAAGAAAGCAGTTGTTTTATATCATATCCTCACTTCACTATGTGCTCTTTATATGCTCAGTTTACTTTTTATTGGTTGCAGGTTGTAATCATTTTCCAAATATTATTACAATGGACAATGAGGAGGTACCCGTAATCAAAACTGAAATAGATTTCAACTCAGAATACTCAATAGCAGAAGAAACTAACACCAAAAAGGAAGTGAAGAGTGAAATACACACTGAGAATGAAGAGAAACCTTTCGATAACATCATTATTTCATAAACTCCAGGAAAAATGACCACAGATTGCAAACTTGATAAATCTGACATATATCAGCAAAATCTAGCACAGAAAAATCATTTCAAGAAACAAATATTCATCCATACAGTTGACAAGAAATTTGTATGTAGCATATGTAATTACAGCTGTAAAGCAAGGTATCTACTCAATAAACACATGTTTGTCCATACTGGTGAAAAGCCATTTGTATGTGATATATGTGGTTACAAATGTTCAGACAAAAGTTGCCTTAAAAAGCACGAGCTGATTCATAGTGGTGAAAAACCTTTTGAGTGTAATATTTGCGGTTATAAAAGTTTGCAAAAAGGCTATCTTAGGCAACACATTTCTATTCATAGTAATGAAAAGCCATTTAAATGTAATATCTGTAGTTATAAATTTTCACACAAAAGAAGTCTTACACTACATATGCTCACTCATAATGGTGAAAAATCATTTGAATGTAAAATATGTGGTTATAAATTTGTGCAAAAGGGCAATCTTAAAAGGCACATGTCAATTCATAGTGGTGAAAAACCATTTGAATGTAATATATGTGGTTATAAATTCTCACAAAAGATTAGTCTTCAACAACACATGTCTACTCATAGTGGTGAAAAACCATTTGAATGTAATATATGTGGAAATAAATGTTCGCAAAAGAGCTATCTTAAACAACACATGTCCATTCATAGTGATGAAAAGCCATTTGAATGTAATATTTGCGATAATAAATATTCACTGAAGAGCAATCTCGCATATCATCTTCAAAAACACAAAGACAGTCGTAATGGTGAAAAGCCCCTTGAATGTAATATGTGTGATTATAAATGTTCACAAAAGAGTCGGCTTAAACGACACATGGCCATCCATAGTGGTAAGAAGCCATTTGAATGTATAATATGTGGTTATAAATGTGTGCTGAAGAGCAATCTTAAACAACACATGACCATTCATAGTGGTCAAAAGCCATTTGAATGTAAAGTATGTGGTTATAAATTTTCACAAAAGAGTCGTCTTCGAATACACATGTTCACTCATAGTGGAGAAAAGCCATTTGAATGTAATGCATGTGGTTATAAAGCTGTACAAAAGGGTACTCTTAAACGACACGTGTTAACTCATAGTAATGAAAAACATAAGTTCGTTCATATGCCGTTTGAATGTAATGTTTGTGAGAGTAAATTTTCACGATGCAGTGAACTGAAAAGGCACATGTTTACTCATACCGATCAAAAACCATTTGAATGTAATATATGTGATTATAAATGTTCAGAGAATAGTAAACTTAAAAGACACCTCTGCTCACTCATAGTGGTGAAAAACCATTTGAATGTAATATATGTGCTTATAAATATTCATTAAAGAGTAATCTCAAAAGACACATGAACACTCATAGGTGATGAGAATTTGAGTGTAAGTATACAGTATCGGACTGTCAGCATTAGGGCCCATTGGGAAAACGGGTAAAAGGGGGCAAATTCTTTTTTGTTCTTTATGCTAACAAAAATATTATTATTATTTGTTGTGATTGTGTTATAGGCAATAATATTAATAAAACAATCTTTAAATAAATCTATCGTACAGGTTACATTACATAATACAACATAGACGAAGCTAAAAAAATATTTTTCAACTGAAGGTGTTCCATTAAATTTAATCTGTAAAGACAATGTGAATATTCGAAAATGTAACAATATGGGAAACTAAAGACACCACACACTACAGTGGGAAGACCAACTGTAGGCGGCAGTTACATTGGATAAGAATTTGTACATTGACCGGAAACTCTGATTTTGATTAATAGTTTGAAATGCAAACGATCCTTCAGCTAACGCTATTTGATTTTCTTTGTTTCCAAAATTACCTTTATGGAAAAAATCTTGTCACTTAGATGAAGAGGCAGCAAAATCTAAATATCTTTTATGCTTATCGGTAGCCAAATGCTTTGTAATAAAAATTCATATGAAAGTTATGTGCCTTTAAATCTTTTTGCATGCCACAATTAATATTCCAACGTTAAGCTCAATGACATGTTATAATTACGTGCCCCCCGGTATATTCTTGGCACGCTAAAATTAATACGTAGAAAATACATTCTTTTCATGTCTTCACCATTGCCAAGAACACCTGTTGTAGTTGAGAGGGCATCCCCTATTCTACAGATTTTGCTTTTGTTATTGCCGCTATGGTTATTTGTTGTAACAAGGTCCGTAAATGTCTAAGCAAGCTTAGAAAGTTATGTCATCATCTCATATACTTCCACTATACAGCTAGCACGAAAATGGCAGAACATGTGTCGATTAAGCAGGGATAATCAAAAAGTTTTTCTGGTCACCTTAGGAAAAAAGTACACCAATATCTTATTTCTCTTATTAACTTTTAAAGATTAATTTAACATAATGGAATTATCAAAACTTTTATTATAACTTTTGTATGATTTGCATTCTATGTAATCTGTCTTAAGAGTAATTTCTTACATATTCCTGAGAAACGATTTTTGTATGAATTCTTATTCAATCTAACCCCTGCCGTAACTAATGGGTATGGGTCGATTTGCTAAAATGTTTGTTATTATACCCTAACATAGAAATGAAGGATCCAGCACAATGCGTGAACTTCAGCTGTGAGAACATTACGATAAGATAAGAATGTAGGCAGGATATTATATTACCAGGGCTCTTAAAAAAAGTCAGCGGCATATGTTACGATTGTACTTTTTAACATCATGTAAATTTGTCATCGTTGAATTATGTGTTCAACCCTAAGAACACCCTAATAACGAGTTATAATTAAACATTTCATTACGTTTTAAATGTCATAGGGTAATGAAGACATTTAAAGAAAAGTAATTGTAAAAATTTTAATTATAACCCGTTAGAAGTAAAAAATAGAGAAGATAAAATCAATTTATAAAACGTTCTCTTAATATTCTCATCTATATATAATTGTGAAGTTTTACAATTTGTGAAAAAGAATGTTTCTCTTTTCAAATTAATAATCATAACTACAAAAATCATAACTGGTGTTAATTTACATTTTTAAGTACGTAAAACTGATACTAAATGATGCTAATCCTTTTTATATATTAGGAACCGTTGTATAATAATTTACCAATTTCAATAAAACAATTAATGTATAATGGAAAACAAAAATATGCCTAACTGTGAGTTTTTCTTTTTAATCTGTATTATTTACCAAATAGTATTTTATTTGTGCATATGTATCTTCTTAATTTAATTGCACTTTTTAGTTTAATGTTTTTGTTGACTTATGTGACTTATTCACTGTTGTGGCCTATAAGGATGAAAATAAAGTTAACTTGGACGTTAATAATAATTGTTCTTATAGTATAAATTAATTTCATTTTCCCTATTTTGTACGTATATTCGATTATAATCGAATACACATTGAGCATCAACGTTAGCCTTCTTAAAGGACATTTTGTGGCGCTACTGAATCATTCGAGTTCATCTGTTATTTCTGTTATCAGTTAAATTACCCGAGTCGACGACGTGATCGTGGCAAGAACACGGCGTGATTTGCGAAGGTTTTTACAATTTTGCCCTCTTGATATCGGTAATCTTAAATCCTTCATTTGTTTGCGAGAGTATAGTAGGTAAGCATATTGATAAATATGATATGATAAATAGATTATTAACAACTTTACAACAAAATCAGAACTTTTTTATCTAAACTGCTACAGATAAACCCAGCAGAAAGAATTTCAAATTTGCACTTTTCAAGTAACTCAACTTACTTGATTGTTACTATACATGGAAGGTGTGTTGAGTCAGTTCATGCCAGAAAGTTATAAACAGGTAGCTCAAAACCGCTACTACTTTACAATAAGTAAGTAGTGATAGTGATACGTGACACATGCAAACATAAAGGTTGGTTTCCCTTATCAAATTCGTGTACTTTCTAACAGCCACATTATCAAATACCACTAATGCTATGAATTCTTTTGAATTTTGGCTAGAACTACTAATTAATTAGATGTATTTATGTATTCTATGTATTTAGAACTACAAAACATTTAACAGTTTTTATAATTGAAACTTTGTTAAAACTATTTTTAAATAAAGCTTAGACCAGTGTGTTGTATTATTTCAATTCTTGAGAACTATAGCAACATCTATCACTGGTGTAAAGATGAATAGTAGTTGAACTGTGACAAAACAAAGCCTTCACATAGTTATATTCTTTTTTACTTCTCTGCTTAAATATAGGATCAATAAGGATATGAAGTGTAACTGTGTGTTTATATCCCATATAAACGTTCTAGAAAACATTGGAACATACTCGTGTATTGTACCTCGTCTATCCGCCAGCCGATGTGTCATATATCTCGAATCTTCTAGTATGTTCTTCGCGTCGTATAGGGGGTTTCCCCATTCGTTACAGTATTTAGAAACTACCTGACCTCTATAACATAATGTAATAAATAAGCCGGGGCTTTTAGCTTTGAAATAATGAATTTTAACATTCGTGTTTGGAAGAATTAGGGATATATTGTAATAACGTATTGCACAAAACGATTAAAAATTATTTTATGTAAAATTAAGAACAAAAGATACTTTAACTAGAAAGAAAATGAAATAATTTATTCTTATAAGTAAATCATTTTAAATAAGTTTTATGTATTTTAAGATTTCAAAAACATTTTTTTGGTCCTCCGTCCATTTTTAATGACATTGTATGCGTCTACACCGGCTATGAAACAAGGCTATTTCAGGTCTAGACCGGCAAAAAAGTTACTAAAGGTTGGCATTACCGCATTCCATTTCCACTTTACGAACGAGTCGTACTCCTTCCAATATCTACTGGAAGATTTTGATGGTAGTAAATTGTTTATAACTCTGTCGGCTGCTTCAGTAATATGAGCTGGTGTATCCATTGTATTAATTTAAAGAAATTTACAAATTTCACGACGTTCACGACTAATGTCAAAAGTTTGGAACCTACTTGATTTTGAATTCAAAATTTCTGTGTTGTCAACCCAAGGCGACAAAAATTCCCTAGCATGAATAATTAATTTATAATAAATGTAAATAAGTATTTGTCGGCCCAAAAAATAGTGTGTATCATACTCCCAGAAACTGTTTTGCGAGTATTCGGAATTGCGGGCCTTGGCCTACGGCCTCGGCCCGCAAACCTTCCTCACACTCGCAAAAATCCAGTTTCTGGTCTAATGATACAAATAACTATTATAATAAGAACAGCTGAAAGCAGGACCTTTTCATGTACTATTTAGGGGTAGGGCAGGACACTTTTCCTCACTTCCAAAAGCCCTCTGTTTTACCAAAAATTGCAATAGCTTCTTAGCAAAAGATATTTCAAGAGAAACTGCCATGGAACAATCACGAGACCTTGTCCAAATGTTTTTTTTTTCTAAATGTCAGGTTTCGAGAAAAACTTCAACAAGATTGTACTATGAATCAAAATAAAGTTATTTGCCAGTTATATTTGCAATACTAATAAAATAGGTATATGATTACATTGCATGAGTGCAGCTCAGTTGGCCTACTAAACTGCATAATTTGAAAAAAATCATTTAGTACGAGAGGTACCTATATGAACAGACTGTATACTGTATTCAAAGTCAATACCTGTTATTCTTATATGGAATTCTATTAAAGACAGACACACAGCATGAAGGGTTGCACAGATGCTCAACTGCTAAGCATAGAATTTGCTAACTGCTCTGGGTGATGGCAGTTGTTGATCTCCTGAATTGTTGGCATTTTTTACAGTACCTTAGTAGTGCTGGAATAGAAATTCGTATGAAAATTATGTGCCTCTAATTGTGTGCCTATTATTTTTGCATGCCACAGTTAATATTCTAAAGTGATGCTCTTTGGCATGTGAAAAATACATCATTTTCATGTCTACGTCATTACCATAACATTCACATGTTTTTGATGAGTATGTGAATTGAACAACATATTTAATTTATAAAATCCCTACACATAATGTCACACACAAAACGTTTAGTCTCATTATTAGTGCTATGGAAAGAGATACCTAGAAAAGTTTATACTTCTCGTCATTTTAAGACGAATTTAACAATTCAGAACTAGGACGTCCATTTATTTACTGTTAGTATTGCTACACGTTTATTGTCTATATTTATTTATATTAAAATATAAGATAATAACCTATATTAATCATTTTTCCTGTGATTAATTAATTAAGTATTCTTTAAATCAGTATTGCAGTAGTGTAAATACGTTTTTGTTAAATAAACTAATTTGAGCTAATACTTGCACATTATTTGAAAATTCTAAATCATTTAGTTCACTTATAATAAAAATTAACAATATATGTGCCTTTGAAGATTTAAATGTTGATTCTTACAGTTGTTTTGAAGCTCCCCAAATTTGTTTGTCAAAATGAGATCGACATTGAGATTTCAGATACCATGTAATACAGCGAAAAATAAAGTTTATTTCTTACAAAAACGCAAATCATTAATTTTGAAGGGCATTATAATATGAAATAGATATATTCGTTTGTATTAGCTAATAAAAGTCATTTTAGTCGTATTTCTATTGATAAAATTTGATACTTTCTTAAATTAATTTGGATTCAGCATCAAAGCACCATTGGAATCCATGCTAGAACTTCAAAGACAGATGTACGGTACATTTTTTCTGTGCACCGCTTTTAATTCCAAAATGAGAAAAACACATGACGTAACACTCACATACTTTTTTTCTTGAACTTCTGAAGATGTAATTTGTGGCATGCGAAATATACGTAACTTTCATGTAATATCGATACTTGGGTAGGTATGTATGGCGTGTCGTATAGAACTATAGACTACACAAAATGATAAAAGTCGTACGATCGTGACCGAATTCACCGTCGTAAGATTGGAGTTCAGACTTTCCCCGTTAATTGACTTAGATGGGGAGGCGGAAAAACCTGCTCAAGGAGGCCGAAAATGTTTCTCGGTCTTTAACGGTTTTGAGGGGGGGTCAGTATTTCGGAAACTATAGGATCCAAGTCGACAAAGGGGATATCAAAAGACGTAAAATCATCACAGGAAGAAAAACGAGCATTCTGTCTCTTTTTTTATCTAAAAATGTGCGAAAATATAAAATCGCCGCCGCCAGCTTTATCACATATGCAGCAGGTAGCACATAAAGGACCCCGCACTAATCTTATGGAAACTGCCCCCGGTTAAGTTGGCTGAATCTTTGATATGTTATAATTATCGACTACCGGATCAAAAGTTCTCACGGGCACAAAATCCTAAAACCCATTGTTTGCCCACCACAGGTGCTTAAAGTTGAATGGTTTGAAATCGTTCAAACTTTTAAAACTAATCTTATGGAAAGTTGCCCCCGGTTAAATAGGCTGAATTCTTAATATGTTATAGTTATCACCACCCGGATCATGTAACGGTATGACGGCTTGGACTTCAGATTCGGTATTACCATGTAGAGATACATATGAGACAGTCGGTCTTTCCGCCGAAACAGAAACTTATCGAAATGCTCCTACTATAAAAGCCAGGTGACTCATCGGCTTAGTTGCAAAAGTAGTGTGAGTGTTGTCTCAGAATTATTAGCAAATAATAATAATAGTAATAATACTAAATAATAAGGGTCGGTGCTGGACGAGTGGTGTCAGTGCGTCACTCGTGTTCCAACGGTCGTAAATTCGAGTCCCACTTGGGGAAACGAGATTTTTCTAATTGAGAAATTCCGCTTGGGTCGATTGGGTGAGCGGTGCATATTACACGGCGTTCACCCATAAAACTGGCTACCCAATCCCAGGAATCTGGGAAACGGGCGATACCGTCAGAAATAAAGTGTGGTAGAGATGCTCTCGACAGGGACTCATTAACGTTGTGAAGAAATCTCTGCTAACATGAGTACCAGTATGGGTGCATTGGATTCTAGCCTGAGGGTGAGTACGTTTATAACAACGGTACTAGTCTGGAGAGCTAGTAGAGGTTTGGATAGGCACTCCTCGCTCCCACCAGTGTGCTGGTAGCTTTTGCAATAGCATTAGTGCGTTAGTTGAACCTATCTCAATTCGTGTTTCCGAAAGGCGGGCCGTGGTGATTAAATTATTAGGTGCGCCTCGTTAAAATAACGCTGTCTGGGTGGTTGACTCCACGCCAATAGTACAGTAACACACAATGATAAATTCCGCTACCTCAGTTATGGGCATGTGTATTTGTGTTGCAGGTTAAATGGGGGACATATAGCTTTGGCTGTTGGTTCCCCCGTAGTGTACGCGTAAAGGAGAGGCGATTATTACTATTACGCAGGCCTAACTAAAGGCTGCTGCAGCCGAACAATGATCAACTTATTATGTATGTTTATAGAATTTGTATAACACAAGCTTCGAGCTTCGTAATTTAACTAAAAAGAAAATCTAAACCTAATCTTAACTTAATGAAGTTGTATGTTAAGACCTTATTATCGAAGAAGCCCATTTTTATATCTGGCTTTCGTGTGGTTTTCTTGCTTTATTGCCAATGCTTGCTAAATCCTAATTCTTTGATTTTTTTAACTATGAGTTATGAGTAGTATTGACATATTTACCCGGTTATAAATTAGTCCTTTAAGATCAGCGATAGTTTCAGTCAAGTTTGAAATTTTTTATTTAGTAATGATGTTTTTAAATTGGGCTTTTTTAGGGTAATAATTCATCAAGTCGTTCGTAGTAATTCTCAATGGTAACTTTAGCGTTGAATTGGAAAACTATAGTTACTACAATTCAATGGAAAGTACTTAACAAATATTGGAGTGCGCCAGTAAATATAGAAATAATCATAAATAAATATAGGCGCTGTACAACATCAAAATGTCTTCGATATGCGGTAGTTGATGACGTAGTTTTTAACGGTTTTGCTGTGTTGTATTTTAATGGTGATTGTAACTTTGACAGATTAACCCCCTTATTCTGTAAATTTCGATATATTTCGAAAGTTATATATCGAATTTCGATAAGATGTGTACTTCCAAACGAAGTTCGTTATTTTGTTATTCTGTAATCTGCTTCGTTGCGGTCCACTCGAGTATAACGAATGATTCATGTTTTTGGCTCCTGTATTACGTTTGTCTGCTTGTGACTATGATCATGTTATTTAAAATAGGTTATGTTTCTGTTTGCATGTGTTGTTTTCGCGCAAATTTCCAAATTTACGTTGGCTTCATCAAGTGTTTCATCAATTTGTATTGTTATTATTGTTATTAATATTATTGGTATTGTTATTAATGTTGTATTGTTATTATTATTTTATATTTAGAAATATCTTTAAAATTCTTTTTTAAAATGCTTACATATGTAGTAGGTTCGTTTCAAGTTTTTACAAAAAAGGTCGGAAGTAATTATGTATGTTTAATCCTTTAATCGCCACTTTATCGGCTTTTAAAAACGCTTACGGTAAAATCTAAATACAATTGAAACCCGTAAGTTTAAAGGTACCGAACTAGGAATGAAAATTACAAGAATTTGTCCGTATTTTTGTGAAGGACTACAAAAAGTAAACAGAAAAACTTTTTTAAGATACATGTGTTAAACTTTTGCACAAAAAAAGGAAGTTGCAAATGCAGGCCAGATCGTAATTCATTCCTCTACAAATTTCAATTTTCATTTTTTCTTTCTCAGTATTTTAAAAATCTTTAAAGTAAAATATAAAATAAAACTAATTTTACCAAATAAAAACCACATGCCTAACGATATCGAATGAAAATTACAAGAATTCTCGTTTTCTGTGAAAAACCGCATATAATGGGTTTTACAAATAAACCGATTTAAAGTTTTATACATAAACCAATCATTTTTCTAAAATTTAATTTAAAACCTGATTTCTAATTGAACCGCGTTTGAATTCATTCAAATTATAACATTCAGCTCCCGCGTAACGATACCTCAGAAGCTTTCGTTAAAATATCGATTGCGTGATAACGATTTTCGTAAGAATTTGTCTTACAGAATACAAAAATAACGACTTTCAATATTATAACGAACTACGATATTTTAACGTTCGTTATCTTGTCAACGAACTCTTACAGAATAAGGGGGTAAATCTAATATTCGTGTTAATACTTGTGGCAATTCTGAATAGAATATTTAGATTTTATAATTTTTTAAATGCCAGTAAAATGGAATTGTCATTCATAGATTTCCCTGAATAATATGTTTACTGTACTGATGATTATGCATATAGCAACAGAGCTACCGCATAATTTCTTTTAACAATTTGCTGCAAGAGTACAGATCAATCTTTGGCGACTCCCAATGACTAAAAGTTGCTGGCGAGCACTCTTAAAATTGTTTGGTAAATGTCAAAAGCTGATTGTCCCCTTAACATTTAATTAAAAGCATTGACATAGAACTGTATTATATCATAGCTGCTACAGAAGCTATTTTGATGTTATGCAACGTCATCTATATTTATTAACGCATCCCAATACCTCCACGAACATTCTTTATTACAGATAGAGGGTAGGCGTCAGGGTCGGCTGGGCCGTACCAAATCGTACTACAAAGAAAAATCATTATTTTCTGCCAAATAAATATTTTTATCTTTATTTTATAGTTTAAATACTAAGAAAGACTAAATATTAAATTACAATTAAATTAAATAAGTAATAATTAAATTACAATCATTAAAATGTAATGTAAAAGTTTAGTGTTAATACCCGATAATTATTTAGCGAGATTCGTATTTAAAATTTACTGGGTCGGCCAGCCGATGTAGTATAGGTAGTTACTTTCAAACTCATAGCAGTTATGGCGCCCGCTTATAGCAGTTGAAATCAGAGACTGGAATCCTTTACAAATATTGGTCCCAGTTCCAGTTCCGGTTCTTGGAAATTCATAATAAAGGTTTCGATTCCGGTTCCGATTTTAATTTTCCAAACATTAAGGTTCCGGTTCTGGAAGTTCCATAAGGGTGCCGGAAGCAAAAGAAATGACGTCACATTTTATGTTGGTATATAGAGCTCCAAGTTTTTCTAAACAAAGATGACCTTGATAACTGACAGTCGATGCATGTTAGGTTAAAGTATTGTTTATAACATGGGTAATAAATATATTTGCTCTTCGGTATTTCAACTTTTTTTATTCTGAAAGTTCTTTTGCTATAATTACAATTATTTACAACAATGGATACGATAGAAACTGAGCTCCTGGAGTAAACCAGTTGTGAAATACCGAACGCAGCTAATATTGTAGATTTTTCAAGATGAGATTTGTTTGGAGATATTCAGAGCTACCAATATAAAATGTGACGTAACACTTTTCTAGTCAATATTCACAGACTATTGGTCAATTAGTAGTGAAAGTGGATCCAGTATCAACATAACCACAGTAAGAAATGGTTATGATAGCGCTGTTGGGAGAATGTCTGGAGAATGTTGAACTATTTTTTTATTTACCAGTAGAACCGAAATGTGGAACCGAAAAATACCGGTTCCTTCGAAAATTTATAACGGTTCGTGTTCTCATCTTAACATTAACACGGATTTTAGTAAGGGTTCCGATTCCGGTTTCGGTTCCATAAAAGTAATCGGTTCCGGTTCCGATTCCGGTTCTTTTGGGTTCCTATTCCAGTCCCTGATTGAAATACACGTATAAAAGGAGTCGAACTTCTTTGTATTTGTCGATATTATTTTATATATTTTCATGGCTTTTTGATTTTGTGATCGCAATTAAAAGTAATGTAGTATACTCTAAACTGCATTAGAAGTCAAGTATTCCAGTTTAAAAATAAGAAAAGTCTTGTAATTCTCTAAAATTAAACCATGCCACAATATTGCTAATGTAATTATATGGATGAATATGTATGAACCTAATTCAGATGTTAGAAGTTAAAGCATAAATAAATTATACATTATGCATTTTGTGCTTACGAAATATCGAATACAAAAATGTCTAGAGAATTAAAAATTGCGATTTACCGGGATTCGTATTCATATCTGTGTTTAACAAGATCGGCCAGCCGACCTGCTGTAGGGCAAGAGATAGGAAAGAGCACGCAAGCCATATAATCAAGTAAATTTTATATAATAAAAAAGTGGTCGAATATTTCCCAGTGCCGGGTTTGCGGGCTCAGACTTCTGGTCTGGGAGCGGAAACACGACCCGAACTTAGTCCTCCGCACATTTCATTGTTTCACCTTATTTCGTCCTGTTTCATTTACTCTATTTTATCTTCCTTTATTTCATTCAACTTTACTTTTAATCATCCCATCCTATTTTTCAGTTTATCTTCAGTTCACTTTTCAGGCCATTTTGCTTACTTTTCTATTTCGACTATTTTATTACTTTCATTTTACTTTAACTTTACTTTCCAGCACGGACTGGAACAGGAACCCAAAAAACCTGAACCGATTACTTTTATGGAACCAAAACCGGAATCGGAACCCTTACTATAACCCGTGTTAATGTTATGATGAGAACCCGAACCGTTATAAATTTTCGAAGGAACCGGTATTTTTCGGTTCTACTGGTAAATAAAAAAAAGTAGTTCAACATTCTCCCAACAGCGCTAGCATAATCATTTCTTACTAAGTTGATGTGATACTAGATCCACTTCCACTACTAATTGACCAATAGTAGTGTGTGAATTGACTAGAAAAGTGTTACGTCACATTTTATATTGGTAGCCTTGAATATTTCCAAACAAATTTCATCTAGACAAGAATCTAGAATATTAACCACGTTCGGTACTTCACATCTGTTTACTCCAAGAACTCAGTTTCTATGGTATCCATTGTTGTAAATAATTGTAACTATAGCACTAAAGCTTCCCGAGTAAAAAGAGTTGAAATACCGAAGAGTAAATATATTTATCAATTATCACCTATATTATAAACAATACTTTAACCTAACATGCATCGACTGTCAGTTATCAAGGTCATATTTGTTTGGAGATATTTGGAGCTATATACCAACATAAAATGTGACGCCATTACTTTTGCTTCCGGAACCCTTATGGAACCTAAAAAAATCCTGGAACCGGAACCGGAACCGGAACCTTAATGTTTAGAAAATTAAAATTGGAATCGGAACCGAAACCTTTATTTTGAATTTTCAAGAACCGGAACCTATATTTGTAAAAGGTTCCAGTCTCTGCTTTCCAGTTTATTTTTCAGTTTATTTTCAGCTTATCTTCAGTTTACTTTTAGTTTATTTTCAGTTATTTTTTAGTTTATTTTTCAGTTTATTTCTTAGTTTATTTTTATTTTATTTTTATTATCAGTTTTATTTTTACCCGCAAACAGTATCTATGTCTTTTCCGTTCCTATCCTATCCTAAGTCCTATTCCGTTCCTGGCAAGGATGCTCTAGATCTCCTCGTGGTTCTTGCTGGACAATCTAGTTTATTTGTACCTTATGCCATTTCAAAATTTTTGTACATACATTGACTGTTGCAATATTGAGTACAAAAAAATTAAGTCGACTAACTAGTGCTATGGGTAGGGTCGCCAATCCTACCGGAATTCCGGGAAACTCCGGGCAAAAGGCTCTTAGTTTTGAAAAACTCCCGGCTCACGGATTGTAGTTAAAATCTCCCGGGATTTTTTTTCAGTAGTAAAAATTCTCGCCAAATTTTAAATGCATTTGCAAAGAATTTTATGAATTTATCGTCTCCAATCAAAAGGTATTAGCATGTTTAAACCATTAAGATTAAAACACTTGTTTAAATCATCAAACTAAGTTTTAAAATATTTATTTTTAAACATGTTTTAACCTATGTTTAAATTATTTTTTTGTAATTGTTTTAAAAAGGTCTATTTCAATACTTGAAAGAGAAAAAAGTTTTAGATTCTTATACTGCATTTTCAAATTTAAATGGCCAATTTCCATCGAAAAAGTGTATATTATAAGTATAACAACTATAAATTATAAAATGAAAAAGGATAGAAGTAGATTGGTTAAGTATTATTTAAATCCATTTTGGAAAATGACTTTTAAGTATTTTAAGATTGAAACTTGAGAACCAACTCTAATAGTAAATTAGTACCTACTAAGGAGAATAGAGGATTAGATTACATTGTATAAAATCAACCAATTTTGCTGCAACAACATTAAATTTTAAATGTCAAACATTTCTTTTCAGGTGTGGGAAAAATGGATGAAACTCATAAAAAAAATAAGGAAATCTATGATGAAAAGATATAAATACTGGGTAAAAAAAGAAACGTAAGTCAGTGGCGTGCGGTCAGAATTTAGGTTAGGGAAGCAACCACGATTTAAATTTTAATACACCTAGGTACAATAAAAAACAGTGTTATAATTATTACGCTTAAAAGACTTTTAAAGAAGAACTTTTACACTTCAGTAGTATTCTTTTACTCTATAATGATTAATCGGATTGGTAATTTTTTAGCACATCTCGTTCTTTTGAATACTGATTAACCCCCACCTAGTAAGATATTTTTAACATGATTGGTAATCCCCTTACCCATTTGAATCGTAGAAATTCTGTGATTGACATGATTGAAGCATAAAAAGTGCTGAAACTTGTAACTATTGCCAACGTTCTTTTGTGACAAAGCATTTTAAAATTTTTATGATTGTTTAGATTTAATCACAATATGTTAAAGAATACGTCTTTTATATTTATGGAATTTATTGACTATTATTCTTTATTATTATTTCTTACTACTATTTATTTATAATGCAACTCGATTTTCCGGACTTTTTTAGCAAAATGTGCAAATTTTAATTTTTGTTGTTAAATTTAAAAGTTCTGGTTTTGGTCTGCCTTTCTCAACAATTTGTAATTCCCTCCGAAACTGTATGAAAAAATTCTGTATCTAATAATAATAATACTTTACAAATTGAACAACAAAATCGTCGTGATTCGGATGTATCGGAAGTACTCGAACCTTCCACCGAAGCAGCTGAATTTGCAGAAAATCCCAACTTATATAAATTGAAATAATAAAATGTTCCAAAATACAGTTTTATTCGCAGATTTACATTGCTTAAGTAACATTTAACAAACGAATAATTGAACAAATAACGAAATTATAATAAACATCTGATCACGGAGCACGCTAATAAAAATAACTCGGCCTTATACGATGTTAACTGTAGCCCACAAAGCACCCGCGACCCGCCCGCTACCGAAAGCAATAAGTGCAGTAAGCGACGAGATCAGTGCTTATATGCAGTGTAAGTAACACATTTGAATCGGTATTACCTTTCCGCGCAAGTTTAATGAGCCTAATTTAAAACAGTACTCTAAATAATTATACTTTTTGCTGTACGAATATTGAGCTTTATGTTGATTAAATATTACTAATTTAAATAAACGATAAGCATAATTGTATAAAAATATTTTTGTTATGAGTTATGAATTGTTTTTGTTCACCTTGTAAACGTAAATCTTATATTTTATATCATATTTGCAGCCCTACTATGTGAATACCGTGTATCACTAAAGGGCTATAACTTTACATATGTAAATTACTGTATATCATCTACCATCCAAACAATGTCACAAAAATCTGAGATGATCAAGTTGAAAAGTTTTTTTATTTTGTGATGAATGGCATGTAACGACCCTGTTATGAAAATGTTGCTAGTATTTTCAGTTATAGCAGAAACTAAAATATACCTATTTTACAAAAATATTCATAATATAATTACTGTTGCATTTCTTATACATTTTTCAAGTTTTATAACCATATTTGAAAAGATATTTGCATGGTAGCTTTTATATGCAGAGTGCATTAAATTGGAATACAGTTAACTGTGAATAAGCTTGCAATTATAAACAATTTAGAGCATTAATTCGAACATAAAACGTAAAAATACTATCATATTCGGATTTAACGGCCCCAAAACCATTAAATAGAGTTGTTTTCAATAATATTAGTTAAATAATTTTCTGCTATTATTTTCGATGACGTTTTTTGCATTCTAGACCAGTGTGCGTCGGTCCCCGGCCCATAGCTAGGCTTGCCAACTCAGTCGGTCGGAAATCCGGGAGATTTCCGGGAGAAAAAAGATAAATGAAAAGCAAATATGTATTTACGAGGGGAACACTGATAATATCTAGAATGTCATGTTTATAAAAACGAATGAAATTTGTTTTTAGTTGACAGCTACTTTTTAATGTTTTGCCGTTTAGTTTGTTCGATTTGCTCTAATAGTTTTTAAATTATCATAATTTAAAGATTGTGTGTTCACCCAAAAATGAATTTGACTAGAGAACATTTCCGGGCTATGATTTTTTACGATTTTAAATCGTCATTAACCCTAAACAATGTGAAGATCTTATAAGTGCATTTGGCGAAGAAACCCCGTCTAAGGCAACAACTTAAAATTGGTACAGCGAATTCAAAAGAGTCCGGTTGTTTCTTAGTGATGAATTTCGTGAAGGACGCCCAAGAACTGCTCTTACTGATGAAAATATTGAGGAAGGACATCTTATGAATTTATTCGGGTTACAAAACATTTTACATCAACAGTTAGAAGTTAGACAACTTTGTTGTCGATGGATTCCACATAAACTGACTCCCGATCAAAAAGAACAACGCATTGAATGGTGCGGAAAAACTCTGGAAAAACTCCAAGGCGGCACTTCAAATTTGGTTTGAAATATCGTCACTGGTGACGAATCTTGGATTTATTGTTATGATCCTCAAAAGAAAAGTCAATCGGCTCAATGGGTCTTTCGAACCGAACCTAACCCTACAAAAACTCGAAGAATTCGCAGTGCTGGTAAGAAGATGATTGCTAGTTTTTTTTTTCTAAAACGGGTCATATTGCTACTATAGCATTAGAAGATAGACGTACCGTTACTACCGATTGGTACACAAATGTCGGTTTACCACAAATCTTTGAAAAAGTTCGTGAAAAACGCCCCAAAGGAAAAATAATCTTACATCATGACAACACATCGTCGCATAAAGCAAAAGTAACAACTGAGTATTTGGCTGCCCTAAAAGTCAGCACCATGGACTCTCCACCGTACAGCCCTGACCTAGCACCTTGCCATTTCTTTTTGTGTCCTAAAATTAAAGATCAAATGAGTGGAATCACTTTTTCGTCATCAGATGAAGCAGTGGATCATTACAAAAACCTGGTTTCTGAAGTGTCTCAGGAAGAGTGGCATCATTGCTTTAAGGACTGGTTTCATCGAATGCGAATAAATCATTTAAATCTTTTTAAAACTAGTCCTTGTTTGATTTTCTAAGAATTTTCAGTGTCGCCCTCGTATTTTAAAAAGCACGTCAATTAACAATCCGTAAAATTTAACAGACCAGTAAAATATCAAAACTATTTTTAGCTCGATGGATATCTTTCTTAAAATTGTACTTTTTTACACTGCGGGCAGATTCTAGTACACAGAGTTTTTAAAAGCATTATGAACAATATTATTAAAGATGTGTGAACCTCATAAAATTCGTTCCAAGTGTATCCATTACAAATAGGAAATGTACGAATTAAATTAATTTATCAAAGACTATTGCTAAATTTCATATTGAAGAGAAGTATTTTCAGGTATTTTTGTTTGTTTATTTTGTACCATTTACGTAACAAGGTCATCTTTACTTTTTCCTTATTAAATGTCCTACACCTGAAAAGAAATGTTTGACATTTAAAATTTAATGTTGTTGCAGCAAAATTGGTTGATTTTATACAATGTAATCTAATCCTCTATTCTCCTTAGTAGGTACTATTTTACTATTAGAGTTGGTTCTCAAGTTTCAATCTTAAAATTCTTAAAAGTCATTTTCCAAAATAGATTTAAATAATACTTAACCAATCTACTTCTATCCTTTTTCATTTTATAATTTATAGTTGTTATACTTATAATATACACTTTTTCGATGGAAATTGGCCATTTAAATTTGAAAATGCAGTATAAGAATCTAAAACTTTTTTCTCTTTCAAGTATTGAAATAGACCTTTTTAAAACAATTACAAAAAATAATTTAAACATAGGTTAAAACATGTTTAAAAATAAATATTTTAAAACTTAGTTTGATGATTTAAACAAGTGTTTTAATCTTAATGGTTTAAACATGCTAATACCTTTCGATTGGAGACGATAAATTCATAAAATTCTTTGCAAATGCATTAAAAATTTGGCGAGAATTTCTACTACTGAAAAAAAAATCCCGGGAGATCTTAATTAAAATCCGGGAGCCGGGAGTTTTTTAAAACTAAGAGCCTTTTTCCTGGAGATTCCCGGAATTCCGGGAGGATTGGCGACCCTACCCATAGCACTAGTTAGTCGACTTAATTTTTTTGTACTCAATATTGCAACAGCCAATGTATGTAAAAAAAAATTGAAATGGCATAACCAACAAAAATAAGTCCGTCTATTCTATAAGGTACAAATAAAACAGATTGTCCAGCAAGAACCACGAGGAGGTCTAGAGCATTCTTGCCAGGAACGGAAAAGACATAGGTACTGTTTGCGGGGAAAAATAAAACTGAAAATAAAAATAAAAGAAAAATAAACTGAGAAGTAAACTGAAAATTAAAACTGAAAAAATAAACTAAAAAATAACTGAAAGATTAACTGAAAATAAACTAAAAGTAAACTGAAGATAAGCTGAAAATAAACTGAAAAATAAACTGGAAAGCAGAGACTGGAACCTTTTACAAATATAGGTTCCGGTTCTTGAAAATTCAAAATAAAGGTTTCGGTTCCGATTCCAATTTTAATTTTCTAAACATTAAGGTTTCGGTTCCGGTTCCAGGATTTTTTTAGGTTCCATGAGGGTTCCGGAAGCAAAAGTAATGGCGTCACATTTTATGTTGGTATATAGCTCCAAATATCTCCAAACAAATATGACCTTGATAACTGACAGTCGATGCACGTTAGGTTAAAGTATTGTTTATAATATAGGTGATAATTGATAAATATATTTATTCTTCGGTATTTCAACTCTTTTTACTCGGGCAACTCTAGTGCTATAGTTACAATTATTTACAACAATGGATACCATAGAAACTGAGTTCTTGGTGTAAACAGGTGTGAAGTACCGAATGTGGTTAATATTCTAGATTCTTGTCAAGATGAAGTTTGTTTGGAAACATTCAAGGCTACCAATATAAAATGTGACGTAACACTTTTCTAGTCAATTCACACACTACTATTGGTCAATTAGTAGTTGAAGTGGATCTAGTATCACATCAACTTAGTAATAAATGATTATGCTAGCGCTGTTGGTAGAATGTTCAACTACTTTTTTTATTTACCACACACAAAAAAAAGAATCGTTAATTTAATCTTATGTATTTGTTTAAAGACAAATTATTGTTTTAAATAAATATTTGATTATTTTAAATATGGTAAATGTAAATTAATAAGACTGTTTTATTTATTTCAAGTTTTATATTTGTTTAAAAAGTAGGCTTAAGTTGAATATTGCAGATGTTAAATTAAAGTTAATACAGTTAATTGAACTATTTATAAAGAGGAAAAATTAATTCTTTTGGAAATATTATGTTAACTAATATATTGCATTGCTGCAATGTATACCAATAATTAAATTAACATTACAAAAAGCCAATCATTTTCAAAGGATTGTTCCAAAGCAACTATCAAATCGTTTCAGTCATACCATTGTTGAAATTGGCCAATCACGTGATCATTATGACATGCGTCGTTCGAAGCATACACTAGATGCGTTTGTAGATGAAGCGTGTTTTCACTCCTGCATCCATAGATTAATTAATAATCTTGCATCGTCCGATCTGACTTTGATGAGACTCGACAAAAAGGTGTAAAAGTTTTTAGTGAAAGTGAAGTGTTTAGACAAAGTGCTTAGTTTGTGGAATATGTGATTAAAATAGTCATTTAAGCAATAGAATAGGTCTCATGTGTCAGCCATATTGTTTGACATGAATTGAATAATTTTTTATATTTTCAAAAATTTAAATATTGATATCATGCACAGAAAAAGTTGCATTAGTCACATAAATTTAACTACAAACATAACAATCTGTTTTATATATACGCAAATAAATGTATATTTAGAATGCGAATAATATTTTCTTGTAGTAAATACAAATAAATATTTTACATAGCAAGATTGTATGACTACTTGAATCAAGCAATTCAGAAACAGTTCAATAAAAAAATTAAGTCTTGGATTAAGTAAATACAATTATTTAATGCTAGTAACGTAACGATTGATTGAAAGGTTGAATAGTTTTGATGAAACACACTGTATCGTTGTAATAAATGTTCTGTAAAGTTAAGACAAACTTTCTTTGTATTGAACTAAACTGTGTATTTAAATAAAACGATTATTGTTTCATGCTACACTGCGAAAAGTATTTAGTTGGCCCAATTAAATTTATTTAATTCAACTAAATATTTAGTTAAATCAAATAAAATTTAGTTTATTTAACTAAATATTTAGTTGAATTAAATAAATTTAATTGGTCCTAATAAATGCTTTTCTTGGTGTAATAGTATCAATATCTTACTTGTAAAACTTACTACTTTACTTATGAAATAAATGGAATCAGTTAAGAGTAATTGGTAATGAGTCGTTTTTATTGTTAATATTAAATATCAATTTGTTTTCAATATGATCATTTTGGACTATTTTTATTTAATAAATCCTTCTTCAGTTGAAATTACGTTCTAATAGTTACACTTAAAACTTTTTTCAATAAGAACACATATTCGAAAAAATATAGTTCAGATCAAATAATTATAAATTCATTTTAAATAAAAACAATAACAACTGTTACTTAGCGATGGAATAACAAGAATCAAGTGGTGTGTTTAATCTACCACAAAATATTAAAACATTTAAAATAATTTAATCTTATAAACAACAAACTTTTTTAACTATTATAATGTAATTTCAACTGAAGAAGGATTTATTAAATAAAAAGTATCCGAAATGATCATATTGAAAAGAAGTTGATATTTTTAATTACTATTTTATTACAATAAAAACGACTCATTAAGAATTTTCCTGTATCACCTGGAATCAGGTAGTATTGTAAGAGTGTGCTATTTTACGATGACAAGAAATTTTGTATATTTTTTCCTACATTTTGTATAATATATGTAATGTGTAAATATGTTTTAATTTCTAAAGATTCTAAATCAGTTTTTTTTTCTGAGATCTTTTATAGTTAAACATGATACCCTTTATAGTGAAAATAAGTATATTTATATTATTAAACGATATTTCTTCTACAACACCACAAATTATCTATGTATAAATGTATATGTATATTTATAACGACTTTTTTTCGTTCTTAATAGACAAATTGTATGTGTCAATACAATGTTTTGTTTTATTATCCATGAGAAAAACATTTACTTGGATCAATTAATTCAATTAAATATTTAGTTAAATCAAATAAAATTTAGTTTATTTAACTAAATATTTAGTTGAATTAAATAAATTTAATTGGTTCTACTAAATGCCTTTCTCAGTGATACCTAATAATAATACTTTAGGATGTATTTAAAGGAAAATGTGGCATTTTATATAGAATCTCTTATTTTTTTGTTAAATTGTTTGTTAAGTTTATGCTTTAATAAAATATCTTTACATTATGTATTTCTTTTAATTACATTAACATAAAGAATACCAAACAAATGTACCATGTGTAGAAATTATTTAGGAACAAGTATCTTTTAATGTAAAATTGTATATTAAAAATTGAAATTAATATTAATTTAATATCAAAATGTTGAATAATTTGCCGACAGTTAAGTCTTATCAGAAGCAATCAGAGTTATATTTTTGGAAGTAAAGTTTCTATCCATTGGCGGATGGATAGAATGGATTGGAAGATTTTACACAATTTGTGAAAATTGCCCTTTTCCAATAAATAGAAAAATGCATTTAAAAATGTAACTGATATGCTTCTGATAAAACGTTTAATTCTTTACAAATCATTTATTAAGGCATTTTGGATATTAATTAACTGGCATTCCAATTTTTAATATTACACAGTTTCACATACAAATTCCTGTTTCCTATATAATTTTCTACAAATGGCATATCCATAAAGGAAACTGAAATATTTAATATGCTTAAACAATATAAGAATTGTAAACTTGATTCTTTGATAAGGTAAGTTTAAGCATTCATTCAACTTGCATGATGATTGTAATAATGTTACATTAATTCTTTAAAAAGGTAAATTCAACCAATGCAACACACATTTAATCATTAAAGAAGGTTAATTTAAAGTTATCAGAAATTTATATCAACTAATAGAACGCTTTAGTGTAAATAATAAAGTGTAACTGAAAATGCAATACGCAACTGTTTAAACCAAATGTATTTAAACAATTAAATTTAAGTACTTCTTATATTTAGTTCAGTTATATCATTGCCTTAAAATTTAATCTACAGATTTATTTAGAAGAATGTTAAGATATACTTGGTTATATATGAACTTATTATAAGCTTGCTTTAAACGTCTTCTATTTGGACCAACTAATTATTTTTTTGTGCGCAGTAGAACCGAAATGTGGAACCGAAAAATACCGGTTCCTTCGAAAATTTATAACGGTTCGGGTTCTCATCTTAACATTAACACGGGTTTTAGTAAGGGTTCCGATTCCGGTTTTGGTTCCATAAAAGTAATCGGTTCCGGTTTTTTGGGTTCCTGTTCCAGTCCGTGCTGGAAAGTAAAGTTAAAGTAAAATGAAAGTAATAAAATAGTCGAAATAGAAAAGTAAGCAAAATGGCCTGAAAAGTGAACTGAAGATAAACTGAAAAATAGTATGGGATGATTAAAAGTAAAGTTGAATGAAATAAAGGAAGATAAAATAGAGTAAATGAAACAGGACGAAATAAGGTGAAACAATGAAATGTGCGGAGGACTAAGTTCGGGTCGTGTTTCCGCTCCCAGACCAGAAGTCTGAGCCCGCAAACCCGGCACTGGGAAATATTCGACCACTTTTTTATTATATAAAAAACATCCATACTGTCCATGTATAAATTTATATATTATTGGAAGTAAAACAGTGTAAACAATGTTTTAGTTAAGCAGGTATTTACTTTTAATTAAATATTTTTGTACCTATTCGATAATTCAAAATTACGTAAGCGCAGATCGCATAATGTATTTATGCTCTAAACATCTAACATTTGAACTTACAGATTCATCTTTATATTACATTAGAAATAGCAATATATGTATATAATTATAGAATACCTTTGCTGAAATAACATACATCCTCTAAATTTTTCTAATAAACTGCAGGTAATGTAGAAAATAGATCATAACTAATATGAAACATAACGCCATAAACTATTAATTGCAATGAATAATGCTCTAACATTGTTATATTAATTCGTAAAACTTAAAATTTACTTGATTATATGGCTTGCGCGCTCTTTCCTATCTCTTGCCCTACAGCAGGTCGGCTGGCCGATCTTGTTAAACACAGATATGAATACGAATCCCGGTAAATCGCAATTTTTAATTCTTTAGACATTTTTGTATTCGATATTTCGTAAGCACAAAATGCATAATGTATAATTTATTTATGCTTTAACTTCTAACATCTGAATTAGTTTCATACATATTCATCCTTATAATTACATTAGCAATATTGTGGCATGGTTTAATTTTAGAGAATTACAAGACTTTTCTTATTTTTAAACTGGAATACTTTACTTCTAATGCAGTTTACGCAAGAGTATACTACATTACTTTTAATTGCGATCACAAAATCAAAAAGCCATGAAAATATATAAAATAATATCGACAAATACAAAGAAGTTCGACTCCTTTTATGCGTGTATTTCAATCAGGGACTGGAACAGGAACCCAAAAGAACCGGAATCGGAACCGGAACCGATTAATTTTATGGACGCGAAACCCTTACTAAAATCCGTGTTAATGTTAAGATGAGAACCCGTTATAAATTTTCGAAGAAACCGGTATTTTTCGGTTTCACATTTCGGTTCTACTGGTAAATAAAAAAATAGTTCAACATTCTCCAGACATTCTCCCAACAGCGCTATCATAACCATTTCTTACTGTGGTTATGTTGATACTAGATCCACTTTCACTACTAATTGACCAACAGTCTGTCAATATTGACTAGAAAAGTGTTACGTCACATTTTATATTGGTAGCTCTGAATATTTCCAAACAAATCTCATCTTGAAAAATCTACAATATTAGCTGCGTTCGGTATTTCACATCTGGTTTACTCCAGGAGCTCAGTTTCTATCGTATCCATTGTTGTAAATAATTGTAACTATAGCAAAAGAACTTTCAGAATAAAAAGAGTTGAAATACCGAAGAGCAAATATATTTATTACCCATGTTATAAACAATACTTTAACATCGACTGTCAGTTATCAAGGTCATCTTTGTTTGGAAAAACTTGGAGCTCTATATACCAACATAAAATGTGACGTCATTTCTTTTGCTTCCGGCACCCTTATGGAACCTAAAAAAATTCCAGAACCAGAACCGGAACCTTAATGTTTAGAAAATTAAAATCGGAACCGGAACCGAAACCTTTATTATGAATTTCCAAGAACCGGAACTGGAACCGAGACCTATATTTGTAAAGGATTCCAGTCCCTGATTTCAACTGCTATAAGCGGGCGCCATAACTGCTATGAGTTTCAAAGTAACTACCTATACTACATCGGCTGGCCGAGCCAGTAAATTTTAAATACAAATCTGGCTAAATAATTATCTGGTATAAACACTAAACTTTTACATTACATTTTAATGATTGTGATTTAATTATTACTTATTTAATTTAATTGTAATTTAATATTTAGTCTTTCTTAGTATTTAAACTATAAAATAAAGATAAAAATATTTATTTGACAGAAAATAATGATTTTTCTTTGTAGTACCATTTGGTATGGCCCAGCCGACCCTGACGCCTACGCTCTATCTGTAATAAAGAATATTTAGAATGTAATAAAGAATGTTCGTGGGGGTATTAGGACGCGTTAATAAATATAGATGACGTTGCATAACATCAAAATAGCTTCTGTAGCAGCTATGATATAATACAGTTCTATGTCAATGCTTTTAATTAAATGTGAAGGGGACAATCAGCTTTTGATATTTACCAAACAATTTTAAGAGTGCTCGCCAGCAACTTTTAGTCGTTGGGTGTCGCCAAATATTGATCTGTACTCTTGCAGCAAATTGTTAAAAGAAATTATGCCGTAGCTCTGTTGCTATATGCATAATCATCAGTACAGTAAACATATTATTCAGGGAAATCTATGAATGACAATTCCATTTTACTGGCATTTAAAAAATTATAAAATCTAAATATTCTATTCAGAATTGCCACAAGTATTAACACGAATATTAGATTTACCCCCTTATTCTGTAAGAGTTCGTTGACAAGATAACGAACGTTAAAATATCGTAGTTCGTTATAATATTGAAAGTCGTTATTTTTGTATTCTGTAAGACAAATTCTTACGAAAATCGTTATCACGCAATCGATATTTTAACGAAAGCTTCTGAGGTATCGTTACGCGGGAGCTGAATGTTATAATTTGAATGAATTCAAACGCGGTTCAATTAGAAATCAGGTTTTAAATTAAATTTTAGAAAAATGATTGGTTTATGTATAAAACTTTAAATCGGTTTATTTGTAAAATCCATTATATGCGGTTTTTCACAGAAAACGAGAATTCTTGTAATTTTCATTCGATATCGTTAGGCATGTGGTTTTTATTTGGTAAAATTAGTTTTATTTTATATTTTACTTTAAAGATTTTTAAAATACTGAGAAAGAAAAAATGAGAATTGAAATTTGTAGAGGAATGAATTACGATCTGGCCTGCATTTGCAACTTCTGTTTTTTGCGCAAAAGTTTGACACATGTATCTTAAAAAAGTTTTTCTGTTTACTTTTTGTAGTCCTTCACAAAAATACGGACAAATTCTTGTAATTTTCATTCCTAGTTCAGTACCTTTAAGCTTACGGGTTTCGATTGTATTTAGATTTTACCGTAAGCGTATTTAAAAGCCGATAAAGTGGTGATTAAAGGATTAAACATACATAATGACTTCTGACCTTTTTTGTAAAAACTTGAAACAAACCTACTACATATGTAAGCATTTTAAAAAAGAATTTTAAAGATATTTCTAATTATAAAATAATAATAACAATACAACATTAATAACAATACCAATAATATTAATAACAATAATAACAATTAAAAAACAATACAAATTGAAGAAACACTTCAAAATACATCAAGAACGAAAGCCAACGTAAATTTGAAAATTTGCGCGAAAACAACACATGTAAACAGAAACATAACCTATTTTAAATAACATGATCATAGTCACAAGCCGATAAACGTACTACAGGAGCCAAAAACATGAATCATTCGTTATACTCGAGTGGACCGCAACGAAGCAGATTACAGAATAACAAAATAACGAACTTCGTTTGGAAGTACACATCTTATCGAAATTCGATATATAACGTTCGAAATATATCGAAATTTACAGAATAAGGGGGGTAATCTGTCAAAATTACAATCACCATTAAAATACAACACAGCAAAACCGTTAAAAACTACGTCATCAACTACCGCATATCGAAGACATTTTGATGTTGTACAGCGCCTATATTTATTTATTATTATTTCTATATTTACTGGCGCACTCCAATATTTGTAAAATACTTTCCATCGAATTGCAGTAACTATAGTTTTCCAATTCAACGCTAACGTTACCATTGAGAATTACTACGAACGACTTGATAAATTATTACCCTAAAAAAGCCCAATTTAAAAACATCATTACTAAATAAAAAATTTCAAATTTGACTGAAACTATCGCTGATCTTAAAGGACTAATTTATAACCGGCTAAATATGTCAATACTACTCATAACTCATAGTTAAAAAAATCAAAGAATTAGGATTTAGCAAGCATTGGCAATAAAGCAAGAAAACCACACGAAAGCCAGATATAAAAATGGGCTTCTTCGATAATAAGGTCTTAACATACAACTTTATTAAGTTAAGATTAGGTTTAGATTTTCTTTTTAGTTAAATTACGAAGCTCCAAGCTTGTGTTATACAAATTCTATAAACATACATAATAAGTTGATCATTGTTCGGCTGCAGCAGCTCTTAGTTAGGCCTGCGTAATAGTAATAATCGCCCCTCCTTTACGCGAACACTACGGGGGAACCAACAGCCAAAGCCATATGTCCCCCATTTAACCTGCAACACAAATACACATGCCCATAACTGAGGTAGCGGAATTTATCATTGTGTGTTACTGTACTATTGGCGTGGAGTCAACCACCCAGACAGCGTTATTTTAACGAGGCGCACCTAATAACTTAATCACCACGGTCCGCCTTTCGGAAACACGAATTGAGATAAGTTCAACTAGCGCACTAATGCTATTGCAAAAGCTACCAGCACACTGGTGGGAGCGAGGAGTGCTTATCCAAACCTCTACTAGCTCTCCAGGCTAGTACCGTTGTTATAAACGTACTCACTCGTCGAGACCCGTTCTCCCGGCATAGGAGACGGTCCCTAGTCCAGCTTCGGACTTTCCCCATGTATGTGAGACCACTGCCCGACCGAAACCAACCTCAATGTGGCAAACTTGGCTGGTTATGCCACTCCGGTCTACCAGTTATAGGCCAGGTATGCCCTCGTCAGTGTTTCATTTAGTTTCACCTAAGTAGAACCCCGGTGTGTAACCTTGGAGGTGAAGTTGCCTTGAGCATTGATAGGCTATGTATTCGCATCAATATCCCTCAATATCCCTCAAGTCCAGCAGCTCGAGACGGTTTTTTCGGATCGCAAGGCTGGAACTGCACGATCATAGCGTGATCCCCATACTTTCGCCTCTGAATCTAGCTGGCTGGGTGACATGCAGTTTCCCATCGGCCAGAGCTTACCCCCTCCCCCCGACCAGAGTAAGCCTCACTCGAATTCCTCTCCATCAGGCTTGGTTAAACTGCGGGTGACCAGCCGTGCGCCATAAATTACTTCACCCTCAGGCTAGAATCCAATGCACCCATACCGGTACTCATGTTAGCAGAGCTTCCTTCACAACGTTAATGAGTCCCTGTCGAGAGCATCTCTGCCACACATTTATTTCTGACGGTATCGCCCGTTACCCAGATTCCTGGGATTGGGTAGCCTGTTTTATGGGTGAACGCCGTGTAATATGCACCGCTCACCCAATCGACCCAAGCGGAATTTCTCAATTAGAAAAATCTCGTTTCCCCAAGTGGGACTCGAACTTACGACCGTTGGAACACGAGTGATGCACTGACACCACTCGTCCAGCACCGACCCTTATTATTTAGTATTATTACTATTATTATTATTTGCTAATAATTCTGAGACAACACTCACACTACTTTTGCAACTAAGCCGATGAGTCACCTGGCTTTTATAGTAGGAGCATTTCGATAAGTTTCTGTTTCGGAGAAAAGACCGACTGTCTCATATGTATCTCTTCATGGTAATACCGAATCTGAAGTCCAAGTCGTTATACCGTTACATGATCCGGGTGGTGATAACTATAACATATTAAGAATTCAGCCTATTTAACCGGGGGCCACTTTCCATAAGATTAGTTTTAAAAGTTTGAACGATTTCAAACCATTCAACTTTAAGCACCTGTGGTGGGCAAACAATGGGTATTTGGAATTTGTGCCTGTGAGAAGTTTTGAGCCGGGAGTCGATAACTATAACATATCAAAGATTCAGCCAACTTAACCAGGGGCAGTCTCCATAAGATTAGTGCGGGGTCCTTTATGTGCTACCTGCTGCATATGTGATAAAACTGGCGGCGGCGATTTTATGTTTTCGCACATTTTTAGATAAAAAAGAGACAGAATGCTCGTTTTTTCTTCCTGTGATGATTTTACGTCTTTTGATATCTCCTTTGTCGACTTGGATCCTATAGTTTCCGAAATACTGACCAGCCCCCCCTCAAAACCGTTAAAGACCGAGAAACATTTTCGGCCTCTTTGAGCAGGTTTTTCCGCCTCCCCATCTAAGTCAATTAACGGGGAAAGTCTGAACTCCAATCTTACGACGGTGAATTCGGTCACGATCGTACGACTTTTATCATTTTGTGTAGTCTATAGTTCTATACGACACGCCATACATACCTACCCAAGTATCGATATTACATGAAAGTTACGTATATTTCGCATGCCACAAATTACATCTTCAGAAGTTCGAGAGAAAAAAGTATGTGAGTGTTACGTCATGTGTTTTTCTCGTTTTGGAATTAAAAGCGGTGCACAGAAAAAATGTACCGTACATCTGTCTTTGAAGATCTAAGCATGGATTCCAATGGTGCTTTGATGCTGAATCCAAATTAATTTAAGAAAGTATCCAATTCTATCAATAGAAATACGACTAAAATGACTTTTATTAGCTAATACAAACGAATATATCTATTTCATATTATAATGCCCTTCAAAATTAATGATTTGCGTTTTTGTAAGAAATAAACTTTATTTTTCGCTGTATTACATGGTATCTGAAATCTCAATGTCGATCTCATTTTGACAAACAAATTTGGGGAGCTTCAAAACAACTATAAGAATCAACATTTAAATCTTCAAAGGCACATATATTGTGAATTTTTATTATAAGTGAACTAAATGATTTAGAATTTTCAAATAATGTGCAAGTATTAGCTCAAATTAGTTTATTTAACAAAAACGTATTTACACTACTGAAATACTGATTTAAAGAATACTTAATTAATTAATCACAGGAAAAATGATTAATATAGGTTATTATCTTATATTTTAATATAAATAAATATAGACAATAAACGTGTAGCAATACTAACAGTAAATGAATGGACGTCCTAGTTCTGAATTGTTACTGTTTGGATTATAGTTAATATACACAAAAACTAAGAAATGGAGAACTAGTTTGATTTTTTAATTCGTCTTAAATGACGAGAAGTATAAACTTTTCTAGGTATCTCTTTCCATAGCACTAATAATGAGACTAAACGTTTTGTGTGTGACATTATGTGTAGGGATTTTATAAATTAAATATGTTGTTCAATTCACATACTCATCAAAAACATGTGAATGTTATGGTAATGACGTAGACATCAAAAGGATGTGTTTTTCACATGCCAAAGAGCATCACTTTAGAATATTAACTGTGGCATGCAAAAATAATAGGCACACAATTAGAGGCACATAATTTTCATATGAATTTCTATTCCAGCACTACTAAGGTACCGTCAAAAATACCAACAATTCAGGAGATCAACAACTGCCATCACCCAGAGCAGTTAGCAAATTCTATGCTTAGCAGTTGAGAGTAGGTATTCGGACAGTTGAGTCCATCCCCTCCCTTTTTATGCAAATGACCCGCGATCTAATTAATATTCAAATGAGGCGTGGTCTAATTAAATGCGCGAATTAAATGCGCGAATTAAATTAATTGCTAATTAAATTAATTCACGGTATCATTTACATATCTCCTCTCTCATTTACATATATCATTTCTCATATGCATGCGCGAATTAAATTAATTGATCTAATTAAATTAATTCACGGTATCATTAGCATATCTCATCTCTCATTTACATTTATCATTTCTCATATGCATGCGCGAATTAAATTAATTCACGGTATCATTTGCATATCTCATCTCTCTTATAAATTTATTTTAAAATAAGTCTTATGTTGTCATTCCTATTTAATTTTCAAATATAGATCTATACGTCACATGATTAACATACGTGTAATATAATTAACACGTAGAAACATCTAGGATAATATAACGAGAAAAATTTACTTTCAAGTATACAAGGTAATCACCTGTCGGATTATCTCTATTGCATTTTGGCATGTTTAAATCCAAACGTCATAAATATTTAAAATACAGTCTACAAGTAAATCGATAATGGTCATGTAATTATTATCTTAGCATCTTTTCATTTACAATTATCTAGTAAAGATGTATTGTTTCATATGACAGACAAAGAAATTTAGTGAGTTAGTCATAATCAGGAGGAATCTCACTCACTTGTTTTGTCAATGTAGACAGATTTGATGTACGCTTCATTAACTTTTTAACCAAGAAATATTACTCATCCTTTGTCTTATTCTGCATGAGCTAATCATAAAGAAACTTCAAGGAATCTCAATATAGTCACTTGTTTAGTATTTCTGCTTTCAAATGAATCATACAGATTTGATGTACGCTTCATTAAATTTTTAAAACAATAATTTATTATTATTGTTACTTAAGACAAAGTGTTTTTATAATAACTAACAGATTTCTTTGTGTTATTTAAAAAAATTAATTGATCTAATTAAATTAATTCACGGTATCATTTGTATATCTCATCTCTCATTTACATTTATCATTTCTCATATGGATGCTCGAATTAAATTAATTCACGGTATCATTAGCATATCTCACCTCTCTCATTTATCATACGCATGCTCGAATTAAATTAATTCACGGTATCATTAGCATATCTCACCTCTCTCATCTCTCATAAGCATTCACGAATTAAATCTCATTTACATAACTCATATCTCATTTTTATATATCATTTGCATCTGTCATCTCTCTTTCATAAATTTATTTTAAAATAAATCATTCCTATTTAATATTTAAATATAGGTCATCATGTAATTCTGCGAAAACAATTTAACATGTAGAAACGTAATAATAAAAATTTATTTTCAACTATACAAAGTAACTCTAAAAGTTACTGTCAATCACCTGTCGGATTATCTCTGTTGCATTAAACCTGTTTAAATATACGTCATAAACATTTTTAAAATAACAAACTAATCTGAGTCACTTGTTTACTATTACATATTTCTTAGGAATGTAGACAGATTTGATGTACGCATCATTAACTTTTTAAAACAATAATTTATTATTATTGTTACTTAAGACAAATTGTTTTTATAATAACTAACAGATTTCTTTGTGTTATTTAAAAAATAATAATGTTCATGACGTACTAATTACGCAAACGTCGAAAACTAGTATAAAAACCCCGAAATTTCTGTTTCCCAATCATTCCAAAAGTGTTCTTCGAATCATCAAGATACATCAAGTTACATCTAGTGCAATATTAAAATCAGGTATGTTTTATTTTTGCTTATATTTTAAAAACTGTTGATTTACGATTGTTTATAGATTAACTTCCATTTAGACCGTCTACAATTTCGTATCTTTGAGAAATATTAATTTGCCTTATTTGAAATCAATCGTGTAAGTGTTTTAATTTTTTTATTATTTTATGAAAACTAATCATTTTGAACTTTTTAGATCGTCTAGAATTCCATATTAATAAGAAATATTATTCCCTTATTTCTTCTGAAATTCAATTGGTAAGATATTTATGTTTTAACTATATTTCTACCTCTATACCTTGTGCTCAGGGAGTAGTTACCTATCCGAACACAGCGGACCAGGTCTAAAATACGGTGTGTGAGACCGCACACCCTGTGTTCATTCCTGTTTCCCTTCTATACCTAATGTTCTTAAAACCCCTAATGAGGCTGCATTTATTATTTTTGAAATTTGTTTCAGTATGACTATAGTTCCTATATACATACATCTTATCCAAAATGTCTTCTCTCTACAAAGTAATCAACGAAAGTGTGTCCACTATAAAGAAGTTTGGTACACAGAAACACAGAGTGGTATTTAAAGTCAACAATGCACCAGACGGCGTAGATCATTTGGAGTTTTTTAAATCGGCCGTTAACCAAATTTTATCGAGTTTATTAAATCGAGCACAGTCTTCAGATAAAATTGGGGCTACATTTGAATTCGATCGCTTCAAAAAAAACTACCAGGCTACATGAGCTTCAAAAGAGCCGATGAAATCACGTTTAACGATGTCTGGGGCATACTAGAGAGCATCCTACAGAGCGACCCCGAAGCGCTCAGTTCTGATACGTTTAGATTAATAGCCACGATCGTGACACCACCTGCAGGACAAGGGCGAGCACGCAGTCGTGCCGGGCTTTATAGCTCCTTTGCTGAAGAATGTAAGCAGAGACGAGGAATAGTAGTTATCAACAATAAAGACAACCTCTGCCTACCCAGGGCTTTGGTTGTTGCTAAAGCTCGCATAGATAAACTTCCTAACTACAATGCCTTTCGAAGAAACCAAGGTGCTCAAAAGGTCGCTGCAGAGAAATTGATGCAGGAGGCCGGAGTAGCATTTATTACTGCAGAGGGAGCCGGGGTCAACGAGTTAAGACTCTTCCAACAGCTTCTGGCCCCTAACTACAAGATTACTGTGTACAACTACGGTACAAAAGGTCGCGATGTGATCTTCGTAGGTGCTGTTGATGCTGAGAAGAAGATCAATCTCTTGTACCATGAAGGCCATTACAACGTTATCACCTCTCTGACCTCAGCCTTTGCCAGCGGTTACTTTTGCGAGCACTGCCACATCCCTTATAACGCTAAGAATGAACACAGATGTGTGAAGTCCTGTATAGGCTGCGGTAGTTCTCCGCCTTGTGTAAGACAAGCCTTGTTGATCAGGTGTCAGGACTGCAGACGTGATTTCAAAAGTCAACAATGTTTTGACAAACACAGAGGTAAAATGTGTCAGAGCGTTAAAAAGTGTGAAGACTGTTTTAGGATTATAAACCTCAAAACCAGAACAGAAGCTCATGTATGCGGAGAAATCTACTGTAAGATGTGCCAAAGCCATATGCCGGAGAATCATTTTTGCTACATACGACCATCGGGTAAAATGGCTGAGAAGCAAGACGTTCTCTTCGTGTTCTTTGATTTGGAGACCCGTCAAGAAAAGGAAATTGCAGCCGACGTGAAACTACACGAAGCAAATTTATGCGTTTTCCAGCAGGTTTGCCCTGAATGCTATGATTCTCCGGGTATGTTGATATGTAAAAGATGCGGTGTGCGGGAACAAATCCTAAAAGAAAAATGTATAGAGGGTTTTATGACGTATCTGTTAGAGGTAAGGAAGAAGTTTAAGAAAGTCATAGCAATTGATCATAACGGGCAAGCTTTTGACACCCAATTCATTTTAAACCACGTTATTACAAACACCTCAATAAAACCAGAACTCATCATGCGTGGTACAAAAATTCTCCTACTTGAATTAGATAATCTAAAATTCATAGATTCGCTGAACTTTTTCCCTATGGCTCTGGCAGAGTTGCCTAAAGCCTTCGATCTACCAGCTGCCAAAGGATACTTCCCGCACCTATTCAACATCGAAGCCAACGCCAACTATATCGGCCCATTACCCGACGTCAAATTCTACAGCCCGGATACTATGAAGCCAAAAGCTCGTGAAGAGTTCCTAAAGTGGTACGATGCAAACAGGGACACAGAGTTCGATATGCAACGTGACCTAGTCGAGTATTGCAGAACCGACGTTGATATTTTAAAGAGAGCCTGTATCTACTTTAGGAATCTCTTTATTAAAGAATGCGATGTTGACCCGTTCACGGAAGCCATCACCATAGCCTCTGCCTGCAACCTTATGTACCGGAGGAAATTCCTTAAAGAAAGTACCATAGGGATCATTCCGAGAGGTGGTTACCGCCGAGCAGACAGTCACTCCGGAATAGCTCTGCAATGGTTGCTGTGGGAGGAACAGCAACGCGGTGTACAAATTCAACATGCAGGCAGACAGCGAGAAGTTATCGTAGGCGGTCAAAAGGTAGACGGGCTGTATGAAAGACAAATATTCCAATTCCATGGTTGCTTCTATCACGGCTGTCCTACTTGCTACATCACTAGTCGTGATGAACCTCTACATAACGACCCTGCTGATACTATGAATATGCGTTATGAGAAAACTCAGGCTACAACAGAAAAATTCAAATCCATGGGTTACGATGTTACTGAACAATGGGAGTGCGACTTCAGGAAGAAGTGAACACCTGAGATGAAACAGCTAGAGAAGCATCCAATACTCTTAAACACACCGCTAAATCCGCGTGATGCTTTTTACGGCGGACGTACAGGGGCAGCAAAATTAAAGCGGGTTGCAAAAGACGGGGAAAAGATCCGGTATGTCGACGTATGCTCCCTTTACCCCTGGGTATGCAAGTACGCCAAATTCCCAGTTGGCCATCCGGAAGTTTGCGTAGGCGAGGCGGCTTGTGAAAAGCTAATCAGGGATAAAGGGGGCCTGGAAAACATCAACGGCGTAATAAAATGTACAGTGTTACCGCCGCAAGATCTGTATCATCCGGTCTTACCCGTCAAAATGAATCAAAAGCTGCTGTTCCAAGAAGAATTGAACCAGGTCGAATGTCAGCACGGCGTAGAGGATCGAGTCATCAACGGAACCTGGGTCTTGGACGAGCTGTTAATGGCCATACGCAAGGGTTACATCGTGCAGGACATACAAGAGATCTGGTCGTACGATGTAACCCAGTATAATAAATCATCCAAGTCAGGGGGCTTGTTTTCGGGCTTCATCGACAAGTTCCTGAAGATGAAGCAGGAAGCTAGCGGTTGGCTATCTTCAATAACTACCAACGACGACAACAACGAGGATGATATCGATGGAGCCCGGAAACAGTACGTTGATGACTACCTCGAGAACGAGGGAGTCTCCTTGGATTCGATGAAGATTATCAAGAACCCTGGTTTGAGATCGTTGGCCAAACTGATGCTGAATTCCTGCTGGGGTAAGTACACTAGCCTTACGTAGTTTTCTTTACTTAATATTTTTGTATTCTAGTGAAATTTGGTCAACGTGAAAACCAGCCAAAAACTTCTATTATCAACGAGCCCAAGGAGTTCTTCGACCTGTTGTCCAACCCTAGTATAGAAGTCAACAACGTGCAGGAGATAAATGACGAGGTGATTGCGGTTAACTGGCAACATAAGGAGGAAGCAGCAGATCCTCTGTCGTCAGTCAACGTGATTATCGCGGCATTTGTCACTGCAGAGGCCCATCTTAAGCTGTATAGCTATCTGGATCAGCTAGGCGAGAGAGTCTTATACTATGACACAGGTAAGTCGTACTATCAACATCAACACCTACTATATTAGAGTTAATTTTTCTTCCTTGTTTCAGATTCTGTAATATACGTTTCGAAGCCGGGTGACTTCGATCTACCAACAGGAAGCTTCCTAGGTGACCTCACCGACGAGCTGGAAGAGTAAGGTCCTGGATCGTATATTATAGAGTTTGTGTCAGGCGGGCCAAAGAACTACGCCCACAAAGTGTATTCCCCGACCACAGGACAGATACACGTGGTCGTAAAGGTCAAGGGTATTACCCTAAATCACGCTGCGACTCAAAAAATTAACTTTGAGTCCATGCTGAGACTGCTGGAAGGCATGGACGAGAAGATTATTGTAGAGTCCAACAACATACGAAGAATCGCGCAGCATCAACTCGTCACCAGGACCGAATCAAAGGCCTATAGAATAACGTTCGGCAAGCGACGTCGTATAGAAGATTTTGATTCCGTCCCATATGGGTACAAGAAACAAGCTCGCATGTAAATATTTAAACTCTATGTAGATATATTTAGGAAATTTTACGATTGTAGTCTGTAATGTGCATATATTTTATTATCACTTTGTATATTAGTTTTGTATTGTATATAATTATATCTGTTAAGAATTTTTGACAGTTCTTTAACTTCATATCTTTTACAACTAAATATGTTTCAATCTTGTATTTTTCTGTACATGAAATTCAGATGTTTTATAGAATTATAGAATTGATATTTTAAATTGTCTTTTTTCATGTATTATGTTATCAATTATTTTGTATTGTTATAACATGTATTATATTATTCGTGAATAATAGATGTAATATGATTTATTTCTTGTCTTTTTTTTATTTCTGTAATTTAAGGTAAAAATAAAAACAAATATTTTATACAAGAACTTTTATTGAAAGAAGAAAATACAGTTCATATTGATATATAATACTAAATTATATCTAGAAGAAAATACATTTCATGCTGATATATAATACTAAATAATATCTAAAATAATACATAAGTATACTAATAATAATACTATAAAGGAGCTAGTGGGTGAGTAGATCTTCCTTCTTTATCCAGGACTTTTCATTTAAGCCGAGCCACTTTACGTAAATGTCACCATTGCTACGGCGTTTAGGTATTTTTTCAACTAGGTATCATCAGGTTGATTGGTTTTCTGCAGCTCGAACTCGTAGAAAGCACCTCGGACGGGAACTCTGTGTAGATCTTCCAACAAGTATGTGATAGGTTTTGTAAATTGAACTTTAACTACTTTGAATAATTCTGTTGACCAGTTAGGTGTATATCCCTTGGAAAAGACTCCTTTGAATTTGCTTATACGTACGATGTCATTCAAATCCAACCTACGTTTACTGATAGTTTTTACATTAGTGTTATACACAGACAGCTGTGTCGTAGGTTTAACAGATGCAGGAGGCACCCTATTGTTCTATGTTTTGTATTATTATAGCTATCAACTACTCGTTGTAATATATCGACCCATTTAAATTTCCCTCTGTAGCTAAACTCCTTATACAGCTTTTGCTTAATTATACGAATAACTCGTTCGACTATTGAAGCCTTAATCACGGAATACGTAGAGTAATGATTTATGTTGTATTCATTCATTAACTTTTTAAAATGTTTATTATAAAACTCCTTCCCGAGATCAGACTGTAAATTTTTAGGTATGACTGAATCCTTAAAGATACTACGGACCTGCTTTGTCACCTCTTCTCCGGTCTTAGTTTTCAACGGACGTACATACAAGTATTTCGAATAACAGTTTATCATCATCAGTATGTAACGATAACCCTTATTTACTTTAGCGTAGGGAATAAACTCCGCTAAATCTATTTGAAACAAATCATCATAACCCTTTATTATAGTACTACGTCTTTGAAAATTTCTCCTAGCAGATCTATGTATTTGATCGACAACGGTTTGTTTTGCGTTCATCTCTGTTAATAACTGCAGATACTCAAATTATAAGTTATGTAAGACTGAACTATTAAATAGAATGTAAAGTAATATATCCTACGACTATTGCGGGGTTCTTTGAGTAATTAATACATTTTGTAGGTCTACGAGCGGTGATCTATCAAAATTTTTAGATCTAGAATCTGCTTTAGCTAGAAGCTATAAAGTTCCCTTAGACAGTTCTATACAAAGCGAGGTCAGAGTTTTAATACTATCGCGTAGCGTGTCGTGACTGTTGTTAAATATCTCGCTATCCATATACCATTTTGTAACTGCATCCTCTGCATCTACGGGGTCCTCTAAATTGATTAATCTTCGTTTCTTACAGTCAATAGTTTTATTTTCTAGTATTAAAGCATGTTTCTTTGTTATCAGATCTAAATCATTAATAGCGTGGCCTGCGTTTGTAATTCTTTTGTTTTCTAAATCGAAATTCTGATCCTCTGTTAGCTTAAATCCTACCCCGGGAGGACCTGGAACTGTTACAGCATCTCCAACTATTGAACGTCCAAACAAATCTATAGTAGCATTCATACTGCTAATGGTAACGAACTGACTACTTACAGCCGTGATGAAATCGTTTATTCTATAATACCTTCTTCTTTTAACTCGGAAATAATTGAAATTATTTCGTTTTCATTCAGAGGACTACTGTTACCGGCTTCTTTTACAGCAAATAACAAACGAAGTCGGTCGACAAGTTCGTTAGCTTTATTCCAGTAGACGTATTCGACTTTGCAATAGCTTCATTTTTTAAAATTTGACAATGATGATGATAGTCTAATACCTAAACCTTTGATTTTGGATAAGTTCGGTTTAATTATATAATCATACTTCCAATGTTTAACAGCTGTTAGTTTACCCTGTGGTCTATAGGATTTCTTATGCGCATTAGTAAGGGCTATTATCTGCATATAATTATTGATATCAGTTTGCGATGGTGTAGACTCTAATTCTCTAAACGTGAGTAAGTCAAACAGACCGGGTGTTGCTTCGAAAGCGTTGTTTTTAATTATGATGTTTGTATCACGTATAGTCGCAGGGGAAGATGCAAATGTCCACGCGTCTCGATCAATTTTATATCTAATACCGAATCTAGTTCTATCTATGTTGCTACTACCCCTAGCTATTAGCATACCGTAATGAGTAGGGAGATCATGAGTTTTATTAGATTCTTCTTCTTCATCTGCTTCCGATGATGATGATGGTGCTGATGCAACAGGTTGTTTTTTAACTTTCAACAGGGGAATATAACTAGCAGTAGTAGTAGTAGTAGCAGAAGATGGTTGTGTTTTAATTTTCAATAGGGGAACGTTAACTGATTCGGCAATAGTTTCCAAAGGAGATATAACCTGTTTATGAGTATCATGATAAATACGTTCTGCTTCAGATTTATCACGACGAAAGTAAGCAAATTTTCTACGTATAGCCTTGCGTGCGTTTATTATTTTACGTTTTAAACTTAAATCATAGGAGCTCGACATGCTGATAACACTAAGAGAGAACTAAATGATTTGAGTCTAATTATAAACTTATATATGTATCAAAACCTTTCCGATATAGACCGCTGCTTAGGGAACAATCTTTATTAATAACTAGGAAATCGTACGGATCCTTCCAACACGTACGACAAATGTTTTTGAAGTCCTCATAGTTATCATCTCCTACAACATGATCCCTATACACATGCTTTAAATTTAATTCGTTCTGTTTGAAAAGAATAATCAAGTTTGCGTTATCCCTTATCAAATGTTTCGGTATCTTTGCATATGTCTGACCTAGATAAAACGAGTCAACACCTTTATGTCTACCCATACTAAAATATTCTCTAATTTTTTCCTGTTTGTCACAAATAATATCATCGAAAATGAATACTGAATTATGTTTGATGTTGCTAGGGCTGATTACGTCATCGTTTTCACTAAACTCTTGATAACCAATGTTTTTAATAGGTTTCATAACTTCCCTTAAGAATTCGTATTTCGGTTGAAATAAGGATTTGGCAAACAGGTAGATATTTTCAAATTTTAATCCGTTTTCACTAATCAGTAGACCTAACATAACATTAGTTTTACCGCAGGAAGAAGGACCGCTCAGAATTGCTCGACAAGACGTAGGTAATAAGTCACCGTGTCTTCTATCATCGTCAGATTGTAGAGATACATCGCTGTCTAAATTAAATATGTTTAGCGTTTTCTTTTGTTTAACAGTTTTCATTATGGTATGCGTACGTGTTTAGTCACGGTTTCAGTGAACGGGTTATATTCTATCAAGGAGTCGTGTAGGATCAAACAATATGCTTTAGTTGTATTGGTAAATGCAGCGGAAGATTCAAGTTCTAATCTAATGTCGACCGTGGAATCCTTGAAACTTTCTACCTGTCTCGAACAATCAATTACAAAAACCGGGTATGTTTCAAATTTTGAATAATCGATTAAACAGCTATCGGTCGATCTTCTACCTATATCATAGTAACTCTCGCGAAAGCGTGTATAATTTAAATAAGCAGGAATGTAATCCTTACTACTGAAATCGGGATTTAACCGTTGCTGTGGAAACACTTGCGAATTTAAATACAGTTTAATATCGACTAGGTTCGAATGAGTAAATGTAGTAGGATTACCGGTTCTTATACCCAACTGACGTTCGTCTTGTAAAACTACAAGGACCCAACGCGGTTTTTCCAATTCATTTGAATTCTTTATACGCCAAACCTGATTTTTAGTAGTTCCCAGCGAGGGTAGTTCGTGTAATTCCCAACGTCTAAATGGAATGATAATAGAAGAATTATCTCTCAAACTCTCAACTAAGTTCAACTTGCTTTCGTCCGATAATAGTATATGAGGAACCTCCCAAGACAGTCTATCAATCTTGATTTCTACATCAGTACCTGCATCTCCGGCGGCGCTTTTATAGCAATTAAAATCATTCTTAGAACGTATCAAAACTAACTGACAGCTCATATGAGGAATAACTTTCTTGTAATCATCTGCAAACCCGAAGATATCCTTTAAAGGAATTCTACAGGTGAAATTGAACACGTTATTCCTCGCATTATGTAGCAGGTCATTTCCGTTTTCGAGTTCGATTCTCCACGCACTACTGGATAAAACCCGATCCTCGGCACCGTGTGAAACGAGACCTTTTATAGTACTTGTAATACCCGGATGTTTACACACATCGACGATTTGATTCGTACCTAATATTAGTTGAATTTCGTCAAACAGAAAGTAAGCAAAATTGTTTACCGGTAGGAATTCTACGTTGACTTTTCGAGTCATAGTACCTTTAACAAAAATGTAGCTATCGTACAAAGCTAAAACATTATCCGAATTTTGTATGGTGATTCTAATGATGTCTGAATGATTTATGTTTAACGTAAACGGCAAATAGGTATAGAAGTCCTCTTGATTATATCTGTATCGACACGAGGTTTTTGAAATATATTTAATTTATCATTAGCAAAGTTGCTTTCTGTGTTAATATGCAATTTACTTCTTTTCGACATGTTGATGTTGTACTTTAAAACCTAGAAATTCAAGAAACAGCCGATTCTCTTTAGATAACTTTATACGTAAGAGGTCCGCACTAGTCGGTGTACGAAGACGAATGACCCTCGAATGATGCGAGGTATGGTTTTTATAGTTAAAGTTTAGTCCCATTTTTCACGTTTCAAGTTCTAGTCTTATACTTGTGAAGGTATCTTCAGACAAATTTACCAGTTGTCCACTCGAATCTACTAATCGAATGGTAATATTATCAATTTCACTGACAGTGACAGGAAAGTAAATCATGTGTGTTGGTTCTTTTTCAATCAGGTATCCAGGTGGTACGCAGAGACCAAATTCAAAGATTGTATGACACGGTTGATTATTTCTATACGCGCCCCCTGTAATATTCGTGTCTACAAAGATGTTCGGGGTAGAGAGTATATCGACAATTCGATCTGATACGTGTCTGATACCGGGTAGTAATATACGATTGTTAAATCCTAATAGAGAGCCTATACTGTTCGGTTTGCTAAAATCTATAACGGCTGAGGCAGATTCAATCTCACACTTTCCTGTATTAGTGTTAGCCTTGATTTGTAGTAGTAAATCTCCTTCTTCAGGATCGCTCGTATTAATTTGATTCTTTATATAGTTAGCGATTTCTGACAATTCGTAACTACCGGTTGTGATAGTTATCTCTTGATCTCCGTAATAAAATTTGTTTTTCCCTGGAAATATATTCCGTATCGTATGACTTGTATATAGGCCAACTAATCCTATGGAGTATCTGTATTGCTCACGATCTAGTTGTATATTCGGATAAATACTACCGGTAGAGAGGATATTTCCATTACCGTACACGGTGATGGTTCTAGCCATACTTGTTCGAATTATACATACACTTCTCTTTTATACAAAAATCTCAGGCACAGGTGTCCACAGTTGTATGTATTGAACTTTTGTTCTCGAGCAACATTATAGTATACATTGCAACGAGGACCGAAATATTTCACGAGTTCAGCCGGTGGTCTTAGGTCTCCGAAGGGGTCAAAATACAAAGCAATATTTCGATCCTTTCTATAAGCTACCTGGTCCTCTAGCATCATCGAGATTAACAATAGCTCTTTCAAATCGTAAAGGTTTATTTGGTAGACTTGTTCTCATATAGACACCTCTGAAAAAGGGTATGTCTTTAGCATGCTTTATTAGATCTAGGTTTGTAAGTGGTCTCCGAGGCAGGTTATTCAGTTTTTTACCTGTACGGTTTCAAATACAATGCTGTACCGCCTGCTTTATAGGGTTTCAGGTAAAGAGCGTTTCCGCTCTTTCTATCTATTGCGATAGCCTACATACTTTTATTATGTCGTTTAGTTTCTTCTAGCTGTCTCTTATTACTATTAGCAGTGTTAACAGCTTTTGCTACGCCCGAAGCGCCTCCTATAATTGCACCGAGAGCCGAGAGGCCAGCAAAAATTGGTATGAGAGGTAAAATACCCCCTGTAGCCGTAGGTACCGGAATAATTCGAGGTACTTTAACGTTTTTCCTACCTCCTACGTTTTTAATGATTCTTCTAGCGGCGTTCAACGCATGGTGTATTAAATCCTTTCCCGTGAGGGTCTTACTTGCTCGATTTACCGTACTTACAAGCTTCTTTAAAATACCTCCTTTAAAAGTGACAATTTTTTTTGTATTTGCAATCTTCTTTGTCTTTCTCCTATTAGTCTTCCTATTCACGCCCATTCCTAACTTTCGTTTAACCTTCATTATACCAGTTACAAGCAGAGCTGAAGCCTTTTCCCCTAACTTAGAGTCTTTAGCTTTAACACGTCTCCAGGCAGCTTCTTCTAAAACACGATCGGCCTTATGTCTACTATCCAAGTCTGAACTTTGAGCGTACGAAATATCGTGCTGCATACACGCCTGATCCAAGGGGTTTATGCCTTTATCTCCTCTTTCTAATCTTTTAGATAATTTAGTTCCGGGTCCGCAATATTGGTAAGAAGGCAGGTGTAGTTCGATCGGAAGCCTGTCAATGAGCTTGTTAACAACACTGTTATCCTGGTGAGTCAACATCACGTACTAAGATAAGAGATCAGATGCATCTCTATTTATACTCGGCGAAAACTTACTGTCTCAAACTATTGCTAGTGGTAGTAAAACACAAATAATTTTTTATACGTTTATTCTTTATTAAATACATTTGTAATAGACAATCGTGAAAATTTCTTATATAACTTATTCATTACACAATACGATTTTATTTCACTTCGTAATACATACAAAGCATTTATATAATTTTCTAACCTATTTCTATATTCAGTCATCCTCAGCTTCTTATGGTACATCTGTTGATGTCTCGTGAATTGCTGGCCATGACATTGCCGGTGCTTGCTGATTGGGTTGCAGCTGATTGGGTTGCAGTACGACATTGATAAATTTTGATGGATAAAGTTTTATTATCTCTAATAAAATGAGCGAGTTCAATTCACCGCGATCTTTTAAATTTAACGTCGAGTAGTTACCGCACGACAATTCGGCTGAGAATAAAATCGATTCGTTTGACACGTTCTTCTGACGTCTCACTCTTTCAGCTGTGTTCTCTACACTTGCGTAGTAGAAGTACGAGAAATTAAGGTGACGTAATACACGAGCATCTTGGTTAATAAGCGGTGCTAGATGCATGATCCTTTGAAATTCGTGGTCTTTTACCGTTATCTTCCGCTGGTCATAACATATACGAAAGAAATTATTAATAATATTAAATTAAAAAAAAGATATCATAAAAACAAAAATATCTCGGATTACCATTTGCAAGAATATTGTAGGTTACGTGAAAAGGTTAAAAGGGATATAAAGACAGCTTACACTGAATACGTCACATCTATAGAACAAGGCATCATGCACGATACAAACGAGTTTTGGAATTTTGTAAATAAAAAACGTCGTGGCAACTTTGAATTAGGTAACTTTCAATTTGAAGAAAAAGTGACTAACAATTCAACTGAAATTTCAAATTTATTTGCAGAATATTTTAAATCCGTGTATAGTAACGACTCGACGTATAACGTTAATCAAATAATATCGGAGCCCAACCTAAATACAACCATAAATAGTAATACTGATAGCATTACATTCTATTCTGTAAATGTCCAAGAGGTTGAGGCGGTAATGCAAAAACTTAAGCCCAAAAAATCTGTAGGCCCAGATTTAATACCTCCGTATATATTTAAAGCGTGTCGGCATTTCCTTAGTTATCCTTTAACAGTATTATATAATCTTCCTCTAAAAACAAATACCTTTCCGGATAAATGGAAAATAACCAAAGTTATACCAGTACATAAGTCAGGTGATAAATGTAAAGTTACGAATTATCGACCTATATCTATACTGTCCGCGCCAGCGAAAATATTTGAACAATTAATACATATTAAATTATATAATACCTTAAAAAATGATATAACAGAGCTTCAGCATGGATTTATAAATAAAAGATCTATTGAAACAAATCTTATAACTTATATAGAGTTTATCAGTAGTATAATTGATAGAGGAGGACAAGTGGATGTAATTTACACGGATTTTTCTAAAGCTTTTGATTCTGTTAACCACGATATATTATTACGTAAATTGTATCAGTATGGTTTTTCTATAGATTTGTTACAGTTTTTTAGATCTTACTTACATAGTAGATTTCAATTTGTTCAAGTACAAGGGATTCAGTCGTCAAAGTTCTTGGTATATTCGGGTGTGCCACAGGGCAGTAATTTGGGGCCTCTGCTTTTTCTGTTATTTATTAATGATCTCCCGTCCTGTATTCGGAAATGTGACTGTCTTATATTTGCACATGATGTCAAGATATATAAAGAAATTACTAGTATATATGATCATCAAACACTACAAAACAATGTTAATTCATTAATGCATTGGAGTAATATGAATAAATTAAATCTAAACATAAATAAATGTAAAACTATGACATTCACATTAAAAAAGCATCCAAGTCAATATCAATATACCATCAATGGCAACTATTTAGAACGAATCTGTAGTATCCGGGACTTAGGAGTTTACCTTAAGAGTGATTTAAAATGGGACGATCACGTCAATGACATAGTAAACGCGGCGACAAAAAATCTTGGTTTCTTAATAAGAGCTACGAAAGATTTTAAAAATACAACAACGATACATTTATTGTACAATTCCTTGGTAAGATCGAAACTAGAGTTTGCATCGGTAGTATGGAATTCTGGCATAAATACATATCAAAATAAAATTGAAACTGTTCAAAATAAGTTTTTGAAATATTTGCACTTTAAAGCTCATGGCAGATATCCTCATTATAATGAATATCAGGAAGTTAGGAATGAATTTAATATAATCAAGTTACATAAAAGAAGGGAATTGGGAGACATCTGCTTTATTTATAAGCTTATAAATAATAGAATAGACTGTCCCAAATTGTTGCCTTTGGTGCAATTATATGTACCAGCACACAGGTCCCGACCTCGAAGCCTCTTGTACATTTCAAGGTATAGAACAATTGTAAGATTTTCTTCTCCAATAACACGAATGGCCACAACCATCAACTACATCAGTTTTGAGATTAATTTTGATTTATTTAATCCATCCCTCGTATCGTTCAGGAATTCAGTATTCAATATACTTAATAACGGTTAGTTACCAGATATACCTACATATCTCGTTTCATTCCAATTTTCAATAAATAATTTTTTGTTTATTTCCATTGTTTTGTATTATATAATATGTATTTTTTTTTCTATATGTATTTAATTATAATTGTAATGCGGGAACTCCCCCACAATGTAACTGGGCAATGCCCATTTTGTTGGGAGTAATTAAATAAATAAATAAATAAATATCATCACCGTGTTGCCATAAAAAGCACTATGATTAAACTCAACGTAAAGATTCGTACATAGATGGAATTTCAGCTTTTTATCGTTCCATATTTTCGTGGAAAAGAAGTCTTTGAACATTGCTTCGACTCGGACATCATACAATTCGGACCATATACTTTCCGTTAACATAATTTCACCATGCTCACATATGTTGTTGATACATTCCAATTTAACAGTCACGTCAAATTCATTAGGTTGCTCAGGCGGGGTTAATTCCTACTAGGATATCATGTAAATGAATAGAGTCTTCTCTTGGTCTCATGACAAATAGAGGGTATTGTACAGATCCTAACAACTGCATGTGTTCACCAGGATAGACGGTAATCAACGACGATGCTGGTGTTGCTACATTATCTGTACCTTGTACCTGTAAGTTTGATGCATCGTCTGCATAGTATGGTTAGTTCGGACCTAAACAAGAAATGATTATTCAGTAACATTCAAAGGATTCCGTTCTTTTAAAACATACCTATTTCTTCATGCATCACTTCGTAGTCTTGACCCTGGAAATAACTGCTTGGTTCCGGAATTGATAAGTTTGCAGATTGATCCGGTTCATCATGATGTTGATCTAAAATGAAATAAATTATTCAAATGTATACACACACACACACAAACCGTTTTCTTTCTTACCCATTTCAGCACTACTTGTAAACGTGTCTCCATAGCGATGATAATAATAATCAGGACTGCCTAAACTCATCATGGTACTGTTACACGATCAACTGTTGCATTCTAATGACTAATAGCCTTTCACCGAAATACATTTTATAGCGATTTATATACATGCGCATGAATACACATCTTCAATCCAGTTGAATCATAACGAACAACCCTATGACTCAGAGTTAATCCCTGTAAAACAGATTCTGGGAACTGAGGTAAAAACAATATCGAGAAACGACAAGTTTCTACATATTAAATAGTTTTCGCATAATTACTTGATGACGTGTAAATCTATATTTAAATATCAAACAGGAATGACAACATAAAATTTATTTTGAAATAAATTTATGAGAGAGAGATGAGAGGGGAGAGAGGAGAGATGAGAAATGATAAATGTAAATGAGAGATGAGATATGCTAATGATACCGTGAATTAATTTAATTAGATCAATTAATTTAATTCGCGCATATATATGAGAAATGATATATGTAAATAAGAGATGAGATATGTAAATGATGCAGTGAATTAATTTAATTAGATCAATTAATTTAATTCACGCATGCATATGAGAAATAATATATGTAAATGAGAGAGGAGATATGTAAATGATACCATGAATTAATTTAATTAGATCAATTAATTTAATTCGCGCATTTAATTAGACCACGCCTCATTTGAATATTAATTCGCGCATTTAATTAGACCACGCCTCATTTGAATATTAATTAGATCGCGGGTCATTTGCATAAAAAGGGAGGGGATGGACTCAACTGTCCGAATACCTACTGTTGAGCATCTGTGTAACCCTTCATGCTGTGTGTCTGTCTTTAATAGAATTCCATATAAGAATAAAAGGTATTGACTTTGAATACAGTATACAGTCTGTTCATATAGGTACCTCTCGTACTAAATGATTTTTTTCAAATTATGCAGTTTAGTAGGCCAACTGAGCTGCACTCATGCAATGTAATCATATACCTATTTTATTAGTATTGCAAATATAACTGGCGAATAACTTTATTTTGATTCATGGTACAATCTTGTTGAAGTTTTTCTCGAAACCTGACATTTAGAAAAAAAAAAACATTTGGACAAGGTCTCGTGATTGTTCCATGGCAGTTTCTCTTGAAATATCTTTTGCTAAGAAGCTATTGCAATTTTTGGTAAAACAGAGGGCTTTTGGAAGTGAGGAAAAGTGTCCTGCCCTACCCCTAAATAGTACATGAAAAGGTCCTGCTTTCAGCTGTTCTTATTATAAAAATGTTTTTGAAATCTTAAAATACATGAAACTTATTTAAAATGATTTACTTATAAGAATAAATTATTTCATTTTCTTTCTAGTTAAAGTATCTTTTGTTTTTAATTTTACATAAAATAATTTTTAATCGTTTTGTGCAATACGTTATTACAATATATCCCTAATTCTTCCAAACACGAATGTTAAAATTCATTATTTCAAAGCTAAAAGCCCCGGCTTAATATTACATTATGTTATAGAGGTCAGGTAGTTTCTAAATACTGTAACGAATGGGGAAACCCCCTATATGACGCGAAGAACATATTAGAAGATTCGAGATATATGACAAATCGGCTGGCGGATAGACGAGGTACAATACACGAGTATGTTCCAATGTTTTCTAGAACGTTTATATAGGATATAAACACACAGTTACACTTCATATCCTTATTGATCCTATATTTAAGCAGAGAAGTAAAAAATAATATAACTATGTGAAGGCTTTGTTTTGTCACAGTTCAACTACTATTCATCTTTACACCAGTGATAGATGTTACTATAGTTCTCAAGAATTGAAATAATACAACACACTGGTCTAAGCTTTATTTAAAAATAGTTTTAACAAAGTTTCAATTATAAAAACTGTTAAATGTTTCGTAGTTCTAAATACATAGAATACATAAATACATCTAATTAATTAGTAGTTCTAGCCAAAATTCAAAAGAATTCATAGCATTAGTGGTATTTGATAATGTGGCTGTTAGAAAGTACACGAATTTGATAAGGGAAACCAACCTTTATGTTTGCATGTGTCACGTATCACTATCACTACTTACTTATTGTAAAGTAGTAGCGGTTTTGAGCTACCTGTTTATAACTTTCTGGCATGAACTGACTCAACACACCTTCCATGTAAAGTAACAATCAAGTAAGTTGAGTTACTTGAAAAGTGCAAATTTGAAATTCTTTCTGCTGGGTTTATCTGTAGCAGTTTAGATAAAAAAGTTCTGATTTTGTTGTAAAGTTGTTAATAATCTATTTATCATATCATATTTATCAATATGCTTACCTACTATACTCTCGGAAACAAATGAAGGATTTAAGCTTACCGATATCAAGAGGGCAAAATTGTAAAAAGCATCGCAAATCACGCCATGTTCATGCCACGATCACGTCGTCGACTCGAGTAATTTCACTGATAATAGAAACAACAGATGAACTCGAATGATTCAGTAGCGCCACAAAATGTCCTTTAAGAAGGCTAACGTTGATGCTCAATGTGTATTCGATTATAATCGAATATACGTACAAAATAGGGAAAATGAAATTAATTTATACTATAACAACAATTATCATTAACGTCCAAGTTAACTTTATTTTCATCCTTATAGGCCACAACAGTGAATGACATAAGTCAACAAAAACACTAAACTAAAAAGTGCAATTAAATTAAGAAGATACATATGCACAAATAAAATACTATTTGGTAAATAATACAGATTAAAAAGAAAAACTCACAGTTAGGCATATTTTTGTTTTCCATTATACATTAATTGTTTTATTGAAATTGGTAAATTATTATACAACGGTTCCTAATATATAAAAAGGATTAGCATCATTTAGTATCAGTTTTACGTACTTAAAAATGTAAATTAACACCAGTTATGATTTTTGTAGTTATAATTATTAATTTGAAAGGAGAAACATTCTTTTTCACAAATTGTAGAACTTCACAATTATATATAGATGAGAATATTAAGAGAACGTTTTATAAATTGTTTTTATCTTCTCTATTTTTTACTTATAACGGGTTATAACTAAAATTTTTACAATTACTTTTCTTTAAATGTCTTCATTACCCTATGACATTTAAAACGTAATGAAATGTTTAATTGTAACTGGTTATTAGGGTGTTCTTAGGGTTGAACACATAATTCAACGATGACAAATTTACATGATGTTAAAAAGTACAATCGTAACGTACGCCGCTGACTTTTTTTAAGAGCCCTGGTAATATAATATCCTGCCTACATTCTTATCTTATCGTAATGTTCTCACAGCTGAAGTTCACGCATTGTGCTGGATCCTTCATTTCTATGTTAGGGTATAATAACAAACATTTTAGCAAATCGACCCATACCCATTAGTTACGGCAGGGGTTAGATTGAATAAGAATTCATACAAAAATCGTTTCTCAGGAATATGTAAGAAATTACTCTTAAGACGAAGCGATTACATAGAATGCAAATCATACAAAAGTTATAATAAAAGTTTTGATAATTCCATGATGTTAAATTAATCTTTAAAAGTTAATAAGAGAAATAAGATATTGGTGTACTTTTTTCCTTAGGTGACCAGAAAAACTTTTTGATTATCCCTGCTTAATCGACACATGTTCTGCCATTTTCGTGCTAGCTGCATAGTGGAAGTATATGACCTAACTTTCTAAGGTTGCTTAGACATTTACGGACCTTGTTACAACAAATAACCATAGAGGCAATAACAAAAGAAAAATCTGTAGAATAGGGGAAGCCCTCTCAACTACAACAGGTGTTCTTGGCAATGGTGAAGACATGAAAAGAATGTATTTTCTACGTATTAATTTTAACGTGCCAAGAATATACCGGGGGGCACGTAATTATAACATGTCATTGAGCTTAACGTTGGAATATTAATTGCGGCATGCAAAAAGATTTAAAGGCACATAACTTTCATATGAATTTTTATTACAAAGCATTTGGCTACCGATAAGCATAAAAGATATTTAGATTTTGCTGCCTCTTCATCTAAGTTACAAGATTTTTTCCATAAAGGTAATTTTGGAAACAAAGAAAATCAAATAGCGTTAGCTGAAGGATCGTTTGCATTTCAAACTATTAATCAAAATCAGAGAAGCCTACAGTTGGTCTTCCCACTGTAGTGTGTAGTGTCTTTAGTTCCCCATATTGTTACATTTTCGAATATTCGCATTGTCTTTACAGATTAAATTTAATGGAACACCTTCAGTTGAAAAATATTTTTTTAGCTTCGTCTATGTTGTATTATGTAATGTAACCTGTACGATAGATTTATTTAAAGATTGTTTTATTAATATTATTGCCTATAACACAATCACAACAAATAATAATAATATTTTTGTTAGCATAAAGAACAAAAAAGAATTTGCCCCCTTTTACCCGTTTTCCCGATGGGCCCTAATGCTGACAGTCCGATACTGTATACTTACACTCAAATTCTCATCACCTATGAGTGTTCATGTGTCTTTTGAGATTACTCTTTAATGAATATTTATAAGCACATATATTACATTCAAATGGTTTTTCACCACTATGAGTGAGCAGGGGTCTTTTAAGTTTACTATTCTCTGAACATTTATAATCACATATATTACATTCAAATGGTTTTTGATCGGTATGAGTAAACATGTGCCTTTTCAGTTCACTGCATCGTGAAAATTTACTCTCACAAACATTACATTCAAACGGCATATGAACGAACTTATGTTTTTCATTACTATGAGTTAACACGTGTCGTTTAAGAGTACCCTTTTGTACAGCTTTATAACCACATGCATTACATTCAAATGGCTTTTCTCCACTATGAGTGAACATATGTATTCGAAGACGACTCTTTTGTGAAAATTTACAACCACATACTTTACATTCAAATGGCTTTTGACCACTATGAATGGTCATGTGTTGTTTAAGATTGCTCTTCAGCACACATTTATAACCACATATTATACATTCAAATGGCTTCTTACCACTATGGATGGCGATGTGTCGTATAAGCCGACTCTTTTGTGGACATTTATAATCACACATATTACATTCAAGGGGCTTTTCACCATTATGACTGTATTTGTGTTTTTGAAGATGATATGCGAGATTGCTCTTCAGTGAATATTTATTATCGCAAATATTACATTCAAATGGCTTTTCATCACTATGAATTGACATGTGCCTTTTAAGATTGCCATTTTGCACAAATTTATAACCACATATTTTACATTCAAATGATTTTTCACCATTATGAGTGAGCATATGTAGTGTAAGACTTCTTTTGTGTGAAAATTTATAACTACAGATATTACATTTAAATGGCTTTTCATTACGATGAATAGAAATGTGTTGCCTAATATAGCCTTTTTGCAAACTTTTATAACCGCAAATATTACACTCAAAAGGTTTTTCATCACTATGAATCAGCTCGTGCTTTTTAAGGCAACTTTTGTCTGAACATTTGTAACCACATATATCACATACAAATGGCTTTTCACCAGTATGGACAAACATGTGTTTATTGAGTAGATACCTTGCTTTACAGCTGTAATTACATATGCTACATACAAATTTCTTGTCAACTGTATGGATGAATATTTGTTTCTTGAAATGATTTTTCTGTGCTAGATTTTGCTGATATATGTCAGATTTATCAAGTTTGCAATCTGTGGTCATTTTTCCTGGAGTTTCTGAAAGGAAGAGTATCGGCGTCCGCAAATTGCGTACCCGTATGTTTTGCACTAGAGGTCCGCAAATGTAAATTACATAGGGAATTTGCGGACCTTTATTTTGAACACTATAGATCCGCAACTTGCGGATCTGTATTTTTTATTCTTGGGGTCCGAAAATTGCGGATCGTGACTTTATTTTTATAAAGATCCGTAAGAATTTCGATAACAATGACAGTATAACCTCACTAGTCACTATTCGAGTCGAATTAAGCAAGTGCCACAGCAAGTACTTATTGTTGTACTGAAAAATGGATAAATTAGACCTAAACTCAACATTTTCTTCATTTGAAGACCTAGAATTCAAAATAAAACAATATGAAAGCGAGCATTACATTGAGTTATATAAACGTGATTCAAAGTTATTAAAATCTTTAACCAAGAAGTGTCCTCGCAAATTGGCAACTGTTAATGATAATTTAAAATATTATAGAATTGTATATGCTTGTGCAAAAGGAGGAAAAAAGTTTGTCTCGAGAGGATTAGGTAAAAGAACAGTCAGGTATGTCAATAAGTAATATATAGTTTGGTAGCAGTATGTTTTTTTATAGTAGAATTTCATTTTAGTACTTGCCGGGAAGGATGTCCTTTCCAAATGTGTTTTACCTTAACAAGTGACTCACAGAGTCTAGTTTTGTCAAAAATTGTTAGAGACCATAGTCATGAAATTCAAAAGGAAGTTTTCAAATGTCTTCCAAAGCAACGAAGGTTAAATTCTGAAGAAACACAAAACGTTAAAAATCTCCTTGACTTGAGATGCAATCGGGTACTGTTGAAAGACTATATTCATAGAAAAACTGGGAAGAATCTCTCACTCCATGATATTTCTAACCTTCGAATCAGAAAAAATCAAAAGAAGCTCTTCAGTTGCAGGGTGTGGTGGATATTTTGAAAAAAGACTTAGGAGCGGTGGTGACAATACTCGCTGATGAAAATGAAACTCTGGCTGGTATCTATTTTCAAAGCAGTGCAATGTTAGCATCCTTTAAGAACTATCCTGAAATGTTCTTGTTGGATGCCACATATAAACTTAATAACCTGAGAATGCCTTTGTACATAATTATGGTAATTAATGGAAATGGAGAAGGAGAGGTAGCCGCAACTTTTCTCCTAGGTAAGGAGACATCTGATAACATATCACATATGATTCAGATCTTCAAAAGTTCCAACCCATCATGGGAAAAACTTCAGTCATTTTTACAGACAAAGATTTCACTGAAAGAAAAGTTTTAAAGCAAGAATTTCCTAATTCTTCAATACTTTTGTGTTTGTTTCACACCCTCAAATCTTTCCGAACAAATATAACGATGGATGCTATGAGTATCAATTCATATCAGAGAGATACAGTTCTTGCTATCCTTCAGGGACTTGCTTTTGCAAAGTCAGAAAATGATTATGACAGTAAATACAAATCTCTGTTAGAATTACAGATTCCTCAAGTAACAAAATATTACAATGAGAACTGGCACATTATAAGGAAGGAATGGGTAGAATGTTTCAAGAGAGGTACGTGCTCATTTAACATTACGAGGGTAGATTGAAAAGTTTCCGGAATGGGCAAGAGATGGCGCGCGTATCGTGAAATTGTTATGATGGTTGTCAAGGCTAACCTATTTTAGGAAAGCTGTCAAATTTTCAGACACGTGCGTCGTTCCGTTTATGTTTACTAGGATATCTTGTGAAGCAATTCAGGCACTTTTGCAAAAATGGATAAAAACGAATTTCGTGCAGTCATCAAACATTTCTGGATGGACGGGAAAACGGCGACGGAGATACGAGATATTTTGCAGAAAGTTCATGGCACATCCACACCTTCATTTTCGACTATTAGTTTCTGGGTGAGCGAGTTCAAACGTGGCCGTACGAGCACCAAGGATGAACCACGCAGTGGACGTCCAAAAACGGCCACAAATGAAGAAATGGTCGATAAAGTCCATGATCTCGTGTTAGCCGATCGACGAGTGAAGTTGCGCGAAATAGTAGAGACCACGGGCATCTCATATGAACGTGTGCAAAATATCGTGCACGAACATTTGGGCATGAGGAAGCTCTCGGCGCGATGGGTGCCGCGTTTGCTGACTATGGACAACAAGCGAAATCGTGTGACCACTTCGAAAGAGTGTTTGGCCTTGTTAAATCGTAATCCAACGGATTTTTTTCGCCGATTCGTGACCGTGGACGAAACATGGATCCACCACTACACACTAGAAACCAAGCAGCAGTCGAAACAGTGGATTTCTCCAGGCGAATCTGCTCCGAAGAAGGCAAAGACTGTCCCATCTGCTGGAAAGGTCATGGCCACCGTTTTTTGGGATTCGCAAGGTGTGATACACATCGACTTTTTGCAGAAGGGAAGAACTATCACGGGACAATACTACAGCGATTTATTGGATCAATTCAACGGCATTTTGAAGGAGAAACGGCCTCATTTGCAGCGAAAAAAGTGCTCTTCCACCACGACAACGCGCCGGCCCATTCATCCCGAATCGCCAATGCTAAATTGGTTGAATTGGGCTACGAGGTGGTGCCGCATCCCCCGTACTCTCCAGACCTGGCCCCGTGCGACTTCTTTTTGTTCACAAACATGAAGACTTGGCTCGGAGGCAAGCGCTTTACGTCAAATGAGGAGGTCATCGCCGCCACTAAAGCTTATTTTGCAGAGTTCCCGAAATCATATTTTTCTGAAGGCTTAAAAAAGTTGGAGCACCGCTGGGAAAAGTGTATCGCCCTGCAAGGATATTATGTTGAAAAATAAAAACAAAAACCTGTTCAATTACTGCGTTTTCTTGCCCATTCCGGAAACTTTTCAATCTACCCTCGTACTACCACTAATCACTTGGAATCTTTTAATAAAAAAATAAAGCAAGTGTGCTCAAAATTTAGTAACTTAAAATTGTTTTATGAAGACTGTTTGGTGTTGTTAAATTCTGTCATGTCAGAAAGGAAACGAAAAGCTTCTATGATGTTTTTGTAACGGGTACATTTTCCAACAGTATTTTGTACGCAAAATTTAGCATTTATTCTTATTAAAAATCCTAGGTTAGGCTCTGTAAATTTCCATTCTTTTTAAAATATATGTGTTTAACAAAAATGGTCGTCGAAGCTTACGCAGTATTAAAGAAAAGATCGATATTAGCTTTTTTAGATGCCGTGCTATTATAGGTTAAGTAAAAACATGCGACTCGTTGTGATTGGTTACTTAAAAATCGATCGATATTTAGTTGTGAGTGAGACCTCGCGATTGGCTGATATTCCTACACGGAAATAAGAATGTATTGCTACACGGAAATAATACCGCGGAGATCAGGGTTGTTGTAGCGTGGCTTCACTTAGTAGACTTGAAAAAGCACCCTTGCTGCGAATGGTCGATATTATCTGGTGTGCGGTTTTATCGTTCGAGTTTCGATCAATAACGATTGATCGATTTTGAAGTAGTGTTTACGGATTACTGTTCATTAATCCCTTAGAATTGAAAGACATTCTAGTTAAAGTGCATTACCGTTATAGTTATTTCGTTCAGTGCTAAATCCTTTTGAAAAGGTTTTATGTTCCGTTAAATTGTGTTTGAAGGACTTGTAATTACAACTACTTCCTTTAATCTAATCTTCAGATAAGTGCAGTTACTAGCGAAAGAAGAAACATTTAAAGCGATCCTAAATTTAGTGAACGATTCTCGTGTGTTTGTAAATTAATGTTCCGCCTAAAGAATTTAAACGCATTTAGTGCTATAAGTGATTTAAAACAATTTGAAGCTTCAGAAACATTTTCGCTATTTTTCCGAGGGAAAATAATTACGATATCACGTAATAACAAATTAAAATCTTGTTTTCGTGCCTGACTCAATTGGTTTATGTAATCATATGGGCTGTTGATAATAATTAATTTGGATCGCGTTCCTTTGTATGGAGAATCCACAGTTCAATACAACGCCGGGTTCAACAACAATTTCCCCAAATGAAAGGCCGAATTTTCAATTTCTACTGGACTATATGTATGGCGTTCCATGAGTTTGATGGAAAATATTCAAGGTACTGTAGTTTTAAGGATTTGTTTGTAATTCAGTTAATTAAGAATCTCACAGTTAAGAATTTTTCTTTAGGGAGAGCTCTTTTCGTTATGTAAAAACAATCTTTAAACTTGAATTTAATTGCAATTCATTCATATTGATAACTGTCGAACTGATTTAATTTGTCTAATCTCATTTAGATATTTGTTTATCTTTTTGTCCAGAATAAGATCAGTCAATAATATTAGTGTTAATGCTTTTGAACAATATTTGTGGTTGATCTAATCAATTTTTGGTTATTTTCATTATTTAGTAAAAAGTTCTAAATGAATTTTTATTGATTAATTTCTGTATAATTATAACCTAATAAATTTAGGTTGGACTTGTAATAAATGTACGAGGTGTGTTTTATTTTTATCTATGCAAAGTTGTGTTTTAACCATTTTCCTTGTTAAATAAATGTTATTAATTCAAAACTAGGATCTAGAAACGAAACCATATTAGTTATGAATGCCTTTCTTCATTTTACTTCAAAATTTTAAATAAACAAAATTTTTGATTTAATTAAATATTTTATTCATTTTCTGCTTAATGAATTTAATAATTTTTAATGCTTATTCAATTAACATCTTTGATTGGTTATTTATAAATAATACCTTAAGCTTCATAACCAGATGGCGCCCTTTCTGAGTTTTTATTTGTGTTTAAGACCTTTATCTATTCCTTTTCACAATTTATACAGCTGTGGAACCAATACCTACGACTTGAACAATTAATTTGTAAGAAAGAGTTTAAATCTCAAGCTGTGGCAGATATTTGAGTTTTTAGTTACAGTAAGTATGAAGTATTTTTATAGCTTTTCTAGTTATTTTATTGTTATTTAGACCGGCAAAATAGCTCGTGTTTCATTTTATAGAAATAAAATCTTTAAACATGAAACAGGAAGCCCAACAGATTTATATTCAAAATTAGTTACTCCATATGCTTTGAAATTTATTGAGAAACAATTAACGTTGTGTGAAAAAGTTAAAATAGTTTCTGAAGAACAGGACTTCTGTATGGTAAATACATTATCATTAGACATAATAAAAGTATCTGTAGAAGACTGTCCTTGCCCCTTTCGAGTCAACATGAAATTGCCTTGTTCCCACATTTTTGCGGTTCGTAGAAGGAGAAATGAAAGTTTATATTCATCAACCTTAATTGATGAAAGATTCAAAAAGTCATATTACATCAAAAATGTTTTATCTGATTTTCCCACTGATCAATCTATACCTCCTACTGAACAATGTTATGATAATGAAAATCGTCGCGAAAATGTAAGTGTATGTCATGTAAAAGAAACCAAAACAATTTCAACCCAGCAGCAAAAATATAAAAAATGTATGTCAAAATGCCAGGAATTGGCCACAGTTATGTCTGAATTTGGGGAGACTGATTTTAAAAAATGTTTTTCTCAACTTGAACTTTTAGTGGAAAATTGGAATAATAGAAAACAAGTCATGATTATACCTGAAGAAGAGATTATTTATGAACCCGAGTGTAGTAACTCCAAGGTAGATAGTGAGATGGTAAAAAGTCAGCATAAAATACCAGCATCTACAACCATTCCTCTAGTGGAACAAAATTTTGAGGAAATGGTGGACAGTCATTCTAAAGATCTTTGCATATTAAACAACAATGAATTTGTGATAAATGACAATGCAAGTTGCAAGGAGACCGAAATGGAAAGACAAAGTGATGTTATTGTAGACCCTACAACACTAGTTACTAACGTTGCATTAAAAAATCCCGAACTATCTAAAATAAAGTTACCATTAAAATTGAAATTAAAAGGTCGTCCAAAGGGAATTAGAAAAACAGTTGTTGGCTTAAAGAAAAGAAGAAAAATGATACCTTTTATAAATCAGACATCAACATCAAGACAAAAAAAGATATTACTTTGCATTTTCAGTGATCAGGATATCGTCAGTAATATTTTATACCACAAATACATTGTCCAGCCTAACGATTTACCCAAACACTGCCAACTTATAAATTGTATGATTTTTGAAGAGGAAGTTGACATCAAAATAATAGAAATATTTTTTGAAAGTTCTGCATTTTTGATGTTGCAGAAGTTAATAACTGAAAGAGAGATCGTTAAGAAATTCTTTTGTATGAGTTGTAAAAAATGCATTGAGAATGAACTCAGTTTGAGGTGTAATTCTTGTTTGATGCGAGTACATCAAATTTGTTCTACAAAATTTAAATTGCCTCGCTCAAATTCAAAATGGTACTGTGTTAATTGTAAATAGGTGTTAGGTATAGTTAACTCTACCTATAAGTAGGTTGTGCTCCCGATGTAACCCCATCTTATTAGCGTGTTTAAGAATGTTTATATGTTTATTTTTTATTCAAATAAATCAAAAATACATAAATATACAATCCATGGTTTTTCTAACTCTGTAATCTCTTACATACAACAGCACAAAATAGTTATTTATGATATAAGTGTTAAAAGTAAGATTTTATTTTGTGAGTGGAGATGATTGAAAAACGAGCGTAGCGAGTTTTTCAACTCCACGAACAAAATAGAATCACTTTTAACAAGCATTTCATAAATTATGTATGATATGCTTGTTAAAAGTGATTCTATTTTGTTCGTGGAGTTGAAAAACTCGCTCCGCTCGTTTTTCAATCATCTCCACTCACAAAATAAAATCTTACTTTTAACAAGCATATCATACATAATTTTTTATAAAACTCTACTAACAAAGAAAACAAAAACTTTTACTTTTAACACTAGTGTTAAAAATATTTCTAACACGCTACGTTATAAAATTCAATTTTTAATCATGGTAGCCGGAATTAAAAATGTAATTTTTAATGTCAGTTGTATAAAAAGGATATTATTACACTGGTTCGCGGATCTTTAATACTCCTATCAAATATAGGATACGTCATTTTTCCGGCTCTTTAAAAGTCAAACATACAGATCCGCCATTTGCGGACTTTTAATAAATATGCTTTAAGTACCTACGCAATTTGCGGACTCCGAAACGTTAAGACTACGGATCCGACATTTGCGGACTCCTAGTACAGAACATACGGAGACGCAATTTGCGGACGCCGATACTCTTCCTTTCTTGAAATAATGATGTTATCGAAAGGTTTCTCTTCATTCTCAGTGTGTATTTCATTCTTCACTTCCTTTTTGGTGTTAGTTTCTTCTGCTATTAAGTATTCCGTGTTGAAATCTATTTCAGTTTTGATTACTCCTCATTGTCCATTGTAATAATATTTGGAAAATGATTACAACCTGCAACCAATAAAAAGTAAACTGAGCATATAAAGGTCACATAGTGAAGTGAGGATATGATATAAAGCAACTGCTTTCTTCAATGATATATTAATATGATTTTATCATTGTAATACCATCACTATATTTTGCAACTTCAACTTTTCTGGATTGAAGAAATTTAAAAACAAATATGTGATTGTAAGCAAACCAACTATTTATCTGCAGGTCAATATTCATTACCTTAAAAGACGATAATTATTAATAATCTAGATCCCTTATAATATTTATTGTTCAATAGCATAAATTTCCAGAACACCTGTAATAGTGATATTTGTTATTGCTAAATGTGAAAGCACCTAAACACAAAATACCTAAACGCCATTTACACATCACTAACCAGATAGCACAGCCCCAAACCAGTGATGTTATGGAGCGGCAGCTTTTCATACTAATTTTAAGGTTAGCGTCGCCTGCGTTGATTAGCGAAATCGTCGCCTGCGTTGATTAAAAAACGTAGTTTTAAAAGCCTGTCAAGTAGCGAAATTGGTCATCATATGAGAGAGAGAGAGAGAGAGAGAGAGAGAGAGAGAGAGAGAGAGAGAGAGAGAGAGAGAGAGAGAGAGAGGTCTGAGGCACGAGCGTCTGAGGCACGAGCGTCTGAGGCACGAGCGTCTGAGGCACGAGCGTCTCGCGCCACATGGGATACGACGTTTATTTGACATCGCAGGATTTGACAATAGGGCAATCCAACCAGCTGTCAAATAAAATTCAATATGGCTGCTGGATACAAACAAAGGTTTGTTGTGTATGGCATTGAAGTAACTTATAAATAATTTTAGTTATATTTGTAGAACAAGAGTTTTAAAATGCCTTAATTTTGTGCAGTAGTTGGGTGTACCAATAGATCAGATCAAACAGAGATGTAGTTAGATTTTCTAGAATTCCCGCTGTTACTGCATATAAACATAAACAACATCTGAACGATTTAGCTGTTGAACGAAGAATATAACGTTGAAATTCACAACCCATTATTTGTTTGATGGTCACTGTTTAAAACCAAGCTTCTCCGTTGTTTGGTTGTCACTGGTTTTCCCTTTCTTTCGGTTTATCGTGAAGTCGCTCCTGCGCGGTTGAGTTTCCTTCTCAATAGGAGAGTGAAGTAACAAAATGGCTGGTTTTTGGTACTAGAAGTTGGATGTACGAGATATTAAGAAATTGGTTTTAAATATTAATTCGCTTTAGCGGAATAAATCTCACATTCAACAGAACGATCGCTTGGTTATTTGTGTGCGATCGGTCGTCAAATTGGACGGATTAAGTTCTGGTGCTAACCATTTTAGGTAAATTAGTTTCGTTAAAACCTCGTTGCGCTAAAAAGTCTTACAAATGTCTTTTTATTTTAGGTAATATTTCCCTAGTAGTCACCTTGAGGGAATTGTTTAGTAAAAGACCTTTCAGTTTATAGAAAGGTAAAAATCTTCAAATATTTAAACTTAATACAATATACAGGGTGATTTCTTTGTAGGTCTTTCTTTTGGGTTTTGGGTTTTGTTGTTCGTTGTCGTATTTGTGTTCCCGCTCTCTGATCGTTGGTTCCATTTAGTAGGTCCGTACCTACATCTATACAGGTATCGGGACGGAATTAAACAACCAACATCGTAGGGTGAAGTAATAACCCTTAAGCAAGGTTTTAAACATACAGCCGTGGATCAGCGAATGGTGGGATGTTTGTGGAAATTTGTATGTATTATATGTCTGTGTTTTAGTTATATATATATCTATATTTATTTAATGTATTTACAATTTCGTCATGCATGTTAATTTTAAGAAACAACAATTTATTCATGCATGTTAATGTTAAGAAACGAGATCTCGACTAGTGGAATTGTAGGGTAGATTTAAGTACAACCAACTGTGATACAGATCACAGATTACAATTCACCTTCTTTTTTTTTCTCTATTAAGAATTAAAATTGCATTTAAAGTTAACTTTTAAAATCTGCCAATAGTTTAAATAAAGCCCTACTTAGAAAGTTTACATTTCACTACGTGTGTTTTATTTATTTATTATTTATTGGTACGATTTTAATATTGCTTTTCAGTTCATCAGTTGTAAGTATATATGTAAGGTACGGCCAAAATTGTGGAAGTTGCCCATATTTTAGTAGAAGATCTATTTCTTCGTTTGCCTGATAAGCTTGAAGCTTTAGTAATAAGCATTGTTTTTAAACGAAGTGGCGCTTGTTTTTTTATCTTTTATATTTTGTATTACCCCGCCCCTCTCCGACTTATTGGGGGCTAGCTGGCAAAAACTAAAGCAGTGTTATTTGGATCAAGCTGATACTTCCAGCACAGCTACATTTTGGTTGGTTAAGTATTTCTTTATATAAAAATAGCCTTTGTGTTTCTGTAGGTTATAAGAAGACAATGGCTAAATGCTATTAAACGGGCAGATTTAGCTGAAAATAATACAAAATATACAAGAGTGTGTTCCTAGCACTTTATTTCAGGTATGCATCTAACATACTGAAACTTAGAACATTTCTAAAATTAAAAAATGTTTTAATTTGAATTTTCTTCTAGGAAAACCTGCTGATTTAGAAAACAATTTAAATCCTGATTGGGTTCCCAGTATTTATTTGGGCTATAAAACAGCAGGTACAGCAATAACAACCAAAACAGGAAAGATACGAAAGAAGGAAAAAACGTCGGAAGGTTAATGCATATTTCGAATTTACAGATATGATATCGAGGGATATTTGCTTTTTGGAAGTTATACATATGTGTTGTATATATGACTAGATGACAGATATAAAGAATTCTTTCACTTTTCTTTTAAACATTTTTAATTAATCCTTTGATGTGTTCGGGCAATTGATTATAAAGAATAATTCCATTATAAAAACTTGAATTTTGCGCTTTTGATCAATTTCTTTGACTTGAATAAAAATTATTGTTAAACCTAGTATTATGATTGTGAATATCATTTACTAATATTAAATTATCAGTCAAATATTGTAATAACCCTAATTTCATTTTATGTACAAAAACAACCTGAATTTTAATAAAAGTTTCAATGTTAACCCTGATGTACTCATGTATTCCACTCTAGTATATCTATTGCAAATATTGCAATTAAGTATTACTCTCATTGCTTTATTTTGTAGAAGTTGTCCCTAACTTATTCAAGTCTCCTTTATTCCCCATAAATAAAATAGTAGCAGCAAAACAAAAATGTATTAGTATTATAGTATTAAAAACCAATCTTTTTGAGCAAGTTGTCAAATAATCACTACATCTTCCCAAAACCCCATTTCTTTGAAAAAAATCTTTTTACAAATGTAATTAATGTGTTCATCAAATTTTAATTTTTTTATCAATAATAATACCCAAATATTTATGACTTTACTGTTTCTACGATCTCACCATTAACATTAACTCCAAAATTATTAAAAACCTCTAGATATCCACTTCCTTTACCAATAATTAATAATTAGATTTATTTCCCTTTGAATACCAATATTATCCCTTCCACTAATGTAGGCAACCATGTTGTCAGCAAATAAAATTTACATTTATAATGACATTACTAACATCGTTAATATATAGACTAAACAAAAGGGGTCCTAAAATACTCCCTTGCGGTACCCAGTATATTAATGTTAAGTGAAAACTGTGTAAATATATCTTTGACAATAAAAAAAATGAAACTAGAAATTGTACTTGTTTATTTAAAAATAAGGTTTAAAACTACACTTCAACTTAAAATTATATTTAAATGTTCATATTCATCATTGTATAATTCCTTGTAAGGATTTACAGGAATATATCTTAGAAGTGATTCTACGATCTCACTTGCAAAAGGTTCCGTAACACGTTATATGCAAAAAATCAGATTTATCAAGGGCAGAAATATGTTTAAGAAAACAGGATAGGTAATATTAAATATAAATATAATGAGAATTCAACAATAACGATTCAGGCAAAAACAATAATTACATTTACATAAATATTAAATATCCTATTAAAAATATTAAAACTAATATTGCTAGCTAATTATTCCTTGTATGAATGTTTATAGTAACATCTGTTTTATTTAAAAGACTAGCCAAAATATTTTTTCAAATTTTCAAATTCTTTTATCAAACCAGCATCCCGAATATCATCTAATATGTGTACAAAAGTTGCGCCTCCTTTTAATTTATCTAGAACACAAAAAATTGTTTACTAAATTATGGTTTTTAAATAATGGCATGTATACATACTTGCAATTTTAGCTCGTTTCTTTGTTTAAAAAAATAGACAATGTCAAGTGAGTGACCTACATGGGTTATCCAAAACTTCGCCAGAATAAGTCCCTCGCTTTTAGTCAAAACCTCCATCCTTGAAGGACAAGTTTTTCCAATTTTATTTATTCCTTCGCTTTTAAAATGTCTTACACCTTTCCCCTTGTTTATGTAATTATAGGAGCAATGACAGTTGTAAAATTCTTTCTTACTGCCATCGGCTAATAATTTAAATGAAGTATGCAGAACATACGATGACAAATTGCTTTCCTGGATTTGGTCTTTCCGTCGATGAAATGCTAAAAAAATGATTGAAATTATTTATTATATACATTGATATGTTCTTATATATTGTTGCTTTTTTATGACTTGCTATAAACACTACTGCGTAACATAGTTAAATAAAATATTATTATTATTATTATCAAATCCAGGAGCTTACCTAAAGAAGATTCAAACTGAAACTCATTATACCCAATTTCCACTTTATGTACAGTGATCATATGTTTTCTCAAATCTTATAAATAAAACGAAAATGAAACCTATTTTAAATAGGTTAGGTACAAAAACTACGATGTCAAATCCTACGATGTCAAATCCTGCGATGTCAAATTAACACCGGATCGCATGTGGCGCGAGACGCTCGTGTCTGAGGCAGCTGTTTGACAAAATACCAATGCAAAATATTGTACGTGTAGGTTATGTTTTGGAGCTACGTGAAATACAAACGTAATAATTTGTAAATAATAAAAGTGTTTATTGCAGTGGAAAGTTAAGTGTTGATAAAACACTTAACTGTGTTAAGTTTTATTTATTTTTTTCAGATTGTCGTATTGTGCACGATTTGAAAATCAGAAGAATTGCTCAGAAAATAGAGGTTAGGATTCTAAAATTTTACAATGTTTAAAGGTAAATATTTTGCTTTACACATACTACACTTATATTTCCACTTCTTTATATTTCAGAGATTGTGTTTATTACTGCTTATCCGAAAGATGAAGTACGACTAGTCCATATCCAGGACGCAGCAATTGGAATTATTCTGGTACTGGTATTAGTAATTATGTAACAAGATTTTAGTTTCCATGATAAACATTACGTAAATTATGGAAACATGCATGTAAAATAGCTGTTGCTTCTTCAGCTCGATGAAATTTACATCCATTTTTTACAACAGTAAGAAACCAGTACTAAGAACGTGTTGATTATTTTTGATGGATTTGTGATTACAAATTTTTTGAAGGCTCAGTTGCATCGAACTTTTAATTGATGAATTTATAAACTTAATCTGTTAAAGTCTGTTAGAATCTTATTACTGTTAGAAGGTAGGAAAATGATTGTACACAGTTATGTTGCAATAATTATTTATTGTAAAATTAAAAAGTAAATCATACATAAATATTATTAAAAGATTTATGAAATTTAAATATTATTAATACCAGCAATAAGTAGTGCAATAAAAATGTTCAAAAATGAATTTTAATAATTAATAAAATTAACCTAAACTAAGACAAGCTTAATTTTCCTTTCTAAAATGAATAAGGTAATGTTTGGGGCAACTCCACAGGTAAAGGGATCACTTATTGACTCCTTTGATGCAAAATTACTATAAAATGAATACTGAAGCATTTTTAAGCCATAAAGTTTAATTTAAGGAGCAATTATGCAAATATTATATACAAATCGGAAATGTAAATTGTTTTCTGTTTTATTTACTCAGAATTAGTAAGTATAATTATTATATTCAGAATTTTTAATTTTTGAAGTAGCCACATTTTTTGCTGATTATGGATATAATATCAGACCTTTTGGGTAGGCCAACAAAATATGAAGAGTTCAGTATATCTGTACAGCTCTTATATTCATAAAATGTTGCATTTTCTGAACAGATTGATATCATATATATGGTATCCACATACAAGATGCATGGTGTGGTATAAAAACTAAATTTGAAAATGTGGTCTTCAGGTAGAGATTTCTGTGAAATTGCTTTTGTATATCTGTTATACATTTGAAAGCAACATCATTCTCATCTATAACTTTAAATTGTGAACAGGTATTTTAAAATACCATTTAAATAATAAGTGTAATTTACAGTTTTCTAACAAAAGTTAAAATAATAACCAAATTAATTATTTATACCTCTTGGAGCATTTATAGTTTTAAAACTTTTCTAGAAATTGGTTTTGTATCCAGTTTTCTTTTTAACGCATTGGAGGATTGACTAACTTGGCATCCAATATTATGATGGACTGGTTTACCTAGCTTTTCAATTATGATCATCACATTTGAAAGAATCGCTCTGTGATACTGGATTTCGTAGAACTTGACGAATTACAGATAACGGTGCTGAGTGTGTATACAGAAGGGCTACTAAATTAATAATAAATTCTGTTATAGCTGAAATTAAACACACAAATGGTTTTGACGGATATCTCAAAGAGCCTCTATCGTGTAGATAAATCAAATCTAACAATCTATTACTTGTTGCAGGTGTTGAGATATCTGTGAGAATGCACAACAACCACCTATTCTCTCTTCTATTGTTGTTACAATGTATCCAGCCATCCAGGCAACAGCAGCTGACTAACAGTTTTCAAATAAGTTTTTACGGGATGGCAACAAAATATTTTCAATCAACTTATCATAGGCAGGCATGTTTTTTATGATAAATGCTGTATCAGTTGGAATATGGCTGTTTTCAACATTAATGTTAACTTTAGTCCAGTTAGAAACAATACTTTGAGAAGATTGTGTTAAATCTGCATTTTGAACATTCGCATACTCAGAAACTATAATTATACCAGTCTGTAGCATTTTTTAATGGCATACTGAGCTGCTCTTGCATCGGTCATATCATTGGAACCTCCAACAAGGCGAATGCTACTGAAAAGAGATTCTATTGGATCAGAACTGAATCTCCTTGTTAATACATAATAGAACCCATTGCATAACAGGTAATCTATACATTTAAATGTTGACTGGCTGGTGAAAATTAAAGCTTCTGCTGTTTCATCAGACAGTGCTTTCATGTTGCGTTGTTTAGAAGCATCTTGGAGGTTTTGTATGTACATTGGAAATTCAAACTTTAACCAATGCAGTCGTTCATCAGCAATTTCTCTGAAGGGAGCAGTATCAGAATCCAATTGGTATATATGCTGTTGACGATCACTCACATCATGTACTTTAAAAAATCGATACATCATTTGCATAAAGGTGATTGTAGGACCGGCATCTGAAAAGTCATATTGGCCTGTTTCATGTTGTTGAAGGTAAATTAAAAGATTGGTAATGACTGGGGAAAATATTTGAATTGCTCTTAATACATTCATTTTCTCATAGGTATTAGGATCAATATGCTTTTTTGTTAAAAACTTAACAGGTTTTATTGTCATGTCTTTTTGCAGATTATATATGCTTTTAAGATAAATGGATGAAATTATGCCATTATTGTCGGCCATATTATGATGTAAATATAAGTTACGTGCATTTTTAACTGCATGGCAATAATCAAATGACATGAATAATTGCAGTCCATTTATAATAGGATGAGGAATGTTCGTTTTTAAAGAACCATTGCCAAAATGGCGAAATAACGCAACATTAGATTTATCGTTATCAGCAATTAATCGAATAATGTTAAAACCACAATTAGTGACCTCCTCAAGTATGTTCATTGTAATTTCATATAACCGCTTTCCAGATATGCTTCTGCTGAAATAATAAGCGACAGGGATTGTATATTTTGTACAAAAACCATGGATTACAAAACATAGCAATTTATTTGCTAAATGTGGCTTTGCACCAATGCAGCTTTCTTTGGTTGAATTCTCTAAACCATAAAACGTATCTTCAACTCTACTATAATACATGCGTTCTTGTATAGTCATTTCGTCAACGATAAGAGACACAAGACGTTCTTTTGGATTTTGATATTTGGCAGCCTCAACCAACAGTCTCTCTTTAATAAGTGTTGTAACACCAACACCATTGCTTGGACAAGCAACATATTTTGCAAGAGTGTTACGACAGGGAGCTCGAATAAAAAAATGTCTATCCAATTCGTACCCCTTTGGAGAAGCACAATGCCAAGTAACACACATTCTAATTGTCATTTCTGACTACCTAGGATATTTTAAATTGTAATTATGTATTTGCTCTAAAATGAATGTAGCTCGAAAATCATTATCATTAGCATTTTGTTGGATTTTTTCTATTTGCTTTGAAATATTTTTATATTGATCAAAAAAATCTTGTAAATTTTTCTGTTTTTCATGAAGTGTTTGGATCTCTTGTTTTAATAGATTGTTTTCACTGTATAACTCAGTAATTTTAAAATCGCGTACATTTACCTGCACTGCAACATCATTTGTCTGTAAAATCAACCTTGAATACTGAAAAATGTATTTTTTAAATAATAAATTACTTTACCGATTTGTTCAACTTTTTTTTTTAAATCTCAACTTCATCCTTATATTTCTTGCACAATAACTCCAGTTCCAAAATTTTTATAGGAGTTTCATCAGGTGGCTATTAAAAATTAGACAGGAATGGATAAAGATTAGGAAATAATTGATGAATTCATACTTACTACTTGGTTTTCAGAAAAATGTATTAATTTTGAAGGAGATTGCTCTTGCAGGTTATGGCACTATAAAAATTAATAGTAATTTATTGTATAAGGGTTTTAGATAGCATTTTATTCACGTAAGAATGTTTAAACGCGAGAGCTTGCTCGAGCGTTTAATTTTCTTAAGTGAATAAAATGCATCTAAAACCCGTATGCAATACAACGTTTTATCCACAATCACACTCATTTAGAATCAGAATTGCCGAATTTTATCAAAAAATTATTTGACATTTTACTGCGACGGCGGATGTTACCTTGAAAATCATTATTCGTGTTCCATTTGTCGTAGTACCTTTGCTTTACTGGTTGCTAGTGTGTTCAACAATCATTATAATTCCATGTGTTTTATGTATAAAAACCCTAGAGTTTTATAAACCACATTATACGTTGGCAAGGAGTTCAATTATTACCTTATTATATAGTGATTGTGGATAAATAAATAAAAACATAGGAAGCGACAAGGGACATACTGATGCTTACTAACTAAGTTACACAAAAAGTTACATCCGAAAGTTCCTTGAGCACATTTACTGCTGCAAATTGCTGATCAATATATGACATATCTTCTTTTACTCGAACATTGTCGGTAGTGAATTAAATAAAATTTATTTTGCCTAGTCTCCTTCATCTCGATAAACCTAATAGTTTCCGAGAAAAACGTCAAAAACCGTTTGGGGGGGGCGTGGTTTACCCTCATTGTTTCTTCGAGCTCACCACCTACAGGTTGTGACTTTTATTACCTGCAAATTAATAAATTGCTTAAAACAAGACAGCCTGTATTGTAACTAGTTTATTATTATTGATAATTTAAAATCGATCAAATACATTAATCTCCTCAATAACTGTTAATTATCCGTTGTGTTATAGGTACATTATTTTAAACATGGGGAATAATTACTTAAAAATAGATTTAATAAAGTCGGTAACCTGTTTTGGATCTTCAAACGTACAATTTCAAACCATTACTGTAAACATTAGCTGTCATTGAGTTTACATAAACCAAATAGGACGAAACGAAGATAAACTGCATCAATGTATATCACTGATACATTGATGCAGTTTTGACATCTTCGTTATCAAGTTAAAAATGCAATTAGCTACATCCTGCTCCAACTGTGATTCTTAAACCAGTGACCACCAAATCCACTTTTCAAAAACAATATCTTTCTCGGTTATTATATAATATAGGCACTAATGATATTGAGCTTTTTTGTTGTATTTTACAACACATAATGAACAAAAATTAGTCAAATGTATTTTTAAGGTAACAAACATGGGCGCCGCTAGAAAGTTTTTTAGGGAGGGGCAATTTTTTTATAAAATGGCCACTGTTTAAAAAATATTAGAAATAGGTACCAGAATCACATAATGTATATCTTGGTGCAAATAACCAAAAATAAAAAACTACATGAAAACACCTATTAGAAATTAAAAAATCTATTTATTTTTGGAAAATCAGACTTAAGAATATAATAACACATAATCAGAATCAGACATAAATAACACAAAAATATATAAACAAAAATTACAAGCTCTGTAAAAAACATATGTACTAAATAAAAATAATATTTCTAAAAGTAAACAAAATATTGTTTTAACTATATTAAATTTATGACAGCCAAAGTTAGCCTTATGCTTATCAATACATAGGCATACCTACATCTTAATCGCTGAAAAGAAATTTTAAGTTTCTTTTTTCTAACCCAAATAAATCAATGACCTTGTTAAATATAGCCATTTTATTGGCATCAACGTATTTCCTATGTACACTTATAAGAGCTAGTCCAGAAAGGCGATTTTCGCTCATTGTTGACTTAAGCCAAGTCTTAACTCTTCTAAGAGTACTAAATGACCGTTCAATTGAACAGGTTGTAGGTGGCATAATTAAAAAATATTTTAAGCAGGTTTTGATGTTAGGGAAAAAGTCACACTCCTCATCTACAAGTTTGGTTGTATCTTCCGAAAACCCTTCCATACCTGCATCCATGTGGAATATTCCGCTTTTAAATTTTCGACGCCAAATCTTTTCGAAAGAGCTTCTAACTGTGTTCGCTAAGCATAATTCCTTGTTTAATGAGAGATGGATGAAACCGCGATAAAGAAAACGCTAATGTGTTTTCAGACGTAAAGCGAGCTTTAAGAGAGCTTATTATTGAATCTAAATAAGGAATAAATATACAAATTCTAAAATATTCTTCTGCTGACTTGCCCTGAATGTTTGCTCGGTTAATTTGACGTGAAACTGTTCGAGGAGTTTTAATTTCTATATCAAGTTCATTAGCGAATTCTGTACATTTTTTCATCAGAGAAGATAAAATTATCATTTTTTCTATCATTTTCAAACATAGTGATTAGTGTGTCAATATGATCTTTTACAGAAAGTAAACTACAGCATGTGGGCAACCCCTATAGTAACAGTTTTTAAGAAAAACGGAAGTTTAAGGATATGCGGGGATTTCAAAGGCACAGTCAAACCTGTAATCGAGGTCGATCAGAACCCCTTGCCCAGGATTGATGAACTTTTCAGTTGTTTAGAAGGCGGCGTTGAATTTTCCAAATTAGATCTTTCACAAGCATACCAGCAGATTGGACTGGATGATAAGAGTCAGGAGCTTTTAACTATTTCAATGCACATAGATTTATTTAGGTATACTCGTATGCCTTTTGGAATTTCCTGTGCACCTGCTAAATTTCAGAAAATAATGGACTCTTTATTTAGTAAGGTTAAGAGAGTCGCAGTGTTTCAAGATGATATTTTGATCACAGGAAGAAATAAAAAAGAGCATTACGAAAGTTTGAATATTGTACTTAGTATTTTAAAAGATGCTGGGTTAAAAGTTAATTATGAAAAATGTCAATTTTTCCAAAAACAAGTTGAATATCTTGGTTTTGTTATAGATAGTGAGGGATTGCACCCATCAAAAAATAAAATTGAAATTATAGATAAAATAACTGAACCTAAAAATGTTAACGAATTAAAATCATTTTTAGGAGGTATAAATTACTATGGTAGATTTATTAAAGATATGTCCACGATTTTAAGTCCATTATATGACCTTTTAAAAGATAATGTAAAATGGTATTGGTCTCCGAGCTGTAGGCAAGCTTTTTTTTAATGTTAAGGAAATTCTCAAATCTCCTGCATTGCTTGTACATTTTAAGCCAAATCTAGAAATCAGATTAACTGTAGACGCCTCCTCTGTAGGGATCGGTGCAATACTTAGCCACCGATTTCCTTCGGGTGTAGAGAAACCCATATTTTTGCTTCTAGAACGTTATCTAAAGCAGAAAAAAGTTATTCACAAGTTGAAAAGGAGGGATTGTCCATTGTTTATGGTGTAACTAAATTTCATCAGTATCTTTATGGCACCAAGTTTAAGCTTATTACTGATCATAAACCCCTTTTAACAATTTTTGGTGAAAATAAAGCAATTCCCAAGTTTTCAGCTAATAGATTAACTCGATGGGCAATAATTTTATCAGGATATAGTTATGAAATTGAGTATGTTTCGTCATCTAATAATTGAGCAGATTGGTTATCTCGTCTTCATATTGAAAATGCTCAGTTCCACGACGACTCTGATTTTGATTATTGCTTCTTTTTAAATAGTTCTAAATTTTGGAACACAAATTTTGAGGATATTAAGAAGGCTACCCTGCAAGATAAAACTTTGTCAAAAGTTAAACATTTTGTGAAAACTGGATGGCCAAAGAAAAATAATGACAATGAGTTAATTGTCTATTTTCCAAAACGGTATGAATTTTCTATTCAAGATGATTGTTTAATGTGGAATCACAGAATTATTGTTTCACACAAATTTAGGACCGAGATCTTTGTCTCAGTTACATTCTACTCACCTTGGAATGGTCAAAATGAAGAACTTAGCTCCCAGTTATTTTTGGTTTCCGGGAATAAATCAGGAAATTGAGAAAATTGTTAAAGATTGCGAATCACGTTCATTACTTGGTAATAACCCCCCAAAGGCTGAAATATCTCCTTGGCCATCACCAAGCGCACCGTGGGTTCGCTTGCACATAGATTTTTTTGAGTTAAATAAAAAATCTTTTCTTGTTATAATAGATGCATACTCTAAATGGATTGAAGTTTTTGAAATGAATAAAATTACCTCCGATTGTACAATAACGGTCTTGCGATCACTTTTTGCTAGATTTGGACTTCCTTTATTAATTGTATCTGATAATGGTAGATCCTTTGTGTCAGAGGAATTTGAAAAATTCTTGTCTGATAACAACATTAAGCACATGACTAGCCCTCCTTATCATCCAGCTTCTAACGGAGCTGCTGAGAATTCAGTAAAAGTTATTAAAAATGCTCTAAAAAAGGCACTTCTAAACAAGTCAGGCATAAATAATGTTCATTTAGCTTTGTGTAGATTTCTGTTCGACTACCGAAATACTCCACACTGTACTACAGGGGTTAGTCCAGCTATGTTAATGTTTGGTAGAGTGTTACGTACCAGATTTTCTACTTTTTTGCCAGTTAACAGTCAAGCTAACCTTAATGTTAAAACAAATTTAAAAGAGGTTGGCGAAAGGGTAGAAATGGTTAAAAAGAAACAAGTAGTAAATAATAGAGGATGCAAGGGAAAAGATTTTTCCATAGTTGAAATAGTATTAGTCAAAAACTATTGTGAAGTTAATAAACCAGATTTCATTAAAGGTAAAATTGAAAAGAAAATTGGAAAATGTACTTAGTTAGTGGAAATACCAGAATTGCAAAAAAGGTGGAAGAGACATTTAAATCAAATTAAAAGTTATGGTCTTCGGGAGTCTCACATTCCTATTTGCAATTCTGATACTTCTAAGAGAGTTTCTTTACATTGTAATCTTGGTGGTTCTTCCGAATCACAAGCCAGTGATAGTGCAACTGATAGTGCGCATACATCGCAGTACATTTGATTGTGCCTTTATAGTGCAGTTAAGTTTGGGCTATTAGAGAATACACAGTTTAAAATTATTAAGTGTTTTATTTCCTAGCTTAAACATAACTAATACAATTAATTCAGTAAAGACATCACAAGGTCTATTTTAGTTTAACACTGCCTATATGCAACTAAAAACCTTCAGATTGCAATTTACGTAAATTTCGTTATATTTAATTCCTAAAATATTCCAATCGAAAAAATTACTACAAAAGATCTACAAAAGAAATAACATTAATATAATACAGGATTATGCGATGCGCCTAAATAGCAAGTTTATTAGTGATTAATGCAAATCTTTTACAATCCAGGGGGGGCGCCCGCCCCTCCTTGCCCTTATGTAACGGCGCCCTTGGTAACAAACAATACATAAACAACCTGCCATAAAACAACGAGTATAACATAACCTTCTAAATGCATATAATTTTCGACAACATATAAATGATAAATTGATAAATTACAAAACGAAAAAAATTGTAATTTAAATGAATAGATTTTGAATAACAGTTTTGATTATGTATAAAACGTTATATTGTATTCGTGTTTCTGTTGCGTTTTATCTATTCAAGAAACTTAAATGCTCGAACATCGTTCTCGCATTTAAACATTCTTTCATGGATAAAACGTCTCTTAAAACATTTATGCAACAAATAACTATTATTTTGTAACTTATCATATTTTTAATTTTGATACTAAACAGATATTTGTACACGTTAAAATAAAGTAAGTTTTTCTTTGTAAACTATTTTTATCTGCAAAATTCTTGAAAATATCCTTCCAACCCTGTATCCCATTGTGCAGCGACAATTCCTAAAAAGAGTACCGTTATTAACCACCGTTATTAGAACCACCACCGAGTATAAACTTTGTCGCAAATGCATTCATTTTTGTGATTTCAAGGCGTACACAAGTCGATCGTTTTAAAATCTTTTCTTTTATTATCAATTTACTGGGTGAGTTTTTTTGTCGATTAATTATTATTACTTCTATTCTTTATATCGTAAATGTGAAATGTTCTAAATATGATTGGAAAACGTTCCACAAAGTGAAAAAGGGTTTTTATTGAGTTTATACATTATTACATACAACACTGCATGCAATATTTCCCCCCAGACCATTCCTTTTGGGTTTTTAAAGGAGTATAAATAACAAAAGAAAAAGCATGAATGACTATTTAGATCTTTTAATTTGCAAGATGTGTATTTATGCAATTGTTGGATAATATTATTTTAAACCCACCATAAGTTAGCCGTCCCAGACTACGAGATACAGGATATCATCCTAGGCAGTGTTGGGCAAAATTAAATCTTACTGGCAATTAACAATTGACAATTAAAACTTTAATTGTTAATTGCAATTGACAATTAATTTAATTAATTGTGAATATTTTTTATTTTGCATGATTACAATTAATTAATTGTCAATTGCAATTAACAATTAATTAATTGTTAGTTGCTCCGACAATTCACAATTGATTAATTGTTAGTTAAAATTATTAATTGATTTGTCATTACAATTAACAATTGATTTTCAGTATGATGACAATTAACCTGATATTTATTAGAAAAATGGGATATTGCTGTATAATAAATTAATAATGAATCCCTTAAGAAATCAGATGTTTTTTATTTGTAACTACAGCTGCGACATTACCATTTCAGGCAACAAACAATATATTTTGCTATTTTTTATTAAAAGCATTTTACGATTTATATTGTTATAGAGATTGTGCAGATAACACATTTTTAATAGTTTACAAAGTTTATTTGTGCACCCAATATACATGCATATAAAACTATTTCAATTGCTCTTTTTATTTATTAGGGTTTGTTTAGGTCTGGGACAAGGTTGAAATGCGATCTGCTGTTAAGTACAATACTAGAATGACCTTCATAGTTATTTTTTTTATTTACTTTAAAACTTTCATAAATAGTATTTAATTGTAACAATTTTAGTTGTGATTTTTAATTGCAATTGATGTATTAGTTGAAACTAAGTTTAATTGCAATTAAATTTAGTTGCAGTCTGCAATTAAGAGGTTAATTGCAGTTAAATTAATTGCAATTGAAATGTCACAATTAAATCTAAAATTAACTGATTAATTGATTAAGAATTTAACTGATTGATGCCCAACACTGATCCTAGGATAACAACTGGGATGGATGTTGTCCGGGTAATGGCGCAATGTTTAGATTTGTTGTAATTTATTTCATAAACGAGTTGGGCGTCTAGATTGTAATTATTAATTAATGTGTTTGTTTAAAATGTATTTATCTAATTAAAAAGAATATTATTGACTCCATAAAATGTCTTTCTTTAATTAGAAATAGCTATATACGGAAAAGAAAGCAATACTACATACCGTTTGAGTTGTTTATCACGTATTAATTATTTTATTACGAAGGAGACAAGTCCTCTAAACAAGTTCGGTCTTTAAGGCAAGATTGGAATATTTAAATACGAGGCGTTAGCCGAGCATTTAAAGCGACCGGTTGCCATTTATATTTAACATTTAAAAAAGAAACTAGAATGTGATTAATATAATTGTATATTTTTTGCAAAAATCATATGCTTGGGGTCGAGGTTGTGATTGTTATAGTGAGGAAGTTGTAAAATAAACTATTGTATTGTTTATAAATAAAATACGACCGTTAACAGTTATTTATTATACAAGCGTTTAAATTAAAGGTTTAATGAGCGTATAGTTTAATCTCTCGAGTTTTTTCTTTATTTTTTTTTAATCTTAATATACTCGAATTAAATGTTTATTTTAAACGGAAATGTAATACAAAATTGTTTTTCAATTTTGCTTTTATAAATTCTTCTGTTTTGGGCCTACCACTTATCGTTAAATCACAAGAAAAGTTTGAGATATTATTATACTCTTTAATGCTTTAATTATTTAATTTGAAAATTTGTTAATTATTGACTTTTCAAAAATTTGTATTAAAAAGTACTAAATAGAATTTTTAAAGTGCTAGAGGAATAAAATGTTTAGTTTGTTGTTTATCAAACAACTGCGTTAATGGTCTGTATCTAAGTAAATAAATATTACTTTATAAGGCAAAACTGAATAATAGTATATTATGTATTAAGGGCTTAATTGGGTGTTTTAGAGCCCGCAGAGTCAGTTAGCGCTAAAACGATAAAGCGTTCTAAAACACTAATTAAGCCCGAAATGCATACGTTAGTTTATGTCCGATCTAAGTTTAAATTAATGTTTAATTTTTAAGAAGAAATGACTTGAAAAGTGCAAAACTTCAAGTAGGTAGGTACAGTGATTTAATGACTGTTAGACGATGGAGACGTCGTAAACAAGGGTAGCCATTTTTCTAGCAAGCTCTAAACAGTCTTTACTGGGCTCTAAAAAGTTTTGTAGCCCTAGAGTTCTAATTTAGCAATTTACGCTCTAAAAACAGGACCATAAACCGACCAAAATGACCCGACTGTACATAAAGATTTTTAACGCACGCTTTTGCCATGTTATTGGCCGTTGTTATCACATAACCGGTTATTTAGCAGAGTCGTTACTACTGAGATAAATAAGCACTTAAGTACAGATATCCAAAAAAAAACTTTCTTTTTATTGAAAAGGTTTATTTGTAATTAATGCGTGTCAAGGTTAACTTATTATCAGAGACGAGCAAAATAGTTGGCCTTGCAACGGAAACCTTTTTATGACGTCATTTTCATTGGCGTTACTTAAATACTTCTTGTGAATTTTGATAAGATAAAATTTAGTATGATAATATTGAATTAAATTCATTAAGATCGTAGCCACGCCACTGAATATTTATTTCTTTCAACGCAGGTCCTAAAAGACATTGCAGCTTTAAAAAATATTTAAAAAAATATCGAATTACGTTTAACTTAAACAGCAAATCTAATCGAGAGGTTATATTTTAAAGCGGTTTCGATTCGAAGTTTATATTTTTTGTGCTTTACTATTTTGCTCTTCTCTGCTTATTATGCTTATGAAAGATATTTGATGCGTACTTACGTCTTCTTTACAATAAAATTAATAAATAAGCGATTAACAACGGTATGAATCATTATTTTTTCTTATATAATTTTCATTTTTTATAAAAGGTTTATTAAGAGTATAAATTAGTAAAGATTAATAAATAAAAAGCTTCACAAGATTAATTATATTATAACCTGACAATTGTTTTGACGGCTAAGCTGTTATTATCAAAGGTAATATATAAATATAAACAAGCACGTCGCTTAGGTAAAAAATAGATAAAAAGATAAAATTCGTAAGAATTATATCTAATACTTCTAATAGAATGATTGAGCTCAATCTGTTTATTTATTAAAGGTACCGTAAATTTGTGTGTATATATCGAATCCTCTAAAATGTCTAATTTGCGTTTATTACTACAAAAATGTAGGATTTTGATATTATTTTGGGGACTCATTGTGTGATTCTGTTCCAAAAGCTGTTTGGCATAATTAGATTTTTCGGGATGTTTATTTCTGTAACAGCGCACGTGCTCTTTATATCTTGTGTCAAAATTTCGAAGTGTTTGTCGAATATATACCGAACTACAATTACTACAGTAAACTATTATTTTTATTGTTTATCAAAATCAAAACAATATTGTTGACTTTATAAAATGTCTACTCAAATATCTGTTTTTAATTAGAAGTATTTAGAAATAGCTTATGCAGTTAATAAAATAGTCGATTTAATAAACATTTTCAAAAAATTGAAAACTACAGTACAGGGTAGAATGAATCGCTTCACGCACAATACAGTTTTACGTGCATTTTTTTTGAAACCTTAATATTATATCCCCTAACTAAATTATTATAAACATATTGTTGTATTCCTAATAAAATAACTATTTATTAAAATACAGTAAAATCTGTAAATCTGACCACCAGTTTAAACTGACCGACCGTCTGGTCATATTGACCACTTTTTTCAGTCCCTGCAAAAATCCCATTACTTTAATTTAATTTATACTGTAAAACTGTAAACTGACCACTTCCCTTTTGTGACCATTAACCACATTTATCTCGAATATTTGTTAAAAAATGTTTGTGTAATGTGACCATTAGCCAAGAGATTACTTATAAGCTAGGTATAGGATTTCTATGCATTTGCATGTTTTTTCTGTTTATAGCAAACATTATGCAGAGTTATATTTCTACATGTTTAAGCCACATATGAATCACATATGTCAATTTGAAAGTGCATATAAATGCATACGAGGGTAGATTGAAAAGTTTCCGGAATGGGCAAGAAAACGCAGTAATTGAACAGGTTTTTGTTTTTATTTTTCAACATAATATCCTTGCAGGGCGATACACTTTTCCCAGCGGTGCTCCAACTTTTTTAAGCCTTCAGAAAAATATGATTTCGGGAACTCTGCAAAATAAGCTTTAGTGGCGGCGATGACCTCCTCATTTGACGTAAAGCGCTTGCCTCCGAGCCAAGTCTTCATGTTTGTGAACAAAAAGAAGTCGCACGGGGCCAGGTCTGGAGAGTACGGGGGATGCGGCACCACCTCGTAGCCCAATTCAACCAATTTAGCATTGGCGATTCGGGATGAATGGGCCGGCGCGTTGTCGTGATGGAAGAGCACTTTTTTTCGCTGCAAATGAGGCCGTTTCTCCTTCAAAATGCCGTTGAATTGATCCAATAAATCGCTGTAGTATTGTCCCGTGATAGTTCTTCCCTTCTGCAAAAAGTCGATGTGTATCACACCTTGCGAATCCCAAAAAACGGTGGCCATGACCTTTCCAGCAGATGGGACAGTCTTTGCCTTCTTCGGAGCAGATTCGCCTGGAGAAATCCACTGTTTCGACTGCTGCTTGGTTTCTGGTGTGTAGTGGTGGATCCATGTTTCGTCCACGGTCACGAATCGGCGAAAAAAATCCGTTGGATTACGATTTAACAAGGCCAAACACTCTTTCGAAGTGGTCACACGATTTCGCTTGTTGTCCATAGTCAGCAAACGCGGCACCCATCGCGCCGAGAGCTTCCTCATGCCCAAATGTTCGTGCACGATATTTTGCACACGTTCATATGAGATGCCCGTGGTCTCTACTATTTCGCGCAACTTCACTCGTCGATCGGCTAACACGAGATCATGGACTTTATCGACCATTTCTTCATTTGTGGCCGTTTTTGGACGTCCACTGCGTGGTTCATCCTTGGTGCTCGTACGGCCACGTTTGAACTCGCTCACCCAGAAACTAATAGTCGAAAATGAAGGTGTGGATGTGCCATGAACTTTCTGCAAAATATCTCGTATCTCCGTCGCCGTTTTCCCGTCCATCCAGAAATGTTTGATGACTGCACGAAATTCGTTTTTATCCATTTTTGCAAAAGTGCCTGAATTGCTTCACAAGATATCCTAGTAAACATAAACGGAACGACGCACGTGTCTGAAAATTTGACAGCTTTCCTAAAATAGGTTAGCCTTGACAACCATCATAACAATTTCACAATACGCGCGCCATCTCTTGCCCATTCCGGAAACTTTTCAATCTACCCTCGTATTTAGGTGTTTTTTATAAATGCATGCATATTTTAGCATTTTTGTACGAGTGTGCATATTTTACCACTTTTTGAGCGTTTTACATGCTTTAATTATGAAATTTCTAATATTTTTTAAATAATTTTAGCATTTTAGACAACCAACCAAGGGCGGCTTAGTTGAGTCTAGGGGAAACCCATAATTTAAGCTTATTGTTAAATACTAGGCTTTAAAATATTTTACTGCCTTAACCATCTGTGTACTTATTAATATTTTCTATGAAAGAAAAAGTTTCAACTAAAATTTAAATACTTACATACTGCGGTATTGTGATAAATAGGTATTAGGAAATTCCAAAGACCCTTTGACAACTTCCTGTTCATAGAAAAATCTGCCTGTACTTTTGTTTACTAATCTTGTAATGTTTAAATTCAGACAGTTCAGAAATTGCAAACTGCATTTCAGTTTGAGATTTTAGAGTGTAAAGATGGGTAAAGAAAACCGGTCTGTGTCTGTTACACTTTGAAGTTATGTTAAGGAATTCAGTGTACTTACAACTGGCGATAAGGTGTTGTATTGTACAGTGTGCGACGATAAAGTGACTGCAACGAAACGCTTTCAAGTTACACAACATCTGAACACGGTTCGACATCAAAAGTGTGTTGCCCTGAAATCAAAAAAACAAATATTGTTACCGGGGTACCTTAATAATTCGCGCGGTGAGTCCAGCAAAACGATCGAATTTAATAAAAAACTATGTAGTGCATTAGTGGCTGCAGATATCCCGTTAAGTAAAATTAATCACTCAGCATTTCGTAATTTTCTGGAAGAAATTTCAAAAATGCCAATACCCGACGAGTCTACACCCAGGAAAAATTATTTACCTCGTTTACTCGAAGCGACCATAAAATCAATTAGAAAACATGTAGCGAATAACTACATATGGGTTTCCATTGACGAATCTACTGACACTACTGGAAGGTGCGTAGAAACTTCATTTCCTTCCGTTTTGTTAGTAAAATTTAACTAATTAAAGACAGCAGAGCAATTTACGGATGTTTTATTTTCTATTTTGTTAGTTACATATTTAATCACAACAATATTTTTGCTTGATTAAAATATAATTTTTTTAAATAACTGTTTTGCGCTAATTGTTTGTAACCGACTAATTATGTAGTTCGATAAAATAAAAATCAAATTTTTGTTTTCAGATACGTGGCTAACGTTATAATTGGCGTTTTAAATTCGGAGAACAATCCCAAATTCTATCTATTAGCAACGGACGTTTTCAAGAGCACCAATCATTGTTTTCTGTGGCAAAATTGTTAAATGATTCGATGGCTATTTTGTGGCCCGACGGCATACAGTACAACAAAGTACTCCTGTTCGTCACCGACGCGGCACCGTACATGATCAAGGCTGGAGCAGGCTTACAAGTTCTGTACGAAAAAATGATCCACTTAACTTGTCTTGCCCATGCAATGCATAGAGTTGCGGAAGAAGTGCGGGAAATATATCCTAACGTAAACTCTATAATTTCAGATGCAAAAAAAATTGTTTGTAAAGCTCCATATCGCATACAAATATTTAGGGAAACTGCTCAAGAAGTGCCTCTCCCACCTGAGCCTGTGTTAACAAGGTGGGGTACTTGGCTTTCTGCAGCAGAATATTATGCAACTTATGTTGATATTATTAAAGCCTTTATAAATAAACGTAATAAACACGATGCACTATGCATACAAAGCGCACAGGATGCTTTTAATACTAAGGAGGTGAGAGTTTGTTTTGACAAATTTTGTGCGTTTAGCGAAAGAAATTCAGAAATTAGAACGTCAGGGAAATTCATTAGCTGAATCTCTTGAGCATGTAAAATTGTTAGGTGTTTCTTTGAATAAAGTACAAGGGTTTGACTATAAAACAAAAATTTAAATCCGTTATAGACAAAAATTCTTGTTTTCACTTAATTAAAAGCATAAACGATGCATTATCTGGACAAGACATTTTAGACGAGCTAAAACATTATTCGCTTGTAGAATTAAACAATTTTAAGTATGCCCCAATTACGTCTTGCGATGTGGAACGGAGTTTCTCAAAATATAAAACAATATTTAGGGATAATAGGCATATGTTTACTTTTGAAAATTTAAAAATGTACGTCACTGTGAACTGTAACGCTCTATGTTTACAAAATATAATTAATTAAATCATTGCATAGGATGTCTAATTAAAATAATCTCTGTAAATAAAATGTAAATAACGCTAAACAGGTGTTTTTTTAATAATGAAAGTGCATATATTTATTAAAAATTTGTAATAAACGCATATTTCATGATTTTTAAGTGCATATTTCACGTTTTTATAGTGCATAAGTGCATGCATATTTCAGCATTTTTAAGTGCATACAAATCCTATACCTACTTATAACAGTTAAAACTAATCTTCTAAAAGTTTAAGTAGTAACATGTAAATTTCATTCAAAGAATTTCTAAGAATGCATCATAATCCCTTAACAGTGACGAGTTGGGTTCAGGTATTTCCAAGTTTTAAGATTTTATTTCTGCTTCTGAGAAATTCATTAGCTGCAAACGTTCACATTAGTAACCCTTGGATAGTTTTAAAATTGTTTTATAAAATCAGTCTTGTTTCATCTGTTGATTGAAACCATTGTGTTAATTAGTGCGATCAAGATGACTTCAAACAAAAAAGTTTACAAAGAACTAAATTTACAAGAAAAACAAAAGGCGTTAGAGTTTTTAAAAAACCACAGTGAAAAGAAAACAGCGGAACATTTTGGTATTAGCAAAACAACAGTAAATAATATTTAAAAAAAATAGAATATCAACAACGTTACGAAGAAGATGCTTTAGATTTCTTCAGAAAAAGACATTCAACAGAATATGAAGTGGTTAATTGATTAACTTTAAATTGGTTTTTAAAAATGTGTAGTGTAAATGCAAGACTTTCTGGACTAATGTTACAAGAATTAGCATTAAAATTTGCTCAGCAGTCAAATTTGCCTAATTTTAAAGCATCGTCGGGTTGGCTTGAATCATTTAAGAAACGAAACAACATTTCCCAGAAAAGTTTAGTTGGTGATGCAAATGAAATTGATCCTGCAACAGTAAGTGATTTTCGTATTCGTTTTACAGAGTTTGCAAAGGGCTTTAAATCAGAGGATATTTTTAATACTGACGAATGTGGGCTCTTTTGGGCAAATTGTAGTATATAAAGAATTAACACTTTTACAAAGTGACCACCTGCTTAAATTGACCACTTTGGGCCAGTCCCAAAGGTGGTCACTTTAGGCAGTTTCTACTGTATATGCATCTGACACACACAATTTCTTTTTACAGACAAAATAGGACAAATTGGATGATATTAAGAGTTATTATTTAAGAATTGAAATATTTCTATTATTATTGAGAGCTTGATTAAACGGGCACCATACACGATCGTCCGCGACGACACACCAGTCCCACACACTAGACGATCACGGCCCATGTTACTATACCCGCGTAAATTCCAAATATGTAACGAAACGGAAGTTGGCACAACACTACCAACCTTACAAATGACAAATTCTTATGATGGTAAATAAAACAAAAAGAACAAACTGGATCCTACGTTGTGATTACTTTTTATAACATGTGACCAGAGTTGATAACGAATGGCCGACGTTAGAAGGATGGAAAAAGAGAGAAAAACACAAATAAAAGAACAGTTATATATGATTGTATTATTTTATTAATTTATTCTTAATCTTGAGCGAGGAGGCACGGTGATAAACTGATACAAATTAAAAGGTTGTAAAAACTCTATTGAAAATAAGCTAGCCCAGCTTAAATACGTTTCAAGTTCAATAGGTGATAAAATTATTAAATAGTTCGATTACAGTAAACAGTATAGATAAATAAATCAATTTATCAAGTTGATACAGTTGTGTGTTTTACAAGATTTATCTAAACAGTCAAGACGCAAACCTCTCAAGGACATAAAACATTAAAAGTAAGTAAAATTGAGTCAAGCATGTAAAATTAAGTACAAACTGGAAAAGATAAACGTGCTAGATTAAAATAAATACACAAGAACTACTGCACAAAAGTTATACATATCATAATTGACATAGCAAGAAATACTTTGTGACGGTACATATATAATAAGAAATATCAGAACACGTCTTTTACAAGACATAGTTTTTCTACCAACAACAGTAACAATTACCTGGATAAGCAAGCAAAAACAATAGACACATAAACATGCAAGTGTTCACAAAGTAATGGTTTGAGGGCTTCACAACACGACTTATCAAATGGACTTAAACCACTGTCAGGCCTCCTCTCTCAAATAATTAAATCAGTTTATACCCAGGGAAAAATACCATCTGTTCCGAACCGTAAGATTATCCCGACATTTTTAGTCACAAAGAAAACCTTTAGTTAGGTTAGAAATTAACCAACTCAAAATACTGACAGTGAAACACATAGGACACTTAAAAACAGTAGTCGTATTTAAGGCACGAATGACATGTTCAGTTAGCAATAATTAGCTGTAATGATACTTCAAACGTTAATAAAACATTATTTTCTAGTAATATTTACGCTTCAAAAAAGACTAATTTACAAATTATTATGAATTATTATCAAACGAGTCTTTTAAAATTTAGTTACCATTAATATTTTGACTTGATCTATGGATTCAAACGAGAGATTTTGATTTTAAATTAATTAAATAATACAAAATTTACATCACACAACTAAGATCAACATAAATAAAACAAATAAAAATTAACTTGCATGAAGAAAATTACTTTTATAGGCAAACATATAAGAAATGGCTATCTACCTCCTTCTTGTTTACATTTCATCTCTTTTTTTCTAAAACAAAACACAAACGTCCCTAACAACCACCTAACAACACAAATCAAATTACCAACTTTAAATAAACTGTAATAAACGTCCCTAACATTTTATATTTAACCTAAGATAGTTGCTATTTTAAAATCATGTATAACACAACTAGGTAAATTGATTTTTATGCAATTTGTTTTGTGATTAAATGACTTGCTACAGCTAGTTTGATAATTTTGGTTGACTGTAGGTCTGACTTCTACAACGTGATCCAGATAATTACGTTTAGATTTGCTGTAATTTATTGCATAAACAAGTTGGCCTTCGAGATGGTTTGTATAATAAAATTATAAGTATCTTGTTTCTTTAAAACGTGTATATCAAAATGAAACAGATCATTATTGAGTTCATTAGAAAATACCTACTGAAATCTCTTTCTTGAATTGTAAGTATTTAGTATTATGCAGTTAATAATGCCTTTCATTGTGATAAAAACGTTTTAACGAAATACAATACTTAAAATTTTATTATACAAACCATCTCGATACCCAACTTGTTTATGCAATAAATTACAGTAAATCAAAACATTGCAACATTATACGGATCGCGTCCGCTACGTCGTCGGTGATGTGGTCGCGGACGACCGTGTATGTGGGATTTAATACTAACTAATAATCTTAAACCTTTCAATTTTAAACTTAAAATATTGAAAATCAATAAGTAAAGCCGAACTTAATTACTCAACATTTTCTAAACAAGATAATTTACTACTACAAACAGTTACATTTTCGAATAGAACAAAAAAAAAAGTACAAAGTGACAGTAAAAGTTAAACATACCTGTAAGAAAAACCAGCAAAGGCTTAGGATTATTACGGTCGCAACCCGAAAAAGTAATGAAAATAAAACTTTATTATGCAAAAAACAACCATGCCTTGGAAACATTGCACCAACAGAACATCGAATGATCAAAAATCAATTAATTATTATTAGTCGGTTTCCTGCAGACGAATAAAGAGTAATAGGTACATCGGAATTGCGTTCTCTGCAAACTGAAGTACAGTATCGTGTATAGTACACTTTGTTACACCTTAATACGCAAATAACTATAACATCACAATTTGCGACTTGAAAAATCCCCTAGTACTATTTATTTTTCCGGTGGTTACGAGTTTGGTGCCGGGGCACGCAGGTAACCCACGCCGTGTTACGAATTGGGTGCGGGAAGATTACGAGTTGGGTGCCGAAGTAATCACGTGTCGCAAGTGATATAACTGTTTTTAAATGATAAGATAGATGCTGCAATAATTGTGGCATTTAGGCTATTTGTTATATTTGACAAATGAACTGCACCTAATATTAAAAAAATCGTAATTTACTAAAATAATAAGGAAAATTTTTGAAATTTATTTAAGATAACTAATATAAATTCCCATATTGGTGAGTTGATTGAAAAAGACAAACGTTACAAAATAAGAACATTATATACCATGTACTTACTCAATACAAGTTCATTTTTACTCTTTTAACATCGGAAGTTGTTAAATTTTCTTTCGCTCCGTTACATCTCAATTCTTCACATGAGATCTTCATTTGGCGTTTTGTTATGTCCTCCACAGCTTTTCTCTTCAACTTTTCGAATAGGTTACTAATGTACTAATGGCATGGGGAGTTATGGATTATCGGCCGAACCCAACTCGCATATCATTCTTTTTATTGACTAGGTAAAATGTAATTAGTGGCACCCAACTCGCATCTTTCCATTTTTTCATGTGAAATTTCGAATATTAAATTTTTGATCCTGGTGACCATTTTGCATGTTGGACCCTAATTCGTAATCTACGGTCCCAAAAACCTATAAGTACCCCATTTTATTCAATTATAATACAAATTTGATGAAATTATTTAATTACACAGGCCCACAAAAAAATGTTTTGTAGTTGAAAGGTGAGTTACCATACCGTATGTTTTCTAGTGTACTGAAAACGAATCCGGGGTCAGAATTGGCCCATCACCCAAGGATTTCTTAGGTGTATTTTTATAAATTTTTTGAGGTTAAGTCGAAATCCTCGGGTGATGGGTCAATTCTGAACCGCCTGGTTCGTTTTCAGCACACCAAACCACACGGTATAGTACCTCACCTTTCAACTACAAACTTTATTTTTTTGTGGGCCTGTGTTATTAATTAGCCCCTTATAAAAAAAGTAATAATTAATTCCTTTAATAACAAGGAGAGACAATATATGACTATACTCACCTAGTTTTGCTTATATAAAGTTGATTTACGTTAGAATTGTAGTAAATAGTAATAAAGGGTATATAAACTTACAAAAATAAAAAAACTTAAAAACATTTTTTGTACGACCCTGCTATTTCGGATTGTTTACCAAACTTGGTTTTAGAACAGTAGGTTATGTAATTACTTACCGTTCAGTTCTGTCAAAAACAGAACGGTAAGTAAATTATATGTAATTTATAAAATAAATGCATTATCTTTAATGCAAAAATCATTATTTTCGAAATAATTATTGAACTATTTAAAAAATGTATGTTTTTACACAAATTTGCTGTGAAAAAATACCCAATAAATAATAATAACAACGGATGCTATCTATTTATTTCGAAACGACAAAGATATCGTGACATTCAAAAATAAAATTGCAAACGTATCCATGGTAACGACAAAACCTACTTAATGGTTGGTGGATATACAGGGCAAAAATAAATTATCTTGAATCTATTTTTTTACCATCTTTGGGATATTTCCTTAGTTAATACATTTGTATTCATAATGGTCGTACAAAAAATAGTATAAGCATCTCAAACAGTAAGGAGTTTACCGATCCCCTGCAATATTGGCGACTTCGCTTCGCTCAGTCGCCAAATATCGTCGTCGATCGGTAAACTGTCCTTACTGTTCTCGATACTTAGTATACTATATCATGTTCTATTTTCACATAAAAGGCGAGAAAAATATATACTGTGATAATATCTTATCATCGGGTTGAAAATTTAACAATTTAACAATAAATAAAGAATATTTAAAGGCTACGATAGGTGTAAGCATCCGAAGCATCCAAATAATCAAATCAGGTTTATATGAAGTATTCATACAATATAGAGAAAGATAGACACTGTAGGATACTAGTGTTATTTATTCAAAAGCTTACATGCCTAATTACAAATATAATATGAACAAAAAGTAACGTACTCCTATAAATTCTGCTTTAACATGATAAATCTATAGTATGAGCAGTAGGTATTGCCCCACCTGAGGCAGACAGTTCTAGGGACCCTAGATTCTCTGTCTCTCTCTAATCTGGTGACTTTTTGTCTGTCTCTCTCTCTCTCTCTAGGTGGTTAAGTACGGAATCTGCATTACCGACATTCTGTATTATCGGCATTTGGTTCGTCACATGGCTAAATGGTAGCGTCGTTGCTAGGAGAAAACAGATGGCTCCGGTGTCGTTTTACGTGATTTTTGTCTCGAAGTACGGAATCTGTATTACCGGCCTTGTATATTACCGGCATTTGGTTCGTCGCTCGGCTAAATGGTGTTCGTGTTGCTAGGAAAAAACGGAGAGCGCTAGTGTTTAATTATTTCCTTCACACCGATTACGGTAGTTCTGCTAGTTGGTAATAGAGGGCGTCATGAAGGGGTCTGTATTACCGACAGACTGTGTACTACTACTAGAGGGCGTAATGAAGAAATCGGTATTACCGGTATGTAGAGAGGTCGCGTAAAAAAGAGAACTGTATTAGAGAAGAAGACCCTTCAATTAGAGTCTGCAGCCATTTTATATCACAACATGTGGCGCTAAATTTGAAACTGTACTGAATCTGTCATACCGTCAACAGAGGGCGTCATGAAGAAATCTGTATTATCTGTATGTACTGATGCTATTAGAGGTCCATTAAAGAATCTCCTCTCTCTCTCCTTCTCGCTCTCTCACTCTCTCCTTCTCACACTCTCTCCTTCTCTCACTCTCTCCTTCTCGCTCTCTCCTTCTTGCTCTCTCTCCCTTCAGCCTAATGCTAGTAAATGAAACAGCATTGGATAGAGGTAACCGTTACGTCTACTGTTCTGGGATTAGTTCGGACGGCTTTGTTAAAATAAAAATCGATAAATGTTTTACTGTTTTTTTTATTATTTTTCGTAAAGTTACACAATATTACTAATATTCTATTGTAAATCAGCTTAAACTAGGTAATTATAGTTATACGAGGCTATTTTTTCAAGGTCCGATCGGTCGTGAAATTAAAACCACAGTGAGAATCAGAGGAAGCTTTGCGCAGATGTATTGTGCAGTGTCTCTAGTATGACAGTTGAACGCGTCACGTTGTACATGTCAGTTGCAAGCGCGCAGTGTACACGTAAACATGCCGAGAACAATAGCGTCACCCGCCAAATGTGAATTGCGTGCAGTAATTCGATTTTTTCATGCGGAGGGGTGCAACGCAGCTACAATTTACCGACGAATGTGTACGGTGAAACATTCATGAGTGACAGTAATGTGCGGCAATGGTGCAGGAACTTTGAAGCAGGGCGTACAGACGTTCATGACGCAGGCGGTCAGGGAAGGAAGGGAATGTCAACCAATGAAGATATCCTTCAGCGAGTGGATCAGGCGATAGAGACAATCGTCGGTTTACAATTTCTGTGTTGCATGAGTCTTTTCCCGAAATGTTAAGGTCAGCTCTGTACACCATCGTGAGTGGGACACTTCAGTACCGCAAATTGTGTGCGAGATGGGTTCCCAAGATGCTGTCCGACCATCACAAAACACAGCGAATGGGTGCCGCCTTAACGTTTCTCCAGCGCTACCATGATGAAGGAGAAGATTTTTTGAGCAAAATTGTCACAGGCGACGAGACATGGGTTCTTTACGACACGGAAGAAACAAAAGAGCAATCCAAACAGTGGATGCATTCTTCTTCCCCATCAAAACCAAAGAAGTTTAAGCGAACATTTTCCAACAGAAAGTGTATGGCTACTGTGTTCTGGGACCGAAAAGGAGTTCTCTTGGTGGAATTCATGGAACGTAGTACGAACATTACAGCAGCCTTATACGGCGTGACTCTTCAAAATCTACGAAGGGCAATTCAGAACAAGCGAAGAGGAATGTTCTCATCAGGCATTATTCTTCTTCAGGACAAATGCAACAAAGAACCTCCTGCAGCGTTTTGGTTGGGAAGTATTCGATCACCCTCCATACAGCCCGGACTTAGCTCATTCCGATTTCCATCTCTTTCCTCGCATGGAAAAGAGCTTAGGAGGACACCATTTAGCTACAGACAATGAGCTGCAGACCAGCGTACAAACTTGGCTGAAAGCACAGGCGGCTACCTTCTATGAAGAGGGAATTGAAAAGTTGATACCACGCTACGAAAAATGCCTAAATCGGAACGGCGACTATGTAGAGAAGTAGATGAGAGGTGTACCTAAATGTTACAAATAAAACATGTTTGAATTTCACTGTGGTTTGAATTTCACGACCAATCGAACCTTGAAAAAAAAAATAGCCCTCGTATATAGCATAATACTTTATTACTCAATATAAACTAGATATGTTATATGAGGATGTTACAAATTAATTTTCTAACAAAATAACTTAGATCAACTTATAAATATATATATTCTAACACTTAACATTTACTTAATAGAATATTAACTATATATTAAACTTAAACCTCAACAACAACATACTTTATTTAATCTAGTAATATAAACTTCATATAGGTAAGAACTGTCATGGGAGAACATCTTCAGCCTTTATCCAGGACTTTTCGTTTAAACCAAGTCATTTGACGTAAATGTCACCATTGCTGCGGCGTTTAAGTACTTTTTCAACTAAGTAAACGTCTGGCTGTTTGGTTTTCTGCAGCTCGAACTCGTAGAAAGCTCCTCGAACAGCAACCCCATGAAGATCTTCCAGCAGATATGTAACAGGTTTTGTAAATTGAACTTTAACTATTTTGAATAATTCAGTTGACCATCTGGGCGTGTATCCCTTAGAAAAGACCTCTTTGAACTTACTAATACGTACGAGGTCATTCAAGTCTAGTTTACGTTTACTTCCTGCAGCGACATCAGCTTTTACATTAGTGTCATAAACGGTTAGTTGGGTCGTAGGTGTAACAGTAGCAGGAGCTCGACATATCGTTCTATGTCTGGTGTTGTTATAGCTGTCAACTACCCTCTGTAATATATCTATCCATTTAAATGATCCTCGGTAGCTAAACTCTTTATACAGCTTTTGCTTAATTGTGCGGATAACGCGTTCAACTATCGAAGCCTTAATTACGAAATATGTGGAGTAATGATTTATACTGTGCTCTTTCATTAATCGTTTAAAATGTTTATTGTAAAACTCTTTCCCGAGATCCGTTTGAAGATTCTTAGGTATGACTGCATAAGCACTCTTAAAGATTCTGCGGACCTGCTTTGCCACCTCTTCTCCGGATTTAGTTTTCAACGGTCGTGCATACAGATATTTCGAATAACAGTTTATCATCAGCAGTATGTAACGATACCCATTATTTACTTTAGCATAGGGCATAAACTCGGCTAAGTCAGCCTGGAACAAGTCCTGGAAGTATTTTATTATAGTGCGGCGTCTTTGAAAGTTTTTTCTAGCAACCCTGTGTATTTCATCAACAACGGTTTGTTTAGCACTCATCATAGAGTAATACAATTAATCTCAACGACACTGAGAGAGCAAGGTCTCAAATAATTATATTGGCAGCAGCCGTGTTTGATGAATACTGAATAATGTTAAAAGCAATATATCATTATATACCCGAAATATTCTATTCTATGAAGCCTTCCTCCTTAAGTTCACTTATAATTGATATTATTTCGTTTTCATTCTGTGGACTACTGTTGCCGGAACTCTTTACAGCATATAACAAACGCAACCTGTCGACTAGCTCGTTAGCCTTATTCCAGTAGACGTATTCGACTTTGCAATAGCTTCATTTTTTAAAATTTGATGATGATGGTAGTCTAATGCCTAAACCTTTGATTCTGGATAAGTTCGGTTTAATTATATAATCATACTTCCAATGTTTAACAGCTGTTAGTCTACCCTGTGGTCTATAGGATTTCTTATGCGCATTAGTAAGCGCTATTATCTGCATATAATTATTGATATCAGCTTGCGACGGTGTAGACTCTAGTTCTCTAAACGTGAGTAAGTCAAACAGACCGGGTGTTGCTTCGAAAGCGTTGTTTTTAATTATGATGTTTGTATCACGTATAGTAACAGGGGAAGATGCAAATGTCCACGCGTCTCGATCAATTTTATATCTAATACCGAATCTAGTTCTATCTATGTTGCTACCACCCCTAGCTATTAGCATACCGTAATGAGTAGGGAGATCAATAGTTTTATTAGATTCTTCTTCTTCTTCGTCTGCTTCCGATGATGATGATGCTGATGCAGCAGGCTGTTTTTAACTTTCAACATGGGAATGTAACTAGCAGTAGTAGCAGTAGTAGTAGTAGCAGTAGTAGTAGTAGCAGCAGATGGTTGTGTTTTAACTTTCAATAGGGGTACGTTAGAGGTGTTAACTGATTTAGCAAGGGTTTCCAGCGGTGATATAACAGGATTGTGCGTTACGCGATACATGCGTTCTGCTTCTGCTCTATCACGACGAAAGTATGCAAATTTCTTACGTATAGCATTACGAGCTTGTATTATTTTACGCTTTAAACTCAGATCATACTTGTTGGACATGTCGGCTATGCAGAGACTACTAAACGAATCGACTCTAATTATAAACATATATGAATCAAAACCCTTGCGATATCTGCCCCGGTCTAGAGAGCAGTCTTTATTAATTACCAGGAAATCATGCGGCTCCTTCCAACACAGAGATCAAATGTTTTTGAATTGCTCATAACTAAATACCGTCTCCTACGACATGATCGCTAAACACGTGTTTTAAGTTCAACTCGTCTTGTCTAAAGAGAATAATTAGGTTTGCATTGTCCCTAATCAGATGTTTCGGTATCTTGGCGTACGTTTGACCTAGATAAAAACAGTCGACGCCGTTATGCCTATCCATGCTAAAATATTTTCTAATCTTTTCTTGCTTGCTGCAAATTATATCATCAAAAATGAACATAGAATTAGGTTTAACATCACCGGGGCTGATTACGTCATCGTTTTCGCTAAATTCATGATATCCCATACCTGTAAGTGGTTTCATAACACGTCTTAAGAATTCATATTTAGGCTGAAATAAAGACTTGGCATATAGGTAGATATTTTCAAATTTTAAACCGTTTTCGATAATAAGTAAACCTAACATAGCATTAGTTTTATCGCAGGAAGATGGACCGCTCAATATTGCTCTACATGATATCGGTAACAGGTCGCCATGTTTCCTAACATCCTCGCCTGATCGTTGTAAAGATGTATTACATTCGTTTAGGTTACATATGTTTAGTGACTTATTTTGTTTAACAACCTTCATTACGGTATGCGTACGTGTCTAGTCACGGTCTAGTTAAACGGATTATACTCGATTAATGCGTCGTGAAGGATCAAACAATACGCCTTAGTTGTGTTCGTAAATGCGGTAGAAGACTCGAGCTCTAGTCTAATATCGACAGTGGAATCCTTAAAACTCTCTACCTGTCTTGAACAGTCAATAACAAAACTGGATACGTTTCAAACGATTTGTAGCTGAGTAAACAGCTCTTAATATACCTGGTATACCGTCATAGTAGTTCTCACGAAAACGAATATAAATCAGATACGCAAGAATGTAGTCCTTACGGTCGAAATCAAGATTTAAACGCTGATGCGGGAACACTTGCGAATTTAAATACAACTTAACGTAGACTAAGTTCGAATGAGTAAATGTAGTCGGGTTACCCGTTCTTATACCCAGCTGACGCTCGTCTTGTAAAACTACAAAGATCCAGCGCGGTTTCCTAGATCATTGGAGTTCTTTACGCGCCAAACCTGATTTTTAGTAGTTCCCAACGAGGGTAACTCGTGTAATTACAAACGTCTAAACGGAGCGATAATAGAAGAATTATCTCTTAAACTCTCCACCAGGTTCACTTTGCTTTCATCTGATAACAGTATATGCGGAACTTCCCACGAAAGCTTATCAATCTTGATATCTACATCGGTACCTGCATCACCTGCGTCGCTTTTATAGCAATTAAAATCGTTCTTGGCGCGAATTAAAACTAGCTGACAAATCATATGAGGTATTACTTGTATATAATCGTCTGCAAATCCAAAGATATCTTTTAATGGTATTATACACGTGAAATGAAAGACGTTATACCCCTGGTTATGTAACAAATCATTTTCGCTAGTAATCCCTAAGTTCCATGCATTGCAGGTTCAAGCACTATCCTCGGCGCCATGTGAAACGAGACCTTTTATAGTGCTTGTAATGCCAGGCTGTTTACATACATCTATGTAATGGTTTGCTCCTAATATTAGTTGAATTTCATCAAACAGAAAGTGGGCGAAATTGTTTACCAGAAGGAATTGCTTGTTTGCTGCACGCGTTATGCTACCTTTAACAAGTACGTAGCTGTCATGCAAAGCTAAAACGTTATAGGAATTTTGTATGCTGATTCTAATGGTGTCGGAATGATTGGCGTTTAACGTAAACGGCAAATAGGTATAAAAATCCTCTTTTATTATATCTGTATCGACGCGCGGCTTCCCAAATATGTTTAATTTATCAATGGTAAAGTTGTCGGTGTTAATATGCATTTTACTTCGTTTTGACATGCTGCTGCTGCTGCTGTTATCGTACTTTAAAGCCTAAAGATTCAAGAAATAGGCGACGAGCTTTAGTTAGTTTTAATCGAAAGTCTGCACTGGCCGACGTTCGACGGTGAATGACCTTTGATGAACATATGTTGATGTTTTTATAGCTAAAGTTTATTTCCAATTTTCACGTTTAAGTTCTAGCCTGATGCTCGTGAAAGTATCTTCAGACAGATTTATCAACTCTCCTCTCGCGTCTACTAGTCTAATGGTAATGTTATCGATCTCGATGACAGTGATGGGAAAGTAAATCACATGCGATGGCTCCTTTTCAATCAGATAACCGGGTAGTACGCAAACACCGAATTCGAAGATTGTATGACCTGCTTGGTTGTTTCTATATGAGCCGCCTGTAATATTCGTGTCTACAAAGATGTTTGGAGTTGAAAGTACATCGACAATTCGATCTGATACGTGTCTACTACCTGGTTCTAGCACGCGCTTCTTAAATCCTAGTATGGATCCTATGTTATCGGGTTTGGTAAAATTGATCAACTCGGTAGCGGATTCAATCTCACACTTTCCCGTATTAGTGTTAGCTTTGATTTGTAGTAGCAGATCTCCCTCTTCCGGATCACCACTAATTTGATTCTTTATATAGTTAACGATTTCAGCCAACTCGTAGCTACCCGGTTCAATAGTTACTTCCTTTTCTCCGTAATAAAATTTATTTTTGCCTGGGTATATATTCCGTATCGTGTGACTTGTATATAAGCCGACTAAACCTAGTGAGTATTCGTAACGCACGTGATCTAGTGTTATAGGTGGATAAATACGATCCGTAGAAAGCTTGTTTCCTGTACCGTACACCGTGATGGTCCTAGCCATACTTAACCGATTTACACTTTCACCTCTCTTTTATACAAAAATCGTAGACACAGATGTCCGCAGTTGTATGTATTGAACTTTTGTTCTTGGGCTACGTTGTAGTATACGGAGCAGCGAGGTCCTAAATATTTCACAAGTTCAGATGGTGGTCTCAGGTCTCCGAAGGGGTCATAGTACAAAACCATGTTTCGATCCTTTCTATAGGCAACCCAATGAGTACCCGGTCCTCCAGCGTCGTCAAGATTAACAATAGCTCTTTCGAATTGCAAAGGTTTCGTTGAAGGTAGACTTGTTCTCATATAGACACCTCTAAAATAGGGTATGTCTTTAGCATGTTTTATTATATCTAGGTCTGTAAGTGGTTAGGTTAGGTTAGGTCTGCAAGTTATTCAGTTTTTTGACCACCTGACATATGGTTTTAAGTACAATGCAGCTCCGCCAGCTCTATACGGCTTCAGGTAAAGGGCGTTCCCGTTCTTACCTAAAGCGATAGCTTCCATACCTTTATTATGCCGTGTAGTTTCTTCTAGCTGTCTCTTATTACTATTAGCAGTGTTAACAGCTTTTGCTACGCCCGAAGCGCCTCCTATAATTGCTCCGAGAGCCGAGAGGCCAGCAAAAATTGGTATGAGTGGTAAAATACCCCCTGTAACTGTGGGCACTGGAATAATTCGGGGTACTTTAACGTTTTTTCGACCGCCCACGTTTTGAATGATTCTTCTGGCAGCGTTCAGAGCATGATATATTAAGTCTTTACCCGTGAGTCTCTTGCTTGCACGACTCACTACACCAACAAGCTTCTTTAAAACGCCACCTTTGAAAGTGACAGTTTGCTTCTTCATCATTCTAGCAAGACCCTTTTTCGCTGACGGTTTCTTTGTCTTTACCCCCATTTCCAACTTTCTTTTAGCCTTCATTATACCGGTTACAAACAGATCTGATGCTTTTTCCCCTAATTTAGAGTCTTTAGCCTTAACACGCTTCCAAGCAGCTTCTTCTAATACACGATCTGCCTGGTGTCTACTGTTTAAATTGGAGCTTTGAGCGTACGAGTTGTCGTGTTGCATACACGCCTGGTCCAAAGGGTTTATACCTTTATCGCCGCGTTGTAATCTTTTAGATAATTTAGTACCTGGTCCACAGTACTGATAGGAAGGAAGATGTAGTTCAATAGCTAGCTTGTCTATGAGCTTGTTAACAAAGCCCTTACCCTCGTGAACTAACATTTGGTACTGAGAGAAGAGACTGCTTGTACCTGTATTTATACTCGGTCGCCTCCGGACTAATCTGCATTCTGAAATCTCTGCATATATATAAAGTCTCTATGATCAGCCTGTAGAATTTTACACAGATGCTTTTCAACATTATGTATTCTTCTTTGAAAACGGTATCTGTCCAGAGCTAATGTTTGCCAGTCTCCCTTTCTCGCCAGTCTGTATGCATACTCCCATACTAACATATGATGTATATTATTCATGCTTACGTCGGCGAAACTTACTTTCTTTACCATATCGATGTGTTGCTGCTACTACTACTACTACATATCGCTATGTTTGGAGAGTTATTGATAATAGTAAAACTAAAACTTTGTTTAAATACATTTTTGTATTTCTTCAACGATACATTTAGACTAAGATAGAAAAAAATAACTGATTAGCGTAGATATAAGCAAACTAAGCATCTGCGCAGCATTCCCGTAAGGCTCACCACATTTCGTATCTGCGCTAATCAGGCATTTGATATAATACATTTACAACTAGAATAAAAATGGTGTCCATATCAATATGATTAGGTCAACCGATAGTAGTAGTAAATTCCGTTATTAGTCGGCATTATACACTCTCTTTATGTTGTAAGAGTTCGTAGGTGTTGCAGATTCGGCTATTAGCGCATCAAACGATGATCGCATAACTTTTTGAGTACCTTCGAGCGCTTGTACTTTATCTAATAATTTTTTATAATTACTATCTAGGGTATTATTCCTTTCTTCTATCTTTGTCAACACACTCGAATGATTAGTATCCATCTCATCATTTGTTATTAGGAGATTTCTCTTTGTTTCTTTTTCCAATGTTGTTAGCAAACTTTTAAATTCATTAGTTTCAATGTGAACCTTTGTTACCTTTTGCTTTAGATCTTTAATAGTGTTCTGAGTGTCGGTAGTCATTGTAATGAAGGTTTGTACAGCAGATTCGAATTGAGCATCTACATAGGCTTTAGAAGTGACATCCGTACCATCTATAGGGTAACTTACTGAAACAATACGTTTACCATCTGCATTAAACTGCATTTGATCGTTTGTATGCATAGCTCGCTTGTTAAAATACTGCCTAGATATTACAACTTTATGCTCTAGAGGCTCCCCTATATTACAAATTCTTCCATCTTTAGCATTATAGTACGACCCCTGTCCTTTATCCTCTCGTCTCAAACATTTAGAGAGTAGTTTTCCTTCAACATCGTCCGCCAGCTCGTTGATATACTTTTTCGTGCAAACATCGTGGTCTTCAATCGGTCCTTTAACATGTACTAGTCTTCTCTTCTTAACATCAATTACACCTTCATCGCTATCTGATAACATTTGTACAGAACGCTTCGTGACAAGATTGTTATCGTTGATAGGAGCGCCTACATTAGTTATACGTCGGTTCTCAACATCGAAATTGCCCTCTGGTGTTAATTTGAAACCATAACCGATAGGTCCACGTTTTGTTGCATGAAAGTCAAGTATGTTTTACGTGAGGTACCTGTGTGAACTTACCCCCACGTTCCTCCCATAAGGAAGTGATTGGGATACGCCCAATCAGCGCACAAGTTGCATAACCGGCAGTCGTGCAATTGCTACCAGATTGACTCACTGGTAGGAGCGAGGTTGCCTATCCACCCTCTACTAGCTAAGTCGCGCATAGTGACCGAGCAGTTGACTTAACACCCTGCTCACCCGCCGGCACCCTCCCGTCCTCTTTCATACGGGGTGAAATACCTCGTCCAGCAATAGGACTATTCCCCAGCTTGACGCTGTTATCAAGTGGGACCACTGCCCGATCCAATTCAACCTCAAATGTGGCAGGACTTGGTTTTTAAGCGGTTTTGCCACCCCGATCTTCCAATTTTAGGCTTGGTGGGCCCTCGACAGAGCTTCGTTTAAGTCTACACGTTATAGACTCCCGGTGCGTACCCGAGATTGGTGAAGTTGTCTTAATAGTGAGAGGCTATGTATTCGCTTCAACTATCCTTATGTGTAATGGCTTTCAGAGCTTCTCCCAATCACTGTACCCGGCTGCAGTCTGGATCAAAGGGTGTTCAGGATAGCTCCTAAGCACATTTACCTGGCGGCTTGCAGTTTCCCATATGCCCAAAAGCTGGGATAAACCTCACTTCTAGTCACCGCACTATAGATTCAGTCAAACAGCGGGTTCCTTTGGTGACCATAAATGACCTCGGTCAAACAGCGGGTTCCTTTGGAGACCATACATGACCTAAGTCATGCAGCGGGTTCCTTGGTGACCATAAATGACCTCGGTCAAGCAGCGGGTTCCTTTGGTGACCATAGATGACCTTGTCCCTTAGGCGAGATTCGAATCCGCCCGCACCGGTCTCATCTACCAGGGCTCCCCCTGATCGGTATGAGTAACCGTCGAGAATTCTCACGAATTTCTCTCCCACACACTTTATTCCGACAGCTTCATCCATTGCCCGTCAGCCGGATAGGGTAGAAGACAGCCAGTTCTAAGGGTGAACGTCGTGTGGTCTCCCGTCCACCCATTTTTGTTTTTGTCGCAGCCGTTGCTTCATTTGTCATGCTCATCATAGCTCTGTCGAAGAGATCTATTGTGTTCATGATGACGTATGACAAATAACTGTCACGCACGAACAGAATACACCGTATTTATAGCTGAGATCTTTATAGCGCAATGATGTACATATTTCAATACGTCATGAGATTTATACAATTCGTCGGATGGTCTCGGGCATAATCGTAGACGATACTGAGACTTCTCGTAATCAGCTCACATTTAATTTAGTAATTATTAAGTAAAACTTAGAGGTAATATATGTGACTGTATCCGCTCTCTAAGATATTAGACTTCCTTAATTACGTTAAAAGGGTTATTACCTAGGTACTTATTTTTTGTAAATTTATGGAATTACCTCTTTGAAGACCTAAGAACCTTGATGCACTTTAAATAATATTTGAAATATAACAAAAATACATATACTGTAATGATCTGAAAATGAATATCGTATTGGGTTACATCATACATGTTGAAGAACAAACATCATTGAGGGTTGCCGATAAAAGTTTAATCTTGCCATTAAAGCCATTGAACATTTATATACACCAAAGAATTTAGACACATTAATACGTTTCAAAAAAGGAAAATAAAGATAAGACCATTTCGCGGTCGAACCAGATATGTCCTTCGATGCAGAGAAGGCAAACTTTCCCCTGTGTTTGTTATGATAAAAGAAGCCGGATATCTTTAATAGATTTACCCTGCATAAAAGTATTACAAAATGATTAAACACTATTTTCTAGTGTGTATTAAAGAGTATCATAATGGTAACTATTGATGATGCTTTGTTGCTTTTCTAAGAGATAAACGTCTCTTATACGGCCATATCATAAAATCATTTGAAAATAAAAATTATACAATATATCGTAATTTTAATTCAATCTTTTCTATTGTAAAGCAAACTTCAATAAATAGTTCGCTGATCATATAACAAGATGGAGCGTGTATATAATATTAACAGTCGTTCATTCAATAAAAATAACAATTAGATATATCTCCTATATTTTACAATATCAGAACAATACGTCATATCGTTCTACCTGTAAAGAGACGAAAACTCTTACATACCGTTTAGTTAAAGCTAGGTGATATTTTTATTTATTTATTGATTGTAGTATTGTGTTCCTACTTTTAGTAACTACATATACTGATTATTAAATTTCTCTCGTAATAAGGTTTTTGAAATTTTGCTAAATAGTTATCAACTTATTGAGATTTCACAGTTAGAAAAAGGTTCGGATTTTTATAGATCCCTACACGTGATAAGTCAACGACAAGTTGTAATCTGATTACCTGATGTTTCTAAAGCAGTGCATGGCGTACGGTGGTATGTTATACTTGACCAACCCTTGTCGTTGATAGCGTAAAATAAGATTTTTACTAGAATTTTACCTGCGTTTTTTAGCACTCTTTCTAGGCAGTAAATCAAGATATTATCTTTGAAAGGTATGGTTTTTTCTAGGTGCCTAGAAAGAGTTTATCAGTAATGTTAATTAACAGAAGAAGAGTTATTGTTACGCTACACTTCACATTATTTCTCAATTTATTAGCCTCGTTATGCCACTAGTGACGGTATTGTAGCCGGTTGTCTCTCTCTGACAGGTTAAAACACCGCCAATTTAACGAGTATGGACCCTTTTCATTATCCTTTCTCTCGGGGCAGTAAATCAACATATTATCTTGATGTTCAGAACAGCTTCATTTTTAGGTCTCCGCGCATACAAGTTTGAGATCCCTACAAGTTTATTCCTGCAGATTGAACTGACTATAAAAACCGAGCTTCACCCCCACACTAACTTTAGTTTTATTCTTGCTTGCGCTACGGATTGTTGGTGATAATTATTTCTAACGCTCCGGTGATATTATTATTATTATTAACTAGTTTTTTACTCAGCAGTGCTTTCTTCAACATTAAAAACAGGTATGTTATTTTTATTATTAACGTGTACGTGTTTACGTACTACTATTTAAATTCTAACATGTGTGTGTCTTTGTTTTTACGTAGAAAAAAATGGACTTGTTACAACAATTGAACAAGCCTTCAGGTTACGGCGGCGGCGACCTGAAACCTATCAAGAAATTATGCGACTATGGGGTCAAAGAGGTCGTCGAAATACTTCAATTCAAAAGAGTCGTATGCCGTGATAAACGTCAAAGCGTGATTGTTGGTGAAAACTACGTTACATTTCTACCTAAGCGAGTCAGCGATAAGCTGACGTACGAACGGGTGAAGGATCTTAAAGAAACGATTAAGGCTAAAACTATTTCTCTGGGCCTGATGTTCCTTGGGAAAACAAGTGTACCTTTGCCATATGACGACTGCATGTTTGTGGAAACAAGTAAGGTACATTTACACGCATCATCATCATCATAGAGTTTTCTTTTAATGCTCTATTTTATGTTTCTAGCCCCTGGAGCCGCAAATAGAAAACCGAGGTCAACAGTAAATACAAGATGAACGGTGGCGATCCCTCCGCAATATTCATCATCATCATCATCACTTGATGTGAAATGTGAAATTAATTGTAATAATAACAATTCCTAGCTAAATAAATATTCTATTTAAACATTGATGCTTCGTACTAGCATTAGGATGAAGGGAGAGAGCAAGAAGGAGAGAGCGAGAAGGAGGGAGTGAGAGAACGAGAGAGCGAGAAGGAGAGAGAGGAGATTCTTTAATGCGACCTCTAATAGCATCAGTACATACAGTTAATACAGATTTCTTCATGACGCCCTCTGTTGACGGTATGACAGATTTAGTACAGTTTCAAATTTAGCGCCACATGTTGTGATATAAAATGGCTGCAGACTCTAATTGAAGGGTCTTCTTCTCTAATACAGTTCTCTTTTTACGCGACCTCTCTACATACCGGTAATACCGATTTCTTCATTACGCCCTCTAGTAGTAGTACACAGTCTGTCGGTAATACAGACCCCTTCATGACGCCCTCTATTACCAACTAGCAGAACTACCGTAATCGGTGTGAAGGAAATAATTAAACGCTAGCGCCCTCTGTTTTTCCTAGCAACACTAACACCATTTAGCCGAGCGCCGAACCAAATGCCGGTAATATACAAGGCCGGTAATACAGATTCCGTACTTCGAGACAAAAATCACGTAAAACGACACCGGCGCCATCTGTTTCCCCTATCAACGACGCTACCATTTAGCCATGTGACAAACCAAATGCCGATAATACAGAATGTCGGTACAAAAATCACGTAAAACGACACCGGCGCCATCTGTTTTCCCCTAGCAACGACGCTACCATTTAGCCATGTGACGAACCAAATGCCGATAATACAGAATGTCGGTAATGCAGATTCCGTACTTAACCACCTAGAGAAAGAGAGACAGACAGAAAGTAACCAGATTAGAGAGAGAGACAGAGAATCTAAGGTCCCTAGAACTGTCTGCCTCAGGTGGGGCAATACCTACTATGAGCAAAAAGTAATTCCATCAAAGGTGCTTTTGGAATTTTGTACTCATGTGTATTATAACACCGGAAAATTATAACAACTGTCGCTGTCAAAGAACTCTGATTATTTTGTATAATTTTCTGGTGTTATAATACACATTAGTTCAAAATCCCAAAGGCACCTTAGATGGAGTTACTTTTTGCTCATACTATAGATTTATCAAGTTAAAGCAGAATTTATAGGAGTAGGATTCTCATACATATATAACTTCACTTCTATAAAAAGATTTGAAGTTTTTAAGAAGGCATATCGTCAGTGTTACATCACTCATATGTTGTTTTATTGTGAAACATGTTTTTCATTCTCCCCTTTACGAAGGCGTAACTTTCTATCTTGATAAGGCAACCGAAAGCGAAAGTAAAACATGCGAGGTGGTTGCTAAGTATCAAAAACTTTCGGTCCCTGGACAACGAAGTAAAAGTGCCAATTTTTTTAAAATATAATATTATAAGGTGGCTGTTGTCAACATTACCTTGGTAACAATACTGTTGTATATACAAACAATATTTTATTATAATCACTGAATCATTTTAGTTATTTATTTACAGTAGCTAATAAATGTCCAGGGCAGAATGACAAGTTTAATACTTACTACTAATACACGCTGCGAAAGCCCTTTCAGGTGCTCGGTGTTTTTAACTAACCTCGATTACGCTTACGCTTCGCCTCGGCCAATCAAAAACACCTTGCACCTAAAAGTAAACCAAAAGTATTTTCCTTTTTCCCATAAACAAACAACATCCAGATAAGCATGTGAACAGAAGAGAAATACGTTGCGGAATTAGTGGAAAAGTTCCGAGAAACTGGATCAGTGGTTAACAAAAAACGAGACCCTGAACGTGGGCTTCAGGTAATGCTGTTACCCACAAAGCGGAGGTCGCTAATTGGGATATCGGTAAACAACCATTAACTGCAGTTGATTTTATCGGTTACCAGCTAACCAGTGTGAGGTCGTGGGTCTCACAAGAGATCTACTGTAACTGGCGCAAGAATCAACTAAAATAGCTCCAGAGTCTTTTAGTAGGTAGAATGCAAAAATCAACAAAGAAACCAAACAGGACGGCACAAAAGCAAACCAAACCAGGGTGTTACGAAATCAACACGTAACAAGGCATGGAGCTGCTAAGGTTGCAGTTTTAGGACAAGTTGCTGCAGACTCAACTTAGACAACGATGGAATCGGCTATAGTCCAGTCAAACTAAACATTTAACTTGGAAAATGGAAGTACATGGGATATTTTTCTTCCAGCATGTAGGGGGGGTCTAGAAAAGCTTAACTTGAAGTTTTCGACCTCAAATTCATATGAGCTTTTTCCGCCGTCTTGAAAAGAAGGGTGAAGTGTTAATTTGAAATTATCTCTGTAACAGTAGGTCCGACAAAAAAATTTGTATAAAGCATTATTGTCGGCAATACGATTGTCTACAACTTTTATTTGAAACTTTTGTGCGTAATATAAAGAATGAAAAAGTTGTGAGGGAAAACAAAAATAAAAATTGTGGTGGCCGATTTACCTTTCGCCGGTTTCCTGGAGAACACATTACATTTATGGTCTTTGAAAAGATTTTTTCTTCCAGCATGCAGGGGCGGTCTAGAAAAGCTTAACTTGAAGTTTTCGACTTCAAATTCATATGAGCTTTTTCCGCCATCTTGAAAAGAAGGGTGAAGTGTTATTTTGAAATTATCTCTGTAACAGTAGGTCCGACAAAAAATTTGTATCAAGCATTTTTGTCCGCAATACGATTGTCTACAACTTTTATTTGAAACTTTTTCGCGTAATATAAAAAATGAAAAAGCTCAAACTTTTATCAACTTTCAAGTTTACTTCTTTTCAAAATGGCGGAAAAGGCTCATATGAATTTGAGGTCGAAAACTTCAAATTAAGCTTTTCTAGACCCCCCCCCCTACATGCTGAAAGAAAAAAATTCCATGTACTTCTATTTTCCAAGTTAAGCCCGTTTTTCGTACAGTTTGACTGGACTACTATTATTAAGTCTACTATTTATTTAATTTATCGGCTACTATTAAGTACTAGCATTGGTAGAACAACTATTTGCTGAATCCTTAAACATTATAAATTTAACCTTACAAAATTAATTTAGTACAAGAACTGAATGAGGATGATTTTGATCGGCGACAGGAATTTTGCGAAGCTATGACTGTACGAATAGCTGCTGATAGACATCTGTTTTTATGTTTGTTTTTCTTAAACTCGATTGTAAATCGTCGTAGCTGTCATATTTATACTATGGCAAATGGCGATCATTATCTGGATTTAATGTCCCAATACGGAGCCCTCTCACATTATACACTCATTGTTAGGTGTTTTTATATAGAACGCTTTCTGGACAACGGATTAGGCGGAAAGTTCTTGAGGAAGATCTGCAGATTTAAATCCGATCCGGGGCCATTTACAGAAGCAAATGTCTTCAACGGTATCGGAGTCACTTGAATAGTTGCGAGAAGCATTGTTGAACCTACCGTTAAATAACCCTACAAATGGTTCAAAATGTAAGCAATCCTTTAGAACAAAACTTGTTGGTAGACATTTTAAACATTTAACTGGCTGATAAAGTTTCTTTTTACGTTTGGTAGTGTTCCTACAACATTTTTTGTACAGTACATTTTTTGAAAAATGTACTGAATCGGATCTTTCTTTTGAATAAATAAATAGCTCTATTGCAACTTGAGTTTTAAATATTTTGAAAAAAACTCGTACAATTTTAAAGTTTTTGTTGTTTCGTATTCAGGGGAGGGAGGAAGACCTTTCAAAAAGGTATAACTTTGTATAAATGAAACTATTTACAGGCGAGCTTTATTAAAAAAGATGTGCCAATCAAAAACGAAGTTGACGAGTCTGATAATTTTTTATTAAATTGCTTATTTTTTTAAATAACCAATTTTTCCTGTAAACATAATATTTGTAAAAAAGAACTCTTACATAAAATTATCCCTTAATTTTATAGTCATTGTTTAAACTGCGTATGTAGATTTATGTTAAAAAACTATTATACATACCGTATTAGTATTTAACTGTAAATTATGTCTTTTTATAAATACGATATTTACAAAAATTGTTTATTTGTAAAATATATTAAATGTAGTAGATTTTAATTTATTTTTGTTCCAGTGCCTTCAAATTAAATACAACAAAATATCAGTTATTGATATCCCTCCAACCCAGTGAGAGACAGCAAGGTTTAGAAAAGAATTAGGAAAATAGTAGATTAGAACACATTGTAGCCGAAAGAGATCTAAATATCAATAAACCAGTCAGATTTATGCAGTATATAAAATTAAAATAGTTGAATATTAACACTCACTGATAAATTTAAAATGGTCCTTAACTGTGATTGTTATGTCCTAATATCCAAGTATTTAACAGATATGGATAATTTCAACTTTTGTAAGGTGTGTGGAATCGATATGAAACTTCGAAACTTTACTAAACATTTTTTGCAAAAATATCCTGTAACATTGTACAATCACAATGTGGATCTACGCGGTGAAAAAAACGATGCGTTCTATTGGAAGTTTATTTCTAGGTATTGCAAATTGCCAGTAGACTTTATACGGGAGTATAAAAGCTATGTGGATTGGAAAGGCATTTGTGATACAACAAATATATCTGAAAATTTTATACGAGAATTTAAAGATTATGTACCTTGGAAAGACATTTCTCGGTCCCAAAAGCTATCAGAAAATCTTATCCGAGAATTTCAAGATTATGTATCTTGGGAAGATATTTCTCGGTCCCAAACCCTATCAGAAAATTTCATAAGGGAATTCAAAGGACGTGTAAACTGGCAACATATTTCTGAAAATCAAAACATTTCTTTATCAGAAAATCTTATTCGAGAATTTAAAGATTATGTATCTTGGGAAGATATTTCTAGGGCCCAAACCCTATCAGAAAATTTTATAAGGGAATTCAAAGGACGTGTAAACTGGCAACATATTTCTGAAAATCAAAACATTTCTTTATCAGATAATTTTATTCGAGAATTTAAAGATTGCGTAGTCTGGGAACATATGTACCACTGTGGAAGCTTGTCAGAGAAACTTCTACGCGAATCTAAAGATTATATGTCTTGGGTAGCTATTTCTCAGTATCAAAACCTATCAGTAAATTTTATACGAGAATTTAAAGATTGTGTGTCTTGGGAAGATATTTCTCGGTATCAAAACCTACCAGAAAATCTAATAAGGGACTTCAAAGAGCGTGTAAGCTGGCAATATATTTCTAAAAATCAAAAATTATCAGAAAGTTTTATTCGAGAATTTAAAGATTGTGTCGACTGGGAATGTATTTCTCAGAGTCAAACATTATCAGAAAATCTTATGCGAGAATGTCATAGTTATGTACATTGGGAAGATATTGCTCGGTCTCAAACCCTATCAGAAAATTTAATAAGGGAATTCAAAGGACGCGTAAACTGGCAACATGTTTCTATTAAACAGGAACTATCAGAAAATTTCATTCGAGAATTTAAAGATTGTGTTGACTGGGAAGCTATTTCTATCGGACAAAGTTTGTCAGAAAATCTTATACGAGAATTTAAAGATTATGTATCTTGGGAAGGTATTTCTCGGTCTCAAGAGCTATCAGAGAATCTTATACGAGAATTTAAAGATTATGTATCTTGGAAAGATATTTCTTGGTCTCAAAACCTATCAGAAAATCTAATAAAAGAATTCAAAGAACGTGTAAACTGGCAAGGAGTTTCTATACATCAAAATTTATCGGAAAATTTTATTCAAAAATTTAAAGATTGCGTTGACTGGCAAGCTATTTCTAACAGACAAAGTTTGTCAGAAAATCTTATACGAGAATTTAAAGACTATGTACCTTGGAAACGTATTTCTCGGTCTCAAAAGCTATCAGAGAATCTTATACGAGAATTTAAAGGTTATGTATCTTGGGTAGATATTTCTCGGTATCAAAACCTATCAGAAAAGTTTATACGAGAATTTAAAAATTACGTTTCTTGGGATGATATTTCTTTGTATCAAAACCTACCAGAAAATCTAATAAGGGAGTTCAAAGAGCGTGTAAGCTGGAAATATATTTCTAAAAATCAAAAATTATCAGAAAATTTTATTCGAGAATTTAAAAATTGCCTTGACTGGAGATGTATTTCTCAGAATTCGAAATTATCAGAAAATTCAATTCGAGAATTTAAAGATTGTGTCGACTGGATATGTATTACTCAAGGTCGAGAATTATCAAAAAGTTTTATTCAAGAATTTAAAGATTGCTTCGACTGGCAATATTTTTTTAATGGTGGTAATTGGTCAGACAATCTTTTACTAGAATTTAAAGATTATGTATCATGGTTAGATATTTCTAGGAATCTATACCTGTCAGAAAATCTTATACGAGAATGTCAAGATTATGTATTTTGGAAAGATATTTCTCATTTCTCAAACCTATCAGAAAATCTAATAAGGGATTTTAAAGAACGTGTAAGCTGGCAAGATGTTTCTAGGGATCAAGAATTATCAGAAAATTTTATTCGAGAATTTAAAGATTGTGTCGACTGGCGATATATTACTCAGGAACAAGAATTATCAGAAAGTTTTATTCGAGAATTTAAAGAACATGTAGACTGGAATAGTATTTCTAACGGTCGAAATTGTCAGAAGATTTTATACGCGAATTTAAAGATCATGTAGGTTGGCTATGTATTTCTAAAAATCAAAAACTATCCGAACATTTTATAAAAGAATTTAAAGATTATGTAGATTGGTTGTGCATTTCAGAGGAACAAATATTATCGGAAACTTTTATCCGTGAATTTAAAGACCGTGTAGATTGGCTACGCATTTCAAAAAAACAGAAATTATCTGAAACCTTTATACGAGAATTTAAAGATCAAGTAGCGTGGGTACATATTTCTAAAAATCAAAAACTATCCGAAGATTTCATAAAAGAATTTAAAAATTGCGTAGATTGGAAGCGCGTATCTGAGAAACAAGTATTATCTGAAGACTTTGTACGTGAATTTAAAGATAGTGTAGATTGGCGAAGCATTTCAGCGAAGCAAATATTATCTGAAGATTTTATACGCGAATTTAAAGATCATGTCGACTGGCTAGGCATTTCAGAAAAACAAAGATTGTCAAAAAACTTCCTGCGAGAATTTAAAGATCGTTTATTTTGGGTATGTATTTCTAAAAATCAAAAACTATCGAAAGATTTTATAAGAGAATTTAAAGATTGCATAGACTGGAAGGCTGTATCTGAGAAACAGGTATTATCTGAAGATTTAATACGCGAATTTAAAGATCGTGTACAATGGGTACATATTTCTGAAAACCAACAACTATCCGAAGATTTTATAAAAGAATTCAAAGATTGCGTAGATTGGAAGCGTGTATCTTGGAATCAGGTATTATCCGAATATTTTGTACGTGAATTTAAAGATCGTGTAGGCTGGCTGAACATTTCAGAGAAACAACGATTATCAGAAAACTTTATACGAGAATTTAAAAATCAAGTAGCGTGGGAACATATTTCTAAAAATCAAAAACTATCCGAAGATTTCATAAAAGAATTTAAAAATTGCGTAGATTGGAAGAGCGTATCTTGGAATCAGGTATTATCTGAAGATTTTGTGCGTGAATTTAAAGTTGATGTAGATTGGCGAAGCATTTCAGAGAAACAAATATTATCTGAAGATTTTATACGTGAATTTAAAGATCGTGTAGACTGGCTACGCATTTCAGAAAAACAAAGATTATGAGAAAACTTTATACGAGAATTTAAAGATGATGTTGCCTGGGAACGTATTTCTGAAAATCAAGAACTATCCGAATATTTTATAAAAGAATTTAAACATTGCGTAGACTGGCTGCGTGTTTCTGAGAATCAAGTACTGTCTGCAAATTTCTTACAAGAATTTAAATACTGTTTGAAATATCCATATATGTTTGAGGAACAAAATTCTCCTGAATATTTGTCGGGAGAATTCGAATTGCATAATTCCAAGAAGCAAAAGTTATCAGAAGATTCTGCACGTTAGTTAGTAGAAGATGATTGTATTAGATGATATTTAGTTGCTTATTTCGACATTTCTAACAGTGGAAAATCTAAGTCTTCCACGTTCAAGCTACTTTCTAAGCAACATAAACGTATTTTATTTAAAACATAAAAGTGCCACAGGTTATTATTTCAGTTAATTCAGTTATTGAATTTTGAATGTTGCTGGAGGTAAGTTACTTTATTAGCTTCTTGTACTAATTAAAAAACCGTTTTCTTCTTTTAGGGTTGGAAATGGAATTCTCTAAAGAACAATATCAAATTCTATTGGAAGTATATATTTTCATAGCAAAAAGATTTCTGCTGATGGAGTTTGGAGCTATACTATGCTAATCCTATGTTAATCCTGTATTAACAAGAAGACGATGAATATCTGTTTTCATTAAACTCTTTAATTGAATATTTAACCCCTTCTTCCAAAAGCGAGTTCTCATTGTTAGTAAACGTAAGTTTAGTTAAATTTACTAATCGAGTATAAAACTGAAAGGGTGTATTCTCTTTTTTTATTGTTTGGAGTATTTCTTTCTAATTTGATTCTCGTGTCTTACTTTAATTTATTCAGTTTTTTAATAAATTTAGTATAATGCTTATGATCAATATTTTGAATGCTTTTCCCAATTTCCTTATCCACATATTGGAACACAAAATAATATAGTGTGAATGCTTCATATATAGTGCGCGACATTTGATGACTCTCACTCTACAAATGTGTTAAATCTCTTAAAATATTTATACTTAATAGATAAAATTTACCTAAGTTAAATTAGACTACTTTATCAATTTTGAATTTAAAAACCTTGAAAATATGAAACAAAAAAATTTAGAACCATTCCTGCTTTTGATGCGACATTTGAGTACGACATTTGATTACCCTCACTTTGTAAAATAAAAAAAGCAAATGCTGATGAATTCATTATAACTATTATTTTAGAACTAACGTTTTTTATTTCGATGCAAATAACCCCGCATCAACTACTGACAGTTATTAGCAGGGGAAAAAACAGACACCTATAATATACAGGGTGTGTTGCGACGAGCTATTGGTAAAAAAATATGGAAAACCAATAGGAGTTGCGATTTGAAATAACTCCAGATTTCTGTTACTTCCGGTTATATTGGAAATGGATGTCAACTTCTTTATTTGAAATCAAAACGCCTCAATTTTTATTATTGACATGTATTTCTGAGGCAATTTTAAAGCTAGTTTGTTTAATAAACTATGCTCTAAAATTAACTGATTCTGGGGTAACAGCGGTCGGCTGTTACAAACAACTACATTTCCAAAGAATGTATGCATGTACAAATTTAAAATTTAAGTAATTATTTTTAAAAGTATGCTGCATCAAATGGATTATTAGGAACTTTAGAAAATAATACAGGGTGTTCAAAAAAGAGTGCCAAAGTTTGTATTCAGAGAATACCGATATCTCGTGAATTTTAAATAGCAACCTACATTTTTTAGTTTTATTGAATTCTACGTTAAAAATTAGGGGTAGTATGTATGTACTTACCTATAAATAAATATCGTAGTTTTAAGTTATTTTGGAAAATGTTTAACTCCCTTAAAATTTTATTTTATAAAATCTGGTAGGCCATGGAAATTGGCACAAATAAATAAAAACAAAAAAAGTAACTTTTTAATCAAAGTTTAAAACCTTTGAATCAAAAACTACAGTAACACAAAGCAAAACTCAGTAACGACAACAAAAAACAGTGACGAAACACTAGAATAAATGTTCAAACACCACGTTTTAGTTTTACCACGTCCAACATTTTAAAAATGGACCAATCGAATCTAGCTTACAGTTTGACAAAAAAGTAGTGATATTTTGATAGTTTTGCTGCATTTGTAGGGTGAGAGTAGTTTTTTGTGTATTTGTTGCGAAGCACATCCGATTAGATATATATTATCACGCAAATAGAACAAGCATAAAGGATGCACCACGTTCTGGCCGACCAAAAACAGCTACCGATGAAGAAACAATTGAAAAAGTCCAGAAATCGTGATGAAGGATCGCCGAATAAAGTTGAGAGAGATAGCAGAGAAAGTAAGCATTTCATACGATCGTGTCCATTGCATCTTACATCAACATTAGGACATGAGAAAGCTTAGTGCTAGATGTCTGCTTACAATCGACCAAAAAGCGAGTTCGAATGACCATTTCTCAGCAATGTATAGACATGTTCAAAGGTAATGAAAAAGATTTTTTGTTAAGTTTTATAACTGTTGACGAAACGTAGATTCACCACTACACTCCGGAGACCAAGGAGCAGCCAAAGCAATGGATAAAACGTGGTGAGCCAACTCTAAAGAAGGTAAAGACGATTCCATTTGCTGGGATAGACATGGCTACCATATTTTGGGATTCCCGAGGAATAACTTATACTTATTGCTTGCAACTCGGGAGGACAATAACGGGCGAGTTTTACGCGTCGTTGTTAGACAGACTGAACAAAGAAATCAAAGCTAAAAGGCCTCATTTGGCAAAGAAAAAGATCTTGTACCACCAGAATAACGGCCCATCCCACAAGTCGGCAATTGCGATACTACGATTCTAGTTAATTGAACATGCACCCTATTCGCCAGACGTGGCTGTGACGGATTTCTTCTTGTTCCCAAATCCCAAGAAATAATAATTATTATAATAATAATTGCTACAACCCATAGCCTGCAAACCAGGCCCCAGAAGCTATAAGCTTGTGCGGGAAGGAGGGGGCGATTATTATTATTACGCGCAAATCCCACATTTGTGTCACAGCTAAGGAAAACTGCAGAAAACCTTAACCAGATCTGCCGTCACCAGGAATCGACCTTGGGGCCGCTTCGGTGAAAGTCCAGCACCCTAGACATTACACTACCAAGGCTGTATTGTGGTGGGCTAGAAAGAAATTTTCATAGAATACTGAAATCGTCGAAGCTGTAAATGTATATTTTGAAGGTTTGGATAGCTCTTATTTTTGTAAAGGGTTGAAGGGCCTGACCAAAAATGTAATAGTTATTTCACCGCAAAGATTTGCAACCCATAAATGTTTACGGTTATTTGTTTATAACTTTTTTATTACAAACATTTCTCAAAGAAGTGTATTGAGGAAGTTGTAGAGAATCGAGTTTCCGACAAAAACGTTATGAATTACTTCTTTCCTCAGACCTACGGTTAACGAGATAAATTGAAAAAACACTTTAACCTCTTTTTCCACGATGGCGAACATTTCGCAGCCTCCGATTACTACGAAAACTTGAATGTAGACTCACCACACACCCCCCCCTACATACTAAATAAAAAAAGTTGCTGTTTTAAGTCTTGTGACTTTTTTTACCCTGTCGCCTGGACTATTATTGGTAAATAGCTGATTCGTCAACTCTTGCATTACTCGTACTTACGAGAATGAAAACGATGAACAATTAGGTAGTATCTGAAGATTAACTTGTGCAATATTTATAAATAATAAGCTTTTTAATGTTTCTATATGAGTAATTTACATATATATACTCACAAAAGAGTTGTTTCTTTTATAGGTATTAAAATCAACTAACCTTCAGTTTACATAGGGTGAATCTTAGAAAATCATTCGGAAGAAATTGAACTTGTACAATTTTATTGACATCAGTCTAGCAACACAGACATAGGTCAAAAAGTTGAATAGGTGTCCCAATTTAATAAAAGTTGTGGCCCTGAACAGGGCCGTTGTTTTAGAATAAGATAAGTATACTGTGGAAAAAGTATCTAATAATAATAATGGGCCTAATTAATAAAGATAAAAGACATTGAGATCTTTAGTTTCAGCCTAAATGGAATTATAAGAGATGTTCAAACAACTCTCCATTAACAGCTAAACAATGACCTAAAAATGACTTTGAACATTTCTACTGCTATATTAAAACATACTCAGTTATTTTATCTTTTAATGATTCACCAGTAAAAACAATAAAAACAAATTCAGTTGCTGAGCATTTGTATATTTATTCATTTTACATTACAATACCTTATAGATTTAACACCTTATAGATTTTTTATTTGCCCTTAATGAATCTGTTGCTTTCAACAAAATAATTACAGCAGAAATTTAATAGATCTATATCTATACAACCAAATTATAAATACTTTGTTACATATCACTTACTATATAGCACGTTTTAATCGCTCCAAAACAATGACACTTAATTTTAATTTCATATTATATCGTTTATATGAAATTTTAATTTCTACGCTCTGCGAAGACGTCCAACCGTTTTCTACCAACTCTAATTGGTTAAATTCTTCTTATTCAAATGAAATAGTAATAATTTTTACTTGTTAGTTCATTTTATAACAAAAACGAGTTGTTCAATACGGTTATGGCACTTGCATATGCATATTTAATAAACTATTGATTAAACATAACCTTAAAACGCAGTAACTAATAATATTTATCCTTACCTGTAATAGTTATTTACGTGTCAAGCTTTGTAAATTATCTTTACGGGTGAGCTGGAAAGTTTGTGGGGCGAGCGACGAAGGAGCGAGCCTTCATAATACAGCGAGCCCAGTAACGATTAATTGCAAAGCGTGTCGCGTACAAGCTTTTATTTCCACCTTCATCAGCATTTTTTTATTAATTGTATATTTTTTATAAAAAGACATTTTGAAATCAAAGGCGGTAGCACAATTTATAGCTAGGCGTTGCTATGGTGTTGTGGTTAAGCAACACATTAGTTGCCATAGCTTTTTGTTGATGAGCATTGTAAAATTTCACAGGTCTCCTTTAGGAGTCCGTAAAGTTTTACAGGGCTGTGGCTGTAATTACTCATTTACTTAGTTACATAAAGGCCTGTAAAGTGTCATTTACATAGAAGGGGGAAATAAGATAATGAAAGCTGATTCTCAATAAATGTATATCAGCCTTTAAGGGCGCAGCAGTATTGGCGCAAAATATTAGCGTCAAAATATAGCTCACGTTTTTCATTCAGTTTTCTTTTAATAATCATCTTTTTAGCAAGATAACGTTTGATGTCGATTGCTAAACTGTTGAGGTAGTGTGGATCATAATTTGTAAGGAGTAGATATCTAAAATAAATTTTATAATCGATCAAAAAATAAATCGAAAAAATAACTAAACTAAACATAATACAGTCATTATAACACTGTTTAATAGCAAAATCTATGACAATGGATAAATGTTTTTGCTTAGTATTTATTTGCTTTGCTTTTAGTATTGATTGAAATAAACTAGATGTACACGGCGCGGAAATTTAAATATGGCAGCACGAGAATCAGTCACTGTTAGTTGAACGCTTTCTACAGCAGGAAGCGTTGGATGGTAAAATTCGCGGGACATTTAAAAGTAATTTAACTTTCCTAATCTTTTAACTATTATTTAATAAATTCCCGAAGCGAATGTATTTTGCTTTACTTAAGAGCATGCGACGGTTAATTTTTGAATAAACTATTTCACTATTAATTAGTCCTGATTAATTTCTTAAAGCGAATATATATTTTCAATATTTTAATATAGTAATACTTTTTTTTTTCTTAAAATCAGCAAGAACAACTAATATTTTTAAAGATATTTAGCAGTTTTATATTCCCCTCATTTCAACTACCTTAAATTACTTGTTGGCATTTAAAAATTAAAAATTGCAGTTAAACTTAAAATATTTTGAAAGTTCACGCATGTCTGGCAACACTGTGAGCAGAGAACTGCGATGCGATCAAATAATGTTTCTATTTACATTTTCCAATTTTAGTTTTAAAGAAATTAATTCCGTTTTGCGGACCGTAGCGCCATCTTTAGGTGTTATAGTTTATAGTGTTAGAAATTTACCGCCGTTATCGCGTTATCGCCGCCGGTGTTAATAATAGTATTAACACCGGCGGCGATAACGCGCCCTTAATGGAACATCAACTTTTAACCATAAATATCTTTCATATTTGTAATTAAATAATTGTCAATGATTCGATTGGATGAAAGTAAATGCTATGGTCTCAAAATAGGCACAAAGCCGGTTCTCATGTCAAAAAATTCGTTGTACATTGTTATTTGCGCTTTGACTAAAAGTATAGCTGTCAACTGTTTTACATTAGACAACTGGAATGACATGTGTTTTAAATCAATTGTTGATGTTTTCCTAGCCTTTGTGGATCTACTAATAATTGTTACGGTATAATCTGGCTAATTAATACCTATAGTCAAAAATTATAAAAAATTCTCTGAATGGCACAGTAAGTGTAAACATTATAACTATATGCGAGCTAAACGCATCGAGCGGGGCGCCCACAATTGCAGGTGCTATCAAACCCAAGGCCACGCGTGTGTGCATAGCAAGCATCTGGAGTACGCAGAACTCTATAAGGAAGTCACGTAGGCCACAGCAGCTGCAGTACACAGAACTCAATAAGGAAGTCACGTAGGCCACAGCAGCTGCAGTACTCAGAACGTTAATAAGGAAGTCACGAAGGCACACGGCCACGATTTCACACCCACAAAAGGAGTATATAAAGACCAGCACTTTATGGGACAGTTCAGTCTGAGTTACGACGAAGCTTGAAAGATAGAAACTGTCTTATCAGGATAGATGTTTACCTTCTTTCAAGCGATACTCCCAGCTTTAAGTTAAAATTGTATAATAGTATTTAAGTGTAATAAATATCTTATTGTACTTAACTGTAAACTGTGTTCATTTTGTAACTTGGGCTCCGTCTTTTGCGTTTATAAAATAAAGTACCATTTTTAAAAACGCCCTTCTTCGTCAAGAAACGTTAATTCGCACTTACTTTTTTTTATATTTACTAACCCGTTACGAGACTTTAAAAAGAAACTAGTGAGTTATTTAACCTTTTAAACATATTTACTCTTGAAAAAGTGTCTTTGCTTTTGTAAAACAAAACACAAGCTTTGAGTTTTATTACACACTGTGACTGTGCAGGAACCTGGTGTCTTGTACTAATGATGTTTCTGTACAACCTGTTTCATGTAGCTTCTAGGCTTTACAGGAACCGTTCTTGTATAGTATTTCTGGAATTCTCTCCCTATTTATTTAACCTTATATGTTCAAATTATCTGCTTTTATTTTTCTGTTGAACTTTCTGAATCACCTTCTTGATTCATGAAGCTTTCTCGTATCACCTCGTTACAGAACATCCCCATGGATCACCTCCCTACAGGTTTATAATTATTTTAAATAAATTTTTAGTCTACTTATTTTCTCTTGTTAAATTTTATTTATAAATAATGTAAAAGTTTAAAAAAACTGGTTACCACTGTATTTTATTAAATTTACAAAGTTTGAGAAATTACAACCTTATTTACATTAACTACCCTTAGAAACGCACATTCTTCTAGATTGTTTTGTTTTGATTTTTTTTACTGTTATGTAAATTTTTAATTTAATTCCATCATTATTATTGTAAAATCTATTGTAACTATGAAAATGCATTAATTCTTAATATTGCATTATTTTAATAAAGAGAGTGCTTCAGATAGTTGTGGGTGGAATCCTCTCACCCTAAAACCTTTATAACTAAATTATAATTATGTACAATGAATAAATCAATAAAAATCAACTCAAACTCGAATCATGTTGTGATAGTTTATTTTTAACTATTCAAATAGCAATAAGTAAATAACAAATAAGTAAATAGCTGATGACACAGCAAATAACCAGTGGTTCTTTATATGCATACATAAGAATTCATGAAAATTCATAATTCACATAACCCCCATACGTTAAAGGTCCGGTATATAAAATTTTACAGTAGCAAGTTGAAATTTCAAAACCACTTACTGTAAAATTTTAGCGGACATATCACGTGCAACGTTTTATTTCATAATGTGCCTCAATTCTAATTCAAGAGTAATTATTTAATTCATTAATAATTAAGCAAATGATCAAGGATCTAGTGACCTTATTTATAATAACGTTAGCAACGAAATATTTGAAAAAAGTTATTTCTGTTGTAATATTAAATTGTATAAATTCGATGGCTTTGTTGTGAAACTATGGCGGATATCAAAATCAAATAAAACTAAAAAATATATATCATCAAATTTTGATCACTTACGTAACACCCACTAAAAAAAGTTGCTAAAAAAACTGTTTTTCAGTACAGACTCCCATTCCAAATCTCATCCCTATCACTAAAAAGAATCTTTTGTTATTTAGACAAAAAGAAATTTGTTGAAGATCTTTGACATTAAATAGCGCCTTAACGAATCACTTTTGGATACAGGTAAGTTTGGTTAACTCGGCCTATTTTGGTCTAAGGAATATATGGTAGCGTCTTATACAAACTTTTTAGACACCCTACAAAAGTTTGAATTAGGAATTTTTCAACTTTACGAGTTTATTTTCTAGTTACAAGACAAAAAACAAATTATAACAAAAAAATGTATACAGATGGACCAACTTTTCGCGGGAAGTAGGAATTGTACTACAATGTGAAAAGGGGTGGAGAAAATTTATTTCTCGTAATAACGAAAAGATGGTAGCTGCAATTGTTTCTGTTGTGTACTCTGTTTAAAACGTGTATGACTTGCATATAAAAACTAGAAAACGACGTAATTTGTTTTTTTGTAATTTCTTATATTTTACTTAATTGCCGTTTACCGCGTAAAGTTGGTTCATCAGTATAGTAGTTGCTTAATGAGTTTTTTGATATTTTAGTTTTTTTAGTTAAAGATCGATATGTGATTTTAAGATGCCAGCCGACATTATCTTATTTAGTAACTTTATATTTTGCACGAATACTCCACTTGTCGGTATAATTGCGAAATGGCATTTTATAGCTTATAGGAAAAAGCTGGAAAGTAGCCTAGGTAAATTAAGTTATTTTCAGCAATATAAAAGAAAAAATTGGTGTATAGGTTTAAAATGTGGTACTGAAAAACCTACGAAAACTCCCCAAGCATGGGTGTTGAGCCGACTGCACCATCCTGGAAAAATGGCGGAAAATATTGCTTTTTTGCTAATATTTCAGAAAGAATTAATTTTACGGGCATCAACGTTACGAATGAAGATGTAGCTGATAAAATTCCCCACAATTATATTTTTTATCGAACCTTGTACGTCCAATAGTATCTTTTTAGTTATCAGGATGAAACTCGTTAGTAATTTACAAATCAAATTTGTAACTAAGTAAATTAATTTTTTCTAAACTTCTTTATGCTTGTCATAGTATTTTACCTAGTATGAGGGATGCTTGTTCCCTTTCTTAGTTTATACTTTTTTAAACTTTATGAAGATAATTTTATTTTCACACACCTAGCACGCACTACCTGGTTTATGATGGATAGTACCTCCTCGTGATAACTTTGATTTACTATGTTCCTCTTGCCGACCTGCATTCAGTTAGTACCTCTCCTCTCGTTCTCGTTGACCATGAATACCTTTCATGGATAGCCGGAAAACTTATTTACCTCTTTGTAATATCGGGAGTGTCATCCTCATAACCAGTATATTTGGATCGAAGACTACATAAGTAAAATTTTTTCTTAAACTTTCAATATTTTTTATTTACCATTAACACTGGCACTGTACTATTTACATTTTTCACACACATTGTTTACATTGTGGAATGCTTTGTTAATAGTTAGTAGCAGGCTATGGAAGCTCAATTGGCTAGAAACAATTGCAACAATTGAATGTCGGATTAGTTTACATTCGTTACCCACAATTGTCAAACGTTCCGATTTCCTTGTAAAACGTAGTTAATTTTGTAAGATAAGTAATTGTGCATTTTTCATTTAGTTAAGATGAGCATTACGCGAACTGCCTTTAGAGCTATGATTTTCTACGACTATAAAAGACTGTTAGGATACCAGCAAATTTGATAGCAGCTTTTGGCGATGCTGTCCCTTCATTATCCGCTGTTAGTCATTGGTTCCGCGAATTTCGACGAGGGCGAGAGCTGCTAGAAGACGAAGCAAGACCTGAAAGACCTGCGGAAGCTGCCTGTTCAGAAAATGTTGATAGTGTGGCAAGCTTGATTCAGTCCAATCGAAATATTACTTATAGGGAGACTCAGGAGGAAGTGAAGATTGGATCCTCGACGGTGAATACCATTTTGCATAAACATCTTGGGGTAAGAAAGCTAGCTAGCCGTTGGATACCGCATTTGCTCTCAGAAAGTCAAAAACAGGCGTAGACGTGTAAATTTTTGTTGCAAAAATTTGACGGAGGAGCTTCCAAGCAAGTAGCATACATTGTAACTGGTGACGAATCTTGGGTATACAGTTACGACCCTGAAACTAAACAGCAGTCTAGTGATTGGGTATTCGAAGATGAAGACTTGCCAACAAAAGTAATTCGTAGCAGAAGCGTCAATAAGAAAATGATTGCTGTTTTTTTCCGCCGAAGTGGTCCTGTTGCTGTTATTCCACTTGAAGATCGCAGAACTGTTAATTCTGAATGATACTGCGAAGTAGCTTTACCACAGATGTTTGCAAAATTACAGACAGGTCGCCAAAGGACCGGTTTGCGTAACATCTTAGTCCATCATGACAACGCATCCTCCCACACTGCTGCCAGAACATTGGATTTTTTTAAAGATACGGAAGTTCAATTAGTAACTCATCCTCCGTATAGCCCAAATCTGGTGCCGTGCGATTTTTTTTTTGTTTCCAACTGTTAAAGAAATGATGCGAGGTAAAAGATTTTCCAGCGCGGATGCAGCAGTTACAGAATTCTTGAGGACCTTTCAGAAAATGAATTTTCCGAATGTTTTAAAAGGTGGTTTCAAAGAATGCACAAGTATATTAGTCTGAATGGAGATTATTTTGAAAAACAATAAAGATTTTTTGTTAAAAAATGCAACGGTCTTTTTATAACTAACAATTTACAGCGCAACCCTCGTATTTAATATTTTATTCAACTCAACATATTGTATTAATTTTTCCATTTAGTAACTTTTACAAAAACCCAACTTTTCGTTTTTTAGAAGTACTTATTCAATTTTTTCTCATTATTAGCCATAGTCTCAAGAATGTGAAACCACGATAAAGATATACACGGTGTATTATCGATTTTGTAACATAGGGGAATAGCATGTAAAAACAAATTTCTCAAAAATAGGCTCCCCTAATTATTTTAGAGGAATATAGCAACGTTGTAGACCTTATTAAATACTGTTCAAAACAACGTTACTTTAGCATCTGTGTTAAATAGTTTCCAATGTATAAGTGATTTTCTGGTATAGGAAATTAACATTGTAAATCGGAAATTCACTAATAGCAATTACCGCGTTAGATTTAGACATTAGGTGTAAATGCAAGAATTATAAAGAACAGTTTCATGGAGCAAAATCACTCCTCAGAATGTTACAATTGCTACCGGTGTGGAAGAAATAGCTGAGAATTCTGCAAGGAATTTATGTTTATAAAATCTTATTAGCCATGAAAATAGTTGTCAAATTAATCTCAAGAATCACTGATAGGTTATGTCATGCTTTTGTATTATAAATTTAAAACATATTATAAGAATGATACTAATATAAGAAAAAACATTTTAATCTTATTGTGGCGTTACATCATTTATATTATTTAACAATTATAGTAATTTAACAAAATTAAGCAACAAACAATAAAAAAAGCTCAAACGAGAATCATTTATAAAATATGTTCATAATACAAAAGCATGACATAACCTCTATGTGATTTTTGAGATTAATCTGACAGCTATCGTCATGGCAAATAAGATTTTATAAAAATAGATATCTTGGAGAATTCTCATGTATTTCTTCCACACAGGTAGCAATTGTAACATTCTGACGAGTGATTTTGCTCCATGAAACTCTGCTTAACAATTCTTGCATTTACACCTAAGGTCGAAATATAAAGTGGCAATTGCTATTAGCGAATTTCCCATTCACAATGTTAATATCCTATACCAGAAAATCACTTATATCTTGGAAACTATTCAACACAGACGACAAAGTGAAGGTGTTTTGAACAGTATTCAATAAGGTTGCTATAGTGACTTTTCTTCTAAAATAATTAGGGGAGCCAATATTCCAGAAATTGTGTTTTTACATGCTATTCCCCTATTTTACAAAATCTATAATACACCCTGTATGTATTCATAATCATATTATAGATTGAATAGTAATTATAATTCAGGATTCTAAGTAATAATCGTCAATTTTTTAAACAATTTTTAAAATTCTGATTAATGTTCATTGCTTGTCGTGCTACACTTTTAATTTATTCACAATGTTTTTTTCCTCCTTTTTTCAGGAATAGTTGCTTGCGAGGTCATCCTTCATGACCTGTTTCGAAATGTATATCTTATTAATAAAGATTAAGCTGCATCTTTTTATTGTACTTTTATTGAACATCACATATGTTCCAGTGGCGTGCGGTGAGAATTTAGGCTAGGGAAGCAACTACGATTTTAATTATAATACTCCTAGGTACAGGCGTTGATTAACGGAGAGGGAATAATCCCCCACCCCCAATTTAGAAATAAGTTTACATAGAATAGAAACAAATAATGTTTGTTTAATTATTATTTATTAAAACAATTATTTTTCCAAAGATTTCCCCCTCAAAATACTTCTCTGTATCCGCCCCTGCTAGGTACAATAAAAAACAGTGTTATAATTATTAAGCTTAAAAGTTTTTCATAGAAGCACTTTTACACTTTATATTTATGGAATTTGTTGACTATCATTCTTTATTTAAAAAAAAACTACTACTACGTATCAATTTTTCGGTCATTCTTAGCAAAATACCGGTACAGGTTTTAATCTTTGTTGTTAAATTTGAAAGATCTGGTTTTGATCTGCCTTTCTTAATAATTTGTAATTTCTCTCCAAAACTGTATGGGAAAAATTCCTTGTTAATAATTTACAAACTGAACAAAAAATCGTCCCGATCTATATCGAAGGTACTCGAACCTTTCACCGAAGCAGTTGAATTTGCAGTCGTGACGATAATGCAATTTTAATTTTAGTAACACTAAATCGAACAAATAAACAAATTATATTAAATAAACATTTGGGAACGAAGCACAATAAAAATAACGACCAAACAATGTTAACAGCATCCGTCTACTATAACACCCCACGCTCGCTGATTCACGCCAAGGTTAAGAGAAGAGCATTTGTAAGCAGTGCTTATATGAAGTGTATGTATCACATTTGAATCGGTATTACCTTTCCGTGCAAGTTTAATGAGCCTAATTTAAAATAGTACTCTAAATAATTATACTTTTTGCTGTACAGAGTTGATATTGAGCTTTAATTTGATAAATATTTCAATTTAAATAAACGATAACCATAATTTTACAAAAGTATTTTTGTTAGCATTGTTTTTATTTTTAATAAATTCTCAAGGCAAGCATTGCTTCCATGGACCGCACGCCACTGATATGTTCACTTCTCATATATTTATAGGTTCAAATTGCCTCTATCATGAACTATCCTTTTATTTTAAATATCTTGATTATCTCACTGCTGAAGAATCATAGCACTACCATCTTATATGCTTATCTTCTTATAAATATTTTAAAGTTATAGTATATTAGTAATTTAAACTTTCTAAAAAGTTGTAATTAAAAAATAAAACAACTGTGTACATTTTTCATTGATTTATTGCATGCGAATTACATTTGAATTGAATTAAAAAACAGAAAGTATACATAAGCAAAACAAAATTATCCAAACAACATATCCATGTCATAGCCAGGTCGTCTTCATAATAAAGCCATATTCCAAAATCAAAGCCTTTTCCATATCAAGTCGTCGTCGATTTTATCCGTCCATTAGAAAATCCAGAGGCGGTGTCCGTGTTTCTGAGCCAAGGTATCAACAGGTGAATTACTTCTTTTTACTATATGTTTTTGTTGAACAATGTTTTACCTCGATGTCTTTTTAAACAATTGTACGTATAAAATAAATAAAGCCAAAATGATGAACAAAGAACATAAAACTGTTTGTGATTGTACAGTCAAGCCAGAAAACAATGTTAAACTTTTTTGGAAATAGGTATCATTTTCTAAGTATTTTGTTGTTATATTCGAATCTCTAATACAATTTCGGTTATAACAGAATAAAATTATTTAGCAGTGATACCTTTTCCAAACGAATTTCCGTTTTACTCGCAGTAGAATATTGCAATAAATATAAAATATTGAATAATAATTACAAGGAAAGTGTTACATACTACATGTCCCCTGGCAAATACTATCTTTTACCTAGTTTTAAAATCAGCTAAATCCAAACTAACCCATTCCCCACTTACCGACCCATTATCCAAATGTACTACAAATATTCTAATCTCTAAGAACCGAATGATGATGATAATTCCGCTGTCATCTTAATGTTGTAACCGGCAAACCTTTAACACATCATACATACAGGGTGAAAGGGGTTACTATGCGATTATTTTTAAGATGTGATAGAAGACATCAAAAAGAACAAAACAAGTGTTATACAATTTCGTTCTAGGACGTGCCAACATTCCAGAACAAATAATAAAGTTGTAGACTTTAACATCATCTAGCCGCGTTAATACTATTAGTATAATTATGGGGCTTTGTCAGAAGATGCATCTCATCTAGCACAACAAAAAACCTTTGTATCATTTTCTCCTTTGATTAATTGTTTACGCGTAAACTCAAACGCGAAAAAAAACGCACCACTTGAAGACGCTCCAAAAATACCAAAATCTCAAACCGTCATAACTCGGCGGATTTTGGACGAAAATGGATCAGCCTTTGAGTGCTAAGAAGTTTAAAGTGTCTAGTTTAAAGACGTATAAGCGCATGTTACGTTTAAGCTTTTCCGCTCCCCGCCATCCCCCGAAGAACATAAACTGTTTTTGATTTAAAAAATGTCAAACTTTAACAGCTTGTACGGTGTACCAAAAAAATGGTGGACCCAAACGCCAGGGCAATAAAGTTCAGCCCTTTTTCTGTAAAGTTCTCAACACTTCCATGAAGTGCCTTTGATGTCTTGGAGCGAAGTTATGAATTTTTGAAATTTATCCTGCATTTTCTCGGGAGTCTTTCGTCTTCTGCCAGCGACATTACTACTGGTTGAGTTTGAACATTTTTCCCAAATTCAAAATTTTTGAATTTGGAAAAAAAGAGATTCAAACTCAACCGATAATAATGTCGCTGGCAGAAGAGGAAAAACACCCGACAAAATGCAGGGTAAATTTCAAAAATTCATAACTTTGCGCCAAAAAATCGTAGACACCCGAAGTTTTGAAAACTTGACAGAAAAAGGACTGAACTTTATTGCCTTGGTGGTCGATAGGGTCGACGGTTTTTTTGGTATGCCGTACAAGCTGTTAAAGTTTGACATTCTTTTAATCAAAAGCATTTTTTTTCTGCGGGCGGTCGCTGGGGGGAAAAGTCCTTTACGTAACATTCGTTTGCACGACCTTAAACTAGACGCTTTAAACTTTTTAGCACTCAAAGGATCATCTGTTTTCGTCCAAAATCCGCCGAATTAAGACGGTTTGAAATTTTTGGTATTTTTGGTGCGTTTTCAAGTGGTGCGTTTTTTTCCTCGAGTGTATTCAACTTTTTTAAAAAATTTGTAAATTGTAAAAAAAGAATTCGATTTTACGAGTAATCGATTAATTATAAAAAAATGTTATTAAGGTTTTTTGTTGTGCCACATGAGATGCGTCTTCTGCCAAAGCCCTATAATTAATCTAACATTATTAACGCATAGATACTGGCGAACTTGGTGGATTATTAGCTAAAATCTCGCTGACAGTCGCGTGAAGGTCCGTTGGAATAGCATTTGTCGTTGCTTCTAGAGGCTATCTGATGAACTAAAATATACTATTTTATTTTAAAAAGTTTTGCAACTTGCAATCAATTGAGAAGGTACCTAGAAAATTAATTATAGAGTTACACATAATCCATCGCCAGGCATAGCATGACCAGGGTTAACAATATGTACATCTTGAACACCATTGTTGTTGCTTGCTCTTCAGAGGAATACTAATCGTCAAATGAAAAGGAATCGATTATTAAGAGAGAATTAATCGTATAATTGTATTCTCTATTCATGGTGTTATCAATAAACATTAGTCAGACAGAAGCGTACTGTTTAATCGAACCATATATGGTATTGAAAACTCTATTGTCAAATATCGCTTTCTTGTTTGGTAGAATAGGAATGTAAAGCATTCACTTTTGCTTGCTTTAATTCATATCTGACTGTAGTATTTAATAACTAATAATTTATGCAAATTTTGTCTTTTTATATAATAGCATAGGTAGTTTTCAATTTTAGTTTCAGAGAACAAAACAAACAAGTACTTCAAGATTAAGGGGAGATGTAGGAGCTATATGTAAATACAAAAAGACGTAAAAGTAACTTTATAAGTTTGAGCCATGGTACTAGCAGCGCGTCGGTATAGAAAATCTTCTAAACTATTCGTCGAAAAATTAACATTACAGGGAAATCGAGAATATGAAAAGCTCCCCCTTATGGAGATAATAATAACATTTAGCTGAATGATAAAGGTTTTCCTGCAACAAAGCTGCAAGCAAAAAACGTCCTGTAGTCCAAATTACAAGTTTTCTACTGGTGTAGATAAATAATATACAAAAAGTAAAAGAAAAAATTAGTGTCAATTGTAGTTTCAGTATTTACTTAAATTGTTTCTTCTGGTTCTGACTTTTTTGTTTTTTCTGATGTCTTCTATTGCCGCTTAATCCATGTAGTATATATAATTTCATGGATGACCCTTCATATTTACACCAAAATCGAATGTCTAATTGGCATATTTAACATCCGTTTGCCTGCCTGATCCAATGCCGTTGTCCAGATAATGGTTCGAGGGTGTCCTGGTAGAGGAAGTGGGAAGGAGTGTGCGATTGTAGGTAGGATCGAGGTATTAGGACATGGGCCCCTCTCCGTGTTGGTAGGTGAGAGAGATCCCCGGCTCGCGTGGGCAGGGTCGCTTCCCTGAAGTAGACCTGTCTTTGTCGGGATCACAGAGAGTGTCTACCCGCTACCCTAACGCATAGTAGTTACCCCTGTATATATAATTTCATGGATAACCCTTCATATTTACACCAAAATCGAATGTCTAATTGCCATATTTAACTACTATCAATCTAAGAATTTTATTAACATTTCAGATTCCCCTTTAAAACCTACAAACTATCTATTCGTCGTTCCGGTAGATTCATGCATATTATAACATATTGCCTGTATTCAATGGCTATAGTAAGATATTAATTGAGAAACTTAAAAGCTTTAGTCACAAAGAGGTAATACATGTTCAGTAAATCATAGTGCTATACAGCTTTACAACTGATTTGGTGGTGAATCGGAAAGTGGCGTAGAACTTGGCTCCACCTGATCCTTGCAGTCGATGACTTTATGTTCATGACAGCAAATTTTATTGGGCGAAGTTAAACCAGTATAGGTCCACTTCTGAGCATCGCAGATACGCATATGAACAGATGCCTGAAACAGAAAGAATATATAAGAAAAATTGTTCAAAAGAACTAACTCAGTGCATTCAGTAGATCTTGCTCTAGTCAAGGTAAACGCTTCTGTTTTTTTATCATTACCGAGTAATCGCTAACGCCAGTACAATTAACTAATACTCTGAAAAAATCATCAGCCTATTGAATATATTATTGTATTTCAACTTTAAGTGAGCTAGCCTATTTAACTTATCTTCCATCTTTGTTGACAACTGTCGCGTGGTCTTTGCGATTAGCTCAGCAAAAGCACACTAGACATCTATAACAATATTTAATTAATTCTGTTACTTTCAACTTTGTCGGGTGGACCTTGCGATTAGCTCAGCGAAGGCACACCAGACTTCTATCAGAATATTTAATCTAATTTTGCATTTTCAACTTTGTCGAGTGGTCTCTGCGATTAGCTCAGCAAAATCACACTGGACATCTATCACAATATTTAATTTTTTTTTGTACTTTCAACTTTATCGGGTGGACCTTGCGATTAGCTCAGCGAAGGCACAGCAGACTTCTATCAGAATATTTAATCTAATTTTGCATTTTCAACTTTGTCGAGTGGTCTCTGCGATTAGCTCAGCAAAATCACACTGGACATCTATCACAATATTTATTTTTTTTTCTACTTTCAACTTTGTCTGTTGGACCTTGCGATTAGCTCAGCGAAGGCACACCAGACTTCTATCAGAATATTTAATCTAATTTTGCATTTTCAACTTTGTCGAGTGGTCTCTGCTATTAGCTCAGCAAAAGTACACTGGACATCTATCACAATATTTAATTTATTTTTGTACTTTCAACTTTGTCTGTTGGACCTTGCGATTAGCTCAGCGAAGGCACACCAGACTTCTATCAGAATATTTAATCTAATTTTGCATTTTCAACTTTGTCGAGTGGTCTCTGCGATTAGCTCAGCAAAATCACACTGGACATCTATCACAATATTTTTTTTTCTACTTTCAACTTTGTCTGTTGGACCTTGTGATTAGCTTAGCGAAGGCACACCAGACTTCTATCAGAATATTTAATCTAATTTTGCAGTTTCAACTTTGTCGAGTGGTCTCTGCGATTAGCTCAGCAAAATCACACTGGACATCTATCACAATATTTTTTTTTCTACTTTTAACTTTGTCTGTTGGACCTTGTGATTAGCTCAGCGAAGGCACACCAGACTTCTATCAGAATATTTAATCTAATTTTGCATTTTCAACATTGTCGAATGGTCCTTGCGATTAGCTCAGCAAAGACAGACCAGACACTTGTTTTGTGTTTTAAGTTCAAGTTACTTTATTTGCTACTGTTTTAAGTTCCTTTAATAGAGCATCTATTGCAAAATGCACACAGTTATGTACATTTACTAAGAGAATTTATTAATCTTATTACATTTATATAAAATAAATTAAAAACTCAATACTCCTTACCGTTAATTTAGGATAATGCCCAAGATGCGAACACAGTATTTTTGCTCCTCGTTCTTTGGCAGCATGCGCCAAAGCGCAACATATGCTTAGACAAGTTTGTTCGCCAGAACTATCACACTTTACGCATATTGTAGTGTGGGTTATAATTGGTGTATCTTCTTCGGTAGGAATCTTTGTATTGAAAACGCCACATTCACACTTAGTATCTGTAACAGAGAGCTAAATTCAAATGAATTATTGTTATTAGATGTCAAGGCTTAGTTTACCCCTGGATACTGGTGAACTTGGTGGATTATTAGCTAAAATCTCGCTTTCAGTCGCGGGAAGGTCCGTTGGAATAGCATTATTCGTTGCTTCTAGGCTATCTGATGAACTAAAATATAATATTTTATTTAAAAAGTTTTGCAACTTGAAATAAATTGAGAAGGCACTTAGAAAATTAATTGTAGACTTACACAAAATTCATCGCCAGGCATAGCATGACCAGGGTTAATAAGTTATACATCTTGAACACCACTGTTGTTGCTTGCTCTTCGGAGGAATACTAATCGTCAAATGAAAAGCAGTCTAGAAATCCCTAGCTTATATACGGTCCAAAACCAAAGAGTTGGGGATATGTCTACGTGCAAAAGTTGGCGTAGGATTTAAACTGTCGTGCCGTGTGCAATATTCCACCCTGAACTACAGTTTACCAATGAAATGATAAACATATAACTAGAAACGATTATTAAGAGAGAATTAATGGTATAATTGTATTCTCTATTCGTGGGCTTATCAATAAACATTAGTCAGACAGAAGCGTACTGTTTAATCGAACCATATATGGTATTGAAAACTACATTATCAAATATCGCTTTCTTGTTTCATAGCATAGGAATGTAAAGCATTCACGCTTGCTTACTTTAATTCATATCTGGCTGTAATATTTAATAACTAATAATTTTTACAAATTTTGTCTTTTTATATAAAAGTATAGGTAATTTTCAATTTTAGTTTCAGAGAACAAAACGAACAAGTGCTTAGAGATTAGGGGAGATATATCAAATATATGTAGATACAAAATGACGTAAAAGTAATTTTATTACCAAGGGAGAGCGAGTTTGATCCATGGTAGTAGCGGCGCGGCGGTATAGAAAATTCTCTAAACTATTCGCCCAAAAGATTTAAATTACAAGGAAAAGGAGAATATGAAAAGGTCACCCTTATTGAAATAATAATAACATTAACTAAATGATATAGGTTTTCCTGCAACAAAGCTGCAAGCAAGAAATTCCATGCAGTAATAGTTACATGTCTTATACGGGTGTAGATAAATAATATACAAAAAGTAAAAGAAAAGATTAGTGTCAATGGTAATTTCAGTATTTTCTTAATTTGCAAGAATTAGTTGAAAACAAAGATTGATTTTATTAGGGAAGTGCCGTTTTTAGTTGCTTTCCACAAGCCTTGATACATGTTTACTACTCTCACTTTATTATCATCATTCGTATCTAATTATTAATTATTATTTTAAGGCGTTTTATGTTTAATTATTAAACATCATCGTCTTTTGAAATGTGTAACTTTTTTAATAACTGCGATATCAGGATACTTTGCCGGATACAAAAATATAGTACCTACATATTACATAGTGGACTATAGAATGACATTTTTTCATATTTTTACATGCCATTGTTTTACCTAGCACCTAGGCACTTTCAATTTTTTCATCGCTTTTTTCTTTGTGGTTATGCACGTAATTTATTTACTTGTAGGACTGTGTACTTCGGAAGCTACATTAAAACTTTTAAACTGGATTTGGGAGCTGCATAAAAAAGCCATACACATAATTTCAGTCTTTTTGCAATGCATTAAGATAGTCGGTAAGTTTCCTTGAATATAAAATGATAGGCAGGAGCATGTATTAAATAAATGTGTGGCCGAGATAGTTGTTTCCGGTTAAACAGTGGAGTAGCGTTTCGAAAGGATAGGTACACTCACATGAAAATAATTTCGTCGATTTTCTCCAGCACTTTAATTTTTTATTACCATTGTTGTTTAAAAACTTAAACAGTTATTGCCTGGTTTATACAGCCAATAACACCTAACAAGTAATAACTAAGAATTAGAATATGGTGTTTACTCAGATGGGTTTATACAACTCACTTAAGACTTAATAACTAAATTTACGAATTGGATTTATTTTAATTCTTCTGTTAGTTTTCTAGTTGAATCGCTAATGCACGTGTCTACCTAGAAATAAAACAGGTTAGCCACTACATTATCATGAAAATGCACTTGAAAAATGACTTAACCTAAAAAATCTTTTAGACTGTAAGTATAACATAATACAGATTAGGTTTCAGTTCTTTAGAGGAAATTAGAAAACAGATTGTATTTGTCAGGATAAAATTGACATTGTATGTATAACACTTCTCTTGTAATATTTTACCAATATTCTAGAGTACTGCGAATAAAACGATATTGAAATGCGTTTGGAAAAGACACAAATAGAAATCATTACTGAACAATTTTGTTCCGTTATAACCGAAATTGTATCAGCAGATTCGGATATAACAGTATAAAGATTTCCAAAATATAGACATATTTTGGAAATTCTGCTTATTAATTTTAAAGGCCAAATAGCACGTACACATACCCTGCGCTAACCGATTTCACTTTCATATAAGTTTAATGTGGACATTTTAAACCAAGAATTCGATAATTATTTGCTTGCCAGATACGTCCTGATAATCTTCGGTTTATACAAGAAGCATATGAAGATGTTACAAGTGTTCCAATGCTATACCCAACATGTTAAGATATAAGACTATAACATCTTTAGAAGACAACAGGCCCTCAAATCCAAGTGAAAGATCCGATGTTCGGAATCTCTTGAGTATGGGCGTCTTCCTGTAAGCTCCCAACAAAGACTTTTGGGTGGTGTTGAGGTTTGCAGTTAATTTTAGTGTTTATGATGTTCAGTAATTTAGCAAGTTAAACTAGGTTTGGATTTTTTTAAATCTTAAGTTTATTTTATTCTAGATTTTTAATCTAGAATAATAAATTTAAATTTTTCGTCTAGACAATTTCTTGTACTAGATGAACTTGTAAAAAGTTTGATAGTGTAAGTCAATAAATGAATATTGATATATCAAAAATACACTAATAAAACAAAATGGGGAAATGAAATAACGAAAACATTCATATGGCTGTACGCTGTATTTTTTACAATAATGGTAGTCACGAATTGGCACTTTCGCCGAGTTTCCGCAAATAAACTATAAACATCAACCGGAAAATTCAAATTTCTAGTTTAGTATTTCAGCAAGTACAACAACTTGTCAAAGTTTTCTAAACGGAAATGTAATGTAAATAATACAAGCTTTACTAAGGAGTGACTGTTTACTAAGGAGTTAATAAGGAGGTAGTTTTCGGAATTATTTGCTTTAATGTTGATGCTGTGTGCAATTTTCAATAAATACAAAATTTAGTGTGTGTGAAACTGTTTTATTTTGTAGCCTGCTTTACACAGTCCAAAGGTACACATGTATCCCAAGGTACAGCCAAAGAAATAAGTAATGTGTCGCCTCCTATGTGTGCCTATTCAGTATGCTACACAACTTATAAAAGAATCATAACTTTCTGTTACTAAAAATAATTAATTTTTAATACATAGGTAATATCAAAATTATATAACGTCGAAAAGCAAATAAAAAAAAATAATTTTAAGGGTAACTAAAAAAAATACTTCCATTTGTATTTTTGACCATTAGTCTTCTTGGTGTAGCAGTGCAGTAAAGAGCTGTGTTTTAGACCCACGATTTAAGACCCACTTTAAATCGTTACCTATCTTTTAAGAATGCAAAATCAACTGGTCGTGGTAAAATCGTGCCCTGCAGGGGTTGGTAAAGGATGAATTTCCAAAAAAGGACAAAAATACTTTTTTTGCGTTTTTTACATCCCTGGTATGTGGACAATAATCTGCTGTAGTACTGCGTCAAAGTTTTAATTAGAAGTATTTCTTTTTTAAACTCTGCACAATGCTTATATATGGGGCGAGTTAATGAATAAACGTTCGCCCCGAAAAGCCATATTTGTGATATCCTTTAACTCGTCATAACTTGAGAACCCTTTAATTAATCAATAAAAACATTTCTATGAACGTTATAGCTCAAATATCGAGGATTACGCTGTTTTTCAAATGTCAATCCGATCGATAGTTTTGGAAAGAAATTATAAATTGTAACGCCATGTCGCATTTTAACGCGACGTCCGCGTACCAGCGAGTAAAGTTCATATTCAGTTAGACGTCCACGCAACACTCGGCTCTATTACTCACGGCGTGCGTCAAGTCGATACTCGCTTGTTTACACGCTTTTGCTGCATATTGGAATGAGTTCTCACTTGATCGGTGTATGTACCTATAATGCTTAATTTTATTCCATTCTCTAAAATAATAATTTATCTTTCTTATCTATTTGTGTATTATTTGTGTATAATGTGTATTTTTTAATAAAAAACTATTTCTGCTTTATTTCTGATCATTTAGCTACAATGTCGCAAAAATTTACAATAATGTACCTTCATCTTTCAAGACATTATCAGTTAAACAATTCAAAAAAGCATTGATTAAGCAATACAATACAGATCGTCATTGATGTATCACTTCGCAATCAGTCAATACTGATATTATTATTATTACTATTATTATTATTACTCTCAAATTTACTAAACTTTACTTTTATTATAAATTATAATTATAATCATTAAGTTCTCTCACAATACATAATGTTATTTTGCTTAAATTATACAATGGGGGAATGGAAGAACAACATTGTTGAATTCCCTCCTTGAGATACATTATTATATCTAATAAATTAATATTGTAATTTTATTGTAATATATGGATTTGTAATCTCAGAATAATAAATTAAATTAAATGTATTTAGCTAACAATAGATATTAAAAGTAACTAGTACGAGTTCCGACAGTTAACTTGATTCAAAAGTTAAATTGTGACCCATTAAAAAAGAAGAAACTGTTGTGAGTAAACGATTTTTAATTATGTGTTATTTGCGAAAAGATAGGAAAATTAATAATATCAAGAAATATCCAAAAAACAAAAAAAATTATAGAATGTACGAAAGTTCGTAGGGATATTAATGTCAAGGAAAATACTCTGTTGCATATATGTATTTTCAAATTTCAGTTAAATTCGGAGTTAAACGAGAAATCAACTGTTTCAGATGGTAGGTTGAAAAACTAATTTTTCTAATGGGATTCCTGATAATTCAAGAGAAAGCTTCAAAACAAACAGTTACCCAGATCCTCCTTAAAGTGGTCGGGAAATCCTTATTATCTTTAGGATTAAGATTTTGAAGATTATTTACTATTGTATAGAGCAAGTTCATTCAGTAAATTTGGAAGAATGCTAAGACACAATAATGCTTCCATTCTTCATTGCATTCTACTATTCCTACTCGATTCTCGGCACTGGTTAACCGTCCGAGAATACAACAAGGTCACACACGGCTACTTTCAATATTTGCTAGAGTGCACCTATACCCAAACAAACAAATGAAGAATCTAGGTCACCGAAATCACGAGAGCGAAATTGCATAACGCACCGCGACTCTCGCGGCCATCACTCGGCGATCACGTGTTCGACTCGAGTAATTTAACTGAAAAATAGCAGGTAAGATTGAATGATTCAGTAGCGTAAGTAGCGACCCTTTTTAATTGTAAGTAAGACGAGTAGCACAATCAGTAACGAAAATAAACATCTGTTGCCTCTATCCATAGCCATATCGCACGTCGCTGACATTTTTAACAGCTTAAATAATATCAGTGTTGCTTGAAATTTGATCTTATATTTTATGTGTTTACCAGGTGGTAATCACGCGGTGACGTAGATTCTTCATTTGTTTGTTTGGGTATAGTGGTTATAATTACTTATATGCTAATTTATACGCTGATTCAAAAATCTACATTTTTCAAAAAATGTTATTTCGATTTGTAAAGTAGTAGATTTGATAAGTATACACACCAGTGGAGGCTCGTGGCCTCAGCACTTACGTCAAACATCTCTAAAAATCGTTCTTTTAAATTTCTGTTATTTACAAACCGGACAGTAATGGGGCATTGTGATTTCTCACTAATGTCTATTGTATCATCAGCAATTATTTCAAAATAATTTGCATTATTAATTTCACTTTCAATAGATTCTCTTAAATAATTATCGCAACAAGAAATTAATTGATTTTGAATAGTTTTTGACTGACCAGTAAAAATGTTTTTAACTTCTTCAGCATGTTTGCTAATTTCTACATTGAGTTTAATCAAACACTCAAATATTTATTTAAAATTATCACGATTATCTAAATCAGTCGATTCATCATAGCCCCGAAATGGCAATTTCTGACTGCATAATAAAATTGTAACGTCACTTAAATAACACATAAGTTGTCGATTCTTTTTACATTCTCATTATATAAAATTGTATTTAAATATGCGTGTTCTTGCAAAGCTTCTATAACTGTAGATGCATTACGTTCACTACGCTTAAGACCTAGAAATTTTTTAATACGTTCTTTTGAGTAGTTATATTTTTTACGTCTCTGGAAAATGTTTTTAATCATTAGCTGCTTAATTGTAATCCCCGACTTTTTTCACTAATACACCTAAAAATGTTCCCGTGAATACTTTATAAAAGCACCTTATATAGCACACAAGTTAATCACGTTAAAATACGATTTTGAAAAGTAAAACAAGAGATGAAAGAAATCGTCTTCGGTAGTATTCGGACGGAGGTCGCGGCGATAAAATAACATATGATACGAATCTCGATCTTTCTTTGATTCGTGAAGCTGCTATGAAATTCAGTTCTGTTCTGTTGAAATTTCAGCTTCAGTTCTGTCTATAGAATGTGTATACGATCGATAACCACGCCGCTGAGCTGTAACTAGCCAGCGAATACATACAGATGCATGAACTGAAGCTTGAAATGTTAAGCTTCGTTCATTCTGTTTATCGCGCTGCGTTGAGTATGCGTACATAAATACATTTTTTATATTAAATTCAATATTTTTAATCTAGAAAGTATTGATAGAATAAATTTATTAACATACTAATAAAAAAATAATTTACGGTAAAATATTTAAATTTTATTTAGTAATTAGGTATTTGGTTTCGTTTAGGTGAGCCTCAGCCTCACCTGCCTCACCCGGCGAGCCGCGCCTGATACACACTTTTTTATGTGTTGTGTTTTATGTTTATAACAGTTTTAGAAGATTTGCCAGTATTTTAAGTAATCTATATGCGTTTTTTATGTTACTATTACTATTGCTCTTTGTTTTTGTGTTATACTATTAGTAGTAAATGATGTGAATATATAACTTACAAATTGGACAGTAGTTCTGTTTTCATATACTACTACATACATTTTTTCAATACATTTTATTCATTAATGTTAACTTTTCTTAACTAACAATAAGGTGGATTTTCTTCAAGCAACAACAAATAATAATATACATACAACCGAATTTTAAATGTTATTGAAAAGTTGAATTAACAAAAATACTCTAAAAATAAAATAACATCATAAATTAAACTTGCTTTGAAAATACAGATAACGGTCCTAACAGTACAATCCTAGAGTTTCTTAGAAAAGCATAACAGGTAACATAGCAGGTAGTAGTTAATTTTAGACGTGTGGTCCTTTTTAATGCTCTTAAATCCCTGTTCAAAAATATACATTATTTGGTTTTATTATTCGAATTAATTTTTAAAATTTTCAATTAGTTTTTTGTGCGTAAATTAATTTAAAAGAAATTATGCTCCAAAACAATAAACTTCGGGATTTGACCCGATGACCTGTTGCACAGAGAGACGATGTTTTGCCACTGAGCTACACCGGCTTTGCATTTATGATCGTCTTATCTGCTTCTTCTTCTGATTACATCTTGTGCTTTTTGGTTTTTAATATTAATAAATAGAATTAGGATATTATTTAATTAAAAGCATGTTTTGTTATAGAATCACCTATATAGCTGCAAACTAAACAAGAAAAATCAAACTTTCCGCTATTTTGCGGATTTAATTTGAAAAGAAATAATCTGAAGGTATAACGTTAGGTATACGTAGATTATTTCTATAATAATTAGCGTCATTGTAGTAATTTTTTTTATAATTTGAATATCTGTATGACTAATTCTTGTTCCTAATTCAAATAAAACCGGCGAATTTGAAGAAATTTGAAAATAACTTGCACTAAAAATATTTCAGTTTAAGTTCGGTCCTGATATATTTAGGCAACCCAACAATCACCTATGCACGCAGCTGATTTTCTAAGTACCTATACGAGTCTCATTTAATTTGTCTTTCAGTTTACATACACCGATCAAGTGAGAACTCATTCCAATATGCAGCAAACGCGTGTAAACAAGCGAGTATCGACTTTACGCACGCAGTGAGTAATAGAGTCGAGTGTTGCGTGGACGTCTACCTGAATATGAACCTTACTCGCTGGTCCGCGGACGTCGCGTTAAAATGCGACATGGCGTTACAATTTATAATTTCTTTCCAAAACTATCGATCGGATTGACAATTTGAAAAAGCAGCGTAATCCTCGATATTTGAGCTATATCTTTCATAGATTTTCTCTAAAAGAAAAAATTTCTGTTCTCCTGAATATCAAAACATTACAAAAAAATACTTACCCTTTTTATAAATAAATGTAGAACTACATTTATATACTTTCATCAGCCATAAATAGTTGTAAGAAGAAGTATGATGTCTTAATTCAAGGGTTTCCATTCATTCTACCATCTGTGCATAATCCAGCTTTATGACGAATGCCTTAGTGTTTCTACTTAAACAAAGCGGTCAACGTATATGGTTTCGAAAAATATATTTGGTAGGCACCGAGTAGTGCCGTAGAATAAGATTGTTTATGTGTGTTTTTTTCACTAAAAGACAAAGATTCATTTTCGAGACAATTCAGGGGCGTCGGAAATACGGATCAGAGGGGGCGGACAGCCATATCTATCTTAGAACGGGTGGGTGTCGCCCCACCCCTAAAAACAACGATGAAAGTATAGGATATATGTATTTATTTTGATTAAATATTATAGTCAAGTCAATGAAGGTTCTGAAAGGGCGTTTTTGCGGAAAAATTCGTAATGTTTTCTTTTCTTGTACTCTTGGTTGGTGACGTCGAGTGCCAAAGTTGCTACGTCGAAAAACAATCCTTTTTTTGGTTTCTTCCAAATATCTCAAAGACAGTTTGAGTCGTAGCTAAAAAATACTTGGGTCCCAAATTAAAGCAAAGAAAATTTCCTACAAAAAAGATCCTAATAATTTTGTTTCTATTCCTTAATAGTTGCCTAGATAATTGAGCTTCGATTTCGAACTTTTTCAAAAAAGCAGTGTCTTCTTCATTCTGCAAGAATGGACACCTCTGGTAAAGGACGGACTTCCCTTTACACTCGAGCGGCTTCGTGCCCTGATAGTGATAAAATATTAATTAATATGCTCATCTTGAGCAGAATTAAATGCTCTACAATTTTGTTTCAGAGAGTTTTGTCGAGAAACGGGCGACTCAGACCTTATAAGCTATCTACTCACAATAAAAAAAACTTGCACTACGCACTTTGAAAGAAGTGTGAAATTTAAGCCCAATAATTATCTCAACAAGACATGGAGATAGGAAGAAAATTGTTAAGATCTTTTTTGTAGGGGATGGTCTTATCATCAGTACTTTTAATATATTCATCACTAGACACCCCCAAACAAGAGTGCAAAATCGCAAAACATTACGAATTTTTCCACAAAAATCTTTCATTGACTGGACTATTATGCGATTAATTTATTTTTAATAATAAAATTATTATTAAATTGAACTCAATTTAATAATAGTTTTATTATTAATTTTATTAATAATAATTAAACTTAATTATTGTTTATTTGTCTTGTCTTAGTTACTTATTATTCTTAATAATTTCAAAAATATTGTTTTAATTCACCGCTCAGTCATTTGACACATAAACGCAGTGATGCCAACTCTCTTCGAAAACTGTTTCATATAATAGAGCGCTACGGTCAATACTAGAGGTTATTATTTATTGGAGTCTATGACATGTCGTCGAACGGACAAAACGCCGAATCTTGGTCAAAACGCCAGAAAGCGTCTGTGGACATATCGTCGAAGGTTGATCAAAATGCCGAAAAGAGACGCTCACATACGCCGAAAGTGGACAAATCTCCGAAAGCATAAAACGACGCCGAATAGATCGGAAACAAATCGCCGAAACTCATCTGTGAACAAATAGCCGAAAGATATCTCTGCACAAATTGCTTTCTTAATGCTGTCCTAATATATTTTAAGGTATACGATTGTACAAAATTATTTATCATATTTTATATTTAAATTGTTTATTTATGTAGTTATTTTGTTTTTTAGATTCTTATAAGCCAATAGAAAAACTTAGTCCTAACGCGACGCGACGCCTGCTCCCAGTTTTGATTATAATTATAAAGTCAAGACATTAGGAATTTGTACTTTGTCTACCTTTTTTTTTCTTCTAAATCTTCGTTTTCTGTCTATCGTGTGGATTTCTGAGATCCCAACGGCAAATAACTTATTTTACATTCAAATTATTTGATTTAAAAAAGTAAATTTTGCACCAATACCATACCTTGGGACATATGCATAGATTAACAAAACAATTTATTAAGCAGTTTGTCTGCAAGGTGCAAATAAATAAAAAAGGTAAATGCTTTCAAAAGTAATGTATGTAAATAGTTGTTGGAGAAAACAAGCTGCAACTACATTATAGTCTCAGGGAAAATATTTATTTACAATTATCCCTAAGTTGTGTCAAGGTGTCCATTGATTATGTAATTTGATTTGTGACAAAATAATTTTCTATAACTGTTTAGATGTATTCTTGGTTGTCTACATGTAATCATTATTCATATAATCGTTGAGAATTCTCTCACTCAACGATATAATATAGTGTTTGTAATGAAATATATTTTTTGATGATTCATTGTCTGTTAGCTCAATTTCATATGTTCTACAAATGATATTTTAAAGACAATACTTGATATGTATGGAATAAATAAATAATGATTGTGCAGAGTGAATCTCTTCTCCATTAAGTTGTTCTGAGATACCCTTTATAAACAGTTTGGGGTTTATTAATCGTTAGTTGTGGTCCTGTAATCTGCTATAAAATTTAGATTTATACACAGTAAGTACCTATATTGTATTTAGAACTGTAAGTAGAAGTAAATATACAGTGTGGGTAAAAGGAATAAAGAATCCAAAAATAATAATTAGTAAAAAATACAATTGAAAAAAAAACGCGAGGATGGGGCTTGAACCCGCGATTTCTGATTAGGAATCTGATGCGTTAACCGCTAGGCCAATCAGCGTACAGCTAGCTTTCCTTTATTGCTTATTACCAAAAGCAATAAATCAATAAGCTTTTTAAGTATTTTTCTAAATAGTTTTTGGTTTTCTTCATAAAGTTTAATATGTTTTTGACGTAAAATAAATTCTTCTTTTGATTGATACCAAAATTTCTACTTACATTTGCAAGGCTACAAATTTAGAAGGAAAATGATAAAATTCCATTGTATTTCCTATATTATCGTTTACAAAAAACAGACTGTACTATATTGCATAGTAAATAAATAGCACTGTATATACAAGCATAGCAACTAATCATACAATTACTTAGATTAGTCACAGAACATGGTGAAATAAATTATTAAAGCAAAGATTATCACCCTTCAATTCCCTACTCTATACATAAACTTATTCCCTGGAATCCTGCAGACCAAGGCGTTAAATACTTGGGAGTATCTTTGGATAAACAGTTAACTTGGAAGCTGCATGTTAATAAAACATTCTTCCAAATTATAACAAATGTTCCATGGTTTTTCTGCAGTTCTCAGTACATACAGAATTACATCCTTGATGATATGAGTTTTGGCACAGGGGCCCCCTACATGCTAAGGAATGACCTGTGTGAATAACTATATAAGCTGATCTAGAAATTGTATTTAAAAAAAGAACATAAAATACAGAATCTTTTAATATAAAATGAAAACTATGGCCTCTAGTATTTCTACTTTTCTATAAATTTATCTACTGAATAATTGTCATAGCTACAATTGTTTCTACAATCATATCTACGATAATTAACTGTCAGATAAAGAACAGCCCTTAATTTACTATAATAGTGTATAACAATCGGCCAACTGGTGCACTGATAGCTCCTGTTCTAAGTGAACTTGTATCACTTGTTATTATTTTCTCTTCTTTTACATATCTTATATACGATTTTCCACAATTTGGTAAATCGTTGGCATCTCTTGCGCTGAAAAGTATATATACCCTCTTTTCACATAATCGAAGATAAACGTATTACTTGAGAAACTATCATGACTAAACATTTATAATTACAAGATTACATTAGAATAGTTTCTTATCTCTATGATTATTAATAATGTGTCTTTTGAGATTACCCTTTGTACTACATTTATAATCACATAAATTACATTTAAATGGTTTTTCATCACTATGAGTAAGCATGTGTGTTTTGATTCTATCCTTTAATGAATATTTATAATCACATAAATTACATTTAAATGGCTTTTCACTACTATGAATAAGCATGTGTGCTTTAATTCTATCCTTTACTGAACATTTATAATCACATAGATTACACTTAAATGGTTTCTCACCAGTATGAATGCGCATATGTATTTTGAGAGTACTTTCACGTGAATACTTATTATTACATACATTGCATTGAAATGGTTTCTCTCCATTGTGAGCATGTATATGTCTTTTGAGATATCTTCTCTGTAAAAACTTACAATTACAAATATTGCATTGATATGGTTTCTCGCCATTGTGGTTAGCCATATGTCTTTTCAGAAGTGCTTTCACAGAACTTGTATAATTACATATATTGCATTCAAATGGTTTCTCACAATTGTGAGTAAGCACATGCCTTTTAAAATTACTTAGCACTGAAGTTTTATAATCACATATAGTACATTCTTTAAGTTGTTTCTCAGTTTTATGAGTGCGTATGTGATTCTGCAAACTAAATTTATGCAAAAGACTATGATCTTGCGGAACAGTTTCTACTACACTTTTACAATTAAATGATTTGACATCAAACACCTCTTTACTCTCACGGTCAGTCTCAGTTTCGATTTTCCAGTCATCTATTATTTCTGATTCTATTTTAATATTCATTTCATTTTTTATCGTAATGAGATTATCACTGTCCATTGCTAAATTAATATAAATGAAAAATAACCAGTATCTGCAATAAATAAAACGTAATTTATATAATTTATTATACCTTTTATACCAGATGCATGTCCAATACTACTAAAGTTGATTTGTATGTGTGTCCGAGCCCCATTCTCGCGTTCTATAAGGGCTGGAGAGATGGGCTTGGGCTCATTCGACGCGTAATTTGCCGAGGATAATGCACGACCGTGCATTATCCAATAATACAATAATGCAAATTTTTTAAAATTAGGTTATGTTTTAAAAAATCGATAAATGCTGATTCTATCGTACTATTTAGTGCTATTGAGTGTTATTTGGTACTAATATGTGCTCTATCGATAGAGAATCGATTGGAGATTTATGTAGGTCATGTAAATACTGACCTACTTTAAAAAAATCGATAAATGCTATTCCTATCATACTTAAGTGCTTAGGCCCGTAGGGCCCATTATCCTAGTATATATAGACATATAGGGAAGATAGGTACTGAATCAAGCGATTCGCGTCATTAATGGAAATATGCCATCTGCTAAAAAAACAAAATAATCATTGGTTTTTCTTTTTTTTTAATTACTAATTGCATATTTCTAACTTTTACTTATTGTAGTAAAGAATTGTAAAATTTTTTGAAATACGATTGGTAGAAGCTGCTACTATGTTTACATATCAATTATTGCATCCATAACTTCAAAACAGCCATTGAACTCTACGGGTGGAAATAAATGATTTTCATCAAGTTACCATTGTATTCCCCATGTAAAAGCACGACGTGCCGCTCTACGAAAATAGAGAATAAATTCTATGAATTGTTTGACAGATTGATTTCATTTATTGACAGAACTAATTTAGTACTAAATCAAAAAGAGTAGAGCGGTACAGAAAAATTTACATGTGAAAAAATTCCAAAGGGAACTTAATGAAAATCATTTATTTCCACGCTGTATATAAATAACTGGAATGGATGCCTTGTGTAAATAGCTGAGACAAATGAAATTTTATGCAACCCGCCACAATGTAGGATCCTCATCCTTTTCTAACTCAATGATTCAAATTAAACATTTGGTCGCACACAAAATAAAACTTAATCTACGTTAAAAATCAGCAAAAAGATTCACCACGTGTCCTTATAATGCAGGTAACATAAGTTAGAAAGAAACGGGAATACTACATTCTTGTCTGTTGCCCCTGACACAACGTTTTCTGATTTAGCGTGCTTGCGCGTCCCTTCCAGTTATTTATACAGGGTGGGATTAAAGTATGCAATATTTAAAAAAACAGCGAATTCAACCGGTTTTTTTAAAAACGCTGAAACACGACGATTTTGTTTTTTAAAAATACACATTAATATGTTCGATTCACTTTCCGACTTTCATTTGTTTCTAAGTTATGACGTCATCACAAAAAAAATTAAATGACAATATAGATTTTTTTATAGTGGAATCCGATAGTGATTTTCCTTCTCTTTATGATCATGCAAATAAATCATAAGGTTGCATAACAAGAATTCTGAGAAAAATCGAGTTGAATTTTGTAAATGTTTGTTAGTTGTGACGTCATCACAAAAAATTTAAATGACAATATAGATGTTTTAGTAGTGGAATCCGATAGTGATTTTCCTTCCCTTTATGATCATGCAAATAAATCACAAGGTTGCATAACAAAAATTCTGAGAAAAATCAATCTGAACATTTAATGTTATTGGTATTATGGTATCAATATACAGTAGAAACTGCCTAAAGTGACGACCTTTGGGACTGACCCAAAATGGTCAATTTAAGCAGGTGGTCACTTTGTAAAAGTGTGAATTCTTTATACACTACAATTTGCCCAAAACAGCCCACATTCGTCAGCATTAAAAATATACTCTGATTTAAAGCCTTTTGCTAACTCTGTAAAACGAATACGAAAACCACTTACTGTTGCAGGATCAATTTCAATGAAAAATTTGAATCACCAACTAAACTTTTCTGGTAAATATTGTTTCATTTCTTAAATGATTCAAGCCAACCCGACGATGCTTTAAAATTAGGCAAATTTGACTGCTGAGCAATTTTTAATGCTACTTCTTGTAACATTGGTCCAGAAAGTCTTGCATTTACACTGCGCATTTTTAAAAGCCAATTTAAAGTTAATCGATTAACCACTTCAAATTCTGTTGAATGTCTTTTTCTGAATGAGTCTAAAACATCTTCGTAACGTTGTTGATATTCTAATTTTCTTTTTTTAAATATTATTTACTGTTGTTTTGCTAATACCAAAATGTTCCGCTGTTTTTCATTCACTGTGGTTCTTTAAAAACTCTTAACACCTTTTGTTTTTCTTGCAAATTTAGTTCTTTGTAAACTTTGTAAAAAGTCGTCTTGATCGCACTAATTAACACAATGGTTTCAATCAATAGAAGAAACAAGACTAATTTTATAAAACAATTTTAAAACTATCCAAGGGTTACTAATGTGAAAGTTTGCAGCTAATGAATTTTTCAGAAGCAGAAATAAAGTCTTAAAACTTGGAAATACCTGAACCCAACTGGTCACTATTAAGGGATTATGATGCATTTTTATAAATTCTTTGAATGCAATTTACATGTACATGCCTACTTAAACTTTTAGAAGATTAGTTCTAACTGTTATAAGTAATCCCTTGGCTAATGGTCACATTACACAAACATTTTTTAACAAATATTCCAGGTAAATGTGGTCAATGGTCACAAAAGAGAAGTGGTCAGTGTATACAGTATAAATTACATTAAAGTAATGGGATTTTTGCAGGGACTGAAAAAAGTGGTCAATATGACCAGAGGGTCAGTTTAAACAGGTGGTCAGATTTACAGGTTTTACTGTATCAATATATCAGATCGATTTTTCTCAGAATTTTTGTTATGCAACCTTATGATTTATTTGCATGATTATAAAGGGAAGAGAAATCACTATCGGATTCCACTACTAAAAATCTATATTGTCATTTAAATTTTTTTGTGATGACGTCACAACTAACAAACATTTACAAAGTTCAACTCGATTTTTCTCAGAATTTTTGTTATTCAACCTTATGATTTATTTGCATGTTCATAAAGAGAGGTAAAATCACTATCGGATTCCACTATAAAAAAATCTATATTGTCATTTAAATTTTTTTGTGGTGACGTCATAACTTAAAAACCAATGAAAGTCGGAAGTTGAAACGCACATATTAATGTGTATTTTTAAAAAACAAAATCGACGTGTTTCAGCGTTTTTAGAAAATCCGGTTGAGTTCGCTTTTTTTTAATATTCCATAATTTAATCCCACCCTGTATATAGTTCAATGAAAACAGCGCAGCATTCTGACAAGACAAGCTTGTGCTTAATAGGTTGCATACCCAACACAAAAATAAATCGTTTTCAGATATGTATAAACAGTTTATTTGCATTTTTGAAATGACGTCATTATTTAACAATGACGTAATCGCTTGATTCAGTATCTTCCCTATAAATAACGAAGGTGAAAGTGTTTTCATTTATTCATTTCTTTTATAAGGGAAACTAAGGGAGGGAGGGGGTCCTCACAAATAAAGCGTCGTTTTATAATAAAATGTTACACTGTAAGCCGCGTTAGGGGTGCCCCTGGGTTGTCTCGTTATTTGTAAGGGGCCCGCTTACGTAGTGGTGCTAGTGTGCTTTTCGGTGATCTCGGTATCAACGGTAATTCTCGGGCACCAGTTATTTTAATGTGGTATGCTCCACGGAACCGGGTAACTGCAAGTGGAGAAAAGATAATCCAGGGAACTGCTGGGGTTGCTGAGGTCGGCCCAGTCTGGATTCCTAAAGCTCTCACTAAGATGGTATTAATACTAACAAATAAAACACACAATTTTAACCAAATGATTTTTATTAATAATACCAGTAAAGCAAAGCATTCAATTCAACCCCTATCTATTACCCTACACTACTCTGTCGTAACTACAGCAAGCGGGTGCAAAACAGCAAATACATACAATTACTCTACGGTAAGGTTGTAACGGGTACATTTTCCACCGGCATTTAGTATATAGAATTTCGTATTAATTCTTGTTAAAAATCCTAAGTTCGGTCCTGTAGATATCGCTTTATTTAAATATGCAGTTCATCAGGCAAACATTTCCTACAGAAGGCATTTATAGGAAGGGAATGTTTAATATTTGCTATAATGAAATAATGTAACGTCATATTGATGTCGTTTTTCGTATCTTGCGACCTGGCATTTTAAAAATAATATCAATTTCTTCAAAAAGAAACCTTGAAAAGAAATCATGAGAAGCGCTTCGTCATCTCATTTATAGAAATATTTTGGTAAACATTTTGAGTGTATACGATTCGTAAATACATTTTACTTTGTCTGTTATTTGCGTTTTAAATTTTAAGTCGATGCAGTGTATGAATACCGTCTACTGCTAGCGTTTTATTGTACACACGTGTGCTTTCAGCGGGAAAGATTGGTGTTGCTTTTTATACGTAAGGTCGTGAATCCTATAGTAAGGCAAGCAACAAGCGCCCTTGCCGCCTAAAAACAGATGTTGCCGCGCGGAATAACGTGAAACGGAGTTTATAAAAAGGCCTTCGCTAGTTTCGACAAAGAGACTTGACTTGAAGACTCGTGACTGCAGGCTGTGAGCATGCAGTCGACATTGTGGTCAATAGGCCTGATTAATTTTCTTATGTAGTGTCAATGGATTACAGTTCTTTAATCCTATAGAATTGCAAGATATTCTATTTACCGTTCCGTATAGTTTTAATGCTTTTTTGTAAATTGTGAAAGTTTTAAAGTTAAATACGTTTCATGTTATAGGAAGAATTACTTAAAGCAATCCTAAATGTAGTGACCGATTCCTGTGCTTTTGTAAAATTAAAATTCCTCTTAAAGAATTTGAGTGCAGTTAATGCAATCAGTGAATTAAAATAACTGGAAGCTTCAGAACAGTTCCATTAGTTTTTCTGGGTGAAAATTAAAGACGTTATTAAATAAGCACAAATTAAAATCTTGGTTATTTTTCGTGCTTGACTTTATTGGTTTATGAAAACATATGAGCTGTTATTATCAATCAAGATTGGATCACGTTTTGGTATGCAGAATCTAGACTTCGATGCAACGCCGAGATTTATCACAATTTCCTCAAATGAAAAGCCGAATTTCCAATTTCTACTGGACTTTATGTATGGTATTCCATGAGTTTAATGAATGAAAATGCAAGGTACTGTAATATTAAGTAGGTATTTGTTTGTAATTCAATTATTAAGAATGTCATAGTTATGAATTTTCTTTAGGGAGAGTTCTCCTTGATAGTTAAAAATCTTTAAGCTTTAACTTAATTGCAATTCATTTATATTGATACTGTTGAACTGATATAATTTGTCTAATCTCCTTTAGAGATTTGTTTATAAATTTTGTCCAGGAAAAGCTCAGTCAATACAAAGGTTAATATTTAAATTAATGTGTTTTGAGCAATTTTTATGGTTGATCTAATCGATTCTTTTGAAATATTTTGCGATCATGATCAGTCAATGTAAATTTCTAATATTGGTAGTATGTGTTTTGAACAATTTTGTGGTCAATCCAATAAGTTTTCCTGTTTGTTTTCTTTATTAAATGAAACGTTCTTGGTGAATTTTTTTTATTGACTAACTGTTGGACATAATTATAATCCAATAAATTTAGATTGGATTAGTAATAAATATACAAGGTGTGTTTTATTTGTTTATCTTTGTATGTGTATTTTACCCCTTCTTTTGTTAATAAATGTTATTATTGCAAAACTGATGGATCTACAAAACGGAACCATATTGGTTATGAAAGCTTAGTTTCATTTCTTCAACAATTGTAAATAAACAAAAAATTTTTTTGTTTCAACTAAATATTTTATTCATTTTCTGGTTAATGGATTTAGTAAATTTTAATGCTTATTCAAAATAACATCTTTGATTGGTTAATTTATAATTAACTTAAAGCATCAGAACCAGATGGCGCCCTTTTTGAGTTTTTAATTGTGTTTAAAACCCTTATCTATTCCTTTTCACAATTTATACAGCTGTGGAAGCAATACCTACGACTTGATTAATCAATTTGTAAAGAGAGAGTTTAAATCTCAAGCTGAGGCAGACATATGAGTTTTTAGTTACAGTAAGTATGATGTATTTTCATAACTTTTTATAGCTTTTTAGTTAGTTTATTGTCATTTAGTCTGACAGAAAAACGCGCGTGTTTCAAGGTGCAGCAAGCGGGTGCAAAGCGTAAGCAGCAAAATCAACGTGCGGGTGAGGTAAGGTATGTTAACGGGAGGGTACAAGAGTCTAGGGATTGCGGTAAGGGTGGAAGTTCGGATGAGACCCCCAGGCATACGCACAGCGAGGTCTCGGGTAAGGTACGGACAAGAGGGCGGATTTGGGATGAGACCCCCAGGCATACGCACAGCGACGTCTCGGATAAGAGAGTGGATTTAGGATGAGACCCCCAGGCATACGCACAGCGAGGTCTCGGGTAAGAAGGTGGATTTAGGATGAGACCCCCAGGCATACGCACAGCGAGGTCTCGGGTAAGGTACGGTAAAGCGGGTGGAAACAAGGTGAAATCGGTTCAAAAGGGGGGGTCGGAAAATACGGTCAAGAGTTCTTACTCTTATCTTCCTGGCTGGCTGCTAGGCAGGCTGCTGGCTGGTTCGGGCTGGTTGTTCTCCTGGAGATGAGTCCTGGACGCAGACTGAATAAATCGTCGCTCTGCGCCTGTTTATATAGGCGCTCTCGGAGCGTGGGGGAAAAGGTAGGAGTAAATCGGAGCGGCGCACGCCAAAATTCGGTTAGGGAAGGGACGCGTGCACTCGCTTGAGTCGGCCGCTTATCCGAACGGTTTAAGATTGCTTGCGAAGATAACCATATTTATTCATACATTCAAAATAATTAACAAAATTCAGTAACTTCGTTACAACACGTTATGTTTTAGGTTAAAATAAAAAGAAGTGCCTATAAATGTGTCTTTTTAACGTTCATTCAGTGGATTGAAACTAATTAATGATTATCTCAGATCTACTATGACTGAAGAAAGATAAGCGATTTAGCAATCTATTCTTAATATTCAAGAAAGTTGAAACTATATAGATTCGTCCGGTATTACTAGTTTTCTACACCTCTTTAGCGCCCAGAAACACGTTATTTCCGGCCTGTCCGGAAAAGATCTGCCAATGTTGTTCATAGAATGTTTACAACAATTTAGCAATGTTACAGTTTTTTGAACAGAATTTTGCAGAATTTTTTTGAGAAAGGGAGAATTTCGGTGCCAAAGTATGTTCCCTTAAAAACAACGAAACTGTCATTGTCAAAAATAATTGTTAAAAACTTATGCCAATTTAATAATTTGAGATTGGCAGATTTAGCGCTACCGTCGGTCAATTTGGCAGAAAACTGGTTTTCCAGGACCTGTGGGACTCCACGGAGACAGTGACACAATTTTCTGCCAAGTCGCTGACTTGTTTTGAAATTTTTATTTTGCATTTTGAAAAAAATTTATAACAAAGTGGGTGACCTTGGAGACAATTTTTTTCATTAATCTTGGGCATGTAGCAGATCATCTTGTCAATTTTCGCCTTACAATTCCAAGAATAATTTGTAGAGGAGGATGTAAGCTTTCCAAAAATCATCATTCATCAATGTCAAACACTGATAAATTGGTTGTACCATTTATTGACACCACCCCAGCTATTGACACACTTATTAGACTTTAAATGCTTCTAATAAGAAACTTGTAAAATATATGAAAACTGTACTTGGTTAATGTGCTATCTATATGTATTTTGTTCAAGTATAATAAGAAACAGTGGATTAAGTGGGGATAAACAAGAGTAAGAATTATTGAATAGGGACAGTACAGTGCATGAATGTGATTTGGTTGGATGCCTAAAGGTAAGCTTAAGGAAAGTTTTTAAGGAAAAATTTAAAAAGGATACTCCATTTACTAATGGCTGGCCTGGAAGGCAATGGTACAAAGCATTTATGCGAAGGCATCCAGAGCTATCACTTCGAGTTTCACAAAATTTAACCAATAGTAGAGCTAGTGTCAGCGAAGAAAACATCCGTAAATGGCTTGGTGAAATTAATGATTTTCTAAAGGCCAATGACTATCTTGAAGTTCTTAGTGATCCCAAACGTGTTTATAACTGTGACGAAACAGCTTTTTTTTAGCCTTAAGGAGGACAAAGTCATAGTTAAAAAAGGCCATAAAGTTGTTTACAACTTCATAAATAATAACGAAAAATAATGCCTTACTACACTGTGTAATGCCTCCGAGAATCTCCCGCCTCCAATGATAGTTTTTTCTTATAAACGGATTACTCAAAAAGTTATCGAAAAAATCCCTCCATTTTGGGGAGTAGGAAGAACAGACAGTGGTTGGATGACCTGTGAGAGCTTTTATGACTATACCAACATACCAACATATTCAATCCCTGGTTAGTAAAAAATTTCATGCCAAAGCCCATAATTTTGTTTGTTGATGGTCATACATCACACATGTCGTTAGCATTGATCGATTTATGTTCCAAAAATGGTCTCATTCTCATAGCCCTTTTTCCCAACTCAACGCACGTACTACAGCCGCTGGATGTTGCCTTTTTCCATCCATTGAAAAATGAATGGAAGAAATCGATTCATAATTGGAGAGTAGAGCATAACGGTATGAGGCTTAGCAGAGATAAATTTGTTCCAATATTAAAAACTGCATTAGAAAATATGAAGAATTTTAAAAGCACTTGTGAAAACGGTTTTAGAACTTGTGGGCTATTTCCCTTAAATCCGGATAATATAAACTACAGGAAGATTAGTAAAGAATCAAAAATAGAGGTTGCAAATCTAGACAATAATTTGAAAAAAGAAATGCGATATTATTAAATGGAGATATCTGGACTAGTGATTTAAAAAACCAAAATCGTTTTTATTTTTGGTTAAATGTAAAAAAAAGCAGATGGACAGTTTCATAACACACATGTACAAGTAAATGATGACATGTTATATATTCCTTTGGATGAGGATGAATTTGCTTTGTTTGACAATGAAGAAGTGATCTCAAACAGAATGAAACCAACGAGCCTCTGCTGATAACAATAACCCCTAATGAAAATAATATTTCTGTGATTAACGAGACTGACCAAGATAAATCTAAAAATGAAAGTATTAAAGAATACGTACATGAGATGCCCAATAACGAAAGTATTGTAGAGCGAGAGAACGTATTTAAACAAACTGTACCTGAAGATTCTGATAATGACACTGTGATAAATAATTTAGATGACAAACATAATAGTTTTTACAACAGCACTCAAAACAAGGACAGAGATTGTAAGACTGAAGCTGTAATCAACAAGTCTGCTATAGATAATAGAAATACTAAACAAGATTGCAATGAAATATCTAGTGATCTCATTTCAGCTCAGGAAATCCCCAATAGTGATAAATCATCTCAAAACCAAACTAAAACAGTCTATCAAAATGAAGAGCAAGATCAAATCTTCTCACAAAATCTCCACCAGAAAAAAAACAACAGTCCTTCAGATATGACTTCATACAACAAACCTGATGACACTAAGAATGAAAAAGTACCAACTCCTTTTCGAAAATCATTGTTTTGGCCAGATCGGTCTAGATCTAAAGTGGATGAGATAAAGAGAAGAACCAAAGAAAAAATTCCTTCTGTTGTGTCAGGCAAATTTACTATAGAAACAAAGAAGAGAGAAAAGCTGGAGAAGCACGAAAAAAGAGAAAACGATTGGAAAGCTTGCAACTAGACCCAATGGACGTGTAATACAGCACGAATCTCCTGATTCAGAAGAAGATTCTTCTGACTCTTGCAACGCATCTGATGAAGACAAGGAAAACATTAATATAAGTGTTGGCAGCTACGTTATCGTTGAATACAATGACAGTTATTTCCCTTTAAAAGTATTAAAAGTGAAAAAAAAAATAATAGTAAGAATGAGTATCAAGCGAGTTTGATGGGAAAGAATGAAATTAATTGGAAGTGGCCAAGCTATGCAGATATATTATGGTGCTCAGAAGAAGTTGTTGAAGTGATAAAGCAACCAAAATTAAAAAGCAAGCGTGAAAATTATGAATTTACGGAGATGAAAAAATATCAATGATTATTAAACTTTGTTACTCAAATGTTGGAAAATATTTTATTTTATTATTTATTACTAAGTATACTTATTTTGTAAAATATTGGAATGTTATTTTTCAGTTGTTTTTTAGTATTTGTTAGTTTTTTGCTATTAATAAAGCTATGTAAGTAAGCAAAATAGATTTGCTATTTTAAATTATACATGATGTAAGACCGTATGTCAATAAGGTGCAAAACCATGTCAATAGAAGGTGATTAATATAATTTGACTATGTCAATGATTGCTACCTGTGTAGCCTTCAATTTCTGATTTTTTTCGTCTTGATATTTTTTTACAAAACAACAAAATTACGTAAATTTCTTAATATTGTAGAAAGCAAACCTAATTTGTCCTAATTTTAATTTAAATAATGCAATTGTCACAATAATTATGAAGTTAGCCAAGTAAGGTTAAAGGTGTTAAGGTATCAATAACTGGTACAACCACCTTACTAAAATTGCAGTGAAATCTCTAATTATTATAATCCTTTGCGTGTATTTTTTAATAATTTACATCTATCAGTAGTGCACGAATCCTCTTATAAATAACAAACATTAGTAGAGCTCACATTCATTATAGTATATTGAAGTATTAGTTTCATAAGACACATTTTTATCGCACGCGTCTGAGTACAAGTGCGCTAAAACGTCTTATGAAACGAATACTTTATACTATTTTTTCTATTTGCGTTATTTCATTATTAAATAATTAAAAAAATTACTTAGTTTTAAATAAAATTTGTTAGGGGATATTTTGGTAAGTAGCATGACAGTTGGCAACACTAGAAATTATGCAACTTTTTTTTATTAACCTCGCTAACTTTAGGTAATATAATCCGCGCAACGTAGAAATTCCTTTTTGTCTGATACACATAAAGCCCGCTGCTAAGCAGCAGGACCTCGTTCAAATGTGCCAGGTGTATTATATGTACTGTTGAAAATTATTATAAATTCAAAGTAGAATGTATGCCAATATGTTTGTGACATAAATAATTGCTACTTATTGAATTAAAATATTATATTTTATTTCATAGAATAAATACCTAATTTGTTAAAGAAATTAATGAGGTATAAATGCAATAGTATTTGCAGCAAAGAATGATTTTTGTTAACAAAAATAATTATTCATTGGATCTTTTCGATATTATAAGGTAAAGATATATAATTTAATGAAACTGAATTTTATTACGTTATGTTTATCGTTATGATATTGCACATACATAACACAATGCATCCCATATGATGACAGTATCAAAATTGACAATTTCGTTAATAATAAAGTAAAAACTGTTATCCATGCCCGTAACGGGGCTACGGTCGACGACGCGCTGCGTCTTGTAATGGTACATAGTTTATTTATTTATTTATTTATTTAGTAATAAAAGTATATACAGGAAAGAATCCCAAAAAATAATACTTCTTTTGCCATAGAAAATAAAACAAAATGAATAACGCAAACATAAAACCCAATAATAAAGACAAAAAAGTGTTAGCAATTTACAGATCGAATGATAACTCTACATATTTGTATATATAGAATAAAGTAATAATTATAATTAGTATACTGCTTGTAACTAATAACTGCATTGATAAATTAAAATTAAAAAATATATAAATAATTATGTGTATTTTAATAATAACAATAATAAAACCTCGGAAAAAAACCCGTAATAAGAAGAAAATGATAATAATAATATCTACGTAACATTAAGATGTTGATAGTAAATACAAGTAATACAAATAAACGAAATAAAATATAACGTGATATGCGAAACGTAAGTTTCAGGTGTGACACATTGCTTTAGCGAGCGTTACAGAAGTTTACTGCGAAAATAAGATAAGTTTGACATTCTAAGAACAGCTGTCTAACATTTCAACTTTAAAAAATAAAATGTTACTGTTTCCAGTATTCTAAAAAATTTTGCATTTTGCGTGTCCTAATGATATTTTTAAAACTTTTCTACCTAAAGGTTTCTTCTTAAATGTATAATCGAAATTATTACTGATGTAAAATGATCAATTAAAATTGTAAAGTTAAAACTTGGATAACGAAGTTTACTCTTGCCTGGAAGGCAAATTAGAGTTTTTAAAGAGAATTAAATAAAGTAAAAAGAGGAGTAGCTTTCTCAGATGTTTCCAACAGAAGGAAACTCAAGCATATTCTAGCATATTTTTTGGGCATATATTTTGCGGGTCAAAATCAACCAAAATGCGACTATTAAAACGTTTCGGGTCAATGGATATTTTCATATCGGATACTGTCGCTATATTAACTTTGTAATCAAACCAAAATGTTAATCTTGTTATTTATATTTTCTCAAAGTGTTCGTTTCATGTTTATGTTTCATAATATATTTTTGTATGCACATATACTTTATTTGCACTCAAGTGGGCCATTTGAAATTATCAAATGGGTCACTTGGTGACCCGCGGGCCATAGGTTGCCGACGCCGGACAGAGGGACAAACTACCTGTAATGCTGGTCAAAATTGAAAAAATGCGTCTTCTCATAATTAACCTGAGACCCTTACACATTGAAAGAAGAATGTCTGGGCTTTATAACGGGAAAAGTAAATTTAAGAGTAAATTTCTGCATATTGTAGGAGGTTGCCAGTACAGTGCTTAGTGTCTGGAGAGTGTGTGTACGTGTGATTACCATCTCGAACGGTACGCGAACCCTAGTAGAGTTGCTAATCATGCGGCCACTTTTCAGCCGTTAAGGGTGCTCAGTGGTCAGTTTGTGTAGTGTTAACTGGTGAGTCGACTTTTCCTGGTTCCAGGAAGCAGCGCCTTTCCCTCCGACTAACCTTTGTGCGACCCCGGTTATCCGGTTTCCGGTATCTCTTGTCCTGTTTGGCAATTGGCAGGACGGAGTGCCGTCCCTAGTGTTCAGTAACCCTCCTTCCTTCCAAGTCAGATGCCAGTGTCTCTCGAAGGGTAACTCCATTCGAGTTTTTTGCCTGGGGGCTCGGGTGGTTTACCACATGGCAACTGGCTGTCCTTTACCTTCCAACTCCATCCCGGGTGCTTGTCCACTACCTATAGGGGGGCTCCTTAATGGAATCTAGTTAAGTCTAGTCTAGTAAGTAGATCTGGCAAGAGACGGGTTTTGTTTTGTATCAATCAATCATCAACAACATTTACCAACAACCACCCTACTACTACACGTCAGCTGCAAAGCAATCACCATCATTACAACCAACTTCATCAACCACTATCAACTAACATCAAGCCGCCGGTTACCACCAACAACTTCAAATTATCTACCACTACAACACCAACTGCTACCATCAATCAACTGAAGTAATTACCACAACCAACTCAACTATCAACCAATCAATTAATCAACCAACGGTAATTATTTCAACGCCATTTTCATATTAACAACTACATTCCAACGTTATCGCCCATGTCAACATGTTCCACATGTTGTCATGGCCGATAACAACAAAGAAGAGCCATGAAAGTGAAATTATCGAAGAATACTAGTACGGGGCGATTGTGGTTATCATTACCAACATTATTATTAATGCTGCTAATAATAACCACAAAAGTCACTTGCCGTTGCCGGGATAGTTATTATTAAATTTATTTAATAATAATTGGTCTGCCAACGGCTGGCTGAAGAGGCTCTCCTTTACAGAGCTTATAACAGCCTCACCCCGCTTCGCGGGGTGATTAAAATAACGTCGAGCAGTCAGTCAGGAGGTTGCACATTTTCCTCGTAGTGTTGAATGCAACTTGTCTAAAAAGCGACTGATTGAGTTAGTGACTATAAATCGATTGTGTGAACTTTTCTATATATTTTTTGGTCAAATACGCAATGGATCAATTAAATATAAGTAAGTACTTGATACTATAAACATTATTTTTTTATTTAATACGTATATTCGTTTTTAAAATTCCATCTATAAACAACGCTACTAATTTTTGTCGACCTTTGACGAAGCTTATATTTAGCTTGAGATACAAAATTAGTTGGACAAGCTCTAGATCCAATTTTTACGATATTTTTTAATTAAAACTCGCATATATAAAATTTATCTGCCGTACTTTGCCGTACCATTAGTTATTTACTTAGTTTTACTTATATGAATTCTCAATACTTAATAACTGCAAAATCTTGCGTGCCACACTTTTTGAATATAATAATTGGGGCATTAAATGCCAACTTTGAATTTATTTCTTGTTCTTCGATGATTTAACATATTAATATCTATATTCTTAATGAAAATACAAAAAATTAGGTTTATGTGAATATCGATCGAGTAAATATATACCATCAAAGTGATCAATAATTTGTAAATTAAATAAATGCATATTAGTACTTAACAATGTATCTTTTTGTGTTTTCATTTTAAAATCAACCTTATTTTGAGATAAATATAAGAAAAATAATTTTGACCAACTTTTGGGTTATTTAGTCCCACAGTGCGCCGCGCCTGTTCTAGTAGAAACATTTCTGATTGGAAGATATTTCATACATGGATGTTACATTACTTATACTGAAGCACTCTTTAATACAGCACTTTCTTTTACTTATTGTTGAAGCTAAATACATAGTTAAATATTAGACAAGAAAACAGTTTTAATTTTTGAAATTTCATATAATCAAGATATATAAAACACTGGTAGGACAACTCCCCTATGATTGCCATAATAAGTTTTTCACCCAAAATTAAAACGAGATCATTAGTTCAAAAGTCTCCGCTAGATGCCGCAACAGTGAAACGTGAGCACGGCCTACTACATTCATATAAGCTTCGCTTATATACGGCCGTCTCATTTCCAGTTTTTTCATTGTTGAAATTAGGATCCAAAAATTACAGATCGGTACGTTAAGTGGCGCCCACTGACGGTAATTTTGCAACAAAGATGGTTTGTAGTCAGACTGCAGTCGTTAATTTTTAGGTTATACGTCATGCCAGTAATTGTCATTTCCAATTGTATAATATTAATTTATTGGCATTTGTACATAAATATTTGGATCTAACGTACGTAAATATGACAAAAATATGTTACAGTGGAGATTAGGAAATCAAAATATCCTACATGTAAGAAAATTATACTGAGTTTATGTAATATTTACTAACGCCCCAATTCTTAGACTAGAAACACCTTAATAACTACACGATAGCCACAGTATTTAAGAAAGTGCAGTTTCATTTTTCGCAAATTACAAATGTTCCTTTAGGTTTTGTAGCACTTGAATTACCACAGCAGATGATGTAGACACCTAATGTTAATCCACGATCTATGAACTGAAGCTATGATTAGAAGTATGCGAAGTATTCATGGAATGAAGAAATCTCACTGTGGCACTCATTTCTAAAAATAAACATTTTTTAGACATGAAATCTGATAAAATCTACTGAGACTTAAGACCAATAGTTTCAGTAAAAGAAATATAAAACTGATAAAATTTGTCTGATAAGGCATTACCTTTATACGGAATTTGGTTTATGTGATATAAATCAAATGCGATGTTTGAGAAAGTATGTAGAAATTTTGTAGGGAGGTTAGGAATCTAGGATAACGATAATTAATTAACGATTTTGGTATCATGTCTTGAATGAGGAAGTGTTCCAGTACGAAGATGGAGTCGGGAACTTTTCTGAACTAACTAAATGCATAATAATCTATACAAATGTATAAAATCAAGTCAATACTATCAAACTTTTACACATATTCGCATGGAGTGTCGCTATACGGGTCTCAAACGCAACTGGACAATAGCAAAGATTGAAAAAAAAAGACGTAGGATAGGCTTCTGAGTTATGGTGATATAGAAAAATGCTAAAGGAAACATGGATTGACCGAATATCGAACGAGATACTAGAAAAAGTACAAGAAGAAAAAATATTAGTGAAGCAGATAGAATAATATACAAGAAGAAAGATAGTTAATGAAGAAGACCATGAGAAGCAAAGATAGATTAATAAGACACTTTAAGACATTCGGGTATTATCTAAAAATAGTAATAGAAAGCATGATCGAAGGAAAGAACACCCTAGCTAAACCTAGACTGCAATTTATACTTCAAATAAAAGAAGTCTTAGGCTGCTACAGCTATAGAGAATTGACTTTAGAGAAAAGACTGACAGCATACCGGAAAAATACCATAAAAATAGGTGTATTTGTAAAGTGGTTGTTAAAGTATTTTTTTTTAGTTTTAATGTAACTTTTTTAATAGTTTATCAATTTTATTTGGGGACAGACAGCCTTTTTTATAAAAATAAAGACATCGAAAGAATAATAAATTAAAATAATAAATAAAATTGTAATGTAACGTTTTGTAATGTAATATAATGCACCTATTGTTTTTTAATGCATTATTTAATAATATTTGATCGTTGCTAATAAATTTCTTGTTAATAATTACTGTTAATATTCGAGTAAAAATTCAGTTTGACACAATTGATATAAAATATAACCTAAAAATTAACGACTGAGCTCTGACTTCAAATATCTTTGTTCTAAAGTTACCGCCAGTGGGCGCCATTTAACGTACGAATCTGTAATAATTTTCAACAATGAAAAAACTGGAAATGAGACGGCCGTATATAAGCGAAGCTTATATGAATCTAGTAGGCCGTGACGTGAGTGTCAAATCAAACCACATGTGTTAACCTTCAAAATTTATTAAGCTTTTTTAATAATAATAAAATTTATATTTTTATTATTGTCATTCGAGAATTTAATTGATGTTTCTTATGCAGCTTTGTTTCTGTTTATTATAATTAACAAGCCAGAATTAATAAAAGATAGCGCGTTCTCAAATATACAGGTAAGTATAAATAAACACTTATTATTTTTAAACTAATTTTTCATCATGTGATAAATTTTACCAGTAAATAGTTTGATGTTTAATTGTTCTATTAAAATTGCTCTTTTTAGGGATTCCACCTTTCTGTATGTGGCTAATGGTAATGGAGTGAGGGCCGTTATGTATTTCTCAATCACAATATAAGGTATTTAGAAAATCAGTTGTCAAAATATAATTTTTAAATTTATCATAAAATGAAATCGCTTTAATCTAAACCTCTTATATTTTCAGGGACATTGCATGGAAGGTCTTGTATGGATTCTCATGGAAGTGACTGAGGTTCTTAAAATAACTTTAAAATTTGGTTACCAGAAATAATTTTGTTTCCAAAATATGAATATGTCTGTACTACAGGGTCAAACCAATCTTTACGTACATTGCATTTATGTTTAGATTTTATTGTAATAGTGATCGATGTCGACTTCACTTTCCTTGCCAGACCACAATTGATCTGGTATATCATTGATTTCGTTGTTGTCATCATCGATGGCCTTGTTATTTGTTATTTTATAAATGTTTGCAATTAAATTTTTAAAATATAAATATTTCATGGATAGTTTTGCTGTAATTGATCTTGTTTGTTACAGAGTTAGATGCACAATAATATAATTGTTATCAAGTCAAAAAACTATTGCTTTTCAGTACAAAAGTCTGTGTTCTGCTGTTGTATTTAATATTTTTGTCCCTTTCACATGTGGACCATTTTTATATTGCTATTTAGCTTCTTGTTGCTATAAAAATTATGCTGAGATGTGTGCTTTATTGCTATTAATTACCAGTAACAGTTTTACTTAACCTGCTTAATGCATATAATTAAAAACATGTTTAAGCATTAAGTATATATAATTCGACTTATACCTACTCTTTCTTAATACTTGAAATCTTTAGAGCGTCTAATAGGTTTGAATTTCGCATATAGATTTTTTTATAGTGGCACACAAGGTCTTTACTTGTTAATAAAACTTCTGTTGCATCAATCCATGCTTGCAGTTTATCTGCTTTCCGTAAAATATTACAAAATAATTGATGAATTTAATTACAATTCTCAAAAGAAATGTTTGCATAGGTCAATTTGTATTCTTATTATTTAAGTTAAATGAAAATAAAAACAGATGGACACTTAGTTTGCTGTAAAAAATAAAATTTCAATTTAGTTTTATTACCAAAGATGTTTTAAATAAAGAAGAGTCACAATTTAGCATTTTAATAGTGCCAAAGAATCTTGTACCTCTATCATCATGAAAAAGTTTATTTAATTTGTACGAAAAATACGCCAAAAGTATATATTCATTATTACAAGTTATGTTGCTGTAGAATGACAATCATGCCATAGATAATATAATAATACTGGGTGCCCAAAAATGATTTTCATCTAGTCGCCTGTGAATTTCCCATGTAAAATAAAAATTGCCGCTTTTTGTTGTTACATAACCTCAAAATGATAACTGACATTTGATTAGACAGATTGACAGATCAAATTAGTTCAAACTTAAAGAATAGAGCGGCACAGAAAAATTAACATAAAAAAAATTTCAAAGGTAACTAGATGAAAATCATTTTTGGGCAGCCAGTATACAGTATGTCCCCGGATTGAGTTCACAAGAGGAGAAAAAAGTTTATTTTTAATTTTACAAAAAAATAACAAAGGAATAAATTTTTTTGCTTAATTCAAAATAGATAAATCTGCAATTAAAACTTTAATATTACTGGTCTGTACTCTGAAAATCAATTTTTTCATATTTTTATTTACATCAATTTTGTAAACGTATATCCCTAATGGTAGGCTTTGGATTCAAAATGTCAAATATTACGTTAATGTCAGATATAATTAAAAATAGTGAGAATTTTATAGTTAAAAATGTTAACATTGCAACAAAGAATCTACTTAATTCAATGTTATGGTACGGGGGGTAAAAGTTATCGGTACATAAGACAAGAATTTAATGAAAAGTTTCCTGAAGTTGCTGTTTCATTTAATGGTATCAAAAAGTTGGTCAACAAATTTTTAGAAACTGGTTCCATAACCAATTTAAAGAAAAAGAAGATAATCCATAATGAAGAGGATGCTGCTACTGTGTTAGTTTTGGATTCAGTAGAAGATAATCCAAAACTTTATTTGAGGAGACGGTCCCTGCAGATAGGTGTAAGCAAATCACACATTCAACGGATTTTGAAGAAATGTAAAATGCATGCCTATAAACCTATTTTTAATCATACCTTGGAGCCAGGAGATGATGAAAAACGCCTTTATTTTTGTTTGTGGATGGGTAATGAGATAATGAGAAACAGAAATTTTCATCGTAATATTATGTTTTCCGATGAAGCGACCTTTTCTACCAACGGGACGGTTTCGTCGCAACATGTTCGATATTGGAGCGATACTAATCCTCATTTTCGAATTACGACTAGGCGTCAATATCATGTTAAAGTAAACGTGTGGTGTGCTGTTTCTTATCACGGAATAATAGGCCCATATTTTTTTTGATACTAACGTTAACCAGCATTCATACCTGGATATGTTGAGACATTTTCTTCGCGATGGTTTAAGTGGTTTACCACTTGATTATCGACACTTAATGTATTTTCAACAGGATGGTTGTCCAGCGCATTTTGCTCGTATTGTTCGTAATTGGCTAAATCGCAAATTTGGAGATAATTGGATTGGCAGAGGTGGCCCAGTTTTATGGCCGCCAAGGAGCCCTGATTTGACAATTTTAGATTTTTATTTGTGGGGGCGTTTAAAACAAATTGTTTACAAGGAAGACTTACCCAATAATGTCCAAGTATTAAAAAATCGAATAAGAGATGCTGTTGCATCCTTAACAATTGAGGAAATTCGTAGAAGTTATAAAGATTTACGAGTTAGAATTGAACTATGTGCTGAAAGAGGTGGTGGGTTAATCGAATAGTAGAAATTGGTTTGAATTAAGCAACAATTTGTATTCTTTTATAATTTTTTAGTTAAAAATAAAAAATCTTTGTTTACTTTTTCTTTACTTTTTTTTTATTTTAAGATCACAGCCTGATAATATTAAAGTTTTGATAGCAGATTTATCCATTTTGAATTAAGCAAAAAATGTTATTCCTTTGTTATTTTTTTGTAAAATTAAAAATAAACTTTTTTTTCCTCTTGTGAACTCAATCCGGGTACATACTGTATATACTACGTATATAGAATGCAAACTGAATACAATCAAAATTTTATGAGCTTAGCACCAAAAATACAGATGGCACCTGTAATGCGGTCTACCATGACCATCTCCATTAATAAAGCCAAGACCCGATGCAACTGGCCATGGACCTACTAGACCTACAGCTTGCTCTATAAGTCTATAACTTAGTGACAAACCATATCAATGCTGTTTACATAATATCTGTACAGTGTAATTGAAATGAAAGGTTAAACAACTAGCGCATTTTCAGCGCTTACGTATTGTTGATTAATAGCACTGTATAATATAATCACGTGGGCTGTATCCTATAAATTCAGTTTTTTGTTTTAAAATTGAAACTGACATTTCTCAAAAAATGAAATACTCCAAAATATAATTGTGCCGTTTTAAGTTTTCGCTACAAAATTTATTTGCCATCGATTTTTAAATTCTACAAAGGACCTGACGACATACTTTAAATGGAAGAACTTTTGTCAACACTCTTACATTGAAAAACTACTTGAGAAGAAAATTAACAATTACCGTATTTGGATAGGTATAACTAGCACCGGAAAATTAGTTAATAGTGCCTGTTCTAAAGGTAAGGTATTTAATGCTGATAACTTGTAAAGCAGACCGAGTAAATGTTTCGTTGAATTTCTTTAATTTCTTTAATTTCTTTAATTTAAATAAATTAATTACAATTTTATTATTGTAGCGCAGGAAGAATTTAGAGATGTTATAAAGTATTGCCGGAAAGCCATACATCAATTTCGAAGACACCGCATGTTCCGAGGATACAATTTCAAATTTTAAGTCAGGCCAACCAAAAACAAAACAGTGTCCAAAAGCAAAAAAAGTTATATCAGAAAGTTAACAAGTTAAAACAAACAATCAATAGACAATTTATTATACGTTTTGTAAAAAAATCTGGTACATTTTCTTGTAGTCATAAAGCTAGTTTAAAAGATAGCATTGTTTGCAAGATAGTTGGTTTAAACAACAATAATAAGGCAAATGTAGTAGAAATTGTAAATACAATCTGAACTATTTAACCAATCAAGAAAAATGTAGGTATTTGTTACGATGTAAGAATAAATTAATTTAAATAATTACTTGGATTTCTTTCTAAGCCAAAAGGATAAAATAATTTAAATTCTTAAAGATGAAACCGTACAGGTAAAATGCATTTAAGATACTTAGCCCCAAGAATACAGATGGTGCACGAATTATTCATCGAACAATACTTGGAGTTTGCATTGTATATACGTAGTGTATTATTATATTATCTATGAATCATGCTCGCACGTCGCGCCATCTATCAGAAATTCAGCTCGCGTTAAAATTGGTTGACGAAATGACGGCGAGTTGACATACCATATATGTTATACAGTATGTTTTTTGTAAACGATAATATAGGAAATCCAATGGAATTTTATCATTTTCCTCGTAAGTTTGTACCCTTGCAAATGTAATTAGAAATCTTGGTATCAATCGAAAGAAGAATTCATTTTACGTCAAAAAAATATTAAACTTTATGAAGAAAACCAAAATCGATTTAGAAAAAGACTTAAAAAGCTTATTGATTTACTGCTTTTGGTAATAAGTTATTAAAAAAATCTGGAAGCTGAACGCCGATTTGTGTAGCGGTTAACGCTTCAGATTCCTAATCAAAAATCGCGAGTTCAAACCCCGTCATCGTATACTTTTTTTTTTAATTGTATTGCTTACTAATTATTATTTTTAGAACTTTATTACAAGGATTATTAGTTTTATGCCCTTTTTTTATTTGTCTTTCTGATAGGTAGTTAAAATTGTACAAAAAGTAACGGTAAACACCCGTAGCAAAAATATCTAACAATAAAAAAAATTGATAATCGATAATAAAGTTCTAAAAATAATAATTAGTAAGCAATACAATTAAAAAAAAGTATACGATGACGGGGTTTGAACTCGCGATTTTTGATTAGGAATCTGAAGCGTTAACCGCTACACCATTCGGCATTCAGCTTCCAGATTTTTTTAATAACTTATTACCAAAAGCAGTAAATCAATAAGCTTTTTAAGTCTTTTTCTAAATCGATTTTTGTTTTCTTCATAAAGTTTAATATTTTTTTGACGTAAAATGAATTCTTCTTTCGATTGATACCAAGATTTCTAATTACATTTGCAAGGGTACAAACTTACGAGGAAAATGATAAAATTCCATTGGATTTCCTATATTATCTTTTACAAAAAACACACTGTATATATCTTGCATATAATCATTAAATTTCGCTCACAGTGCTCTACTATACCGACAGACTACAGAAATTAGTCGTCAGATGGCGCTGGCTAACGTGAAACTTAGTTCGCAAGTAAAAGTGAACGGGCTAGCCATATAAAACCTTCTTTAAGTTTTATTTATCGTAATCAGCCATAGTTACCATTATTTGCAACAATGATACTATGGAAACCGAGCTCTTCGGTTAAATAGATCTGAAATACCGAACGCAGCTCTGAAAGTCGACTCAAAAGATCAACCGCGGCGAATCGCTACCCAGAACCAATTACGAAGAAAAGCGTCTAATGGGTATTTGTATTCTTTACTCCAGGAAAATTCAAGATGCATCATAAATAACTTCATGATAGTTGTGTTATTATAATAACTAGTAAAAAAAATCTCTTATGTGCTACGTATGTGAATATCAATTTAGTTGTTGCAGGTTGAAATAATCTTCCAACTATTAACACAATGGACAAGGAGGAGGTAACCATCACCGACACTAAAATGAGTATACAGTCACATGTAATGGAAGGCACTCAGCACAAGTCCACTGAATATGACGTACCATCATCACTTGACTGTAATGTATGTGGTTATAAATGTTCAAAAAAGAGCCAGCTTAAACGGCACTTAATGACTCATATTGGTGAAAAACCGTTTGAATGTAACATATGTACTCATAAATGTTCAACAGACTGCCATCTTAAACGACACATGCTGATTCATACCGGTGAAAAGTCATTTGAATGTAATGAATCTGGAAATAAATTTGCACTAAAGAGCACTCTTAAACGACACATGCTCAACCATACTGGTGAAAAACCATTTGAATGTAATATATGTGATTATAAATGTAACATTAGAAGTAGTTTTAAACAACATGTATTTTGTCATAGTGGTGAAAAACCATTTAAACCAAGATGACCCCCCCCAAATCTTGGGATGCGACCGCGCCTGAGCTGAGAGCACTAGACCAGTCCAGATGAACGAGAGAGTTATAGTTACCACGCCCGTTATTTATATCGTTAGGTCGAGTTGGGGTACCCTACTTATTATATAATAGCCTAGTCAAACACTATACAAATAATAGCCAAATTTAGAGAAATGTTGGAGAGGAGAGAATGAATTAATGTGTGACTGACTTATTTATGAATTCATATCTGACTCTGTTTACATTTATTACTTTGGATATTAAATCAAGGCATGCTAAATCACTACAGTATCAAGCACTAAAACAAAAAAAAACTGTAGAACCGGGAAGCATCAAAAGATCAAAACTATCAATCCTGTTCATGTGTTGTATGCATGCTATTCTTCTATTGGTGTTTTGCATTCGTAAGGTACGACTCGATACGTTACGACTCATGAGGCATGTATGTGTTGGCTGCAAGACACGTGAATGATATCGAAATAACAGTATTTGACCTGACCCAAATTTGTGTGGAAGTGTTTTCGGTTTATTTTTTATATTTTGAAGTTTATGCATAGATACATAATAATTAGACTATTATTGCTATACTTATCTAAACATAAACGTCTCTTTACGACCCACAAGTCTCTTTATGGTCCGACGGGCAATAAAAAAGTGTCACTTAAATATCAGAGCTATTTCCTGTAAAACTTAATTTGTTCATAATATAATTTGTCAACTTATCAACAATAAAAGAAAATAAGCTGAAACTAAATATTTTGGAATATTTACTATAGTAACGTAACTTGAAGTGTAAGCACAGCGGCTTTTGATGTACCTACGTACTCATTTAATTATGTTTTTTTACACAATTTCAGATTTAAGATAAAAACTTAATCTGTGCATAAAATAGTGTATGTATAGCTGGCGTAACTTGCTTTTATGGCACTACAGCGTTTTCCGCTTCCGCTTCCGGCCATAAAAAACTCTTTACGCCCTTAATACATAAATAACTATTGTATCTGCACCCTAGTGTCATGGTATTATAACGGTATTATGTATTCATACATATATAGACTATAGCGTAATAACTCTATCAAAAAAACCTGTCATTGGAAATTTGTTCGCAAAGCAATAAACTTTTCTTAGAAACCCTTAGAAAAAAATAATTTGAACATACGCTTTGAACGTTGCTTGTAGGTAGTCTTGCTCGTAGTTTTTATTTATATGATGTTTTAATGCTGTTTTAATAAATAATGCTGTACCTCCATGTGCTGCACCGTCTGGGTGTTGTGTATCGTAAAAGGAGTATTTGGGAAATTTGAGATGACTCTTCTTCGTAAAATGCGTCTCTGAAATTAGCATTATCTATGTCATGACTAGTTAGAAATAGTTTGAGTTCTTGGCTCCTCTGCGCCAATCCGTTAGCGTTCCAGATTCCGATTTTTATTAAATTAACTCTATTAGTTGGCCTAGCTAGGAGAGCTGTGATGATATTTAGCACGGAGTCTAGATTCTCTCTTAACTTGGTTACTATATTTTCTACACAACTTAGTCTATCATTTGTAATGGACAGAAATCTTCGTTCTAGTGTAAATGCAATTTTATATGCATAAATAATAAAGAAAGCTGAGTACGATCCTGTTCAGTTTAAAATATTTCAGTTGGCTTAAAAATTCAGACAGTATTTCGAACTAAATAAAGTGTTCTCACGGTTGCGGATTGTTTTTCCTAGTAAGGATTCAGATAATATTATATTTGTTAAAAATTCAGCAATAGTATCACCCTTTTAACAAAGGAATAAAATCTCAAAAAGGCATTTAGTTAAAATTTATTAGTTCCTGAACGTGCTATTTGCATAAATTCTCCCGAGTGCAGACGTATAAAAAAATACATTGAGGCCATGTGTGGATATCGAGTTCTTTTCGGTTAGCAAATTTTAGTTGCGGTGAAGTCCCTAAAAAGATACATAGAATTCTCTGGAAGCTTTTTGAATGCTTGTTCCTGATTGGATTAGAAAGTCAAGCTATTTCGCTATAGGTTAGTTGAAAAAGTCCTCGCTTAAGTTTAATTGTGATGATATAAACATTCAGATCCCTTAGTTTAGTTTTAGTTTTAAGACGGTCGAAGAGAACCATTAAAGAGGCTGGTGCCTCGAAGCTTCTCCGGGCGCTTTGCGTCCCGAGATTATTCTAAAAGGGTCGTTACGGTGAATATATGCCCTTATTATTATTTAGTTCGAAATTAGTGAAATCGATCAAATTCACAATTCAAATTTCGACTCCGTACTACCGTTTATGCCTCAATTTAAGTTTGGTGTTATATCGTACCGATTTCGTTGTTTGGAAAATTAAGTATAATTCCGTATTACCGATTAAAGATTTGTTAAGCAGCCTTCAAGTATGCAGAATTAAAGTATCGTTACCATTCATGAAGAATTTGTTCCGAATCTCGTTAAGATAAAATGGTTCAGAATTTAAAATAATAATGTATTCCCTCAACTTCCAGGTCTGCAGTTTTTTTTTGTATAAGATCATTATTGTTTTTATAGAGTATTGTGTTTGAAGTTATTTGTGCATGGAATTTTTGAACTTTGTTAGACTAATGAAAATGTTCTAAAGTATTGATTTTTTTTTAATTAAGTTTTTATGCAAAATTTATTTGAGATCCCGAAATTAATCAACTTCTAAGAATAATAACTTTTTTATTTTGATGTTTTTTGTATTTCCTTTTTTTTGTTTTCCTTTTATGTTTTAATACATACAGATTTCAAATTTATTTATTGATTGATAGAGGCTCAACGAACCGCTGTTGTTTTTTGTCAATTAATATTTTTTATTGTTTGATAAATGTTTAATTAATTTAACGTCAAATTTAAATGAGATGTCATTCCCAAACTGATGACTTATCGCCTCCTAAAATGAAAAATAAATAAAAGTAAACAAAATGATTATCATCAGTTTGGTGGCGCTCAACATGTTTTTATTTGTTCCTGTCTCCATTAATTAATTAGAAGCTTTTGGGGTTAACACCCACACCTGAATTTAAATTTGCATAATTAGAGATCTCAGCCTAGTACAGTAAGTATTTAGTGATTTGAGCTTTTTATTAAGATTACAGTGACAGTCTATCGTAGGACTTTTAAATTAGTATTTGGTATTTTAGAGTAATAAAAAAGCCCTGTTACACACTATATTGTTGGGTTACTACTTGAGGCATCTTTTGTTGGATGTTAGCCATTTGTTGTTGTTGTTGTTTCCCATTCGCCGTTTGTGCATAAGAAATGTATGGTTGTCTGTAGTTCGTTTGTGTTCTTGTCTGTGTTTGTTTGAATATTTTGTTGCGTGTTTGTTTTTTCTCGCAACGTGGGGTATAGCATCTGTTGTAGCTGTTTGCGTATGATGCAACCTTTATAGCTTGCTGGGTGATTACTTTCACGGTTACAGCATTTTACTTCTTTCCTTTTCTCTTTCCACGTGCATTGCTCAGTTAAGTGATCCCCTGCGCATTTTACACATTTTGGGTTTCTGTAACAGTAGTTCTTTGTATGTCCGTGCTTCTGACATATTGTACATTGTACAATACATTGTACAATACATTGTACAGTACATGTACATTGCAATTGCGATATAACTTGTGATTATTATAACTTGTATTTTGGAATGGCATTGCAAGGGGTGCAGCATTGTAACTTATTTGCTGCTGAGGCATTAATTGTGGTAAGTTGTTGTAACTTATCTATTGTAGAGAGATTTGTTGTGTTTGATTTAATTGGTTAAGTTGTTGTTGGTCTATTTGCATTTGTATGTTAAGATCATAGTACGTCGCTGGAATATTAGTGGGCGTAGGTTGCTCCTACATTTTTTACCGCGATTGGGCCTGCAGCCCGTGCTCTGTTTTGATATTACAAACTCACGTTGGCCTTCTTCACTTGTTGGTATTTCCCGCGGCGTGGAGCGATTGGCAACACTTCTTTGCCCTACGAAAGTCAAGCGGATACTTATAAACAGAAATAAGTCTAAAATTGCTACATAAAGGAATGGCGCAAATTAAAAGTATCAACAGCATTGTTTAACGTTGCAATGGTATTCAGTATTCAATTCACTCAAAAATAATCTCCACGTTCCTTCCAAGTAATTGAGATACGCTCAATCAGCCCGCATTTGCAAAGCAATTGCTACCAATAACTCACTCGTTGGAGCGAGGTTACTTATCAACCCTCTACTAGCTCTCCAGGCTAGTACAGAAGCTATAAACATGCTCACCCGTGGAGTATATCTTAAAATACTAACCCCTCGTCCAGAATTAGGACTACTTTTACTACGTGGGACTTCACTAGAATCCCAGTATGTATCCATTAGGGTGAAGTTGACTCGAACGTGAGAGGCTATATATTCACATCAATGCCCCTTAAGCGTAGTACTCTAGACGTTTTCTGAGGATCAGACGAATGGAACTGCACAGCCAAAACCTGACCCCCGTACTGTTATCTCCGAAACATTACCTAGTGGCATGCAGTTTCCCGAAGGTCAGCGAGCGCATTCCCTGACCGGGATAAACTTCAATTTAATTCTCCTCCATTCGACTAGGTCAGACAGCGGGTTACTAGCGCCATATCCATATCCATCAGACTCTACCGTCAGGTAAGAATTAAATCCACCCATTCTAAACCCTCATGTTAGCAGAGTTTCCCCCTCAACGTTTTTGAGTCATCACCGAGAAACACTTGCATGTAATTCTACCTCACTTGTTGTGTCATCCGTTGCCCAGACAAACCTAGGATTGGGTAGACAACAGCCAGTTCTAGGGGTGCACGTCGTGTGGTCTGCCCACTAGCTAGTCTCAGATACTAATGCTCCCGGACACCTGTAGTGACTGTCCAGTTCTCTGTCATCCTGGGTTTAGTCTCGGATACTAGTGATTCCGTGATATCTCCAACAACTGCTTGTCCGTTTACCAACCGTTCACCCCGACAGTGAAAATACCACTATGAAGAACTATTTAACCCTTTATAGGACACTGGTACAAATATGTACCACGTGCACTTACAGGCGTCTACGCCATTATATAAACATTAAATATGATCCATACTGATTATACACTTGCTCTGAATGCATAGTGGTAGAAATATATACCATAAATTGAATTGCGCGCCGGCAACGGTATAAACTTGATTTAGTGGTATCCATGTGTACCACCGATCGTCTAATTATTTGTGCAAGGAATGTTGTGTTTTTTTCTGGTATTATAATATCACAAATTGTTTTAACTGTTTAGGTTGACGCGAAATAACTTTAGATATTGTTTGAACAATTAAAGTTGATATTAAATTAATTAATTTCGCCAAATTTTAACAATTAGTAAATGTAAGGTTAGGATCGCTAAATTTCAGTGGTTTCTTTGAATTTCATTTGCAAACTTAATATTACCTGTTCGGATTTAATTTTTTTACAAATGATTTCGCATTATATGATAATTTCACTCTGTTATTTGTTTTGTTGTATAATGTTTGCGGCAAGGAAAATAAAAAGCCCTAAAAAGTGGTGGTACAAGTATGTACCTCAAAACTCTTGTAGCAATATTTGTTTCTGAAGTATTATGACTTTTTTCAGATGGAAAACGTTAAACTTTTTGATTTGTCGAATAAGAAACATGAAGATTATCCGCAAAATTACTTATTAGGTTTTTATTTATAAAGTAGCGGAATAAATGACTGATTATTTTCTTCTGAACTGAATTATGTTTAGTTTTCCTTTACTTAAGTATTATATAATAGTTTTTATACATTAGTAATAATGTGATATCTATACTTACATGTTGTGATATTTCTTCTAGTGATACCAGTTATGTAGGAGGTATAAGTATACATAGATTTTCGTTTGTATTATTCTACTGAATAAACTAGGTTTTGATAAGATTGTTTATTTTACTTATGTTACAAATATGTACCATGAAAATATCCGTGTAATTCTTTTATCTAACGATTTATGGTATCAATATGTACCACAAAAATATCATCGCAGTGCACTGTGGTACTTATATGTACCGATCTAATTACAAAAAACTAATCAAAAAAATCTTTTTTAGTTCATGGTAAGTTATGCTTTTACCTTCTAGCAACCCGTTTTTGAACTCAAAATTTGCATATTTAATAATATATGTTTCTTGCCCTATAAAGGGTTAAAATGAACATTGTACAAATAATACAGAATATAATTGAGAATTATTCACAATCAACATTGCGCCATTGACCCAATAAACATTTTTATTTATATAATAGTAAGCGCAAACTTATGATCCTCAAACTTAGTGATATTAAGTTTGCTGTTACCATTGTATTAATACAATGTTTATTGCAAATGTTCGCATTTCTATATTAGGCCAATATTTATAGTAACATTGTTCCGCAACTTCTAGCCAATATTGCACCAATATTTTGTGTTACTTGTGATAGGTAGTATTAGTTAGAGTTCCTGAATGAAAACTTTAACTGTGTTATTTTAGAGTTGACATGGATGTCAAAATCTATCTCTTTCTAGACCAAAACTAAGCTGTCTGAAACAGTTTAGTTTATTTTTCATGATTACCTACCAGCCTTCTAATAAATAGTTTCAAAATATGAAATGCCACTAGAGAAATTTGTCATGCGTGACTTAATTGTAAATAATACAGACTCAGTTTATATTTAGGAACTCTAGTATTTATCACTGTAAGCAGTTTGTAGGATGCAGACAAGCTTGCAATTGGTCTGTAGTTCTGTGGGTTCGAAGGGTCCCCAATTTTGTGTAGCTGATGCGTGATTCCAGATGTAAAATATAGGTGTATATAGGGATGGATGGTTTCCGGTAACCATCGAGAATGCGCTAGGAAGTGGACTATGAATAGCTGTGGATATTGTCTCAGCTACAAGTTTTGTATGCCTTCAGAGCCTTCCAACTAGCTGTCTTCCGAATGGATTATTGTATATCAGACACACTAAATATTATTATTAAAAAAATCTTTATAGTGTGTATTTTTGCCGATAACAGATGTTCAGAAGCAACATTTCAGCACGTCCAAGTAGAACAATGTTTATGACAAGTTCTATTATTACCAAAAAGTGTAGCTTTTACCCAGTAAGTTAGTTCAGTTTATGTTTTACATCTGAAGAAGCCACTGTGTAACAAAACAATTGTTATGTTGTAATTATTTAAATAAAGTGAAAATCTTTATCCCAAATTAAGAACCAAACTAATAAATCTAATAAATGAGGGAATGACCGCTTTAAAAAGATTAATTGCAACGGATTATGTTAAATGTTATCTATTCCGTACTCCTTGAGGTCAAATTGAAGTGATCCGTCTTATAAACAACATTAATATCTGAAGAAATGTTTTGCGCAATTATCAACTACCAGTTCATTACACCTAGTTCTAAAGAAAAGTATTCGTAAATAATTCTGACCAGGATATTACTTTTTCATAGAAATTTAATTAATGTTTTATGTAAATTCAACAATCTCTATATTATATTAGATTCTATCAAAATGATCATTTTATATTTAGCAGTAATCAGTATGTTTTTCAATTTTTCGTTATCACCACAAATTAATATAGATAATAAGGTTCGTTTATTATTAGATAATGTTCAAAGAGACAATCTAGACAAGGTAATAACCAAGCAGCATCTAAGTAACAGTAACTGAGATCGGAACTTTGATTCAATCAGTAGCGTGCGGTGAGAATTTAGGCTAGGGAAGCAATCACGATTTTAATTTTAATATACCTAGGTACAGGCGCGGATTCACGGGGGGATGGGGGAAATACCCCCAATTTAAAAATAAGTGTACATAGAATAGAAACAAATAATGTTTGTTTAATTATTATTCATTAAAACAATTATTTTTCCAAAAATTTCCCCCTCAAAATAATTCTCTGGATCCGCCTCTGCTAGGTACAATAAGAAACAGTGTTATAATTATTAAACTTAAAAGATTTTCAAAGAAGAACTTTTACACTTTATACTCTTATGGAATTTGTTGACTATTATTCTTTATTTTAAAAAAACTACTATGTATTTATAATGCAACTCGATTTTCCGGTCTTTTTTTAGCAAAATACTGGTGCAGGTTTTAAACTTTGTTGTTAAGTTTGAAAATTCTGGTTTTAAAATGCCTTTCTCAATAATTTGTAATTTTTCTCCAAAATGATTCAGATGTATCCGGCGGTACTCGAACCTTCCACCGAAGCAGCTGAATTTCCAGTCATGACGTTAATGCAATTTTAAAGGACCCCGCACCAACCTAATGAAAATTTGGATTTCGGTGGAATTGGCTGAATTTTTGATATGTTGTAGCTGGTGGCTTTGTGATCAAAAGTCTTCATGGGCACAACCCTCAAAAATTAACCGTTTGACCTCCACGAGGTCAAATTGGGAAAATACCGCACAAACCTTATGGAAATTGGATTTCGGTGGAATTGGCTGATTTTTTGATATGTTGTACCTAGTGGCTTTATGGTCAAAAGTCTCCATGGGCACAACCCTAAAAATTAACCGTTTGACCTCCAGGAGGTCAAATTGGGAAAAATTTACAGAAATAGTTACACGACTAAACGTTAGCACGCATGTAGTGTTTGACTCAATTAAAAATCACGAAACAGTGGGTTGTGTATATAATACATATTTAGCAGTAAAATTACATTATAATTAAGATGTCAAAATCAAAATATTATATCAAAAATATTGTGATATAAAATGGCGGACACCTTGGCAACGCATTCGTCAGACTCTAATTGAAGGGTCTCTAGCTAAAGATATAGCCCTTTTATTTTCAAATAGTAGGGACAACGATTGATCCGATGAGCTGGCCTAGGTAGCTAGATGCAGTGATTCTACGAAAAAGTAGAGTCACTGAATCTAGTCACCTAGGCCAGCTGGTCGATCAGAGTACCGCAAACCGCCGCCATATTGGGGCAAACGAACCACGAATTTGTTCTGTATTGAAATTAATCAAATCCACGTTTACTTTAAAAGGTTTTTCTTATTCAGAAAGATCAAACCTCTAATAGGTCAAACTCGTAAAACGTGGTTTTAATTTGCCCATTATTAAAAATCACCCTTATCTGCCCCAATATGGCGGCGGTTTGCGTTACTCTGATCGACCAGCTGGCCTAGGTGACTAGATGCAGTGACTCTACTAAAAAGTTAGCAAGCATCTATAAATAATTTATGTACCACTAAAAGAAGAAATTACTACATCCATGGTGTTGTGGAAACTCAATAAAAAGTTGTTGAAAAATTACAGTAGTATATATCATATTAATATGGTCGTTTTCACAGAACATATATGTCCATTATCAAATTAATGTTAAGTTGTGATTATTTTTGTGCATGATTGATATTAAACCTGAGATTTATTGTAAGACGGAATGTCAAATCTAGTAATATTCATTGTGGCCAACATTGTTTTGGTGCTTTTGCTCCACCGACGAGATTAATCGTTGTCGCTACTATTTGAACATAAAGGGGCTACAGCTAAAGGTTGGCAAGCATGCTATCTATAAACAATTTTAGGTACTCATGTTGTGTTGAATGAACGATCTAATTATTCAGTTTCAAAAGCCGTTTTCGAAGTTAAAAAGAATAACTTCTATGTAATTTTAGCATATGTTGTAGGACGTTTAATGGAACTATTCCTAATAACTTTTGACACTAAAAAAGTTTCTGATTTACTAAAAATAATTGAAATTGTTTGTTAGCTACTTTTGTATTTCTAAGTTTGTGCCCTGACCCGAAGGGGAGGTAGACGATCACACAGAGTACTAAGATCTGTAATATTCCCCGTGTATAAAATAACATTTTTTTTTAAATCTAATAACCACTATAAAATATTGAAAAGAACTTGATAGTCATGCAACATGAGAAAAGCAAAATGAATTTTATACTAGTGGTCTAAACTACATATTTTACTTTTCCCTCGTAAATCCGGGCGACAAGTACTTTAGCCCCAACGAGAAAAATGTATCTTTTTAACAACTGACATTTCATATAGGTTATAGAAAAAAAGATTGTATTTCACGCTGTATTTAGTAATTTCTCAATAAATAAGAATGGGAAAAGTATCATTTATGATAGAGATGACGTAGGAAAACTTTATTTGCGTATAAACCTGAATCGATTGTAGCAAATACGCTAATATAAGATAAAAAAGTTTTTTAAAGTTTAGTTATAAAAAGTAAATTTTATTGTTACTAATTAGTTAATTGCAATAAGGTTTAGCATAAATTTTAATTTACGTTTGATTTGTCTTACAATTAGCGGCAATTCTTTAACCCCATTGCGATAAGAAGTTTTTTTTTTGCAAATAATAATCAATATGACTAACTAAAATATTGAAAACGTAGTACGCGAATGCAGTATTGTATATTTGATTAAAATCAAAATTTAGTACCTAACACAAATTAAACACTACGTATACAAATATTTCTATAAAGATGACCAGTTATCAATTAATCACTGTTTGCCTAAAATAAAAATTTGCAGCTTAAAAAAGCTGATCAGGAACAAAACCATGGATACTAGAAATATAATCAAAATTGTTTTACAGGTTAAAATTTTTCCCAGGTTTTTATAATGCATTCTTAAGTATAACAAAGTAAGGTGTAGACAGTTACCGGACTGATGATTTGTACGATTTAAATTTATTTGGAAATGGTATTTTCAACATATTATCCTTTTGCATGTAACTTGCTACAGAGTAACAATGTTTTTATTTAAAATTACAACATTTTTGAGATTTTCTCTTTATTTAATGTTTTTATGTCTATACGAATGCAATTTGCCCTCAAATCTATTCATTGATTTTCGAAATTAACCAGCTTTTACGGAGTCATAAGTTAATTGTAATTATTTGAGTGTGCGTGCACCTACGAATGACCACATTTTTTTACGCATCGGTCAGAACTTAAACAGTTGCTTGTGCCAATACTGAATCAACAATATTATGTTTGACTACATTTCTAACGCACTAAAATAACTGAACTCAAAAAAGCCACACTCATGGGCACCAATTGTAACGATAAACATTTAATGCCCTAACAAACTAATGTCGCACGATTGACGTCACTGTAACATCAATAAAATTCAAAATACAGAACACTTACTGCAATTGCTTACTTCACACTAAAAACGATACTTACTGTACTTTAATGCACCAGCTTAAGATCTCTCAATGACAAATTATTTCCCAGTACGCATAGATACTGATTTCCATAGCTTATAGATTATAAAGAAAAATAACGGTTGTTGAAATAAGAAGGGATATGGGCGTAATTTATTCGAAGTCATTACAATCCTGGTCTGAACCCCCGAATAAAAAAAGATCCAGATTATATTGATTAAAATTAATAAAAAGAACTAATCGCCATTAGTTAAATTGGCGTTAAAGCAGGTTAGATAATTGAATAACTTCAATTAATGATCGGTCAAATATTATCCAATAAGAGATAATTTAAATACTCATTTATTCGTAGATAAAATAATCTTTTGTCACAAATGACAATGATAAGAACATCATAATAGTGTTCTAATATAGATGCTTATTGATAATAAAATGGTTGCATAATTAACAAATAGTTTTCATGGTAATGGTACAAATAAATTTAAACATCGAACTTACTTCTATTGTACAGTTTTCCGTTAATCCTTGATAAATTCGGTGGAGTTTTATAATCCTTTAAATTTTACCAACATCACTTTCACAATAATGCCCTTATATTCACTTAACATTAGGTACAGAATACCTCACATTTTAAAACTGTAATTATATCATACTTGCATTTGCGATATTTGTTCATTAATAAAGAAATGCGCCCATATAATTTTAAAAGAAGCTTTCATTAATTAAGAAAAATTATCACGTTGGTACGGTTATTTATCAGACTATTGTATTATCAAATTGTTAAATTTATTAACTCGAAGATCCAACTCAGTATTATAAACTATTAGCATATAATTTTATGTTAAACGAGACGAGAAAACATGACCGTAAAACAAACTCAACTAACGGCACACTGGATTAATAGCTAGTTACCATAATTAGTTTACACAAAGCGCTAAACTGTATTTTTATAAACTGAACGATAAAAACGGTACAGAAAACTATAGTAATATGTTCGGCGTAGCGAACAATATTCGACCCTCGTCTGTCTCGCTTGGCGAATTATATCGGACTTGCTTGTGACTTGACAAAGAGTGTCTTAAAGTTTTCTAACTTTTACCCTAGTAAACAAAATTTTAAGAAAGGGAAATATACAATTGTCCTATCATGGATCAAGATGACACAGTTCGGGCCAATGGGAAGTTTATTCCAGAATGTTTCATGGGAAAGTACAGTGACCAGAACTTGCTTTGTAGCGTGAAAGCAGATATTTTAAACGTGGTTGCAGACTGTTTTATATATGCTTAATTCCAAAGAGTCTATTCATCGAAAACGAAAATACGTACGTAGAAAACGCATAAATTTGAATTTTATGCGTTTTTAGACATACCATTTCCTCGAAAAAATTATTTTATCTCGTATTTTCTTTACAAAACAAATTTCATCTGTGTGAGAACGCTTTGGGATGACCTTTCACATTAACGAAAGACACCATTTGATTTAAAATAAAGTCTGCAAGTTTAAACCAGCGAAAATGTATTGAAATATACAGGGCCGTACTAAGATTATTTACAATAAATGCACTTAAAATTTCATTAGAAAGGAATCGAGAATTGCAACAGGTTACACATTTATCAAATAAAGAAACGTCGTTAGAATCCTTATAAATAAAACAATATTAAACAAGCATCTTTTTTTGGACAGGAAGAAAAAAATACACATCATAAATGTTAATAAAACTAATTTTACAGAGTTCAACTTATTGGCTACAATATTTACCTTACAGTGTATAACAGTAGTAATCGTAATCCTTTATTGCATATCATAGCACTAGAAAAGAGAACTTTTCTAATACAGATTTACTAAGACGCACTGCTAACGCTGAAACTATATTTGGACTACAGATAGGTTTTATAATTTTATTCCTACCCAAACTTGAGCATTGAAACACTTATTATGGTTTATTTTGAATGGAACCAAACTACTAACACGTTTATGAGGAGCTGAAATTATATGTGTTAATGATTTTGAAAATCACCATAAAGAGGTTTTTGTTTTAGTTCCCCAATAAATTTTAGCTGTATTTAACGAGTTCAGATAATTTACTTTTAAATCATCAGACGACAAATTAAGTAATTTCCACGTTAAAATTATATGGGAAGGCACTTCCCTTTTTATATAAATTTTAAACACAATTTTACGCCGAATCAAAACAATCTTTCATACGTTCAACAGGACCTTAAAATTCCTTATTACACCACATAACGGATCAACTGGCGCGCGACCTCTTTAAACGTTTAAAGTACCTTAGGGCACCACCGCCCGCTTGGGATCCTATCTAAGGACTCTCTTCGACTCAGTCGGAATACGAAAGACTATCTTCACTTTATGAAATTAAGAGAGGGATTTTCTGAAACCACCACTGACATAAAAGCTGACGGTAATTTTATCTAATGCGAAAAAATCAGAATTTCATGCACCATTTCTGCATTTAAGAAATGCTTATCAAGCTTCACCGGAAACCTATAGTAAACTTAACACATAGACAAAATATTATATTGTTGATTACTAAAAATTCTGGGAATAAAACGTCTAACAAAATCCAAATATCACCTATAACTTAACCCACAAAGGAAAATGACGATATTAAAATGCAGCTGTCCGTAATTTATCTTTTATAGATTTGGTACGTGCTTTTAACTAACGAGAACTTGATAAAGTACATAACTTTTAGTTTTATTAATAAGATAAGAAGCTGTGGACTGCTTTTTCAACTAAAAACTTGCACCCAAATATAATTCCATCCTTGAGAATTGCAATTGCTTGTTTAATATGAGACCAGAAAACATTTAATTTTTAAATACGACTAAATATTTTCCTAATATACAGGGCCGTAGTAAGATTATTTCTATAGTTTGAATCATCAAATTTTCTGCATGTTACACAATCCTATCATGTATCTTTAAAATTCTGCCCAACTGCCACATCAGCGGTGGGAGCTCATCATCTTTGACTATAACCAATATGCCAGGTTTTATTAATTGTTGTACATTTTCCTTCCATTTTACACAATGCTAAAGATTCTTTACTTCGTAATTTGTATTCTTTAGTTCATGTTGACCAAAAGTGTTACATAAGTTGTTGCTTTCCCTGGAATCTTGAGAAGGCATTTTTCTTTATTCCAACAAACTGGTGATATCGTATACTGGTTAATGTGCGGGAGTTTACATAATTAGGGTCTTTGGAAAGTGAGTAAAGTGGCCTCGAATTTAGGCAAGCTTCTATTTGATATAAAACCGTATAAAATTCTTTGTAAGTTAAAATTGCATTACTTACTACACGTTTCAGATGGTACTTTACAGAGAGTTGACGCCTGACTCCCAAATACCACCGGAATGAGGTGAACGTGGAGGAATGAAATTCCTCTAAATTCCATCGTTTGACAAGTTTTCAGCAATGGTATGGTTGAATTGTTTAAAGAATATTGTCGTATTCTATTATTAGCGCCCACAAATGTACAGCCGTTGTCTGAGATTATTTCAGTGCATTTAGGTACCACGCCTAGCCATGAAACCGTAAAGCGGCTAAAAAACATTCAGTAGTAAGATCACCGACAACTTCAAGCCTTACTAGCAAAACAAACGAAAAGTGAAATATAGGCTTTAGTAGTTTTATAATGGCGACCTTTCCTATCACGTAGCAAAAACGGGCCTACTTAATGGACTTCAATGGAAAAAGGTCTAGCAGGTGTACTCGTGACGTGGGAAAATTACCCATTACCAATAGATTAATAGCTTAAATTTCGTCACCTCCGTGATCTTTTAATAACAACGGAGGCGACTGGGTGGTAATGTAAATGACGAATACGCCTATTTACTACTAAAGCCTTAGTCTAGTTCGGGGACAAATTCAATAAAAGCTTGTTGCTCGTGAAAATAAAAATAACATTATTTTTAATTTACCAGTTCAATACAAATTTATTTTAAAATGCAATAAACTCCATAGATAAAAACTTTATGTAATATTACGAAAGGGTTTTATGTGTATTTTATTATTTAGTTTATTTAAATTTTGATTTTCTTTAAGTTATAATTAAACATGCAGAACTGTACTGATGTTTGATCATTTCTTTACCCATGTCGAGCTATGACAAATCGCCGAATGGACAAAACGCCGAATCTTGGTCAAAGCACTGAAAAGGGTTCGTGGACATATCGCCGAATCTTGGTCAAATCGCCGAAAGGAATATCTGGACAAATCGCCAAAAGTGGTCAAAACGCCGACAGATATATCGGGACAAATTGCCGAAAGTGGTCAAATCGCCGAAACGTATCTGTGTACAAAAAGCCGAACGTGGACAAAACGCCGAAAAGTACAAAAATATTGAAAACAGAAAGTGAGCTGTTTCCGAAAACTATAACTTTGATATCAATATTAGATCTTTAATTTAAAAAAATAACTTGCCCCAAGTTTTCGAAATAATTTCAAGACTTTTTTTTGTTACAAATTTTAAAAATACGATAAAGAAAATAGTAGTAGTAGTCTGTAAGTACAAGTATTGTTTAAAGTGATATTGCGAAAAACGTTTATATTATTTAATTTATACATCCTAAACGAACATTTGTAAAAAAAGTCTTTCGAACTAAGGAACTAAATAGAACAATATTGTATTTAATGTTGTAGTAAAGTAGTAGCAAAATGCGAAAATACTGTTGACGTCAGAAAAGATGCGCGTTGTTTTCGCGCTAACACGGCAATAGTGGCGTAACAAATATTGTTTTTAATTACTACTATACGACAGACGAAGGCTAATATAAGACGAACGCTCTAAAATAAATTGACAAGTAAAACATTCCCCTATTAAAAGAATAAACTAGTCCAAACGTAGTTTTGTCTACTACGCCGGCAGCGTCAACAGGCTTTTCTCATTTTGCGATTACTTTAACATTTGTTACTAAACTTTTTACTGATAAATACTTGAATCGTTTAATATCATTGAATGGAAGTCAGTTATTAAACCAACGTAAAGGTGTTTCAAATAGTGGTAAAACAATAGTGTTTGTCGGTTTCAACTTACAAACTTTATTTCAAGTTTTGGTATTGGTGCAAAATTCGCTTTTTTAAATCATGTTAATAATTTGAATGTAACATAAGTTATTTGCAGTTGAGATCTCAGAAGCTCGCGCGACAGCTATATTTTTATCACGACAAATATATTTTTTAAGAAAGGTTGTATTTTCAAAAGTAAATTTGGAAAACTGGATTCACTCGAAGACTGTCACATTTCTGACTATATGTGCATCAACCAAAAATACTTAAAATAAAGTGTAGAATCGAAAACTGTAAAGATATACAGGGTGTTACATTTAAAATAAAAAAGTTGAAAGTAGCCGTAACAAAACGATTCACCATGTATATATAACAATATTATAAAATTAAAATGCATTTTATATAAACCGACTTTGGTATTTGTTTCGTAACTCTTACAGTTTACAAGATAAGGTACAGGATCATCTTACGTGAGTGACCCTGTACCTACATTATGCAAAAATACAATGCCTTTATTGAAAAAGAAAATAATTTAATCTGATACCCTGGAACATCTATATGTATATAGACACTAATTTGACAACTAAAATAAATATAATAACGATAAAAGAAAAATGTCTCTCTATAAAGTCTTCTAAGCAAAAAAAACGAAACACCCTTGGCACAATTTTAAACTTTACCCCCCCCCCCCCGGGGATGCTAATTGCGCCCAAGCGAATCAGGCATTGATATGGCATTTATAATAATTAATTTCTGGATTTTTTCGTAGAACGAATAATAAATAATCTAGTAATTATATCTTAGATATTAATTGGCCAGGAATCAATGTATCTACCAACTGTTTTGAACATTGTACTTACTTTTTATCAGTGGCGTGCGGTCCATGGAAGCAACAATGCTAACAAAAATAGTTTTATAAAATTATGGTTATCGTTTATTTAAATTTGTAATGTTTAATCAACTTAAAGCTCAATATCAATTCCGTACAGCAAAAAGTATAATTATTTAGAGTACTATTTTAAATTAGGCTCATTAAACATGCGCGGAAAGGTAATACCGATTCAAATGTGTTAGTTACACTGCATATAAGCACGAATTTCGTTGCTTCTTGCACGTCTTGCTTTCGGTATCGGGTGAGTCGCGGGTGCGTTGTGGGCTACAGTTAACATCGTATAAGGTCGAGTTATTTTTATTAGCGTTCTCCGTGATCAGATGTTTATTATAATTTCGTTATTTGTTCGATTTTTCGTGTTTGTTAAATGTTACTTAGGCAATGTAAATCTGCGAATGAGACTGTATTTTGGGACGTTTTATTATTTCAATTTATATAAGTTCAGATTTTTTTAAAGCCAAATAATTCTATTTAGTTGGTTCTGTATGCAACATTTAAACTTGCTTTATCGTCAGACGTCATGACTGCAAATTCAGCTGCTTCGGTGAAAGGTTCGAGTACCGTTCAATTTGTAAAGTATTATTATTATTTGATAAAAAATTTCCTTTATACAGTTTCGGAGGAAATTATTGAGAAAGGCAGACCAAAACCAGAACTTTTAAATTTAACAACAAAGGTTAAAACCTGCACCAGGTATTTTGCTAAAAAAGACCAGAAAATCGAGTTGCATTATAAATAAATAGTAGTACTTTTTTTTTAAATAAAGAATAATAGTCAACAAATTCCATAAGTATAAAAGACGTATTTTTTTGCACATTGTGATTAAATCTAAACAATCATAAAAATTTGAAAATGCTTTGTCACAAAAGAACGTTGGCAATAGTTAGAAGTTTCGTTACAGCACCTTTTATGCTTCAATCATGTCAATCACAGAATTTCTACGATTCAAAGGGGTTAGGGGATTACCAAGCATGCTAAAAATATCTTACTAGGTGGGAGTTAATCAGTATTCAAAAGAACGAGATGTGCTAAAAAATTACCAATCTGATTAATCATTATAGAGTAAAAGAATACTACTGAAGTGTAAAAATTCTTCCTTAAAAGACTTTTAAGCTTAATAATTATAACACTGTTTTTTACTGTACCTTGTAGGTGTATTAAAATTTAAATCGTGGTTGCTTCCCTAGCCTAAATTCTTACCGCACGCCACTGCTTTTTATAGCAATATTATACAAGCGCTAATAAATAGAAAGCTATTAGAAATTCTCTTCATATACATAAAAATGTTTTTTCCTCTTAATAAATGTCATTACTGTTGACTATCTTAATTAGTTTGTTATTATTCTCCAAATTTTATTATTAGGCAGCCACTTGGGAACACCCTATCTCAAATTAAGAACAAAGCGAATAATTCAAAGAATGAAGTCTTTAAAAATAATTGACATCAACAGGCTAATCTCAATTAAAAACATTCTTGAAAAAATGATTATGTTAAATGATATCTACCCATTGAGGTCAAATCTAAGTGACCCATTTTATAACAACACTATAATCTGTAGGAAGTTTCTTCAAGTAAATAACTTAAAACTGGATTGTTACAAACACTGATAAATAGTATTCGTAAATTGTACTGAGCAAGATTTTGATCCTCGAAACGTAAGCAAATTTTTATATCATTTTTAAAATTTTATGTATATTCAACAATTTCTATATTTCAGAAAATATCAAAATGATCATATTATCTCTAGTAGTATTTAGTGTGTTTATCAACTTTTCATTATCAGCGAAAATTAATAAAAATGATAAAATTAACTTATTATTAGACAGTGTTCAAAGAGACAATCTAGACGAGGTAAGAGATCATCTAACACAGAATCCAGATATTATTGATGCAAAAGATGAGCTTGGTATGAACGCATTACTTTGGGCCTTGCAGAATAACAATATAGAAATTGCCGAATTTCTTTTATCTCATAATGCAAATGTAGAAGTTGCAGAACGTAATGGTTTCACTCCCTTAATTATTGCAGCACAACAAGGAAATTTAAAAATTATAAAAAAATTGCTCGCAAAGGGAGCTGATATTAATAGAAAAGACAAACAAAGAATGGATGCTCTTCTCTGGGCAATTACTTATGGTTTTAAAGATGCAACCAAACTGCTTTTATCGAAAGGTGCTAATATAGAAGTTAGAGATAAAGATGGGAAAACTCCCTTAATGAAAGCTGTTGTAAGTAATCATCAAGATGTAATAGAATTTCTTTTAATTAAAGGTGCCAAGAAAGAAGCAAAGGATAGATCAGGACATAATGCATTGTTGTGGGCAGTTCGACTAGACTTCAAAGAAGTTGTTGACTTGCTACTATCTAGTGGCTCAAACATAGAAGTCAGAGATATTAATGGAAAAACTCCTTTAATTTACGCTGCGGAGAATGGATTTACTGAAATAGTTGAATTACTTTTACAACGAGGTGCGAATTCTGATGCAAGAGATTCTGCGAGGTGTAATGCACTACTTTGGGCATCTTGGAATGGTTTTGAAGATATAGTTGACATACTTATATCAAAAGGCATTAGCATAGAAGTTAAAGATAACAAAGACCAGACACCATTGATATACGCTGCACAAAACGGACATGTTTCATTAGTTAGATATCTTTTATCTAAAGGAGCTGAAAAAGAAAACAAAGATGTTTCAGGGTGCAATGCACTATTATGGGCAGTTAGGAAAGGATTCACGGAAGTTGTAGAAATACTATTGTCAGAAAAATCTTATATAGAAATCAAAGATAATTCGAAAAAAACTCCTTTAATTTATGCTGCACAGAATGGTTTTGCTGACATCGCTAAGTTACTTTTGGATGACGATGCGAATATTAATGCAAAAGATGATGTCTTAAATGATGCATTACTCTGGGCAGCTCGGAATGGACATGAAGATGTGGTTAAACTATGTTTATGTCGTGGCTTCTATGTGGATATTAAAGATTCCGATAATAAGACACCACTGATATATGCTGCACAAAATGGGTACAAATCATTAACAGAATTTCTTCTTTCCGCCGGAGCTGGCATAGGTACTGAATCCTATTCAATTACTACGGCTTTGTTCATGGCAGCTCAGAAAGGGCACAAAAGCATTTTTGAATTACTTTTATTAAACGTATCAGGCATGAAGGTTGATTCATATGCACGTGGGTCGTTGATGTATGCTACCCAGAATGGTCATGTAAAGGTAGTCGAGCTGATTCTAAACAAAGTGGCAGTTTCAAAGGATGAAGCATTGTTTTGGGCAATTGACAGTGGTAGCCTAGATATAGCTGACATGCTTTTATCTAAAGGGTTTAATATAGAAAACAATGGCAAAACACCAATAATGTATGCCTCTGAAAATGGGCATATACGTATTTTAGATCTGCTTTTATCAAAAGGTGCTTCCATAGAAGCTACCGATGCATCGGGGTTAAATGCAATAGCGTATGCTACTAGCAATGGACATAAACGTATAGTAGAAAAGCTTTTATCACATGGTGCAAATATAGAATATGTAGATGGCAATAAGTACACATTGTTGATGTACGCTGCAATGAATGGTTTTACAGATGTAGTTGAGTTGCTGTTATACAAAGGAGCAAGAGTTGATGCAAAGCATATTTTTGGAATGGATGCAATTCAACTGGCTAGCAATCATCCCCATATAGTAGAATTACTCACCAAAGGCCCAAAGCCAAAGAGCCAAAACTGCAAAATTTAAGGATGTAAATATTGGTGCTTGTTTGGATTTGTTACCCGATGTTGCTTTTATAATTTCTATATATGATTGGAACAATTAAATTTTATTAATGACTGTAAAAGATAATCACATTTGTAATAAAACTTAATATTGCAATAGTTGTGTTAGTAACTGCTTAACATTTGAATAAATTCTAGGATTATTTATATTTGTGTTTTTTTAGTCTGTCCTGGAGTGTAATTTTAGGAAGCAGTTTCATTTAAAACCGAAAAGAAAATAATTAATTATATTTAAGTGTGGTTTGTTGTTTGCAAATAAACGTACAAACCACAAATCAGACTTAAATGGAATTAAATATATTTATCTACGACCACCATAGAAAGTTATATATTCCGCACAATCTAGTAACCGTGAAAACGACCAATTGCAAACAATCTCCAAACTCAACGGTAAAGTATGTGAAGGAGTTCTCAATAACCCGTAGTTCTATTAAAACGCCATAGATGTCACCACTTGCAATATTTATATTATTATTAATTATTTGAAATATAAAACGTTATAAATTTTAGATAAAGGTTAATTTATTTTGTTTAATTAATATTTTACATTAAATTATATTTCGAATGGAAATCCATCTAGAAAATTTTTTTAATTTTTTTTACATATATGCATATTTATACATGTATATTGTAATAATTATTTACGCAACGTGCATAGTAAATTGGCCTTTACAGCCGAGTTGGATAATTATCACACGAGCGAGCGAGTGAGATAAAATCCAACGAGGCGTGTTAAAATCAAGTTGCGTGCCAGTTGCGTACAAAATTTTATTGTATACTAGCCTTGAAAATAAAGAACACAAAAACATACGCAACTTTATATTTATTTTTAAAAATCAACAGTATAACTTTAATATTGATGGTATCATCCAAAATTGTATGATGATAGAAGGAATATCGAGAAACGGTCCAAATAAAAATTTAAAACATTAATTTATTGTTGTTAGCGACATGTTTCGGAAACTATGTTCGCCTTCCTCAAGCTTAAACTGGAAAATATTACAAATACATTAAAATTCATTAATACAATATTGATATTAATAGTAAACACACAATAAAAAACATACCAACTAATTAATGTTGTCAACAAAGTTGCAAAGATATTAATTTTAATATATAATATAACATTATTCCAGGTAATTTTAATACATTGTATGATTGTTTATATGCTTTCCTTAAAAATAGTTTTATTACAGTTTATGTATGTTCAATGTCGTTCTGTTGGTCTCATTATTTATTTATTTATTTATTTATTCCAAACAGGCAAAATGCCTAATTAGATGGAATTTAATTATAATATGAAATATAATAAACTTAAAGGTTAATTATCTAAATTGAAGTATCACAAAAAAATGAAGAATTCAAATGAAGAATCGTATGAAGTGGTATACAATAATTTTAAATTTTATATAATATAAAATGTATGTAATTTAGATTGAATTTGAACATATGGTTTGTTAATTACTATAATTTTAGATTACTTTGTACTTATATAATATTACCAAAATATTTGAGGATGTTAATGATTTTGAAAGTATTCATATATAAGTTTTTTATAATTATTAAATTTTATTAAAAAATATCAAAATTTAATAGAGATAGAATGTTATTGATTAATTTGAGCATAGTAGTTAGCGGCGAATGAAGTGTTTGAACAGCAGAAGGCATCAAAAATAATACAGGTTAAAATTAAATGAATTTCGTATGACATAACCCAATGTCATTCTAGCAGCGGTGGTAATTTTGTGTATATGATCATTAAAAGTTAGTTTAGTGTCTAAGGTATCACCAAGGTCATCAATTGTACTTAATTTTTTTAACTTGACATTGTTCATGAAATAGTCACTTTTGATTGGATTTAGGCTATTTGTAAACGTGATTGTAGAGCATTTACTTGTATTAAAATATAATTTGTTCATTTAACTCCACTCATACATATCATTTAGATCATTTTGCAATGCGATAGCAACATCAGGTGTATTCACTGCAGTGTAGATTTTTATGTCATCAGCAAATAATAAATACTTTACATTTTTAATCACATGTGCAATATCATTAATAAATATTTTAAAAACCAGGGGCCCGTGGTTGGAACCTTGTGGGACACCTGAGTTAGAGTTAAATCGTTTTGATACGCTATTGTTAATCTTTACATAAAAAGATGGATTTTTTAGATAAGATGATAATAACAGTAGAGTGGGGTTAAGAACACCTTAGTTTGACAGTTTGCCCAGTAGTATATCATGATCAACACTGTCGAATACCTTTGCAAAATCTGTGTAAATTGCATCTACTTGTGTACCTTCCCCAAAAGCATTATATATTTCATTAGTGAACACTAACAGATTTGTAGCAGTTGATCTGCTAGGCATAAAACATAAAACCATGTAGATTAACAGTTATGTACTTGCCTATATAGTTAAATAATTTTGTAAATAAGATTTGCTCAAATACTTTAGCTGGAGCCGATAAAATAGATTCACATACGTTTCTTTCCATATGTCAGGAAACGTATTACATGTTATGGCTAACCTATAAATATGTAACAAAGGGATTACTAATAAGAAAGCACATGCTTCCATAACATACGCTGGTATTTTGTCTGGACCAGTTGCACGTTTAGGTTTTAATTTATTAAAGGCATTGACATAGTCATCATGAGAAATTTTATCTATTTTGAAACAATCATTAGTTAAGGAAATTATATTTCCTGCAGCTGCTAAAAAGTACAATTTCAGAAAAGCTAATTTTCCATTACTGTATAGTATGTTGTTTGACGCTGATTGGTCTGATATTAATGCCGATGATGATATTAATGTGGCCTGTAGCAAATTTTACAAGCATCTATTTCAAATTTTTGATTTAACTGTACCCATCACAAAAAATGTCAACTCAAAACATAAAAACTATCCCCCCTGGTTTACCAAACCTATTATTTCCATGTTAAAAAGGAAAAATAAAACTTTTGGCGAGTATTTAAAATATGGTGGTGTATTTCGACTCGAAAGATATAAACATCTTAAGTCCCTCACTAAACAGGAAGTACAGAGATCCTATATTAGTTATATGAGATCCATGGAAAACACTATTAGTAATGATCCACAGAAGTTCTGGGCGTTTGTACACTCAAAGAAACGATGCACTAGAATTCCAGGCCTCGTCAAAGATGCGAATGGCCATGAGTTTCATAATCCTACCTCAATTGTTGAAGCATTTCGTGCTTATTTTAACGATGTTTACATCCCGTCAGATCCAAATCTTGCTAATAATAATTTTCACAGTATACTTAACAGTATATCAATTAATATCAATCACATATCAGAAGAAGATATTAAAACTTCCATAGCAAGATTAAAAAATAAAGGTACTGTTGTGAACTACTCACAACTCATATATTTTTGCATAGATACGAAATGGTACTAGGCAACGCGTATCAATAAACTTTGAAAGTCAAATGAATAATTCTTAGATATAAACCTGTGTTTTATTCCGTCTAAAAGAATTAATAATAAGTGTAACACTAACACCGCCACAGTGTTAACTTCGTTACAAATGGTGACCCCACGTTCCTGAAGAAGAATTTAGCAGTACTGGTCTTTGCCTGCTGCACTGAATTCTCCAGGTGAACCACATCTAGTTGCTCCTGCGTTATCTGTCATCAGCTGCTACTCGACTCTTGTCATCGTAAGATCCTACCTTGCTTGCTTGACTTGTCGTGGCTGGCTGAAGGTGACCGTTGGAACCGGAACTAGTGCTCTTTCTGATCCGATAAGTTCAAATCATTTTATTTACTTATTTAATATTTCAAATGGCGACTGTCAAGGATCCATTTCCAGTTTTTGCGAGTAACGATATCGACCTATATTTTATTTTGGTAGAACGATACTTTACTCGCATGCTGATTAACGATGAACTCGACAAATATAACTTGTTAACACTAAACTTACCTTTCGACGTTTTAGGCGCTCATCGCAACTTGACCATTAAAACTCCTAGACAAGAACCATATACTACATTGAAACGGGCAGTAATAAAATCGATTCTGGGACCACGAGAATCTCGCATTAATAATCTTTTGGAGACTCTTCAATTCTCTGGTAGTGTTAAGGAATTGCTTTTTAACATTCAGAAGTTATCTATCGACCTTAATCTGACTGAAGAGTTAACCAAGGACTTTTTAATAGCCAAACTACCATCAGAACTCAAAATTCAATCTTTAAATTTCAATGACTTACCGTTGATATCCTTTGTAGAAAAGTTAGATTTAATTTATTCTATGCAAAAGGCACCACAACCTTTAACTACTACTGCATTAGAAGCGAAACTAGACAGTTTGACGACCAATCTTACAATCATTTCCAATGAGCTTTCTACTATGCACAAACGGCAGTCCACTATGACTTCCAGCATCTCTCCGAACCCCCAAAATCCTCAGCATTTCAATAAGCGCAGTTCCATGCCTTCGGGAAATGCCAATTTCCCATTTCCCAGGGTTAATTCAATCCCTCCAACTTCTAATTTAATATTTTTACAGGACTTAACCTACAAAATTAATTTCGTGGTTGACAGTGGTGCAGATTTTTCCATTTTACCAACCCACATTGCAGTTTCCTGTAACAAAAAAATCACGCCTGCCAACATTTCATTTTTGGCCGTGAACAATACGTCAATTTCTGTGACAGGTATTGTAACTTTGAGGTTACATTTCCCAATTCCTGGCCTACCGCCATGCTCCTGGAAATTTTATGTTGCTGACATATCTACAGCCATTCTAGGCCTGGATTTTTTACAGCAGCACAACCTAACTATTGACTGTTTTTCTCGACGAGTCATTTGCACGGCAGATGTCAAGCTCGCCCGAAACCGCAGCCAAGGTTGTCAATTTACAACCCCCCTAGTTAGGACTGACTGCTCTTCTCAACGAGTCATTTGCACAGCAGATGTCCAGCCCGCTCGAACTCGCAGTCAAGGTTCCTTAACCCAACAAGTTAAGACTGGCACTAAACAAAAAATATTTTCCGCACAGGCTAATGTTTTGACTCCTCCTTCCGAGTCAATCGTTACTCCTGCGATTTCTTCCCCTCTTCTTCCCTTACCTTCAAACATTAACGTACACTCTTCAGGTACTGTTAACATGTCTAGCAATCTTGATGTTTATAGCAAGAAGCTAAACACACACTTCCCAGAACTTTTACGTAAATTCGACTACCATCAACCAGTAAAACATACTGTAGTCCATCACATTGACACGACCGGACCTCCAGTTAAAGCACGCTGTCGCAAACTGAACCCTAATCATCTTTCTTTTCTAGAAGATCATCTTAATGAGCTCTTGGACGCTGACGTAGTACAGCGGTCATCGTCTAGCTACGCCACGCCAATTCACATCGTCGGAAAGCGAGCATTAGGCACAGCAGAGGCACTACCTCCTGGTGAAGACCAAGATATTGTAACAAGAGAGAAAAGGAACGAACCTCTTTTCGAGCGACAGGTGGTGTGTTCTGCCGCCTTCGAGAAAATGACGCATCGCGCAAGCATGTAAATCAGATGTGGTTTATTCTGGTGTATTCTAGAAATACATGGTATGTTCGGGTGATTTCTGGAACGTTTATAGGATGGTATAAAGTCGACGTCGCGGAGAAAAGGAGCAGTTAACAGCAAGTCATTAACTGTGTATTACAAAATAAATAGTGAATATAAATGTTGTATTAGAAATTCATAGTCTGTAAATAATAGTTTTTAATGGTTTATAATTATAGCGTTAATTTATAGTATATTCATTAGTGTATAGAAATAAATATTTGTTTGTGAATAGACGATTTAAACAGCACTTGTGTTATTATTTGAAAAAGAATGTTACAGTGATGTCAGGTGTGGTGTTTTAAAATAAATAAAATCGCGTAATAATTAATTAAAGTGCTGTGAGAATAAAATTTTTGGTGTTAAAACATAATTTCAACAAACAATTAAAATGGTGATGAAACTATTAAAGGATCTCTTAGTAATAGATTTGAAGCGGGAGTTGGACGAGAGGGACTTGGATAGTAATGGAAAGAAAGAAGTTTTGATAAATCGGCTAAGAGAATGGCTTTTAGAACAGAAGGAAGATCCTGAAAATTACCGCTTCGAAATACCTGGACCCGCAATTGATACTAGTTTGTTGTTAAGTAAAATGGAAGAAAGTTCTAGAAAAGCCGAAGAAAATTCTAGAAAGTCCGAAGAGAATTCTAGAATTTTAAAAGAAGAATTACTGCAAAAGTCCGAAGAGAATTTTAGAAAGTCTGAAGAGAATTCTAGAATGTTAAAAGAGGAATTACTGGAAAAGTCAGAAGAGAATTCCAAAATGTTAAAAGAAGAATTACTGCAAAAGTCCGAAGAGAATTCTAGAAAGTCCGAAGAAAATGTTAGAATGCTTAAACAAGAATTACTTGAAAATACTAAAGCACTGGAAGAAAATGTTAAAATGATGAAAGGAGAATTGTTGGAAAATGTCAAAGCGTTGGAAGATAAAGTTTTCGAAGAATTTTTGGAGAATGCCAGTGCGTTAGGACTATTGGAAGGTAGATTGGCGGAACAAGATAGGGTAATAAAGATGGTAGAAGAGAAAATAGCCCAAATGCAATTACCACCAACAACTAAGAAAGACGATATGATCGAAATGCTGGAAGATAGAATGAGGCAACTACGGTTTCCCTCAACTTCTGAGTGGCCGTTTAATGAAGTAAAGAAACAATTTAAAGAAGAAAAGGTTCCTGCCGTAGGGATAAAAGTAAAACCACCCACGTTCGATGGAAAGATACCTTGGTCCACCTACTACAAACAATTTGAGGCGGCCGCTGGGGCCAACGGATGGACAGGCAAGGAAAAGGCCGTTTCTTTAACTGTGGCTTTGCGTGGAGACGCGTTGAACGTTCTGCAAACAATCCCAGTAGGACAGGAAAATGATTATCAATTGTTAGTGTCTAGATTGGAGATGAGATATGGAGACGCGCATCTTCAACAAGTGTATCACGCGCAAGTGAAGAATCGTATCCAGAAGAATGGAGAAAGCCTGCAGGAGTTTGAAGCCGATGTTGCGCGGCTTGTCCGATTGGCGTACCCTACGGCACCCGATTCATTTTTGGGACAGCTCGCTGTGCAGACCTTCATTGATGGGTTAAGAGACGGGGAAACACAACAATCATTGAGGCTAGCACGACCAAGAACAACTGATGATGCGCTTGCTCACGCTTTAGAATTTGAAGCTGCAAAACAAGCGTCCCGAGGTCACGGGCGTGTTCGGGCCGTTGTGGAGGAAGAAGAAGGTTCTAAAGATCACCTAGAAGAGTTAGTACTGAGAGTTCTTCGGAAGGAAGAAAGCCGTAAGAAGAATCATCAAGAAGTTCGAGGGCCTCGTTGTTGGAATTGCGGCGAACAAGGTCACATACGACGTCCTTGCCCTAAACCAAAACAGGTTCAGCAGTCGGAAAACTAAAGAAGGTCGACGAGTGGGGGCGAACGTTGACCTTGAGTAGAGATGCCCCGAAGATCACCATCCATGTCGTAACATCAAACAATAGTACCAGCAGTTTGTTCGTAGATGGGAAAATTGCTAACCGAACTGTTCCACTACTTATTGATACGGGGGCGACAAAATCCATCGTACGCCCTGATGTTCTACAATCAAGTATGAAGCTGTTATCAACAAATACTCAACTCCGTACAGCAACAGGTGAAGTGATACCAACACGCGGAGTGGTGAAGATGAAGATTGGCATTGGAAGTGAAGAACGTGATCATGAGGTGCTGGTAGCCGATATCACTGATGACTTCATCTTGGGAATGGACCTCCTGAGAAAATTTGGTTTTACGTTGGATTTGAGAGAGGGTGTTTTGAAGGTCGGTAACGAAGAACTTCCGTTGCACCAACGAGAGGATCCGGTTGTTAGGGTTTTGCTGACTGAAGATGTGATATTGCCGGGTCAAAGCGAGATGGTTGTCGAGGCGGGTTTGGATGGAGATCTTCGGGTAGGATGTGTGCGAATGATGGAGCCTGTTTGTGATAAGAAGATCCATAGTGGCATACTGGTGGGAAAAGCGCTGATCAAGGTTGGAAAGAGAGTACCGGTGAGAATTATGAACGTTAATGTGGATCCGGTGACATTGAAGAAGAGTACCCTTGTGGGACAGTGTGTGCCAGTATTCCGAGTAGCCAGGTGTATGTCTGATGTTCCAAAACCAGTGCCCAAAGACCATGGTGGAAAATTAGTGGGTATGGTTACTAGTTCGTGCGAAGACCTTAACAGAACGGAAGTGAAAGAGGTACAGGGTTTGGTTCACCGATACCAAGATATCTTCGCTCTTGACGATAGCCAGAAGGGACGAACAAATATAGTAAAACATAAAATCAATACAGGCAACTCTATGCCTGTCCGTCAGCAGCCGAGGCGTCTACCTCTAGCAAGGGGAGCAGAAGCCGAAAAGATTATTGCTGATATGGAAGAACAAGGGGTCATCGAGCCATCCAGCAGTCCATGGGCATCACCGGTGGTCCTGGTCAGTAAGAAGGACGGGTCAACGAGATTTTGTGTGGACTATCGGCAGCTTAATGACGTGACCAAGAAAGACAGCTATCCCTTACCACGCATCGACGACACGTTAGATACCCTGACTAGTTCACGATGGTTTTCGACTTTGGACTTGAAGAGTGGTTATTGGCAAGTTGAAATGGAACCTGAAGACCGGGAGAAGACAGCGTTCACTATTGGTTCCGGACTATGGCAGTTTACGGTTATGCCTTTTGGTCTATGTAACGCTCCGGCCACCTTTGAGCGTCTAATGGAGACCATCCTGAGAGGGCTGTCGTGGAAGACCTGCCTGGTATACCTAGATGATGTGATTGTAGTCGGAAAATCATTCAACGAACATTTGAAAAACCTAGAGGAAGTGTTCCGAAGACTACGTGGAGCCAATCTGAAACTGAGTCCGAAAAAGTGCCACATATTCAGAAAGGAAGTGAAATATCTCGGGCACGTCGTATCACAAAATGGAGTGGCAGCCGACCCCGATAAGATTCGTGCAGTTCAAGAGTGGCCAACACCAAAAGATAAACACCAAGTTCGTAGTTTTCTTGGGTTATGTACCTACTACAGGCGTTTCGTTCCTGGGTTTGCCAATATAGCGAAACCTCTGACAACGTTAACTGAAGATGGGCGCGAGTATGTTTGGAGCGGAGAGTGTGAAACAGCTTTCCAACAGCTGAAGCGTGTCCTGACAACAGCACCAATATTGAGCTATCCACGGACAGAAGGGCAATTCATACTTGACACAGATGCAAGTAATCTGGCCATTGGGGGGGTACTTTCTCAGATACAGGATGGACAAGAAAAGGTCATCGGCTATTTTAGTAAGGTTTTGTCGAAAGCCGAAAGGAATTATTGTGTGACCAGAAAAGAACTATTGGCCGTCGTGAAGTCCGTTGAGCACTTCTACAAATACTTGTACGGACGGAAGTTTTTATTGAGGACGGACCATGCAGCGTTGAAATGGCTTCTACAATTCCGTAATCCTGAAGGCCAGGTCGCAAGGTGGATCGAACGATTACAAGGATACGACTTTGACACCGAACATCGAGCGGGCACTAGTCATCGAAATGCCGATGCTCTTTCAAGAAGACCCTGTCCAACGGATTGCCGTCATTGCTCTCGTTTGGAGGAGAGGGTTTGCCAAGTATTAAGGACTACCATCGTCAACGACAATTGGTTGCCGGAAGAATTGCAACGACAGCAGGAGGCTGATCCCGAACTAAAAATGGTACTGGAATGGAAGCGCGTGGGAGAAAGGCCTGCCTGGGAGGCCGTCAGCCCTTTCAACAGAACGCTCAAAGCATATTGGGCCCAATGGGAGTCCTTGAAAGTGGAAGACGATCTCCTGAAGCGAGTACTGGAGAGTGAAGATGGCACCACCATTAGGTCTCAGTTCGTGGTTCCAAGAAGCCGAGTGGCTACAGTATTGCGACATCTCCATGACGGTGCCTCAGGAGGACACTTCGGTGTGAAAAAGACTTTGGAGAAAGTTAGGGAGCGTTTTTATTGGGTCAACTGTAAAGAAGACGTGAAGGAGTGGTGCCGGAAATGTGAACTATGTGCCACTGGTAACGGACCCTTGGGGAAACGAAGAGCACCTATGAGGCAGTACAATGTGGGTAGTCCTCTGGAAAGAATAGCCATAGATATTGCCGGACCATTTCCCGAAACCGACGATGGGAATAAATACATATTAGTGGCAATGGACTATTTTACCAAATGGCCAGAAGCATATGCCCTACCAAACCAGGAAGCTGCGACTGTTGCTGACGTACTAGTCAAAGAGTTTTTCAGTCGCTTCGGAGTGCCCATGGAGCTGCATTCGGATCAAGGCCGCAATTTCGAGTCTGTACTCTTTGGAGAAGTCTGTCGATTGTTGGGCATTCGCAAGACTCGGACCACACCGTTACATCCGCAGTCCGATGGAATGGTAGAACGCATGAATCGAACAATGGGCAAATATTTGGCCAAGGTCGTCTCCGATCATCAACGAGACTGGGACCAATACCTGCATCTGTTCCTGATGGCTTATCGTGCATCGGTCCACGAAACAACCGGTCAGTCACCAGCGTCTGTAATGTTTGGACGCGAGTTACGGTTACCGTGTGATCTGGAATTTGGGTCTCCACCTATAGAGCAGGAGGTAGCTGGGAATGATTATGTCATCAACTTAAAGAAGAAGTTGGAGGATATTCACGACCGAACCCGAAATAATAGTCGAATCGCGAGTGACCGGATGAAGGCTACGTACGATGTGAGAGCCCAAGAAGGAGGGTTTCAACCTAGAGAGCTTGTCTGGTTATACAACCCGCAAAGGCGTCGTGGCTATTCTCCAAAGTTACAGCGAAATTGGGAGGGACCATACCAGGTGAAGAAACGAATAAATGACTTGATTTATCGCGTCCAGAAATTGCCAAGGGGGAAACCAAAGGTGGTACACTCCAATCGTCTGGCGCACTATGAGGGAAATAATGACGCAGTCCCGGATCGGAAAGATGAGGCTGAGGTGACTATTAATACCGTAAGGCCTGAAGATGATCAACCAACCTTTAGAGAATTTATGGCTGCGTTCTCTGGAACTAGAAAAGCGCGATTCGGAGTCACGACTGAGATGCAACAAGATCTCTTCCGGGTCCCTGGTAATTATTCTATTGCCCACTGTGTCTCCGAGGATCTCCGTATGTCCAGGGGGATCGCAGTAGTGTTTAGAAATAAATTTGGACGGCTGAATGAACTTCGAGAACAAAATCCCTCTGTTGGTAAATCCTTACGCTTGCCTGATCATGACCGATCCATTTACTACTTGGTAACCAAGCAGTTTTATTACCAGAAGCCGAGTTACGCCGACTTGTGGAGGGCACTATGGAATTTGAGGATCGAGTTGCTTACCAGGGGAATTAACAAATTGGCAGTTCCCAAACTCGGCTGTGGGCGGGACCAGCTGGATTGGAGAATCGTTAGAAACATGCTGGAAGTTGTCTTTAGAGGTACGGACGTCAAGATCTTCGTCTGCAATTTTGACCCACAACCCGCATTAAGGCCAACGAAGAGTGTAGACTGTTATTTCTACCGTAATGGAACGTGTAGTCGAGGAGAAGACTGTCGATATCGTCATGACCCGTTCTACAGGAACCAGAGCATAAAACCTGTTCTGGGACAGAACAGACTTGAAGAGGGGGGCAGTGTAACAAGAGAGAAAAGGAACGAACCTCTTTTCGAGCGACAGGTGGTGTGTTCTGCCGCCTTCGAGAAAATGACGCATCGCACAAGCATGTAAATCAGACGTGGTTTATTCTGGTGTATTCTAGAAATACATGGTATGTTCGGGTGATTTCTGGAACGTTTATAGGATGGTATAAAGTCGACGTCGCGGAGAAAAGGAGCAGTTAACAGCAAGTCATTAACTGTGTATTACAAAATAAATAGTGAATATAAATGTTGTATTAGAAATTCATAGTCTGTAAATAATAGTTTTTAATGGTTTATAATTATAGCGTTAATTTATAGTATATTCATTAGTGTATAGAAATAAATATTTGTTTGTGAATAGACGATTTAAACAGCACTTGTGTTATTATTTGAAAAAGAATGTTACAATATTTCAGCCCCCATCGCCCCAACAGATAGTTATCGCTTGGTTGGCGATTATAGAAAACTTAATTCAGTGACAGTACCAGACTGTTATCCAATTCCTTTTTTAACGGACTTTACAAGAAAACTTGCTGGTGCAACTATATTCTCGAAGCTAGACCTCAAAAAAGCCTACTTCGCAATACCAATAGCGGCAGAAGACATTCACAAGACTGCTATTATCACACCTCTGGGACTCTTTGAGTTCAAACGGATGTGTTTCGGACTACGGAATGCAGCCAGCACTTGGAGTCGTTTCATGGACACTGTGTTATCAGGGCTCCCATTTTGTTTTTCTTATCTAGATGATATATTAGTTTTTAGTGCTGATTCGCAGCAACATATTGAACATTTACACCAAGTGTTTTCCCGATTAAAAGACAATGGCCTAATTATAAACCTACCAAAGTGTCTCTTTGGAGTAAATGAGCTCGATTTTTTAGGACATCACGTTAATACACGCGGTATCAAACCAATGGCTTCCAAAGTCCAAGCTATAATTGATTACCCATTGCCTTCAAGTCAGAAAGCACTCCGCAATTTCATTGGTTTAATTTCGTATTACCATAAATTTGTACCAAACTGTGCGAAAATTTTGGCACCGTTAACCTCTATAGTTGTTCCTGGTAAAGCTTCGCTAAAGCCTGTCCAGTTAAATCATGAGCAAATAGAAGCCTTTAGGCACGCGAAGAATGCTTTGATTACCGCTACTTTATTGGTACATCCGCGAATTAATAACCCTATCAGTATAGCTGCAGACAGTTCGTCTTCCACTATAGCTGGAGTATTACAATCTATTGTAGAACCAGATGAACGTTTTACTAAGGTCCATCTCGACCTAGTACACCTTCCTTCTTCGGGAGGTTATAAATTCCTCCTTACCATTATTGACCGCTACAGTCGGTGGCCGGAAGCCATTCCTCTGAAGGATTCTTCCGTGGAGTCAGTAATCACTGCATTTGTCGACACGTGGGTGTCCCGCTTTGGAATTCCCAAGTATCTCACCACGGACAATGCAAGAATATTCCTTTCGCATGCATGGATCAACTTCATGGCCATGTTAGGAATTAAACACGTCAAATGCACGGCCTTCCATCCGATTAGTCAAGGCGGTATCGAACGTTTTAATCGGACACTCAAGCAATCCATTCAAACCACAGGAACTTCCTCCTGGTTAACAAATTTCCCTTGGATTCTCTTGAGCTTACGTGCAACCCTGAAATCACAAGTTAATGTTTCTCCTGCAGAAATCTTGTATGCTACACCTTTACGACTACCTGGTGATTTTTTCGAAGAAGAACAACTGGCTAACGACATGAACCTCCCTAATTTCATAGCCAATCTCAAACGTCGTATGAGGAGGCAGAAGTATTTTTTTACAAAAACGTATTCCAGTCAGTCCTTCGTCCCCAGCGACTTGACCAACTGCACACACGTATACGTTCGTAATGACACGCACACCCTGGGCATGAAAGACAGTTATTTAGGCCCCTATAAAGTGTTAGAACGGACAGTTAAATACGCCACTCTAGAAAATCACACTGGCCCTATCTCTTTAGATAGGCTAAAGCCTGCATATTTTTTAGATTAGTTACTTTATAATGTTAAGACAACAATAAACTGATTTCAAATGCTACGCGAGGGCATCTTTTGAAAACCTTTTACCTGTTGACTTTAAAAATTTGAACACTTTTCTGTTTTTTTCTTTCTGTTTACAGGTTCCAAGAGTTGCCGTCGCAAGTTCCGTAGTGTTATTTAGCTTAAGTTTTTTATTGTAACTACCTATACTGCCTAGTAGAGTTTTTGTAGCTGGAGAATTTTACAACTTTGTTCAAGTTCCCTTAAAATACTCCATTTTTTCTCCAAAATACCATTCCGTATTTTTTCTTTTTCATGTGTGTAATACCCACGTTTCAGATCGGGCGGGGTAATGTTGTGAACTACTCACAACTCATATATTTTTGCATAGATACGAAATGGTACTAGGCAACGCGTATCAATAAACTTTGTGAGTCAAATAAATAATTCTTAGATATAAACCTGTGTTTTATTCCGTCTAAAAGAATTAATAATAAGTGTAACACTAACACCGCCACAGTGTTAACCTCGTTACAGTACTGCAGGCATTGACATGGTTCCAGCCTTTGTTATTAAAGATTGTTCTTCTGTACTAATTAAACCTCTATTCGTATTATTTAACCTTATTCTTAAAAAGTCTACATTTCCTAATGCTTGGAAACAAGCGAGAATCTGTCCCGTCCTTAAAAAAGGCGATCCATCGTTAGTAAGTAATTACAGGCCAATATCCATTATTAGCAATTTTGCTAAACTATTTGAGAGTATTTTGTATAGTAAGATCTACCCCTTATTGAAATCCTGTATATCACCATACCAGCATGGTTTTATGGAAGGTCGATCAACGTCTACAAATCTTGTCTGTCTTACTCAATACATATCGGAAGTTTTAGATTCTTCGGGCCAGATAGATGTCATCTACACCGACTTCTGCAAAGCGTTCCAGTGTTTGGGTTTTGTACCTGTTTTGGAATAAACATTATTATTATTATTATTATTATTATATTGTGTTCATCAATATTATAGCTGGCAGGTTGGTCAGCATGTCAGCATATATAGATTGAAAATATTTAGCAATGTATTTGCAATCTCAGCTTGTTGAATAATTTCATTATTGTAGGTGTAACTTGCTGATTTCTTTTTGGACTTGATAAAACTCCAAAATCCATTTATGCCGGTAGTTATATTTTCTTCCACACCTGTAATGTAATCCTCATACGCTTTTTTGTTAATACTTTTAGTTTTTTCTTTCTTCTTTATAATTATATACTAGTTTATTTTTCCTATAATAATTTTTCAGTTTTAATCAGTCAATTACACTTTTATTAAACCACGCAGGATATTTAGACGTCTTACTGTGGTATCGTGGTACAACTTTATTTAGAACTTTATTTACCTTTTCATACAAAATTCCACTAGCGTTATTAACATTACTGGTGTGTAGAACTGAATCCCAATTTATATTTAGTATTTCATTGTAGAGACTTAGAAAGTTACATCTTTTAAAGTTAAATTGATTGTTCAACTGAAGATTATTGTGAATAAATGATGATCTACAATTTTGTTTTGTTTAAAGTGAACACATTAGTGCATGATGGTAAGGATTCCTAGTGTTAAGTAAAACAAGGGCATTATTGTGCAAGTGATGTTTGTGAAGTTTTACAGAACTGTAAAATTCTACCAATGTATCGAGGACCAAAGGATAACTTGTTTGATTAGAGTAAGTTATATGTGAAAATTATCTGTACTATTTTCTTTAATGATTGTTTCTTGTAAATCTATGTCTACATTTTCCTTTAATAGGAATTCTTATTAGCGTATCACTACCAAAACTATTTCGATTGTCATGGGAGACAAATGAATATTCTATTTGCAAATAAATGAAAATTTAAATTAAATCCTACTATGATAACAATGGACCTAGCATTAATTGAAGTTATTCAATTTTCTATCATGCTTTAACGTCAACTAGTGATGGGTAAATTCCCGGAATTTATTTTTTGGGGAATATTCCTGGAAATATATCTGGGAATATTCCCGAACTTCCCACTTTATCGGAAATTTATATTTTGATTTAAAAAAGGTCCAACATTGAGAAATTGTTCGAAAAAAAGTTCAATTCACTACAATATACATCAAAGATAAATTTACATTAAACATGTTAAATTAACGCTAGAACCGTCCACGTGTTGGTAACAGGTCTTATAATAATAGTCCCCTTTTACAGGCCATGAAGACCCATTGGGATTAGAGCCGTTCGGTACTCGGCACTTCGGTGGTAAAATGGCTAGCTTTACGTACCGACCGCCTATTATTACCCCAGGTACTCATTTTCAGGTTGAGTCGACATAGAAGTCTTAGATATTTGAAAATTCCAGTGTATCACTCCTGGGTTTCGAACCCAGGACTTCAAGATTGAGTCATACCCACTGAGCTACCATGTCTGTTAACAGGTTTTAGCTTGCAAAATTGTATTAGGCAGTGTACGCTTTGACGTGCGTTTACTTGTGTTTCACTTACAGAAGTAATAAAAATAAATTTCCATTTTTCGGGAATTTATCTGTGATTTTTATAAATTCCCAAAATAAATTCCCGGCGGGAAATATTCCTCACCGGGAATTTTCCCGTCGCCCATCACTAACGTCAACTAAACTAATGATGATTAGTTTTTTCTTATTAATCTTAATCAATACAATCTAAATCCATTGTTATCCGAGGGTTTAGACGAGAATTGAGGTGACTTCGAATAACTGGCGACCATATCCTTTTATTAGGTCTATAAAACCTTATTTTTCTTTACAATTCGTAAGTCATGGAAATCAAACCTACGCCTGAGTTATAATTTGATATTAAGAGATCTTAAAAGTCGGAACGTTACAGTAAGTATCGTTTTTATGAGCATTACAGTATTTGGATTTTTTTAGAGGTTACAGTGACGTACATCGTGCGGCGTATGTTCAGCATGTTATGTTTTGATTCAGTAATTTAGAGTAACGAAATTTACATACATACATACATAATCCATTCCCCTTATACCGCATTTCGCAGTGTCGGGGTCCCACACAAACTCTTATGGGAGTGCAACGGAGGTAATGGAGCTATTGTAGCAAGTACATTACGCTCCCCCATACTTTATCACTTATACAACTTTCATACCTTAAGCTAAGCAGCTCAAACACGATAGTACTAAATTTTTAAAATTCAGTCGCAACCGAGGTTTGAACCCCTGTCCCTCTGAACGAGAGGTAGGATCTCTACCACTCGACCACAGAGGTCCAGTAACGAAATTTAAGTGTTACAAATAGAGAATAGTTTCCGCCAAAAACCAATAATAATAATAATCCACCTCTTTCAAGGGGTGTAACAGAGGTAGCACTAGGTGAAATCATCAAGACTTTTATTCAGAATATGTCAAAAATGATGAAATAAAGGTCTTCACTAAAAATCAATTTTTTCATACTTAATCTAAAATTAAAATGCTTTGTTACTGAACTAATAACCAAAACGAGCGCAAAATGTTGTGGGCTTTAGGTGCCTGTTTTGCTTAATACGCCTCTGGTGGCATGTTCGTTGTTGCCCCAGTTGGAACAAGAGGTACCCGACCCGACTTCATTTTGCAGCAAGACATTGGGATAACCTAGTGCTGATGTTGCACTAGATGTGCTATTGATGTTGATCTGCCGACCTAATGCTTTGTGATTTTTTTCTTGTGGGAAAAACAAGGTGTTCGTACCCCCGATTTCCACAGAACTTAAGTAACAGCAAATAAGGTAACAGATAGGTGACCCGGTTGACTCAATTGATCAGGCAATGCTGGCACTAGTGTGGCAAGAAATGAACCATTGTGTAGATATCTGCCACCTACATCGAGCATCTGTGAATATCCATCCATGAGAACTTAGAAAGTTAACCTTTCGTGAAATATTTGTATTTATGAAATAAATTCATTACAGTCACAGAAATGTTTTCTTTTTGTACCAGTCATTTAGAATCGTATATCCTAATTTCACACTACTGTATAAAAACTTTATTACTTTACCAATATCTTCAGCAACTACTGAACGTAGCTTCTGTAAGCTATCGATCATTAAAAACCGTTTTCGAGACACTATTGGCGAGGAAAAGTTAGCTGCACTAGCAATATTACATTAATACATACAAAATTGCTGATGATTTTAAAAAGGTAAAACCAAGACATTTAATAATAAACAAAATTTTAATTTAGTATTTTCTTTGTTATAATAACTCACTACATTACTTTAACATGCCGTTTACGTGTTTCTTGCTTAGTTGCTTAGGTTTAAACGTTATATACTTTTAAGTTTGTTTGTAGTTTCTAATAAAATTTACGAAATATAGAGGTACCTCTTTTTCTACACCTAAAACCCGCCTATCGAAATTCCCTGAACACGCCACTGCTGGTAAGTATGTGATATTGTAACATATTTTTATTTTCAATAATCATCATAGCCTATAGGATCCCATTATTGGGCAAAGGTCTCCTCTGGGGTTTTCCAATTTTGTCGGTCTTTGGTATGTTTCATCCAGTTTTCGCCTGCTGTTTCCCTTATTTCATCACTCCAGCGAGTTGTGATTCTGCCTCTTGGTCTTCCTTTCATGTGCGGTAACCATCTTGTTACGCTTGTTGTCCATCTATCGGTCATTCTGGTCATTTTTGTTTTTTACACTCGCGCACTATGTCTGGTGTTTTTAATTTGTCTTATATCCACTATTCCCACTTTATCACTAAGTTTTATTTTAGGATGTTTCGGATCATTTTATGTTGTGTAGTTTCTAACTTTTTCAATTCTTTTTTAGTGAAGGACCAGGTTTCTCTTCCGCAGATCATTGTTGATAATACACAGCTGTTGAAGACCCTGCTCTTGAGGTAAATGGGTGTTTCATTTTTTAAAATCTCTTTTAGAGACCACGAATTTACCCAGCCCTGTTTGATTCTTCTTTGTAGTTCTTTTTCTCTTTTGTCTTCAAATGTTATTACTTGTCCTAAATAGATAGCTTCTTTTACATATATTATTTCTTGTTCTTCTACTGGTATTTTTGATTCTTTTCCATTTGTAATAATGTTGGTTTTGTTAAAGTTGTTTTTTAGTCCCACAATTTTGCATACTTCATTTAGTTCATTGAGCATTTTGTCTAGTTCTTTGGTATTTTTTGCAAAGATCGTCACATCATCTGCGAACCTTAGGTTTGATAGATGTTTTCCGTTTATCAGTATGCCTTTTCTATTTTCCTAATTTAGTTTTGTGAATAGGTGTACTAATGTGATCTGAAATAAATCTGGGGATAGTGGGTCGCCTCGGACCCCTCGTTTGATTTTGAAGCTTGGACCTTTGTTTTCTAGTTGTAGATGCGCAGAATTGTTTCTAAGTAATTGCCAAATTAGTTTTATGTAGTTCTTCTCTATTTTGAAATGAATTAAAGCTTCTAAGATACTTGTATGTTCTAGAGAGACAAAAGCCTTCTCAATATCGACTAGGGCGATATATAAGTCTATGTTGTAATTATGCTTTTCGATGAGTTGATTGATTGTTTGGAGATGGTAAATTGTCGAGAAACCATTTCGAAATCCTGCCTGGTCTGCTGTATAGTTTGGTTCTAGTTGTTTGTATATGCGGGTTTGGATAATGTTTGTGAAGATTTTATATATATTTGGGATCAAACTTATTGGGCGATAATTTGTGATTTTTTTTTCTTTTCCTCCTTTTTTGTGTATTAAAATAATTGTTGATTTAGTCCATTGTTCGGGTATAATCTATTCTTGTACCATTTTATTAAAAAGTATATGTAGTTTGTCTAGGATTTCTTCTTGATCCTCTTTAAGCATTTCGTAAGTGATCCCATCATTTCCTGGTGCTTTTCCACGTTTTGCGTTTGTTATGGTTTTCCTTATTTCTATTCTTTGAATTGGTTTGATTTCATGTTCGTTTTCTGTAAGAATGAACTCATCAGTGTTTCTGTTTTGTTTTGTATCGTATAGTTGATTGTCAAACTTTGTTGCTACTTGCATGATTTCGTATCTATTTTGTACCAGTTTGTTGTTTTGGTTGGGGTCTTCTAATTTATGTATCCATTTTTTACCTTTCTGTAGTTGTTTGTGAACTTTTCTGGTTGACCCTGAATTGTTCAGTATATGGTTTATTTTCGTCTTCTGTGTTTCACGTAGATCTTTTCTAATTTCCCTTTTCGTTAGTTTGTCTAGTTCTGCATATTCTATTTTACTTTTTTCATCTGTTAATCTTTTTGGTTTTAGTATTTTTCTTTGTTTGATAAGTTTCTTTGTATTTTCTGAGAAATGTTCTAATTTCTTGTTTGAGTTGATTTTTGCATTTTGTAGAGAGTGTTTATTTGCTTTTTGTAGTGTTTTCTCTATATTATCGTAAATTTCTTGGATTATTGATTTTTCTTGATTTATATTTGTTTGTTGTAGACCTTGTTTGAAGTCTTTGGTGTTCCAGTAGTTTGTTCTTCTTGTATTTTCCATATGTAATTAAATTCGTTTGTGATTTTTTTGTATCTTTAAGGTCGCTCGTACTGTCTGTGGTCGTAGCTGTATTCAAACATGTTCAGTACTTCTATGTTTTTTGTAATATAATTATTGTTTGTCAGAATGTAATCGATTTGGTTTTTGTATTGCCCATTTGGTGATAGCCATGTCAATTGTGTTTTTTCTTAAACAAGGTGTTTGTTATTATTAATTGATTGCTAATTGCAAATTCTATTCCTCTTTTGTTTCTCATTCCATAACCAAAGGGGCCACATATTTGTTCATCTCCTGCTGTGCGTTGGCCTATTTTGCAGTTAAAGCCTCCCATAATCACTGCGTAGTTGTTTTTGTTTTTGTGTTCATGCGTTGTTTATTTAGTAATTCATAAAATTGATCTATTTCTTCTTCGGAACTATTTGATATTGGCGCATAAATTTGGATGATAACTATTTGCAAATTTGTCTTGTATCTTTAATTTTAAAAACTGCGATTCTTTCTGAGATGCCTTGGAATTCTTCGATGCAGCTTGTTAAGTGTTTGTTGACATAGAAGCCCACTCCTGCTTGACTTTTGTTTTGACCCATCCAATATAATATGGTTTCATCTTTTCTTTGCATTATTTTGATTCGCCATCTCGTCTTGTTTCAGCTAATCCAAGTACATCCCATTTTATTTTCCTTAATGGAGTTTCTAGTTCTTGGATATTTTCTTCCTTTAGTAGTGTTCTTACATTTAGTGTGCATATGTTTAATATTTTTGTTTTGTTTTCTAGAGGGTAGGTCTTCATCACCCCTCTTGACCAGAGTTCTGGGGGATGTCGGTTTATTTGTTGGTTTTTGTCTGTGGCCATAGCTTGTGTCATCATGTTCGTATTTTTTCCTTTTGTTTGCTGTGGTTGCTATATAATAGGTCTATCTTCTTTGTGTTGATATGAGTTTGAGTTCCCAGGCCGGATTTTATCTCCTGCGATGTTCCTGAGAGTCCCTGAAAGATGAGGTGCTAGGAATGTTTGTACTGTTGCTATTTTATTTTTATTTACTTCTTCTGTAGTCATTTTGTCTTCTTCAGATCGGTCTCGTTTTTTTAATTCTTCTTTAATATGTTGTAGTTCTTTTACTTCTATTTTCTTTCCGTCTACAATTAAGGAGTTGTATTTTAAAATTGCATGTTTTCCCTTTTCTCTTAAGTAGATCATTGTTGGTAATATATATTTCCTTTCTTGGAGGATATTATTTGGGTAATCTTCCCCGACAGATAGTTCCGATCCTTTTAATAGTTTTCTATTTTTTAGAATTAAATATTTGAGTCGTCTCATATTTATCACACTTATTACGATAGGGCTGTCTGTGTTTTTTGGTATTATTTTCCTGATTGATTCTAAGTCTTTTTCATTATATTCTATTTTTAGGTTTTCATTTAGAAAACATAGTTAATTTCTCTAGATCGAAGTAGTTTGTTGAGTTTGTCTTTAGTCCATGTATTATTAGGTCCTTTTTACGTTGTTCACGTTCGATGTTATTGAATCTTTTCTTCTGTTCAGCGATTTTTTCGTTTATTTTTACTTGTTCTATTTGTGTGTTTTGTATTAAATCTTCCAATATTTTTGTTGTTTGTGCTTATATTATCTTTTAACTCTATTTTAATTTTACTCATATCTACTTTTAATTGATCATTTTGAATTTTGATATGACATGTTTGTTTGTTTTGATGATGTAGTTGTGTCTGATTGGTTGCCTATATGGTTGTTTGCAAATTTGGTATGTTTTCCTGAAAGAGCAAAGTTATAGTATTTTGTGTCTCAAGGGCAGAAAATTATCATTTGTAGCCCGCAGTTGTTTGATGCCCGAGCGAAGCGTAGCGTAGCGAGGGCAGCGGACAACTTAGGGCTACAAATGCTTTTCGGTCCGAGTGGCATACAAAAGTTTTTCGCCTACCTGTTTGAAAGTTTAAAAAAGAACTCCAAAAGTTAAACAGTAACGTAACTTATTAGTAAATTAAATAGGCATATGTTAGAGGGAATGAATGAAAATGAAAATAACGCCAGACGTTTTTAGTAATTTATTAACTAAATTAACCTAATAATCATTACACTGCATACAACACGGCCGTATAGTAAATGTTTTTATTATTATTGGTAAATAAAAGGAACAGGATATGACTTTTAATTAGGATGACTAATTAATCTATCATTGTATAATTTATTGAAATTACAATTTTCTTTTTATTAATTAATTGTCACAACCTCCATTTATACATACAATGACACTGTGAAAAGAAAAAAACAAATGACAAATTTATCGACGAAGACATGAAAATCAAAGTTATGATCTAAGAAGCCTAGAAAAATTTGACGTAGGTTTTTTATATTTTTAAAGGTTAAGTAAAAATATGTTTGAGATTACATTTTCCGTCATATTCTGTTGCTAAAAGTTTTACGAATGAGTTATATTTTTAATGTTAAAAACTAATGATTTCATTTTTTGATTAAAATCTTTTTAGGATAATGCACAGGAGTGGTCAAAGTATGACAATTTAAAAAGCAATTACAATTTTTACAGTATCTCCAACTTAACATAAATAAATCGTGCTTTCATCTAGTAGTAGAATAGAGGTTATGTATTTGACTTAAGAGGGCAGTAAAAAGTTTGACATAAGAGGCCCGCAAAGAAGCCTTAACTGCCCTCAAAACAAGACATTTAGAAAGCACTTTCTGATCAGGTAGGCGAAAAAATATATTTTTCTTATCCGACCTGTTTTATCTCATTGTAGTTGATGTTTTGCACTTTCTTGGTTTTAAAACTAATTTCCTTCCTTGAAATTCTTCAATAACAATTCAGTAAATTAAATTCTTTCATGTAGGTATTTATATTTCAAATTACAAGTTCTTGTATTAATATTTGTTATATAATATTATAATTATGTCTTAAAAATATTACAAAAAATTAAAATAATTAACACTAATATTCAAAAATTATGAATAGTTAACTTGTACATGTAAACATTAATAAATAAAAGTAACACCTAACAAGAATGGCTGCAGGATATGGATGATAGTTTATTTTTACCAAGAATGACAAAACATCCGTTTTCTCCTTTCAGTTGCTACCAATCTGAAAGCGATCATCCAGTTCATTTCAATGTAGTGACTTTTCTAGCGGTAATCAAGTATTGATTATCAATTACACTTATTAACTTATCGGCTATTTCAAAACAACTTACAATCACGTATTCAAATGGCCTTTTCACGACTATGGCTATACATATGTTGTTTAAGGCTGCTCTTATGCTTATATTTGTAACCACATAAATTACATTCAAATCGTTTTTTTCCACTATGACTTGACATATGTTGATTAAGATTGCTTTTTCGGGAACATTTATAACTACATGTGTTACATTCAAATGACTTTTCACCACTATGCGTAAGCATGTGTTGTTTAAGATAGCTCCATAGTGAACATTTATACCCACATATATTACATTTAAATGGCAGTTTACCATTATGTCTGGACATGTGTCGTTTGAGGTTGCTTTGAATATTACATTTAAAATCACATATATTACATTCAAATGGTTTTACACCGCTATGAGTGAGCATGTGTCTATTAAGATTTCTCTTTACTGAACATTTGTAACTACATATAATACATGCAAATGATTGATCATCACTATGAGTGAACATGTGTTGTTTAAGATGGCTCTTTCTTGAACATTTATAATAGCATACATGACATTTAAATACATTTTTAAGGGCCGACTTTATCAATAAAACGAGTAAAGCATATAGGAATATTTTTAATAAAACAAGATTAGTTAACGGAAACCTCAATCTTAATCACAAACTAAAAGGAAGGCTTCTACTGGTTTTAGAAAATCGGTCGATTATTTTCGAGACATCGGGGATTATCTCGGGATCTATATTTAAAAGGGCTAAGCCCGTCAATCTCTCTTCTGACATATTCGCTCTTAGCTAAGTTTTTAGGCGACGTAAAGTGGAAAATGTCATTTCTGCAGTAGCGGTGCTTATGGGGAGAGTTGCCAAAATTTTAACTAAAATATTTATATTTGGATAGAGGTCACTATCACAGGCTTCAATTGCAGAAGGCACACAACTGGGCACCTTCTTCGAACTACTTTCTGAGAGCATCCGCTTCCACTTCAAAACCCATAACTGATATTCTGTTACGACAGTGGAAGCAGGAACCCCCAGAAAATGAATACAAAATTCTGCAGCTTTTTTCACATTAAGAAGGTCCTCTTCAGTGTATTCGGATTTTGGCATAAAAATGCCTAAGCCAGAAAGGTTCAAAGTGTCTGTAGAAAGGCGGACTTTTAGATCAGTCGACATTTCCACATCGTGCCACATTTCCCGCAGTTTGCAGTTTCTAAAATATTTAAAGTAGAGTGAGTTGTAAGTTATTACGAATGTTTTGGTTTTTAATTGCTGAGGTTTAAGAAGAAATATGTGTCAATGATTTATTTGGGGGGGGGTCATGACCCCTGTGACCCCCCTCTAGGACCGCGCCTGTCTCAGCTCTTTGTGATCGGTGGTTTCTGATTAAGTCTGAATTCATGACGGAGCGATTACCCATACCTATCTATCTGGTAAACGTTAGAACTCGCATATTCTTAACTACTGGGTAATGATCTCTGTAACCAGGTAATAAGCTGCGGCGTTGCCGGTTCTCATTACCGAAGAATAAAAATTGCACCAAAACTAATTTTATAACCACCAGGTAATAATTCTGTTACCTGGTTAACGCTAAATCTCGCCTATTCTTAACAATAGGTAACGAGTTAACTGTAACCAGGTAATACATATTTGTTACCTGGTAAACGTAAAAGTTTGCCTACTCGTCTCGTGCATTTAAAAACGAGTTTTATTTGAAAACAAATTGGAATATAACTCAAATTTGACCAGACCTGAAAAACTCATAGCAGATTCAAAGCTGTACAGCAGCTATTTTACTCCAGTTCTAAACCCAGATTTTTGATTAGGTAATAAACCGTTCAGTCTATATAAAACAATATCATCATGTTTTGTTGGTATCCCTAAATTAACAAAAAGTGCAGTATGGTAAACATCCTCATCTACAAGGGGCGCATTATAATGTAAGACTTCACATTGAAATTCCAGAAAACAATTATATACATAGTTAAATATATTGTTTTATATCAAGAAACTCTGCACATTTATTTATGACAGAAGTTTTCCTATCATTAACGTTATTAACAACATAGTGTGAAATATTAAAATCAGCAAAAATTACAATGTGACTCCCTAGTTCAAATTGAAGTAGTTCGAACTCAAAGGCCTCAACAAATAACTTAAAATTCTCTAAACTGACAGTCGATAGAATGTAAATAGATTTCAAAGATGAACAGAAATATAAACTTAATCTGACATTTACAGCAGATAAGATCAATTGTAGGAATACATGTTGAGAAATACGGTAAATCAATTCTTTCGGATTTCAGATTACTTCTCTAAGCTAAGGTATTTCTCCTCCAGTTGTACAGTCTGTTATTTGTAATTTTCTATCACATCTGTACACGTCATATTCATTTGGAAATATTCAGGTTGTGAAATATTTAGCTGCATAAAACTGGGAACTTTGCTATTTAGCCCCAAACGTTTTAATAATAACAACTTAAATTGTGGATGTTATTGGATCTTACCAGTTTAAAGTTCTACGTTGAGTACTAGCAGTTGGCAGTATTTTCGGTACATTGTTTATATATTTTATGGTTTTATTTGCGTCTCCACTTTCTATTAGTTGTCTAATGTAGGCCACTCGCGGTCGTTCCTGACCACATCCCCGACGTGGTCCGCGATGTGGTCGGGGATATGGTCCTGAGAATGTCAGAAATGTTTACATTTACTTTAATTTATTGCATAAACAACTTCACTGTCGAGCTGTTTGAATATAATAAAATTGTAAGTGTCATATTTCTTTAAAATATCGAAATGAAAGAAAGCATTATTGAGGTTGTAATAAAATGTGTACTGAATCTCTTTCTTTAATTAGAAGTATTTTGAAATAGCTTATGCAATTAACAAAACTTTTCATAAGTGTAATAACCTTGACATCATCCATAGGTATTACTACAAATCAAACCTTTATTATGAAATCAAAATAAATATTTTGTCACATTTGTAGAGACCGTTTAATAAATTCAACCAAATTTGATGTAACTGATTCTTAATTTTACAAATCATGTTTACAATATGAGTCATAACCTCATAACCTTGGAGGATAATTACAATCTGTACTACTAATAATTGTCACCTGAACACTTGAAGCCATCTAATTTCTTGTATAATAGGAAATAAATATTGAGAATTTTATACTTTTTGAAAAATTAATTTTATTTATGTACAATATTTCATAAATGTTGAAACTACAGTATTATTTAGCCAACTTAAATGTTCATCAGTTTTTCATTCGGTGAATCAGTTTATATCAAATTCGGCTCAATTTATTAAACGGCCGTATTTCATAGATGTGACAAAATGTTTATTTTACCAGAATCAGAATAAATGCTTTTACTGCTATTAATAAAAGATAACAGATTAGTATATTGTGTTACAAGTGCAGAAAAGTGCCAATTTCTCACGAGTGTGAAGATTTTGCGGCATGAGACGTAGTCGAATGCCGCAATCACACGAGTGAGAAATTGGTGTTTTTGCACGCGTTACACACTATACTTTATCTACGACAACAAAAAAAGTAATAAACAATCAACAGCTAAGAAAATTTTTTAACTTAGAATTTACACTCGCATTCATATTTTTTACGTGAAATATTTGGCAATAAATTAAGAGATGTAATGTGAGCCGCTTCCACGATGTTTGGAGGTGTACGAGTGTACACCCCAATTTTCCTTCATCGGATTCACTCATGATACATATAGAATTTTAAAAACGACAAAAGTTAACATTAAATTTGTAAAGACAATAGTAATAATACGTTTACAATTTGTATAATTTCAGTCAATCTACTATTTAGTACTTACAGCTAAATAATTAAGTACTCGTTTTAAAAAAATAATATATGTACAAAAATCACAATTCAATTGTCAAGGTTATTAACCTCTGCGAAAAATGTCAAATATTCTCGCATTATGCAGCAAATTATAAATGTTTTCAATGTTTTTATTGTAATTTAGCAATAATAATAAATAAAATTACATTAAAAATTATATAATAATGTAAAACATTAATTAATTTTACGTTTTAATTGAATAACAATCATTGTAACTTTATATAATGAGAAAAAAAATATCATTGAAAGGCATCTCGATAGCTCAATGCTTACGCTCTAGTTACTAACCGAGCGATCCGGGTTCAATTCCCCGGGTCTGACCTTAGTTTTTTTTCTAGATGAATTTCCATTCGAAATATAATTTAATGTAAAATATTAATTAAACAAAATAAATTAACTTTTATCTAAAATTTATAACATTTTATATTTCAAATAATTAATAATATTATAAATATTGCAAGTGGTGACATCTATGGCGTTTTAATACAACTACTGATCGTGAGAAATCATTCCTCACGGTCTTTACCGTTGAGTTTGGAGATTGTTTGCAATTGTTCGTTTTCACGGTTACTAGATTGTGCGGAATGTGTAACTTTCTATGGTGGCCGTAGATAAATGATTTTTAATTAATAAGAATAAGAGATATGCGTAGGAAAAGTATTTACTTACTATATTTTATACAAATGACTTATTATTTTGATTTGATACTTGATATTCGCTATTTAAAATATGTGATGGAAAAAGGAGTTACATGGGTTACTTCCGTAAGGTCCCTTTTTGTGTAAACACACTCATATTTTAATAACTTCCGTTCTCATTTTTATTAGAATTTACACATCAAGACGACCAAATGATATATAATTTGTCTGTTGACCACTTCGATACCAAAATCAGCAGATTTTTACCATTGTTCTTTTATGGAAAATCCCTTATAGGAAATCATTGTGCACCGTTTGCACACTGGAACTCAGAATCCTAAATCCTTAATTAATTATATCCATTTTTAAACTAAATTAAGAAGAAACTAGAGTTTTCGTTTCGTAATAAAGGGTTGTTTGTAATTCCACCGATGGATGATGTCAAGGTTATTACGCTTATGAAAAGTTTTGTTATTGCATAAGCTATTTCAAAATACTTCTAATTAAAGAAAGAGATTCAGTACACATTTTATTACAACCACAATGATGCTTTCTTTCATTTTGATGTTTTAAAGAAATATGACACATACAATTTTATTATATACAAACAGTTCGACAGCGAAGTTGTTTATGCAATAAATTAAAGTAAATGTAAACATTTCTGGCATTCTCAGGACCACATCCCCGACCACATCGCGGACCACGTCGGGGATGTGGTCGGGGACCACGGTAAACTTTTATATCTGACTAATTTCTTTCCTTGTATTTTTGGATTTGATTTACTTCATGCGAACATTTCAACACAAGTTTAATTAGTCGTTTTTTAATATTTACCGGTTTACCAAGTCTGTAAGATTTTATATTAGCAACATCAATATTACCAATACGTATAATGATTCGATGAATTGTTTCACAGCGTTTGCATCTTCAGCACACCGTCCTTGCACTTCTCCATTTTCTGCTTCATTTGAGGTTTATTAATATTTTTTTCATGTGTATGTCGTTCGTGAGTTTCTGCTTGTATTTCCTCTGATGATCAATTTTGATTTACGTAATTTGTGCGAGAAGTTCATTAATTCTAGCGACTAGTGATGCAAACTTATCAATGGTGTTGGCTAACTGATCCTCTTATATTTGTAATTCTTTTATATCGGCTAATATTTATCTTTCACTTCAGCTCGCACATGCATCCACTAGCGCATGTTGAACTAATCATTAGGCTACTCTGGATAGTGGTATATATAGCATAATTATCAGCAAGTCTAGGCAAATACAGCAGAAACACATCATTTATCAATAGGCAGCTTCACCTGAAGAAGATAAAAAAAGTATATTTAATTCCATTTAAGTCTGATTTGTGGTTTGTACGTTTATTTGCAAGCCATTTGTGATTTGTCACACTTAAATATAATTAATTATTTTCTTTTCGGTTTTAAATGCAACTGCTTCCTAAAATTATGCTTCAGGGCAGATCAAAGAAACACAAATATAAATAATGCATTGATTTATTTAAAGATAAAGCAATTACTAACACAATTATTGTAATATTAAGTTTTATTACAAATGTGATTATCTTTTACAGTCATTAATAAAATTTAATTGTTCCTAACATCTACAAGAATAAAAATAAAAGCAATCGGGTAACAAATCCGAACAAGCACCAATCTACATCCTTAAATTTTGCAGTTTTGGCTCTTTGGTTTTGGGCCTTTGGTGAGTAATTCCATTATATCAGGACGGTTGCCAGCCATTTGAATTGCATCCATTCCAAAAATATGCTTTGCATCAACTCTTGCTCCTTTGTTTAAGAGTAACTCAACTACATCTGCAAAACCATACGTTACAGCGCGCATCAACACTGTGTACTTATTGAAATTACAGATCCTATATTTGCACCATGTGATAATAGCTTTTCTACTATACGTTTATGTCCATTGTTAGCAGCATACGCTATTGCATTTAACCCCGATGCATCGGTAGCTTCTATGAAAGCACCTTTTGATAAAAGCAGTTCTAAAATACTTAGATGACCATTTTCTGACGCATACATTATTGGTGTTTTGCTATTATAGTATTTGCCTTCTATATTAAACCCTTTAGATAAAAGTATGTCGGTAATATCTAGGCTACCACTCTCAATTGCCCAAAACAATGCTTCATCCTTTGAAACTGATGAAACTGCAACTTTGTTTAGAAGCAGCTCGACTACCTTTACACGACCATTCTGGGTAGCATAAATCAAAGACTGAAGTGCAGAGGAATCATCAACGTTTATGCCTGATCCGTTTAATAAAAGTAATTCAATAATGTTTTTGTACCCTTTCTGAGCTGTCATGACCAAAGCCCTATTAAATGAATCGGATTCAGTACCTACGCCAGCTCCTGCAGAAAGAAGAAATTCTGTTAATGATTTGTACCCATTTTGTGCAGCATATATTAGTGGCGTCTTTTTGTGGGAATCTTTAATATCCACATAGAAGCCACGACATAAACATAGTTTAACTACATCTTCATGTCCATTCCGAGCTGCCCAGAGTAATGCATCAGTTAAGACATCATCTTTTGCATTAACATTCGCATCGTTATCCAAAAGTAACTTAGCGTTGTCAGCGAAACCATTCTGCGCAGCATACATTAAAGGAGTTTGCTTCGAATTATCTTTGATTTCTATATAAGATTTTTCTGACTATAGTAACTGCCCATAATAGTGCATTGCACCCTGAAACATCTTTGCTTTCTTTATCAGCTCCTTTAGATAAAAGATATCTAACTAATGAAACATATCCGTTTTGTGCAGCGTATATCAATGGTGTCTGGTCTTTGTAATCTTTAACTTCTATAGTAATACCTTTCGATATAAGTATGTCAACTATATCTTCAAAACCATTCCAAGATGCCCAAAGTAGTGCATTACACCTCGCAGAATCTCTTGCATCAGAATTCGCACCTCGTTGTAAAAGTAATTCAACTATTTCCGTAAATCCATTCTCTGCAGCGTAAATTAAAGGAGTTTTCCCATTAACATCTCTAACTTCTATGTTTGAGCCACTAGATAGTAGCAAGTCAACTATTTTTTGAAGTCTTTTTGGACCGCTAACAACACTCCATTACGTCCCGATCTATCCTTTGCTTCTTTATTGGCACCTTTAACTAAAAGAAGTTCTATTACGTCTTGATGATTATTTACAACAGCTTTCATTAAGGGAGTTTTCCAATCTTGATCTCTAACTTCTATATTAGCACCTTTCGATAAAAGCAGTTTGGTTGCATCTTTAAAACCATAAGTAATTGCCCACAGAAGAGCATCCATTCTTTGTTTGTCTTTTCTATTAATATCAGCCCCCTTTGCGAGCAATTTTTTTATAATTTTTAAATTTCCTTGTTGTGCTGCAATAATTAAGGGAGTGAAACCATTACGATCTGCAACTTCTACATTTGCATTATTAGATAAAAGAAATTCGACAATTTCTACATTGTTATTCTGCAAGGCCCAAAGTAATGCGTTCATACCAATCTCATCTTTTGCATCAATAATATCTGGATTCTGTGTTATATGATTTCTTACCTCGTCTAGATTGTCTCTTTGAACACTGTCTAATAATAAGTTAATCTTATTATTATTAATTTTTGCTGATAATGAAAGGTTGATAAACACACTGATTACTGCTACAGATAATATGATCATTTCGATATGATCTGAAATATAGAAATTATTTTTATATAAAAATTTAAAAATGATATAAAAATTTGCATACGTTTCGAGAATCGAAATCTTGCTCAGTACAATTTACGAATACTGTTTACCAGTGTCTGTAAGAAACTAGTTTTAAGCTATTTACTTGAAGAAACTTCCTACAGATTATAATGTTGTTATAAAATGGGTCACTTAGATTTGAGCGCAAGGGGTAGATATCATTTAACATGAGCATTTTTTTCAAGAATGGTATTAATCGAGATAAGCGTGTTGATGTCAATTATTTTTAAAGACTTCATTCTTTGAATTATTCGCGTAGTTCTTAATTTGGAATGAAAGTGTTATTTAATTAATTATTTAATAGCCTTCTATTTATTGGCACTTGTATAATGTTGCTATAAAAGTAATTACAACGTTCAAATCAGTTCGTAGATACATTGCTTCCTGGACATTTAATATCTAAGATCTAATTACTAGATTATTATTAAGCTTAAAGCATAAAACACACTGATCCGGCCGGAATCCGAAATTCCGAAACTGGGTCTCATAAGCACACTAGTCCAGAGTTTTTGCCGACGGAGATTTCCGGAGAGGTGATTACGTATATTCACGATAAGCGGTTTATATTAATATTGTTTAAAACATAGACACGAGCTTTAAAGAATATTTGTTATTACCTAACTAAATTAAAAATATTGATAACAGTCTCCCCAAAACTTGTTTTCTTAAAACTGTCACACTGCACTTTATTAGGGTCACACAATAATAAAATTCAGTTAGATCGTTTTATAATAATAAACAATATTACTTAAATACATTTTTGTCCAATAAACAATATATTAACATAAAAGCAGTTATTTTTATATCATAGGACAATGCTTGTTATTAGAAGCGAATTAATATTAATTAGTGTTAAAGCGGTTAAAGTTATTCTTAAGTGTTCCTAAATGAATTATTGTAGTAATAGGTTGCAAATGCAAACTTTAATAATGTAATGTAAAAATATGTCTTATAATTAGGTGTAGGATTTCTATGCATTTGCATGTTTTTTCTGCTTATAGCAAACATATGCATAGCTATATTTCTACATGTTTAAGCCACATATAAATCACATATGTCAATTTGAAAGTGCATATAAATGCATATTTAGGTGTTTTTTTATAAATGCATTTTTGTACGAGTGTGCATATTTTACCACTTTTTGAGCGTTTTACATGCTTTAATTATGAGATTTCTAATATTTTTTAAATAATTTTAGCATTTTAGACAACCAACCAAGGGCGGCTTAGTTGAGTCTAGGGGAAACCCATAATTTAAGCTTATTGTTAAGACTAGGCTTTAAAATATTTTACTGCCTTAACCATCTGTGTACTTGTTAATATTTTCTAAGAAAGAAAAAGTTTCAACTAAAATTTAAATACTTACATTCTGCGGAATTGTGATAAATAGGTATTAGGAAATTCCAAAGACCCTTTGACAACTTCCTGTTCATAGAAAAATTTGCCTGTACTTTTATTTACTAATCTTGTAATCTTCCAATTAAGACAGTTCAGAAATTGCAAACTGCATTTCAGTTTGAAATTTTAGAGTGTAAAGATGGGTAAAGAAAAACGGTCTGTGTCTGTTACACTTCGAAGTTATGTTAAGGAATTCAGTGTTCTTAAACTGACAATAAGGTGTTGTACAATAGTACAGTGTGCGACGATAAAGTGACTGCAATGAAACGCTTGCAAGTTACACAACATCTGAACACGGTTCGACATCAAAAGTGTGTTGCCCTGAAATCAAAAAACAAACATTGTTACCGGGGTACCTTAAGAATTCGCGCGGTGAGTCCAGCAAATCGATCGAATTTAATAAAAAACTATGTAGTGCATTAGTGGCTGCATATATCCCGTTAAGTAAAATTAATCACTCAGCATTTCGTAATTTTCTGGAAGAAATTTCAAAAATGCCAATACCCGACGAGTCTACACTCAGGAAAAATTATTTACCTCGTTTATACGAAGAGACCATAAAATCAATTAGAAAGCATGTAGCGAATAACTACATATGGGTTTCCATTGACGAATCTACTGACACTACTGGAAGGTGCGTAGAAACTTCATTTCCTTCGTTTTGTCAGTAAAATCTAACTAATTAAAGACAGCAGAGCAATTTACGGCTGTTTTATTTTCTATTTTGTTAGTTACATATTTAATCACAACAATATTTTTGCTTGATTAAAATATAACTTTTTTAAATAACTGTTTTGCGCTAATTGTTTGTAACCGACTAATTATGTAGTTCGATAAAATAAAAATCAAATTTTTGTTTTCAGATACCTGGCTAGCGTTATAATTGGCGTTTTAAATTCGGAGAGCAATCCCAAATCCTATCTATTAGCAATGAACGTTTTCAAGAGCACCAATCATTGTTCTGTGGCAAAATTGTTTAATGATTCGATGGCTATTTTGTGGCCGGACGGCATACAGTACAACAAAGTACTCCTGTTTGTCACCGACGTGGCACCGTACATGATCAAGGCTGGAGCAGGCTTACAAGTTCTGTACGAAAAAATGATCCACTTAACTTGTCTTGCCCATGCAATGCATAGAGTTGCGGAAAAAGTGCGGGAAATATATCCTAACGTAAACTCTATAATTTCATATGTAAAAAAATGTTTGTAGAGCTCCATATAGCATACAAATATTTAAAGAAACTGCTCAAAAAGTGCCTCTCCCACCTGAGTCTGTAATAACAAGGTGGGCAACTTATTTTAATATTATTAAAGCATTTGTAAATAAACTTAATAAACACGATGCGCTATACATACAAAGCGCACAGGATGCTTTTAATACTAAGGAGGTGAGGGCAGAATTATTGTTTGTTTTGACAAATTTTGTGCGTTTAGCTAAAGTAATTCAGAAATTAGAAAGTTAGGGAAATTCATTAGATGAATCTCTTGAGCATGTAAAATTGTTAGGTGTTATTTGAATAAAGTAAAAGGGCCAAAGGGTTTAACTATAAAACAAAAATTATACAAGACAATTCAACATTCCACCGCTTAATAGGGAGAAGAAGTGCATACGTCATACCGTGCCTGACGTCATAATTCTTTCCTCGCAACGCGCATGTTCGCATCGCTCTACTTCGCTGTAAACCGTTTGTTTGACAGTTTTGACACTGTTGACAGTTGGAAGAGAAAACGTGACGCTACTTTGTGAGGTTAAAATAATAGATAGGTACTATCACAAATAAAATATTGAAACAACAATGGGTGAAAGCCATTGGGTAAGTGTTTTTATAGCTTGTAAACATCCTTTTTAACACTATCAATAATCAGAAATGAAAATATAATGTGCCTTATTGAAGTAAATGCGCGTTGCGAGGAAAGAATTATGACGTCAGGCACGGTATGACGTATGCACTTCTTCTCCCTATTCCACTGCTACGGACTATATTGACATGATTGATTGGCAGAAAACTAAAATAACCTATATAGTCTCTTATTTTAAAAAAATATTCCTGATTAAGATTTACAGTTGTTTTGTGAGCAAGAGCCAACAACAGTGGTACATTTCTCAGGGTTACTTTCAAGGTTTGGTTGCTGTAGTGTAATCCATTTTTGAATGTTTTTATGTTTATATAAGTTAAGTGCAATAAAATGTATTTAAAAAAATTATTTGTGCTTATTCACGCGAGTCTACACCAGCATGAACTATCAGTATTGCATGGTAAGCCGGGCAAAATATTTAGATGGAAGTTGGGGGAAAAAGATACTTTTACAAATTGAACGAGATTTGGCTGACAAATTATTTATATAAATAGGCAACGCTTGACGGGTATTGCGTTATAAAATTAAAAAAAGAATCTTAGCCATTTTTCACCTCACGTCGTTGTCTTCAAGTCGTGCTACATTGTGGTTAATCCACACGTGCTAAACTAAAGCGTCAAAGTAGTATGTGATAAACCCCTTGTTTATCGGTTCTATTTGTTTTATTGATTATGGATGTTAGTTTAAATAATACACAAATTTGTATCCCATAATAAATTGGCTTTATTTCTTATTCTTATAATAGAAATTTGATACGTTCTTACATGTTTACGCTTTGAAACTCTGTCGTCGTCTCTTTTATTAATTTCAGTCATTAAACTTACAACTACTATAAAAGCATTGCATTTTTACTTAACCTGGTTATTGCTAAAAGGAATTTGATTAAGCAGCTTTTCGCAATTGAATTTATTGAACTTTATTATCTAAATGTTTTATTCTTTCAAAAACACATAATATAAATTTTGATAATTTTTATATTCCTTACAAGTACAACAAAGTCTGTAAACTTGCAGTTTCAAGAATTTTACAATTCCACTTAATGTCACATTTTTGTTACGTCTTACGTTTTCACATGGTAGAAAGTATCTGGTAGATCATGGAAGAAATCACGTCTACGAACGGATCGTGGTCGTACGCTAAAATATAACACTGTCCGAACCTTGAAGTTGTTCTTTGTTGTCCAAGTTGTCGTTGTCCAATTACTGATTATTCATTCATGTTGTTGATTCTTTTATAACTATTATATTGAGATGTCTTGAATTCATCTCATTGAAAATTATTTCATGCAGTAAAATAAAATCAAGGATAGATATGCTAGGATGTTAGGTCTATCAAATCTAAAGGCTACATGTTAGGTCACGGATAGATTTATCAATTTTTTAAAATAGAAATCAAAGAAGGATTAAATTTCATGCAAACATAACCTAAATTCTTATATATAACAACGCTGATTTATAAAAGGGATATCAATCATTTAGATTGTTTCATGATAATACATGTTTTATGCAACCCAAGTCACATATTAGGATGGTTTTTCCATTGTCTGGAAGATTTAATTTTCCTGGTTAAATTTAAGATCAACGATCGATAACGTAGGAAGATTTTTTTCTGTTTTCCATGAGACTGACTCAGTTTCAGGCTAATATTTAACTAAAATTATGTAAATTAGGTCTATTTTGTAATGACTAATCTAGCACAATAAACTTACAATATCTTGAATAATATTAAAGAGCATTTATTCTAATGAAGGTTTCTGCTTAGCTGATATGCTTCGATTTTTCCAAATATTGATTCTTATACAACATTTTTCACCATTGTTTTAACTCAACACTCGGAGGACTGTATGTTGGACAAGTTGACTATAATTTGACTTCATTTAAGTTGATGTTAAAGATGGATCTTGTATAAGCATCGTTGGGTCTATCAAAACGTAAGAATGGATCTTAATTTGAGTTTTTCTTCTATTGTAATGGTGTTCTTGTGTAAACTTTATAGGTATCAGTTACATAGTGTAACTATGTATTCATTTTGTAAAGGATAAAGCTGGATTTAATGAGTTGTGTGTATAATTAAGCTCTAATGAGATTTGTTCATTGTCAATCGTTTTTGTTAATTATCTCAATTATGGTAAACTGTAGTATATAAGTGTCTGATATTGTTTTCATCGTTATTTTGCCAGCTACAATCCTATTTTTTTAGAATTAAGATCAGTGTTAATTATTATCAGCTGTGTCGGTCTTGTGACGTCATGAAAAACATTCGAGAGGCTGATGTCTCGAAAAATTGACTTAATCTTCATTTGTTTCGCTAAATCATATATAAAGCCCTGCAAAAATTAACAATTTCAGTCGATAAAAAGCTCTTGGAGAATCCACGCTCGGCTCGAGACCAAAATTCTATAAATTAAGTGAGGTTAAAAGTGTTAACCATATGTTATATTTCAACAACTAAAATTTAACAAAATATAATAAAGATTTTACCTGGATATTTGAAATTAAAGAAGATTTATTTGTTATTCTACAATTATATCGAATTGTGAACGAGTTATTTATTAAAATAAATTCAAGAAGATTTATTTACATTATCGATTTAAATAATCGACGTATTTACATTATAAAATCATCTGACAGATTTGAATGCAGTACTACCAATTTAAAAAAGATTGAAGTGGATCTCAACGTACTTTATATACAAAGTTGGTCAAAATAGAAGGTTTTGATTAAATTTTCAATAACAAAATTATAAAGACAATCTGAATAATTTCAGAATTCATTTTTTTGCACTTTAAAAGTTTTAATGAATAAAAATTCTTACGAATAAAACTATTTAAATTTCTTTATTAAAATTTAATTATAATAAATTAAATTTATCTTAACATTTGTAAATATTTTTATTTGATTACATTGAATGATGTCAGTTTGCTCAAATGGAGAACTGTTATAGCCCTATCTCAGGTTACTAACGACTAATTAACACATTTGAGCAAGCTCAGGGAATAATTTCCTATTTTACTTTACTGTTTTGTTCTAAATAATTTTCCTTTTATTTTTCTTGAATTAGATTTTCTTTTATTCTCAAAAATAAAAATAAATGTGTTTATTTGATGTGTATACAAGCATCTATTTCTTTTTCTTTTCACATATAGAGTTTAGCTTGCTGTTGTCCAGTTGCGGAAGCCCAAGTGTCTTGCTAGTAAGTTCTTTTCTTCCAGGTATAAGAATCAATAATATTTTATTATTTCATTTATTTCATGCTCTATTGAATTAAACCTGAGTTAGCCAATTGGGAAAAAGAAAAAATATTGGGGTGTATATTTTTTTATTTTATTAAATTTCACTGCAGATATTTTATGACGCTGTCAACGTGAGGAAAAGATTTCTATATTTTAATTTTAATATTATATCACCGCATATATTTAATGGCTTGCCCTGAACGTGGGGCATATTAAAAATCACCTCAATATTGTAAATGCGGAACCAGCTTTAACAATAAAATTAACGATAACAGTAATCATTCAAACATTTCTAATAACACTGATAACATACAAACGTATCTTAATTTAAACTAAAAAAAACAGAGAAGGAGAGAAACAACTAACTTTAGTCCAAGATGTTGATAGTCGCGAAAGAAGACAGATTACATTCCATTTTTGAAAGCACTAATTACGGGTTTATCGTTTTATGCTGTACATCTTTTATTTTTGTAACGGAAATATTATTGGGTGTTTATGTTTATAGAGCAAAATCTGATATTCATGAAGTATACTTGAAAGAGATTCGAAGTAATACGTGGAGAAACGAAATTCGACAAATTCTAGATGAGCCAAAGTTTTGCGAGTTGTACGGGTGTTTCAAAATGAAGATTGAAGATGATCGTATTTGGAAAAACCACAAATATTATGAGGATTTGCTTGTAAGTTTTGCATATTTTCTAGGTTAAAAAGTACTAGAGGTATTTATTTAGCAATTTTAATTTATGGTTGTAGGTAGCAAATAAAAACCCGACCAGAAAAAAAAGAAATGCCTTCCGCAAGGCATTGGAATCTGAAGGATGTTTAACAAAAGGAGAACCTGGTATTCAAGGTAAGATCTTTAGCAAGTAACATTTATCACATAGTTAATGTGTAGAGATAGTAATTATATGTAATATATAGGAGTACCTGGAATTCCAGGAATACCTGGAAAAAAAGGTGACGCTGGACCTGTAGGTAAGATTTATACATTTAAAAATCGGATTAATAAAGTCATAATAAGAAATTTTTGGTAAGAATAACTGCATTTTACAGGACCAACGGGATTTAAAGGAGAAAGGGGAGACTCTGGAATTCCAGGCTCACTGGGTTTGAAGGGTGAAGTAGGATTGGCCAGTGTTCCTGGTGTAAAAGGGGAACAAGGATTGAAAGGTATAGACACTAAAGAGGAAGCTTTTCTCAAAATTTACTAATAATCTACGCGGTCTTTTGAATTAAAAAGGAACGAGTGCTACAATACGTCTTATAAAACAAGTATAATATACTATTTTTTGTACTTTGCGCCATTAATTTTATAGAAATTGTAAATTTAAGCTATTAAATGCATTGCATTACAATCTAGTGATTTTGGCGTTTAACATGTGGTAACACTATAAAATGACTTTTCGCGTTTTGTGAGGTTAGAATGTGTCAAGATTAAATGTGTTTATATGTAATATAAAACAAATGTTACCAATCTTACAAAACAAATAGTCTCCAAAAACGATGTTATAATAGCCTCTATTATGAAATCGTTTTCGGTGTCACAATGAGCCCATTGTGAACGCAAAGTACAAAAAGACATTTTTATTAAACATTAGTGTATCTTCGTGTTATCTAGATATCCGACTAGTTTTGTAAGCAAATAGTTTATTATCAATTAAAAGATATGCTTAAGAAATTGACTCGTGTATTTGTTTTTCGCCTAATATACTATTGTAATTGTGATGCCCACAGCCACAGCTTGAAAAGCACAGCTCTAAATGAGAATTTTATTTTTTAGAAAAAGTTTTAAAAGTATACAAATATACGCAGTACAACAAGTAATTGATTGTAATGTATGCCATGATTAAGTGGCTCGCGTATACCATGATAGGACAAATCTCTGTCTATGTTTTATGACATTATCAAATACCAAAATGAATTACAGGACCTAAAGGAGCAGATGGTGAACAACTGTTAAAAGGGGAAAAGGGAGAATCTGCTGTTCCTGAACTTCTTGGTAAGTCACTCATTTTAAATTCAATATTTATTATAATGTATTGTTGTGATATAGGGGGGGGGTGGGGCTGGTATTTTTTATGATGTAAAAAAATTATTGTAGTGAATAACAAACCCTCCAACACTTGATGAAAGATGAAAGGTTATAAATTCCAAAATAAATTTGTTATTGTTGAAATTCACAAACACAAAATCATGGTAAAACAGTCCGAGAATATACACAACTAAGTATCACTTACCTTTATCATAAAAAGAATCCTCCGGTTATAATTTCTAAATTGGAAAACAAGTTCCATAAATGCATGAGACGAAATCAGGCGGGTCGCTAATTAATTAGGAAGCTATTTAAATTATATCTGTAAAAATTGTTAATAGACCAGATACAAATAAACACACAAATAAATACACAAATAAATTTATTTCTAAACATTTAAATGAATTATTTCATTTATGAACACAGACAAAAATATTTAAAATTCCACAAAAACAACTGTTAAAATTCTAAATTAAAATTAATTCAACAAACATGAAAGAAAATCAAATAAAATCTCGGTGTCAAATAGATTTAACAAAATAAGAATTAAGAGACATTCTAATTCTCTTTGTCCTTTTTAATTCTTATCTGATCAACACAACAATCTTAAATTACTATTACAAAAAATTAAACATTGAACACACATTTGAGTTAATCACCCTAACTTGAAGGTTAGCAGAGTCCTATTATAGTTGGTAAAATTACCTGCTTATTTGTTGACAAGATGAGCACATATCCATATTATCCTTCAAATTGATTTTATTTGTGATTTTTGAAGATAATTATAATTATTAAAGGTGCAACATGTATATTCCATGACGTGAGTACATAAAATGATTCGGTTATTTGCAACAAGATTCCATTACTTTCCTTTAACTCGTTCCGTACAAAATAAATTAAATTTCCAAATATTTCTGTAAATAATAATAACGGTCTGCACCTCAAACTTAAACACTGCACTTTCGTGTTATTTCACTTTTAGCTCACTTTGATTGTCCATTTAAATTATTAAGTACTTGTAAAGAAATTTAAAAATAAAACAAGATAACTTCTCTTTGTTGACATATAAGTGACATAAAATTCACCAACATAACCTCGAAATTGTATCAAAATAACGTACAAACTGACATGACCTCTGCTCTGTATGAAAATTCAAGAGAGTAACCAAATTCTCGTGCTGTTATTATAATAATTGGAAAACAATTGCGAATCGCTAGTGACTTTCCTAGTTAGGAACTAGGTTAATTTGGTTTCTTATTAGAAACGAAACACCATCTTTCCCACCAAAAATATTTCTAACCAAATTGTTGATAAGAAATTAAATTAACTGTTTAAATAAATGTTATAAAATGAAAGAGGAGAATTTTTCCTTCATTTTGATACCTAACATTACTATAAAAATGCAAATTTAGAGTTAAGATTCATTGACAACCATCTTGAATTTTCTCACAAACATTACTTCACAAAAATTCTCTCTTGCTACAATCAAAATCTTGCAACATCCTTTTCTTATCATAAAATTAATCCTAATATCCTTTCAAATATTACATAAATTTTGACACCAAAGTTATAAATATAAACTAAATTTTAATATTCTAGCAGACCCTACTGAAACGTTACAATTTTGGGATTTCAAAGGCCTAAACCTTCTCTATAAAAAGTTCCCTACTTTAACATTCTAGTGTCAAATGCACCCTAGAACTTGGTTAACAATATTGCAGTAAAATATTTTACTTAGAAATTCAAATAAAATTGAGAAATATCCATTTACTATGAAAAATTATGAATAGTCAAAGAAATAGAATATTTTCTTGAAATTTAATAATAAAAACTGTAAGTAAAGTAATAAATACTTGTGTATACCTTCTTACCTATGCCCTTAATAATTTTCAGGTGAAAACATGCCATAAAATGGCTTCAAAATATCTAAATGTGAAAATATCAACCAAGACAAAAAATCGTTCATCTTAAAATTGAGTTTGTGAAATTCAAGTGAAGAATCTGTTTAAAACTTATCCCCTTCCATCTCACAGCGTTGTAGTGTGTATCCTCAACATATTTAATGCAAAATTTTATTGTTTTAAAATTAAAAAATAGTGAAATCTTTCTTTCGCCTGGAAGATAGGCAACAAATTGTGCATACATATAATGCAGGATGCCTATATCATAACAGTATGTAGCCTGACATGAAGTACGGGACCTAAAGTTCAAAAACCTGTTTTTAATGTCCTCTACGTTGTATATGTCCTATGACATTATAAAATACCTAAATAAATTACAGGATCTAAAGGAGCAAATGGTGAACAATTGAATTGGGAAAAGGGAGAATCTGCTGTGCCTGGATTTCTTGGTAAGTCCTTCATCTTAAATTCAATATTTATCATAATGTATGTGACCTGAAATGAACTACGGGACCTAATGTTCAAAAATCTGTTTTTAATGTCTTACATGTATAATATCCTATGACATAATAAACTACCAAAATGAACTACAGGACCTAAAGGAGCAGATGGTGAACAACGATTAAAAGGAGAAAAGGGCGAATCTGCTGTGCCTGAACTTCTTGGTAAGTCCTTCATTTTAAATTCAATATTTATTATAATGTATGTGACCTGAAATGAAGTACAGGACCTAATGTTCAATAACCTGTTTTTAACAAAAACGGAATTAAAGTTTGCTCATCTGTTTTCAATATTATAATGTCATGATTAACTATTTTGTGTTAAGGGATGTGTAGTAGGTATATTGTGAGGAGTTAGCAGAATGAAGTGAACAATTATTTTTTCTTGAAAATGTATCAAGATGATTTGGTGCTTGCTATTTGTTTTCGCCTTTTATGTTTTGCGTAGAGGCGGTGCAATTTAACAGATATGTGTGATCCTAATATACGTTATAGAGGCTTGGAACCCATTTCATCCGAAAGAGCACCCTTTTCCGTAAGAAAGTGCACAAACTGTTAAGTCGGCTGCAGCCGCAACTTGGGCCTGCGTAATAGTAATAATCGCTCCTCTCTCCGCACAAACTTTATAGCTTCTGGGGACTGGTTCGCCAGGTAATCGGTAGTAGCAATTATTATTATTATCATTATTATTATTATCTGTTATTATTTTCACGTGATTTTGATTCTCACGGTCGCTCTATTTTAACGGGTATTAACCAAGGTTAAAAGGAGGGTGTATTAATTACGTATGGATATTAAGAAATTTTCTTACAATATTACATGTGCCCAGAATAACTGACCTTTGCATAGATAAGTATAAATTAGGTTTAAGATTTAGAAGCTTTAGTGAATTATGTATTTCTTTTGGTATAATTGCTGTGGCTGATATTACTATTGGTATGATGTATGCTTTTTCCAAATTCCATAGTCTGATAATTTCCGTCAGAAGGTCTGTATATTTTTCTTTCTTTTCCGAAATTGTTTTTTGCAGATTTGCAGTGTTAGGTACAGCTACGTCTATTATGTAACCAATTCTTTCCCTTTTATTGATCATAGTAATATCAGGTCTATTATGTTCGATGGTTTTGTCTGTTAGAATAGTTCTGTCCCAATAAATTTTTGTGTTTTCATCTTCTAAAATTCTGGAAGGCGTATATTTATAGTGTGGTTTAGATTCCATAATAAGATGATTTGTCAAGGCCAATTGTTGATGCGCTATTTTTGCTACGTTATCATGGCGCTGCTTATACTCTGAATGTGACATTGTTTGGCATCCTGAGATAATATGTTGGATGCTTTCCGGGGCGGATTTACATTTTCTACAGGAATCATTTTGTGTATTATCTTTAATAATGTATTTTTTGTAGCATTTGGAGAATGCTACAAAAAATACTAAAAAGTATAAAAGACAGAAACGGAGAAATCATAACAGAGGAAGAGAGAATTATAGATAGATGGAGAGAACACTACATGAATTTACTAGCATTAAACAAGGAAAGAAAGGAAGACGACAACGAATAAACAGTAGAAAATAACGGAGAACGAGAAAATGAAAAACACGAAGAACAAACAATCGAAAAAAAGAAGTAGTAGAAGCACTAAAAAAGCTCAAAATTGGAAAGGCACCAGGTATGGATAACATAAAACCGGAAATGATCAAATATATGGGAGAGGAAGGTATCACCTTGCTCCATAATAGTTATTTATGTGTTAAGGGCATAATGAAGCTTTTATGGCCAGAAGCGTTATTTCTAGCTCGAGGCGTCAGCCGAGGGCTAGGAAAAGGCTGTAGGGCCCTAAAAGCAAGTTATGCTCGCTATACATACACTATTTTATGCACAGATTAAGTTTTTAATGTCAAGTCTATTATTGTGTAAAAATATAATTAAGTGAGTACGTAGGTACATCAAGCAGCTGTGCGTATACTTATGTGATTATACGAAGTTCGTTACTATAGTTACTATTCCAAAATATTTAATTTCAGTTTATTCTCATTGGTGATAAGTTTACAAATTATATTAAGAACCAATCAAGTTCTACAAAAAAACTTCTGACATTTAATTGACATTTCGTTATTGCCCGTCTGACCATAAAGATGCCCTTGGGCCATAAAAAGACGTTTATGTTTAGATGAGTCTTGCAATAATAGTCTAATTATAATGCATCTGTGCATAAAATAATAAAATTATCCTGGATGACAAACAAAATATTAAAGGAATGGCAAATTGCGGTGATAACCCCGATTTATAAAAAAGGAGAATATACATACTGTAACAACTACAGAGGACTGTTGTTGCTGCGCACGTCATATAAAATCTATGAACGAATAATAGAGGAATGGTTAAAAAGAAAGATACAAGCAACACTGAGTGACACACAACCAGCATTCCGAGCAGACAGATCAACACATGACTAGATATTCATAAGCAGAACTAAAAGAACGCTTAAAACAATGGACAGAGTGCTTGTGGGTATGGCATGAAAATAAATGTACAAAAATCGGAAATAATGAGAATGAGAGGAGAAAGACAGAAATACAACTACAGGAAGAAACAATAAAGGAAGTCCAAAAATTAAAATATCTAGGAACTATTACGGAAACACATGGGAAAATACAAGCAGAAATATCCAGCAGAATAAAAGCAGTGAATCTATTATATAGGATACTGTATAATCAGCTCTTCAATAAGAGAGAAATATCCAAGAAAACAAAAACTAGGATACATGAAGCAATACTGGTACCAGCGCTGATATACGGCAGTGAATCATGGGTACTAACAAACCAACTTAGAAGTAAAATATCAGCATGTGAAATGAGAATTTTACGTAAAATCGAGGGCGTAACAAAAATTGACAAAAGTAAAAGTGAAACAATAAGACACAACCTGAAAGTGAAAAGTGTATTACTAAAAATTGAGACACAACAGCTAAGATGGCATCTAACGAGAATAAACAGTGAAAAAGTGGTGAAAATGATATGGGAAACACAGACAGAAGGGAAAAGAGAGGCATACCCAGGAAAAAGTGGAATACGGAAATAGCAGAAATACTAAAGAAGAACGAATTAAGCTGGACCCAAGCAATACAGTTAGCTAAAAACCGAAAGAAATGGAGAAAGATCATTACCTCTACACCCATGGTAGAAGAGGTTGAAGATGAGTAAGTATTTATAATCGATGCATTTTAATATGCCCAAGATCGACTGTCTACTTACAGCGCTTGCTTCGTCACGTTTTGGGACTAAACATTCTCCCTATACGTGGTTACTCCCAGTAAGCACACACACGTTGAAAAAACGTTGGAAATTAGTCATAACGTTATACATAGAAACGCTAAATTGTCGCCAGAATCCACGTGAAAAAAAAGCGTGTTTACGCAACGTTTTAATCAATATTAGGTATAGAAAAGTGATAATAAACAATGGTATAAAGAAATAATTTAATTAGCGAGGTTTTTTAACAAAATCAGGAGTCTGTAGGTATTAATATATTATGTGACAGACGTCAAAATTTATGTAATTTATGACCATTAAATTAAAACGTTATGTAAACGTAGCAAACTCACTATTTTATAGATAATAGGTCGATTATAAACATTTAAAAAACGTCTTTTCTAAGCCGTTTAAAATCAAGCAAATACCAACGTTTCATTTTCAACGTATAACGTTATTTCAACAAACATACGTTATAAAAACATTTTTTCAACGTCTGTATGATTACTGGGCTATGTCACCAACAGTTCTCAGTCGAGTTTCCTAGTATCTGCTATAGAGAATTTTCACGAAATTCGATACCTTTGTCTGACTCTGTGTATGTGCATTTTTGCAGATTGGGATATTTGATGAAAAAGCAGAATAGGAATATCTACGAACTAATGTTTTATTTCTTAAGGAACATAGACAAAAAGACCAACAAAGCTTAGACAGCTGGTATATTAAGCATATACTATATGTATTCAATCTAGAATTTTACGTCTGCCTTTTAAATAATATATTTTTATAGATATTAGGTCAAAATAAACGATAAAAGGTATAAAAAAAATATAGTTTTATCAGTAACCAACAACTAAGAACTTGCTATCAATTAGCGGTACTTTTAATTTCAATATTATGCAATATAATAAGGTATTAAGTTTCCCCCCTTCTAACAACAAAGAACTTGTTAGGAAGTATTTTTGCAACTATATGTAGAACAATGATTGAATAATATGCAAAATAAGTTTGTGTTTCAAATATAGCAAAGGAACACTCAAAGCATCAAAGTTTAAAGATAACTAACTACCTAAACTAAGAAATCACCATGGTGAAACTGAAACAAAACTGCTTAAAATGTACAGTTAAGTTTCCTCAAGACGTCATGATTTGGGGATGTATGTTGGTTAGAGGATTAGGAAGATTTTAGTTCAGAGCCAACTTGTACCAAGCATTGAAGATTTCTAGCATGACAGATATTTCATTTTTCAACAGGATTGTACGTCTTGTCACACAGCAAAAACGACCAAAAGATGGAAATAATTTCAGAGTTTTAGAGTAGCTCTCAAGCAGTCCGGATCGTAATGATATTGAAACCTTGTAGATACTGTAACGTTCTTTTTAAAATAATAGCAAAAGTGCTGTTTAAATCGTCTATTAATAAGAAATATTTATTTACAAACACTAATGAATACACTATAAATTAACGCTATGATTATAAATCATTAAATCTATTATTTACAGACTATGAATTTCTAATACAACATTTATCTTCACATTTACTATTTATTTCGTGATACACAGTTAATGACTCGCTGTTGACTGATGCTCTTTTATCCGCGAAGTCGATTTTATACCCTCGTATAATTGTACCAGAAGCCGCTGGAACCTACTATGTATTTCTGGAAGGCGCTAGATAAACCGCGTCTGGTTTACATACTTGGTGCGATGCGTCATTCTATTGAATGCTGTATAATATTCCATTTGTTGTGTGAAGAAGAGGTTCTTTCTTTTTCTCTCTTGTTACACTGCCCCCCTCTTCAAGTCTGTTCTGTCCAAGAACCGGTTTTATGCTCTGGTTCCTGTAGAACGGGTCATGACGATATCGACAGTCTTCACCTCGACTACACGTTCCATTACGGTAGAAGTAACAGTCTACACTCTTCTTTGGCCTTAATGCGGGCTGTGGGTCAAAACTGCAGACGAAGATCTTGACGTCCGTACCTCTAAAGACAACTTCCAGCATGTTTCTAACGATTATCCAATCCAGCTGGTCCCGCCCACAGCCGAGTTTGGGAACTGCCAATTTGTTAATTCCCCTGGTAAGCAACGCGATCCTCAAATTCCATAATGCCCTCCACAAGTCGGCGTAACTCGGTTTCTGGTAGTAAAACTGCTTGGTTACCAAGTAGTAAATGGATCGGTCACTATCAGGCAAGCGTAAGGATTTACCAACAGAGGGATTTTGTTCTCGAAGTTCATTCAGCCGTCCAAATTTATTTCTAAACACTACTGCGATCCCCCTGGACATACGGAGATCCTCGGAGACACAGTGGGCAATGGAATAATCACCAGGGACCCGGAAGAGATCTTGTTGCATCTCAGTCGTGACTCCGAATCGCGCTTTTCTAGTTCCAGAAAACGCAGCCATAAATTCTCTGAAGGTTGGCTGATCATCTCCAGGCCTTACGGTATTGATAGCCACCTCAGCCTCATCTTCCCGTTCCGGGACTGCGTCATTATTTCCCTCATAGTGCGCCAGACGATTGGAGTGTACCACCTTTGGTTTTCCTCTTGGCAATTTCTGGATGCGATAAATCAAGTCATTTATTCGTTTCTTCACCTGGTATGGGCCCTCCCAATTCCGCTGTAACTTTGGAGAATAGCCACGACGTCTTTGCGAGTTGTATAACCAGACAAGCTCTCCAGGTTGAAACCCTCCTTCTTGGGCTCTCACATCGTACGTAGCCTTCATCCGGTCACTCGCGATTCGACTATTGTTTCGGGTTCGGTCGTGAATATCCTCCAACTTCTTCTTTAAATTGATGACATAATCATTCCCGGCTACCTCCTGCTCTATAGGTGGAGACCCAAATTCCAGATCACACGGTAACCGTAACTCGCGTCCAAACATCACAAACGCTGGTGACTGACCGGTTGTTTCGTGCACCGATGCACGATAAGCCATCAGGAACAGATGCAGGTATTGGTCCCAGTCTCGTTGATGATCGGAGACGACCTTGGCCAAATATTTGCCCATTGTCCGATTCATGCGTTCTACCATTCCATCGCACTGCGGATGTAACGGTGTGGTCCGAGTCTTGCGAATGCCCAACAATCGACAGACTTCTCCAAATAGTACAGACTCAAAGTTGCGGCCTTGATCCGAATGCAGCTCGATGGGCACTCCGAAGCGACTGAAAAACTCTTTGACTAGTACGTCAGCAACAGTCGCAGCTTCCTGGTTTGGTAGGCATATGCTTCTGGCCATTTGGTAAAGTAGTCCATTGCCACTAATATGTATTTATTCCCATCGTCGGTTTCGGGAAATGGTCCCGCAATATCTATAGCTATTCTTTCCAGAGGACTACCCACATTGTACTGCCTCATAGGTGCTCTTCGTTTCCCCAAGGGTCCGTTACCAGTGGCACATAGTTCACATTTCCGGCACCACTCCTTCACGTCTTCTTTACAGTTGACCCAATAAAAACGCTCCCTAACTTTCTCCAAAGTCTTTTGCACACCGAAGTGCCCTCCTGAGGCACCGTCATGGAGATGTCGCAACACTGTAGCCACTCGGCTTCTTGGAACCACGAACTGAGACCTAATGGTGGTGCCATCTTCACTCTCCAGTACTCGCTTCAGGAGATCGTCTTCCACCTTCAAAGACTCCCATTGGGCCCAATATGCTTTGAGGGTTCTGTTGAAAGGGCTGACGGCCTCCCAGGCAGGCCTTTCTTCCACGCGCTTCCATTCCAGTACCGTTTTTAGTTCGGGATCAGCCTTTTGCTGTCGTTGCAATTCTTCCGGCAACCAATTGTCGTTGACGATGGTAGTTCTTAATACTTGGCAAACCCTCTCTTCCAAGCGAGTGCAATGACGGCAATCCGTTGGACAGGGTCTTCTTGAAAGAGCATCGGCATTTCGATGACTAGTACCCGCTCGATGTTCTGTGTCAAAGTCGTATCCTTGTAATCGCTCGATCCACCTTGCGACCTGGCCTTCAGGATTACAGAATTGTAGAAGCCATTTCAACGCTGCATGGTCCGTCCTCAATAAAACTTCCGTCCGTACAAGTATTTGTAGAAGTGCTCAACGGACTTCACGACGGCCAATAGTTCTTTTCTGGTCACACAATAATTCCTTTCGGCTTTCGACAAAACCTTACTAAAATAGCCGATGACCTTTTCTTGTCCATCCTGTATCTGAGAAAGTACACCCCCAATGGCCAGATTACTTGCATCTGTGTCAAGTATGAATTTCCCTTCTGTCCGTGGACAGCTCAATATTGGTGCTGTTGTCAGGGCACGCTTCAACTGTTGGAAAGCTGTTTCACACTCTCCGCTCCAAACATACTCGCGCCCATCTTCAGTTAACCTTGTCAGAGGTTTCGCTATATTGGCAAACCCAGGAACGAAACGCCTGTAGTAGGTACATAACCCAAGAAAACTACGAACTTGTTGTTTATCTTTCGGTGTTGGCCACTCTTGAATTGCACGAATCTTATCGGGGTCGGCTGCCACTCCATTTTGTGATACGACGTGCCCGAGATATTTCACTTCCTTTCTGAATATTTGGCACTTTTTCGGACTCAGTTTCAGATTGGCTCCACGTAGTCTTCGGAACACTTCCTCTAGATTTTTCAAATGTTCGTTGAATGATTTTCCGACTACAATCACATCATCTAGGTATACCAGGCAGGTCTTCCACGACAGCCCTCTCAGGATGGTCTCCATTAGACGCTCAAATGTGGCTGGAGCGTTACATAGTCCGAAAGGCATAACTGTAAACTGCCATAGTCCGGAACCAATAGTGAACGCGGTCTTCTCCCGGTCTTCAGGTTCCATTTCAACTTGCCAATAACCACTCTTCAAGTCCAAAGTCGAAAACCATCGTGAACTAGTCAGGGTATCTAACGTGTCGTCGATGCGTGGTAAGGGATAGCTGTCTTTCTTGGTCACGTTAGTGAGCTGCCGATAGTCCACACAAAATCTCGTTGACCCGTCCTTCTTACTGACCAGGACCACCGGTGATGCCCATGGACTGTTGGATGGCTCGATGACCCCTTGTTCTTCCATATCGGTAATAATCTTTTCGGCTTCTGCTCGCCTTGCTAGAGGTAGACGCCTCGGCTGCTGACGGACAGGCATAGAGTTGCCTGTATTGATTTTATGTTTTACTATATTTGTTCGTCCCTTCTGGCTATCGTCAAGAGCGAAAATATCTTGGTATCGGTGAACCAAACCCTGTACCTCTTTCACTTCCGTTCTGTTAAGGTCTTCGCACGAACTAGTAACCATACCCACTAATTTTCCACCATGGTCTTTGGGCGCTGGTTTTGGAACATCAGCCATACACCTGGCTTCTCGGAATACTGGCACACACTGTCCCACAAGGGTACTCGTCTTCAATGTCACCGGATCCACATTAACGTTCATAAGCCTCACCGGTACTGTTTTTCCAACCTTGATCAGCGCTTTTCCCACCAGTATGCCACTATGGATCTTCTTATCACAAACAGACTCCATCATTCGCACACATCCTACCCGAAGATCTCCATCCAAACCTGCCTCAACAACCATCTCGCTTTGACCCGGCAATATCACATCTTCAGTCAGCAAAACCCTTACAACCGGATCCTCTCGTTGGTGCAACGGAAGTTCTTCGTTACCGACCTTCAAAACACTCTCTTTCAGATCCAACGTAAAACCAAATTTTCTCAGGAGGTCCATTCCCAAGATGAAGTCATCAGTGATATCGGCTACCAGCACCTCATGAGCACGTTCTTCACTTCCAATGCCAATCTTCATCTTCACCACTCCGCGTGTTGGTATCACTTCACCTGTTGCTGTACGGAGTTGAATAGTTGTCTGTAACAGCTTCATACTTGTTCGTAGAACGTTAGGGCGTATGATGGACTTTGTCGCCCCCGTATCAATGAGTAGTGGAACAGTACGATTAGCAATTTTCCCATCTACGAACAAACTGCTGGTACTATTCCCTGATGTTACGGCATGGACGATGATCTCTGGGGCATCTTTACTAACAGTCAACGTTCGCCCTCTCTTGCCAACCCCCTTTAACTTTTCCGACGGCTGAGTTTGTTTTGGTTTAGGGCAACGGCGTCGTATGTGCCCTTGTTCGCCGCAATTCCAGCAAAGGAGCCCTCGAACTTCTTGATGATTCTTCCTTCGGCTTTCTTCCTTCCGAAGAACTCTCAATACTAACTCCTCTAGGTGATCGTTAGAACCTTCTTCTTCTTCCACAACGGCCCGAACACGCCCGTAACCTCGGGACGCTTGTTTTGCGGCTTCAAATTCTAAAGCGTGAGCAAGCGCATCATCAGTTGTTTTTGGTCGTGCCAGCCTTAATGACTGTTGTGTATCCCCGTCTCTCAGTCCATCAATGAAGGTCTGCACAGCGAGTTGTCCCAGAAATGAATCGGGTGCCGTAGGGTACGCCAATCGGACAAGCCGCGCAACATCGGCTTCAAACTCCTGAAGGCTTTCTCCATTCTTCTGGACACGATTCTTCACTTGCGCGTGATACACTTGTTGAAGATGCGCGTCTCCATATCTCATCTCCAATCTAGACACTAATAACTGGTAATCATTTTCCTGTCCGGCTGGGATTGTTTGCAGGACGTTCAAAGCGTCTCCACGCAAAGCCACAGTTAAAGAAACGACCTTTTCCTTGCGTGTCCATCCGTTGGCCCCAGCGGCCGCCTCAAATTGTTTGTAGTAGGTGGACCAAGGTATCTTTCCATCGAACGTGGGTGGTTTTACTTTTATCCCTACGGTAGGAACCTTCTCTTCTTTAAATTGTTTCTTTCCTTCATTAAACGGCCACTCAGACGTTGAGGGAAACCGTAGTTGATTCATTCTATCTTCCAACATTTCGTCGTCTTTCTTAGCTGTTGGTGGTAATTGCATTTGGGCTATTTTCTCTTCTACCATCTTTATTACCCTATCTTGTTCCGCCAATCTACCTTCCAACAGTCCTAACGCGCTGGCATTTTCCAACAATTCTTCAAAAACTTTTTCTTCTAACGCTTTGACATTTTCCAGCAATTCTCCTTTAAAAGCCTTCTAGAACTTTCTTCGGATTTCCTGGAATTCTCCAGTATTTCTTCCTTTAGCATTCTAACATTTTCTTCGGCCTTTTCTAGTAATTCTTCTTTAAGCAATCTAGAATTTTCAAAAACTTTTTCTTCTAGCACTTTAGTATTTTCCATTAACTTTCTGGAATTCTCTTCGGACTTTTCCAGTAGTTCTTCTTTTAACATTCTAGAATTCTCTTCGGACTTTCTAGAATTCTCTTCCATTTTACTTAATAACAAATTAGTATCAATTGCGGGTCCAGGTATTTCGAAGAGGAAACTTTCAGGGTCTTCTTGCTGTTTCAAAAGCCATTCTCTTAGCCGATTTATTAACACGTTTTTAAGGCCCGTTGTGTCTAAATCTCGTTCTTCAAGTTCGTGTTTTAAGTCTATTACCTTCAGATCTTTTAACAATTTCATTGCCATTTTAATTATTTAGTTGTTATTGTTTTTAATACTAACAGTTTATTCACACAACACTTTGTTTAATTATTACTCAATTTTATTTATTTTAAAACTCCACACCTGACAACACTGTAACGTTCTTTTTAAAATAATAACAAAAGTGCTGTTTAAATCGTCTATTAATAAGAAATATTTATTTACAAACACTAATGAATACACTATAAATTAACGCTATGATTATAAACCATTAAAACTATTATTTACAGACTATGAATTTCTAATACAACATTTATCTTCACATATACTATTTATTTCGTGATACACAGTTAATGACTCGCTGTTGACTGATGCTCTTTTATCCGCGAAGTCGATTTTATACCCTCATATAATCGTACCAGAAGCCGCTGGAACCTACTATGTATTTCTGGAAGGCGCTAGATAAACCGCGTCTGGTTTACATGCTTGGTGCGATGCGTCATTCTCTCGAATGCTGTAGAATATTCCATTTGTTGTGTGAAGAAGAGGTTCTTTCTTTTTCTCTCTTGTTACAATACATATGATCAAACAACACCCCAGAAAGAGTCCTCAAAGCGCAATTCCTGTGTTGAAAGCGAAGTTATCGGAAATTGGGGCATCATTTTTCAGTATTTTGACAAAAGTTTAATTTATTTTGATGTACCTAATTTGGCAGCTTTTGAAGATATGTGAGAATTCTTTGTTTAGTATACTAGTATTAATTACATAATAGCGTTAAAAATATTGTAAATTCCAGAATATATTTTTGTTGATTCAATGTCAAAAAATGTAACTCAAGTAAAAGAATTATCAAGTATATAGGATATTTACGTGACAGTATAACAGTGGAAAGAATGAAAAGGTAGGTGCGCACTAACCTCAGGTTATTTCCAAACATATTTTCAATTCAATTTGTATTTTAATCTTGTTGTGGTGTTGTATATTCAGGCAAGATCTGGTTCTATTCAGCTCGAAAGACCATGTCAATTAACACAAGAAAGTTAAGCATTTTAATTCTTGTTAATCCCGTTTTAAATTAACTTTATAGAAGGAACAGAATGACATTTCATCAAAATTACTTTTTTAATGACAAATTATACACAACAATAAAAATAGGTCACTAAGGTATTGGGCGCAACATAGAAAATTATATTAACAATACAAACATAATAGTTATTAAAATAATGGACGCAACAATCAGTCATCTAGCCATTAAACAACAGTACTTATCTTTATAACTGAAATGTTTTTTCTTCCTTAAAACGTAGAAAACGCCGCTTTTATTTAAACTATTATTAGATCACGGAGATGCGAAATTCTGTAACAGCAGATATGTTTTTTTTACAGAAAACTGTTCACCATATACTATTGTTTTTATATTAAAACATTTCAGAAGGCTTACATGAATAGCAGTATTGAGCAAGAATTAAAATATATCTGAAATTTCTTTGTTTAAATATTTAAATAATGTTGGCTCATTGAAGTGGGACAGACCACGGAGGTGAGTTATCACGTATTGTAACCTAATTTTCTCAAAATCTTTAAAACCTGATAGTATGTTTTATATTTAAAATACAATGCAATTCAATGATTATTAAAAAGTTGTATAAAGTTTTATCACTAATTAAGAGATTAAGATGAAAAACCATCTTGGACATGCAAGTATACGTTTTCACAAGAATGACCCTTATAGTATTTAGTAAACGTGTATGCCGCTATTTCACCACTGTTTTGATGTGCGATCCCTAAAGATTACAATTATCTTTAATTAAATAAATACCGACGGTCGCATTACTTTAGGTATTACGCATAAACAGTATTAATTTACAGAAAATCTGTTCTCGATCTTTTTTAAATCGGTTACTTTTAAATGTTAATTTTGTAACCATTAGGTTTTTATAAATTATACGAGTGAACTGCATTGGTTTATATACCTATTCAATTCTAAACTATTGCTTGTATACAATCTGCTAAATATTTTTATCATCTTAAATCTTTTTAAGATTTGCTAGTATCATTTGTGGTTTGATTTTGAAGAACAATGCAGTGGTTACAGAGAAGAATGGAAGATAATAACACTGTATCGTAAGCATGAAAGTCGTGTAGGCAACAGCAGCAGTCTTTATAGATGTCTTCCGGGGCAGACGAGCTACTCGTTGATGTCAACTTTATTTCACATTGTACGTACTCTTAGGACTCTTAGTATTTTTTCGTGGCGTCGCCGTCGGTGTCGATGAGAACTTAATGTTACACAGGAATTAGCCTCACTCCACAGCATGCATGACACTACAAAAGGAGAGGATATCTTCAAAAAATACAAAAAACACTAACACAATATAATTTATATTGTGTATATTGTAATTTATAGTTAATAATTTATAATTAATAATATTATATTGTAGTTATATTGTAATTTATATTACAATAACACAATTAATTCTAGAAATGATTTCCCCATATATTGAACAAATCAAAAGCTTCATCATGTCCTTAATCCCAATGCTCTTCCAAAATGACTCTAAATAAACAACATTATCTCAATAAGTTAACACTTTTAAATTGGAATGCGAATGGATTGAAGCAACAACGAGCAACTTTCTTAGATTTCATGACACGCCATGGCATTGACATAGCATGCGTAACAGAAACGCATCTCATCCAAAATGAGAAATTTTCTCTTCCGGGGTATCACATCTTTAGGAAAGACAGGGCTAATGCTATAGGATGGGGAGGTTCAGCAATCATTGTAAAACGCAATTTAACCGTTATACCAATCGAATTAAATATTCATCAGCTGGAGGCAGTAGCTGTAAACCTCGTTATGGAAGACAATAGTACACTAAAAATAGTATCAAGTTACAAACCACCAAACAACCAATTGCTCCAGAATGAACTACAGCAGGTATTTAACAACCAATCTTCCACAATGTTAATAGGCGACTTGAACTGTAAACATCAAAACTGGGGCTGCAGAAAAACCAACCCAAATGGTGTGAAACTCGTGAACATAACCTCACAACTAGGACTGCAAGTTTCAGCTCCATCGGAATATACTTATTACCCGTACAGACAAAACCAACTGCCTGATATATTGGATATTATCCTGCATAAAAACTTAAAATATCCAATTAATCAGACGGTACTTACAGAGTTAGACTCTGACCACTTACCTGTTGTATTCACCCTACACAGCTCTCCATATCACTACCCTAAGTTACCAAGACTAATTAACGGACCAGTTGACTGGGATAGATTTCGAACAGAAATTGGAAATAGACTAGTATGTCCTACTAAGCTTGCATCACCTGAAGATATTAACAATGCAATAGTACTATTCAACACTACAGCCGCTCAAGCCATTCAAAATGCATCCAAGAAAGCAAACCCACATCACCTCCCAAATGGCCAAAGCCTACCAACGTACATACACACCCTAATTAGAGAAAAACACAAGACCCGTAGACAATGGCAAAATACACATAATCCTGTAGTTAAAGCCAACCTAAACAGACTAATTAGAACTGTAAAACATGAGCTACAACAACATAGAATTACAATGTACAAGAACTATATAGAATCTTTTAATCCAGGGGACCCCAATATGTGGAGAGCCACTAGAAAAATACTCAGGCAACCGACACTAATCCCTCCGCTTCGTATAAATGACCAAATACATTCACAGGATAGAGAAAAGAGTGAGATTTTTGCAGAACAACTTGAAAACACATTTACTACATCAGTCGACCAAGACAATATTGATCATTACGAACAAATAAATGGGGAACTGGTTGATACAGACCCAATCAACATAACACTCACAGAACCTGTCACTCCATCCGAAGTGATGCAAAATATTAAGAAACTGAAAAACAAGAAATCTCCAGGTATGGACATGATCCCAAACCTGCTACTCAAAAATTTTCCAAATAAAGTAATTTGCTACCTAACAGCCATCTTTAATGCCAGTCTAAGGATCGGATATTTCCCGGTCGCTTGGAGACAAGCAATCATAATAATGATCCCAAAGCCAGGAAAACAACATGATAACCCGATAAATTATCGACCTATTAGCCTCTTGTCTACTATTTCCAAACTACTTGAGCGATCCATACTATCGCGGTTAAAAAAATTCCTGGATGATAACAATATACTTCCGAAACACCAATTTGGGTTCAAAACCTCACACTCAACCTCTCATCAATTACTCAGACTCACAGAGAAAATAGAAGAAGGCTTCGAAACTAAGAAGCACACACTCATTGCCTTCATAGACGTAGCGCAAGCATTTGATAGAGTTTGGATCAAAGGACTAATACATAAAATGATAAGAATAGATACACCTCCTTACCTACTACAAATAATTGCTTCCTTCTTAACAGAAAGAACTTTTCAGGTCAGAGTCAACACACATACCTCTACAACTCGCCGCATACGAGCAGGCGTCCCACAAGGCTCAATACTAGGTCCTATCCTGTTTAATATATTTATGTATGATATACCCACACCCCCAGATGCAGATTTAGCTATGTATGCAGATGATACAGCCATAATTACCCAGGATCAAGATATCCGTAGTGCTGCGAATAATATCCAGAGAAGCATTGATCAACTACAACAGTGGTTCAATGCATGGTGCATAGAAATAAACGCAACCAAATGTGAAACAAAGATCTTCACCTTACGGCGACCACCAGATCCACCGAATATATTAATAAATAACACTGAGTTGCAGTGGAACGCAAAAGATAGAGCCGTAAAATACCTGGGGATATACCTGGACAGAAAGCTAACATGGAGCTTCCACATAAATAAAAAGTTAACTGAAGCATACGCCAGGCTTGCAATGCTATATCCAATTATGAACAGGAAATCCACCCTTAAAATAGAGTGTGGGACCCTACTCTATAAGTCTGTAATACGACCTATCATCACTTATGGATGCAATGTCTGGAGTGCCACCTCTAAAACTAATATAAATAAACTGCAAGTCCTGCAAAACAAAGTGTTGCGCATTATCACAAATGCTGACTGGTACATTAGAAATTCCCAACTGCACCGTGAAACCAGTACTCCAACCATACAACTACACATAAAGAAAGCAGCTAAATCATTTTATGATAATCTTAATCAGTGCGAGGGTGCGATCTTTTACAATCTCGGCCAACGATCAATACACACCAGACTTAAACGTAAGTTACCCATAGACCTATTAATAAGTGATGGTGATAGTGAATAACTATTTGTGGAATTACTAATGTTAGTAAACTGAATAATCCATATAGTGAGTAGTGAAATAACAGTTAAAATGTAATTGAACTCTGCCATGTAATAGCACTATGTGCTGGTCTGGCAATAAACTATTAATAAAAAAAAAAACAAGAGAGTTTTCTCCTAATTAAAATTAATAATATTGTTACGGATAATAACTTTATTGTTACGAAGCTAGGCTCGCTTCGTTCTTACTTGTCTCCACCATGTTATGAATAAAAATAAATGCACTCACTCTTTATCTAATGTATTAATTTTATTTCTTAAATTTGCTTAACTTATGACTAAGACTAATTCTAAATATAATTAACATGATTTTTACTTACCAACTAATTATAACCTTTAGGGCCATTTCCCTCACACTGGGTATGACAATCGAGAAGGACTTTTCTGCTTGTATCTCACCATCTAACTGACTATCCTTTTCGATTGTCACTTTCCATCTTGACTCTTCATCCCTACTATCATTTCTTCTTGCAATCAAGCATGGCCAACTTGTCCCAATTAATCAGGGCAGTGTCATAATGCTAGAGTCAGCATTACTTACTTTTGTGAGCAATAATGCTGTGCTAGTATTATGACACACTTTACAAATTGCAGAGTAGCTTCATGTCATACTTGAAATCAATTTGTTTATCTTTATTACTGGGTCAAATAATTTAGAAATGAGTTCTGTAATAATTGTTGTAACATATTTTTGGAATAATAAATTTTTAGAATAATGAATTGATTTAATTTTGTTATGAGTTTTTTCTTTTATTTTATACTTCGTCACATGACCCAGCCTGGTAAGCGTGACGCCCCTGGCACGCACTCCGCTCCTTCAGCAATTAACTTCTGTAGCCATCAGCCTGATTGCAAGTTTGTCTATACATACATCAATATGGATCTAACTTAATTTGAAATAATTATTGTTCATCTAAAAAGAATTGAGAATTGGCCCTTTACAATTTTAATTTAAAACCTATCCTAAAAAAAAAATCTTATAATTATAACACAATTATCATGAAAAAGAAAAAACTGGAAATAGATGTGATTACAATAACAAATTAACATTAACAGTATCTAGTTTTACATTAAAACGTCTATTAATAATTTTAAATTAGAACTTATTAAACCTAATATTCATCAGTTTATGCATGGAACGCAACCTTTGTCTTTATGGTCTACCACTGTACATTACGGAACGCACTTCATTTTTCGAGTTACAGTCATTCTGTCTATTGCGCACACGCGACTTATTCAAAAGTGCAAGATCAACAATTTCAAATGTCTTTTTACGTGAACAGTTTTAGTAAGTTTTTCCACGCAATTTTTCGAGAACATTTGCACAAAATCACACACGAACTGGTAAGTTGAATAAGTTTTTTGTTTTCGTCCATCACAAATTCAGAATTGAATATTGCATGTCTTTAACTGAAGTTAGACATAAAAGCTGATGTCGTTTACCAAAGTATATATTTGTATGACACGTTGCAAATACAACGCAATGATTTCCAAGAAAATTCATTATTTCTTGTCTTCAGGTGCCAATATGTGTATGCCAAATCCCAATGCACATTGAACATGTTAAATGTGCGGTAATTATGAAAATTCATGAACAGTCCATCCAGAATGTGAAGTGATGCTGCTTGAAATGAAGATTTGAATTGCCAACACTGATTTGTGATGAAGTAACTGGCTTCCTCATACAATGTAGACAAACATGTGTCTACTGGATTGTTGACTTCGGCCTAGGTAGGTATGATTTTATCTGTGTTCCTTTAATGTATTGGCAACATTTCAGCTGGTGTTTATCGGTGATGAACTTCAGAAGGCGTTTTTTCCACCCTTAGATTGGTTGCATTATGGTTATTCCCTTTTTGTGATGATGCGATCTTGGTGCTGTGTGGTATGTTGTCTGCTCCACTTGTAGATGGTAAGTTCCATGCAATTGTTGTTTCATGCAAAGAAACAAGTGTGTTACAAATTTGTTTTATCTTAACTTAAAGAGTTATAATATTTTTTCCTTAATTATTATATTAATTAGCTACTTATTCTATTAAACGTCAAATATTACCTATTTCAACTTTTCTATAAATGTTTCTATAAAGTAAATTATGTATGCTACTATATTTTAGCAAAAGTAATACCAAGCACTATAAGAATTTTATTAACTAATGGTTTGAAAATGGTAATTATTTGACATGGAATACTTATGAATATTGTTTGACCTTTATTGTTTAATTAGGTGTTTAGAGTTTTACACTATTTGGTGTATCTAACACATGTTTTACTTTTTTAACAATTTAATTATACTTGCCTTCTTGGCTAACTTTAAAAACCTAATTTGTTTTATACATGAATCTACAAATCTTTGTTAAAATTTAATAATTTAAACATTGAAACTGGACTCTATTCACTCTTTATTTGCTCTCATCAGTCATTTACCTAAATTTGTATCATTTCGCACACACATTTCATTTAAATCCTCTATCCCAAAATTTGACACCTATGTCCAAGTATATCTCAAATTACATTCATTCATCTAATTTCTCATTGTCTCACATATTACTCAGTGGACATACTTTATTCATCTTTTTTCCTATTGTCCCACATATTACTCAGTGGGCATACTTTCATTTGTGCATTTCTTCATTTATTCATTCATTCATCTTGTATATTTTCTGACTATCAGTGAATTATAAATTGTTTCCACAGCATTTTGTATTTTTTGTAAGATGTAAATTTGTTTGCGCGCTTTGAAACACAAAGTGCTGTTGGATAATTTGCAATGCAGTGATGTCATGGGCCCTATTCATCAATGAATTTCTCTTATTATTCAAATTATTCTTATTTTGCACATTTCAATACATAATAAACATAAATTATAATTACCTTTTTTATCTTTAATTGATCCAGTATATAACCAACACCTGATACAGTCCAAGGTCCTATCCTAGAGGTGTCAACCAAGGTAGGCTGTTAAGGTACTGCAGGTTATTGTATGACTTGAAAATTTCCATTTGAACCATACCGCTCAAAGGTTACACTGGTCGCTCTTCACTTTGGACAGAGATAAGAGGTGCTTTCAAATAACTATAAAAAAACTTTTAATACAACTTTCTTCTCATCTTCTGAGATCTTAGCTGGCGAACAACACTTTTTCCTATTTCCTTCCTCGCTTATTAGAATCCATTTTGTTGCATATGTTATGGATTTTGTAGCTATTCGTTGGACACTATGGTCCCATCTGGGTCATGAATCTTCTAAAGAGAGTCCTAAAACAAACTTATTTTCTTCCCTTATGCAGTTACCCCCAATTGCATTTTGAATAAAGATTTAATTTAATTTTTTTTTTTGTATATTCAATCTATATCCTATCTATGCAATGTCATCCTACTCTATTTATTATAACTATTATCTTTATTATAATTACATCCCCTTTTATAGTTAAATGTCCTATTAAAATAATTAACCCATTAATTCTAATTCATACTTCTATACTTACAATTGTTTTTTGTGGAGTGATCTTTCCTATGGTGTTATGTTTAATCTTCGTCTGAGTTGTAAACTGGCTCTACCTCTGGTGTCCATGGGTCCTCGTATCGCAGTATGCGACTAACGTGAATTATATCTACTTTTGACTTTGACGATGGTCCCAGTCTCACTTTATAGTTGACTTCTCCCACCTTGTCCATAATGTAATATGGACCAAACCACCGTAGCATTAGTTTGTCACTTCGTCCGACCTTCCGTATAGGGAAGAATACTTTCACTTGATCACCCTTTTTGAATTCTGCATGTCTGTGTAGACTGTCGTATCTTTCTTTTGAACCTTGTTGTTTTTCATGCACATTTTGTGCTGCTAAACTTCTAACAGCTAATGCTCGTTCTCTGATTGTTATTGTGTTGTCATTTGAAACATTGCTTGTTAGCATAGCCTCTGTTGGGAGAATTGGTTCACGACCATAGACCAGCATAAAAGGTGATGTCTTTGTGGTATCTTGTCGAGCTGTATTATATGCAAACGTTACGTGGGGAAGGTACTCGTCCCAGTCTGTTTGTTGAGTGTTTGTATACTTTGAAAGCATGTCAACGAGTGTCTTGTTGAATCGTTCCGTCAATCCGTTCGTTTGCGGGTGGTAAGCAGTTGTAAACTGACTTTGGCTTCCCATAATGTGCAGTAATTCCTCCACCATCTGTGACTGGAAAGTTTTCCCGCGGTCACTTAGGATGTATTTTGGTGACGAATGTCTCGTAAAGATATTTTCCAGCAAGAATCGTGCCACATGTTCTGCTTTTCCATTTGGAAGGGCTTTGGTCTCTGCCCAACGGGTTGCATAATCTGTTGCCACAACTATGAAAGTTTTATTGCTGCGACTTTTGTGGATTGGTCCTAGTAGGTCGATACCTATTCGCTCGAATGGAGTACCCACTGGTATGGGCTGTAGTAATCCACTAGGTTTCATGTTGTTGAGTCCCTTTCTTGCTTGACAGTCTTCACAACCTTTCACGAATTTTTCGACATCTTTTTGAAGTCCATCCCAATAAAACCTGTGTTTTATTTTATATAAGGTTTTGGTAATGCCTAAGTGACCTGCAAGAGGTTCACTGTGATGTGTATATAGTATTTCATGTACGTGGCTTTTAGGCACTACTAACAGATTATCTCGTCCTTCAACTGATGGGTTCTTCTTATAAAGGACTCCATTGATTATTTGGAAGTTTTTTGCTCTGCGTGCTAATCCTATACTGACGTCTGGATTCTGAGGATTTAATATAGCTTCTTTCAGGAGTTTTAGTTCTTTATCTTTGTCTTGCATCTTCCCAATGTCTAATTCTGTCAATAGATATGTTGGTATGTCTTGAGCAGTTTCTTCATCATGTGATGTTCCCTTTGTAGCTGGATTTCTTGAAAGACAATCCGCATCTCGATGCGCGGTTCCACTCTTGTGAACTATGGTGTACTGATACTCACTGAGTTTGATTGCCCAACGAGCTAATCTGCCACTAGCTTCTTTTAATGTTTTCAGCCAACACAGTGCATGATGGTCCGTGACTATTTTTACTGGTCGTCCATACACTAAGTGTCGTAAGTAGTGTAATCCCCAAATGGCTGCCAGAGCTTCTAGTTCCGAAATTGTATAATTTCGTTCTGCCTTGGTTAGGCTGCGACTAGCATATGCTACAGGATGCATTTGCTTGTCTGATGTTTCCTGCAACAATACCACGCCTAATCCTTCCGTTGATGCATCTGTTCTCAGTTCTGATCCTATATTGGGGTTAAAATGAGCCAAAATGGGTGCACTTACCAATTTATGTTTTAATTTTTCAAAAGCTTGTTGTTGATTTTCATGCCAAACAAATCCTGTGTCCTTTTTCGTGGCTTCATGTAACGGACGGGCTATTTTAGAGAAATCTTTTATAAATTTTCGATAATAGTTGCATAATCCGAGGAAACTCTGCAGTTTTTTCACCGTTTTTGGAATTGGAAAATTATTGATTGCCACTAGCTTATCTTCATCAGGACTTATGCCATTGGCTGATACTTGGTGCCCAAGAATTTTTATTTCTGGTTGTGCGTATGAGCACTTACTGGGCTTCAGTGTGAGTCCTGCAGCTCGTAGTCTATCGAATACTTTTCTTAGTCGAATCAGATGTTCTTGAAATGTGTTTGAGAAAACTAATATGTCATCGACATAAATCATGACTTCAGACCACTTCATTCCTTCAAAGACTCTATCTGCAAGGTGTTGAAATGTACAAGGGGCATTGCACAATCCGAAAGGAAGAACATTGAACTCATACAGACCATGTCCTGGAGCTATGAACGCAGTGAACTCTTTCGATTCCTCAGCGACGTTTACCTGCCAGTAACCGCTATACAGATCCAAACTTGAGAAGAACTTTGAATTTCCCAAATACGTCATAACATCATCGATGTTAGGCAAGGGGTAGCTAGATTTCTTAGTGACTTCGTTTAGTTTACGATAGTCTATGCAGAACCTGGTCTGGTTGTCTTTCTTTTTCACTAATACAACTGGACTGGCCCAGGGGGAGTGGCTAGGTCGTATTACACCGTTTTCCAGCATTTCCTGAATCTGGGAATCAATTATTTCCCTCTCTCTTTGAGATACTCTATAAGGTTTACTCCTTATGGGCGAAGCTCCCTGTACATCTATAGTGTGTTCGGCCAGATTAGTTTTTCCCATTTCTTTTGCATTTTCTGCAAAGACATCTTTGTATTCTTCCACCAATTTTTCAAGTTGTTCTTTTTGTTCATTTGTTAGGTTCTCACTGATGTTGGGTTTAATTGTGTTTATCTCCTTTGTCTTTGTTTCTTGCATTATTAATGTGGTATTTGCTTTTTCCACTTTTGCATCTTCACACAGGAATCCTATTGTTGTCCCTCTAAATATTCGCCATGGTATTGCTGAGTAAGATACCAGGTCAATTTCGAATTTTTCATTAACTAAACGTAATTCTGAAGCAATAGTGATTTTTCTGGGTCCTAAAAACTTTTCATTCTCATGTATGTAATGTTCATGTTCATTTACAATTGGCTTATCACGTGATTTCACTTCCATTTTTATTGTTACCTTCACATTTGGTTTTATCGTGTAGTCCTTTTCGGATGTAAGCTTGGTTTTTTGTCTTTCGCTTTCCAGGTTGGGGAAATCTCTGAAGCAGTTGATATTCTCTTCCTGTGGCTCGACCTTCTTTAGACATGATTTCAGGGGAAAGGTGGATTTTTCTGCTTCTTTTTGTATATTTTCCAGAAGTAAGCAGTCTTCCATGTGTTGTATTTTAAATTCAGTTTTCACTCCACGATCATTTTTCATTATTACTATACCTGTTTCATAATTAATATTAACCTTATTTTTAATGAGAAAATCAGTTCCTAAAATTAGTGGTTTGGGCAAATCTCTTATTACTAATGCTTCACACTTGGTCCTATGATCACTGGCTAACTTAATATTTAAGATTGTCTTTCCTATTACTGATACTCTATTTCCACCTGCAGTTTGTAAGATTTGGTGGCTATCACATACTTCATAAAATTCGACAAATTTTTCACACACAACATTTTTACTACTACCAGTGTCTAAAACTATTTCTAAGTCTCTATTATTTACTTGCCCTTTTATTATTAAAATGTTATCCTTACGAGCCCTATCCTCATAAATTTGGTAGAGGACGGCGCTAGGGCTTATTCGCGTCGTCCTGTGGCGTTTGGGTTGGGGGAGGGTCCTCTATTAAACGATACCTGTCTTTCTGTGCTCCTACTACTAGAACGTTCTCGTCCTCTCTGTCCTGGCGAGTTTGTTCCTCTTTGCCATTCTCGTCTCTGGTTTCTGTCTCTTGACCTGGGTCTGTAGTACCCATTTCTCTCCCTTCTCATGTTGACAAATTGTGGTGCCCTGTTGCGGCATGATGCAGCATAGTGTCCTTGTCTACCGCAGTTGAAGCATTTGGGCCTGCCATCCCTTGTTCTGCTGTTTGGCCATGCATGGTGATTTCTTTCGTAGTTCCTTTGGTTACCCCTTCGATGCGTTTGTGTCTGGTAATTTTGTTGTAGCTGCTTATGGGTCTGCCGTGATGGGTTGGTTTGTGAATTGCTTATTGTTAGTAACGATGTTTGTGCTACTAGTTCATTAACTGTAGAACGTTCATACATCTCGCTTAACTTTTGCACCACTGCTTTTATTTCTTTTTTCGACATTTTTGACGAGCTGGAAAGAAAGTAATCGCGTTGAAATTTTGGATGTAAGCCATTCTCGAAATGGTCAGCAAACGTCTCGTCACTCATCTTCGGGTCGTATTCGTCTGCTAATGTGACTAGGTCGTAATAGTAACTTTTTATGTCTTCGTTATCCTGTTGTCGTCGTGTATTAAAGCGAAATTTCATTTTTCTCGTGGGGTTGTCGCCACCAAACTCTGCAGTGAAATCATCGCAGATTTCCTTCCATGTTTTATTTGCATTGATCCCGCTACTTGAGTAATCCCTATACCATATATTGGCTGCTCCGTCCAAGAATGATCCGAAATGATTTATTCTACGTACGTAATCCCATCCATTTGCAATCGCTGTTCTGTCGAAATTCCGTATGAACGATACTGGATTTGTTGTAGCCGGGTTGAATGTTTCCGGGTAAATGAACTGTGGCATTGTCGGTGTCCTTTCCGCTTGGGACGCTTGTGTGATGGTGATGTTGTGACTCATTTTGTTTGATGTTGCTGGCGTTTGTTCTAATGGCATAACGGTGCTTGACAGTTGTGGGTTAAAAGAGGTTTCGCTTGATGGTCGAGGACTATAGAAGTCTGGGTTCGGGGATGGAGTAAGAGTGTCTTCTGGATCTTGTTGGTTACTTACTATTGTGATCTTAACAGGTACTCTTTTTGCTTTTTGCCTTGTGTTATATGCAGGGATTTCCATAAGTGCTTCATGTTATTCTTCACCAATATGTACCCTAACCTTCCTATCTCTTTAATTCAATTTAATTTATTGTAAGTGTGAGTGCATTGTAATTTTCCAAGATTTATACTAAGTGCATTGTTTAAAATTATGCACTAAACTAAAAAAAATTCATGAAAACATTAAACTATGAACAAACTGATGATGATTCTTAACATTAAAACATGTTTTCTTTGTTTTAGAATTAACTAATGCACTTTGCAAGAGGTGACTGTTGAAGATTGTGAAGAATCCTCAACAACGGAACAAGAACTCGGCGCCTCCACCATGTTACGGATAATAACTTTATTGTTACGAAGCTAGGCTCGCTTCGTTCTTACTTGTCTCCACCATGTTATGAATAAAAATAAATGCACTCACTCTTTATCTAATGTATTAATTTTATTTCTTAAATTTGCTTAACTTATGACTAAGACTAATTCTAAATATAATTAACATGATTTTTACTTACCAACTAATTATAACCTTTAGGGCCATTTCCCTCACACTGGGTATGACAATCGAGAAGGACTTTTCTGCTTGTATCTCACCATCTAACTGACTATCCTTTTCGATTGTCACTTTCCATCTTGACTCTTCATCCCTACTATCATTTCTTCTTGCAATCAAGCATGGCCAACTTGTCCCAATTAATCAGGGCAGTGTCATAATGCTAGAGTCAGCATTACTTACTTTTGTGAGCAATAATGCTGTGCTAGTATTATGACACACTTTACAAATTGCAGAGTAGCTTCATGTCATACTTGAAATCAATTTGTTTATCTTTATTACTGGGTCAAATAATTTAGAAATGAGTTCTGTAATAATTGTTGTAACATATTTTTGGAATAATAAATTTTTAGAATAATGAATTGATTTAATTTTGTTATGAGTTTTTTCTTTTATTTTATACTTCGTCACAATATCTTCTATAATAATAATAATAATAATTAAAATATATTCTACGACTGCAAACGAAATATATAAATGTGTTTTATTATATTGAATAAATAAAGTTTAAAAAAAAGCTTTGGCCACAGAATATAATCAAAACTCTGGTAGTTAATTATTGAGCAAACAATTTCTTAGAAAACATATTAAGGTTGTTTATATGATGGATCACTTCAATTTGACCTCAAGGAGTAGATAACATTTAACGTAATAATCCGTTGAAATTAATCTTTTTAAAAAGGTCATTCTTTTGATTTATTAGTTTGGTTCTTAATTTGGGATAAAGATATTCTCAAGTAGCTGTCTAATAATATTAGGGTTATAATAGCAAACTAATCAAGATATTAAACAGCACCTATATTAACAGGAAACATACTTTTTTATTATGTGCAATTCTACGTAGTAGAATAGTTTTAGTATTTTAGATTGGAATTTTTAACAAGTATAACATAAGTTAAGTACGAACAAGTGAGAGTAGGGTTGACAACTTTTGAAAGCAGGGAGTAAGGACAATCAAAAATTTCCAGAAACGTTATTTATTAGATTCATTTACAATAATAAAGATTTTCCAAAGCTATTTAAATGAAAATGAAACTTCAATGTAGTAAACCGGACAATGTCGTTAAGGACCTTCTTGAATGCTCGCGAAGCGGTTCACACCACATATACACGAGTTTACTTCTAGTATAAATTCAAGGGATAATTATTAGAGAAACTAAAGTTTTTTCGAACTATTGCTATTTATAGAATCGCGCCACATTGAGTTTTGTTAGTTTTTTTTTTAAATTGATATAGCGGCATCAACAACTAAGGTTATTAGCCGCGTTTCATAAATATATTGATACTGGATCATAGAAGTAAAACAAACATCAATGAGTAAAAGACGATAATAACAAAACATGAACTTATTAACAAAATCTAAAGTAGTAGTATATTTAAAATTAGTTTGTATAAATAAAATATGAGGTATAAATAAGTATAGCTATATAAATAAATAGATAAAATTGTTTGTATATATAAAAAAAAGGATATTGTGTAAAATAGTAGATTAATATAAAAGTTAATAAAAGTATTAAAGTATGCTATTATATCACAGTTTATTTAATAGATTTATCTCTCTTATGAAGACGATAACCTTATCTTCAATACTTGGTGATAAGATTTCAATAACACTATTCGGGAGAGAAGCTCTTCGACGAGCTTCGTTGTAAATGGGACAATCCACTAAAATATGCCCTATTGTGAGTTGAGCTACACACTCATGGCAAATGGGAGGATCAATGCCTTGTAGAAGGTAAGAAGACGTCAAACGAGTATGACCTAATCTCAAACGCGTAATAACAACTTGTTCAGGTCTTGATAAGCAGGTTTTGTTTTTCCAAGGAGTTACTAAAGGTTTAATTGACTTAAGGTGAGTATTTATACTATTCCATCGTATTTGCCATAAGTTTTGAACTTTCTCCCTCATGTAGTCCTTTAAATCGTTTGGTCTAATACGAATATTCTCTAGTTGGTCGTTTTCTATGGCTAATTTTGCGGCCTTATCCGCTGCCTCGTTTCCTTGAATCCCTACATGACCGGGTGTCCAAACTAAAGTTATTCTTTTATGCAGACGGTAAAGCCAATGTAGCAATGCTTGAGTTTCTTGCACTAGAGGATCGAGCGAAAATCTATCTAGTATCGCCTGCAGGGAACTCAGTGAATCGGTACAAATTACAAAAGTTGACTTGCTGGAGAATTCTATACTTCGTAGTGCTTGCCATAGCGCATATAGTTCAGATGTAAATGAACTGGCTGCTTGATGTATTCTCCAGTGATAACATTCGTCGTCGCGCATAACAAAAGCACTACCAACTCCTATATTTGTTTTCGAACCATCCGTATATATTATTTCAGCGTTAGGATGATGTTCAAGAATATTTTTAAAACTATTAAAAAATAATTTAGGGTTGACGTCCTTTTTACCACCTTGCAAACAGGTAAGATCGATTTCAGGTAAATGTACTTGCCAAGGTGGTACTTCGTAAACACCCAACTGGTAGACGGGTTGTAGTGTTTCACTGAGTTTCTGCAAAATAGCATGTAAACGTACCATAGCTGGACGTGTTCTAGTAGGTCTAGCGACAAATTGTGCAATTTGTTCTTCGTAGAGTAACAGAGCATGGTTGGGGTGGCGCGGTTGGGCCCAGATATTTATCCCGTAGTTGAGAAGCAATCGATATCTTCTGTGTTTTAATGGTGGAATACCTGATAGGCAGTACAGCGACTCGGTTGGACTAGTTCTAAAGGCCCCGAGAGCTAATCTTAAACCCGCAGTGTGAATTTGGTCTAATGCCTTCAAGCGTGAACGACGGGCTGCACCGTACACAGCTGCTCCATAATCTAATTTTGTGAGAACCATACTTTTGTAAACATTTAGTAGTATGTCTTTATCCGCACCCCACTTGATACTTGACAGGCATCTGATAATATTCAGCCTCTTTTTGCAAGAAGAAGCGAGGTTCTGAATATGTGGACCCCAAAGTAACTTTTTATCCAATATTACACCAAGGAATTTGATTTTTGGTGCGTTTTGGATAGGAAGGTCTTTTATAGTAAGTTGAGAGGGTCTATTACATGATCTTAGTCTGCAGAAATGTACGCATTGTGTTTTCTGCGTAGAAAAACGGAAACCTCGGCTCTCTGCACGATTTGCTATAGAGTCGATGGCTTCTTGCAAAACAGCGTGTATATCTTCAAAGTTGTTGCTTGCATAGAATATACAGAGATCGTCAACGTATAAACTCCTCCCAATTCTCCGATCTATACCTGATAACAAACTGTTTACGGCTATTGCAAATAGAAGTACGCTAAGTGTAGACCCTTGAGGTATGCCATTCTCAATGTTATATGCTTTCGACTCAATATTGCCGACTCGCGTTCTGATCTTTCTGTTGGTTAGAAAGCTGGCAATAAATGTCGGCAGACAACCTCTCAGACCCCACTTGTGTAGTATTTGCAAGACTCCATACCGCCAGGTCATATCATAGGCCTTCTCTAAATCAAAAAAGACAGCAGTAAGATGGTTCCTGTGGAGAAAGCTGGTTTGAATGGCATTTTCAATATATACAAGTTGATCAGTTGTTGATCTAAATTTTCTGAAACCCATTTGAAATTTAGATAACAGGTTATACTTTTCCAGTACCCACATCAGACGAAAACTGACCATTTTTTCAAGTATCTTACTGAGACAGCTGGTTAAAGATATCGGGCGATAATGAGATGTTATTTTGGGGTCCTTGTCAGGTTTTAAGAGAGGAATTATAACTGACTCCTGCCACTGTTCTGGATAAAATCCTTCCTCCCAAATCTGATTGTATAGATGTAACAGCTCGAGTTTGGCAGTATTAGGTAACTGTTTTAGCATATTGTAGGTTATACAATCTCGACCGGGAGATGAGTTTCTTGATCCAAGCAGAGCTTTCTCCAGCTCATCCACGGTAAAGGGAGTGTTATAGAACGATATATTATGCTCTGTAAAATCCAATGGAACTGCCAAATTAGCTTTAGTTGTGCGAAATTCTTCATTATAGTTTTCGGACTTGCTCGTTGATTGAAAATGACGTGCAAATTCGTCCGCTAATCTAGGAACTTCCGTTATCAACTCTCCATTAACCTCTAACACGGGCGAGGTAGTCGCAAGTTTCTTTCCCGTTATGGATCTTATTTTAGCCCATACTTCAGATGGTGAAGTTTGTGGGGTGAGAGTTGATACGTAAGTTTTAAAAGACAGACGTTTCTTTTCTAAGATAATTCGACGAGCTCGTGCGCGAAGACGTTTAAAGTTATCTACGTTTTGAGGCGTAGGATGTCTTTTGAAGATATTTAACGCTCGTTTTTTTTCTTTAATTGCATTTGCTACTTCTTCATCCCACCATGGCACGTTTTGTTTGCGTTGACGGTTTAGCGATGTGCTTGGAATACTTTCTTCAGCAGCTGAAAAAATGATTCGTGTAACGGAATCTACTGAAGAACTGATATTGTCACTAAGATGCAGCGTGGTAGTATTGCTCTGAAATTTCAACCAATCAGCTCTATTTTCTTTAAACTTTTTACGTGCGATTTGTAAAGGTAAGTGCAAATTAGGTATAGTATATTGTAACATTACAGGAAAATGATCTGAAGAGTGAAGGTCATCCAGCACATCCCAAGAAAATGAGTGCGCTACTTCCGGAGAGCAAACGGATAGGTCTATGGCCGAGAAATTATTGGACCTAGAGTTAAAATAAGTGCCTTTACCCGTGTTAAGTATAACCAAGTTAAGCTCTTCAAAGAGGTATTCTAAGTTGCGTCCACGGGGATCTATGTGATCGGAGCCCCATAGCGGGTTATGGGAGTTAAAGTCTCCGAGAAGTATAAAAGGCCGAGGTATTTGAAGGATAGCGTTCCGTAGATCTTCTACTGTCCAGTGTATGTCTTGTAAGTATACGTTACAGATAGTTAATGCACAAGGATAAAAGGTTTTTACTGCAACTATCTGCAGCTCTGTATTTATGTTTACAGCTTGCACTGGGACAGATTCTTTTGCCAATATAGCTACACCGCCTCTGGCTCGATAGTCAGGCATAACATCTTTACGAAAAACAGTGTAGCCTTTGATGTCATACGGAGTTTCCGGAACTAAGTGGGTTTCCTGTAATGCTACATAGATGGGGGATTTTTCGATGAGCAATAACTTTAGTTCGGGATTATGAGATCGAATGCCGTTAATGTTCCATTGGATTATTGTATCCATTAGTAATTATGGACTACTGGGAGAAACGATCGTTACTACTATCCCTGAGTTTTCTCGGGACGCCCTTAGGCCAACCCTTTTTCTTTTTTGTTGTCCCTGTGAAAGGGAGCATTTCTGTGTCTGAACCTGAGTTCAGAGGTGTAAGGATAGGGGATGTTAGGATAGAGTCAATCGAAATTACTTGATTGCTGGTCAAACTATCCTGAGATTCTTTTGAATTTGAGGATGGGGTAGGAGATTTTAGGGAGAATTGGAGGGGTTGTTTTGGTAGGGATAGGGGTTTTGAAAAAATAGTGTTGGTAGGTGGAGGTGGGGGTGGGTTTAATAACATAGGAGTTTTGAATTGTAATTGTATAGCTTTAACTATTTCAGGTATGAGCAGACTGACTAAGTTTTTATAGTCTATTACTGCAGGCGGTTGAACGGGTTTGGCAGTAACTCTAGCGTACGTTGCTGTGTTTCCTGAGGGGGTATTTAGTTGTACTTCTCTTTTAGCGTCAAAGTAGCTAATACGCTTTGTGACCTTTAATTTCTGTATCGCTACTTCCTGTCGATATACTGAACAATTTCTAGAATTGGCGGGATGATTGTCACCACAGTTGATACATACAACGGGGATCTCGCATGCACTATCTTGATGCGTCGGTTTCCCGCATATGCATACCTGTTCTTTATTGCAACTAACGGCTGCATGTCCGAATTTCTGACATCTAAAACAGCGTAGTGGGGCAGGTATATAAGGTCTGACGGGAAGAGACTAGAAAGCGATGTTCACTCGCTCGGGCAGGATGTTTCCAGCAAAAGTTAATACATACGACGATGTGAACACAACTTCTCCCTGTCTTTTGTAAGAAAGCCTTCTAATATCTACTACGTGTCTAGACTTTACTAACTCTTCTTTAATTTCCTCGATTGTGCAGTTGTTGAGATCGGAGCATGTAACAACTCCTTTAACGAAGTTCAAGGTTTTATGTGGGGATACCTTGACTGTTCAGGTGTCCAATTTAGTTAAAGCTAATAATTTTCTCGTCTGCTCTCTATTTATACTTTCCACCAACAAACCATCATTAATTTTTTTCACACTTTTGACGTCACCAACTTCTTTTTTTAAACATTTAAAAATCACAAAAGGGCTAACAGTACTAAACGAACCTTCGTCTCTTTGAATTAACAAATAATTAATTTTCGAATAACTAATCGGGAATTTCCTCATATTTCCAGCTATTGATTCGTTATCCGTTTCCGTGGGAGATTGATCTGGCTTTTTTCTTTTGCCAGGTGATTCGACAGTTAATTGAATCTGGGAGGATTGGGTTGCTTGGAGTACCTGGGACTGGTACGGAATTGGAAGGGAGGGGGAAGGGAGAGGTTGTAGGGATGGAGCCGGGAAGCTCCGTTTGCGTAAGGGGCACTTTTAAAGCGTCGTTTATATTATCATCTATCATCATAAAGTTTTAAGTTTTGTTTAAGTGTGAGTGAGTGTAGGATTAATGTATTTATGTTCTTCATTCCTTTTAGTGTTTGACAGTTTGAGGAACCAGCAACATCCAAAGGATTCCAAAGAACCCGACTCTGGTGGCCTCGACGGAGCCCCCCGCATTATACCGCAAGGTTCCCGGTCCAGGCGCCACCTGGCATTACGGCATAAGCGAGATTTTCGCAAGTTGATAGGGCAGCCAGGTCATGTTGGCTAGACCGACCCGGGCCCCTGTACTACCTTGCAGCCTGGGAGTGCACACCCCGGAACCCAGTTTTATCCGCTGTACCCTCCAGCAGACGAGCCCAAGGATCCCTGACTGCTACTAGTTCCCCACGCTGTCAAACAAGGAATGAGTGTGCGTGTTGGTGACCTGCCCGTATGCAGTGTACGTGTGTGTAGTGTAAGTGTGTTTAGGTTAAATTTTAAAAAACTGTGTGTTTATATGGTTGTGTTTACGGGCAGGTATATGTGTTGGAACGAGGTGTACTGAGCTGGTTCCCGTGGGGGCGCTACTCCCCAATGGCTGCCCGCTTTCAGCCACCCTGCGGGGAGTTTTGTTAGTTATTGTAAATATTATCAAAATAATTTAAAAGCCGTTATTCAGCATTACAAATTTTCGGAAATCTGAGTTAGCAGATTTTCCAGGCAACTTAATTTGTGGCGTCATTGAAATATACTTATTAAGCACTGTAATCAATTAATAAGTGTCAGTAGTAATTGTAAAAAATCATCAAAAAGAATTAATAATAAAAAAGAAACAAACAAGAAAGGATAATAAAAGACATTTATTAAAGAATCAAAGACATGAACAGACAGCATGACCAACTGGAAGGAGCTCTGGATTTACAATTTTAAAACCCCCCGTTCTATTCCCAGTTCTGGTTATTTTCTTAATAGAATATTTAGTAAATAAACAATTTTTTTATAATTATAATGTTTATAAAAAGAAATAACATACAATTAAATACTAATGTGCTATGCATAATCATTTAATTTTATTTTTATTTAACATAAATATACTTATTTTAACAACGAATATAAAATTGAGGGATAATTTTATGTAATTATTCTTTTTTATAAATATTATATATATAAAAATATTTATTTATAAAATAAACAATTCATTAAAGAAACAAAAGAAAAAGAATAATAAACGGCATTCATTAAAGAAGAAAAAGACATGAACAGACCGAAGCATGGCCGACTGGATTTCGACTACAAAACCTCGGATCTATTCCAGGTTCGGTTAATTATTTTTTAATAAAATATTTAATATATGTCATAAATATAAACGTTTTTTTATAATTATAATATTTATAAAAAAGAGTAATTACTTAAAATTATCCCTTAATTTTATAGTTGTTTAAACTATAAGAATAAAACTAAATGATTATGCATGCCGTGTTAGTATTTAATTGTAAGTTACCTATTTCTTTTTATAAATATTATTAACATAAATAAATTGTTTATGAAATTTTATTAAAAAAGAATTACCGAAACTGGGAATAGAACTCGGGTTTTGTAATCGTAATTCCAGCGCTCCTTCCAGTCGGCCATACTGTATGTTCATGTCTTTTGCTTATTTAATAAATGCCATTTATCATCCTTTTTTGTTTGTTTGCTTTTTATTATTAATTACTTCTTCATGATTTTTTACAATTACTAATTACAGTACATTCCCTATTTATTTGATTAATATTAATTATTCAGCAATTAATATTAATTCATTTGCGCCTACTATTTGTGGTATCACTGCCTGAATAATCTTCAAAAAATCTCAAGCAGTGTCATAATGTAAAAGTTTAACCGCGGCTTGACTATTAATAGTTTACTACATTATAAGGTGTGAGCAACGGAATTTTGATTCAGAGAAGGCCTTGGAAATTTTAGGTTACATCTGATATTAATTTTAAGTGGGTAGTAGAACTACTACAGATAATTTAGAACTACTACAGATCATTGTGAACTACTCTCAGTCACTAACTGACAGATCTACTTTAAATGCATTTTAGCATTTTGGTTCTGATTTCGGAGCTCTCAACAATCTTTAATCAAGAAATTTTTAAATAATCCAATTAAATTAAAAATGTATTAAAGAAGATGAGTTATATGGCCCCCACCTACATCTCTACACAATGCAACTCTCCTTTTAACGGAATCAATAACATTATGGAGGATACAGGGTATGTTATTAATTTCTTCAATTTTGTTGCTAATTCTGTGTTAGATAAATTTCTACCATATTTTTCTTTTGTACTTCATTAAATATCAATGTCATTATTAAACACTGATTTTTTAATTTTTTTTTCAAAAACTTAATCTGACAGCTCTTTTTTAAAATTGCACATGACCGATATATCTATCTCTTTCTTTCAAGGCCAACTCTGAATCAAAATTCCGTTCCTCACACGTTACTACATATACGTTTTTCCCCCTGAGCTTTTAAGCTGATTTGAGCACAATTGAGTGTGAATTACCATCTCTTAACAGCTGCTAAGACCTGAGTACAGATCAAACGTATCTCTGAGACATATGTCAAGTTATCGCGAACGGAGACTGTTATCTTAGTTTTTCCAGATGTGAACCTGGAAAATTGTCACATGCAAGGTGGCTCACTGCAGCCAATTGTATACTAAGAATGTATGTTGGAACAGAATTACCGACAAACAACATGAAAATTTTGGTTCAATATATACTTAAAGTTTAAATATTACATAAATATTGATATACAACTAATTTATGAAAAATGTGGAAGTAAACACGTAGATAGTATAGGGGACAGCACCTGCATTTGCATTTGCAGCACCTTAAAAAAACCGGCCTGCTACCCATTTCTACCAAGTTTTGCTCAGGCTGACAAAATTTTTTGTTGTTTCGACACCTTTAATTAAGAAAAAGCAAGTTGATGTTCCATGACGGAAACGAAACGCTGCAAAACCGCCTCTTCAGGCTGATCAGCTGGGCACTTCTGCCAGGGTGAGGTAAAGGCTGACAAAAATATTCTTGAAGTATAGGTATTTCTCTACAAATCCTGTAAACTTCATCTGGATGTTATGTAACGGTCACAAAATACTAATAAATTATACTTAATTAGGCCATTTTAACTGCAGTCGTGCCAGGATTTGCCTATACGCCTATAAGAGGTTTCCTGTTAACTTCACTGTCTACTACTGCATTTTTCATGAATTAGTCGTATGTTGGATGACGGTCAACATGTTGCGGTCGCCGCTTGGACTATATGGTTTAAAATAAAAACCCATTCCTCATGTAAGGATGGGACGCGTCATAGCTGAATGAGCATTAGTTTGATCAGGTATTTGAGTAATGATTTGAAAATAGTAGTTAGTAGTGTGCCACAAGGCAACAGTTTTAAATCTTGCATTTCAATTTTACAAGCAAAAATCATTCAGGAAAACATTTTCTAGATACCAAGATCTTATAAATATACGAAATTAGAATTTCAAAAATGGCGAAACACTCTGTACGTATTGGGTTAGATATGAAAAATTGACTAGTACAGTGTATTCTCCTAAGAATTAACTTGACAATCCGAATTTTTTCATCCAATTGGCACCAAGAATAACTATAATATCACCTGATGAATTTTGCCGAAGAGATGCTAAGGTAAAAGATGACTGGACAGTTACACATACGCCGCCACTGGATTTTCAACACCAAGTCGCCGCTACTGAGTTTAGTGAGTGAAAGTGATAAGGTGATAACGTGTTATAATTGATGACTGTACTTCTAAATTGTATTTTATCTAAATGTTTTTTTTGCTAATTGCATTTGTTTTCAATAATTATCATTTACATAAGTAATGACATAGTATTTAATCCACATTTTATCTATGTTAAAGTTGCAACTAAAACGTTTTTTCATAATTTATCTTTTATACCGCATTTTATTTAAAATGACATATGTCCTGTTTAATATTACATTTCATTATGAGATATTAAAAATTATACTGTCAAAGAAATGCTTATTTTGTTCATCCGGAAAATATTTTGTTGAGTATGTTATGTGACGGGTGCATCCGCCAACTAGCGGGTGCGTACCGCCCGGGTAGGTAACCTGACGTTCAAGGTACCTGGTTCGCTTCTTCTAGCCGCTCACTGCGTCCAAGGGTTGATTTCTTGTACCTACACTATGTTATTAATGAAAGATTATGCCTAATTGATATTGCTTATTATTATTCAATGATTTTTAGATTAGTTAATTTCTATTAATAAATACCAAAATTTAATTATCAAGCACTAACAAAGTTACACAAAAGTTTAGGCTAATCCTTCTGAAAAGCAAATTTATTAAATGATACGCAGTAAAACAACTATAAAAGAAAAAACTGAAATTTATTAAAGAACAATAAAAATTAAAGATATAACATGACGTTATCGTCTCACAAGGGTAGTATAACAAATAAAATAGTTCATCCTAAATCAATAAATTATTAATAATTGCCAACAAAAATACAAAAGAGTTTATGTTATTGCATTCCTTCAGTTACATAAATTAAAGAATAAATTCTACTGACCTTTTGTAAATCAATTAATCCAAACAAAGTGATCCCAAATTAGATATCACTCATTTATTTAAATTAACATACGCATAGATTAAGTAAGTTACGAGTTACTGAATTTAGTACTAAAAATTTCTAATACATCCCCAAAATAATGATATACTTCAATTTAATTTCTAAGTTAATTATTCCAACCGAACGCGACCGTTAATTAATTAATTAATACATGTTTATTTAAACAAAAACAATTCACCACTGAACTTCTAAAGGGACTTCACTTTCCACCACGGCTCAGCGGAGGACAGTTTTGATCTCTTTTTTTCTATTCAATTTCTACAATTATGCTTGCTATGATCAACAATTGTCTCAAACCTTTTTTCTCTTTTGCAATTTTGTCGGGATTGCAAATCTCACGATGTGCGTTTGTTTTTCTATCCTAAGTGCTAAATAAGCTTTCTTAACTCTGATAGTGAAACCACAGGATATGTAATATCAAATTATGTCTCTTCCTTTTGTGCAATATTTCTAAGAATGCAACTTATCATTGAAACTTTAATATTTTAATCTTTTAGAATAAATGAAAAATTATGATATGTTAGCTTTATAAAAATTACAATAAATTTGAAAAACTTGAATTGATTCATCAATAACAATTATGCATTATAAGAAATAATAAGTAATTATGAAATCGTTAATAAAATAAATTTAAAAATCAAAAATGAGACTTAGGCTCCATTACAGTTAGATGATGAGGGAAAACACATACGAGAACTAGGACTGCGGAATACCTTTTAATTCCGACAAGAAAAAAACAAAAATTATACAAGACAATTCAACATTCCACCGCTTAATTTTACTGCTACGGACTATATTGACATGATTGATTGGCAGAAAACTAAAATAACCTATATAGTCTCTTATTTTAAAAAAATATTCCTGATGAAGATTTACAGTTGTTTTGTGAGCAAGAGCCAACAACAGTGGTACATTTCTCAGGGTTACTTTCAAGGTTTGGTTGCTGTAGTGTAATCCATTCTTGAATGTTTTTATGTTTATATAAGTTAAGTGCACTAAAATATACTTAAAAAAATTATTTGTGCTTATTCACGCGAGTCTACACCAGCATGAACTATCAGTATTGCATGGTAAGCCGTGCAAAATATTTAGATGGAAGTTGGGGGAAAAAGATACTTGCAAAGATACTTGAACGAGATTTGGCTGACAAATTATTTTATATAAATAGGCAACGCTTGACGGGTATTGCGTTATAAAATTAAAAAAAGAATCTTAGCCATTTTTCACCTCACGTCGTTGTCTTCAAGTCGTGCTACATTGTGGTTAATCCACACGTGCTAAACTAAAGCGTCAAAGTAGTATGTGATAAACCCCTTGTTTATCGGTTCTATTTGTTTTATTGATTATGGTTGTTAGTTTAAATAATACACAAATTTGTATCCCATAATAAATTGGTTTTATTTCTTATTCTTATAATAGAAATTTGATACGTTCTTACATGTTTACGCTTCGAAACTCTGTCGTCGTCTCTTTTATTAATTTCAGTCATTAAACTTACAACTATTATAAAAGCATTGCATTTTTACTTAACCTAGTTATTGCTAAAAGGAATTTGATTAAGCAGCTTTTCGCAATTGAATTTATTGAACTTTATTATCTAAATATTTTAATCTTCCAAAAACACATAATATAAACTTTGATAATTTTTATATTCCTTTACAAGTACAACAAAGTCTGTAAACTTGCACTTTCAAGAATTTTACAATTCCACTTAATGTCACATTGTTGTTACGTCTAATGTTTTCACATGGTAGAAAGTATCTGGTAGATCATGGAAGAAATCACGTCTACGATCGGATCGTGGTCGTACGCTAAAATATAATACGGTCCGAACCAGGAAGTTGTTCTTTGTTGTCCAAGTTGTCGTTGTCCAATTACTGATTATTCATTCATGTCGTTGATTTTTATATTATATTGATATAATATAACTATTATATTGAGATGTCTTGAATTCATCTCATTGAAAATTTATTAGACGATTCGATCGTAAACATAAAAATAATTATTTCATGCAGTAAAATAAAATCAAGGATAGATATGCTAGGATGTTAGGTCTATTTAATCTAAAGGCTACATGTTAGGTCACAGATAGATTTATCAATTTTTTAAAATAGAAATCAAAGAAGGATTAAATTTCATGCCAACATAACCTAAATCTTTATATATAAAAACGCTAATTTATAAAAGGGATATCAATCATTTAGATTGTTTCGTGATAATACATGTTTTATGCAACCCAAGTCACATATTAGGATGGTTTTTCCATTTGTCTGGAAGATTTAATTTTCCTGGTTAAATTTAAGGTCAACGATCGATAACGTAGGAAGATTTTTTTCTGTTTTCCATGATACTGACTCAGTTTCGGGCTAATATTTAACTAAAATTATGTAAATTAGGTCTATTTAGTAATGACTAATCTAGCACAATAAACTTACAATATCTTGAATAATATTAAAGAGCATTTATTCTAATGAAGGTTTCTGCTTAGCTGATATACTTCGATTTTTCCAAATATTGATTCTTATACAACATTTTTCACCATTGTTTTAACTCAAACACTTGAAAAACTATATGCTGGACAAGTTGACTATAATTTGACTTCATTTAAGTTGATGTTGAAGATGGATCTTGTATAAGCATCGTTGGGTCTATCAAAACGTAAGAATGGATCTTAATTTGAGTTTTTCTTCTATTGTAATGGTGTTCTTGTGTAAATTTTATATGTATCAGTTACATAGTGTAATTATGTATTCATTTTAAAGGAAGGAAGGAAGTAAAGGATAAAGCTGGATTTAATGAGTTGTGTGTATAATTAAGCACTAATGAGATTTGTTCATTGTCAATCGTTTTTGTTAATTATCACAGTTATGGTAAATTGTAGTATATAAGTTTCTGATATTGTTTTCATCGTTATTTTGCCAGCTACAATCCTATCTTTTTAGAATTAAGATCAGTGTTAATTATTATCAGCTATGTCGGTCTTGTGACGTCATGAAAAACATTCGAGAGACGGATGTTACGAAAAATTGACATAATCTTCATTTGTTTCGCCAAATCATATATAAAGCCCAGCAAAAATTAACAATTTCAGTCGATAAAAAGCTCTTGGAGAATCCACGCTCGGCTCGAGACCAAAAATCAATAAATTAAGTGAGGTTAAAAGTGTTAACCATATGTTATATGTCAACAAATAAAATTTAACAAAATGTAATAGAGATTTAACTGGATATTTGAAATTAAAGAAGATTTATTTGTTATTCTACAATTATATGGAATTGTGAACGAGTTATTTATTAAAATAAATTCAAGAAGATTTATTTACATTATCGATTTAAATAATCGACGTATTTACATTATAAAATCATCTGACAGATTTGAATGCAGTACTACCAATTTAAAAAAGATTGAAGTGGATCTCAACGTACTTTATATACAAAGTTGGTCATAATAAAAGGTTTTGATTAAATTTTCAATAACAAAATTATAAAACAATCTGAATAATTTCAGAATTCATTTTGTTGTACTTTAAATGTTTTAATGAATAAAAATTCTTACAAATAAAACAATTTAAATTTCTTTATTAAAATTTAATTATCATAAATTAAATTTATCTTAACATTTGTAAATATTTTTATTTGATTACATTGATTGATGTCAGTTTGCTCAAATGGAGAACTGTTATAGCCCTATGTCAGGTTACTAATGACTAATTAACACATTTGAGCAAGCTCAGGGAATAATTTCCTATTTTACTTTACTGTTTTGTTCTAAATAATTTTCCTTTTATTTTTCTTGAATTAGATTTTCTTTTATTCTCAAAAATAAAAATAAAGACTGTGTTTTCAATTTATCTATGTGTTTATTTGATGTGTATACAAGCATCCATTTATTTTTCTTCTCACATATAGAGTTTAGCTTGCTGTTGTCCAGTTGCGGAAGCCCAAGTGTCCTGCTAGTAAGTTCTTTTCTTCCAGGTATAAGAATCAATAAGATTTTATTATTTCATTTATTTCATGCTCTATTGAATTAAACATGAGAGCCAATTGGGAAAAAGAAAAATATTGGGGTGTATATTTTTGTATTTTATTAAATTTCAACGTGAGATAAAAGATTTCTATATTTTAATATTTTTTATCATTATATCACCGCATGTATTTAATGGCTTGCCCTGAACGTGGGGCATATTAAAAATCACCTCATTATTGTAAATGTGGAACCAGCTTTAACAATAAAATTAACGATAACAGTAATCATTCAAACATTTTTAATAACACTGATAACATACAAACGTATCTTAATTTAAACTAAAAAACAGAGTAGCAGACAAACAACTAACATTAGTCCAAGATGTTGATAGTCGCGAAAGAAGACAGATTATATTCCATTTTTAAAAGCACTAACTACGTGTTTATCGTTTTATGCTGTACATCTTTTATTTTTGTAACGGAAGTATTATTGGGTGTTTATGTTTATAGAACAAAATCTGATATTCATGAAGTATACTTAAAAGAGATTCGAAGCAATACGTGGAGAAACGAAATTCGACAAATTCTAGATGACCCAAAGTTTTGCGAGTTGTGCGGGTGTTTCAAAAAGAAGACTGAAGATGATCGTATTTGGAAAAACCACAAATATTATGAGGATTTGCTTGTAAGTTTTGCATATTTTCTAGGTTAAAAATTACTAGAGGTATTTATTTAGCAATTTTAATTTATGGTTGTAGGTAGCAAATAAAAACCCGACCAGAAAAAAGAGAAGTGCCTTCTGCAAGGAATTGGAATCTGAAGGATGTTTAACAAAAGGAGAACCTGGTATTCAAGGTAAGATCTTTAATAAGTAACATTTATCACATAGTTAATTTTTAATGTGTAGAGATAGTAATTATATGTAATATATAGGAGTACCTGGAATTCCAGGAATACCTGGAAAAAAAGGTGACGCTGGACCTGTAGGTAAGATTTATACATTTCAAAATCGGATTAATAAAGTCATAATAAGACATTTTTGGTAAGAAGAACTGCATTTTACAGGACCAACGGGATTTAAAGGAGAAAGGGGAGACTCTGGAATTCCAGGCTCACTGGGTTTGAAGGGTGACGTAGGATTGGCCAGTGTTTCTGGTGTAAAATGGGAACAAGGATTGAAAGGTATAGACACTAAAGAGGAAGCTTTTCTCAAAATTTGCTAATAATCTACGCGGTTTTTTGAATTAAAAAGGAGTGACAAAGAGTGGTCGTAGTTATAGGCTAACTTTCTTCGAAGTCAGGAGTAGTTACGGAATACTAAAGGAGTAGTTCCCAGAGAGTAGAGTTTTACTCTTTGTACTTCTTCAAAGATGGTGGAATCCCTGAAATAGGCTGTTTGCTATTAGGTGTAGTTATGGTGGTGCATGTGTGCGTTTAATCATTTCCAGTTTTTAAATCGGTACGACCAGAATCCATCTGGAGTTATTATTCTTTTCAACCTTCTTCATCTTTTAATCATTTTTTAACCCAATAAAAGTAACTTTCATCATTAGAGTTTGGTTATAGCTATTTATGCATCAAGTTGCAATAAGAAGGTGTTTTCTGCATGAAACGCACATGAGATTGGGCTACGAGCGCTAGCGAGTGGTCTAACCAATGTGTAAAAAACTCGCCATATTGCAAAGCGTTGAATATGTTACCCTTAATTTCCTAAATTCAGGTTTTTAATTAAATTGGCAAAATTTTTGGGTTTTTTTATTAATAACGAATTAATTGAATTACAGAAACGCAAAAGTTTATTTATTGATTTTTACAATTGACAGATTTGTGACAAGCCGAATTACCTAGCTTAACATCGAATTACATTAGACAAGAATATCTCCTAATAGCCCTGATCACTTACCCCTGAGCCCATCCTTATTAGGGTTTTAATTGCCGATTGAATTAAAGGCCCTAGGTGCTAAAATATTCAAAAAATCGTTTATTTAAGTGCAAAATATTGATAACATCAAAAATGTTTGAACAACAGTTAGGTATAGATTTAGAGTTGTAACATAGTAGCACACATTATCTTTAATTACTTTATTTCTACGACTAACGATTTTCGAAGAAAATACAAGAAAAGAAGAAATTAGTATATGCTATAATACAGAACAAACCTGTAATAAGCGCCTAGTAATACCAGATCAACGATTGCTCATGTATTTAGTGCTAGAAAACCGTTTGAACTGATCAACGTTGTACTCGAGTAAAAAAACATGTTCCTAAAGTTTAGACAGGCTCTTTTCCATATATCAATGTTTGGGTCTATTGTATGTGAAAGGCGCTATCATTCTTCATATCGTACTATCGGAGAAACTCTCTGCGTGTGCCTTGTATCATAGCGTCCAGCCTGCAATACTGAAGCCTAGTAACAGCCCTACGAAGTTTGCATTTGCTGTGGCATTAAAAACAGCTACGAAAAATAGCCTTTGGGTGATGGTAGTCCGAACGCCTCGGTTAGATCTGCGTAAGAGTCTATTAATTTAAAATTATCTGTTTATATGTTAATGTGTGAAAAAGACATTTCTATTAAACATTAGTGTATCTTCGTGTTATCTAGATATCCGACTAGTTTTGTAAGTAAATAGTTTATTATCAATTAAAAGATATGCTTAAGAAATTGACTCGTGTATTTGTTTTTCGCCTAATATACTATTGTAATTGTGATGCTCACAGCCACAGCTTGAAAAGCACAGCTCTAAATGAAATTTTTATTTTTTAGAAAAAGTTTTAAAGTATACAAATACACGCAGTACAACAAGTAATTGATTGTAATGTATGCCATGATTAAGTGGCTCGCGTATAGACAAATCTCTGTCTATGTTTTATGACATTATCAAATACCCAGTGGCGGATTTAGGCACAAGCGTTGAAAGCGGCCGCTTCAGGCCCCGCAAGTCAGGGGGCCCCGCAGAGGCCTGCTGCCAAGGACCGCACTGGACACGCGACAAATAAAAATTATTGGCGTAGTAATTCACTTTCTCGCAAAAAAGTGAAACAAGGAACAGATCATATCGTGTACAGGCTGGTAAAAAAAGTGTACGGTTGATGTATTAGAGTTTCGTACAAAAAGACAAGCGGCAGTCAGAGCGATATTGTAACGGAGTATACTGTTTCACCGCTGACCTGCGAGGAATGTATCATCTCTGTCGGTCTTCTCGCACAATCAGCGCGGTCATCTGACTACTATAATGACTAATTTCTTGAATTAATGGTTTCTGATAGACATTCGTTGAACAGTGGCGGATTTACGCACAAGCGATGGAAGCGGTCGCTCTAGGCCCCACAAATCAGGGGACCTCGCAGAGGCCCCTTGCCCAGGATCGCAGTGGACATGCGATAAATAAAAATTATTGGCATGGAAACTCGCTTTGTCGAGAATAGTGAAACATGTGAGAACAACAGTTCGTATCGTATACAGGCGGGTAAAAATGGTGTACGGTCGACGCAATAGAGTTTCGTGCGAAAAGGCAAGCATTCAGAGTGATAGGTAAATATGCATTTGTAACGGAATATACAGTTTCGCAGCAGACCTGCAAGGGATATATCATCTCTATTGCTCCGAATGACTTGCCTTCAATGCCTTCTAGCAAACTATGCGCGGTCGGCCGACTTACATTCGCGGAAGGGGAACTGTACCATGCTTTCGAATGGGTGAAATTCCTTAATGTATTTGTCGATTGTCAACATTTCCCAATGTTGAAACAATTTAAAGGAAAATCTTAACATTACTGATATGTAATGTAACTGGAGATCGATCTCCGTTCTTAAACATGTAAAAAATTATTTAAGAAATAATCTTGGACAAAGTCATTTAAAAAATTTATCAGTAATGTTTATTGAAAATGACATTACGCAAAATTTATGTTTTGACTGTTTTGAAAATATTATTGATAAATTTGATGCTTCTAAAATCAGAAAAGTTCCATTATAAATGAACTGATTTTAAGGAATAAAATGTTTTTCTAAAATATAGTAGAACTTTTATGGACTCATCTGCCGCAACGACATATGCCAAAACTGACTTTTAAGGACTCATCTGTCATTTTTATTTGCATTGTTTCATATGTATTTGACATATGTCGCACACAGCCACGTTGACTTAGTGGCCTACTCTACTGTTATTAAAAGCACATTTTGTATTTTAAATTCTTAATTACACGATTTCAGAAAAAATGTAATGTACACCTCAGCGCTAAAGTTGATTGTTTATCACTATCAACAATCTTATATACAACAATCTCCATATTCGTGATAAAAAAGTACAACTTTATTTGGTATACTTATAACTAATTTATCTACGACCACTATAGAAAATTACACATTTCACACAGTCTAGTAACTATGAAAATGACATGAGATGATATTGTTCATAATCTTTAAACTGTTCGGAAATGACCGTGGGAAATGATTTCGCATTTTCAGTGGGTCTATTAAAATTCCATAGATGTCAGCACATGCAATATTTCTAATTATTTGAAATATACAAAGTTATAACTTTTATATAAAGATTAATTTATTTTTAAAAGTAAAAAATTTTTAATGGACTATTGTATATAACTATTATACTCACCCTTTTATAGTGATATGTGTAAAAATCACAGACGGTACTTTAAGACAGCTGTTTCGAGCTTTTGGTACTCCTCAGTTAAGGGAGCTCGTCTGTGATTTATACACATATCACTATAAAATTGTGAGTAAAATAGTCGTTCCTCAACAAAACTCACTTTATTAAAACACGTTTGTGTTCATTTTGTATTTTATTTATGTTAATTTATTTTGTTTAATTATTGTTTTACTTTAAATTATATTTTAAATGCAAATCCATATAGAAAAAATTATCACCCCAACTGGAAATCGAACCCTGGGTCTTGCACTTTCTGAGCGACATCTCTACCTCTACCTGAGCTACTGTGTCGACTACCAGCATATAAAGTTATTATTATTAAGTTATTGAATTAACGTAAAATTGATTTAACGATATAGCCTTCTGATGACTTTAATCCATACATTTAGAATAACCGGTCTATTACATGGAAATCTAAAAATGTTTTGGAAATTTATTATTTCAAATTACATTCAAATGAAGCATTAGGTATTCAATGTATTTGTAGATTAAGGTTATCATTTACTTACATTAACAAAAAAACAGCGGCGGAAGAACACGACGTCCAAAATACATGTATCTATGACATTTAAAAAATTGAAGACATCAACAAAACTACTATTATTAATTTAAATAATTGTTTAAATTTCAGTATTAATTTTAAATAATAAATAATTATTACATTGAGTTATACGCATTTCTTAATTTTTACAACTAACACCTGTCTTCCACAAAAAACGGGGCTTTATCTACTTTTGACAATCCAGCACCTCAATCTCAAATCATATTCTAGGTTAAATATATGGTCGTAGATAAAGTATAGTGTGTAACACGTACAAAAACGTCAATTTCACACTTCTGTGAGTGCGGCATGAGACAAAATTAAATTATTAAAAAAATCTTGGGGATGAAATTTCCTCCACCCCACGTGAATTCGCACCTGATATTAATAATTGTATGTACTTAATTTTTGATAAAAAATAAAAGGTATATAAATTGTAGTAATTGATTTATACTATGGGGATCCAAAAATTTGTAACGCTTCAGGCCCCTTAAGTATTAAATCCGCCACTGCAAATACCAAAATGAATTACAGGACCTAAAGGAGCAGATGCTACACAACTGTTAAAAGGGGAAAAGGGAGAATCTGCTGTTCTTGAACTTCTTGGTAAGTCACTCATTTTAAATTTAATATTTATTAAAATGTATTGTTGTGATATAGGGTATTTTTTTATGATGTAAAAAAAATTATTGTAGTGAATAACAAACCCTCCAACACTTGATGAAAGATAAAAGGTTATAAATTCCAAAATAAATTTGTTATCGTTGAAATTCACAAACACAAAATCATGGTAAAACAGTCCGAGAATATACACAACTAAGTATCACTTACCTTTATCATAAAAAGAATTCTCCGGTTATAATTTCTAAATTGGAAAACAAGTTCCATAAATGCATGAGACGAAATCAGGCGGGTCGATGATTAATTAGGAAGCTATTTAAATTAAATCTGTAAAACATTGTTAATGGACCAGACACAAATAAATACACGAATAAATTTATTTTTAAACATTTAAATGGATTATTTCATTTATGAACACAGAAAAAAAATAAATGTTTAAAATTCCACGAAGAGAAAAGAAAAAAGAAAACAACTATTAAAATTAATTCAACAAACATGAAAGAAAATCAAATTAAATCTCGGTGTCAAATAGATTTAACAAAATAAGAATTAAGAGACATTCTAATTCTCTTTGTCCTTTTTAATTCTTATCTGATCAATACAACAATCTTAAATTACTATTAGAAACAATTAAACATTGAAAATAATTTAAAATTTAAAATTATTTGGCACCACACATTTGAGTTAATCACCCTAACTTGAAGGTTAGCAGATTATAGTTGGTAAAATTACCTGCTTATTTCTTGACAAGATGAGCACATATCCATATTATTCTTCAAATTGATTATAAAGGTAATTTTTGAAGATAATTATAATTATTAAAGGTGCAACATGTATATTCCATGGCGTGAGTACCTAAAATGATTCGGTTATATGCAACAAGATTCTATTACTTTCCTTTAACTCGTTCCGTGCAAAATAAATTAAATTTCCAAATATTTCTCCAAATAATAATAACAGTCTGAACACCAAACTTACACACTGCACTTTTGTTTTATTTCACTTTTAGCTCACTTTGATTGTTCATTTAAATTATTAAGTACTTGTAAAAAATTTAAAAATAAAACAAGATGACATTTGTCATAACTTCACTTTGTTGACATATAAGTGACATAAAATTCACCAACATAACCTCGAAATTGTATTAAAATAACGTACAAACTGACATGACCTCGCTGTGTATGAGAATTCAAGAGAGTAACCAAATTCTCGTGCTGTTATTATAATAATTGGAAAACAATTGCGAATCGCTAGTGACTTTCCTAGTTAGGAACTAGGTTAATTTGGTTTCTGATTAGAAACAAAACAACATCTTTCCCACCAAAAACCTTTCTAACCAAATTGATGATAAAAAATTAAATTAAGTGTTTAAATAAATGTTATGAAATGAAAGAGGAGAATTCTTCCTTCATTTTGATACCTAACATGACTATAAAAATGCAAATTTAGAGTTAGGATTTATTGACAACCATCTTGAATTTTCCCACAAACATTACTTCACAAAAATTCTCTCGTGCTACAATCAAATTCTTGCTACATCCTTTTCTTATCATAAAATTAATCCTAATATTCTATCAAACAAAGATTACATGAATTTTGACACCAAAGTTATAAGAATAAACTAAATTTTAATATTCTAGCAGACCCTACCAAAACATTACAATTTTGGGATTTCAAAGGCCTAAACCTTCTCTATAAAAAGTTCCCTACTTTAACATTCTAGTGTTAAATGCACCCTAGAACTTGGTTAACAATATTGCAGTAAAGTATTTTACTTAGAAATTCAAATAAAATTGAGAAATATCCATTTACTATGAAAAATTATGAATAGTCAAAGAAATAGAATATTTTCTTGAAATTTAATAATAAAAACTGTAAGTAAAGTAATAAATACTTGTGTATACCTTCTTACCTATGCCCTTAATAATTTTCAGATGAAAGCATGCCATAAAATGGCTTCAAAATATCTAAATGTGAAAATATCAACCAAGACAAAAAATCGTTCATCTTAAAATTAAATTTGTGAAATTCAAGTGAAGAATCTGTTTAAAACTTATCCCCTTCCATATCACAGCGTAGTAGTGTGTATCCTTAACATATTTAATGCAAATTTTTATTGTTTTAAAATTAAAAAATAGTGAAATCTAGCACCAGTGTCGTTATTTTCTGATACATCCTCGTATGTGATCTGAAATGAAGTACGGGACCTAATGTTCAAAAATCTGTTTTTAATTTCCTACATGTATAATATCCTACGACATAATAAAATACTAAACTGAACTACAGGACCTAAAGGAGCAGATGGTGAACAACGATTAAAAGGGGAAAAGGGCGAATCTGTTGTGCCTGAACTTCATTTTAAATTCAATATTTATTATAATGTATGTGACCAAAGATGAAGTACGGGACCTAATGTTTAACAACCTGTTTTTAACAAAAACGGAATTAAAGTTTGCTCATCTGTTTTCAATATTATAATGGCATGATTAACTATTTTGTGTTAAGGGATAAGTGGTATATTGCGAGGAGTTAGCAGAATGAAGTGAACAATTATTTTTTCTTAAAAATGTATCAAGATGATTTGTTGCTTGCTATTTGTTTTCGCCTTTTATGTTTTATGTAGAGGCGGTGCAATTTAACAGATATGTGTGATCCTAATATACGTTATATGAGGCTTGGAACCCATTTCATCCGAAAGAGCACCCTTTTCCGTAAGAAAGTGCACAAACTGTTAAGTCAGCTGCAGCCGCAAGTTGGGCCTGCGTAATAGTAATAATCGCCCCTCTCTCCGCACAAACTTTATAGCTTCTGGGGCCTGGTTCGCCAGGTAATCGGTAGTAGAAATTATTATTATTATTATAAACCTGAAATAGATTTTCTAACCTACATCTCTTTTTTCACTCTAAGTCATGCTATAGGGTCTTGAAATATTAATGTGCAGGTCACCTATAGTTTTATAGAATCCATATTATAGAAAAAAGATTTGTTACTATGATTGTAGCAAAACAAGTCCAGAACAACCAGGTCATTATAAGCAGACTTTATCATTTATAATTACCGCTCAACAATAAACGCTGAGCAGGCATTATAAATACTAATGGTTATAAATGAATAAACAATAAATAACATGCAAGTAAGAAATAGATAACTATTAACTGCATGTTCCTTATTATTACTACTTCACCGAAAATAATATGAAATTGTTCGGTTTACTTATTTCCATAGGTAAAGTTTAATTTTAAGTATAGGGAAGAAGGAATTTTGTATTGGATGCAGCTAAGAACTTTATAACGATTTTTTCTTAATACTCTAGATGATAACCAAACGTTATTCTAGCTTACTTTGGAAACTTGTTCTTTCCAGTTTAATTTCTGCCCCCTGAAAGAAACCTCAGTTCAGTTTACGCAGATTTGAAAGTTCTTGAAATTATTAAAAGTTTTAGTTTTAAAAATTCTACAATTTTCTTCTTCTTGCCGTTCTACAACGGCCAAAAAACGTTAAATGAATTTATAAATTGTTTATTGTTTCTAGCCTTATATGATGAAACTCCGTAATCATGAAATAAATAAAAGATTAGTAAAAGTTTCAGAAGTTGATTATAATCTACCTAACAATTGTTTTGACAGCTAAGCTGTCAAGGTAATATATAATAAATATAATTTACAGATTCCTACCAGACTTGAATACAGATCCTCAAAAACCAATTTTAGATTCAATCTCTTCAATCAAAATTAGTGTAAAACTGTCGGTTTTGGTTGCGGTATTATTTTATACAGTGTTTTTGTAAAGAGTACAGCATGCCTTTTGAGTGAAAAACTATATGGCAGTAAAGTTTTAAAAAAAGATTTGCGTATGTCACTATATCGATATATTTTCGGCAAACACTGGTTAATTCCAACCGTTTCAAAGAACCCTTGCGATTGTTTATCTACGATATTAGTAAGTGCGTAGGATATGTGAACTTAGTCTGAGGAAAAGGAAAATTTAATATACATACCGTCCTGATATTTGACAAGCAGTAGAATGACAGATGTTAGATGGGTTGCATAACCTCAAGAACAGAAAGAAATTTTATGAAGCCAAAGAAAATGTTTTAACTTAATAAATATGCACTCTAGAACACATTAGGCAGCAAAAGCAGAAATTTTAAAGTTGATTTTTCTTAAAATCCTGTCAAATTTTCATTGTTCAGCTAACGATGTAAAATCGTTATCTAAATATGCAAGTAAAATAAAGTTGAGGCCATTTGAAGGCAAGTTTTTACTTAAAACAGACAAAGTGCATTGTAGTGATAATGTATGCAAGTATTTGCTACCTTACCTGAGTTATTTATATAAAACGATTATGTTTCAAGTTTACGAGATAGTGATATCGTTAAATTTTCTTCATTAGTTAGATTATACAGCTTGTGGCTAAAATGTTTCATTTCTGTTTTGTCAAGCAGTTTCTTAAGCACAATTTTGAAACAACTTTTAATGTTATGGTTGCTTTTTATAGAAGATATCATTGAAATAAAATGAAACATTCTGCGTTTTGCCATAGCAATCTGAAATAATGTAGTTTAGCTATTATTTTCATGATTTTGATATCTAAAATTATGTGAATAATGTTTATTAGAATGCAATGTTGAATTTTGTTACAATAGGAATATGTAACTAGGTGATTTTAAGTGATTAAGTTAATTTTAGTTATCTGATAGTTGTGTAGGAATTGTGATTTAGTTGACTTTCTATATTGGCCTTATTTTTTTATATCAATACAAGTGTCATATATCATTAAAAAGGGAATTTTTTGACTAGCTATTTATTAAATAATTAATAGTTATAAACAATTATGTGGTTATATTGTTTTTAGTTTTAAAAATCCTTTTGTTTGTAACCAAAAATATCACTACAGTCTTTTTATGTTCCAAAAAAAGTATAAAAAACTGACTAATTTAGTAACAAACTCTCTGTTATTTTAAAGCTGTGAAACAGTGCACACATATTATGAGCAAAAATTAAGAATTTTAAGGTTATGTTGTGTGTTTGAATCATGTAAACAAACCAAACGTCAAAAATGTTAGGTTATATTTTGTTGAAATGTCAAAGTGTTAAATAATCATCTTTGAATTTGACTATTTTTTAATAATAATTACATTTAATTAATATTATTATCAGTGATATGAATTTATTTGTGGAATAATATTTAATAGCTGGAAGAAAATTTTTTTTGGATATTGGAACTTTTAACTTTCGTTATAATTTGGATGTTGGAAGAGAATTTAAAACCTAAATCATTAATTAGACTTGCCATATTTCAAGCAAGCAGCTAGATTTTAATATTATTAGTAATACCATTTATTTGGATATTATTTGAAAGAAAGATAGGTTGTCTTCTACCATTTTAGTATTTAAACAGACGATTGCTGTTTTGTTACAATCACAGTTGTCAAACTGTTGGCGCCAAATATTGATTTGAGTTCAAAATGTAAGGTATTTATTTAATTTTAAATACAAATTTAGTAACTAAGATTATGATGATGCCAGAATTATTACACCTCGGATAAAAGGCGTTACTATCTTAGTTTTTCATTTGTTCATGGTATCCAAAATTTATTTTCTTTAAGATTTTAATTCCTTTGTTGTTTGTTTTTTTTGTGTTCAATTTTAAATAAATCTTCTGTCATTTTAATTTAAAAAAGATTTGGTTTAAATATATTTTTTGTGTACATTACTTGTGTCTCCTTGATCTATATTTATTTAGTGTCCTATTCAAGCGACCTCGGTTTGAAGGATCCCTAGTTTTGTCAAATAGAAAAGATTAATTACCGTTCTTTATCTAATTGTAAAATGTTTACTTCATATGTCTAACCCCTCAAATAGAACATTCAGATACCTAAAGCACAAGATAATATGTAGTTTTTTCTAAACTAAGTAAGCAAGTTCTTCCGTTCATTTAGGTCCAACAACGTCAAGCCAGACTTCGAGTATGTCAATACCAGTAGGTCCACCTGGTAAGCATTACTAAGATCATATTTTTAGTATCTGATACATACTTAGTTGAAATATATTACTTTGACAAAACCATAAAAAAATTACAAAGATAATATTCTATACAAGGAGAAGTTCTTTAAATGGCAAATAAATGCATGGTTATCTGATACGTCATTAAAGCAACTTCCTTCAGTAGGTATAAATATAATAAAAACTATAATAGATAAATGTCGTGTCAGGTTCTAATGAAGAGTCTGAACTAGAAGAAGTAGATGGCAAACCAGTATGGGGAACTATTCCAGGTACGTACATTACACATGTTTACAGAATGTTTATTTTGCTCTAGTTAAGTAATTTTGTCTTATTGTATTTCGTTTTTCCTCTAAATCTTGAACGTTTAATATTTTTATACTTACAATTTTGGGTTTTAACAAACGCAACTTATGTTTAGTTGCACGCATAGCAACTGCCTTAATGAATAAAATAATTCTTTAGGAAACCCAACATCGGCAGAAAATCATTCAAAACCAGCTACCAATGCACCAATTTTAAAACCATCGGAACCAACTACTACATTAGCTCCCGCATTAGTTCCAAAACCAGGTAGTAAGTATGGAAGCAAGGTTCATATAGTTATTTACGATACAAGAACGAAAACTATAATTTTTTACACTACACTTGAACTACTGCTACTACTACTACTACTACTACTTCACGCTACACTACAATTGAAAGAAAATGTTTTCGTCCGTGTGTCGTACATTATTTTTTATTCGATTGCAATCAGTTTTAAAAAATAATTTAATATTTATGTTAAAAGATATCCAGCAAGATATTCTACCGTTTCATTTTTTTTCTTTCGTCTAGTAACCTTCGACAAGAGTATTTTACTACAGATAAAAAACAAATGAATATATTGTAATGCTGTCATAATTTTTGTTCTTTCAATGCGTTTTGTAAGTGTTTTGTTTCAATTCAAAAAATATTTATAAATTTATAACAAGATCTGATATAAGATTGCTTTTTAATTTAATCATACGGTATGAAGTTAGATCCTTTTATGCCATTTATCAATTTACGTGATGTATCGTTACCTACTTTACCGGCAATCACATGACAGGTAGACGTTATAATGCTCACCAAACATAAATTAGATGATCATAAGCATATGGTATATTGAAATAACGTTGTCCACACAAAATTTAACTTCTAAACTTTTTAATATTCTTTTTAACTCTGATGTTTTTCGCGAACTCCGTTCGTTCCCTTTTTTCTTGAACAATCGTCTACGATTACAGATTCAAGTGTTAACACCTAACCACTCCTGACAATATAAGTGCTTTCACTCATTCACTAAACTAACTTAATCTTACTAACAATAAGTGCACAATGCTACCGATTCCTTGACTGACAGGCCTTAACTACAACTAAACTGTAATCTAAATTAAGAGGGGAAACTTTGAGAATAATTGTCACTAGATTTGAGAATGTAATCATCCAAACGCTTGGGCAACTTTATTTTACGTTTATTTCTCATTTTCACTTGGTTCTTGATTACTTTCCTCTTCGGCTCTGCCTTCCCCTTTACTTTCTTCAATCTCCTGTTCTATATTGGAATTTTTGACGCTCCCGGTTTCGTCGTCAGAATTCTGATGGTTGCGATAAGATATTACTTGAGATACATGCGCACTAGTCTGATACTTTCTGCAGGGATTAATACTATAACTTCTATTTGTAGCGAGATTTTAATTTACTGGATTATCCCGGAACAATTTTATTCCCTCTTACGAAAACCACTTATCCATCATAGGTTATCCCTCTGAATCTTTTCCTATCAAATCGTTCTTTATACTTTTCCTGTTCTTGTATGATCTGATCTCTTATTTCTTGTGGTACTTCTCAGGAAATATTCGTTTGATAGGCCGTCATCTGCGAAGTTTGGTAGATATCTCTGTAATGCCCAAAATGGACTCTTCCTAGTTGATTTGTATCAGTGTGTGGTGGATTCCTCTTTTCCTACAAAAATCGGCGAAACCCTTTAAGGCAAAACAAATTTTTGAGGTTCTCCGTAAGTGTCTATCAAAGCTCCTATTTTTTTAGATTTGCCTGCGTCGTTGTATTCTTTACTGCATATAGTTTAACAAATTGTGTTAGTGCGCAAACCAGTACCAACACATTGTTATATCCTCGTCTTGACCTTATAAAAGATCCCACATGGTCATGTACACACTCTTTCAAATGGCCTGTGTGGCGGGGAAATAGGATGTAACTCGCCAGGACGCTTAGGGGCTGGTATTTTATTCCGCATGCATGAATAGCAAGCTCTTATACGATTTCGTGCATAGTTCGGTTTGGTCTACTCCAAAGTGACCCTCTAAATCATGATGTCTCACTACGATTGCTTTGCGTGTGCTTCTTGGGATAACAAATAATGTTTTCTTGTCTCCATCTATCTCTATTTCAGTAACCACTCTTTCATTTTCTATTTTGTAGTCTTTCACTTCAATGTTTTCCTCAACTGTTCTCTCATCTGTGTCTAATTCTAATATTTCTCGTATGTTTTTTAACTTACTATCTAATGTAATTTGAAAGGTAATGACTTCGTCTTCTGCTTCTAGTAGGAATATTTCATACTTTTCTGTGATTTAATTTTCAATGTCGGATGCAGCCAAAACTGGACATCTTTAAAGGGCATCGGTATGCTTCATTGCACTGCCTTTTCTATATTTTATGTTGAAATCAAACTCTTGCAGCAACCAAACCAGCGAGCAACCTGACTGTTTTGGTTTTTCTGAACATTCATATAAATAATTGCTTGGCAGTCAGTATATTGCGATGATCCCAAATAATAAAATAAAAATAATAATCCCACATATATTCTTTAATTTTCCCTTAACTAGCTCAGGTTTTGTTCGGTGGAACATAAATTATTTTACTTTCGAGACTCTTATATTCTTTTATGCCTGGAAACAAGAATTGGCAGTGACATATATTATAAAACATAAATTGTAAGCACTTATGCTTCTGCAAGCTGGAGACCTGTAACTGTACTCTGAATTGGAAAAAGAAAAATGCTATATGCTTGTATTAGCATCAATTAAACACATACGTTAATTGAAAAACACAAAACCTTTATTCAAAAACAAAAAGAAAATTCAGAAAAGAAAAGTCAATAATAAAAAAAATATAAATTTACAATTTTAAATTGAGAATAAAGTTTGCTCAAACGTTAATAAAGGTCGTATTTAACTGACATGGGATTAAATACAGTTATTCGTTTGAACAAACTAACACAAATAACTATTTATAAGTAACAAAAAATGATATTCAAACTAAATAAATCTTTATTAAAATAAATATGACTTGTTTTCTTTGTATTGAAAAATTAAACAAATTCTTAAGGAGAATTTAAAAGAAATTGAATCAATTAAATTTTTAATTCCCTAAGATGAACTTCACTACTTAGTTTTATTTCTTTTAATGAACAAGGAACAATTGTTTTTGAAACCAACCTTGTATCTTTATATGGTTTCCTTTTTAAACCATTAATCCTATTGGCACAACTGCTATATCCAACAGCTGATTGTTCATAAATATCGATGCGTCGATCGATAAACACAAATAATTCACTTTTTTTCAATTATGATAAACGAAGAAATACTTTCACTTCTTTTTAAATTCGTAGCACAATAATAAATCTTTATTAAAATTCTTGTAGATAAACAGGTAAACACCTTAATTCTATTTTCAACTATTAAACTTTGTTAATATTTTAAAATTGACACTTGTCAAAAACATATGATTGTACATATAACCTCAAATTTTTGCAGATTTTAAACTGGAGTCAAACGTGGTCTCTGCCTTAAATATTTTGTGACTGACTTTGTTGGAAAATGCAGCGGCTTTTAAATGAAATGCCATAACAAATGAACTCTATGACAGATTCTACAAAACAAACGACCATCGCCGCTTCCATGACGTCATAATCCGGAAAACATATGATTTTAATCTTCTCTAATCCCAGATCTGATATTATCAACTTGTAGCTTTTAAAACACTGATTAAAAAACTATATAACATATATGGTCCCAAATTGAGTATTAAAGGAGATATGATCGAAAAACACTTAACGATGACGATTCTCGTTTAACATGATTTACATACATAAATTACACAAATTATGAGTTCATCTTTACAGATTATCTAAATGGGTATACAAAGTGAGTGGTACCATTATTACATACATAAAAATCTTTTTACAATTTCATACAAACATGGTTTTATTACAGTACAAACATCAATATACACGAAAGATGCTTTCAAAAATTACAGCTTGAAAATAACTTCTACGTTAATGAATTTGTGCATAAAATGTCCAGTGTACACTGCCCAAGGCACACATACAAAATCAATGACAATAAAAACCAGGATAAAGGCTATAAGAGTGCGTTTTCCCGAACTAAGCGGATCTCAAAACCTCCATAACTTTTAATGACCAGGATCTTATTATATGAATTCAAATTTTAATTGTGTTATATCAATCATGACAAGATTAATCTACTTAAACTGTTTACAGGAAAATAACCGTGCAAACTTGAGCTGGCCTCCAAGAATATCAAAGAATATACTTAACGCTGAATGATCGTAACTTGAAATTTTAAATATGAAGATATTTTTCCCTGACAAGTGGGAAAGCTGGAATAAATAGTAACTTAGGTTGCCTATACATGATTGTGATAAAACAGTATAGCTAAATTATATCCTTTTTATTTATAAATGTAATTTATTTATGTGCATGTGATTATTAGTAAAGTAAGGTTATATTTGCATGAAATCTATAACCATAAGTTATTATTCTAAACAGTGATGAATCTAACTAAGCACCTAACTATATTCTTTAGTAATTATATGCCCATGACATATCCTGCCCCTCATTTAAATTGAGAACCGATGCTAAATATTCTTTTTAACGTTACCGAACATCATCAATGAAATTTTCAAAAACGGTGAAATCCATAACACCTCAATATATAGAAAGTAAACTTGACGCCGATAAGATAATTTCTCAGCTTATTTACACACCAAGCCATAGTCATTAGCTCAATCTATGGAGAATGATATTTTGCATCCACTGAACTAGTCTTCTTTGGTACGTAATAAATTGGGTGCAGTTCTCTGACATTCTCTCCCCGAAGAGCACTCCAGCAATACCTTGGTAACTAGCATCTGTATGAAGCTCCGTGACAGATGCATTGGGGTTACGCGGTTGTAAAACGGGTCTAGTGCACAAGAGTACATTTGCGTAATTTTAGTGTTAGATCAGCTCTACGAAATGTCTCGAGGACTAGCTTCAATCTGTCCAACACATCGCCCCAACTGTATGCCGGAATCAGTACATCATCAAGATAGTACGATGCTTGATAGTATATTGTTCCTTAAAGAACCCAAAACAATGTTCATTAATCGACACAAACGTCAAATGGGGCATTAGTTACCCCGAACATCATTCTGCCTTTTTTTCATTCGGCGTCATAAAAGAGCTTTAACTTGAGCTGTAGCGCTTAACGGCACTTGCAGATAACCGTGTGCTAAATGTAGAGTCAAAAACGGGTACAACCGTGTAGATTTTTAAATTGTTTATTTGCCGTAGGTATCGGATAATTGTGTTTTAGTTTCAGCGTTTAACTGCCTAACTCACCGGTCTTTTTATTTACCAACAATACAGGGCTTGCATAAGGGCTATTGGAGTAGCGCATTATACCCCGTCGCGCCACGATTTAACTGGCACATTATTGTCTACAATGTTTATTTTCGTAAGATGTGTGCATCCTACTTCGTTTAACTTAAATGCAAGGCAGTCTCAAAAAGAGTTAAATAAATGCACTAACCCTCCTGGTGGCTAGTTTTGGTCCCGCATCTGGTTCCATATTCAGCATATCTGCAGTGATAGGCTCGTACTCTCTTTTAATCTGACAAATAACAGCCTTGGTAGTGTAATGTCTGGCGTGCCGGACTTTCACCCAAGCGGCCCGGGTTCGACTCCCGGCGCTGGCAGATCTGGTTAAGGTTTTCTGCAGTTTCCCTTAGCTGTAACACAAATGTGGGATTTGCGCTGTTCCATCTATAAGTCGGCTGCAGCCGCACATTGGGCCTACATAATAATAATAATCGCCCCCTCCCTCCCGCACAAGCTTATAGCTTCTGGGGCCTTGGTTAAGGTTATGGGTTGTAGTAATTATTATTATTTATTATTATTATTAAATATCAGAAACAACTTCTTTCAATTTGTCCTTCGGTACTACACTGTAAGAGGAATCACTCTGATTTTCCACTACTATCTTGACGTTGGCATGATGAACTTCAGCAAGAACTAGCATTGCTTTGTGGAGTTGAATGGTTAGTTCAGTAGTAGGTAAATAGCGGTTCAAGCCTAAATCTCCCCATGTTATTCTTATGGGATTTTCCTATGGAGGGCAGGACAATTTAGTGAGGTTATGTGTGTCAAAACTTGTCGTCCTTCCCGCTAGATGTCAGCATGGGTGTGGGGTTGAGTGTTTAGGCGGGAAAAAGGTAAATGTGATGCTTGTCCATGATTGGTAGAAGTGAATTGCCGGGTAAAAGAGGTTGTCGCATGTGTCGCTAGATGTCGCAGTGGGGCGTGTGTTGGCGGAAAAAAGAGTAAATGTCATGGCTCGTGTCGTGGTCAAGAGAGAGAGAGAGAGAGAGAAAGAGGCGTTGGCGCAAGAAAGGGGTTGTTGCGTCACACATGGCGCAAGATGTCCCCGTGCGCGTAAACGCGGTCGGGCGGCCCGGGTTAATTAGAAAAATTTGTCGCGGCGTTACGTGGCTGGGTGGTGCGGTGGTGCGATGGTCCAGTGAGCCAGTGGACCAGTTAACCAGTGGGGCGTTGAAACGGGTTAATTTGAAAATTTGGCGGGGACTTGGTAGTTGCGTCGCCTCGCTGCTAGTCCGTAGAAACAGATAATAAGGTAGTGGTGGTGATGTAAATTGCAGGGGGTAAACATTTTATTAAAGGGGGCCTGGAAAAATTAATATACAATCATCGTTCTAATTAGCTAGATGTAAATACAATATTAACAACATAAGCGTATTGCAGATTTTCTCTCTCTCTATTTTCTTTAATACAATTAATGAATAAATAGTAGCCTACAAAATACAATAATAATAATAATAATTAAAGGAAGAATGCATCTTTTTCTTTCTCTGGCATGAAATTAAAAAATAATCATTCTCTTCATGGATGATGCCACCAGTTTTTACTTCAAGTATTGCATAGAATGATGTTGGAAGCTGGAAAAAAATAAACGTTAAATTTTGAGCCTTAATTAAAATAACATTCCCAACTTACGTGTGTCTGTTTTTTCGATATTGTAAAACAAACGCTGGAGTAGGAAGACATCATATTTTACGCTCTATAACAAAACGAAATATTGATTTAAGAAAACAAAGCATATACAGTGGAATACTTACTAATTATATCCGTTCAGTTGCGAAATCTTGCGAACAAACTTATTTCTCTGCCATGAAATTAAAAATAAACATTCTCTTCATGGATGATGTCACCAGTTTTTACTTCAATTATAATACATTGCATAGAATGACGTTGGAAGCTAAAAAATAAACATTAGATTTTGCACCTTAATTAAATTAACATTCCCAACTCACGTGTATCTGTTTTTTAATATTGTAAAACAAACGCTGGAGCAGGTATCGAGCATTATATTTTACGCACTATAACAAAACGAAATATTGATTTAAGAAAACAAAGCACATACAGGGGAATACTTACTAATTATATCCGTTCAGTTGTACAATTTTACGAAAAGACTTTTTCATTTTTCAATTTACACTATTAAAAATAAAACTGAAAGCGGTTGAGCTTTGTTTTTTAATAATATTTTTATTGATTAAAAGATGCGAGTTTAAGTTTTAAATGAACAAAACACATTACACATATGCACAGATCTGTTCAACGCCTGGTTTAAAACTGAACGCTTCGCTGTTAAAGAGGGAAATGTTCCCCGCGTTTAATTGACTAAATTTATGTTTAGAAAAAAACTATAAAATGTTTTTCTTAATGTCGCGCCATAATAAATTTTTTGCCCTGTTATCTAAAATGTCATGACACATAATAAATTACTGCTTTTTAAATACAAACAGTATTATTAGCAGAGACGAGAAAGATTTGTTGATAAGCCTATGCAATACGGCGGATCATCTGCTTTCCAATAATCTTGTATAGTAATGTTTCTTTATGTGATTTAGATGGAATAAAAGTGTTATATAAAAAATAATTCAACTCACAATCATCACAATAATTTTATCAGTCAATATTACTCCATTTTGTGATAAATTTATACATGAAGAAGATGTTATATACAAGCTCCACGCCACTGTCTTAATTTTATTGTATGCTGTAGTTGATAATGACTAATGAGAAATTTAAAACGAACATGTGAGGCATTGGAACACCTGCGAAGTCATCCGGTTTCTTTATAAATTAAATGAACATCAACATATAAAATTGTTTGGACGACTATCTAAATGCTTCATTTCTTGATATTTGCCGTTTGATTTACTAAACAACATTAGGGATGTATAAAATTTCACATTTAAATTATAATTTACGTGTGTTTATTCCATTTATAAATGAATCGTTGCTTTGGACATCCATTGCATTATTTTACATTTATTTATTGTCCATCTATTTTAGTTGTAAAAATTAATTGTTTTATGAAGTGTATTGTTCGAAGTGTCGACAGTTGACCATGTTAGGGGTGTTTAAAAAACATGCAATTTATGTGTTATTGCTTGTAAAATGAAAAAAGTCTTGAAGTTATGTTATTATTTTGTGAGGGTGTTTTGCGATTTCGATTTGCGTCAACAATTAAAATTAATTGCACCTTGTACTCGTATAAAAAGGTCGCTCTAAAGCGTCAGTGTTTTAGTTGAAACAAGTGGTTGGTGTAATTAACATACTCGCTTTGAAATCCCGTTCGATTCAGTGATTTCAGTTTGTGAAATTAAAGTGCTTCGAGGACCAATTACTCCATTAACGCACGGTGTTAATTATTATTATTTAATTGAAAGACTGAATTGTATTTTATCCGTCTTAACATAATAGATATTACCAGTTTACAAAATCAGGTTACATTGCTGGAGGATTATTTAACAAATGCAACAACGCCTGAAGATTTTCGTAGGTTATCAACCCTTAATGATAAAAATACGGGATTAACAATCCACCAGATAAGAAATTACTCAAATGCGAGAGGAATAGGTGATAAACGAAGATTAGAAACGATTTTGAGCAGATGTAAATACTTGGATGCGAGGATAAAACAATCCCTTATTATAACAGGTGAAGGAGTTAGTGGAGGGGGTGACGAAAGCAGCGTAACGTATTATGACGTAGGTTTTTCGTTTTTTTTATTGAATATTCTCATTTTGATTGATTGTATTTTGCATGTTTTAGCTGGAATCAGCGTTCAAAGGGCGTATTAAGACTGGCATAGTGATCAACAACAATATCTTAGATCCAAAAGAGTTTCTCGAGGAAGCTCAACCCATTTTTGTGGATAAAATTAAAGCATCCCTCCAAAAGCTAATACCTAACATGAAAGCTAATGTTGTTTTATGTGCCGATTATAAGATGAAACTGGATGATACAGTACAGGCCAAGTACTTTAACACTTCAAACTTCATTATATCGAGATCCAGCGACCTTATTTCTATCTTCAGGGACATGGAGATTTCTTTATTATCACAGGTGCGTATATAAAGTTTAAAAAAAACTCACTTTTAATTAGTTTTTACCCTTTTTTACAGATGGAAACGTTTCAGGAAGTAGGCTCTGGCGGCAGTTTTAGTCGTATTAATTCTTTAGCCATAAATGTTAATAAATATTCACCTTTAAGAGCTTCTAAATTTATCGAGTTGCCTACTGTGATTAAAAGCAAGCACGCCATTATAAATGTAAAAAATACGGATAACGAATGCTTCTATTCCGCTCTTTATCCCTCCAATAGAAATAAAGAATTACCATCCTCGTATGCGCAAAATTTCAAACAACTATTTAATATTAAGGGTATTAAATCTCCGGTGAAAATTATGGACATTCCCAAATTTGAACGTCAAAATCCTAACATTTCCGTTAACGTGTACGGGTTGCAGGGTAATAAAGTGATGGGTCCTCTTTATCATACAAAATCTAAAAAACAACAGTATATTAATTTGCTGTTTAGGAATTTTTATGTAAGACTGACAGAGATAGAAACTGTCTATACCGTGATGTCGTCCCATGCTGAAGAAATGACGCATCGGATTCTGATTGTCCATGCTGACGTCGTCAAACACGAAAATCGAGTTAGGGCGCTCTTCATCGGGCATCATGACGGACTTGTTTTCGCTAAAAGTAAAATACGCCATGCCTTTTACACGCTTCAGCGCTTCTTTCAAAAACGTATACTTCGGTTGATGAAGAGACCGGGAATAAATATAAATATTGGCGAACTTCAATCCTTTGGGCTCCATCAACATGGAGAGCATCGCATTTGATTTGCCGGAACCGGAGGGGCCCACTATCAAGCACTTGATGGAAGATTGGAACAAACTGCTATGCTTAGCACCATCAACTTTTGCCCCAGAGTCCATGAGCAGCTCTTTTTCCAAATCGCGTACGGTTAACCTTTTACGTTGTCGCACGATTTTCATTCTTTTTCCGCTATATCCGGCGAGTAATATAAAATGGAGATTATGCTATAAATAAGCTTGTACGCATGATACGAAGTTATTCGTTCAAATGATCGTGCACGAAGGCGGAGGTGTCTTAAACAAGCTTATAGACAAACTACCCGTCGAACTACACCTTCCGGGGTATCAATTCTGCGGTCCCGGTACACGATTGAGGCAAAGGTTAGCACGCGGAGATCCCGGCGTAAATCCCTTGGACGCCGCTTGTAAGGAACACGATATCGCTTATTCGAGTCATCAGGACGTGAAATCGAGACATCTTGCGGACGCAGTTCTCGAACAAGAAGCCTGGAAGCGGGTTAAAGCAAAGGATTCCAGTGTTTCGGAGAAAGCAAACGCTTGGCTTGTGACCAACGTCATGAAAGCTAAAAGAAAACTTGGAATGGGGCTTGGAAAAGGAAGAGGCGGCGGCGGTAATAAACAATCTAAAGTCGCTTTCGGTCGTGAAAACCGGACTTAACGCCGTAAAAGGTGCTCAAGCGGAAACTATCGCGAAAGCTGCGAAAATAGCTGTGGGTGCGGCGAAAAAGAGCCATTAAAGAAGCAGGGGGTAGAAGATGTGTGAGACAACCTCGAGTAATTCCTATTCCAGGTGGGGCGGTAAAACAAGGTGGCCTACTTCCCTTATTACCGGCCATTTTTGAGGACTCGCTGCGCTTGGCTCGCTGGCCGGGGGCGTATATCAGGTGGTTAAAGCCGTGAAAGACGTAAAATCCACTAAAGATCAATTGGCGGAAATGAAAGATCACAATAGGAGGATGGAGGGTATAGCGATCGGAAAAGGCGGAAGTATGATTATAAAACAACTGTCGTCTAGTAAATCGGGCCTCGGTTTGTACTTGAGCAAGAAACCTAAAAGCGGTGGCAGAGGGCTCTATTTACGAAAAAAGCCGACAAAAAACTATTAAATTTGCCTCGGCGTCCTCTCACCAACATTGACATCTACAAATATGCCGCAGGTATACCCCATTTTCGAGGCGTATTTATGCGCGATGGATTACCTTCGCGACCTTGGAAGAACGAAAGTAGAATAGTCAATTTGGATTCGACAATGGGGAAAGGAACGCATTGGGTGGCATACAGGAAACGCAACAACTTGATTGAATATTTTGACGGATTTGGAAATTTAAAGCCGCCGCGAGAACTTGTAAACTATTTCGGCAAAAATGCCGGAAACGTGACCTATAACACGGAACGATATCAAAATTACAATTCCTACAACTGCGGACATCTGTGTTTGCAATTTCTGAGAAAATAAAAAGAGGGTATGTGGCGCGTCCTCGTTTAATCATGTCCGAGACGTTCACTTTAACGGGTACAGGCAGTTACCTGAGTACTAACTATTATCCACCGGTTGCCTTAAATGCCGACTAAGAGTACACGTTAGGACTAATAGGTTACTGGACCTACAACGCTCCCCGAAACATATTTCCAGGCAATAATAAGATCTATTGGCGCAAACCGGGCGATAAAAAAACAGACAGCTACTCATAGCGGAGAGGGCATATGAAATAAATTCGTTGAATGAGTACATATCGAAAAAATCGACGCTGACCAATAATGAAACTCTCAAGCAGGAACAACTATTTTCTCTGCAACCGAATACGAACACTTTAAAGTGTGAAGTCAAAAGTAAATATGTCATTAATTTTCGCCCCGACGACTCCATCGGACGCATGCTCGGCTTCTCCCCCACAGTTTTAGAAGCGAACGTATTACACGAATCGGATTTACCCGTTAAAATATCTCCGGCCAGTAGTATACGAATAAATTGTAATATAACTGGAGGCGCACATTATAACGACACCCCGGTACATATAATATACGAATTCGCGCTGGTCGTGGGGCCGGGGGAAAAAGTGAACAAAAAACCTACAAACGTAATATATCTCCCAGTAGTAGTTGCGGATCAAATAGATAATATCACGTTATTACTCACGAATCAAAACGGAGAACGATTAAATTTCGGACACGAAGACGCTACTATACGATTGGAGCTTAAAAAGAAAGAACGAGAGAAAAAATGGGGTTAGACTTCACTACTACTACTACTACTACTACTGGTTATAATAATATGGTAATGAGAAAAACGAAGATGGATGAGGACATAATATCCCATTATAAACGAGCGGCTCGCGCTCTACGCGTCACTAATCGTTCGAACGTTAAACGATTAATACCTCAAGACGTCCACTTTTTGAAATTTCTCCGATTTACAGTTTTGAAAGAAAGTGATGAGCAGTGAAAAATTAAACATATTCGACGACATCCGACTCGATGAGGATATTATCGAACAGAAATGGATCGCCCATACGCCCCCGACTCGAGCGGAAAACAAATCTAGCGATGAAGTCACCATAACGGTGGAACAACGAGATTCGCTCGTCAGCATTTGTGAGAGTTTCCTTTATGTGGAAGGACAACTTGAAGTTGCGGACCCCACAAAACAATGTAATCTAGTCAACAACGCTATTTCCCATCTGTTCGAAGAGGTCAAAATAAGTCTGAACGATACCATGATCGAGTCTATACGAAGACCGGGAATTACCTCCACCATGAGGGGTCTTGCAGCTTACAACAAGGACACCATTAAATCGCTCGAGATCGCCGGATGGGGTGTCGATCGCTTTACTCTTCCCATTTCCATCGAGAGTACGGACAAGAAGTTCTCATGCCTTATACCCTTATCATTGTGGTTTGGAATAGCCGAGGACTACAATAAGTTAATCGTATGGTCCAAAATGCAGTTAAGTTTGGTTCGTGCTCGTACAGACTCAAATTGTATTCAAAGCGCAGAAAGCGATGGGAACATTAGCCTCAGCAAAATAGAATGGCGAGTGCCCCACTTCAGGTTGAGCGACACCGCCAAGTTACGACTCCTAAACAAAATCAACAAGGGCAAATTCATCACGATCCCTTTTCGAAAAAGAACCCTTAACATCATACCCGGGTTACGCAGCGGACGCGAAGATGTTATAGAATTGGGATCCGTGATCCGTGATCCGTGGGAACTTCAATAAGTTAATCGTATGGTCCAAAATGCAGTTAAGTTTGGTTCGTGCTAGTACAGACTCAAATTGTATTCAAAGCGCAGAAAGCGATGGGAACATTAGCCTCAGCAAAATAGAATGGCGAGTGCCCCACTTCAGGTTGAGCGACGCCGCCAAGTTACGACTCCTAAACAAAATCAATAAGGGCAAATTCATCACGATCCCTTTCCGAAAAAGACTTAACATCATACCCGGGTTACGCAGCGGACGCGAGGATGTTATAGAATTGGGATCCGTGAAAGTCTTCGAGAGACATCATCCTGTAATCGTGGGATTTCAAGTGAACAAGGAAAATATTGCTAAAGAAAACGCGAGCACCTTCAATCACGCCAACATAAAAAATATCACGGTCTATATCGATTCGGTGGCCCACCCCGATAGACGCATGAACTTGGACTTTAATAAAAACTTATTTACGGAGGCGTACAGAAATTACTGCGACTTTCAGTCATCCTACTATGGAAACAACCCCCATTTCCCCCACCCTCTCATGAGTTACAGTGAATTTCATGAATCCCCGCTCTACGTCATCGATCTATCGAAACAGGACGAGAGTGTAAAGGCGGGGACGGTTAGTATTAAAATTGAGATAGAAGCGAGCACAGCCTTCGCTAACAACACGTACGCATACGTTCTATTACTTCACGACACCATAGTATCGTACGAACCAGTTACGAGCACCGTTAGTACCCTGTAAACGATGATAATAATAGATTTGCAGGGCTTCGAAGCACCCCATTTTGTTCCGAAAGAAATGGCTATTACTGACGGAGAACTAACAGCACATTATGTATTTAAACCGCCGTGTCCATTTTATGAATTGACACTTTCGCAACAGACCACCGTCAACTGGCTCACCAGATATCATCACGGATTGCGATGGTCCTTCGGTAATACAGATTTGCGAGAAATCGATAAAATCTTAAGTGTCGTCACTTCGCGAGACAACGCCATATATTGCAAGGGTAAAATTAAATCCGATTACCTGCGAAATCACACGACGTTGCCGGTGATATACTTGGATGATCGGATGTCCGAAGAAGAATTCCTTGAAAAGATGGCTCCTCTACGCCACTGGAAACCACCATGTTTTCAACATATTCTCAATTATTGTCGGTGTACTATTAATAATGTAAATCAAATATATTACGCACTGTCTCAAAATGACAAATTAACCAAACAAACAGAATAATTTCTTTTTTATTATTAGCTATAATTATTGTATTATTTATGTGTACTTAACTATGAATGAAATAAAAGATGATGATGATGATGATGTAATAAAATAGAGTAATGTTTTATTTTTTTATTTTTACATACAATTATCTACAAAGTAAAGTAAGTAAACCATTCTAAAAATTATTAATACAGCCATTAATATTATGACAAGGGGGCAAATACATTATTTGAAATTAACAAAACTTTAATAGTTCCATCCACCACACATCCTCCTCCTACAGGTGACGAGGAATTCGTTATACTACACTAGTTTCCCTTGGCCGCTGGGGGGGGGCTAGAGCACTAGTCCACCCCTACCCCTTCGATCGAGGTCGCGCGCAAAACCCGTTTCAAATTAACCCGTTTCAACGCCCCACTGGTCCACTGGGCCATCGCACCACCGCACTACCCCCCCACTCAGCCACGTAACGCCGCGACAAATTTTTCTAATTAACCCGGGCCGCCCGACCGCGTTCACGCGCACGGCGACATCTTGCGCCATGTGTGACGCAACAACCCCTTTCTTGCGCCAACGCCTCTTTCTCTCTCTCTCTCTCTCTCTCTTGACCACGACACGAGCCATGACATTTACTCTTTTTTCCGCCAACACACGCCCCACTGCGACATCTAGCGACACATGCGACAACCTCTTTTACCCGGCAATTCACTCCGACCAATCACGGACAAGCAGCACATTTACCTTTTTCCCGCCTAAACGCTCAACCCCACACCCATGCTGACATCTAGAGGGAAGGACGACAAGTTTTGACACACATAACCTCACTAAATTGTCCTGTCCTCCATAGGAAAATCCCATAAGAATAACATGGGGAGATTTAGGCTTAAACCGCTATTTACTTACTACTTAGTTCTTCTTCGGCTATGACATTAACCACAGACGGTTTTGTCATAGTCAATTCGGGAAATGCTAATTAATCTCTTCAGATAAATTTAATAAATTTTTAAAATTTAAATAAGCTTTTGCTAAATTTAATTTTGACATCTCATATAAATATTGCATACTGATACTTAAATTTAACAATCTAGCCAATTTTTTACCCTCATTCTATCCTTATCGCCGTCAAAATCCCACATAATAGAAGGTAATTGTGTTTTCTTCCAAACTCATGTTTTCAAATATATTATCACAAAGCTTGTTAAAAGGAACAATAAGGCGCATTACTGCCAAATGCAATTAACCAAAACAACCTTTTTAGGACTTGCACCAACAAGCAAACACGTCTTTTTTTACATAAATATTGCATTATTCACATTAAATTGCGTATCCCACTCCTGAATTATTAAAACTCAGAACCTTGTAATAAGCATATACAGGCTGTTCGCAGTTATCGGCGCGCCATTTGCTACCTCCGTTATTATTGGAGCTTTACAATTGCTGATTAACATGACGAAGACAACAATTATACGTCACGTATTCGATTTATTAAGAAGTAACATTTTTTAAAATGAGGCACCCTGTATAGTTTTGTAGAAATGGATGGACAGCGACATTATAAATACAAAAGTGTTATATTAGTATTAATATTATTAATAATGTGGATAATTCTGTTTTGCAACTCATTTACGTTCTCGTATACTTGCGTGTAAACTTCATCTTTAAGGTACCGCAAAAATAAAATTCAAGAGGTGGTATATCAGGAGAATGCGGAGCCCACTGTATAAGTCCTTTCGTTCCTATCCATTAGTCATCGAAGAATTCTGTAAGTAATTGCCGTGCTGCATTGGAATTGTGCGCAGGCTCCGTCCTACTGAAAGTAGATTCCTTCAAGTCTGTTATGAATATCAATGTTGTCCAGGAAATCATCTAATATATTGATGTCATGAAGTGAACGTATCGCTGGGCAGTTAAAGTCCCCCATAAAAATTTGGGTCAATAATCTTCGATCCAAATAAACCACGTCAAACATTAAACTAACCTATGACTTTGATCAGTTTTTCAATAAATTCAATCAATGCATTGGTCGTTATTTGTAATACATGGTTTTCATTTACTTTATACTAAAATTCCAGGTTCTGAAGGTCTTATCAAAATTGAAACTTTTGATAACAACCAATCATATCCAGGATTACCTACAAGAGCAGCAAGTAAGTTGCATATACCGTATCTGAAGTTCTGAAGTATACCATATTACAACTGTGTTCTAGAATGTTTGCTTAATAACGTACAAAAACCGTCCGTCAAGCCCTATGGAATAACTACTACAGCTGTAATGTTTGACGCAAGTGATAGCAAACGAGTTTACGTAACATATAATGATAAGAAGTATTTATACGAGATCGATGGCAGAAATCAAGGCAAGATGTTAGTTCTAAACAAAATAAGGATTGTTTGGGGGATGTGCTAAACTTTTCAATTTTAGTGGATACACCCTTGACGTGATGATTGAAGGTAACGCACATGCAATGGATAGAAGATGCTTCTTTTATCATGCAGCTCCTAAAAGATCTAGCGTTATCAAATATAATTTATATAGTAAAGTGTCTCAAGTACTTGATATACCTGGAATCAATTCAACAGACTTGAAATTACTGTACAGTACCAAAAAAAATTATTTAGATTTTCATGTGGATGAAAATGGTTTATGGCTTTTGTTTTCTATATATGGATCGAGCGATCTCAATGTCATGAAGGTATTAGAAACATTTATTTAAAAGCTTCATAAAAATAATTCTAATACTTCTGCTAATTCTTCTTCTTTTTGTTTAGATTGATAGCAGTAAACTGCAAATACAGGCTGTCTTAAATGTTGCAGTAGATCATGAGAAGTTTGAGGAGATGTTCATTGCTTCAGGAGTACTGTACGGAATTAAACGTGAAGGTGTAAAAGAAGCTAAAATTGTCTTTGCATTGGATTTATATACAGGGCAAACTCTTGATGTTAATATTAAATTAAGTACCTGGTATAAATCTAAATCAGCTACGTATGACTATAAACACAAGGTAGGATTTAATTAGTTTTTCTACTACCACACTTATAGGTAGCAATTGCTTTTTCTATTTTGCACCCAAAACAGTGCGTTTGTAGCTCAATTGAGTACTTTAATAGCCCAACTTTTTCAAAGTGGGTAGCACTGAATTTGAAACATCATACGTCAATACTCAAAAGAAAATTGACAAAAATTTAAAAAAAATTGAATTTTCAAAAATCACATCAGTACTAACCGCCACAAAATACAAAATTTTCTAAATTTTGAAATTGCATTTTTTTATTTAAAAATGGAATAAAAGGCGCAAATTAGAAAAAAATTGGACTCAAATTCTAAATCTTGCCTTATCAAGCTCGTTCTTTAATTTATTATTATTTATATATTAAATATTATTTATCGTTATTTAGAAACTAGTTTTGGTTTGTAAAATTGGTAACATTTATTTTCTACTGCATATAATAGCTATTTATGTAATAAGTAACAAAACGGTAGTGTTTACGCATTAAACGTGAGTTTCCTTGACGTACCTAAGCAATTGGTTATATAGTTATTTTACTGTTTTATTTTTAAGCATAAGTGCTTTCAAGCAATCACTTTTAAGCATAAGTGCATAAAAGACTTTCATTTATACTTATAGCATTTAGCACGTACATAAAAAATTACTATTATGCGCAGTAATTAATCTAACCATAGTGTATTCTTTTTTCCAGAACCTGCGTGTAATCAGCCATAAAGGGGAATTAGTTTTATATCATGCAGCCTGTATATGAATTCACAACAGATAAAGTTTACTGTAGCAGTCTTATAGTTAATGTATACTAGATATATGTTTTGTACTATATAATTTGTAATAAATTTTACAAAAATGTTAACAACTTATACATATTGTCATGATATTTGATCATGATGTTAGAAATAATTCACTTACACTAAAATATTTAATAGGTACTTTCTAAATAAAAACTTTGATAATATTTTTTTAGGAAAATAAATCTAGTTATTTAAAACTAACATGCACACTAGAACTATTTAAGCAGAAAAAGGATATGTGGAAATTCAGATTTTTATAGGAAATAGATAATTTTCTTTCATCGTAATGATTTAGGTGTCGTTGATACATTTTTTCAACTTAATAAAGTTTAGAGTTTACTGCCCCCAGCCTTTACTTCCATAATCATGAAATATAATATAAATATAAAGATTAATTAAAGTTTTATTAGATTCTTAACCTGACAATATTGTTTCGACATTAAATGCCATTATCAAAGGCAGATAAGATTGATAAAGATAAGATTGATAAATAAAGATAACATTTTGATAAAGAAATTTCAATCATTAAACAATTAGCACATGCAAACCATTATAACCATAACATGATTCACACTTTAATTCAACAAAAAGATTATAGGTTACCTATCAAAAGAAATATTTATATTCCTATTTCTCATATATTTATATTTGCCATATTTCCAATTGATACTCAAATACAAGACACAAACTACATATCAATACCATACTTTGGCAAGATATCAGAACAAATTCCAACTGTATAATACGAGAAACCAACAATTACAAAATAACCTATAAAACTAACACCAACACGTCTTCATTTTTATTCAATGCTATAGACAGAACACAAGATATCATGAAATCCGACATTTACCGTTTGAATTATTCTTTTTGTAACTCGGTTTATAGTGGACAAACACTTTCGACATAAGATACAAAGAACACGTGCTTTTACAAACGGAAAAACACGTGAATTAAACTTTAACCTCACTTTTATTTACAGAATTTTATCTGGAGCCGAGTATTGTTCTTTTTCCGGGGCCCTTTTATACGTTTGAACCAAAAACAATTACAAAACACTAAAACATTCGAACCACGCGAGCGTCATGACCTCACAAAAGGACGATTAAAATAACATAAGATTCTTATGGTCTCAAATGAACAATAACAAAGAAAATCAATAAAAACGATCAGCTGTCACCAATTTCATTAAAAACCTAATTACATTTAAAAACAAGAATTACTAACTATTTCTAGACATAAAATATTTACATAGTTCCACAAGGTAACCCAATCACATGAAGTTTACACAAATTATAATTACATACTAAAAAAAGATTTAACTTAAAAATATGTTGTCCAGAATACAGTACTCCAGGTGACTAAAAACCACGACCTCCTCGATTTCGACGTTTGACGTCTTTATACGGCCAGTTCAAATTTTAAAAATATCGTTATGCACATGTTCTCCGCATGGCGCTGGCTACCGGGGGATTGGAGATCAGAACCGCGCCGGTAATTTGAAATTGTTTGAAAATTAGCTAAGATTTTTGCACTTTTGACAGTTAACATACTTCAAATAAATTACAATTTATGGCATCGGCAGTAGTTATTTTAAGAAAAAGCATTTATTTTTCAGAGTTGCGTGTTTTGGCAAGGTTAGTTAATACTGGTTTTAGAACTTTACTTAGAATTATACTACAAAGGTCCTTGTTGTGAATCAGATTACAAATGAAGAATTTTGAAGTAGTTAGTAGGTCAAGAAGATCAGTTAATGTACTGCAAGGATTGCATTCTTGAGGTAAATATTGAAATATATTTAAAACCAGCTCAGTTAACTGGTTTATTAATAATATGAAGTTTTTATTAGGATATTTCAAGCATCCACGATCTTGTAAACTGATCAGACCTAGTAACGGATTTGAGAAGGAATTGGTCAATACAGAATTTAGACAAACTTCTTTTTTATATTATTCTACTGCATTTTCGGAAATTAAATTGACTTGAGTGCTTTCATTACATATCTAGAATTTAAATTACAGTTTAACTATTCATGGATTATGTTATTAATTACCCACAAGATTGGAAGTAGAAATGAAAGCACACGATGTTGAAAGCAAAGGAATAGTTCCAGATGCAGGAAATCTTTCTTTCATAATCGGTACATCATCAGGAGTGTTCGAAAAACTTGTCTAAAAAGTGTTATCTTAATAAAAGCTATTTTTTAAATACATTTTAGAAATTACTGTATATAATGTAGGCACCGCATTACATTTTAATAACTTTCGGCCAGAAGATCTGTCTGTATAGCAACTGTTTTCAAAGTGTGGATTACAGTTAACAGCACTTTCGGGTATATTTGTATCTGTAATAAATTAAAATTATGTTAACTGTGCTGCTTCTTTCTACTGTACATACAGTTAATTACATATACTTTTTAAAATGTATAATATAGTATGTACATAATAGAATAAATGAACAGTTTATTAAAGTACGTAATTTTTTATCCAACCAGGAGGAATACGTAAACCTTCAATCCACTTATTTCGCAAGCTAAGAACGAACGAAATTCGTAGAAACTTTTTGCAGTTTTATAATTTCTGCATGTTACCACATAGCATTTTTTATGAGTTGACATTTTTCAGTAAAAATACTACTGTTCTTATACTATTCTTATACCACAAATTTATTAAACAAAATCAAACACACTCAATTCGTGATAAAGTAGAATAAAACAGAAAAGTCAAATATTCCAACAACCTTCAAAAAAGTCCGGGCTTTATTTTGAACGCACTCGTTGAATGTGTGAACGCATCGACTTACACCGAACCGTCGAACGCGTCCATTCCCCCGGTACGCAGCGCCAAACGGAGAACGCCGAAAACTGGCAAATGAACAGGCCGTATAAGACGTCAAACAAAACGTCAAATCAAGGAGGTCGTGCTAAAAACAATAGTGCAAAACATCAAAATAATCTCAAGATTTGAAAAACCAAGGAATATCAGCACAGCTGATATCTCTATTTACTTGACCTCAAATCTTCCAAATATAGGAATGAGTAAGTTAATTCAAATATACAAGAATGCTAACTTCGGTTTGTATCTTTGCTAGTTAGTTCTAACACATTTCAATAGATGGCATGAAATGCCAACAAAATATTATGGGGAGTGGGTTATCTAAATTAACTTATTTAGCCTTTGGCATAAAGATATCAAACGTCGAATCGAGGAAGTCGTGTTATTATTAACAATAACTTCTTTCAGTACTACACCAATTCTATCCTAAATAACAAACGAAAGTAAAGCTCACATTAATTAAAATTTATTTTAAAGCTTTTCTAAGGTAAAGAACCTATTAAATGTAAAATCGAAATTATTACTGATATGATCAATTAAAATTGTGGAATTCTAGCCACACATCTCCTAAAATTTTATTGAAAGGTATTTCATACATTGATGCTAATTATATTATTTATACTGAAGAGCTCATTAATACAGCACTTTCTTCTACTTTATTAAGTTAAAAAGTTAAATATTTAATAAGAAAACACAAAACCCGTTTTAAGTTTTGAAATTGACAGCTGCATTTAGCTTACAGTCTACTATACCGACATACTGCAGAGAATAGTCGTCAGATGCCGTCGGCTAACGTGAAAATTAGTTCACCAGAAAAAATGGAGGGACCGACCATGTAGAACCTTCTAAGGGTTTTATTTATCGCAGTCAGCCATGGATAAGGTTACTGTATCTTTATACGAGTATAGATCTGACTGTTTCTAGAAGTGCTGATAACTTGTTTTGAAAGCGCCATTGTTCGTACAACAGTTGTCAAATTTTCAAACGGATTGAATATAAACATAAAAAAAAATATAAAATATTGTTACTATCGATTCAAGTAAACAATTTGTACATTTTCTTAATCATGAATAAATACAAGTTCCGTGCAGTGATAAAACATTTCTTTTTAAAGGCTTAAATGCTAAACAAATAAAAATGGAGTTAGATGAAGTTCATGGTGAGTCTTCGCCTTCGTATGCAACAGTTGCAAACTGGGTTGCTGAATTTAAACGTGGTAGAACAAGGATAGAGGATGCACCACGTTCTGGCAGACCAAAAGCAACTACCGATGAAGAAACAATTGAAAAAGTCCAGGAAATCGTGATGAAGGGGTCTAGGACAATTCAGCGACAACAATTCGGCTAGGGAGATTCGGCGCCGTGCCAATTCGGCGCCAAACATCCCAGAGCATAAGTTCTTCCTAAAAAGGTTTACCAACCGTCTTAATATGATGATTATCTTATGCATTAATAAAAAATTAGAGAGGGCGAGTAATTAACATACAGGATTAATATTTAGGTAATGACTACCAAGAAAAACTCAATCTAATGTAAATAGAATTTGAAAAAAGTAATCAAGTTATAAAGTAAAATTTAACAGAAATATTAACCTTACTAAGAGTTTAAATTAGAAATTAAAATGCCATTTTAGTTTGGTTAGATTTTTTTGGCGCCGAATTGGCACGGCGCCGAATTAGCTCGCGCCGAATTGGCACGGCGTCGAATTGTCTGCGCCGAATTTTCCGCGCCGAATTGTCGGCGCCGAGTTGTCCCATACCGACAATCTATATATGTCGGATCATTGGGGTACCAATAATCTTGTCTAGTAATGTTTCTTTATGTGATTTAGATGGAATAAAAGTGTTATATAAAAGCTTCACTGTCTTAATTTTATTATATGCTTTAGCTGATAATGAGAAATTCCAAACAAACATGTGCTGCAGTGGAGAACCTGGTAAGTCAACCGGTTTATTTATAAATTAAATGAACATGAATATTGTAACTTTACGTTTTTTTTTTTCAATTTAATAAACACCATTTTATAAGTATAAATAATAAAGGAACCCTAGTACGATCCTGTGCAGTGTAACAAATTTTAATGCGTCAAAACTGCAAATATTATGTTAAGCTAAATAATGTTTTCTTTCAAGTAGGTATAAAAGAGTCACCTTTTTGCATTTACAAACAGTATTTTAAAATCAGCAAAGTTTTCATTGGTGTGAACAATCATTTTAAAACGTGCCAGGTTTATAATCTTTGTTTCATAGAAAAACACATTAATAAAATACATTTGGATTTAATTTATGATTTTCCTGTACGTGCTCGTTAGTAGGCTTTGGATAAACAACTTTTGATCCCAGTGTATCATATTATTGTAAACGTTGTAGACTTTAATTGCGGGTGAAGTCCCTTCATTTCAAGTGTTCTTTGTTCCAAAATATTAATTCTGATTGTCTTGTGAAAGCCACGTTGCTCCGTTATTGGCCAATTTGAAGGTTCCTCTTAAAACTATTTTGTCACTATGTAAAGCTGACACCTTTTTTGTCAGTCGACTAGAGGCTCTCAAAGCCAATGCTAGGGGTTACCCCAAGATACGCGTCGGATTCGGCCGTCGTGTGTAAGTGATATTACCGTCACATATATTTTCCATACAGTTTCGAATAAAGTCAAGTTTTAGTATGGTATCGTATCGATTTTGTGATTTAGTTATTAATTCGGCGAAGAGAATTATCCAGTAATTTCAGTCAGTGAAGTTTGGTTTACAAATTAAAATAACCACCCTCAAGCAGCATATTGTGATTGACGTATTCCGTTTGTGTAAGGAATTTTTATGAAAATTATACAGGATGAAAGAAAATTTTGTAAGGTATTGATTTTTTTTAATTAAGTTTTTATGTAAAGTTTATTGGGGATTCCGAAATTTAATTAACTTTTTGTATGATAACTTTTTGATTATGATGTGCTTTGTACTTCCATTTTTTTTTATTATTTCAATTTTTTCTTTTATGTTTCAATATACAGATTTCAAATTAATCTACCGTTTGATATGGTTAGGCTCTACGAACTGCTAATGTTTTTTTGGCAATTAAGATTTTTTTTTGGTTGATAAATGTATGATTAATTTAACGTGAAATTTAAAATGGAAAGTTATTCACAAAACTGATGACTTCTCTACTTTTTTAAAAACCTAATAACATCCTCAGTTTTGGTGGCGCTCAACATGTTTTTTTATTTGTTCCTAATTCCATTAATTAATTAGAAGCTTTTGGGGTTAACAACCACACCTGTATTTAAATTTGCATAATCATAGATCTCAGCCGGTGCATATAGTTTAGTAAGTATCGTATTATGAGCAATTACAGTAAGTATTTGAGTTTTTTAATAAAATTATAGTGACAGTCCTTCAGGGACTTCTGTTTTGTGTTTAGAGGAATTTAGAGTGTTATAAATGCCGCCCATCGCGAGGCTTTGTTTTTATGCTGCTATAACATATAAAATTGTTTGAACAATTACCTAAATGTATCATTTCTTAATATTTGCCACTTTATATGCGAAAAAAGATTAGGAGTTTATAAAACTTCACGTTTAAATTATTATTTACATGTGTTTATTCCATTTTATAAATAAGTCGCTGCTTTGGACACACATTGCATTATTTCACATTTATTTCTCGTCTTTGGTAATGATACTAATAGTGCTATTAATGAATTCATATGAGAGAATTCTGCTCGTTTTTGGCACCGTGCGTTACACCTATAACGGGAACTTCCTGACCGGCTAGCTTGCGGTGTTAAAAGAAGTCTTAAGGTACGTTTAGATCTGACACTTATTGCTTGATATATATGTCAGACACTAATTGTAGTTAATGTAAACGGTGGAGAATTTCTGTCGGACATATATGTTTCATGTGTCGGCAATTTATATCGACACATGTATATGGTTAGATGTAAACGCTAATTATTTTTGAGTTCCAACTTGCATGAAATAAATTGCATTAGTTGAGTATTCGTCTACTTTTATAAAAGTGTCTGGAAGACACTTTTGTTTTATTATTTTGTTTTATTAACCCATTTAAAACCACTATTATAAAGAAAAACTACAAATTATTTTTTTTGTGTTTTGATATTTTTATTAACATTAACTGAAACTGTTTAATAATACAAAAAAAATATTAAATAATATATCAGAACATAAAAAAATTTAACGCTCTAATTTATAATCACGTTTTTTCGAAACTATAAAAGTTTTTGACTTTTTATATCAACAGTAACATTTTTTGATCTTTCCAGAGACATTCCAGATAAAAATTAAAATTTTTATTTGTAAGAGTAATTTTTTTTAACGACGTTTCTGTTACCCATGTAATAGTATTCAAAATTCAATAAATTCAGGCTGTAATTTTGATAAAATAAGGATTGAATTTAAATAGAAAAAAATATGCTACATTTAGTTTCACACTATAAAATCACACAGAAGTTATAAAAACAGAGATGAATTAGACACAACATACTTTAAAAAAATTTCATTTGGAGTGTTGCGTTAACATTACAAACGTTCATATACGAAACATTAGAAAGAAATAGACGGAGTTTATTGTATTTTTATAAAATTGCAAATGTAGCAAAAAGAAAACGCTTATTATTATTAGAAAAAAAAATTAAATCAATTGGATAGTAAAAGAGTTGTAGAAAGAAATGTATACGACATAAGTATAATAAATTTAGTATATACAGATGTAAACGGTTCATATATTTATTGCAAACTTTCAGAACATCGAGCATTTCATACACATATTGGTGATATAAATCTCAAGTAATTTCTATCTGAATGTAAACGATCAGAGCGATTTATGTCCCGACACTTGACACATATGTCGGACAAAAGTGTCAGATGTAAACGTACCTTTAGCTATATTAAAAATTTATTACGCAAAACATTAATCTTCATCTGACTGAATCTTTGGGTCCGGCAAACGTCTGCTCTAAGGTAGCAGCCGCCGTTTGAACTCGGCACAAGCGTGGTTAGAAATAAAAGACACAGATACAAAAGAAATAGACAGTAATTTTTTTAAAAAGGAAACACAAATATGAACAGTGAGGATTTACACCAAACTCAATAGTTACCATAAAACAAAAGCAATTATAGATCAAATAACTCCTAACGTTATAAAATAATCTGACGAAATCATACATGATACAAACAATCACCACTGTGAAAAACTGATCACCAGGAATTTTATTGTACTTTATCCCACGATAAACTCATAAAGAGGGAACAGGGGCTCAATGCTTACAGAAAAGACCCCTTAATGATATTAACCTGAAATAAAGAGACGGGGATAAGTAGCGGTACTTTATATAATATATATTATGTAATTAGGAGATCAAGCGATACTTAAAGAAGCTTGATCTCCGTATTTCATAAGTTGTTTTATTTTATTTCGTATTTCAATCCTAATTTCTCCCCTTTAAAATTCTTCCGAATTTATTGTATAATGAAGCAAGTTGCCTTGTCTGTGTCATCATACGCGTAACCAAGGAGATAAAAAGTAGCATGTCACGTGTGGCTGTTATGCAACATCGAATGATTTTTACGTTGCCAACAACAACGGAGATCAAGAACGTCTTGAACTCCAGTGTCATTGACAACGGAGATAAAGATATACCTTATTTTACTAATTGTAGTATATAAACAATAATTTGAAATACGAAATGAAATAAAAAAGATTAAGTAACTTAGCCATGGATAGAGTCACTGCATCTAGTCACCTTGGCCGCGCTGGTGAACAGAGTACCGCAAACCGGCACCATATTGGGGCAAAAGAAGCACGAAATTGTTCATTATTTTTAACTGTATTGAATTTAATCAAATCTACGTTTAGTTTAAAAGGTCTTTCTTATTCTGAAAGTTCAAACCTCTAATATGTCAAAATACGTAAATATGGTTTTAATTTCTCCTTTATTAAAGATCACCCTTCTCTGCCCCAATATGGCGGCGTTTTGACGCGTGGCGACTCTAGCCACGGATAGAGTCACTGCATCTAGTCACCTAGGCCAGCTGGTCGATCAGAGTAACGCAAACCGCCGCCATATTGGAGCAGAGAAGGATGATTTTTAATAATGGGCAAATTAAAACCACGTTTCACGTGTTTGACTTATTAGAGGTTTGATCTTTCAGAATAAGAAAAACCTTTTAACGTCAACGTGGATTTGATTAAATTCAATACAGAACAAATAATGAACAATTTTGTGCTTAGTTTGCCCCAATATGGCGGCGGTTTGCGGAACTCTGGTCGACCAGCTGGCCTAGGTAACTAGATGTAGTGACTCTAGCCACAGATGATATACAACGCCATCTATATTTACTGATGCGTACGTATAACCCACGTACAATTTTTTTTAATTACAGTTAGAGTGTGGAGCTGTGGTAAAGTGTGTCAAGTGCGCTTACAATTAATATTGGCTTCTAATTTAGCGGTAATAATATCACTTTTATTATAGATGTTCACCACTGAAATCAACCGAATAGTCTTTGTGACATTCGTGTATTTCCTGCTGTCTACCAATGAATATTATAAGGAATCTAGAAAATTATTAATTAGTGTCAGTCCTTTAAGGTAATGAAAATTGTTTTTGCCTGCAGGTAAATAGTTTTTTTGCTTATATCATCATATGTTTGTTTTTAAATTTCTTCATTCCGGGAAAGTTCAAATTCCATAATATAAAATCCTTACGATAGTATTTATTTCTTGCAGGTTGTAATAATTTTCCAAATATTAACACAATGGATAATCAGGAATTACCCGTAATCAAAACTGAAATGGATTTAAACTCAAAATTGCAGGTAGTGGAAGGCACTGACACCAAAGATGAAGTAAAGAGTGAAATACATACTGAGAATGAAGCAAAACCAGTCGATAGCATCAATATTTCAAAATCTTGCAGAAAAATGAATACAGTTAACAATGTATTTCTGAAAAGTAATCTAAAGAAACAAATATTCATTCATAAAGATGACAAAAAATTTGTATGTAATATATGTAATTATAGATGTAAAGCAAAGAGTCGACTTAATAAACACATGGTCATTCATACTGGTGAAAAGCCATTTGAATGTGGTATATGTGATTACAAATGTTCGGACAAAAGTTGTCTCAAAAAACATGTGCTAATTCATAGTGGTGAAAAACCATTTGAATGTAATATATGTGGGTATAGGTGTTTGCAAAAAAGCCGTCTTAAACAACACATGTTCATCCATAATGGTGAAAAGCCATTTGAATGTAACATCTGTAGTTATAAATCTTCACAAAAGAGAAGTCTTACACTACACATACTCACTCATAGTGGTGAAAAATCATTCAAATGTGATGTATGTGGTTACAAATGTTCAGACAAAAGTTGTCTCAAAATTCATGTGCTGATTCATAATGATGAAAAACCATTTGAATGTAATGTATGTGATTACAAATGTAATCGAAAGAGCAATCTTAAACAACACATGTCCATTCATGATGGTCAAAAGCCATTTGAATGTAATATATGTGGTTATAAATATTCAACAAAGAGCAAGCTCAAATACCATGTGCTAAGTCATAGTGGAGAAACGCCATTTGAATGCAATATATGTGGTTATAAATGTTCACAAAAGGATAGTCTTCGACGACATGCATCCATTCATAGTGGTGAAAAGCCATTTGAATGTAATGTATGTGGTTATAAATATTTGCAAAAAGGCAATCTTAAAAGACACATGTCCATTCATATTGGTCAAAAGCCATTTGATTGTAATATCTGTGGCTATAAGTTCTCACGAAAGTGTAGTCTTCAACAACACATGTCAACTCATAGTGGTGAAAAGCCATTTGAATGTAATATATGCGATTATAAATGTTCACAAAAGAGCCGCCTGAAACAACACATGTCCATTCATAGTGATGAAAAACCGTTTGAATGTAATATTTGTTGTAATAAATATTCACTAAAGAGTTATCTTAAACGTCATCTTCAACAACACACAACCACTCAGAATGGTAAAAAGCCATTTGAATGTAATATCTGTGATTATAAATGTATTCAAAAGAGCAATCTTAAACAACACATGTCCAATCATACTGGAGAAAAACCTTTTGAATGTAATATATGTGATTATAAATGTTCAGTGAAGCGTAATGTCAAAAAACACCTGCTCATGCATACTGGTGCAAAACCATTTGAATGTAATGTATGTGCTTATAAATCTTCATGGAAGAGTACTCTCAAAAGACATATGAACACTCATAGGTAATGACAATTTAAGTGTAATGTATGTGGTTGTAAATGTTTGACGAAAAGGAATCTTAAACAACACATTTTAATTTTATTGCAAACAACAGAAAATTTCCAATAAGCTCAAAAGTGATACAAAGTAAACTAAAAAGTAAGTTGTATCTAACAATCAAAAATAGAAAAGAAAAGCAGCAAAAGAGAATTCATAGCGTTAAATAGCCACATTAAATTCTGGGCAAATTACAGAAGAAGAAATATTGTGAGGATACTGACTGTATTTTCCAAAATATACGAAACATAGAAACTTTTTTTTGTACTTATTCTATAGATTCTTTATATAAAGCGTAAAAAGGTGACCATACTACTGATGCATTTTACAAGTGAATTAAAAAGTATAATAAAAGAATCACATTTGGTAAATGCATTTGCGTTTCTATTTATGAATCCCAACATTTGATAGGCTTTATTCACCCGTTGTGTTATATGTTCATTGAACGTGATACTCAAATCAAAATTTACACCTAAATCTTATACACGCATCTGCCTTTTAAGGATATTGTCTCCCAATTCATAATTATAAGTCAAAATATTAGTTTTTTTTTTTTAGAAAACGAGACAACAGCACATTTGTTAACATTAAAGTAGAGCCGATTATCCATAGACCACTGATGTACTAGGTTAGATTGTAAATCATTGCAATCTATTAAGGATTTTGCAGGTTTATATATATTTTAAAATCATTAGCAAATAGCTGGTACCATTTGAATAAAGTGTTACTCTTGGAAGGTCATTAATCATTATTAAAAACAAAAGAGGTCCAAGATTCGAACCTTGCGGTATGCCTAAGGAAGGATCAAATTCTTCCGACATTGATCCCTTTAAAACAGCGTATTGCTTATGGTTCCTTAAATAAGAAATTATAAGTTTTAGCGTCCTTCACTCAACGGTTTTAGTAATAATTCTGAGAATTCGTATGTATTCAATTTCTTTAAAAGACTGTCATCCACTCCTTGATCACTCAACAAAAAGCCTTTTAAAAGTCCGTATATATGTTATCAACTCGACACCCATCAATTAAGTCGTGAGTAAATTGAACTAAACTTGTATTATTGGGCATATTTTAATTAATTTCTGCTGATTAGGAAAGACAGATATAAAATAGTATTGAATATACAAGTTAAGGGTTCTACAAGGAATTCAAAACAGCCTTATAGCCCATCTGGTCCTATTGATTTTTTTTACTTTAATTTTAATATCGCTTCATGCCACATCTTCAGTGATTACTGACAATGATAAAGTTGAGGATAATGTACCATGTTTATTGTAGTTTATGGTATCGTAATTAGTTTTATCATTCAAATATACTGATGATTTAAAGTAATAGACAAAACCTTTTGCTATTTTCTCCCTACTCTCAGAAACTGTCTCATTATAAAACATCGCTGAAAGTAACACATCGTTCAATAAGTCCCGGGACTAACTAAGAAAAAAACATTTTTTTCGAAAAACATACTTATATTCATCAACATAATTTCCTTCAAGGGCTATACAGTCATTCCACCGCTTTTCTATCTTTTCAATACCGTGCTTGTAAAACGATTTGTCCTTGTCCTCAAAATGAGCCTCAGTTGCAGCGATGACTTCGCAGCCAATTCTCATTCGAGCCAAATCTTTTTCCTTGCAGCATTTTTTTTAGATCAGCAAACAGCCAGTAGTCGCTCGGAGCCAGATCTGGAGAGTATGGTGGGTGGGGAAGCAGATCGAAGCCCAACTCGTTCAATTTGGCCATTGTTTTGACTCAAGAATCATACACAATAAGGATTGCCAGATCGCCGAATCTATCCGCCAGCGCGGCTGTGAATGTGACGTCACTGCAATACCTCAGCTCGTACGTTGTCGTTATGGAAATATGCGAATCCACAGAATGAAGTTATAATAATAATATAATAATAATAAACAATATTACATTATTGTTGACAATTCAATTTCTAAAATATTTAAAGTAATTAGTCATAGATATAAAATAAAATGCTTAAAAGTAAAGCAACCGTATTTATATAATATTACTACGAACATAAGTACTTATTTATGGATAAATCAATTAGTTATTTTACTTAATTTTCGTCGCTTTGTTCTAGATAAGTCTGAGTCCAAACTTTTTCTTTTCATGGTTTTAGTATATTTAGCTTTCAAATTATTGAAGTTCATCCGAATTATTGTCCTGAGTTTGCTAAAATCTTTTATGACACTAAATGGAATATCATTTTCTTTTTTAAATATCTTTAAAGCCAAATGTCTTACAATTCCGGGTCCTTTGCGCAATGATTCGCCATGATGAATCTGAAAATAGTAGTTCCATTTTTTTATTTTTTTCAGCCAATGATCAGTTGGTTTTATTAATCCTCCGTATGAAAGTTGTTGTACCCACGAAGGTATTTTGTTCTCTTTTGATTTGTAGTTGAAATGTCCCAGATTAGGCATTTTATCTTTATATTTCTTAGCAATATAGCCCGCAATGTACTCTAAAGCATCGTTTGTGATTTCATGAGACGTTGGGCTAAAATCAGATGTTGTCATTGACTCTTTTGAGGAGGAGAATGATGAACTTTTCGATTCAGTAGATTCGTTCACATTTTCAACAACTATATTAACATTCGCCGTCTCCAAAACTTTTGAAACTATATACTCATCTGTGGTCTTTGATTCAGTATTAGCCTTCGAGCCAAGAATACCAGGATTTTTTCCAAGCATTATCATTCGAATTCGGTATATAGCTGTCAAGGGACTGGGATGTTCGTCAGGTCCTCCTCTGCTCTTAACTTTGAAAAAGAAATTTTCTAAGCTGTCTTGGTTCAACCTGTGCGTGCATATGTACTTTATATCTAATTTTGATTTCATGTCATAATACAAGCTTTTTAGAGATTTCATTGAAATAATCATTCCTTTCTGAAATGTTTGAAGAGCATTCTTTCCAATAGCTCTCATACTTGAAATTACGTAAAGCATTTTGTCCAGATGTTTTTCCTGATCTTCCAAAGATACTCCATAAGCATTTTTTGATGGAACTTTTCCTTTGACACAATAACTGTTGAATATATCAAACCACAAGTTAATATCCCTGATAAAATTTCCCAACGTCTCAGCCATTTGCTTATCAATTCCTGGTTTATAACGTAAAAGACATGTTGAAACAGTATTTGACAAAAGCTGGGCTGCTAGCCTAACATTTTGACGTTGACTTTTTACACAATCCAAATGTTTCTGACTAACCTTCCAGTTAGGTCTAACTTCAGTGTCTGTTGTTGACACCAATACTTGCAAAGGAGTTTTATTTATTATCGACCCATCCTCTAATAGAAATCCTACGTCTAGAAGCCAGTTACGGATCAATTTCAATAAGTGTGGAGCATCAGCAAACATGTAGATACTGTTTTTTGTTACAGGATGTTCAAATGACGTATTATCTACATTAATTCCTAATTCCTTCCACAATCCCATATTACTTGCTCCACAATCACTAACGCAAGCCACAACATTATAGGAAATTTTGTGCAGTTCAGTGACAATCTCAAATAATATCTCCTTAGTTATTTTTTGATCAAAAGCTATATACAATGGTTGTTTCCACTGAGCGAACAGACCTCTGGCCATTACCACCTGCATTTGGTTGCAAGGACCCAACACTTCATCTTTAGATATGTCATATTCCTGGACAGATTTTACTTTGACCTCACCAAACTGAATAACAACAGTTTTTTCAAATTCTGAAAATGACTCTTCAGCAAGACTTAACATTAACAAAACATCTTTTAAAATTCCTTGACTGACGTCAATTTGAGAAGCCCACTTTCTTAAAGATGATAATGAAGGTAAGGGATAATGAAGTTTAGTTCTTATATAGAGATAACATTTCTTACTATAATATCTCAACGTAAATGCAACAGCTATCTCATCACGGGTCCAGTTAACTCTCTTCTTCTTTCCAGACAACAAAGCTATTTGATTATCGGTGAGAACTTTTTTTAAGAGAATTTGAGATTTTTCTGAATTTGTTGATTTTGGACTTCTGTAGCTTTTGGTTTTAAAATATTTCAATTGATCTCTCAGTGCTTTAATTTTTTTTCCAAAAGTTTGTTTCATTTTGATATGCTCTGATTTCAAATCATTAAATTTTTTTAGTAATTTATCGTACTTTTCATCTTCTGGCTTATTTAGCGAAGTTGTAGGACACCCTAGCGGAGAATTATCACAATCTAATTTCAAATTCTTCTCATTATTGCTGTCAGTCATGAGCTCCTTTACTTCTTGATGTCTTTGTCTCTTGAGAAGTCTTTTAGAGCGATCAGAATAGACATTTGAAGTTGTGGCAGAAATGCTTTTGCTTGGTAGTCCGACAGTGGGCACTGCTGTTTTTTTTAATATTTTTCTTAAAGGTAACCCTAAAATGAAAACAATCATTTTGGTTCACGTCAAGTACTTGTATGAAAGACATTTGAAAGTATGTACGAGCGTTATTTAATATGCATATGTAAGTTTAAATTAGCTCTTATATTCAGTTCAAACAAAGATAAAATTAAGTACTTTTTTACCTAGCAATTCATTCTGCAAGTCGCGTTCGTAATCAGTTTCCACAAAATGTTTCGAGCAAATCCTACTGTTGTGTGGGTTGAATTTATCTTCCCTCTTGCACCTGTTTATCCATTCATTTCTCATTGTTTGGGACACCATATCTTTAGCTTTTGGAAAAGTGTGAAAAATAATATCTTGCCCTGTAGCTCTTTTAGTGTAATGGTTATTATTGCAACCAAATACTGCGCATCTTACTCCAGGCATTCTGTCTCACTTCTATGGGTAATAGTTAATAACATGGTGGAAATACGGACTTTAAATTTATACCTTTCTTACCGTAATTATCTACTATAAATATTGTAAGTATGAAATTCTATAGAAAATGTCAATATGTTATAAACACAACACACCGTCTTCTTTGCACTACCTTACTAACGGAAAATATCTTTAAATAATAAAAAATGTTCTGAGATTAACTCAAAAACGCGACAATATAGCGACTGTGTAAAACATTAACAGCAAACGTGAAGAATGTAACGTTCTTTCTCAACGCGATTCAAGCATCGAGGTATTGTGGTGACGTCACCGCCACCTTGACCGCCACCTATCCGCTGGCGAACGTTGCAGCATAGGGAACTGGCTATCCTTTTCGGTTTACAGTTCTTGGTTTTGACTGACTTGTGGCACGGTGCATTGTCTTGATGAAAAATGATTTTTTTCTTCTTCATGTGCGGTCGTTTTTTGCGATTTCGTCCTTCAAACGCACCAGTAACTCAATGTAGTAGTCGCTATTGATGGATTTTCCCTGTTGAAGGTAGTCGATGTAAATTACACCTTGCGCATCCCAAAAAACTGACGCCATGACTTTGCCAGCTGACTGTTGCGTTTTTGGACGCTGCGGACGGCTTTCACCGGTTGCACGCCACTCAGATGACTGCCGCTTCGACTCTGGAGTGAAATGGTGGATCCATGTTTCGTTCATTGTCACATACCTACGCAAGAATTCCTTTTTATTGCGAGTAAGCAGTTACAAACAGCTCGTTGAATCGTCGACTCGTTGTTGCTTTTGTTCCATTGTGAAGAAACGCGGCGCCCATTTGGAACAGACTTTTTTCATGCCCAACTTTTCTTGTAAAATCGTCCATGCACTTCCAGTTGATATGTTCACCATCTCAGCAATCTCACGAACTTTCACTTTGCGGTTATCCATCACGATTTTAACTGCTTCATTTGGCCTACCCGAGAGTTCCGCATCATTTGTATGCGTGCGACCGCGCTTAAAATCAGCATATCACCGGCAAATAGTTGTTTTCGACGGGGCAGAGTGCGGATAACGTTTTTCAATCCATTGCTGAGCTTGCACGGTATTCTTTCCCATTAAAAAGCAATGTTTTATCAACACACGAAATTCGTTTTTGTCCATTTTTTCTACAAATGCAAAAGTAGCGTCAGTTTCACCACGGTAACTTTGCTGTTGCTATGATCCGATTGACGTGAAAATCAGACACGTGTCATTTGAAGGTTAGATCTTTCGGAAAACGTCGAGTTGATATTACTAACGCCGGTTAGTCCCGGGACTTATTGAACGATGTGTTAGTTATCAGTTATTCAAAAATAAACTATCTCGTAGTTGAAAGAGAAGATAGAGGAATTTAGTAGGTGAAGTAAGAAATGCCAGAAAGATAAAGGAAAGTCTTTTGGTTGAATTAACCGACAAAGAACATCGGACGCGTTTATACAAAGTGGAGATGTTCGATACATTTAAAGTTAAATCTTATGCCATCGAACTCTAAACTTTGTTAAAGAAATCATTATATGTGCAAAGATTTGGATAACTGTTCTGTAAACGAAATAAACAGCGAGTTAAAAACCCAAAAAGTAGTATACGTTAAGCAACTTACAGTTAGACGACAGGGCAACGTTCAAAATACGTCATCATTCGTCTATCCGAGATAATCAAAGTGGCGTTCTATTCTTTACCTGTTCGAGCTTACATTCCCGCTCCTCTTAGCTGCTTCCGTTGCTAGAGGTTCGGGCATAAAGCCATGAATTGTAGAAGAGATCCAGTATGTATATGAAGTTCTTGTGAAATTCCCTTAAATTGTTTGAATTGTGAAGGTCAGCATTCGGCCAGATTGTTTAACTGCGCTATGTACAAGCAACAGGTAGCAATCTTAAGAATAAAAACCCTAAAGCGCTTGAGCTATCCTAAAACAAAGTAGGAATATTTAAGAATATCCCCCGCCTACTGAACAAGTTTCGTATGCGAGAGTAGTGCAACAACAGCCTTTAATCTCAGCTTTGTTGTCAAAAATAAAAAAGATGATTGTAAAGACAGTCAGAACTACAATTGAGAATGTTATGGTATCTACCTTTCACACCCCTTTCCATATCCCAAAACATCTCTTCCTTTATCATATCTAGAGAAACAACCCAGATGTCCCAAACGGACTTCAAAAACCTACCACCTATTTAAAAATGAACTTTTTTAGCCCCTACCCAAAATACAATTCTATCCCAGAATTTATTGTCTGATTCTGAATCTTCATATAATAAGACTCGTGTCGTCAAAGATGAACAAAAAAGAATTGCCTAAAGGCAAGCCAAGCAGCCCAAGAAAGTCTTCACAATAGCATTCTAGTATTAAAAACTCTATATTATTTTCTTCTTCCTCCTGCAGGTAATTAAATAATTTTTCCTTCTTTTTTCACAACGATCTTAAATAGGCACAACTATAAATTTGCAAATTTCCTTAATTCATGGATAAATCGAACTACCACCTTATACAGATAAATTGTAACGACCTATTATTACTTCGAAGTCAAAAAGATCATTGTTGATAAAAATCCATTTTGTCTATGTTTCCAAGAAGCTAGGTTGAAACCCAACCAAACTTTTAATCTGAAGGGTTATAAATTCTTTCTGGCTGATAGCATAAGAGGTGAATGGAGGTGTAGCTGTCTTTGATAGGAATTAATCTGTGGAGGAAGTCGTCCTCAATTCTACCGTTCAAATGATGTCAGGGTACTTCATAGCAGTTATGCAAGACATAGTTGACCAGCTGCCCACACCATTTCACTTTCTGGTTTTAATGTTCGTTTTTAATGTGTATAAAATATTAATAAGCGTGTGACGTTTAATTACTTAGAATCACGAACTTCTAGGTTTCGCGAGACGAAGTCTCTTATCCGGCCTGCGCACTCCATTAGTTCAAGTGTTTTTCCGCTGTCGCCACCAAACACGAAAAGGCGGAAACGGATATATAACACGCAAACGTCAATTTCAAATTACGCCAGTTTCGCGTGCTTTTATACTTTTTGTCGGTTTTGCGCATATCGTCAATAATAGTACATATATTGTGTTACAAGTGCAGAAAAGTGCCAATTTCTCACGAGTGTGAAGAAGTTGCGGCATGAGACGAAGTCGATCGCACGAGTGTGAAATTGGCGTTTTTGCACGCGTTACACACTATGCTTTATCTACGACAACAAAAAAAGTAATAAAACACCAAAAGCTAAGAAAAATATTGAACCTAGAATTTATATATTCGCATTCATATTTTTTACGTTGAAATCTCTGACAATAGATTAAGAGATGTAATGTGAGCCGCTTCCACGATGTTTGGAGTTGTACAAGTGTACACCCCATTTTCCCATCATCGGATTCACTAATGATACATCGAGAATTTCGAAAACGACAGAAGCAAATATTAAGTTTTTAAAGACAGTAGTAATAATACGTTTACAATCTGTATAATTTCAGTCAATCCACTATTTAGTACTTACAACTAAATAATCATGCGTATGTACTCCTTTTCAAAAAGTAATTTTTATATAAACAATCACAATTCAATTAACAAGAATTATACCTTTACCGCAAAATGTCAAAATATTATCGCATTCCCAGGTATTGTGATGAAAAGCTACGTAGCTTTAAAAGTTAGATGGCGCTTGCACTTTGTGAATAATAGAGACCCTTCAATTAGAGTCTGGCTAATGCGTTGCCACGGTGTCCGCCATTTTATATCACAATATTTTTCATACAATAATTTTGATTTTGACATCCTAATCCTCATCTAATTTTACTGCTAAATAATGTTTTATACACAACCCACTATTTCGTGTTTTTTAATTGAGTCAAATATCGTTTACATGCGTGCAAATATTTGGACGTGTAACCATTTCTGTTCCTTTCAAATTTAGCGCCATATGTTGTGATATAAAACGGCTGCCTTGGCCAGATTCTGATTGAAGGGTCTCTAGTGAATAATAGAGTAACTGCATCTAGTCACCTAGGCCATGTGTGGTAATTTTTAATAATGGGCAAATTAAAACCACGTTTTACGTGTTTGACATATTAGAGGTTTGATCTTTCAGAACAAGAAAAATCTTTTAAAGTAAACGTGGATTTGATTAAATTCAATACAGAACAAATAACTATTTCGTGCTTCGTTTTCCCCAATATGGCGGCGGTTTACGGTACTCTGATCGACCAACTGGCCTAGGTAACTAGATACAGTGACTCTAGTTTGACTCATACAGTGACTCATGCTTTAAAAAACTCCCGCTACGCGGTCGTTTTTTAAACTAGCATTCGTGCAATAAATCATGTCATAAAACTTGTTCTTTAATATACTATTTTCTACTTTGCGTTTATATCAAGGCTCATTCAGAACCGAAAGTAGTGCTGAACTAGCTCATTTGAGTTTCGAATTAGAACTAGTGTAATTTAGTTTTTCGAGGTTGTCAGTCATGAACCATGACAAATGAAATGTCATTGAAATCATTGTTAAATTTAAATTTGAATTTTCAAATGTCAAAATTTGACATTTATCGATTGCTGGTACCAACCGCGATAAAATTCCCCAAATTTTAAAAGTGCGAATTTTTATTTTAAAACAGATAAAATTAGTAAAAAAAGAGGTGCAAAGTACAAAAAATAGTATAAAGAACTCGTTTTATAAGACATTTATTGCACTCATGCTTTAAAAAACTCCCGCTATTCGTGCACTAAATCATGTCATATAAAACTTGTTCTTTAATATACTATTTTCTACTTTGCGTTTATATCAAGGCTCATTCAGAACCGAAAGTAGTGCTGAACTAGCTCATTTGAGTTTCGAATTAGAACTAGTGTAATTTAGTTTTTCGAGGTTGTCAGTCATGAACCATGACAAATGAAATGTCATTGAAATCATTGTTAAATTTAAATTTGAATTTTCAAATGTCAAAATTTGACATTTATCGATTGTTGGTACCAACCGCGATAAAATTCCCAAATTTTAAAAGTACGAATTTTTATTTTAAAACGGATAAAATTAGTAAAAAAGAGGTGCAAAGTACAAAAAATAGTATAAAGAACTCGTTTTATAAGACATTTATTGCACTCATGCTTTAAAAAACTCCCGCTACGCGGTCGTTTTTTGGACTAGCATTAATGCAATAAATCATGTCGTATAAAACTTCTTCTTTAATATACTAATATTGTGTGTGTAAAAAGAAACTATAATTAATGTATATTCATAATTAACGTGCCAAAATGCTTAGTAATTAATGTACAGTTTTAAATTAAAGGGGAAATCGGAAATTCATACCTAAAATCCGGCAACGCTGCATCCAGTCTAAGATATTAATACTGACAATTTTCAAGGTTATGGTTATGGTTTAGTTCGAGTTTTTCTCAAGTTCTTTATAATTCTTAGTCCTTTTATTAAAACAATAGTTCTTTTAGAACTTACCGGCGCTATTCTTATTACTGTGCAGGTATGATGATTTATGTAACAATCTTAATTGAGTTTAAATAAACGCAATAATATTTTAGTATGTACCCAATTTTAATTATGGCTGAACGACAATCCTTCAAAAATTCAAGAGGAAAAGTAATTCCTAATGGTCAAAATTAATGAAATGGTGAAAAGTGGCGGAAGAACCATATTAGGATTGCCCCCTTATGTTTGTAATTTAAATCCAATCGACTTGATATGGGCACAATCATGTAGTATTACATGGCAGCTAATAATACATACAATATTCACTTACTGTCGTGAACAAATCCTCTTAATTAAGGGATTTCAACTGTTACTAGTATCAGAAGTATCAGAATTGCAAATAGGAATGTGAGACTCCCGAAGACCATAACTTTTAATTTGATTTAAATGTCTCTTCCACCTTTTTTCCAATTCTGGTATTTCCACTAAATAAGTACATTTTCCAATTTTCTTTTCAATTTTACCTTTAATGAAATTTGGTTTATTAACTTCACAATAGTTTTTGACTAATACTATTTCACCTATGGAAAAATCTTTTCCCTTGCATCCTCTACTATTTACTACTTGTTTCTTTTTAACCATTTCTACCCTTTCGTCAACCTCTTTTAATTTTTTTTTAACATTAAGGTTAGCTTGACTGTTAGCTGGCAAAAGAGTAGAAAATCTGGTACGTAACACTCTACCAAACATTAACATAGCTGGACTAACCCCTGTAGTACAGTGTGGAGTATTTCGGTAGTCGAACAGAAATCTACACAAAGCTAAATGAACATTATTTATGCCTGACTTGTTTAGAAGTGCCTTTTTTAGAACATTTTTAATAACTTTTACTGAATTCTCGGCAGCTCCGTTAGAAGCTGGATGATACGGAGGGCTAGTCATGTGCTTAATGTTGTTATCAGACAAGAATTTTTCAAATTCCTCTGACACAAAGGATACAATTAATAAAGGAAGTTCAAATCTATCACAAAGTGATCGCAAGACCGTTATTGTAGAATCAGAGGTAATTTTATTCATTTCAAAAACTTCAATCCATTTAGAGTATGCATCTATTATAACAAGAAAAAATTTTTTATTTAACTCAAAAAAATCTATGTGCAAGCGAACCCACGGTCCGCTTGGTGATGGCCAAGGAGATATTTCAGCCTTTGGGGGGTTATTACCAAGTAATGAACATGATTCGCAATCTTTAACAATTTTCTCAATTTCCTGATTTATTCCCGGAAACCAAAAATAACTGCGAGCTAAGTTCTTCATTTTGACCATTCCAAGGTGAGTAGAATGTAACTGAGACAAGATCTCGGTCCTAAATTTGTGTGGAACAATAATTCTGTGATTCCACATTCCACAATTAAAACCTCCTAAAAATGATTTTAATTCGTTACCATTTTTAGGTTCAGGTATTTTATCTATAATTTCAATTTTATTTTTTGATGGGTGCAATCCCTCACTATCTATAACAAAACCAAGATATTCAACTAGTTTTTGGAAAAATTGACATTTTTCATAATTACCTTTTAACCCAGCATCTTTTAAAATACTAAGTACAATATTCAAACTTTCGTAATGCTTTTTTTTATTTCTTCCTGTGACCAAAATATCATCTTGAAACACTGCGACTCGCTTAACCTTACTAAATAAAGAGTCCATTATTTTCTGAAATTTAGCAGGTGCACAGCAAATTCCAAAAGGCATACGAGTATACCTAAATAAACCTATGTGCATTGAAATAGTTAAAAGCTCCTGACTCTTATCATCCAGTCCAATCTGCTGATATGCTTGCGAAAGATCTAATTTGAAAAATTCAACGCCGCCTTCTAAACAACTCAAAAGTTCATCAATCCTGGGCAAGGGGTACTGATCGACCTCGATTACAGGATTGACTGTGCCTTTGAAATCCCCGCATATTCTTAAACTTCCGTTTTTCTTAAAAACTGGTACTATAGGGGTTGCCCACATGCTGTAGTCGACTGATCTTAATACACCTAAAAACAATAAGCGATTAATTTGCGCCTCTACTTTATCTTTAATTGCAAATGGGATTGGTCTAGCTTTAATAAATTTTGGCGTTGTATTTTCATTTTTCTCTTTTATTGAAGCTAAACCCTTATTAAAATATCCTAAACCGGGCGAAAAAACATCACTATATTTTTTAATTAAATGATTCAAGTCATTATCATTTGAATTTATATAATTTACATTTGAAAATCCAATATTATATAATGTCAAGAATTCTCTCCCTACTATGGGTGGACCACCATTTTCCATCACAAAAAGGTTTAGGGTATTTTGTACATTTTTAAAACAAATATTTGCTGAAATAACTCCTACTGGCTTTACTTGGTTTCCATTATAAAAACAAAAGCTTCTATCAGAAGACCTTAAATTAATATTTGAAAATCTTCGTAAATACAACTAATACTACTTCCAGAATCGATTTGGAAATAAATTGGTACGTTCTCAACTTGAATATTAATCAAAATGGCCTTAAATCACTACTATCATTAATATTAAACAAACTAATATCATCATTACTAATTTTTTTTTAATTTATTTTTTTTATTTATTAAAAACCAAAGAAATATACAATTTCATCTAGGTTTATCCTCTAAATTTTGTACATAAGAATCATCTGACCGTAACATAATGTCAGTCTTCGTCATCTGAGAGGAAATTAACATACATTACATTAAATTAACAAAATTACATATTACATATAATTATCACATAATATAAGTAAAAGTATACACTACAAGAGAATTAAATCTAATGGAAGATCCTTCTTAAGGTTTTTACAGAATTTTTTGTGTCATACTTTTTAAGCTTTGTGGTAGTTTATTGTAGATAAAGATTCCTTTAAAGTTCAATGAGTTTTTTAAAGTGTTTGATTTTGGTAATTTCGAATGAAGTACAATTTATAGGAACATCCTCTAAATAATGGTGTGTTCTATTATTTTTACTATGAAAAGAATTACCTTTTGTCTTATTAATCTTTTTACAAACTGAACCCAAGTGACCTGTTTGTTTACAAAATGAACAAATATAATGTTTGTAAAAGCACTTATCTTTTGTGTGGTTGTTTTTCCCACAAATGTCGCAGAAAATGAAGTTCTGCGTTGATCACGGAACGAAGCTGATTGGATCTCACCCCTTCCATTGAATCTTGCGTGCGATCGTCTTCTATCTTCGCGTACATGGTGTAAAGGTTTTTGTTTGACCAAAATTCCATGTACTTCCATGGACGCCATTTTGGATGCCGCCAATGATACCATTTCTTCGAAAGTATTATCAATTTTTTCTTCCATCAAGCGGTCGAGTACCGGTCCTTTTTCAAATCCAAAAATAAATTTATCCCTGAGACATGTTGTTAGCTCAGCACCGAATCCACATCCAACAGCCAAACCTCGAAGGCGAGCAGCCCACTGCATTGCAGATTCGTGCGAATCTTTATGTGCTGAATAAAATTTCAATCGTGCCGCAAATTCATTTGCGGTTTAAAATGATTATTTAATACCGTTACAAGCTCAGCGTAAGTCTTATTTTCCGGTTTTAACGGATTCGCTAAATCAAACATCAATTGATAAACGTCCTTATCTAAACAATTTTACAAAATTGCACGTTTTATTTTCTTCGTTCTTATTTAAATTATTTGCAATGAAGTAATTTTCTAATCTGGCTTTAAAAATTGACCAGTCAGTCGTCTTTAAACAAAATTCGCGTAAATGTCCTAAAGAACCAATGTTATCCTTATCGGTAGTGGCCATTATGTTTAACACTGATAGTTCCTTTTTGAACGGAAACTATTTTAAATTAATTTTAAAATTTGTTATTACACTTGTATTAAAACAATTTTACTCGTCGCCACTTTGTGGTGCCTAATAAAAGAATACTACAATTTTGTGATTTCTTTAACATTTTGCATAAATCCTTTTAGGACAAATTTCTCAACTTACCATATGCAAAAAAATATAGTGTACAAAACGTTAGAAAGTCTCTTTTTTCCACTCATTTGCTTGATAAACCCGGGCTTCGCCCTCCTTAATCAAAACTGTAAATTCATGAAAAAAGTATTACTTTCATAACTCGTTGTACAATATACTATTCCGTAAGCATTTATTAATTTATATACATAAAAGAGATCCATTTTCCAGGGGATTTAAAGTTAGTATTTTCTACCGGCTATCGACAAGGAAATTTTAAAATTGGCGCCTTTATTTTGTGTTCGACCTTGAGGGTCTCTAGTATGATTATGGTATCATTAACGTTATTAACTCATTAACATCATTAACTGTATAAAAGGTTGCATACTTACGCCTTCTTTGACCATCTTCTTCATCACTACTACTGCTATCATAAAATCATAAATCCTTTTAGGACAAATTTCTCAACTTACCATATGCAAAAAGATATAGTGTACAAAACGTTAGAAAGTCTCTTTTTTCCACTCATTTGCTTGATAAACCCGGGCTTCGCCCTCCTTAATCAAAACTGTAAATTCATGAAAAAAGTATTACTTTCATAACTCGTTGTACAATATACTATTCCGTAAGCATTTATTAATTTATATACATAAAAGAGATCCATTTTCCAGGGGATTTAAAGTTAGTATTTTCTACCGGCTATCGACAAGGAAATTTTAAAATTGGCGCCTTTATTTTGTGTTCGACCTTGAGGGTCTCTAGTATGATTATGGTATCATTAACGTTATTAACTCATTAACATCATTAACTGTATAAAAGGTTGCATACTTACGCCTTCTTTGACCATCTTCTTCATCACTACTACTGCTATCATAAAATCATAAATCCTTTTAGGACAAATTTCTCAACTTACCATATGCAAAAAGATATAGTGTACAAAACGTTAGAAAGTCTCTTTTTTCCACTCATTTGCTTGATAAACCCGGGCTTCGCCCTCCTTAATCAAAACTGTAAATTCATGAAAAAAGTATTACTTTCATAACTCGTTGTACAATATACTATTCCGTAAGCATTTATTAATTTATATACATAAAAGAGATCCATTTTCCAGGGGATTTAAAGTTAGTATTTTCTACCGGCTATCGACAAGGAAATTTTAAAATTGGCGCCTTTATTTTGTGTTCGACCTTGAGGGTCTCTAGTATGATTATGGTATCATTAACGTTATTAACTCATTAACATCATTAACTGTATAAAAGGTTGCATACTTACGCCTTCTTTGACCATCTTCTTCATCACTACTACTGCTATCATCAGATTAAATGTTATTTTCTGATGTCAAGGTGCAGCGTTCAAATTTGACACCACACTACAAGGTTAAGCTGTTTCAAAACTATGTAAGTTTTTCAGCAACCATTTGTTACCAAAGACTAACCAGAATCAAAAATCCGGTTACTTTCGGTTAAGTTTTGGAATATACTATAAATCTGCTTTTTCCAAGAGCTCGGTTTCTATGGTATTCATTGTGTAAACAATTCGGTGGTTATTCTCAAACTCCGATAAATACGAAGAAGGGAATTACATTTCATATGTAAGTATTCGTTTATTTAAAATATTAAATGCCTATAAAATTTATATTCTAAATTTCAAAATACCATGTTTTAAAATTGAGGTTATCTAGTTTATGTACGTATTTCGAGATAGTGATAACAGCCAATGGAAATATCTAATTACAAAACCGGAAAACCTACTCCGCCATATTGAGACCCCATCCCGGTCGTATGTGGTAGATAATTATGCTTCTTCCTAAAGTTTCATATTCTAAGTTTGCTTAGCATTTGTTTTTCAAACTTCACCATGCTAATGCCAACATAAAAAAAATATACAAAAAGTTTCAAATAGATAGTTTTAAATGTAACATAACATAAATGTAAAAACATTACAAATCAAAAGACCCGAACAGTTATCTTCCCGAGCGCAAATGGAATATACCTACTATCCGTCCACCGAAAGATGAGCTCTGCGTCATCTTTGCAAGAAATCACAGAAAGCGTATTGTTGTGCTTTACTCTCATTATCTACGAGTATGACGAAGATAGCATTACATTAGCACTTCTCTGGGTCGTTGGGAGTTGATTTGACTAGCTCTGTAGAGTGTAGAATACGGAGTGGCCAACCTTACAAATAAATTCCTAGATCAAATTAACATATTGCCACAAAAAATAACTACATTTATTGGCAAAATTATCGTGGAAAAATTGAATGTCGTCACTACAGATAAAGTTAATCAATTTTAGGGATTCTTTAAGGTATTTCACAGATTTCTGAAAGAAAATGCCAAAATTATAGACAATGCTGTATGCTATTATGAAATGTGACTTTATTGTAAAACATGTCACAGGTATCTCTGATACCTGTAGATTTGATTGGCACAGGTGACATTTGCTGAAGTTATTTTTTATTTACATGTTTTTCGTGAGTGTTATAGTGTTTCAATAATAATAAGCAACAGTTAATAATAATAAAATGATCAATAATAACTGGCAGAAAATCGCAATTTTACCTAATATGATACATATTAATATTATGTCAGTATAAGGGAAGACACTGCATTCGCAGTCTCATCAGTTATTTCTGAATTTACTAAACTAGTTCGAGAGGGAAAAAGGAAATCGTGGAAATTTACTTCCTTTATTTTGTGTAGAAGAGGTAAGAAATGTTAAATATTATTTATGATCATATTGTACTATAATTGTTTGTTTATTGCAGCGAGCAGCTGAGGCTTTAGAAATTTGTGTTTCAACTGTTAAAAGGGCCCGTAGTAGAAACCAGCGAGTTTTATCTAGTCCTGGTAAAAAAATACAACGCAAGAAGTTGAAAACTGCAGGCCTAGCAAGTTCTTCTAAAATGGTCGCCAGAGAAACTGTATATAAGTGAAAGTAAGATGTTTGAAATTTTTTGATTTTATAAAGTCTATGTTTTGTATAGTTTCAGAAAAAGCGAGCATACAGAACGACAGACAGATAGACGCTGCGTTTTATGTATTAATGTATAATAAATATACAAGAGAAGAGATGGATAAGCAAAAATAGTGTTAATTCTATTATAATTAAGTACTTTAATAGCATTTAAGTTAATTAAAATATTGAATAGCAGTTTTGTTAATTGTAAAACTGTATTTGAAAAGAATATATTTCTCCATATTGAAGGTGTTATACTGTTACAAAGGTTATAAATGAGTTAATTTCTTAAATATAAGTAAAAGTGATTTCTTGTTTTTTAGTACTTGGTAGTTCTGTAAAACTAGAGAACGTACAGTACTAATCAACTGCTATGACATTTTCGTAAACACGGTAAAAATCAATAATTGTCAAACTATGGATGCTGATTTGACTAGGAATTTTTTAATCTTATACCACACAGAGAGCATCGATGACCAGCGTTCATCTTTAGTTGGACGGATAATATATTATGTTATACATACTAAGTTGTTGGGGAATTTATCACATATGCATTGGCAATGCATGTACCAAATTACAATACAATCTGAGCAGCATATGTGCGTTATTAAAGATAGGTTAGAAACATTTTTGTTTTGCTATTTCATCCAAACGAATTGCTTTTATGTTTTATGAATAATGTTACAAAATATTCCGGCTCAGAGTGCTTACTATTTCAGAGATGCTGCAACACTTTCGCATTATTGTAATCTATGGAAGTATTCGATTTCATAATTTGGATGGAAGAAACACTTTCTTGCAGCACTCTCTCATCCTATAAGCATATATTACTTTGTTACAATTGCTAAACAAGCCCTTGCAATTGATACCATTTAATGATATGTTGAGCACCTACAGTAGCTTTATAGTGGTAACCGCATGCCGGAACTTCATACTATGCATATAAATTTCTTTTCAGATAGGAGTTCAAAGTGATTTAAATGTCATGTTTATGTCAGAATATAATATCTGATAGAGTATTTATAGTAGGAAGAGGATAAAAATCTAAGAAAAAATAATTAATATAAATAATACATCGAACATTACATACTCTAGTGTTAATATCAGTTTAGTTTAATATAGTTAGGAAGTCAAATTTATTGTTGATCTTCTGTTTCTAACTGTTGGTAAAGCTGTTAGTATTAACAAAAATTAATAAAGAAAATCGATAAATAAATAAATTTCATTACATATTTCTACGACTAAATCATACTAACATATCTCACTATACCTGCATAATGAACAGAAGTATGCAACAGCATATACTTAATTACAGTAAAAAACCATTTGAACATAGTACATGTAATCGTAAATGCTCTGTAGAAGGAAATTTGCAAACGCACATACCTACTCATAGTGGTGAGAAACCATTTGGATGTAATACATGTAGTTATAAATGCACACAGAAAACAAATTTGCATAGGCACATGCTCACTCATACTGGTGAGAAACCATTTGAGTGTAATATATGTAATTATAAATCTTCACTAAGAGCAAGTTTGCAAAACCACATACTCACTCATAGCGGTGAGAAACCATTTGAGTGTAATATTTGTAGCTATAAATGTTCACAGAAAACAAATTTGCAAAAGCACATGGTCACTCATAGTGGTGAGAAACCATTTAAGTGTAATATATGTAATTATAAATGCTCGCTGAAAGGAAATTTGAAAAAGCACATGATCACTCATAGTGGTGAGAAACCATTTATATGTAATATTTGTAGTTATAGGTGCTCACAAAACGCAAGTTTACAAAGGCACATCCTAACTCATAGTAGTGAGAAACCATTTGAATGTAATATATGTAATTATAAATGTTCCCGAAAAGGAAATTTGCAAACCCACATGCTCATTCATAGTGGTGAGAAATCATTTAGATGCAATATTTGTAGTTATATGTGTTCACAAAAAGCAAGTTTGCAAAGACACATGCTTACTCATAGTGACGAAAAACCATTTGAGTATAATATACATAATTATAGATACTCACTAAAAGCAGATTTGGAAACTAGCATGATTACTCATAGAGGCGAAAAGCAATTTTTATGTAATATTTGTAGTTATAAGTACTCACAAAAAGCTACTTTACAAAAGCATATGCTCACACATACTGGTGAGAAACCATTTGGATGTAATGTTTGTAGTTATAAGTGCTCACAAAAAGCAAATATGCAAAGGCACATGCTTACACATAGTGGTGAGAAGCCATTTCAGTGTAATATATGTAATTATAAATGCTCATTGAAAGGAAGTTTACAAAGACACATGCTCACTCATACTGGTGAGAGATCATTTGAATGTAACATTTGCGGTTGTAAATGTTCACGCAAAGAAAATTTGCGAACACACATGCTCATTCATAGCGGTGAAAAATCATTTGAATGTAATATTTGTAGTTATAAATGTTTGTATAAAGCAAGTTTGTAAAAGCACATGCTCACTCATAGTGGTGAGAAGCCATTTGGATGCAATATATGTAGTTATAAGTGTTCAGAAAAGGTAAGTTTGCAAAGACACATGCTCACTCATAGTGGCGATAAACCATTCGAATGTAATTTATGTAATTACAAATGCTCACTAAAAGGAAGTTTGCAAAGGCACTTGCTCACTCATAGTGGTGAGAAGCCATTTGAATGTATCATTTGCAGTTATAAGTGTACACAAAAAACAAATTTGCAAACTCACATGCTTACCCATAGTGGTAGGAAACAATTTGGATGTAATATGTGTAGTTATATGTGTTCGCATAAAGCAAGTTTACAAAAGCACATGTCCATACATACTGATAAGAGAATTTGAATATATCTAATTTGTTACCATTATTACTAATAAACAAAATAACAAATCATATCAAGATGTATACTAAACTAATGAATATGGTGTTTTGAAAGAATAAGAATATATACAGTAAGTATATAGTCAATGATCCAATTGAAGGGTCGGCCGAAAAAACATTGTGAGTCACAAAAACATTGTATTATGCAGACTTGGTTATGTGCATGATTTCAGGTATATATGCTGTTTCTTATTTACTCTTACTCAGCTGTTATGTAATACATCAATAGAAATATATTAGATCACCTAAAACTAGATATTGGGCAAAAATTCTGTATGTATAAATGTAGTTTTTGTTAACAAATTTGTTTTTACTTACCTTTTTTGCTTACAAGGTTGTTACGGCCGGCCATTCAATTGTTTAGTCATGATGAATATTATATTTCTTTATTTATTATTACTCAGTTATGCATGCAGTACTGCTTATGAGAGCCATTGTGAGCTTAGAGCAGTGACCTGTGTCCTATTTAAGGGTTCGAGAATGGGAGGCAAATACTTTTCTGAAATAGGATTGGTGATTCGAATTTGTTAAGCAATTGTAAAAAAATTTCTTCATGTAGGGATTCAATTCACTAAAAGGATTCGATTTATCTTTAAAGAATTCTATAAAAGGAGTCGATTCCTTTTAGTTGGCTTAATTCCTTATAATTTCAGCAAATCTTTTTAAATGTCGAGTGCAGGGTTGCAGCCACATCTAGCATTTCCGTTTAATCAACAGTGCAGTTGTGAGGTCAGTCTTCTGTTTAACTGGCACTGGAGTTGTGAGATCAGTGTGTGGAGAGTTCTTGTTCTTTACTTTGTGAATTTCCTTGTTGTGCTGGTTCTTGTTTCTGGCTTTGTGAATTTACTTGTTCCTGTGTTTTCCATTCTTCCTTATTAAGTCTTATTAAGGTTCGAAGAACCGTCCTTATTGGCTAGTTATAAATTATTGCTGCTTCTGTTAGCTATAGTGTGGTTTACCTTCTTTGAATAAATTCATAAAACTAAAAATTTGGAAATTAGGTGTATGTTACGAAGCTTGAATTTAGGCCGCTGTTTCCATAGCAAAAGATAAATTTCTTTTAGTGAATTTTTAGTTAATTTTCTTCGCTAGAAAGGCATTGATGCTACTTTTAACTACTTACAAAAAAATCATTATTGTGATCGATGTTTTTTTTTTTAGAAGAAAATTATATGCACTACACTACGTTCTTAAAGTAATCTACATCAACTTGAAACACTTTTAACTAAGCCAATAAGATCGGTTGGCCGGAGAGAGACGTCACAAATTTAACACTCCCTCTGTTAATTTAATGTGGTGCATTTCACGCACTAAACAAATCAAGAGTCGTCGTGTATTGTTGAATGCCTCGCTTTGCAAACTTAACTTTGGACCGTGTAGTGGCGCCTCCTGTTGCTGTACACCTCTCCAGAGCAGGACAAATTGATTGATAATAATAATAATGTTTATTCAAATATATAATAACTACACAAAATATATAATGATATGCCTTACAAAAGGTGAATAAACATAGATAACCGCAAGGGAAAAAAATTCGCGCGCGGTTTTAATGACAAAAGATCGAAAGAATATTATAAAGTGTATAAAGTTTAAACGTAGTATAAATATATAAACAAGATTCTCCGACAATTAAATATAAATGGTAGCATAAACATGCAAACAATGATTTAACAAATAAAATACAACAAGAAAAATAAACAAAAGTTAAAAAATCAACAAAACATATCGAGAATCAAGATTATATAGAAAATATCAATATATTTATGAGGCAATGTTTATGTACAAGGTAAAGTACAAAGCTTAAACATATTGATATGATATTCAGAGTGTTAAATTTTAATAAGAAGAAAAATATAAAGCATCATGTTCGGGCGCCATAAATGTTTTATCGTGATAAAACACTGTACTAGTATACCTTTACAACACTTGATCATAGATTTATTTAATTTAAAGACCACTATCATTTATGTTTAAAGGTAGCAAGGCAAACTGAAAAGTTATACAAAAACAAACACCACTTACGTTTGTGATTAAAAGAAAATTTGCACCGGCTATGATTTTAAAATCCAACGACAAGCTGAGTAAAATTGCATGAGAAAATTTCAGACAGGTCGCTCTTTGACAAAATAATAAAATATTATTCAACGTATACCTGTAAAATTCTGCAAAACAAAAAAGAAATACATAAATAAATCTCTTTTTGAACATTTAAAAATATTGTTTTATTAATAAACATAAAAAGAATGAAAACTGAAAGTTTATGAAAGAGAAACCAAAACAAAAAAAAAATTTCTTACTATCTAAAATGGATTCAATTAACAAACTTGGAATAATTTAAATTAATTATTAGTGTCAATTGGATTTACCAAAATAAGAATTAAGAGACAGTCTAACTCCCTTTGTCCTGAATAATTTTTATTTTATCAATCCCAGGATCTTAAGTTATAATTAAAGAATGAAATGAAACAAAATAAAGTTAGTTTGAAAATAAATTTTTAAATTCAAAAATTTTTTGACGCCACTCGAAAATTTTTACATACCCTATATTATTTGGCAGTTTTCTGTAATAGTCGGTAAATTTACCTGCTTATTTGTTGTGATAGTTAACATACATTTTTAAAGTGATCCTTCCAGTGAAAATTGTATTGTAAATAATTATCATTATTAAATATTGGACATGTTTTCTCCAAGACGTGAGTACATCAAATCAGTTAGTGATTTCCAACAAGTTTCTATTATATCCTGTTTTAAAATTCCTTCCATGCAGAAATAAAGTTCCAATACGTTTTACAGAAATTTTCTTCTTATAAATAATTAGTCCAAAAACCAAATTAACACTTTCACTTTCCCTTTTATTCAAATCACTTTAATTGTTCATTGTTATCATTACTAAACACTTAAAAAAATTAAATTAGGATGACATTTGTCATAACCTCACTTTTTTGACATTTCATTGACATAAAATTTGACACACATAACCTCAAAATTTTAACAAATTGTTGCATGATCTGACATGGCTAATGCTTTGCATGAAAATCAAGAAGAAGGGAACATCTAACCTAACAAGATTTACATAACCAAGTTTTTGTTAAAAAATTAAATTAAATGTTTAAACAAATTACATAATCGGAAAGAGGATAATTTTTCCGACATTTTGGTTTTACATGTCTAATAAAAAGCAAATTTAACTCCAGGATTCAATGGCAACCATCTTGAATTTCCTGACAAACATGGTTTCATAAAATTACAGATAATAACATTTTCACACCTTATTACTTCCTTTTGTTTTTATTAAATTAATCCAAACATCCTATTTCACAATATTTACATCAATTTTGGCACAAATTCTTTAAATATTAACTAGATTTTACCATTTTAACAGATCAGGTTCAAACGATACAAATTTTAAGCTTCAACAGGCTAAACCTTCTCTATATAGAGCTGCCTACTTGAAAATTCTATTGCTAAAGGTGCTCTAGAACCTAATTAAAAATATTGCAGAAAAACATTTTGGCTGCAAGTGCATAGATGAATGAGAATTATACATTTATCATGAAATTTGATGAATCGTTAAACCAGCATGGGATTTACTTGAGATTCAACAACAAAAACTGTTAGTATTGTGGTGATTGCTTGCATACACCTTTCCATCTATGCTTTTTATAATTTCCAGGTGAAACTACACCTTGCAATGGCTTCAATTATGAAAAACCATGCCCAACGACCTAACAATATGCAAATCGTAACTTGTCAAAATAATGTTTCAGTTTTAAGTGAAAAATCCATTTAAGATCTACTTCTTATTATTATCAAGTGATGTAGAGTGTACCATTTACGTATTAAGTAACAAATTAATTTATTTAATTAAGATTTGTTCCAAGTCGAGTCCAAACCCCTAAATATATATAGGCAACCCAAATGACTTATATTCAACCATGAGTACGGGAATCACAGCAATATGTATGGTAAGTATATAATACTAAATTGTAATTAATATCAGTTATTGTTTAGGTTAATCATCATGTGTTATCATATCTGAATAGGCTACTCATGTACTTTTTTAGTCTATTTTTAAAAAGTTTAAAAGAGTTTATGTTGTTTAGTTGGTTTGGAAATAGATTGTAAGATCTAAAACACAGAAAATAAAAGCTTCTTTGACCTATCGCTTTATTAATTTCGGGCATGATTATGGATCTTTCTCTGTTCCGGGTCTGATAGATGTGGTCAATCTTAATTTGGTGTTTTTTATTTGTATTTGAAAAGGATAAGTGCTTGATAATACAAATGTATAATGTCATACAGATTACTATTAACAAATAAACCGTCAGATGGATAGCGGTAAGGTTAATTAAAAATTATTATAATTATTATCAATCACTATTATTACAAAGTATCAATTTTTGTACTACTTTTTTTTAGGTAGCAATTTGCAAGACCTCCCCCACGCAATTATAGCATAACAGAGATGCGAACGTTCCACTGCATTCCACTATCGATGTAGACCACCAACTTCTTGCTACTGTTCTTTGATTTAATATTAATTTCAGAATTAGTTAGGTAAATGTTCAAATCCTGTATATCTGGAAAATTACACGAATAGCTAGAAAATTTAATAAAAAAGGTATTATCAAAGTTTATTGTTAATAACCTGCTATTAAGGAATTCATAAATTATGATTCAAATAAATCATTAATAAATGGGTAATTCTTTTTATATTTGAACATTGAAAATTTATATTTGACCCCTAAAACAGGGTAAACACGCATCCAGTTCCAAAAAATCTTAAAAGTTGAAAAAATCAAAAAGAAATATTTTTGAATTTTTTTAAAGGACATCGCATTCTTCGTCATAGAATACATAAATTTTGTCCACGTCATTTTTTTCCTAAAGTGCTTCAATTTCGAGAAAAATTGAGAACAACAATTTGCCATTTTTGAAAGTTTAGGGCTACTGTATGTTATTATACTGTGGTAAAACGATGGTTAGAGGATACGGACGATTGTTTACTTTAACGTAACGAGTATACGCGGTAACTAAAAATGTTGCCTTTTTAATATTGTAATAATAGTCTTGCGTTATGATGATTTTAACGTTAGAATTGATAATGCGATAACTCCCTGTTGGTAGCAGCTAGCGTAGTGATTGGAATATCCATTTAAGCGATTTAACGGCATGTTAATATTATTATACGCAAGCTTCTTTGATAGAGTCACTGCATCTAGTCACCTAGGTCAGCTGGTCGATCAGAGTACCGCAAACCGCCGCCATATTGGGGTAGAGAAGGGTGATTTTTAATAATGAACAAATTAAAACCACGTTTTACGTGTTTGACATATTAGAGATTTGATCTTTCAGAATAAGAAAAACCTTTTAAAGTAAACGTGGATTTGATTAAATTCAATACAGAACAAATAATGAACAATTTCGTGCTTCGGTTGCCCCAATATGGCGGCGGTTTGCGGTACTCTAGTCGACCAGTTGGCCTAGAGGTAACTAGATGTAGTGGCTCTATTCATTGATAGCGTACAACGCCATCTATATTTACTGATGCGTACCCATATCCACGAACGGTTTTCTTTTATTACAGGTAGAGTGTAGGCGTGGCTAAATGCGCCAAGTACGTCTCAATTAAGTCTGGCTTCTAATAATTTGTGGCTGCAACCATTATTCACTATTATGGTGCCCTAGTTAAAGAAATAAAAAGTATCATAAATGACTTTGAGGTTCTTTCAACGTCTAAGCAGTAGTAATATCAATTTTACAGATGTCCATCACTGAAATCAACCGAATAGAGTCTTTATGACATTCATGTGTTTCCTGTTGTCGAACAATGAATATTAAAAGAAATATAGATAATTATTAATTAATGTCAGTCTTTTAAAGTAATGAATATTGTTTTTGCCCGCAGGCAAATGGCTTTTGCTTATATCATCATATATTTGTTTTTAAATATCTTCATTCCGGAAAAGTTCAAGTTGGATAATATAAAGTCTCTACGATAGTATTATAGAATAGATCAAAACAATTTTTTATATGCTCTGTAAGCTCACTTTTTATTTCCTGCAGGTTGTTAATAATAATTTTCCAAATATAACAATGGATAATCAGGGAGTGTCCGTAATCAAAACTGAAATGGATTTAAATACAGAATTGCAGGTAGTGCAAGGCACTAACACCAAAAATGAAATGAAGAGTGAAATACACACTGAGAATGAAGCAAAGCCTGTCGATAACATCAATAGTTCAGAAACACGCAAAAAAATTAATACAGATAGCAAACTTTATAAATCTAACAGATATCAGCAAAATCTATCCCTGAAAAGCAATTTAAAGAAACAAATATTCATTCATAAAGATGACAAAAAATTTGTATGCAATATATGTAATCATAGATCTAAAGCAAAGAGTCTACTCAATAAACATATGTTCATTCATACTGGTGAAAAGCCATTTCAATGTAATATATGTGGTTACAAATGTTCAGACAAAAGTTGTCTCAAAAAACATGTGCTGATTCATAGTGGTGAAAAGCCATTTGAGTGTTATATATGTGGGTATAAATGTTTACAAAAATGCCATCTTAAACAGCATATGTCCATCCATAGTGGTGAAAAACCATTTGAATGTAACATCTGTAGTTATAAAACTTCACAAAAGAGGAGCCTTAAACTACACTTACTCACTCATAGTGGTGAAAAATTATTTGAGTGTAAAATATGTGGCTATAAATGTGTGCAAAGGGGGAGTCTTAAACGACATATGTCCATTCATAGCGATGAAAAGCCATTTGAATGCAACATATGTGGTTATAAATATTCATCAAAAAGCAAGCTCAAATATCATATGCTCAGTCATAGTGGAGACACGCCCTTTGAATGCAATGTATGTGGTTATAAATGTTTACAAAAGGATACTCTTAGGCGACATGAATCCACTCATAGTGGTGAGAAACCATTTGAATGTAATATATGTGGTTTTAAATGTTTGCAAAAAGGCAATCTTAAAAGACACATGTCCATTCATGTTGGTCAAAAGCCATTTGAGTGTAATATTTGTCGTTGTAAGTTCTCGCGGAAGTGTAATCTTCGACAACACATGTCCACTCATAGTGGTGAAAAGCCATTTGAATGTAATATATGCGATTATAAATGTTCACAAAAGAGCCGCCTTAAACAACACATGTTCATTCATAGTGATGAAAAGCCGTTTGAATGTAATATTTGTTGTAATAAATATTCACTAAAGAGTAATCTTAAATACCATCTTCAACAACACACATTCGCACGTAGTGGTGAAAAGCCGTTTGCATGTAATATATGTGATTATAAATGTTCGCAAAAAAGTCAGCTTAAACGACATATGACTATTCATAGTGGGGAAAAACCATTTGTGTGTAATGTATGTGGTTATAAATTTTTAGACAATAGTCACCTCAAATGCCATGTGCTCATCCATAGTGGAGAAAAGCCGTTTGAATGTAATACATGTGGTTATAAAGCTGTACAAAAGAGTACTCTTAAACGACATATGTTAACTCATAGCAGTGAGAAATATAAGCTTATTCATATTAGGAAAAAGCTGTTTGAATGTAAGATTTGTGATAATAAATTTTCACGCTATAGTGAACTAAAAAGGCATATGTTCACTCATACTAATGAAAAACCATTTGAATGTAATATATGTGATTATAAAAGTTCGCAAAGTAGTAGTCTCAAAAAGCACATGTTCAGTCATAATGGAGAAAAACCATTTGCATGTAATATATGTGATTATAAATGTTCAGAGAAGAGTAATCTCAAAAGACACCAGCTCACTCATAGTGGTGAAAAACCATTTGATTGTAATATATGTGATTATAAATCTTCATTGAAGAGTACTCTCAAAAGACATATGAACACTCATAGGTGATGACAATTTGAGTGTAATGTATGTGGTTGTAAATGCTCAGCGAAAAGGAATATTAAATAACACATGTCTGTTATAGTAGTGAAAAGCAAAAGTCAAGGTTTACAATAGGAAAAACTTTCTCATGCATGTACACTACCGCCAAAAAGTTGAAGGTAGGTACAAGTTTATCAAAAATCACATTCAATGAACCTAGTAACCATAAATTTGCCTGTTGCTTGATATCGCAACCCAAGTTGCGTTTGAATGGAACCTCATATGAAAATTAGGTACTCAAATTCTCTGTGCATGCCAATTAATTAATATTTCAAAGTAATGCTCAATAGCATGTGATAATTATGTACTTCCTGGTATACCCCTGGTACGTTAAGATTGATTCGTGAAAAACACAGCATATGTTGAGTGGACTTTCCCTATTTTACAGAATTTGTTACTTTTGTTTACTGATAAGTGTGATTAGCATTGTATGCGTCGTTACGGTTATTTATTGTGATTAATGTTAATTTGGCATTTGTATTTAAGCTCAAATAAAGTGTGACGTATTTGTAATTAGCCTTAGTAGATAATTTAAAGATGGTAATAATCTCTACTACCTTACTGGGTTTTTTACCAAAATTGTATTTTTTACCTTTGTAAAAAAATGAACTAGCATCTCTAGTTTTTTATGTTACTGCTTTTTGTATATGTTCGTTTTTATTTAATATAATTGCCGCATAAGTCTTAAAAAGTGTTTTACTTCATAATTATATCCGTTAGATAGAGTAGCTTTACATCCATTAAATAGTAAAATGATACTTCTCCTAGAAATCATAGATAATATATCTATCTCATAAATAGAGTAGTATATCCTTTAAATGGTAAAGCAGTACTTCCTATGGATATTGTAGATGTATATCCCCTGTATATCATAGATGTACATCCCCTGGACATTTAGGTTTGTGACACCTAGATGTCCTGATGTCTAAGGTATATTAAAAGCTTTAAAAGAGATATCGTCTGGATATTACTTTATCTGTTGAAGATAGTGGGTTATTATTGTCTAATGACTAGGCTTTACAATAAAAAATATAAATACATATATCTCTTTTGTAAAATTATATTTAGAAATCTTTGTTAAGTACTGCAATTTGCACAGTATTGAACATAAACTGATTTGAACAAACCCACTTGTAAATTGCTTCAGGATTCTAAAAATCATTTAATTATATCCCAAACTGAAAATTATATACGTAATTCCATCGACTTTACCCACTGGCATGTGAATTTCACATACTAAGTGGCATATTACAGCCCAGTGAATGAAGGGATTTTACCCTGTAAAACGTTGCGTAGTTCTAAATTTTTCTGAGTTGAAAAAATCCAATTTTTCCAACTCCCTCCCCTTCCGCGCCCTCAGCCATCTTGAAAAAACCGTTGAAAATCGGCACTTTTTTAGTTTCTCGCCTATAACTTCGATCTGGTGCGTCTTATTATGCGCTTTCTATTGATTAAACAAGAATCAACAATTTTTTTAGAAGTTTATAACCATACACTATGTCAGGTAAGTTTTTCAATTTTAAATTTTGTTTATGAATTAATGGCTTTTTAATTCTAGTAAGAAATAAATTGCTTATTGAACAGGTTTGCAACTAACTGAACAAATCATGAATTATAACTGCACATCTTTCAAAGGATTATACAGGTAAGTAATTTCTGCTCCTTCTGAAAATTTTATTATAATTGTTGCACTATCACTCTCTGGTTTTAAAATATAACAACACTTAATTTTTACTTGAATAAATATGTAGCAATTTTGTAATTTCTCCTTCTTTTAGCTCAGCTGGATAATTACCTTGATTACGAAAATTGGCTTGTACCTTAAGAGAAATTGAATCTTGCTGTAGTCCGGATTCTGCCAGCCCTAAATATGAATTGGAGTTTCTTAAACAAGATATTTGTTATTCTTTCTGCAAATAATAATGATCCAGAAAGTTAGTTTTTATTAGTAGTTTCTTTCCGTCATACACTATATTTACATTTCTTTGTACAATCTAATATTAATTTTGTAAGTATTTAATTTATGGTTTTATGCAAATTTTCTTTAACAAATCTAATCTGTTTTGTTTTTTATGAAAAATATTTTATTTAATTTTGTGTTTTGTTTTTCCCCTCCTGGGAGATCATTATTTAGTACCTTTCGAGACTATCTTCTGTCCTCATCAATCGCTTTGGATGTTAGTCAATACTTTGTTACCTTTTAAGATATCATTATTAACCAACAAGAGATTCAACCTCTATGCCTACTAAACAATCCTCCTAACAGTCCTAATCTCATAATTTGTGTTTTTTACGTTTTGTCATTGGGGAAGTTAGTTTTTAAAAACTACGCAAATGCAATCCGGCTTTGTTCCACCTTCAGATTAACCTTTGGGTCAAATATCGCATACACAAATCAAAGTGTGATGATATGTGATATGTCTTATACAAGATTTACTGCACATGATAACAAAATTAAAAACTGGGCTCTAAAAAAAGTAACACTTGCTTGTCCACTTGAAATCTAAGTTGAGGTGTTTAGTAAAGACAAACGCCTCCTATACCTAAATTGGATTTTGTTTGCAGAAGATAAAATAAATTAATGATAACGTTTCATTTTATCTTAAACAAAAACAAAAGCTATTTAGCTAGGAGGTGTTTTATTAAGCCTCAAAATTCTCAAATGACCCTACTGCAACCTATCTGTGAATGATCAGGAAATTCAGTGTAATAGTTTCTCACATGCCATTAAAATTAAAGAGCCCCATATCTTGGCATATAAAAGAGGCATATCTGACGCTGGCCCTGTTTAAAACGAACGTAGCTGGTTACAATCTGACAATCTAAATCTAGAATAACTTTAAAATAATATGTCTAGTAGGTAACTACTGTAGAATTATCATTTTCTCATCTATTTATTTGTATAACGCTGTTAGTGAGCATGCCTACATATGGTATGTAACCAGATGGGATTTACGAGAAGAAAATCTCTTCTATTATTGATTTTATGAAAGACGTTATACTTTGCTAAATTTTTGCTTGTTTCAGCGTCACCGTCACCACTACTTCCAAACTCAAGAGTGGTTGAATGGTTTATTACCCAAACCCAATTTAGAAAGATTTTAAATTACGGATGTCAAAAAGTAATTGGTTGTAATTTAATTTTTTTGCGATTGGTCAACGATAGTTTGTTGCTGCATGAAAAATAAACTTTATTGCATACCAACGTGCAAATGTCTTGAAGGATGCAAAAATATGAAAAATGGTTTACCAAAAGCAGATACCGAAACAGATTCGGAATTCCAAGTTTTCAGAGTGAATGCGTTTATTCAGTTTTTCTTTCTTAGTTTCTTTCTTTCAAATAGTTAATAAATAATTGCACAATATGTATTTTTAATTTGAATTCAGTTGTCTTTGTAATTTTACAAAAAATCTATGAAAAATGGTGTAAGTACCTAAATATTTCCATGATTTTATTAAGAAATAATTTTAAATCCAAGATGTGATTTTTTTGTTGCCTTTTCTTAGTTAACACAATTAACTTATTAATATAAATTTTCTGTGGTTACATACAAAGTACTGGTGTAATATAGTTGTAGCTTACTAATTGTAAGTGTGTAAAACCACATATGATATCCTAGGACGGCTTTTAGTTATTGATGAATATCTTTGCTTGTATGAATTTAAGAAAGAAACAATAAATAAATACGCTACTGTGTATGATATGCAATGTGTAAAACGCATAAGAACACATATTTTGTTTACCGAGGGTGAACTATGCATTAATACCGTGCTAAAATCCTTTTTCGTTAACCAACAGTAAAAACGAGACGCGGTACTCTTTATGTTGCTTTGCAGATATCTTTGCTTTTATTATACCTATGACAAAAATAAAAGCACCATTGTGTTCACAGAAAATAAACGCAAAACATTTATTCCAGTCGTTTTTCCTTAATGTGTACTAGATTTGAATATATTAAGTGTTAAATGTAATTTTGCTAAATCTTAAAAGTGCTGTTTCTTAAAATTGACTTTGAAAGTAGGAGTTCCCGTAAGAAACAATGTAAATAAATATCTTAAATGTTTTTTTTGACATCATAAATATCAATGTAACCATTTACAGTTTTGTCACAACATAGCAAATGATGTTCTGCAACACATAGCATAAAAATTCAATTTCACCCCTTTTTTACTAAAACCCCCTCTCCCACACCCCCGCACAGTTCTTTTTTGACGACAAGTAAATTCTGCTTAACTTAGGGATAGACTACAACATGAGCTAGGAGTAGTAAGGAAATAGCGGTTCAAGCCCACAACTCCCCATGTTATTCTTATGGAAGTTTCGTTTTTAAGGCAGGATAATTTTGTGAGGTTATGTGTGTCAAACTTGGCGTCCTTCCCGCTAGATGTCAGCATGGGTGTGGGGTTGAGTGTTTTGGCGGGAAAATGTAAATGTGATGCTTGCTCGTGATTGGTCGGACTGAATTGCCGGTAAAATAGGTTGCAGCATGTGCCGCTAGATGTCGCGGTGGGTGTGGTTTTGGCGGGAAAATTCAAATCTCAGGCCTGTTCGTGATTGGTCCGAAGTTTGGCGCTAAAGGAGGTTGCAGGACGTGTTGCTTTGGAGCTTAATCTAAACAAACGGGGTTGCCAAATCTCATATTTGGTAAAAATGAAAATTCCCTAGATAATTCCCCCCCAGGATTAATATACAGGGTTGCCAAATATTATATCTTGGTTAAAACAGAGAGAGAAAAGTCACTAGATAATTCCCCAGGACTTGAAAGTGTGTTTAGACCGGGCGCAAAGGGGGCCTTCGCCCTGGGCCCCCATTCTGGGACATCCTAGGGAGATCGTTAGGATGCTTCGCTGTGGGCCCCCACTCCGGCGTTCCCGGGGAGATTGTTAGGGGTGCTTCGCCCTCCTCGGGGCCTCACTCTGGGGGGCCCCCCTGGGATCGACAGCGGTGCGTCACGTAGGGGCCCCCTTGTGTGAAAGATGTCGCCGTGCTCGTGAACGCGGCCGGGCGGGCCGGGTTAATCCGAAAAATTTGACGGGGCGTTGCGTGGCCGGGTATTCCAGTGGTCCAGTGCCTCAGTGGACCGGTGGGCCGTTGAAAGGGGTTAATTATTTGGTGGTTGCTGATTAATAATAAGGTGGTGGGGTAAACATTTTATTAAAGGGGGTGGGATGAAAAAAATAATATACAATCATAGCTAGATGTACATACAATATTAACAACATAAGCGTACTGTAGATTTTTCTCTCTAAAGGAGGTTGCAGGACGTGTCGCTTTGGAGCTTAATGTAAACAAACGGGGGTTACCAAATGTTATATTTTGATAAAAAAAGGAAAGTCCCTAGATAATTTCGCCAGATACCGGGATAAGATCGGGCTAAAACCTTTTTGTTTTTGCGGATGGTAGCATGTTTCCAATCTTTTTGTCGGTGTTGAAGATGGTGTCGATGTTGTGTTTTCTCAGCACTCTACTTATTTTGTCCGTGGTCCCTTTGATGTACGGTAAGTGATGTACAAAAATACCACTAGAAAGCCAAGGAGTATACGAGATCCCATGTAAAGACTGCGGGGAATCCTACATAGGGCAGACCAACAGAAGAATTCAAGTAAGAAGAGAAGAACACCGAAATGCAGTCAACAAAAATGAGAGAACGTCTTCACTAGCACAACATGTAAGTGGTACATCTCATAACATAGATTTCGAAAATACAAAAGTTTTAGCGAATATACAACATAAGACCCGACGAACCATAAGAGAAGCCATTGAGATCGAGAAACGTCCAAACAATCTTAATACCAGGGACGATACACAGCGACTACCATCAGCTTGGAAACCAGCTATAACCAGCATCACCGTCAAGAAGCGAAAACCAGCACAGCAGAACGATAAAAGGGAAAGCGAGAGAAAGCCACCGGATCAAGCGAGACCAATGACACGCAGCCGCGCCAAAAACCAGCCGACCGCAACCATGCGCAACACCGTAACCGTATATAAAGACCAACCGCTGCAACAAGACGTCAGTCTACATCGTGTAACCACGCGAAACAGAAGGAAGTTAGAAGTGACCTGAAGATGGCAAGTGTGATCTTGCCGAAACGTCGTATATATATATATATATATATATATATATATATATATATATATATATATATATGTTACATTTTAAGTTTCCCGCTGATATTATATGATACTTCACTACTTTTCCGGGTTTCACTCCGCGTATTCACTATTCGGCTCCTAGAGGAACCAGACAATGGTTGACGACGTTTCGGCAAGATCACACTTGCCATCTTCAGGTCACTTCTAACTTCCTTCTGCTTCGCGTGGTTACACGATGTAGACTGTCTACATCGTGTAACCACGCGAAGCAGAAGGAAGTTAGAAGTGACCTGAAGATGGCAAGTGTGATCTTGCCGAAACGTCGTCAACCATTGTCTGGTTCCTCTAGGAGCCGAATAGTGAATACGCGGAGTTAAACCCGGAAAAGTAGTGAAGTATATATATATATATATATATATATATATATATATATATATATATATATATATATATATTGTTGAATTGTTTGATTGTATAATCAAACCAACTATTATCATTAGATTAATAATGATGGAAAAAGCATAATTATCAATAAAAACAAAACATTACACAAAGTAAGACTAATACTCTGATATCCCCTGTATATTAAAAATTATGAAATAATAAAAAAACAATGTTGGGCGCCAGCTAAGCTTATCTTAGCACGAGACTGATACTCACAGGGTCTTTTAAAATTATCAAGGTTCAAAATACGCAACTCGACAACACTCGAAAATTCAGAAATACATCTTCATCAAATAACGAATGAAACAAAGAAATTCATATACAGTGCAGTTTTGTTTTTATATATATATATATATATATATATATATATATATATATATATAAATTAATACATAGATATATATATATATATATATATATATATATATATATATATATATATATATATATATATATATATATATATATATATATATATATATATATATATATATATATATTGATGCCTGTTAAGCTGTCACCTCCGTCATACAGAGGAGACGGCCTGACTTCCGGGTATTCCCGTGGATATATTGCTAAAAATTTGTTATATTTGTGATGAGGGGAACCTCTAGAATCCGAATCTCAAGAAAGGGGAAATTATTTCCCTTGTTTTATTTTGTCATATATAGAGTATACAGAAGATACGAACCGACCTCCAAAATTTATATATAAGAAGATACTTATAGTTCGCTGTTACCTCCAGCAGCGCTGCCAAGTGTTCGGAGGTCAGAAGATACCACCGTTATGTGCAGTTATATATACAGAGCGTTGACTCCACATTCCATAGATGCACATTTCATAAAAAGGTTCTCTTGTGGGTCTCCAGATGTTGAAATCGGGTGGTTTAAATTGCTCGCCGAGGGCATTTTAGTGGCCAGATAACAAAAGAAAACAAGCGAGCATTCTCGATTTACTTATTTTTTATTTTTTGAGTTATAGGAAATTGTCGTTTTTGTATTTCTTATGAATTGTTATTAAAGATATTAAAAAGCCGTTTCGACACTATTAAAGCGTCTTTATGAGTAGCACTGACTAGTTGAATAAGGCTTTTCTAATTACAATCATTGATTTCTGGTTTACTTCATAAAGTTGTATTTTTTAAATGAAAACTTTAGTAATTTGATTAGAAATACTTAGATCGGTTATATATTAGAAAGAAATTTCTTTCTATAATGAATTGAAAATATAACAAAACCAGAAAAAGGGAATTCTTTTGTTATTGTCAATAAAAGTCAATAAGAACGCAACCAGTACCAATATTGCGTATAATTAGTATAGCACATTTTTGAAATTTAGATGTATTAGACATAAATCAGTTATGTAACGTAGTATTTGTATAAATATGATATTCTACAAAGTTTCTTTTAATCTCGGGAATAACGGTTAAATTGAATATGCTTTTATCCAGATTCCATTTCGATTGAAATAAAGGCAGATACTCTTTTAATTTTTACTAAACTCGATAAGAGTTTAATATAAACAAATTAAATATTGTGTTTTTTACAACAAATGCTTGTTGTTTCCGAAGTCACGCACGTATCATGTAGGACCATTGAATTTCCCGTGATTTGATTAACAAAAAGAGTTACCAACTTTATTAAGATTAAAACAAATCGAAACACAACAAATTAATCAACATTTTTATAGAATTTTTGCTTAAGACATTTTTTCCAGCATTTTTTGATCTAACGAAATACAGAATACGTATGTTACACTGTTATACATGTACCTACCTCTTGTAAATTTATGTTTTAACTTATGTTTTAAATAAAGCACTTACTAACGACAAAACATGTACGTTTTATGGAACGTGTACTTTAAGTCCACATTAAAGACAGGTTTAACTTAATGTAGTCTTTTTTGATAACATTGTATAAACCATAGATAAATAGTAGGTATATTGCGTTATCAGAATTAAAAGTGGCAGTTTATTTGACGCTTAATTATGTTAGCAATCGCGGCTCTCCATTTAAAACAAAATACCACTATAAGCTTTTGTTTGAAACAATGTTTATCAACTTTGGCACAACCTTAATATCCGAAAATGGCCCACTGCTAGACTAAAGTAGGGATGATAATTTGATACCAAGCTTGGTCTCAGACATGGAAAGATCAGAGTTACCCAATATTGGTTGTTATTGGCTAAAACCAATACTTTATGCAATGTTTTGGACAATAAATGACACCGATATCGCAATAAAACTAAAGTTCGTCTTGGACCGATCTTGAATGTTAATGTAGTACCAAGGCTGGTAATTGAGGAACAAAGCAACTATTACACAATCCTTTTCCTTTAATGAATGCTAGTGCAAACAAGCAACGAAGTCTACCATTACTGTTTCGCCGTAACTGAATGCAAAGTCGATTTTTGTGTTGGATATAAAATGTTCATTAACAAAATAAATACGAAGAAATCGAAAATTCGTATAAATGATTAATGTCTTAGACTCTTAACACATATTGAGACCGTACAAACCTAACACTTTCATAGTGTACGTCTTCTTGTGCAAATACATATGTACAGTCGGTAAGTCAATATAGTTTACACTTTAGTCTTGCCAGTGTAAGTTTAAGTTCATAAAAATTCAGTAGGTTAGCAACCACTAATCCATCTTTACAATAAACCACATTTACAGAAATTTAGCAAAATATAATATGAATATTGACCCAACCTTAGCCGAAGGGTAAGAAACCAAGATTTTGAATTTTGAAGATTGCTAAAACTGGAGTTAGTTTAGCGAACCTAAGATTCAAAGTTGGCTAAGGTTTTGGTGATAAGTATGTAACCGGCACTTGATATGTAGAGATTGACTAAAGGTAAGTACTCACAGCAGCGGATCCGCAGGCGGATGTCATACGATTGGTCGGTTTGAGTCAAATCGACTCAATCCGACCAATCGTATGACATCCGCCTGCGGATCCGCTGCTGTGAGTACTTAGCTTTAGACTAGCTAAAGCAAATTAGCGAAATAGTATCTGATATTTGACTTAAGTATATTCTATGGGTAACTGGCATTGACCTAACGGGTGAAAATTGGCTGAAGCTTGGGGAAGTTGTAAGGAACCCTGATTCGGTTTCTGAACATTGGCTCCGACTTGTACAACGTTTAGTGAACCGAAAATGAGTATCAGGTTGTTGATTAACCCTCGAGTGACAATTAAACAACCGAGACTCAGAATCTGAAAATTGCTTGAAACGTGGGTGAAAATCGGTGCGTCCAACACACCGCTGGAAATATAGCGCTGCAGCAGTTTTCACAGCCGTCTTAGATTTAACAATCACCCAAGCAATAATATTGTTTGAAGTACATCATCATTTTATACATATAAAACGCTTAAAAATAAATACATATTAAACATGAGTTAGAGAACCAAGATTCGATATCTGAAAATTCGCCTACACTGGATCAATGTCGAGAAAACGACATTTGACTGTCCAGTATTCAGCCACGCTGGGGTTTATTCAAAGACCTTTGTTTTAATTTTTTTTCTTCTAATAAAAAATTGTTGGTATTGCTAGACTAAACTTCTAATCATAGAGAGGAGGCACTTTTACCCTAGTGGAAAAAAATAGTATGTTTTATTTGGATTTAAAGTGACTTTGTTTGTTGCTATTTACGAGCGATAAATAACTCCGCCTAAATAATAAATAAATAATAATCTTATCATGTGAACAACTCCGCTATAGGATAAATACAAGTATTTTACTTAATTGGGCTCGATTCCTATAAGGAATCTAAATAGAATGACTTCAGAGTTCACGCATCCTAGCTGCGATGTGCAAACGGGTTTTCCAAATCAACTATGTGGATTGTTTGACAATTACTTTAATTGTAATCATAATGCATCAATCCTAAATCCAAATATAAAATGCAGGGAAACAAGATTGGGCGATGAAAATTTTTCACCTATCTCTGCAAATGAGACTTGTCTCCAACTCTTCTTATTTCATTATGTCGAGCTGTTAACAAGTGTCCAGTCCTCATACTAAGGTCTTCCTTGATCAGTGGCGACATAGATCTGGAGCTCATGTCCATTTCCTTCGCCAACAAACGAATAGGATAGGATGTTAGTATAGGATTTTTTTTACGAATAGAATGTTATAAGAAGAAACATTTTTGATTTATAGTTATTTATGTTATAAATCCGGCAATGAAACTTTACAGAACGAGTTTGATCTCTGAAGGAAGACAGAAGTCGCGTCTGAAATCTTGAAACGATAACTAAGGAGAATCATTTACAGGACCTATAACGTTTTTTTTCATGTGTTGCAATTTTTTCTCTTTGAACGAAAGTTCATCCATCCCCTGTTTTATAATAATCTAGTCATTCTATATAGTAGAGTAAATTTTTGCAAAAAACATGCCTAAGTTCTTATTTTTTACTATCTAAAGATAGAGTCTTGAAATCTTCTGTAATGCCTTCAGTACTGGACCAGTATAAAATGTACTATGTTTAAAATGGGGGCACGCCTCCCCTAGTGGTTGAGACCCCCATTTTGTACCCTTAATTTAATAACGCAAACAAATTGAGCGAAATTTATGTTGGGAGGGTTCTTGGAGTCACTGATTATGAATCCAATGAGAAAATTGAAAAATTCAAAATGGCGGTCCTAAAATAACGGCCTTTGAGATTCAGAATGCGATTTACGCCGTTTCTATTGATTTTAGAGAAAAATTCATGTGATTTTGCAAAGGAATACACTATTTCGATTACCTTATTATGTAACCCCTTTGCTCTGCCCTAGTAGTAAAGTCAATTTTTGCATAAGTTCCTATTTTTTACTATCTAAAGATAGAGACTTGAGATCTTTTCTAATGCCTTCAGTACTGAACCAATATTAAATGTAATATGTTTAAAATGGCGGTTTTACCCCTCGGGGGGTTGAAACCCCCATTTTACACTCCCAATTTAATAACTCGGGAAGTTTTCCATTAACTTGAGTGAAATTCATGTTGGGGGGGTTTTGGTGTTCCTGATTATGAGTCCAATGAGAAAATTAAGAAATACAAAATGGCGAACTCAAAATGGCGGTATTTGAGATTGAAAATGCGATTTACGCCCGTTTCTATTGATTTTGGAGAAAAATCCAGAGTCGAAAAGTGTTTAGAATGTAATCTTGCATAGGAATACACTATTTTGGTTACCTTATTATGTAACCCCCTTCAATCAACCCTAGTGGGCTTCTCAGTAGGGGAGAGTGAAGGGGTTACATAATAAGGTAACCGGAATTATGTATTCCTATGCAGAATCACATTCTAAACACTTTCTGGCTTTTCTCATTTTTCTCTAAAATCAATAGGACCGGCGTAAATCGCATTTTCAATCTAAAATACCGCCATTTTGTGTCCGCCATTTTGAATTTTGTGATTTTCTTATTTGATTCATAATCAACGACCTCACAGCTCCCTCCAACATAGTTTTTGCTCAACTTGGTTGAAAACTTCCCGAGTTGTTAAATTGGGAGTTTAAAATAGGGACTTCAACCCCCCGAGGGGGCGTGTCCCTATCTTAAACATATTACATTTGATATTGGTCTAGTACTGAAGGCATTACAAAAGATTTCAAGTCTCTATCTTTAGATAGTAAAAAATAAGAACTTAATGCAGAAATTGACTCTACTAATAGGGCAGAGCGAAGGGGTTACATAATAAGGTAACCAAAATAGCGTAGTCCTTTGCAAAATCACATTATAAACACTTTTTGATTCTTTGAATTTCTCTCTAGAATCAATAGAAATGGCGTAAATCGCATTCTCAATATCAAAGGCCTTTATTTTAGAGCCGCCATTTTGGGTCTGCTATTTGAATTTTTTTATTTTCTCATTGGATTCATAATCAGCGACCCCAAGAACACTCCCAACACAACTTTGCTTAATTTGGTTGCGTTATTAAATCAGGGGTACAAAATGGGGGTCTCAACCACCAGGGGGGCGTGCCCCCATTTTAAACATATTGCATTTTATATTGGTCCAGTACTAAAGGCATTAGAAAAGATTTCAAGTCTCTATCTTTAGATAGTAAAAAATAAGAGCTTAATGCAAAAATTGACTATACTAATAATAAAAATACGACACTTTATGTTAAACTGACGTTTGTTTAAGCCTTTCAGTACGTAAAGCTTCATGTCAAGATTATGACGTAAGGTTTTATTTTCCGCTACAATATGGAATTTAATAGAAAATATGTTTTAGTCGTAATTATGTAAAAATATAAACAGTTAATATTTTTTATTTCATTTCGTATTTCAAACAATTCTTTATATACCACAATTAGTAATATAAAGTATATCTTGATCTCCGTTGTCAATGATACCGGAGTTCAAGACGTTCTTGATCTCCGTTGTTGTTGGCAACGTAAATAATTTGATGTTGCATTATAGCCACATGCATGCATGCATGCTGCTTTTTATCTCCTTAGTTACGCGTATGATGACACAGACAAGGCAACTTGCTTCTTTATACAATAAATTCGGATGGATTTTAAAAGGGAGAAATTAGGATTGAAATACGAAATAAAATAAAACAACTTATGCAATACGGAGATCAAGCTTCTTTAAATCCTCAAAGATGTTATAACGCCTCGGCTGGCGCCTCGGCGTTAAACATCTTCTTGGATTTAAAATATCGCTTGATCTCCTAAATACATAATATATATTACAAAATGAGTATTTCAGACTTATTCTTTCCTTCATCAAATGTAAACATAGTTAGAATGTCAATGAAAACTTTATTAACCGGGTAATTTGGTGAAATTTGCAAACTACATACCAAATATTACATTATTTTGCTTAGTAAAATTATTTTTCTTTGAAAATTATATTAATTATTATATTAATTGTAATACTAAAAATATTGAAGATTTTAAAGATTTTAAATCTTTCTTTGTGGATGCGAGAATGAATATATCCTATGTCATATGACAATTCCTAAAATAACAATCAAATAATAATAATCCAGTAAATCCGAAATGATCATTTTGTAAAAAGATGAATTTTTTATTTATACATAATTACGACTAAAACGTATTTCCTATTTAATTTTTTTCATATCTCAAAGAAAGTCGTTTTCAATTCAAAACATTTTAAATGAAATAGAAATTATTATTTTATTGTTCTTAAGTATCATTAACTATTTAAAAATGACGTACAATTCAAGAGATCCCTTAAATTTTCTGAGTAGTTTACAAATATTTATTTAAATGCTGCTACTATACCCAAAAAGTGTCTGTAAAAATTCAGGTAGCGTGAAATGGCCGAAACTACGCCAGGGGTACTGGTTTCGATGGAATTCTATATACCTGAGTGGTTTAGGTCTTGTACACAACGTTGCCAATGTGTGGAGCCTGCAACGTACCGTACATGATACAAAAAACAACATATACAGGCGGAGGTGACATCGTATTGGCAATTATACAACTAACAGCGACGGCAACGCCAGCGATCTACAGCTGAACTAAAAATTAATTTTGTGAGTATAAGTATGACGTTATCACCTCCAGACAAAAATTTGAATTTAGGCTTCTAACACCATCTATATGCTTATACAGTCGAAAACAGGGCAAAACGTTGTGACCTCCGAAAACGGAGGTCACAACGTTATATATGAGGTGACAATGTATGCTGGGTATCTACTTTGGAGGTGACAAGGTACCCTTTATCAATATATATATATATATATATATATATATATATATATATATATATATATATATATATATATATATATATATATATATATATATTGTTGAATTATTTGATTATACAATCAAACCAACTATTATCATTAGATTAATAATGATGGAAAAAGCATAATTATCAATAAAAACAAAACATTACACAAAGTAAGACTAATACTCTGATATCCCCTGTATATTAAAAATTATGAAATAATAAAAAAACAATGTTGGGCGCCAACTAAGCTTATCTTAGCACGAGACTGATACTCACAGGGTCTTTTAAAATTATCAAGGTTCAAAATACGCAACTCGACAACACTCGAAAATTCAGAAATACATCTTCATCAAATAACGAATGAAACAAAGAAATTCATATACAGTGCAGTTTTGTTTTACAATATACCTGCCTTGCCTTTACACGAATTTGAATGGAGTAAGTATTATAATAAAATAATTATCTATTGTTAGTGTTTATTGCAGATTAACCTATGTTCAAACTTTGATTGTAAATGTTCACAATTTATTTCCCTTACCGCCACGAAGACGCTGTCCTGTGTTATCGGCTTCCAGATGATGGACCGCTTTCCTCAGGCTGTCGAGACGTTCGCCAAGATGAACCGGAAACCCATACAAATAGTAGGTACTTTGTATAAACTGTTTTCCATAAACTGGGTTTCTATTGTTGTTTAAGTAATAATTCTTTTCTTTTGTTGCAGGTAGGACCGGCAATTATTTCAGGACTTACACTCAGTATAAAATAATGCACTGCAGATAGAACCCAATATTAACCTTTTATTGTTCATTTGTAAATGACCTTTTACAATATTAAAACTTAACTTCTATTTAACCAACTGTGGTTGTTTTACATTATCAATAGTTCACATTGATAAACCAAATTAATAAACATAATACAATAGTCCATAGATTAAATAACAAATTAATTGCGTCGATTTCCACCTTAAATTATACTTGACACTTTATTTTCCTGCACAATCCACTTTCCTTTAAACACAGAATTTCTTCACTGACTAACATTAATTATTATAACTTGGTTTCTTTCTTATCAACTTCTATACAATTAACAACTTGCATAAAACAAACTTCATTTTTAATAATTAATACCCTTGCATACAATTTCTTTTAGCAGATTTAACGTACATTTTATATGCATGTTTACTCAACGACATGCACCTGCTTGGCTTTCAAAAACAGACTGCCTCCACAACTCGCTCAAAAACAACTGACCATCAATTTTATTTTCAACTTCTCTCTTTCTAGGCAAAGGCACACTTTAAATTTTCGAAGAATTTTAAACACATTTTCCTTAACATAAAATATCATCATCAAATCCACTCTTATACGAATTTCTTATTAAATTTAGCATTAATTAATTAAAAACAAAATGTCCTGCAGAGCTTCGTATTTTCCTTACCACAAAAAAAAATAATATTTTAAACAAAATAAAAGTTTCTTGCTTTAAAAAGCTTAGCCAGATTTTTCCTTTAAATTCCACACATTTACTTAAATAAATTTATGCCTGATACGAGGACCGTTCAATAAATAAATGGTACACAAAATATTTTCTTACTTTATGTATCTAAAAAACGAAATTACTCGCTGTATTTAATTTAAATAAAAGCAATTTAATAGTTTGATCATATAATGTTCATTAATTTTGACTAAATCCCATTTACGACAAAATAATACAACAATATATATATATATATATATATATATATATATATATATATATATATATATATATATATATATATATATATATATAAGCTTAGAAAATAATAATTTTAAGGAGTCAGTAAAATAAAGCGACGTAGTAAAGTCGTGTTTAATACAATAGTAAATATGTAAGATCTTACTGATAGAAAGCGACGGAGTAAAGTCGTGTAAGAAATATAGTATTAATGTAATTAGACACTTACTGTTAAACGACGAAAGAGTAAAGACAGTTCCTGAGATAAAGCGAAAGAGTAAGGTCATGTGAATAACATAGTACAAATGTAAATAGATAGTTAAGTTGGTTGGTGAATGGAATACAGCGAAAGTATTAAAAAGGTTATAGATTGTAAAAGTGTATACGTTTATAAAGAACCTTTTAAAGTTAATTTACTTGCTAAGTAAGCAAGATAATAAATCTTCGATTAAAACCATCAATCGGTGTTTTATTTAATTAAACACAAAAAGCAAATACAAGTTCTTCGAAAAAGGGATATAGTACCCGTCATTAAAATAAAACAAAAGTGAGTTACCAAAACCAAGAGTGTGGATGGTGTTATGTGGGAAAGCCATGCAAAAGGAAGGAAGTCAACCGGAATTGGAAATCGGCACTGAGACAACATAAGTGACTTGCTCTGCCAATTGGTTTTGGAAAGAGGACATCTCAGAAAAAGGAAGAAGCATCGCTTTATAAAAAGGTAGGAAGTTATTTCCTTTTGTATCTGATGAAGAAAAGACTATCGTTTGTGAGGTGTAATTAAGTGATTTGAACAATTTAGCCATTAAACTTAATTAAGATTTCAATTTTAAAAAGTGTTTTCAATTTCAATTTTAAAACCTACAGGAATCCACATTCACCCTGAGATGAGTTATTTTTATAAAATTTAATTCTGTTATTTTAAGTTATTTAACTGGCGCCCAACTCTATTACGTAAACTTGATTTAGTCAGAATTCACGTAACATTGTTATGTAACTAGTGCATTATTTAAAACTATTAAAAAGTAATTTTGATTCATATAAGAATTTAAATAAAGAAAGTTGAAACGCATTTCCAAAGTACACAGTTTTTTTTAAATTAATTTATTTATAAGACAATTTTTCTACGATCTAACAGTAATTATTCGTTATTTGTAAGCATGTAATAAGTGAATATAAAAACAATATTTTATTTTTAATTAGCCGAATTCAACGCTTATATTTTTATTTGCTAGCCGAGGTGGGGCAAAAGAAAATCAAAATATTTCTTCTTATGCGAAGTCATCGCATATAAATTTGGTTTGTCCCAACGTGAGGCAAAAGAAATCAAAATTATTCTGTTTATGCCAAGTCATCGCAATATATATATATATATATATATATATATATATATATATATATATATATATATATATATATATTAGATACCGCTTTAGAGTGGTAAATACTTGTTAATATTTATAGCTAACGAATTAATACGACTAAAACTTCCGCCTGAGCCCACTTCTTCAAAGGATTCCATCTGTAAAAAAGGGAAAAAAATAATTAAAAATGTATGTTTTAAAAACTTTATATACGCACCTGTGTTAATAAAGAAATCTCCATTTCTTTAAAAATAGAAATAAGGTCGCTGGATCGCGATATAATGAAGTTTGATGTGTTAAAGTATTTGGTTTCAATCGTTTCGTCCAATTTCATCTTATAATCGACGCATAAAACAACGTTGACTTTCATGTTAAGCATACGTTGTCGGAGGGATGTTTTAATTTTATCCATAAAAATGGGCTGTGCTTCCTCGAGAAACTCTTTCGGATCTAAGATATTGTTGTTGATCACTATGCCAGTCTTAATACGCCCTTTGAACGCTGAATCCAGCTAAAACATGCAAAATACAATCAATCAAAGAGAAAAATCAAGAAAAAATGAAAAACCTACGTCACGCCACGTTACGCTGTTTTCGTTACCCCCTCCACTAACTCCTTCTCCTGTTATAACAAGGGATTGTTTAATCCTCGCATCCAAGTATGTAAATCCGGCTAAAATCGTTTCTAGTTTTCTTTTTTCACCTAATCCTGCATTTCCACAACTTTCTATCTTCGCCTTTGTTAATCTTATATTTTCATCATTCAGGATGGATAATCTGGTCAAATCCTCAGGTGTTTTTGATGTTTTAAAATAGTTCTTCACTAATGCAAGCTGATTTTGTAAACTGATAATATCCATTATGGTAACAAGAATAAAATGCAATTCAATCTTTCAAATAAAAAAAAATTAACACCGTGCGTTAATGGAGTAATTGGTAAGCATTTTAATTTCACAAACTAAATCGAACGGGTTTTTCAAAACGGCACTGTTATTTACACCAAAGCGCTTGTTTCAACTAAAACAGAGACACTTTAGAGCGAACTTTTTATATGAGTGCAAGGTGCAATTAATTTTATTTGATGACACAAAACGAAAACGCAAAACACCCTCATAAAATGATAACATAACTTCAAGACTTATTTTGCAGGCAATAACTCATAAAATTGCGCGCTTTCCTCCTAACAAGGTCAACTGCCGACACTTCGAACAAAACACAATTTTTACAACTAAAATAAGCACTAAAGACAAAATTTATCGATTTGCCTACTGTAATTAAAAGCAAGCACGTCATTATAAATGTAAAAAATACGGATAACCAAGGAATTTTAAGTAGGGGGAAGAGGCATGATGCAATTGCTGGGCTGTAAAAGTGACAGCACACATGTAAATACAATGCAGCGTTGGGTTCAGTAAATTGTTTAAAATATTATTCAGGACACCGTTAATATGAAACTCTTTTATTTTTTTTCATTAATTACTTTAATTTATTTGTCACCTTAATTACAATTATTAAATTATTAAATTGAAATACATAATCGTAACATTTCTAAGAAATTTGCAAATTCTGTAAAAAAATGATTATTTCTAAATTTTTAATTTCAAATTTCACGATTATTGATTATCTGTATGTAAGTAATTTTTACATGTAAACGCCGCACCGAGTGATTCTCCTAAACGACCTAAACGGACAATAACTCCGCCAGTACGAATTTAAAAGTTTACTGCGTACCGATGACAATGCATGTATACTTCATAAATCGTTTTAGAGATGGTTCTCTGTAATTATTTTATTAAAAAAAGAACACTTTTATACAATACGTGATAACACTCCCAATATAAATACAAATTAAGTACTACGGACCTGATGTCCGAGTAAAAAGTTATTAATGACTCAAATATAAGGAAAAACTACTTAATGATGCAATATTACTCCAGGTTTTTGTTTTTTGTGATATCTAATATCACTTCTACACCATCTAATCGAGTATCCAGACGTTTTTATTTGTTTTTAATTTAGTTTTTAACAAATAAAATCTTTATCGCACTCTTTGACAGCCAAATTTAAAACTTGACAAGTTGTGCACACCTCTTATGGCTTGTTGCTCAATATCTAACACAAATCTGAAGGGGTAAGGCTAAATACGAGATTTCTCCTACTTGAAATTTATGACCTATTAGTTCCTTTCTGATTCGCGAACTATTTTGACAGACAGATATCAGGGCAACGTGGAGCGCATTGCTTCTAAACAAACACGCGGTGAAATTCGAAAAAGAAAAGCGGTTTTCTTTTGTGACCGTTTTATGGCACTATCTAGTGAGTCCGCGGCGACTGTCTTTGGTCGCGGCATAAATACTTTGCTGTTTACCGCTTTATAGCTGTAAACCACTCTTTTGACTACCCTTCCGGGTAGATTAATTTATTAGAGGTGAGCCGCATCTATTCTTTCGCAATGAAATGCAAACACAAGTAAACAAAACGTTTGAATTCTTGAAGAAAATCTGTAATCTTTTACATCCTGTCGGAACATTATAAAGTAGGGAAAAGGACTGCGACAATGAGACGACCCTAACGTAAGACGTTTTAATTGACAAAAGAACTAATCTTACTCTTGGTAAATAATTTAGAAAAATAATTACTTACTCATACGAAAAATATTTTTTGGCCTCCTGTATTTTAAAACGTTTGTTTCAGTTTTGTTTACGTCAACTGTAGCTTCATATTTACGCATGATGTCGTAAAATGACAAGCGAATGTGGTAAAAATACTAAAAAACACTGGGCAATTAGAGATATTTAAGAAACCAACTATTCTTGTAATAATTAAGTTTATGTAATAAAATACATGTTACCTAAGTTATTATTAAAAATATTTCGGGCTTTAATAGAAAAAATTAAAATTTAATTAATTTAAATCGCCGCAGCGCCATCTATTGTACGTTTGGAAACTACAAATGTCATCCAAGAGCACACTATTATGTGCATGTTTTGAATTATTTTTTTTTATTTTCTATAAAACTTGTCGGCTAAAAAATCTTATACAAATCTCATGCGTCAAGTCATTTTACAGGGCTCCAACTAATAAGGCACTCGCCCTACGGGCTCGTGCCTTAAACAAAGTTGTCGCCCTGTAAAGTTCGACTTACCGCATTCGAGTGTAAATAGCTATTGTAAAGGTTCACAAAATTTACTTAAACAGAAGTAAACTATTTGCGTTTAGTACGTCAATTATTGCTATATGTATGTATGCTTTAGTAAAGTTTTATCTTTTTATTTAGTTTTACCATCAATTAACGATGACCCATAAATAATGAAATATGTACATTGTACATAGGTTGCATTCACACATATTTTAATAAGTGTGTTTAACAAATTAATTCCCCCATTTAATTAAATATTCCAAATAAATAGGCAGTACAAAAAAGTAGACCTAATACAACTTATAAAATATTTGTGTGATGCTAAATGGTATACAGTTTATAAGGTTTAGTTCATATTCCCTTTTATTTTATTATTTCAGGAGAGACAATTTTACCCGTCAAACTGTACGATAAGAATTAATTTATTATTGTTGAGTTGGTAACACAAACGATCAGGTCGTATTACTTCATCCCACCACCGCTAGAATAGGCGGAGACTAGAAAAATTCGGGCCACACACCACACTGATCAAAAATAACCAACTTTGGGAAAAGATTGTAAATTTATTTTTTAATATTTTTAAATAAATTTTTCAGTTACGAAAACTAGAGGACAGTAAAATTCCCAGTACAGAATCAAATTTAAATAATCTTCAATATTTAACTTCTCGTTTTGGATTTATTAACTTTTAGTTATAAAACTTTCTGTACCAGGCTTGATATTTTTTTTATGAATATCTTGAGCCCACGTACATCGCGCTCCGATAAGAACTAAGCTTATAATTCATTCCCAAAGTTGGCCACACCGGGCATTCCGCCTTATGCCACTTCAGCTTAAGCTGCTTAAGTCACTTCAGGAGTGTCCAATCGTTGAACAATCACCTGGATGATTGCGAAAAGTTCGATGCAGTTCGCATAGAATTTGGTAAACCGAGCGAAAATACGTTAAGAAAGTCCCCGGTAAATTCAAAGATGAATTAAACGGAAAACTTTTATTAGAATTTGTCGGTTTGAAATCAAAAATGTATTCCATGCGGAAGGAGGAGGTATGTAAGGCCAAAGGCGTGGGACAGCAGGCCCTAATAAAATAGATTAAGTTTCGAACATTATTTCAAAAGTTTATTTGGTTCGACAATTACATATGCCGTTAATAGAAGCATTCGTTCTGATAAACACAATCTTTATACATATTTTATTAGGAAAAAAGCTCTAGACTCGTGTGATGATAAAAACGATATATACTTAAAAATAAAATTGATTGGAGGTCATTTTAAAATAAAATGAATAGAGAAGAAGATATTTTGTAATTTTTTATTGTAAATAAAAATCTTGGTATATATAGATAAGTAAAAACATTATTTGCACATATATTGTAAAATAAAGTATATACAAAAAACAGACTACATTAGCGTACCAATAATCTTATATATAATGTATTTTTTATGCTATTTACATAGAATAAAAGTGATATATAAAAGCTCCACACCACTGTCTTAATTTGTTTTAATACTTTAGCTTGTATTAACTGTTAACAAAAAAAAATAAAATAAGCAACTGCTGCAGTGGACCACCTCATAAATTATCCGGTTTCTTTATAAATTAAATGAATATCGGTATAAAAAAATTGACTATATAAATACATCATTTCTTGTTATTTACTAATCAACATTAGGGATGTATAAAAATTATGTACATGTGTTTATTTCAATTATAAATAAATCGCTGCTTTGGGCACACATTGTATGATCTTAATTCTCGGCTTTGTCGATGACTAAATCAATGTAAATTTGAAAGGGTAGAGGGTGAGTTTTTCTAGCGTAGCAATAATCTTATCTATAACGTTTCTTTATGCGATTTACATATAATACAAGTGTTATATAAAAAGCTCCACGCCACTGTCTTATTTTGTTTAGTACTTTAGCTTGTATTAACTGATGACATCAATCATAAAGAGAATGTTATGCTACATGTGTTTATTTCCATTTATAAATAAATCGCTGCTTTGTGCACACATTGCACGATTTTACGTTCTTTTCTTTATCAGTTTTTAATTCTAGACTTTGTTGATGAGTGATATAAAATCATTAAAGGGTAGAGGGTGAGTTTTTTTATTTCATTATATGTACAACGCTCTTAATTTAAATCACTTTGTACGATTTACAAATGCTTTTAATTAAATGCGGTAAATTCAAGTCTAATTTTTTAAAGAAGAAAAACATTTTTTGAAACCATCGTAAAATTTTTAGTTTTTAAAAGAAAAAACACTTTTTATCTTTTTCGATTATTTGACTTAATAAAGTCAAATAATAATAATAGTTCACTTAATAAAAAGATGTTTTTAAGATCTTATAAATTTTCATTTCTTTTTGTTTGGGAAGCTGTATGCTATTGGAGGAGTGTAATATAAATTCTTGTTTTAAAAAGGAAAAAACATTTTTATTGTTAGTACAATACAAAAACAAAACATAATATTACAAAATGATATTAAAACAATTACATTTTTTTAGAAAAACCAAAATATATCCTTTTTTCATTGTTAGTACATTACAAAAACAAAGCATAATATTGCAAAAATTATATAAAACAAATTTGTTATTTACTACTATTAGTTTACATTTTTAAGGAAACCAAGATATATCCTTTTTTCATTGTTAGTACATTACAAAAACAAAACATAATATTGCAAAAATTATATATAATACAAATTTGTTATTTACTACTATTAGTTTTTACTTTTTTGTAAGTAAATCAAAATATATCTTCCTTTTTGAAAAAACATTTTTTGTTTTGTTGATTGTTTTCGGTTCTAATAATACAGTCCTGAGAGCTTTAATATTGAAAAAAGATCTAAAAATGACGATAAACAAATCTTAGATCTAAAAATGTTTGAAATTGACACTTAATTAAATTTAATTAACATTCATATTAAGAAAATTAACAGTTACAAATAAAATAAAACTCAATTATTAAAATATCAATGGAAATCTCTTTTACACATATAATTTATATCGACGCAACTAAATAAGATATTAACGAAAGAGCCCACCGGTGTATCCAAACTGCGCTGATGATAATCCTTTACCTGATAGGAATAGCAGAAGTGCGCTGACGCTCTAAATGGTCTCGATAATCTCCTAGCCTAACTGCGCTGCACCCCGCTGGACAGTCATATAAGATAGATTAAATATTAAATTAAAGTACAAAATTTAACTTGTCCCATGACGACTGCCAATAAATGATTTTCTATAAATATATTGCTAAAATACAAAGTGAATAAAACCTATATATTAACATCAAAAATTTAAGTATTAAGTTTTTTGTCTTGGAATCAAGTCAGATTTCTTCGTTCACGTAGTGTTGGGCGGTGACAATACCTATATGTAAGAAAAAAATAAATCACAAAAAAATGTTATACATATATTTTGACTTAAATTCTATACATTTATTTATACATTCTACATAATATTATATTTATGAACACAAACACTAAAAACTACTACAGACTAACAAAACACCAAAAGTAAGCATGTTTAATTATAAAAATTAAGAAAATTTTGCACAAACAATATTTACATGTTAACTACCAATATTAAAAAAATTAAAACAGTTTAGAATAATGGTATGATACAGCTTTAACGTATTCAAACCTGTCTATTTCCCCACCCTTATATTTGTCTACCAATTTTTCTAAATATTTCAACTTGTCTTTGTGTTTTGAATTATGAATAACAGCTGCCAAATTTGTACTATTCATTTTAAGATAACTATCTATTTGAAATTCTTTGATAATTTCTATGAACTGGCAAATATTTGGATGGGCGGAATAAAAGCTTTTGTTAAATTTGGCATGAAATGACTCGCAACAATTGGTTGTCCTTTGAGCACTAGATGATGCACAAGCCCAAATTTTAGGAGGAAACCGCGCGTCGTCATCAACATAATTATCTACTAAGTAATCTAAAAATTTTCTTACTTTAATATCGTTTACTTCTAATGCCCCAAAATCAAAAGCAAAGCAATCTCCAATGTTTTCTGGTTCTACAAAAGTTAAGCCAAACACCCAATGCAAAAGTTTGCTGGTATCTGAATTAACATTTTTGTAGGCATTGATAAGACCCAAACTTTGAATTTTTCGCATCCAAGACTGCGCTAAATGAAATCGACAACCAATTATTTGCACATCTTTCGCATAATTGCGAAATGAATTGATTCTTCGAAATCCGTTACAACCGATTTTGGTTGAAATAGCAAATTATGATTTTGACTAAAATTGAATATGGATTCAAAAACATACAAATATGATTGACTACATTTATTCGGCAATAGGCAAAACACTAGAGGAATATAATGCCCATTTTTCACACCGTGTATCGAAAACATTTGATGGAAAAATTTGGGACAGTAATTAAAAGTACCGTCAACAAAAATAGTGTCACATGAGCAAAGGAATTTTATATTACTTAAACAAGAAAATATTGCAATATTTGTACTGTAATTATTTTCTAAAAGGAAGTTCTCGTTTTTACATGTTGATATTTGTAATTGGTCTAGAAACTCATGAGTTTCCCTAATATTTTTCGGTAAAACAGGTAAATGACTTCGGCGACTGTTATAAATACACTTACGTATGTTATATATGTCGTTAAAATTTAGATTCTCGAGTCCTTGTTCAGACTGAATCAATTCTCGGTGAATTAACTTTGATGGTTTTTCACAAAGATCTTCACAAGCTTTTCGCTTCACGCTGTTAGAAATTGCCTGTCTTTGAAGCGTTCTACTTGGAGTGTGATTGTGGTTAATTTGTTTATCTAAAACCAAAAAAAAATTATGTCACAATTGTAACACTAACATCTAAATTCAAAGAAATTATGGATTATCACTTACCAATAATCACAGAAACCATTTCATCAGTGAATAATTTAGACGTACAATTTTTTTGAGTGCACCTCCACTTCAGGCCAAGTTGAGTTTTTTCAGCTTTCCGAAACTTGAAGTTTTCAAAAATTACAAGGTTATTGCCACGCTGACTCAAAATTGTCTCCATGTTTAATAATAATAATAGATAGTTTGCTCGACGGTGTCGCACAAAACAATAAATAACATCCCAAATTTGGTGTCTACTGATATTAGTAATTACGAAAGAGAGGGTTGAGAACAACCCCTACCATTCAAAATACTAAAAAAAACCCAATTTACAAAGATTTGGAATTTCCGTAATTTTATGTTCTTATCATGCTGAGTGGAAATCAGCGGGATATCAGCGGAGATATGCCCAGAGATTTATCCAGCCTTTTCACAACGTTCCCCTTCTGACCCCCCCACCGGGGGCCATCTGCGGTATTCGTTGCCCCCGGTGGGGGGGTCAGAAGGGGAACGTTGTGGGTTCTGTCGTTAATATCTTATTTAGTTGCGTCGATATAAAATTATAATCAAATCGAGAATCCGTTGAAAGACAAAGTCAAATCCTCCTATAGATAATCAAAATACGATAACAAAATATGATATTTTCCTCTCCGATCACTTTCCCCTTTACGAAAATTAAAGAGAAACAGTTAATCGTATTATCTGTTGCAATACTTTTTCAAAACGATAACGGGCATCTTCTGAACATGCATTCCATTTTAAATTAGATTAAAAAGAAATATTTTCATATCTCTAATATGAAAACAAAAACTTTATATTCTGTTTTAAAGGAGTGCATATTCAAAAGACGTCCCGTTATCGATATGAAAAAATATTACATCAAATAATACGATTAACTATTTCTCTTTATTCTCGTTTAAAGAGGTAAGTGATCGGAGAGGAAAATATCATATATTGAAAACGACGTCACCACTTGACTCGATCGTATTTTGATTATCTACAGGAGATGCAAGAGAATCGGCTAGTTCACCCCTCGATTAGAATGTGGTGAAGTTCATACTTAAATCCATGTAACGGGTGATCTTTCTGTTATTCTTCATTCCCCGAAAATTAATAAATGAAAGACATCAAATACTTTTTCATCAACGGAACAGGAAACAAAAGCAAAGCGACTGAAGACGAATTTGAACCGGTAAGTTTAAAAATGAGAATAATGATAAAAGTAATGGGTTTTATTAATTTTAATAACGACCCCATTTCGAGGATTTACGTTCAGGGGGACATTTAAAAAGTTTTTGCAACACCAAAACAAAAGCATGTGCCTTTTGCTGAACAATTCCAGGTACGATAATGTAGCATTGGTTTGTTGTTGCAAAACTTTTTAAATACCTCCCTGATCGTAAATCCTCAAAATGGGATCGATATTAAAATAATAATAACCCCATTACTTTTATCATTATTCTCATTTTTAAACTTATCGGTTCAAATTCGTCTTCTTCACTCGCTCTGCTTTTAGTTCTACCCCGTTAATGAAAAAGGAATTGTTATATATATTTCATTTATCACATCGGATAATTGAAATAACTTTAGAACGATCAGCCGTTGCACGGATTTAAGCATGAACTCGTCCCATTCTAATCGATGGTGAGAACTAATTTGTTGCTGTAAAATTCGTGGGAAACTGAAAAAGCAAAACAAAGCGGCATTAGTTTACAAATTTACAAGTTCATTATAAAACTCACACATGCCATTATGAATATGTTTTGCATATTGAAGATATGCACCGGCACCCCGTCGTGGATAATGATTCCAAGCAAGGAAGCCTCTGGCTGACGGTCCGCCATTGTTGTAATGTTTATTGGTATAATATGTCTCTAAGAAAAAAGAGTAATTACTAAAGGATTATAAAGTTTACTAAATAGTTACTTACGAAATGGGGTATATTTAACCCTCTGACAAATTCTTCAATTTTTAATGCAAGATCGTGTGCATTCATGTTGTTGTTGTTGCTGTTTACTGTATTATAGGAACCAAGTTACTGTATTATAGGAACCGAGAACAATGTTTACCATTTGAAATACATTTCCTTTTATATAAGTGCACTCATTAAAACTGCAGTCAATTAAAATCCATGTTTTGAAAGAAAATTGTTTTTATTAGATGTCTGGTGTAAACTGATCTATATAAATCATTATAATAAAAACTGTTTATTAAAATGCCAAGGAATTTACTATAAATTATTGTTGCATTAGTGCATTAGAAAATGTCATCCTTGTCTCAAATTACTGTTGTAAGCAAGAAAAAAAAACAATTTATTTCAATTTAGAAATAATTTATCTGCTGTTTTTTTCTGTATTGTTGTAATGTTTTTTCGTTTTACATCTGTGCATCTTTACAAAAAAGAAAATAAAACATGATTTATTTCAATTATGAAAAATCTATTAGCGATTTTGATTATTGCTACAAAAACATGCAATTGATTAATTAAATATTATTTGCTTTAATTAGTATGAAAGATATAAATTGACTAAAAAGGGGATTTTGTTCAAATTCAAATACGCATTAATAATGAAAGTACATGCTAAAATGTTGCTTGTAACTCTTGTTTCACTTTTTTTTGCATTGGTTAAATGCAATTACACACAAGTGCTTAATGTTACTTATAATATGAATAAGCTCAATCAAGAATTATATCAAAAAGTTAATAAAACACACGGAATAATAAGTCGATGGTACCCTATGGGCGAGCAAAATCACTTTATTATGGAAATATATAAAGGTAAATTTTGTTTTAATTAAAATCCTGATTGATTAGACGTTATCTTTAGGAGAAATGGAAGGATTTATCTCCAATAAAAATAATAATGGAGTCGCAGAGATTATTAGAACTAAAATAGAAAATGGTCTATAAACATGAAACAATTTAATGATATCATAATAAAATTTTAATTTTTTAGGTGATGTTTCACAAATTGATGTAAAGAAACAGATGGAAACGGATACACGACTTGAAGGTTACATATCTTTTAGATTACTAAATTCTGTTATAAACTATAACGTTGTTTTTTCAATAGGTAACCAAACCGACGAAGAAAGGGTCATTACGCCGGAATGTAAAACTTTAGAATTTGCTATATTCAAACTTGGCGCCGAGAATGTTTTATCTACCCATTTATTGGAAGGGTGTAATAGCGAGAACGGGCGATTAGAAGGACAACTCGATGATGTTAAGCAAAATTTAAGGGAATGTAACAAACTTCGTGTGAGATTAATACAGGAAAAAAACATGACCCAGCTCGTTTGTGATTTACAATATGTTAATCAGCTTGATACAGACTTAAACAATTGTCAATTAGCACTTAAGCAACAAAACGCCGATGGTGAGATTTAACAGTTTTTTATAATAAAAATGTTTTTATCTAATATTAATTTTGTAAAGCACGAAAAAAGTTCCTAAATTAGTAGTGGTTCATTAGTTTTTCTGTTAAATATATTACTGTAAAATACGGAAATATAAGAATAAAAAGCAATTAATTTTTCGCTTTCGTGTTTTTTATTTTTTCAGGAAAAACATTTATTTTGTGAAATAATGTTTTCAGTCCTCATAAAAAAGAGCTTAATTTATGAGTTATGTTTTTCAGAGGGAAAAATTCTCAGAATTGACCTTGATAAGATGCCAAACAGCATTTAATTTATGGGGTAATATTTTGCAGTTCTCATAAAAATCCCTTGATTTTATGGGGTATTTTTTCTGATTTCATTTCGTTTCAATAAAAAATTATTTTGTTTGCAACCCCCCTATAAAAGGGGAATGTTTTTCTTCTAAGGCAACAGTATTTAAGAAACGTTGAAACAATGGCTGATAGCATTGACTTTTCGAAAATTAATATTAGCGGGCGTGCTGAAAGAAAACCTATTTTAAATGCATCCGATTTGTTGATTGATACAGCTTATGAAATTAAGGGTGCTCGGAGGGTGAATACGCCATTTAACGCGAGGGCGGTGTTAATTGAATTGGAAGAGGGCATTGTTTTTTTTACCGAAACGCATGTCAGATGCCATATCCGAATTGGATATTGAAAAAATAAATACCAGTGCAACGAAGATGGCATTGATCTATCATGGAACTAAGTTTCTCAAATAGGGGTTAAGTGAAGCCTTTGTTTTCGAAATCAACAATTCCTAAATAATGTGTGGTTCATTATTTAATTTATGTATAGAAGTAGTTTTAATTAATATTAGAGAATATAGGTTTATAGAGGAGTTACAGTTACCTGCTTCAATTAAGAGGGAATTACAAAATTTGTTTAAGGATCATAAACTTTATTGTTATAGTGAGTTGGGGTCAACAACCGATGAGGAAATCGATTTTTATCCTTTCGAAGATATTGTTTTCAATAAAGTGAGTCTGTTAGATTTTCGTATGCTTCAAAGGCATCCTTTAAGGTGGATCCCTCATTTTAGTTATGAAATCAATCATGTATGTTGGAAATATTGGACTGTACCGAGCGAAAACTATATCAAATTGTGTGAACACTGTTTTTTAATTTTAAAGCAACAATTGGAAAGCGAGAACATATTTTTCAGTAGAGTTTTTTTGCATGAAAGTGTTAGAGCGAGAGACATTTTGCGGGACGTGATCCAAAAAGGGGGTTCATGGTGTGACAATGTATTTTAGGCTCTTTATTCAATATATACAATATAAGGGAATGTCGCAAGCTCTTCGGGTTTCATTGTAACACTAGCGTGAGTTCCGCTTCAACATCTGACGATTCCGATTACTAGTTTCAACCGTAATAAAATGAATATTTGTACATTACAAAATATGCTTACATTATCGGAAACATATTTGGGGAAAGCGAGAACACTAGAATCTTTCCTCAGGTTATCCATCCTGAATGAGGAAAATATACGCTTAGCAACGAAAAACATAGAGAATTGTGAAAATGCGAGTACATGGGAGAAAAAACAAATGGAAACGATTTTGCTCAGGTTTAAATACTTGGATGAGAGAATTAAACAAACCCTTGTTACAATATAACGTTGAAATTCACAACCCATTATTTGTTTGATGGTCACTGTTTAAAACCAAGCTTCTCCGTTGTTTGGTTGTCACTGGTTTTCCCTTTCTTTCGGTTTATCGTGAAGTCGCTCCTGCGCGTTTGAGCTCCCTTCTCAAGAGTAGAGTGAAGTAACAAAATGGCTTTTTGGTACGAGAAGTTGAATGGGCGAGATATATTAGAAATTGGTTTTAAATATTAATTCGCTTTAGCGGAATAAATCTCACATTCAACAGAACGATCGCTTGATTATTTATATGCGATCAATCGTCAAATTGGACGGATTACGTTCTGGTGCTAACCATTTTAGGTAATATTTCCCTAGTAGTCACCTTGAGGGAATTGTTTTGTAAAAGACCTTTCAGTTTATAGAAAGGTCTTTTTTTTTCTTTTTTCTTTCTTTTGGGTTTTGTTGTTCGTTGTATTTGTGTTCCCGCTCTCTGATCGTGGGTTCCATTTAGGAGGTCCGTACCTACATCTATACAGGTAGAGGGACGGAATTAAACGACAAACATTGAAGGGTGAAGTAATAACCCCTAAGCAGGGTTTTAAACATACATCCGTGGATCTTCGAATGGTGGGACGTTTGTGAAAATTTGTATGTATTATATGTCTGTGTTTTAGTTATATATATCTATATTTATTTAATGTATTTACAATTTCGTCATGCATGTTAATTTTAAGAAACGAGATCTCGACTAGTGGAATTGTAGGGTAGATTTAAGTACAACCAACTGTGATACAGATCACCATTCACCTTTTTTTTCTCTATTAAACATTAAAATTGCATTTCAATTTAACTTTTAAAATCTGTCAATAGTTTAAATAAAGCCCTACTTAGAAAGTTTACATTTCACTACGTGTGTTTTATTTATTTATTATTCATTTGTTTGTGTGATTTTAATATTGCTTTTCAGTTCATCATTTGTAAGTATATATGTACGGTACGGCCAAAATTGTGGAAGTTGCCCATATTTTAGTAGAAGATCTATTTCTTCGTTTGTCTGATAAGCTTGAAGCTTTAGTAATAAGCATTGTTTTTAAACGAAGTGGCGCTTGTTTTTTTTATCTTTTATATTTTGTATTACCCCGCCCCTCTCCGACTTATTGGGGGCTAGCTGGCAAAAACTAAAGCAGTGTTATTTGGATCAAGCTGATACTTCCAGCACAGCTACATTTTGGTTGGTTAAGTATTTCTTTATATAAAAATAGCCTTTGTGTTTCTGTAGGTTATAACAACAGGTGAAGGATTTAGTAATGGTCCTGCAAAAAGCGTAACCTGGCGTGAAGTAACTCTTTTTTATTGTTTATTTTCATTTTGATTGTTTTATATTTTTTAGTTAATGTCGGCTTTCATGGGGAAAATTAAGACGGGCGCTGTGATCAACAACAATATCTCGGATCCAAAAAAATTTTTCAGGGAAGCACAGTCCATTTTTGTGGAACAAATTGAAACAACCCTCCGACAACGTGTGCCCAACATAAAAGTCAATGTCGTTTTGTGTATTGGTTATAAGAGAAAAAAGAACAAAACGATTCGATCCAAATACTTTAACACATCAAACTTCATTATATCGCGATCCAGCGACCTTATTTCTATTTTTAAAGAAATGGAAACTTATTTTTTATCTCAGGTGTGTATATAAAGTTTTTTAAAAACTCGCTTTTAATTAGTTATTCTTTTTTCAGATGGAATCCTTTGAAGAAGCGGGCTCAGGCGATAGTTTTACTCGCATTAATTCTATGACTGTAAACATTAATAAATATTTCCTTTTAGACTTATACCACACCGGTGAATTTTTATCTTGCAATAAAAAACCTCAGTCAAAAATTGATTTGCACACGAGTGATAAAAATCATTAGTATTTTTCTCATTTGAAATTGACGGTTTTTATGAAGCAGCTTGATGGACGCATCCATTGAAATATTTTAATTATTATTAATATTATTTCTTATCGAAATCAGTTACAGAGACGTTTTTTGTTAGACTAATGGGTTTTTAACATCCGCGTGAAAAATAGATCTTAAGCAAAAATATGTAAAACTTTAAACTCGTAAGCAACATTTACATTAATTTATTATAAGTTGTGTTAATAGTGACATTTGTAATAATTCCTAATAAAATAAAAAACAATAATTATTTTTTTATTTCCCCCTTAACATTTTCAAAACATAAATATTAATTATTCAATTAAATCGCGAAACATTCTATTTTTAACAAAACAACTACGCCGTCTTTCTTTTAGTTTCATTCATACGAAACGTTGAAGACGATAATGATGATTTGATTAGATATTCATGTGCTTGATGTATAAAATGAAATTTTTTTCATAGGAACACGCAACTGAATGAATAATTAGTAAATAACTCATATATACAGGATGGTTTGTATTTTCAATTATCATCCCGTTTTTTGTTAAAGAGATATTGCATAATACAACAAGAGATTGAAGAAGGTTACATTGGATTTTATTATCGAACATACTTTTTGAAAATTAAAATATATATATATATATATATATATATATATATATATATATATATATATATATATATACATATATATATATATATATATATATATATATATATATATATATATATATATATATATATATATATATATATATATATATATATACATATATATATATATATATATATATATATATATATATATTGTAGCCTGTTAAGCTGTCACCTCCGTCATACAGAGGAGACGGCCTGACTTCCGGGTATTCCCGTGAATATATTGCTAAAAATTTGTTATATTTGTGATGAGGGGAACCTCTAGAATCCGAATCTCAAGAAAGGGGTAATTATTTCCCTTGTTTTATTTTGTCATATATAGAGTATACAGAAGATACGAACCGACCTCCAAAATGTATATATAAGAAGATACTTATAGTTCGCTGCTACCTCCAGCAGCGCTGCCAAGTGTTCGGAGGTCAGAAGATACCACCGTTATGTGCAGTTATATATACAAAGCGTTGACTCCACATTCCATAGATGCACATTTCATAAAAAGGCTCTCTTGTGGGTCTCCAGATGTTGAAATCGGGTGGTTTAAATTGCTCGCCGAGGGCATTTTAGTGGCCAGATAACAAAAGGAAACAAGCGAGCATTCTCGATTTACTTATTTTTTACTTTTTGAGTTATAGTAAATTGTTTTTGTATTTCTTATGAATTGTTATTAAAGATATTAAAAAGCCGTTTCGACATTATTAAAGCGTCTTTATGAGCAGCACTGACTAGTTGAATAAGGCTTTTCTAATTATAATCATTGATTTCTGGTTTACTTCATAAAGTTGTATTTTTTAAATGAAAACTTTAGTAATTTGATTAGAAATACTTAGATCGGTGATATATTAGAAAGAAATTTCTTTCTATAATGAATTCAAAATATAACAAAACCAGAAAAAGGGAATTCTTTTGTTATTGTCAATAAAAGTCAATAAGAACGCAACCAGTACCAATATTGCGTATAATTAGTATAGCACATTTTTGAAATTTAGGTGTATTAGACGTAAATCAGTTATGTAACGTAGTATTTGTATAAATATGATATTCTATAAAGTTTCTTTTAATCTCGGGAATAACGGTTAAATTGAATATGCTTTTATCCAGATTCCATTTCAATTGAAATAAAGGCAGATACTCTTTTAATTTTTACTAAACGGGCGCTGTGATCAACAACAATATCTCGGATCCAAAAAAATTTTTCAGGGAAGCACAGTCCATTTTTGTGGAACAAATTGAAACAACCCTCCGACAACGTGTGCCCAACATAAAAGTCAATGTCGTTTTGTGTATTGGTTATAAGAGAAAAAAGAACAAAACGATTCGATCCAAATACTTTAACACATCAAACTTCATTATATCGCGATCCAGCGACCTTATTTCTATTTTTAAAGAAATGGAAACTTATTTTTTATCTCAGGTGTGTATATAAAGTTTTTTAAAAACTCGCTTTTAATTAGTTATTCTTTTTTCAGATGGAATCCTTTGAAGAAGCGGGCTCAGGCGATAGTTTTACTCGCATTAATTCTATGACTGTAAACATTAATAAATATTTCCTTTTAGACTTATACCACACCGGTGAATTTTTATCTTGCAATAAAAAACCTCAGTCAAAAATTGATTTGCACACGAGTGATAAAAATCATTAGTATTTTTCTCATTTGAAATTGACGGTTTTTATGAAGCAGCTTGATGGATGCATCCATTGAAATATTTTAATTATTATTAATATTATTTCTTATCGAAATCAGTTACAGAGACGTTTTTTGTTAGACTAATGGGTTTTTAACATCCGCGTGAAAAATAGATCTTAAGCAAAAATATGTAAAACTTTAAACTCGTAAGCAACATTTACATTAATTTATTATAAGTTGTGTTAATAGTGACATTTGTAATAATTCCTAATAAAATAAAAAACAATAATTATTTTTTTATTTCCCCCTTAACATTTTCAAAACATAAATATTAATTATTCAATTAAATCGCGAAACATTCTATTTTTAACAAAACAACTACGCCGTCTTTCTTTTAGTTTCATTCATACGAAACGTTGAAGACGATAATGATGATTTGATTAGATATTCATGTGCTTGATGTATAAAATGAAATTTTTTTCATAGGAACACGCAACTGAATGAATAATTAGTAAATAACTCATATATACAGGATGGTTTGTATTTTCAATTATCATCCCGTTTTTTGTTAAAGAGATATTGCATAATACAACAAGAGATTGAAGAAGGTTACATTGGATTTTATTATCGAACATACTTTTTGAAAATTAAAATATATATATATATATATATATATATATATATATATATATATATATATATATATATATATACATATATATATATATATATATATATATATATATATATATATATATATATACATATATATATATATATATATATATATATATATATATATATATTGATGCCTGTTAAGCTGTCACCTCCGTCATACAGAGGAGACGGCCTGACTTCCGGGTATTCCCGTGAATATATTGCTAAAAATTTGTTATATTTGTGATGAGGGGAACCTCTAGAATCCGAATCTCAAGAAAGGGGTAATTATTTCCCTTGTTTTATTTTGTCATATATAGAGTATACAGAAGATACGAACCGACCTCCAAAATGTATATATAAGAAGATACTTATAGTTCGCTGCTACCTCCAGCAGCGCTGCCAAGTGTTCGGAGGTCAGAAGATACCACCGTTATGTGCAGTTATATATACAAAGCGTTGACTCCACATTCCATAGATGCACATTTCATAAAAAGGCTCTCTTGTGGGTCTCCAGATGTTGAAATCGGGTGGTTTAAATTGCTCGCCGAGGGCATTTTAGTGGCCAGATAACAAAAGGAAACAAGCGAGCATTCTCGATTTACTTATTTTTTACTTTTTGAGTTATAGTAAATTGTTTTTGTATTTCTTATGAATTGTTATTAAAGATATTAAAAAGCCGTTTCGACATTATTAAAGCGTCTTTATGAGCAGCACTGACTAGTTGAATAAGGCTTTTCTAATTATAATCATTGATTTCTGGTTTACTTCATAAAGTTGTATTTTTTAAATGAAAACTTTAGTAATTTGATTAGAAATACTTAGATCGGTGATATATTAGAAAGAAATTTCTTTCTATAATGAATTGAAAATATAACAAAACCAGAAAAAGGGAATTCTTTTGTTATTGTCAATAAAAGTCAATAAGAACGCAACCAGTACCAATATTGCGTATAATTAGTATAGCACATTTTTGAAATTTAGGTGTATTAGACGTAAATCAGTTATGTAACGTAGTATTTGTATAAATATGATATTCTATAAAGTTTCTTTTAATCTCGGGAATAACGGTTAAATTGAATATGCTTTTATCCAGATTCCATTTCAATTGAAATAAAGGCAGATACTCTTTTAATTTTTACTAAACTCGATAAGAGTTTAATATAAACAAATTAAATATTGTGTTTTTTACAACAAATGCTTGTTGTTTCCGAAGTCACGCACGTATCATGTTGGACCATTGAATTTCCCGTGATTTGATTAACAAAAAGAGTTACCACTTTATTAACATTAAAAAAAATCGAAACACAACAAATTAATCAACATTTTTATAGAATTTTTGCTTAAGACATTTTTTCCAGCATTACTTGATCTAACGAAATATAGAATACGTATGTTACACTGTTATACATGTACCTACCTCTTGTAAATTTATGTTTTAACTTATGTTTTAAATAAAGCACTTACTAACGACAAAACATGAACGTTTTATGGAAGGTGTACTTTAAGTCCACATTAAAGACAGGTTTAACTTAATGTAGTCTTTTTTGATAACATTGTATAAAGCATAGATAAATAGTAGGTATATTGCGTTATCAGATTAAAAGTGGCAGTTTATTTGACGCTTAATTATGTTAGCAATCGCGGCTTTCCATGTAAAACAAAATACCACTATAAGCTTTTGTTTGAGACACTGCTAGACTAAAATAGGGATGATAATTTGATACCAAGCTTGGTCTCAGACATGGAAAGATCAGAATTACCCAATATTGGTTATTATTGATTAAAACTAATACGTTATGAATACGTTATGCAATGTTTTGGCCAATAAATGACACCGATATCGCAATAAAATTAAAGTTCGTGTTGGACCGATCTTGAATGTTAATGTAGTACCAAGGCTGGTAATTGAGAAACAAAGCAACTACTACACAATCCTTTTCCTTTAATGAATGCTAGTGCAAACAAGCAACGAAGTCTACCATTATTGTTTCGCCGTAACTGAATGCAAAGTCAATCTTTGTGTTGGATATAAAATGTTCATTAACAAAATAAATACGAAGAAATCGAAAATTCGTATAAATGATTAATGTCTTAGAGCCTAAGACATTAATCATTTATCGAATTCGAATTCGAGAGTCTAAGACTTAGACTCTCAACACATATTGAGACCGTACAAACCTAACACTTTCATAGTGTACGTCTTCTTGTGCAAATATATATGTACAGTCGGTAAGTCAATATAGTTTACACTTTAGTCTTGCCAGTGTAAGTTTAAGTTCATAAAAATTCAGTAGGTTAGCAACCACTAATCCATCTTTATAATAAACCACATTTACAGAAATTTAGCAAAATATAATATGAATATTGACCCAACCTTGGCCGAAGGGTAAGAAACCAAGATTTTGAATTTTGAAGATTGCTAAAGCTGGGGTTAGTTTAGCAAACCTAAGATTCAAAGTTGGCTAAGGTTTTGGGTGATAAGTATGTAACCGGCACTTGATATGTAGGGATTGACTAAGACTAGCTAAAGCGAATTAGCGAAATAGTATCTGATATTTGACTTCAGTATATTCTATGGGTAACTGGCATCGACCTAACGGGTGAGAATTGGCTGAAACTTGGGCAACTCGTAAAGAACCTTGATTAGGTTCCTGAACATTGGCTCTGACTAGTACAACGTTTAGTGAACCGAAAATTAGTATCAGGGTGTTGATTTAACCCTCGAGTGACAATTAAACAACCGAGACTCAGAATCTGAAAATAGCGCTGCAGCAGCTTTCACAGCCGTCTTAGATTTAAAATTCACTCAAGCAATAAAATTGTTTGAAGTACATCATCATTTTTACATATAAATCGCTTAAAGCGCTGACAGGTAAATAAACTGATAAATATACGTCATATTAAACATGAGTTAGAGAACCAAAATTCGATATTTGAAAATTCGCCTACACTTGGATCAATGTCGAGAAAACGACATTTGACTGTCCAGTATTCAGCCACGCTGGGGTTTATTCAAAGACCTTTGTTTTAATATTATGCTTTGTCATTAAAATTGACGTTTTTCTTCTAATACAAAATTGTAGGTAATTGCTAGACTAATCATAGTGAGGAGATACTTTTAGCCCAAGTAGAAAAAAATAGTATGAATTATTTGGATTTAAAGTGACTTTGTTGCTATTTACGAGCTATAAATAACTCCACCTAAATAATAGATAAATAATAGTCTTATCATTTGTACAACTCCGCTATAGGGTAAATACAAGTATTTTACTTAATTGGGCTCGATTCCTATAATCTAGAATGGCTTTAGGGGAGTTCACGCATCCAAGCTGGAATGTGTAAACGGGTTTTCCAAATCGATTATGTGGATTGTCATCATAATACATCAATCCTAAATCCAAATATAACATGCAGGGAAACAAGATTGAGCGATGAAGATTTTTCACGTACATCTGCAAATGAGACTTGTTTCCAACTCTTCTTATTTCATTATGTCGAGCTGTTAACAAGTGTCCAGTTCTCATACTAAGGTCTTCCTTGATCAGTGGCGACATAGATCTGGAGCTCATGCCCATTTCCTTCGCAAACACTTTTTACGAATAGGATGTTATAAAAAGAAACATTTTTGATTTATAGTTATTTATATTATAAATCTGGCAATGAGACTTTACAGAACGAGTTTGATCTTTGAAGGAAGACAGAAGTCGCATCTGAAAACTTGAAATGATAAGTAAGGAAAATCATTCACAGGATCTATAACGTTTTTTTTTCATGTGTTCATGTGCAATTTTTCCTTTTTGAACGAAAGTTCATTCATTCCCTGCTTTATAATAATCTAGTCATACTATACAGTAGAGTCAATTTTTGCTAAAAACATGCCTAAGTTCTTATTTTTTACTATCTAAAGATAGAGACTTGAAATCTTTTGTAATGCCTTCAGTACTGGACTAGTATAAAATGTAATATGTTTAAAATGGGGGCACGCCCTCCCTAGTGGTTGAGACCCCCATTTTGTACCCCTAATTTAATAACGCAACCAAATTGAGCGAAATTTATGTTGGAAGGGTTCTTGGAGTCGCTGATTATGAATCCAATAAGAAAACTGAAAAATTCAAAACGGCGGACTCAAAATGGCGGTCCTAAAATAACGGCCTTTGAGATTGAGAATACGATTTACGCCTTTTCTATTGATTTTAGAGAAAAATTCAAAGAGTCAAAAAGTGTTTATAATGTGATTTTGCAAAGGACTACGCTATTCTGGTTACCTTATTATGTAATCCCTTCGCTCTGCCCTAGTAGTAGAGTCAATTTTTGGATAAGTTCTTATTTTTTACTATCTAAAGATAGAAACTTGAAATCTTTTGTAATGCCTTCAGTACTGGACCAATATAAAATGAACTAGTGAGAATGCGCAGAGCTAGCATTGCCATGACGAACAAAAATAACTGTATACTTAATAAACTAATTTATTTTTGAAAACTAATGTTGACGTAACACATTAGTTGTCATAAAAACTAAAATTCTAATCCTAAAATTTTTCGAATTTTTTTTGTTGCTAAAAATGTTTATTTTTTCGTAAATTTTTAAAAAATACTTTTACATTTTTCAAAAATTTACCGAAATCTTCGGTGGTCATTTTGACACTTTCCCGAAGAGATACAAAAAAATGTTTCAAACAAAAGTTTCTTAAAATGCGATGTACTATAAGATTCCAAAAAGAAAAATTCAAAAAAGTCAACAGGGAAAAAGGCGACAGACCGACAGCAGACAGACAGGCAGACTTCACGAATTTAGAGACGAACTTTTTGTTCGTCGAATATGTTTAAAATGGTGGCACGCCCCCTCGGGGTGTTGAAACCCCCATTTTAAACTCCCAATTTAATGATTCTGGAAGTTTTCAACCAAGTTGAGCAAAAACTATGTTGGAGGGAGATTTGAGGTCGCTGATTATGAATGAAATGAGAAAATTAGAAAATTCAAAATGGCGGACCCAAGATGGCGGTATTTTAGATTAAAAATGCGATTTACGCCGTTTCTATTGATTTTTTAGAAAAATGAGAAAAGCCAGAAAGTGTGATGTGATTCTGCATAGGAATACATCATTCCGGTTACCTTATTATGTAACCCCTTTACTCTCACCTACTGAGAAGCCCACTAGGGAAGAGTGAAAGGGGTTACATAATAAGGTTACGAAAATAGTGTATTCCTATGCAAGATTACATCCTAAACACTTTCTGGCTTTTCTCATTTTCCTCTAAAATCAATAGAAACGGCGTAAATCCCATTTCTAATCTAAAATACCGCCATCATGGGTCCGCCATTTTGAATTTTCTGATTTTCTCATTTGATTCATAATCAGCGACCTCAAATTTCCCTCCAACATAGTTTTTGCTCAGCTTGGTTGAAACCTTCCCGAGTTATTAAATTGAGAGTTTAAAATGGGAGTTTCAACCCCCCGAGTTATTTTAAACATATTACATTTTATATTGGTCCAGTACTAAAGGCATTACAAAAGATTTCAAGTCTCTATCTTTAGATAGTAGAAAATAAGAATTTAATGAGAAAATTGACACTACTACTAGGGCAAAGCGATGGGGTTACATAATAAGGTAACCAAAATAGTGTATTCCTTTGCAAAATCACACTCTAAACACTTCTTGACTCTTTAAATTTCTCTCTAGAATCAATAGAAATGGCGTAAATCGCATTCTCATTCTCAAAGGCCGTTATTTTAGGACCGTCATTTTGGTTCTGCCATTTTGAATTTTTCAATTTTCTCATTGGATTCATAATCAGCGACTCTAAGAACTCTCCCAACATAAATTTCGCTCAATTTGGTTGCGTTATTAAATTAGGGGTACAAAATGGGGATCTCAACCACCAGGGGAGGCGTGCTCCCATTTTAAACATATTACGTTTTATATTAGTCCAGTACTAAAGGCATTAGAAAAGATTTCAAGTCTGTATCTTTAGATAGTAAAAAATAAGAACTTAATGCAAAAATTGACTCTACTAATAATAAAAAGGCGACACTTTATGTTAAACTGAAGATCGTTTAAGCCTTTCAGTACCGAAAGGCTTCCTGTCAGGCTTATGACGTAAAGTTTTATTTTCCGCTACAATATGGAATTTAATAGAAAATCGTACGACACTCAGTAGTGACCAATAAAAAAACTAGCTCAGGAGCCGTTACCATGGCAACTAAAAAGTTTTTTGGAAATTTTTTGTAGGTAGACCAACCTAACTGAAATTAATAAGTGGAAATTTTTCTGTCAAAAATGTCAAATTTATTTAAACTATACAACTGAACAAATTACAAAAAACTAGAACAAATCAATTGAAATTAAATACACAACTATTGTAATAAACGTTTCCTGTCAATTTTAATTTTGGATACCACGGCTAACTATGTTATGTTACAACTTGACAGTGATAATCAAAATTTAAAATAGGTAGAAATGGTTTGTGTCGTCACGATTTTCTTTCCGAATATATCCTCGTGCATTGATTATGCCTGGAAATTTTACTTTCGTGCATTTCTGCAACTAATTGCACTCCACTTCGTGTCGTGCAATTATGACGTTGCAGAAATGTCACTCAAAAAATTTGCGGCAATAATCAATGCACTTGGTATATTATAAGTGAAAATATGTTTTAATCGTAATTGTGTAAAAATATAATCAGTTAATATTTTTTACAAAATGAGTATTTCGGATTTATTCTTTCCTTCATCAAATGCAAACATAGTTAGAATGTCAATGAAAACTTTATTAACCTGGTTTGTGAAATTTGCAAACTACATACCAAATGTTACATTATTTTGCTTAGTAAAATTACTTTTCTTTGAAAATTTATTAATTGTAATACAAAAAATATTGTTGATTTTGAACATAAATCTTTCTTTGTGGATGTGAGAATGAATGTTTCATATGTCATATGACAATTCCTAAAATAATAATCAAATAATAATAATCCAATAAATCCGAAATGATCATTTTGTAAAAAGATGAACTTTTTATTTATAAATAATTACGACTAAAAAGTACTTCCTATTTAATTTTTTCATATCGCAAAGACAGTCGTTTTCAATTCAAAGTTTTTTTATGAAATAAAAATTATTATTTTATTGTTCTAAACTATCATTAACTATTTAAAAATGACGTACAATTCAAGCTATCCCTTAAATTTTCTGAGTAGTTTAGAAATATTAGTTTAAATGCAGCTACGATTCCCAAAAAAGTATGTGTAAATTTATGTAGCGTGAAATGGTCGAAACCACGCCAGATGTATGAGTTTCGATGGAATTCTATATACCTGAATGGTTAAGGTCTTGTATACGACGTTGCCAAACTCTGGAGCCTGCAACGTACCGTACATGATACAAAAAACTACATATACAGGCGGAGGTGACATCGTATTGGCAATTATACAATTAAGAGCGACGGCAACGCCAGCGATCTATAGCTGAACTAAAAATTAAATTTGTGAGTATAAGTGTGACGTTATCACCTTCAGACAAAAATTTGAATTTAGGCTTCTAACACCATCTATATGCTTATACAGTCGAAAACAGGGCAAAACGTTGTCACCTCCGAAAACGGAGGTCACAACGTTATATATGAGGTGACAACGTACGCTGGGTATCTACTTTGGAGGTGACAAGGTACCCTTTATCAATATATATATATATATATATATATATATATATATATATATATATATTTATTATTATTATATATATATATATATATATATATATATATATATATATATATATATATATATATATATATATATATATATATATACCTTCAGGCTTAAATCTTCCAGGTCAGAACATAACATACTTAAAACATTAACAAAAAATATAAACTACTGGTTAATAATTATAAATTGCTAGATTATGTATGCATGTTTTATGTAATCTATTAATGATCTCATAAAGTACTATTTATCAGAGACTGGAACCTTTTACAGATATAGGTTCAGGTTCTTGAAAATTCAAAATAAAGGTTTCGGTTCCGATTCCAATTTTAATTTTCTAAACATTAAGGTTCTGGTTCCAGGATTTTTTTAGGTTCCATAAGGGTTTCGGAAGCAAAAGTAATAACAGCCTATAGTAATAAATAAGTATGGACAGTAGCTACCGGCGCCTTTGATGTTCATGTACCCAGTTTCAATGGCCTTCAAACGCTTTAGCGTGTAGTTACCGCTAGCAGTTAAAAGATGTCGCTGTAAAAGGAGGCAAATTCAAGAATTCGATTTACATCCATAATCAAATTAAAGGACCTAGGATAACGCAGGTTAAAGAAAATAAAAAGGCATTTCCACATTTTGCATTAATAAAACAAATAAAACTAAGGAGAGTAGAATGCCCTACAATAAGCCAGCAATAATAAGCATTAGTTTAAAGTAAAATGATAAATTTAATTAAAAGTCATTCGTATAAGCAGAGCAAAATTTTACTTTTAGCTTTGAATAATGACAAATTATAAAAAAGTATTTAATTAATTTAATTATTTAAAAATTATAAATCGCGAAAAAAACATTTCTACGTGCTAAAAATTTAAATTTGCTGAAAACTAAATTGATAGAAAAAAGTACATAGTTTAAACTACTTTTAAAATGTTTTAAAAAGTTTGTACATCTTATTAGCTTGATATGAATCATTCCAAATTATTGCACAAAGAATTTTGAAAAAATGAAAGAAAGACCAATTTAGTTCTCCACAAAGGGTTAAACATTAAGGTTCTGGTTCCAGGCAAAAGTAATGACAGCCTATAGTAATAAATAAGTATGGACAGTAGCTACCGGCGCCTTTGATGTTCATGTACCCAGTTTCAATGGCCTTCAAACGCTTTAGCGTGTAGTTACCGCTAGCAGTTAAAAGATGTCGCTGTAAAAGGAGGCAAATTCAAGAATTCGATTTACATCCATAATCAAATTAAAGGACCTGCTGAAAACTAAATTGATAGAAAAAAGTACATAGTTTAAACTACTTTTAAAATGTTTTAAAAAGTTTGTACATCTTATTAGCTTGATATGAATCATTCCAAATTATTGCACAAAGAATTTTGAAAAAATGAAAGAAAGATCAATTTAGTTCTCCACAAAGGGTTAAACTTAAATTTTCAGCACGTAGAAATGTTTTTTCGCGATGTATAATTTTTAAATAATTAAACTAATTAAATACTTTTTTATAATTTGTAATTATTCAAAGCTAAAAGTAAATTTTGCTCTGCTTTTACGAATAATTTTTAATATTTTAAATTTATCATTTTACTTTAAACTAATGCTTATTATTGCTGGCTTATTGTAGGGCATTCTCCTCTCCTTAGTTTTATTTGTTTTATTAATACAAAATGTGGAAATGCCTTTTTATTTTCTTTAACCTGCGTTATTCGAGTTCCTTTCATTTGATTATGGATGTAAATCGAATTCTTGAATTTGCCTCTTTTTACAGCGACATCTTTTAGCTGCTAGTTGTAACTACACGCTAAAGCGTTTGAAGGCCATTGAAATTGGGTACATGAAAAACGAATAACTGTCCGTACTTCTTATTACTATACGCTGATAATGACGTCACATTTTATGTTGGTATATAGCTCCAATATCTCCAAACAAATATGACCTTGATAACTGACAGTCGATGCATGTTAGGTTAAAGTATTGTTTATAATATAGGTGATAATTGATAAATATATTTGCTCTTCGGTATTTCAACTCTTTTTACTCGGGGAAACTGTAGTGCTACAGTTACAATTATTTACAACAATGGATACCATAGAAACTGAGCTCTTGGAGTAAACAGTCTCGATGGATTAGTGGTTTGCATGTTTGCTTCATAATCCAAAGATCGCAGGTTCGATCCCCACCCGAGCTGGTAATTTTTCATAGCGGAGAAAAAATTAAAACATGCCTTCTTTTCGGATAAGAAGTAAAACTGTAGGTCCCGTGTCAATGCGATGTTTGGCACGATAAAGATCCCTACTGGGGTTGGAATTCCCCTAGATTCGGCTAAATTCTAGTAGGGTCGGCCAAATGATCATAGTAATCGGTGCCATGAGGTACGCAGGATGCTCCGCTATCCTGATTCCTCGCACAAAAATAAATAAACACATAGATGTGAAGTTCCGAACGTGGTTAATATTGTAGATTCTTTTCAAGATGAAATTTGGAAATATTCAGGGCTACCAATATAAAATGTGACGTAACACTTTTCTAGTCAATTCACACACTACTATGGTCAATTAGTAGTGGAAGTGGATCTATTATCAACATCAACTTAGTAAGAAATGGTTATGGTAGCGCTGTTGGGAGAATGTTGAACTACTTTTTTTATTTACCAGTAGAACCGAAATGTGGAACCGAAAAATACCGGTTGCTTCGAAAATTTTTAACGGTTCGGGTTCTTATCTTAACATTAACACGGATTTTAGTAAGGGTTCCGATTTCGGTTTCGGTTGCATAAAAGTAATCGGTTCCGGTAATTTTGGGTTCCTGTTCCAGTCCCTGCTATTTATACTAAAAAAAGGAATGAATTTTATAAGTTTGTTCAGTGGGTTATCAAAGTTCCTCAAAGTAATAACTTCTACAACAAAACAGTATAAAATCACTAAACTTTTTCTAAGTGCGACGTTAGAATAATATAAACACGCCGTAAAACTTTGACTTGTCGTTGGCTAAGGACCAAAACTTACCTGTATTTGCAACCTGCTCCCAGAACAGGTTCTGAATTTGACAGACTAAAAGTAATTAAAATTGAAAGCATAATTATAAAATTTGGTAAATTTGAATAAATTGGTTTTTGTTAGAAATTATGGTATTGCTTAATTTTAAATCTGATGTTTGAAATTAATTAGAAATAACACATTACTACAATATGTGCATAATTGCTCAAGTCCAACGCATCTTGCTAGAGTAGCATATTTCGTAAGTAGCACCGTTGAGTGAGAAATTTTAAAGAGGCGCAATGTAATAGGAAAAGGCCGTGCCTGCATCGTCTTCACCCGCACTCCACTTGATCCACAAACTAGAGTACTGCACGATGCTACCGCGACGTGCATTAATGGAACTATTCATTTATAACCACTAGATGGGATGGTCAACATCAAGCAAATCTTTAAATGTCAACTATAATATTCCCAATGGAGCAAAAAATGTGCGTTTTGTTTTCAACGTAGAACCAGATCAGACTGATAGGTTTTATAAAGTAAACAATTCTACATTCGAAACGATTATTTACGACTTTTTACTACGGTACAGACATTTTCTATTGCTAAAAAATTCAACAATTGATTATTTTTAAAAATCGTGCTTTTTAACTTTAAAATCGTCATATCTTCAAAAGTAACCGAGCTATCGGATTGAATTTTTTTAAATTAAAGAACACACGTGAGCGCATCTAGTGGTATTAATGACGTTACCGAATATTAATTACTGATTTCCTTAAATAGCAGTTAAAGTTAGCACTTCAGCATGATTGTATTCATATTTTGACTATGCTAGAAAAATTCTTATTTGTCCGAATCTTTCTATACTTACAGCGAAGCAATTAAAGACAAGAGAATGCAGAAATTTTTAGAAAAAAGAGATTTGATCTAGGACCTATAGTTTTATAGTTATGAATAGTTTTGTGACGCACTAAACTGACAGCGGATGATACTTTCGCAAGGCCGGCACGGGACTACCATTCAATAATTAATAATTTACAGGCAAAAGGTAGTTTTTTTAATTAAATGCTGTCCTAACACAAATATTTATTGTTTTATTAAGTCTTAAAACTGCCAATTGATAAAATAGCAAACACTAATAAATAAACAGGCTTAAATGTTTATACTATACAGTAAAACTTCGCTTTGGGTTTGGATTTTCATGTGTGAGCAACAGAGAAATAGCGAGAGAGAATAATAGAAATTTTTGATAGTTAAAATATTCTAGAACTAATTAATGCTTGTCATGTGCTGACAAAGCTCGGAAAGTATACGATGATACATGTCCCAAGTAGCACAAATTGCTTTTGTGTATGTTGCTTTTGTGTTTATAATGCTATATTGAATTTTTGCATTTTTGGATAAAGGTTTTTTATTACAATACCTTACAATGCATTACCTAATTATACATTATGATTTACTTTTTTGTTTCGCCGAATTGTTAAATTATTCATTTTTGAAACGAGTGCTTTGGAAACAAAATTGTCAATAATAGTAGATTATTGATCGAGTGATAATGTAGGCAATAACTCACGCAAATGAAGTTTGCAGCTCCAGCCGCAGACTAGTGCAGTAATCATCCAAGTGAGTTATTGCAATTACAGCGAGTTGAATACTATACTTTATCTACGACTATAACAATTTTCAAAAAAAATTACAACGCAAAGTTTCAAAAAGAAGCGAATGACAATGAGTATTTAAATAGCGTTAAACATTTAATGCTATTTAACACACCTTAATACTAGGTATTTCTTGGCCATCACTTTTATTAATAAAATTAATTGCAAAAGGCGAGCAATTTGTGATCTTTATGGAAGGTGTAGAATTATGTATAATTTATTTATCAGGTAGCAGATTAAGTGTTGTTACTGTGACGGCTTCTCTCACTTTCTCTTCGGCGATGTACACATTTAGTGGAGTAACGCTAAGCAAAAAAAGAGCGTTATCTCGCAACCGGTCCAAACTACTTCGATTTGAATTTTTTTCTAAAGTCTTGTAAATATAAAATACTAAAACCTTTACAAATTAGAAATTGACGCTGAGAACGGGAAATGTAGTGAAACTCGAATAACCTAAAACCATAACCAAGTGGTTCCGCACCGGTTGCTCGACCATCTCAGAACAGGATAATTCTTGGTGTGTTATCACATCTATGTATTGGTAGTTCGAAGCCACCATTAATTTATTTTTATTCCTTTTGATTTAAATACGGCAGCCATATTTGTTTCGTGGTGCACGACGTTTCTTGCAGTTTTCTATGTAAACGAAAATCTTGATATCTCAAGAACAGTTGGTCGTAGAAAGTCGCGGTAAAAACTATTGCATTTTTCACATTTCGAACTACATTTGCTGTTCTAAACATAAATTTCGTATGATGCCTCCTTATGGGCGCAAATTAAGTCCGAAGTTTAACGCTTTTTTTTCAGAATTTCGGCTTTTTAGAGTGTCATATTACCAGACAATGACGAAGTATCAGCGCTCATTCTTTTAAAAAAAGTACGCAGTTAAGAATAGTTTATGTTCAAAATATTTCAAATCTGAAACTTCATTATTTTGGTATTTATGGGCTTTCGAAATTCTCGTTTTCTTCATTTTTGAGCAACTTTGGACCTCAACATCTCTTATGGTCATGGATGGATTTTTTTATATTACGTGCATATGATGGCAAACTGTGGTAAAAATTGTAACTTTGATATTAGCTTGAGAACAAAGTTATACTCATGTTAGCTGTCATACAATTTACACAGATTAAGAGGAAAATTTAAGTTTAACACCTTTTTTTGCAACATTTCCGCTTTTTAGAGTACCAGATTTCCAGGAAAAAGTGAGATTTCAGGGTTCATTTTTTCTAAAGAGGTACACAATACATTCCAGTGATAGACTATGTATTTTTAATATAGGACCATCTCCATTAGAGGTTAATTATGATCGTCAACTCTTAACCTATAAAGGTTTTAATATTTTATATGTACGGCATTTAAAAAAAAATCAATCAAATCTGAGTAGATTCAACCGGTTCTGAGGTAAAAACGATAAGCTTTTTCTTCATTTTTGGATAACTTTGGACCTTAATAACTCGGATGGGTGCTGATAGGATTTTGTTATATTATATACATATGAAGCAGTATATGATCGCAAACTGTGGTAAAAATTCTAACTTTGATATTAGCGTGAGGACAGAGTTATATCTAGTTGAAAACTGTAAATGTAAACCATCATTAGTATTACTGAGTAAATGTACTTTATTCTGGTGCTAACATTGGTTTGGGAAAGTAAAATTGTTATTATTACTGTTATTATATAGTTATATGCTATTGATAAAAATCCCTGCAGTAATAACTAAAGTTATTAATAGAATAAGAGGGTGCTTTTTCCATGTATGTTCTTCCCTGGATAATTTTCCTCTCAATCTGTGTAAATTGTACGACAGCTAACATGAGCATACCTCTATGCTTACGCTAATGTCTAAGTTAAAATTTTTACGACAGTTTGCCATCATATATTGCTTTATTTGAACGAAATATGAAAAAAATCTATTCATGCCCATCAGAGATATTGAGGTCCAAACTTGCTCAAAAATAAAGAAATCAAGAATTTCAAAAGCCCATAAATACCAGAATAGTGAAGTCTCAGGTTTCAAATATTTCAAAAATAAACTATTCCTAATTGTGCACCTTCCTAGAAAAGATGAACCCCAAAACCTCACCTTTTCCTGGAAATGTGGCACTCTAAAAAGCGGAAATTTTGCAAAAATTGGTGTTAAACTTTGGGCTTAAATTGCCCCCATAAAGAAGAATCTTACAAAACTTTTGTTTAGAACAACAAATGCAGTTCGAAGTGTGAACAATACAAAGTTTTCTACCACACGTCTCTACGACCAACTTTTCTTGAGATATTGAGATTTTCGTTTACACAGAAAACTGCAAGAAACGTCGTGCACCACGAAACAAATATGGCTGCCGTATTTAAACTACAAGGAATAAAAATAAATTAATTGTGGGTTCGAGCTGCCAATACATAGGTGTGATAACACACAAAAGATTATCCTGGTCTGAGATGGTCGAGCAACCACTACTGAACCACTTGGAAACTTTTTAGGTTATGCGAGTTTTGCCGCATTTCCCGATGCGAGCGTCAGTTTCTAATTGATAAAGGTTTTAGTATGTTTTATTTACAAGATTTCAAAAAGAATCATGAAAATCCGAGTAGTCGGTTCCGAGATAAAAACGTAAGGTTACTCCACTATAATGAGATATATTAATATGCAGATTTTTGATAAAGATACAAGTTTATGACCAATAGAATTCAACATCATGATAATATTTGGTCAATAGCAAATATTGCCATGACCATCTGACACATGGAATTTATCAAGTTTGACAGTTCAGAGGTAGTGTTTACCTAATTAAATATCCAAAAAAATTAGTACAGCCAAACCAATAATTCAATAAACATTACCCTATCAACATCAACAATGCCATCCACCAACGCTGTTACAATTTTGACAAAAGCGCCGCAGTTGCATCTTAATAACTGTACCATTCAAACTATAACAAAATATATAAATAGAATAATTCTAAAATTTGTGACGTGTCCATGTTTTGTTTATTATAAAGTTTCCATAATTTTTCCTTAGTTATTATCGGTAACTCAGAATATCTATGTTCAGCTGGCGGGAATTTTTGTAATCATTCGATTGATGTTGATATTTTCCATTTATTAACCCATGCTTTGTTTAAGGCCTTATTGTTTATGTGTGCTGGATGTATAATTCATAATTTTTAATAATAAAAAGTTTAATAACATTTGAAAATGCTTGTTTTTCATTATTATGAGTGGTCGTAGAAAAGATAATGTATGAAACTCATATTTAATGCCTATTAAGACACTCGTATTCATTACGTAATTCTCATACTCGTGTCTTAATAGCTATCATTAAATGCTCATTGCATAATATACTATTGTCTACTTCTATTGGGTTATACATATATTCATTATTCAACTACCTTGATGGTTGCCATAGTAACCACCGAAGGAATGGTATCCAATTAGCCAATATTCTATGACTAATGTTTAAAAATTATTGTTAATTTCACGGCGCAATTCTTGAACAGCCAGAAATAATATTTAAAGTGAGTAAAATACTTAAGTTAGTTCGGAGAGTAAATCAGAAATGTGCACATCGGCGAAGAGAAAGTGAGAGAAGCCGTCACAGTAACAACACTTAATCTGCTACCTGATAAATAAATTATACATAATTCTACACCTTCCATAAAGATCACAAATTGCTCGCCTTTTGCAATTAATTTTATTAATAAAAGTGATGGCCAAGAAATACCTAGTATTAAGGTGTGTTAAATAGCATTAAATGTTTAACGGTATTTAAATACTCATTGTCATTCGCTTCTTTTTGAAACTTTGCGTTGTAATTTTTTTTGAAAATTGTTATAGTCGTAGATAAAGTATAGTATTCAACTCGCTGTAATTGCAATAACTCACTTGGATGATTACTGCACTAGTCTGCGGCTGGAGCTGCAAACTTCATTCGCGTGAGTTATTGCCTACATTATCACTCGATCAATAATATACTATTATTGGCAATTTTGTTTCCAAAGCACTCGTTTCAAAAATGAATAATTTAACAATTCGGCGAAACAAAAAAGTAAATCATAATGTATAATTAGGTAATGCATTGTAAGGTATTGTAATAAAAAACCTTTATCCAAAAATGCAAAAATTCAATATAGCATTATAAAAACAAAAGCAACATACACAAAAGCAATTTGTGCTACTTGGGACATGTATCATCGTATACTTTCCGAGCTTTGTCAGCACATGACAAGCATTAATTAGTTCTAGAATATTTTAACTATCAAAAATTTCTATTATTCTCTCTCGCTATTTCTCTGTTGCTCACACATGAAAATCCAAACCCAAAGCGAAGTTTTACTGTATAGTATAAACATTTAAGCCTGTTTATTTATTAGTGTTTGCTATTTTATCAATTGGCAGTATTAAGACTTAATAAAACAATAAATATTTGTGTTAGGACAGCATTTAATTAAAAAAAAACTACCTTTTGCCTGTAAATTGCGAAAGTATCATCCGCTGTCAGTTTAGTGCGTCACAAAACTATTCATAACTATAAAACTATAGGTCCTAGATCAAATCTCTTTTTTCTCAAAATTTCTGCATTCTCTTGTCTTTAATTGCTTCGCTGTAAGTATAGAAAGATTCGGACAAATAAGAATTTTTCTAGCATAGTCAATATATGAATACATTCATGCTGAAGTGCTAACTTTAACTGCTATTTAAGGAAATCAGTAATTAATATTCGGTAACGTCATTAATACGACTAGATGCGCTCACGTGTGTTCTTCAATTTAAAAAAAAATTCAATCCGATAGCTCGGTTACTTTTGAAGATATGACGATTTTAAAGTTAAAAAGCACGATTTTTAAAAATAATCAATTGTTGAAGTTTTTAGCAATAGAAAATGTCTGTACCGTAGTAAAAAGTCGTAAATAATCGTTTCGAATGTAGAATTGTTTACTTTATAAAACCTATCAGTCTGATCTGGTTCTACGTGATTTTTTTTCAAATCAAATTAATTTTAACTGAAACGGAAGCGGGGAACTGCGATACATACTCTCCAACTGCAAACTAGATACTGAGATCTCGCTACCTATACGGATGTCGACTTTCTCTGTACAAAAATACACACAGCGCCATCTAGAGGTCCCCTATACTTTCGGTCACGGTTCTTGGTTAGGCGGTTGCGCCTCTTTAAAATCTTCACTCAACGGTAGCACGTAAGACATTATTGATAAGTCAGTAAAACCAGGTAATAGGAAATTAAATTAATTAACTTTAATAGTTCAAACGTGTAACTAGAATAATATATTTTGTCTTAAATATATCCAAGAAAAATGTAGTAATTGATTTTGATTTGTGATAACCAAACCTTAGCTTTACAGAGGCTAAATTTAGCAAATTAAAATGATTAACTATTATAATCATTACATATGTGACGTCATTGTTTTCCAATAAAACACGGTTGGTTACTGGTTTGAACGACCGGGACCAGAACCAAACTCAAAAAAACACGTGTAATTCCGTAGAGCCACAGCCATTGAAGCTTTTCGATTGAATAATAAACTTGTAAGTTATTACTGTTATTATTGATTAATTTTGAAGTACATATTTGTGTCTAAACGCTAAGATAGTTTCATTTATTTACTTTTATAATTTGCTCATAATCTTTTTCGTGTTTAGAAAAAATATGATTAAATAGTACTTACGTACTTTTATAACTTATGCGTCTTCATAAATAGTATTATCTAGAACAGTAAGACTAAAAAAGATATGATGCTATTTGTTATATAAAAAATAGTATCAGATTAGCCTTGTCCTAGATCATTTTGAAACCAATATAGTACATGCAAACAAGTACATTGAGGTTGATTATGAAGTTGTAATAAAAAACTCATCAATCCTATACAGTGGATTTACAATTAGTTTGTTGTAATCCAAACTATTTTATACTATTATTATACTGTTATATCCAGTACTGTATGGATGTACATCTTTAAACGTAAGTTGCTTGTGAATGATACTTGTTTATTGTTGATATTCATATGATAGAGTTTAAGAGTGTACTCAGTTCTTTAAAAATATTCAATCTATGGGAACTTATACAAAAATTAACATTGATGGTATTAAATTCAGAAAGTCTTGGTCAATTTTACTGTATATTCTGTAACTTAACCAAAAGTAACCTCATTTTTGGTTCTGGTAGGTTCTGGGTAATTTGTTCCTAAAAGCGTTTGAATAAAATATTAATAAAAGCATAGAATTAATGGCTTTACATACGATAAGAATTTTCATACTGTACTTATTAATTACCTTCAGAAATTTTGGATAATAATATCTAAGTGTTAAGTGTAGTAAACCAAACCGTTTAAAGAGCATGAGACTTGGCCATTCCAGTTTAAGTTTACGCACATTACTAGTCTTCCTCTCCCCCTTGCCTTGAGCAGCACCTTCAATAATACCAGGTAAATCCAAAAGCCGAATGTTCGCACCATTTTTTTGTGCTTCCATTTACACACTTTGTTATTTTCGATGATTATCTTTCAGGATTCAAATATCATTTATTAGTATTTAATTTTATCTACAGATAAAAACAATCTTCTATGTTAACATTCCTACCAATGTCAAAAACCTCCCCTCTTAAACTTAAAACAAAATCAGCCTACTCACACAATCTTTGATATGATCCTAGTAAAACAACTTTGAATTTGGACAGGTTGGCTTGGGTATGTTACATAAGTAATAAGTTTATAACAATAAGTTATAGCGTATAAGTTAGTGACAACAGCAAATGATTTATTTGCAACAAACCAAACTGGTTTGGTTTTCGAGGTTAACAATACCATACTACTGTTGAATCCAAATTGGTTGTAAACTAACTCCACCACACAACAAATAACAATTTCTCTGTAGTTGCCGAAAAGAAACCATGTTTAATAATTTAACTGTTTTCAGGAAGTGATATATTTTGAAACACGAAATCGACCTTACGGATACTGCAGTTAAGTTACGGTATATACTATGTACTGTTACTGTTTTTTGTTGCAGATTGTGATAATACCTTAAATATTAATACAATGGATGATGATGATGAACTAACAGTAATCAAAGATGAATTGGAGATCAAAATTGAACCACAGATAATGAAAGATTCTAATATCATAAATGAGCTTGCCACATATTCCAAGAGAATCGAAAATCTGTTCCATAACTCCAGTACTCCACAAGAACGCACACAAGACATTAGTGATAGTAAGAAAAGACGCATGGACACTCACACTAGTGAGCAACCATTTGAGTGTAATTTGTGTAACTACAAATGTTCTCGAAGAGGTACTCTTAAAACACACATACAATCACATACTGGTGAGAAACTATTGAAGTGTAATATTTGTAACTATAAATTCACAAATAATGGTATTCTTAAAAGACACATGCGAACTCACACTGGTGATAAACCATTTGAGTGTAATTTGTGTGACTACAAATGTTCTCGAAGTGGTAATCTTAAATCACACATGCAAACTCACACTGGTGAGAAACCATTTGAGTGTAATTTGTGTAACTACAAATGTTCTCGAAGATATACTCTTAAAACACACATACAATCACACACTGGTGAGAAACTATTTAAGTGTAATTTGTGTGACTGCAAATGTTCTCATAGTGGTAATCTTAAAACACACATGCGAACTCACACTAAAGAGAAACCATTTGAATGTAATTTGTGTGACTACAAATGTTCTCAAAGTGTTAATCTTAAAACACACATGCGAACTCACACTGGTGAGAAACTATTTAAGTGTAATTTGTGTGACTACAAATGTTCTCGTAGTGGTGATCTTAAAACACACATGCGAACTCACACTGGTGAGAAACCATTTGAGTGTAATTTGTGTAACTACAAATGTTCTCGAAGATATACTCTTAAAACACACATACAATCACACACTGGTGAGAAACGATTTGAGTGTAATTTGTGTAACTACAAATGTTCTCGAAGAGGTACTCTTAAAACACACATACAATCACACATACAATCACACACTGGTGAGAAACTATTTGAGTGTAATATTTGTAACTATAAATTCTCAAATAGTGGTCATCTTAAAAGACACATGCGAACTCACACTGGTGAGAAACCATTTGAGTGTAATTTGTGTGACTATAAATGTTCTGAAAGTAGTAATTTGAAAAAACACTTTCGAACTCACACTAGTGAGAAACTATTTAAGTGTAATTTGTGTAACTACAAATGTTCTCGAAGAGGTACTCTTAAAACACACATACAATCACACACTGGTGAGAAACTATTTGAGTGTAATATTTGTAACTATAAATTCTCAAATAGTGGTTATCTTAAAAGACACATGCGAACTCACACTGGTGAGAAACCATTTGAGTGTAATTTGTGTGACTATAAATGTTCTGAAAGTAGTAATTTGAAAAAACACTTGCGAACTCACACTGGTGAGAAACCATTTGAGTGTAATTTGTGTTACTATAAATGTTCTGAAAGTAGTTATTTGAAAACACACATGCGAACTCACACTGGTGAGAAACTAATTTAAGTGTAATTTGTGTGACTACAAATGTTGTCAAAGTGGTAGTCTTAAAACACACATGCGAACTCACACTGGTGAGAAACTATTTAAATGTAATTTGTGTGACTACAAATATTCTCATAGTGGTAGTCTTAAAACACACATACGAACTCACACTAAAGAGAAACCATTTGAATGTAATTTGTGTGACTACAAATGTTCTCAAAGTTGCCACCTTATAACACACATGCGAACTCACACTAAGGAGAAACCATTTCCTTAGTAGCACACAATATTTCTTTAATATTTAAAGAATATAAAGATAATGTTATATGTGTTTTAAATATTTAAAAGATTAGGAAAGTATTTATAAAATATTGAAAATGAAATATGTAGAAGTATATTGATATACATATTAAATAAATATGTTATTTGTGTGTAATTTTTAATATTTTGAAACGTATATCAAACAAATATTTTATTATTATGTACTACAATAGATATCTATTGAATAAACAATAGATCTTGCTTATGATATTGCGCGATCGTGTGCCGTCGCGTATGTTCGCAGAAGGCAGGCAGAAGGACGATGCAACGACGCGACGCCATTGTTAGTATCGTTTTGTCATCAGTTTTTTGCCAGATTAAACTGTTTTATGTAGGTATGTATTAATACTAAACCATAAAGTATTTACCTAAGAAGTGACTATTCTACTCCTACAAATAAAAGAGAGCCTGCATATCCGCTGAAAAGCTGCTTATCATCAAATGGTGATAATCTTACAAATAACATGGTTATTCAACCAGCTACAGATTGCTGCAGGTTTGACAAAGGTATGATGATTAATCACGTATGTTTAAATTTATACTTTTTTTAACGGGTGATTATAAACCCTCCACATCTCAGTTGTTGTGAAATTTAAAACGTGTCTTATTACTCAAAAACAATGATTTTTTGAACGTCAAATAAATTACATTAATTTATTGTACGTCTACGACAGTAATAAAACACATAGGTTTTAAATTTCACAACAACTGAGATGTCGAGGGTTTATAATCACCCGTTACATTTTTAAATTTGTTTTCTATAGTACAAAAGAAAAACCGAAACTGACTTCATCAGCTGAAGTTGGTTTTTGGAAATATTGAAGGAGCAATGCCGACCACAGATAATTCCTGATGATGATCAGAATTTCCACGAAGATTTTGAAGGAAGACTACCCATCAAGAGAACGAAGAAGACATTGGTAAATGGGAAAGACGCCCAAGTACAAAGGATGAACAGAAAAACATGCTAGGTACTTGGATGCACATCTTGCTTTCTTCCTTATAACAAATCTTATTATTTTCAGTTATCATTCCTTGCCCGAATTGGAAGTCATGAGATCAATACTATTGTAAAAAATATTTTAAAGAAACTTCACAGATTCTGTCGCCTCCTTATATGACTGAGAGGGAAAGAAAATGTTTTCCTCCTTAATAGTATCTAACTGTATTAAAAGTATGTTAAATCTTCATTGTTTTTACCAATATGATTATTATTATTATTATTATTATGTTATTAAATATTACAGAAGCAGCAACCCTAAGCCAAATACTAAACAACCGAGCACGACATCATAGCAGCTATTTAGAATTGGTTAAGACATGCTTTGATAAGAGTAAACAACAGCTAGTAAGTGCTTTTTTTTTATTCACCAGCTTACCAAACGTACAGAAGGCTCAAGGTGTCCACCAGTTATGGGACGCCTAGACCACCAGGAAAGAGGAAACGATTTCAGATCTAACTAATTTAAATTAAAGGACGTGATAAGTAAATAACGAAATAGAGAGGCGTTAAGAAGTGATAAAGGAACTTTTGATTTTTAACTTGAATTATTTTGGTTGAAGTAGATCTCCTGAGTTTTATGCTTGTATACTGTTTCGAAAATGTTCGATTAATTTTAAAAAATGTTTAATATTGCCTAATCACATTTTCTATTCTTGGTCGCCCCACATAATGGTATTGGACTTGACTACATCAAATTAAGATTTTCTTATCAAAAATTACACAGCCCCACAAAAAAAAATGTTCTGTTCTGGGATCGAGACTATGGTATTCGGATGCAGTTTTCGACGCTGAATCCGAATCCGACCTCAAAAAAGCAAATACACCCTCAAAATCTTGCGCTAGAGCCAAAAACAACCCCCAAATGGAGTAAAACACTCCTGACATATGATGACAATAAATACATGCAAAAAATGGTTGAAAACCGCAAATGTCTTGTATTTGGAAATAAACCTCTGGTATATGGCCAAGAACGCCCACCCGTGAGGGGGTTAAACCACCCCAAAATGGGTCAAAACCACCCCTTAGATCAAAATACAATAAATACATGCAAAAAATGATTGAAAACCACAAATGTTTTGTTTTTGGAAATATACCGTTGGTATATGGCCAACAACCATCCTTCCTGAGGGGGTTAAACCACCCCAAAATAGGTCAAAGGCACCCCTTAGATCAAAATAACAATAAGTACATGCAAAAAATGATTGAAAACCGCAAACGTTTTGTATTTGGAAATAGACCGTTGGTATATGGCCCAGAACCCTCTTCCCTCCCCTTTAAACCACCTCAAAATGGGGTATAACCACCCCTTACATAGGGTTACAGTAAATAGATAAAGTACATAAGAGGCAGCCAGTACGCCAATCGTTTAAAAATAAAAGGAAGAGATATAAATCGAGAGATTAGAGGATTAACGGGGTTTTATTGAATTTATTTTTTAGCATGTATTTATTTGCAAGTATTTTTTACGAGCGTTTATTTATTGTAACTTTGATGTAAGGGGTGGTTATACCCCATCTTGGGGTGATTTTACCCTTTCAAGGGGGCTGTTGGTCATATACCAGAGGTCTATTTCCAAAAACAACACATTTGCGGTTTTCAATCATCTCTTGCATGTATTTATTGTATTTTGATCTAAGGGGTGGTTTATCCCCCTTAGGGAGGAGGGTTCTTGGCCATATACCAGAAGTCTATTTTCAAATACAAAACATTTGAGGTTTTCAATCATTTTTTGCATGTATTTATTGTATTTTGATTAAAGGGGTGGCTTTGATCAATTTGGGGTGGTTTAACCCCCTCAGGAAGGAGGGTTGTTGGCCATATACCAACGGTCTATTTCCAGAAACAAAACATTTGCAGTTTTCAATAATTTTTTGCATGTATTTATTGTATTTTGATCTAAGGGGTGGTTTTGACCCATTTTGGGGTGGCTTAACTCCCTCACGGATAGGGGTTCTTGGCCATATAGCAGAGGTTTATTTCCAAATACAAGACATTTGCGGTTTTCAACCATTTTTTGCATGTATTTATTGTCATCATATTTCAGGAGAGTTTTACATTTGGGGGCTGTTTTTGGCTCTAGCGCAAGATTTTGAGGGTGTATTTGCTCTTTTGAGGTCGGATTCGGATTCAGCGTCGAAAACTGCATCTGAATACCATAGTCTTGATCCCAGAACAGAACTTTTTTTTTGTGGAGTGTGTTATTTTTTCTTAAAATAATAAAACACTTCAATTTGTTGTAAACTTTGACTTTACACTAATATGGTGACTAGAAGTACAGATAATTCTAAAAGTCCTTGTTGATTATATAAATTTCCTTAAAATATGTTGCTGCGAGAGATCGACTATAACCGTAACATCTTTGACTATAACCCTAAATCCGTTTTTTTAAATCTTACAGAAAGAAAAATTATGAGTCCCAAGACTAGCTTCCTATTGAATAATTATCGAGTATTTATATATTTTTACTGAGTGAATAAATTCTTTTTGCTACAATATATATTTTATTCCAGTCCTATTCCATGAGGTGGGAATTATATCCTTAATATAGCAGCGAATAAACTGCTATTTAATTTAATATTTCAGTTATAATATAATTATTGTTGTGACCAGTCAACCAGAAAAAACGGGGATAGTAGGTGTTGAAAAAATAATGTGTCAAAAATTATAATACTCAGTTTTGTGCCTTCAAAATTATATAATTTGTATTCACGCAATTATACAGCACAAATGTCGAAATGAACATCTATTTGTGAACATTTATTATTTTGTGTTGGTGCGCATAGGCGGTATCGCCACGAAGAATCCAGAGAATTTCCAAACCTGTCGCAATATTCAAGGTGAGTGGCAAATCCCTATCTTGTGGTGTCATTACAATTAGCAAAGTAAAATGTTAAAATGCGTTCACCAATATTGCCACTTTTTTGCATTTTTTAATGGTTAATTTTGTGTCAAAATTTATAAGCGACCCCTTTATTTTTCTAGACCCCTAAAACAGGAAATAATATTTTAAATGTGCCAAGTATCTAGCAGATATTCTCTATAGGGTGTGCAAAAGAACCCCATTTTGGCACTAACTCTTTAAATGTTCGTTCTATCAAACAATGTATTAAGAAAGTTTGTATACAATATCAATTTTCTTTTCAGCACTCATTTTCTTGTTGACGGTCATTTTACCATTCCAAAAGAATATACATATTTTAATTCAAACCCAAGTGTTTTATTACTAAGTGTAACTCCTATGCTAAATAAACTTCAAATGCAATTTTTGTCAAAAATTTTTGTCGAAGATTGGTGCTGTAACTTCTTTCAGAGGTAGAATCTTATAACACAAAAATGAGACATGAAAGCCTTATTTTTAATGTACTTTCCCTCAAATATGCTTTGGTTTAACTTTTGACGTTTATTACAAATTAATTATTGAATTGTCACTGTTTTGCGTACCCATTGAATAAATGAAAGTGGAGCAAAAATATGCGATAAAATTTTGTGTCCGGTTGTGTAAAACACCAACTGAAACTTTTAAAATGATTAAAAGTGCATATCCAGATAATAGTTTATCACGATCTAGAGAGTTTGAGTGGCATAAGTAGTTTAAAGACGGTTGTGAATCAGTTGAAGATGAACCTTGTCCCGGTCGACCACAAACTGCGCGAACTGACACAAAAATTTGCAGAAATTAACGACTTGATACAAAGTGATCGCCGGATTGGCATAAAACGAATTTTTGACATTGTTAATTTGTCTTACGGTTCCACTCATAAAATTATTCATGATGATGTAGGGTACCGGAAGGTCGCGGCAAGATGGATTCCAAAAGTGATGACCGATGAACAAAAAGCAAATTGAGTGACAGTTTGTCAGCAGTGGAAAAGGCAACTGCAACGTAATCCACAGTTTTTAAATAATGTGGTTACATGTGACGAAAGTTGGTTTTATCATTACGATCCTGAATTGAAGTCTCAAAGTATGCAATGAAAGCATAAAGGCAGCCCAAGACCACAGAAGGCCGAAACTGTTAAACGCGCTGGTAAAGTGATGCACCTGATTTTTTTTTTGATAAATGTGGCATTATTTACGATTACATTGTACCTAGACCTAGAGGACATACAGTAACTGGGGAGTACTATTCTAATGTACTTCAAGGACCCTTAAAGGCAAAATTAAAGAAAAAACGGCCGCTTTATCAAGACTTTGGTTGGACGCTGCATCACGGCAATGCTCCGGCTCACAGATCAGCAATTTGTCAACGAACAATTGAAGAATTAGGGGTAGAAATTATGGTTCACCCCCCCTACTCTCCCGACCTTGCTCCATGTGACTTCCATTTGTTTCCTGAAGTCAAAAAAGAATTGAGAGGTCGAAGATTTGAGTCGGATTTAGAGCTCAACAACGCTGTGATGCGTATACTAAACAGACTATCAAAAAATGGTTTCCCAGAAGTTTATGACAAGTGGATAAAGCGATGGGATAAGTGTATTGAACAAAATGGAGAGTACTTTGAAGGATAGTTGTTGAAGTTTTTTAAATAAATGTTTCATTGTTATACTATAGCACCAGTCTCGTTATTTTCTGATACATCCTCGTATGTAACACAAACAGAATATGGTTTCATAAAGAGAGCAAAATTCTCTTTTTAGTAGAAGAACAACATGTATAGAGTTTTATTTTCAAAGTTTAAAATGACCATCAACAATAAAATGAGTGGTGAAAAGAAAATTGAAATTCATGTTGCTATTCCACACCTGCTTTAAAATGTAGCTAGATATCTAACATTATTAGGACTTTACCTATTTTGCATACAGGGTATCTCGAGCGGACGGTGCCAATTCCTGAGGGTCAATGCCTTTGGTCAAAATAGGTCCATTAAGCACAACATATTTATGTTCAAAAATGAAATGTTACAAAGCTATAGACCTTCAAAATAAAAAACTCAAAATTAATGGTGCAATTTGGATAACATTTGTGTTATTTTGTGATTGTGGTAGCTGTAGCGTATTCGCTACCGCTAGATACGGACTTCTCTGCTAGTGATATGTTTAATGAATACACCATTGAATATAGAATTTAATTCCTCACAAAACAGGTATACCTCACCCAAGTCGAATAGTGCCAAGTCAGAAAATACTGTATAAAATGCAGAAAGAAAATTAAGGTAAAAGGTCGTGCAGTATTAACGTACATACGAAGTAAGAAAGATTCCCAAAACAAAACGGAACGCCCTGAACGTTTTGGTTTCCATAATATAATTGACCAGAGCAGGGTATTCTCCTAAAAATTGTTTTTTCAATGTGAAATTACCATAATACTACAACCAACAAAAAAATTTGATCAAGGCACCTATTACCATAAAATTAAAGATTTTTTAATGTAGCCAAAACAAGGTGTCAACAAAATCCCTTAACCTAATTACCTAGTTTAAATTAGATAAATCTTCTTTTTAAAAGATATTCTCTTATAAAATCATTAAAAACTGCTATTAGATCAACAGCAAGTTGCGAATTGCGTTATTGACAAATTATTATTTCAAAGTTCAATGAACTACAAACGCAGTATTTTCTCAAGGGTATGTATTATTTACAATTTTATTATTTTAACATAGCTGTGATCAGGCATTGACCCAAACATTCTTAAAGGTTGTATAAACAAGACGTGCTTTATTTTCAATGTCAAGATGTCCAGATCATCATTTTGTGCGGATGTCTACATATTTGTTACAAACTTTACAGGGTTGTTACGTTTCTAAATTGAGTAAAATGAATTTTTAATTGTAAAGAGAATTCAATTTTACGCCGAAACGGTATATGATACGATAAAATGTCATTAAGGTTTGTTGTTGTGATACATCAGATGGATCTGCCGACAAAGCCCCACACTAAAAGTATGGCGGCAAAATGATGTTAAAGTTTTCAACTTTCTTATTTTTTTCTGAAAAAGTCGTACGTTCTAGAACAAAGATGTATAAGACTTTTTTGTTTCTTTTGGTGTCTTCTATCACCCCTTAAAATTAATGCGTTCTATCTCCGGACACGCTATATTTAACATTGGTATCCAACGGGTTTATATTTCTTTTCAAAAACTAGATATCGTTTATCTTAATTTAATTTGACCGTGGCAATTATATAAATAAATATCGCACACTTTATTTGGATTTAAATACAAACGCTGAGTTAACATTAATTACAAGAAATAACCGTAGTTGCATCTATATAATGTCAATCATACTTATTATCAAACAAAATTAAAATCTGTAAAATAGGGGAAGCCCATTCAACTAACAACAGCTGTTCTTGACAATGACGAAAACATGAAAAAGATGTATTTTTTACGTATTAATTTTAACGCGCCAAAAATATACCGAAAGGCACGTAACTATTACATTCTATCAAGCATCGCTTTGGAATATTAATTGTGGTATGCAAAAAGCATTAGAGACACTAATTTTCATATGAATTTCTATTCCAGCGCTACTTGGGCAAAAGTATCTGGCTACTGATAAGCATAAACTACATGTAAATGTTGCTGCCTGTTCTTCTAAGTTACAAGATTTTTCCATAAAAGTAATTTCGGAAAAGAAAAGCAGCAGAAGGACTGAATTTTATACTATTAATAAAAATCAGAGTTTCGGTCAATGAAATACACATCTAAAAATCATTCAAAAATTGTTCGAAAAGCTTGCTTAATAAATTATTTATGAGGGAGGGCATCCCTAATGTACCGCCTTATCGATTCTGAAGAAATCTGGCGACCTTAAACCACTCTATTAGCATTTACAATTAATACATGACCATTTTTTTGAAGCCTGATCAACTACAACAACACACGTTAAAGAGACAAAGTAAGCAACTGTTACATTTTGCTCATTGATACAATTTGTCTGACAAATTTTACTGCATTCTAGTTTTGAAATGAGCATATATAATTTGATTAATTTAAAAATATGTCAAAATGACCCATGTATGTAGTTACGTTACAAAAATGTATGCGTGATTAGGTTTTGTTGTTGAATTAGGTTATGTTTTGATAGGTGAAAAATGATTTAAAAAGAATTCACTTACCGAAAGGTGAATTTTTAAAGAAACACAAAGCACCTACCGGTAAGAACAATTTTTTTCAGAAATTCGTTACCTACCGGTAGGAACATAATACACTCCCTTTTATTTTTACTGTGCGTTTGTACAGTTACAAGAAAATTATAGAATGATACGAGTAGATCCTTACTTTATGTTTAATTAATTTGAAGGTACAAAACAGTATACACTATAGTGGAATTCAGCTAAGAATAAAGCGAAGGAAGGTATAGGGCAAGCTTGACCTTCGCGTTGATTGGCTAAAATACGAGGCACGTTCACACAACTTAAAAAAGTAAATTTGTGCATAAATTATGTGTAAAGCGCCGTTTCAGTTCTACAATAAACGTTACGGCTTACGTTCGCTGAACTACGATAATATAACTTATTGTGTGTGTAAAAAGAAACTATAATGAATGTACATTCATAATTAACGTGGCAAAATGCTCATTAATTAATGTACAAAGTTTTAAATGAAAGAATTAATCGGAAATTCATACCTAAAATCCGGCAAGGCTGCATCTATGTCAGAGATATCAATACTGACAATTTTCGTCATTTTGTTTTCAAGTTATGGTTTAGTTCGAGTTTTTATCAAGTTCTTTATAATTTTTAGTCCTTTTATTAAAACAATAGTTCTTTTAGAACTTACCGGCTCTATTCTTATTACTGTGCAGGTATGATGATTTATGTAACAATCTCAATTGCAGTTTAAGTCAACGTAATAATATTAATAGTATGTACCCAATTTTAATTATGGCTGAACGACAATTCTTGAAAAATCCAAGAGGAAAAGTAATTCCTAATGGTCAAAATTGATGAAATGGTGAAAAGTGGCGGAAGAACCATATTAGGATTGCCGATATAGGAATTAACAAATGGCCCGCGGTTGGCGCAGGCTTGGGACGATGCTTATCAACTCTGGTACAAGCCTGAAATCCAAGACTGGTCCATGACTGGTCTAAAATCGGGATGATAACTTCGTGCCAAGCTTGGTAATCAGTCATGGCCCTAGATTGGTGATACATCTTGGCCCAATAGTGGTGCCGACGCTAATACTGAGTCTTAGCGCAAGGTAAAGAACCAATATTGGGCCATATTAATATGGTATCAAGGCTGACAATCAGTAATAGTATAGGTTCGGAATCCAACGGTAGCCCCGGGTTATTACTGACTTTTGAGTGTGAGACCAACCTAATATTTAATACTGTACTATAGCTTATTAATACTTGTGTGAAATAACTTTGATGAAGAAAACAAATGAATACGAAAATTCTAAATTATTACCAAATATTTTAATTCATTCAATTATTAGTAACATAACAACGTAACTTACAAATTTTATGACACAAGAAAACAAGCATGATTTGATATGAAATTAATAATATTTTAAGTGTTAAACAAATAAATTTTAAAGAAAAGTGGTTTAAAAAGTTAATACAAGTTTAATTTTTACTACTAAAAATTGTATTTATTCATATTAGCGTAGCTTTTTTTAAATAAACACGTTCTATTTCATAAAAATTATTTTATTAATAATATTACAAAACGGTTAAACGTAACATCACTCATGGTAGGCGGATGAACACTGACTAATACGCCGCTAAAAGGCTTCCTCTTGCAGCTGCCGGGCTACTTACTTTTCATGTCTGTGCTTGTTTCGAAGAAACGAAGCGCGTAAAAATTTGAAAGCTGAAATTATATTTAGTAATAATAATTATAATCTATGAAGGTATTTTAGTTTAACTTTTCTCACATTTTTCTCTTAATTAATTACTAGCTGATATAATAAAGACAGAAAACTTCACAAGCTTGATTTGGTAGAATATGTGAAGATTGGCCCAAACTTGGTTCAAGGGTAAGAAACCAACTCTAAAAACACTAAAATTGGTTGAGGCTTGGGCAAACAGTAAGAAACCGAAACTAGGGCGCTGAAGGTTGGCTCTGACTTGGGCAGAGATTAGAGAACCCAGCATCGGTACCTAGGCGTTGGTTGACCCTTGGGCCACGAAAAAGCAGCCGAGGCGTGGGATCTGAAGGTTGACCTAGGCTTGGACCAATGTTGAAATAACGACATTTGGTTATCCAATATTCAGCCAAGCTGGGGTCTATTGTCAAGACTGGCAGTTCCTACATGGGTGCCCCCTTATGTTTGTAATTTAAATCCAATCGAGTTGATATGGACACAAGTGAAACATGATGTAGTATTACTGGCGTGAACAAATCCTCCAAATCTAGGGATTTCTACTGTTACTGCAGGATAATGGGAAGATTGCATAGATACATCACATAATTAATGAAGAAAAACGAAGGTGGGATTTCGACATAGTAGTAGAAGATATTGTGGAAAAATATTATAAATTTAGGGTCGGAAGGAAAGTTCCAACCCAACGAATCAGACGAAGATGTTAATATTCGGCCAATATAAAATAACTTTTAATGTTTTTCGAATCATAGTGACATTACAGTATCATAATAGTGTGCATTATGTATTAATTCTATTCATAAATTGTTCATAAGATACACTAGCATCTTGTACAACAGCACAGAAGTAAATTTTATATATTTTTCGGTAAATGTTTTGAAAACTAAACAATATTAATTTTCAAATTTCCCGCTGTTTTAATTTTAGGTGTGTAAATGTAACTTGTATCGAAGCGCCATCTACTTTATTCTTATTTGGTTTTTACTATAGATGGTTGTTAAGTGCTTATAACAGAAACGTCGAAAGGTAAAGAAGAAGCGACGTTTTTGAAACCTTCCTCAATTCCGTTATATTGCACTTGTACTAAGTAAGAGTTTTTATATTTACTGTCTCCAGGCTTACTTTGTGGAACTCCATAATCATGAAATATAATATAAATTTTTTTATTTTTTTTGTTTTTTTTTGTGTTTGTTTATCAATCTTATCTACCTTTGATAATGACATTTAATGTCGAAACAATATTGTCAGGTTAAGATATTAATAAAACTTGTGAAACTTTAACTAATTGTATATTTGTATTTATATTATATTTCACAGTTATTATATTCTTAGTGACGAATTGTACACTAAGAATTTTCTGATTGCATTTGAATCATATGTAGTTCTAAATATATTATATATATTATAACGTTGAAATTCACAACCCATTATTTGTTTGATGGTCACTGTTTAAAACCAAGCTTCTGCGTTGTTTGGTTGTCACTGGTTTTCCCTTTCTTTCGGTTTATCGTGAAGTCGCTCCTGCGCGTTTGAGCTCCCTGCTCAATAGTAGAGTGAAGTAACAAAATGGCTGGCTTTTTGGTACGAGAAGTTGGATGTACGAGATATAAATTAGAAATTGGTTTTAAATATTAATTCGCTTTAGCGGAATAAATCTCACATTCAACAGAACGATCGCTTGGTTATTTATATGCGATCAATCGTCAAATTGGACGGATTACGTTCTGGTACTAAGCATTTTAGGTAACTTCTGTTCGTTAAAACCTCGTTGCGCTAAATCTCACAAATGTCTTTTTATTTTAGGTAATATTATTTCCCTAGCCGTCACCTTGAGGGAATTGTATTGTAAAAGACCTTTCAGTTTATAGAAAGGTAAAAATATTCAAATATTTAAAAATAATACAATATACAGGGTGATTTCTTTGTAGGTCTTTTTGTTTTGGGTTTTGTTGTTCGTTGGTGTATTCTTGTTCCTGCCCGTCTGACCGTGTATTTTAATTGGAAGGTTCTTCCCCTTTGTGTCCGTACCTACATCTATACATATACCGGGTCGGAGCAAAACAACCAAATATCGAAGGGTGAAACGAAAACCCCCTAAGCAAGGCTTTAAACATACAGCCGTGGATCAGCGAATGGTGGGATGTTTGTCTAAATTTGTATGTATTATGTGTCATTTTATTTATGTATATGTATATATTTATTCAATGTGTTTACAATTTATGCATGCATGTTAATTTTAAGGATAAAACGAGATCTCGAATAGTGGAATTGTTGTAGGGTAGTTTTAAGTACAACCAACTGTGATACAAATCACCATTCACCTTTTTTTTTGTTGAAACATTACATTTTTTTTATCTGCACAATAGAAAATAGTTGCAAGTAAAATAAAGCCCTACTTAGAACGTTTACATTTCACTACGTGCGTTTTATTTATTTATTATTTATTTATTTGTATGATTTTAATATTACTTTCCAGTTCGTCATTTGTAAGTATATATGTACGGTACGACCAAAATATTGGAAGTTGCCCATATTTTAGTAGAAGATCTATTTCTTCGTTTTCCTGATAAGCTTGAAGCTTTAGTAATAAGCATTGTTTTTAAACGAAGTGGCGCTTGTTTTTTTATCTTTTATATCTTGTATTACCCCGCCCCTCTCCGACTTATTGGGGGCTAGCTGGCAAAAACTAAAGCAGTGTTATTTGGATCAAGCTGATACTTCCAGCACAGCTACATTTTGGTTGGTTAAGTGTTTCGTTATATAAAAATAGCCTTTGTGTTTCTGTAGGTTATAGTAAATTGGCGCCCAACGTGGGGCCTTTTGTTGAAAATTCCACTTTGTTAAAACCATTTGTTGTTCTTGCATGTTAGGATATTTTTGGGGAATATATTTTGCCTGATAGATTAAGTATTTAGTAATTTACGATAAAGAACCAACTCCAGGATTGTATTTTGTAATTTGTTGTATTCTTGTTACAAGTTATTTGATTAGTATTGATTATTAATCTTATTATAAATTGGTTATTTGTTTTGTTAGCCTTAATTATTAATTAGTTCATTATGGAACGGAAGATCCATATAGATAGGTTAAGTAAATCAGAACTATCTTATGAGTTAGCTATTAGAGGTCTTCCTGACTCTAATGTTGATAGTATGCGAAAGTCTCTTCGACAGTTAATGAAAATGGAACAAGATCAGTCCGTGCTTGAGTTACCAGCTCATCCGTTTACTTTTGAAGAAGATTCAGATGCTATTTCTACAGCTATTATTGAACTTAATACGGCTTTGGAGTCATTTGATGATAGTGTGGATTCTAATCCGTATAAAAAATTGCAAAGTAGGTTAAGTCACCTATTAGGTAGGGCTGCGGCCATGAAAGCCAAAGATGAGGCTTCTGCATCAAAGCGAGCCGAGTTCATTCAATCCATTCTTGGATTAATGAGCGATATTCACGATAAAGCTTCAGTACCACAGGTAACTGATGAAGTAGCTATTCAGTTAGGGTTAGGTTTAAGCGTTGGGGAAGCTATTGTTAATTCTCCTGCGGGCAACCCAGCAGCTTCTTCTACCCTTGCTGCTCCTGATCCTCAATGTGGTCAGCCGAAATCTGTACCAGTCTTTAAATGGGGACTTGATAAATTTGCAGGACATGAATCTAAGATTTCTTTAAATGCTTTTTTGCAACAAGTGGATGAGTTGTCTATTGCTCGGAATGTATCAAAGACCCAGTTATTTGCATCTGCTTTGGATCTTTTTAAAGACCAAGCACTTTTGTTTTATAGGTCTAGAAGAAATGAAGTATCTGATTGGGATTCTTTGGTTAAACTTTTGAAAGAGGAATATCTCCCTTTAGATTATGATGATAAGCTTTTAGAAGAAATTCGTAGGAGGACTCAAGGTCCTAATGAACCGTTAGGGACTTATTTAGTAGCTATGGATAATTTATTTTCCCGATTATCAACAAAATTTTCTGAAGGGATTAAATTAAGATTACTGTTAAAGAACTTAGCTCCATTTTACCAATTTCATTTGTCGTTTAAAGAAATTAATTCTATCTCTGATTTACTACAATTTGGTAGACAGCTTGAAGCTTCAAGGTTGAGGGCGGACAGTTATGTTCCTCCAACTAGAAGGAAAACCGACTTAGAGCCAGATTTAGCTTTTGTTGAGACTGCTAGTAATTCCAGTAGTGCTGCTTCAGATGTTTCATCACGGTTATGTTTTAATTGTAGGAAAACAGGACACGTGCGTTCTGCATGTTCTTCTCCCTTGATTAAACGTTGTTTTGGTTGTGGTGAGATGGGGGTCACTAAGACTTCTTGTAAGAAATGTTCTCCTAGGGATAATAATTCGGGAAACGGTTTTAATTCGGCATTAATGGGTGGTGTTAGTACCGAGTCTTCATTTCAAGCAACCACTGTATTATTAAATTTTATCCTTGCTCATGCCGAAGGAGATGAACGCCCGTATTTGTCTATAAAAGTTTTGGGTCATGATTTGTTAGGTCTTTTAGATTCCGGTGCTTCTCGGACTATAGTTGGTAAACCAGGTTGGTCGTTTTTATGTAGTTTAGGTTTTGGTGCTGGTTTATCTAAGTTTGGAGCGACTGATTGTCGTGTAGCAAATGGTCAAACTGTGAAGAGCATTGGTCAAGTTGATGTACCGATCCAACTTCAGGATCGAATGCATATTATTTCTATTTTGGTAGTTCCGGATCTTCCACAGACTTTGATCTTGGGTATTGACTTTTGGAACCTTATGGGTATTGTTCCCAATTTGAGACAAGGCAGTTGGCGATTTGTAAAAGATTCTGACAATTCGTCTGTTGAACTGGAATCTATTGAGGTTATGCCTCTTAGTAATTCTACACTTACTTTTGAACAGAAATTGGAGTTAGAGAAAATTTTGAATGAGTCTAAAGCACTTCCAAGTGAGATGTTAGGTTGTACGTCTAGGGTTGAGCATGTTATTCGTACAAATTCTGAACCGATTAAGCAGAGATATTATCCGGTTAGTCCGTTTATGCAACGTCTTATCGATGAAGAACTTGATCGTATGTTGAGCTTAGGTGTCATTGAACCGTCTTCTAGTGGCTGGTCCAACCCAGTCCTAATGGTCAAAAAGAAAGATGGGACCTACAGATTTTGCATAGATTTTCGTCGTCTTAATCGTGTGACTGAGAAGGATGCTTATCCTATTCCCTATGTTAGTGCTACTTTGGATAAACTTCGAAATGCCAAATTTTTGTCATCGTTGGATGTTAAGTCTGCCTATTGGCAAATTCCTTTATCTGAGGATTCCCGTAAATATACGGCTTTTACAATCCCCAATCGTGGCCTTTTCCAGTTTACTCGTATGCCTTTTGGGTTACATAATGCCCCTGCAACTTGGCAAAGGTTTATTGATAATGTTCTTGGTCCATCTTTGGAACCATATGTTTTGGTGTATCTGGACGATATAGTCATCGTTACAGATAGTTTTGAAAAACATATTGAAATATTAAGAGAGGTTTTTAATCGACTGTCTTTGGCTGGTATCACTTTAAGTTCGGATAAGTGCAAATTTTGTGTTCCTGAGCTACGATACTTAGGTTATGTAGTTAGTCAGAAGGGAATTCATGTGGATCCTGAGAAAGTTCAGGCCATTATGAATATTCAGCCTCCTCGGAATGTGACTGAAGTTAGAAGTCTGATAGGTTTGACTTCATGGTACCGTCGTTTTGTACCACAGTTTTCTGATATCATTCAGCCGTTGACAACCCTTCTTAAGAAAGGTGTCAAATTTTATTGGTCATCTGAGTGTGAATGTAGCTTGCGGACTTTGAAAGAAGCTTTGGTTAGGGCACCTATTTTACGTTGTCCAGATTTTGAGTTGCCATTTACTGTTCAAACCGATAGTAGTGGTTTTGGTTTAGGTGCTGTCTTGACGCAACAGATTGATGGTGAGGAAAGCGTAATATGTTACCTTAGTCGTTCTCTCACTCGTCAAGAGCGAAATTATTCTACGACTGAGAGGGAATGTTTAGGAGTTTTATGGGCCGTAGAAAAACTTAGACCATATTTAGAAGGCCGTCGTTTCACGGTGATCACCGATCACTATTCTTTGGTGTGGTTACATAATTTAAAAAACCCGACAGGTCGTTTAGCTAGGTGGTCTTTGAGACTCCAAGAATATAACTTTCAGGTGGTCCATCGTAAAGGTAAAGACCATTTGGTACCTGATGCGTTATCACGTTCCGTACCGATTCTTGACAGTATTGAGTCAGGTAATGAGCCTGTTATAGTTTCAACCGATAAGTGGTATAATAGTATGGTTGATAGGGTTCGGGCTAAACCTGCTAAGTTTTCTCAATGGCGTATTACTAATGAAGGTTTATATAAATCTATGAAAACCGAAAATGATTCTGATACCGCTTGGAAACTTGTTGTACCTAAAGAAAATAGACTTGCTATTCTTCGTCAGGCACATGATCATCCTACTTCCGGTCATGGTGGAGTATATAAAACCTATCATAGATTAACTCCCAAATATTATTGGCCAAAAATGCAAGCCGATGTAGCTCGATATATTAAAACTTGTCAAATTTGTCAAAAATGTAAACCAGATTTAAGACCTCCTGCTGGACTGTTAGTTCCGCAACCAATTGTTGATCGCCCTTGGCAGATGGTCAGTATAGATTTGATTGGTCCTCTCCCGAGGAGTACAAAAGGTTATTCATATGTCTTAGTCATCGTGGACTATTTTAGTAAATTTTGTTTGCTATTTCCTCTTAGGAATAGTTCAGCGAAGATGGTTTGTTCAAGAATTGAAGATGAAGTCTTCTTAGTTTTTGGAGTACCTAGATTGGTGTTGGTAGACAATGGAGCCCAGTTTACTGGTCGTGAGTTTCGCACTCTTTGTAGTAACTATTCAGTAAGAATTCGTTTTAATGCGCATTATCACCCGCAATCAAATCCCACAGAAAGAGCGAACAGAAATGTTAAAACTATGATTCGTTCCTATGTTAAAGAGAATCAGCGTTCTTGGGCAGATGAATTAACAAAGATTGGGTGTGCCCTTAGAACTGGTCGTCACGAGACTACTGGTTACACTCCCTATTTCTTAACTTTTGGTAGGGAACATATTTTAAAAGGCACTGATCATAAAATATCTGATAAAGTTCAAGATCTGCAAGTTGATCGTTCGTCTGCTACTGTTATTCCTGATAAATTGCAGGGAGTTTTTGAGGTAGTGCGTAATAAAATAAAAACTTCTTTTGATCGCAATAAACGTTACTATGATCTACGTAAGCGAGATACTCAATTTGTTATTGGTGACAAAGTTTTAAGGAAAAATTTTGCTCTTTCTGATGCGAGTAAATATTTTTCACATAAACTTGCTCCTCGTTATATTGGTCCTTTTACCATTCACAAAAAGGTGTCTCCTTGGACTTATATTTTAGCTGATGAACTTGGTAGGGAAGCCGGTAAATTTCATGCCAAAGATTTGAAAGAGTATGTTCCGAATCATGTCGGAGATTAGGGTCATTTGGTTGTTTTTTTTTGGGGGAACCATTTGGTGGTTTGGGTTCCACAGAGTTCAGCGATGGTTGGGGCTGTCCTCATTTGGAGCGTTTAGTGATACGCTCAGTTCGACCTAATATCTGTCGACTTGTTAGGGCTTATTAGTTTTTATTTAGATCTTTGTTTTGCAGGTATCTATTTTTGGCTTTTATACCAAGGGTTTTGATATAGCAATTTCGACTTTTGTTTTGGCTTAGCCAAACTATTTTTTTTGTATACCGGATTTGACAATTTCTCTTCTCCTTTTTACCTTCTCCTTCTTTCCTATACCGATTTTGACTCCATATTTGCCATAGCACGGCTTGGGCTGGATCCCCAAGACCGTGGTTCTTTTGGGTTTCTTTGGGCTGAACTCCCTTTTTAACCCCCGGTTTCTTCTTCTCTTGTTCTCTGTCTCAAACGGTACGTGTGTGGTGCCCGGGTGGTTAGTGTTGCTGAGTAGTGCTTCCGAACCTCGGATGCGGGGCAACGACTCACAACAGTTTGGCGCTGTTCAGTCTCCACGACGTTGGAACTGGCAGTGCCCCGCATCGTGTGTGAAGTTGTGCTCCTCGGTGGCTCTGCCATCTGCCCACTTCACATGTGTCAGGGCGAGCCCTTCTTTTTCACTTTGTTTTCTTTTTCTTCTTTTTTCCTCTACACTACCCTCTCTTGGGTGCGAGCAGAGAGTATGTCGGCGGCTCTCTGTTCAGTTCTTTTTGCTGGCCATGTTCAGTGGTTCGTGCTGGTAGGTTTTGTTGTGAGTCGTTGCCAAGCCTCGGGCACTGGGAGTTGCTCAGTGGTCCCTTCCCGACGTGGAATACCACTGTGCCCAGTACCGTGTGTGAAGCGCGTCTTTGCAGTGAACCCTGCTTGCCCGACCATTGTTCATGCTTCGGGGTGGAACCTTTTGTTCCTCTGTTCTTTCCTTATCTCCACCTCCAATTTGTGTTTGTCCTTTGTTGTTTTTTTGGATTTTTTTTGGATCACCTTTTGGTGTCCATTTTTGGTGTCATGTTTTTTTGGCATGGTATTTTTCATCCTGGTGGGTTGTTCTTTCAATTTATTTTGGGCAAGTTAGATTTTAGCAAGGCTAGGTTATGCTAAGCCGCGAAAGGGTTTTCGCGACTGGGAGTTGAGGGGGGAATTATAACGTTGAAATTCACAACCCATTATTTGTTTGATGGTCACTGTTTAAAACCAAGCTTCTGCGTTGTTTGGTTGTCACTGGTTTTCCCTTTCTTTCGGTTTATCGTGAAGTCGCTCCTGCGCGTTTGAGCTCCCTGCTCAATAGTAGAGTGAAGTAACAAAATGGCTGGCTTTTTGGTACGAGAAGTTGGATGTACGAGATATAAATTAGAAATTGGTTTTAAATATTAATTCGCTTTAGCGGAATAAATCTCACATTCAACAGAACGATCGCTTGGTTATTTATATGCGATCAATCGTCAAATTGGACGGATTACGTTCTGGTACTAAGCATTTTAGGTAACTTCTGTTCGTTAAAACCTCGTTGCGCTAAATCTCACAAATGTCTTTTTATTTTAGGTAATATTATTTCCCTAGCCGTCACCTTGAGGGAATTGTATTGTAAAAGACCTTTCAGTTTATAGAAAGGTAAAAATATTCAAATATTTAAAAATAATACAATATACAGGGTGATTTCTTTGTAGGTCTTTTTGTTTTGGGTTTTGTTGTTCGTTGGTGTATTCTTGTTCCTGCCCGTCTGACCGTGTATTTTAATTGGAAGGTTCTTCCCCTTTGTGTCCGTACCTACATCTATACATATACCGGGTCGGAGCAAAACAACCAAATATCGAAGGGTGAAACGAAAACCCCCTAAGCAAGGCTTTAAACATACAGCCGTGGATCAGCGAATGGTGGGATGTTTGTCTAAATTTGTATGTATTATGTGTCATTTTATTTATGTATATGTATATATTTATTCAATGTGTTTACAATTTATGCATGCATGTTAATTTTAAGGATAAAACGAGATCTCGAATAGTGGAATTGTTGTAGGGTAGTTTTAAGTACAACCAACTGTGATACAAATCACCATTCACCTTTTTTTTTGTTGAAACATTACATTTTTTTTATCTGCACAATAGAAAATAGTTGCAAGTAAAATAAAGCCCTACTTAGAACGTTTACATTTCACTACGTGCGTTTTATTTATTTATTATTTATTTATTTGTATGATTTTAATATTACTTTCCAGTTCGTCATTTGTAAGTATATATGTACGGTACGACCAAAATATTGGAAGTTGCCCATATTTTAGTAGAAGATCTATTTCTTCGTTTTCCTGATAAGCTTGAAGCTTTAGTAATAAGCATTGTTTTTAAACGAAGTGGCGCTTGTTTTTTTATCTTTTATATCTTGTATTACCCCGCCCCTCTCCGACTTATTGGGGGCTAGCTGGCAAAAACTAAAGCAGTGTTATTTGGATCAAGCTGATACTTCCAGCACAGCTACATTTTGGTTGGTTAAGTGTTTCGTTATATAAAAATAGCCTTTGTGTTTCTGTAGGTTATAATATATAATCAAAGACCTTATCTACCCTTAGGTGTAAAGGTATATCAATAACTACACTACATTACATTACACTATTTAATTCGTTTTGTACACAAATCTTTTCCATTGTCTCCTGTCTTTCGCAAGTTTTGTGGCATCTTTCCATTCAATGTTTCTGCTCTTCAAAGTGTCTGCAATTACCGCATTCCAAGTTTTCTTTGGTCTACCTCTACCTTTCTTCCCATGCTCCTTTGCCTCCCATATGCATCTCACTTGTTTTGCTTCGGTTGTTCTAATTAGATGACCTAACCACCCTAGCTGCTGTTGCTCAATTCTTGTTAATATGGGTTCTATCTCTAATTCCTCCCTTATAGTATCGTTTTGTATTCTGTCCATTCTAGTTACTCCCTTTACTCGGCGTAGATATTTCATGTCCATTGCTTGGATGTTGCTTTTCAAGCTGTTGTTTAATACCCAACTTTCACTGCCGTAAGTAAGTATTGGCCTGTATATTGTCTTATATATTGACATTTTTGTTTTTCTGCTTATTACCTTATTGCTTAGAAATGTTTTGTTGAGCGCATGATAAGTTCTTGCTGCACTGTTAATTCTTTCTTTGATTTCTAGTTCCATGCCTCCATTCCCTTGAATTATAACCCCCAAGTATTTGAAATTGTCTACCTGATCTAGTTGGACGCCATCCATCCTTATATTAATTCTGTGGCTTTCATTTCCGATTACCATTACCTTCGTTTTCTTCGTATTAATTTTCATGTTTCTTTTAGATAGCTCTTGTGCCCATAGTGTTAGGTTCTCTTTAAGATGTTCTTCTCTCTCAGCACATATCATAATGTCATCGGCAAATGCACATTCTGATAGTTTGACCATTTGTAGCTTTCTATAACCGATATCTACAGTATGTAACTTCCCTTTGAGCGCTTTTATTATGTCGTCTATGACAATTATGAATAACGTGGGACTTAAGACTCCTCCTTGGTTTAGACCTTCCTCCACTGGAAATTCTTTCGATTGCCGGTTGTTCGTTCTTACGTAATTGATATTATTCGTGTATAGGCTTTCTATCCCTTTTCTCAGTTGTTTCCTTACTCCTCTTCTCTTCAGACTATCCCATACTACTTCCCTGGGTATTCTGTCGAAAGCCTTTTCCATGTCTATAAATGCCACATACACTTTTCTACTTTTGATGGTTTTCTCAGTTAATTGTTTTATAGTAAATATGTGGTCCTGAGTGCTCCTGCCCTTCCGGAATCCACTTTGCGACTCTTCCAAACGTTGTTCTATGTCTTCTCTAAGCTTACCATCTAATAGCCTTTCGTACACTTTTGCTGCAACACTTAATAAAGTTATACCTCTGTAGTTTACGCAATCACTAGAGTCCCCTTTCTTGAAGATAGGTATTATCACACCCACTTTCCAGTCTTGAGGTACCTCTCCTTTTTCCCACGCCATGTTAAATATCTTTGTTATTGCCTTTATTCCTTTTACTCCAAGATTCTTTAGCATACCTGGTGTGATTTGATCGTGACCTGCAGCCTTTCCTTTTTTGATTTTCTTTATTATTTCGGTAACTTCTTCTTCTTTGATCATTTCTGTTTGGGTGTCTGTGTTATCTTGATATCTTCTTCCACTTTCCTCGGGTTTCCTATAGTCCATTTCCGGATTTAATAAGTCTTGGAAATACTCCCGCCATCTGTTCATTATTTCTTCTTCTTTGGTAAGTATCTTGTTTTCTTTATCTTTTATATTTTTCAATAAATATTTTTGTTCTTTCTTTAGACTTTTTATAGCTTTATAGAATAGTTTTTGGTTCGCCCTACTGTCCTCCTCCATTTTCTTTCCGAATTCTTCCCAGGACGCTTCCTTTGCCTGCTTGATTCTTTCTTTGACCTTTATTCTCTGTTCCTTGTATCTGTTGTAGTTGATCTCTGTTTTGTTTGCCAGGTATATCTTCCATTTCTCCTTCTTTAGTTTTACTTGTTCTTTTATCTCTGCGCTCCACCATCGTGTTTGTTTTACTTGATTGTTTGTCATGATTGTTCCACATACTTCCCTTGCAGTTCTTAGCAGTACCTCTTTGAAATCTAGCCATACCTGTTCGATATTCTTGTCCTTCCAATCCTTTTCCACTGTCTCGAGTTTATGGTCTACTTCTTCTCTAAACTTACTAGCTATTTCGTCTACTGATAACTTGTACGCTTTTATTGCCTCTTTCGATTTCGTACTAGTTTTATGGGGGTTTCTCTCCTGCTTCTGTGTCTTCATTTCTATTCTTCCAACCACTAGGAAATGATCACTATATATGTCGTATCCCCTACGGACCCTTACGTCTAGTATTTCTTCTCTGTAAGTTCTTTCCATGAGGATGTAATCTATAATGGACTTCTCGTTTCTGCTCTTTACTTCTCTTGTAAATTTGTGGATGTTTTTATGTTGGAAAAATGTATTTGCCACTATAAAGTTGTTCTCTGCGCAGAAGTTTATTATTCTCTTCCCATTATTGTTCCTGATTCCTTCTCCAAATTGCCCAATTACCTCGTTTGGTTCATCATTTTTCCTCCCCACTCTACCGTTTAAATCCCCCGCGATTATTACTTGTCATTTAATGTTCTCTATTATAGATGTAAGCTCTTCCCAAAAAGCATCTTTAATTGCGGCTTTTTCATCTTCGTCCGGGCCATATACAATTATTATGTTTGTCGTTCTCTTTTCTTCCATTTGCATCTCTACTTTCATTATTCTTTCCGATATGCATTCCCATTTATGTAGATTTATTAAATTGTCTTGTTTTATTATACATCCAACTCCTCTTTTGGCTCTACTTTCTGGCTCCACACCACTATAGATCATCAAGTGTCCTCCTTCCAGCTCTACTTCTCCTCTTCCTTTTTTCTTTGTTTCGCAAACTGCCAGTAAATCTAGTTCTGCCTCCACGAATTCTTGCCTCAACTCCTGCTCTTTCCCCATTATTCCTCTTACATTCCATGTTGCTATTTTCCATACTTTTGTTCCTCTGTTTGTTTCATTTTTCTGTTTTATTGTCTTATTTTTCCTTGGCTTTGTACGGATCCCCAGTTCTTCTGCTCTCTTTAACCCTATTTTTATTTCTTTTCCCTGTATTTGCACTGCGTAGAGCTTTATAAGCATCTCCGGGGAATAAATTAAATTTTTCCGCGTATAAGGTCTTTGGTTATTTTTAAGTTTGTTTTCTAGGCTGGCTAATTCTCTTGTCAAGTTATTTCTTTCTTCAGTTCTTTTGAGTATTCGCCTTTTTAATTCTTTTATTTCTTCTAACTGCTCTTCTAACACCTTTGTAGTATTTCCTAATTCATCTGTTACATTTCCTCTTAGATTTTGTAAGTCTTGTAGTAATCCTATTACCTCTTCCATCACTTTAATTATTCCTCTACCTTGCGTATGTTACGCCACTGGTGCGAATTCGCGCTAAGTTAACACTTTCACCGCGCTTGACCTTCTCAACTTAGATGCACCAATCGTGTGCGTTTAGATCTCTTGCGCGCGAACACTGATTATGTTTATCGTCGTTGTCCGTTGGAATTTTGACCTTTACGTTATCGGTCGTCGCGGAAAATTCACTTTATAAATATCACTGATAGACTACTTGCGCGTCTTGTCGGTATATTTGGCCACTTCTCTTATTAACACCTTGCTTTATCTCACTGCTTAACCACTTTTCCCCGCTTTACTTCCCCTAAATCCACGTAAATTCACTTTGAAACTCCGCTGTGTGATACGGCCGTCAACAACAACGGTACCGCTTCGCCACATTTTTCGTTTCTAAATATACCAGGCGCAAATCATATTAGTCCGCCCTGTTTTATTTCTGTTAAAGAACGCCCCGCAGTAGTTATCCCGTTTTTCTTTTGTTCTATGAAGTGGCCGGTTTTTGTTGCTACAGTGAAGTGTTGCACCTATCGTATACCAATGTTCATGAAATTCTATTGGGGGTTTACATACACTGCCCCTTCGAAGATTTTAAGTGTCCTGCTTCCATTAAAAGTCTCATCGACGAAATTATGGTCTATCTTAGAAAAATTGCAGACGAAAAAGCTTTCCTTCTGTGTTTTAGCAAAATTCATAAATGATGGTCAATTTAGTTCGCCCATTTTAATTTTTTCTAAAGAACACCCCATGATGTTCGGTTTCGGTGTTTACCCTGAATGGTCTACGACGTTGCTATTTATTTGAATTTTGAGACATTCACGATAGTTTTTAGTTAATTTCTTTATCTTGTCAAATAAGGGAGATATTGCATGTAAAGAGCATTTTGGGATACCAGAAATTAACTTTTCCGTACTATGTTGCGTTGTCTCACTTGTTCGAAATCATGTTAACCTTACTCAAATGAATGATGAAGTGTGAAAAGACCTCGTATACGAGCTAAGGTAATTCTTACGTCAATTAGTAAATATAACTGGCTTTATCCCATTATCTGACGTAACACATTGTATGAGAATTTTTTTTACTGAACTCAAGAACAATATCCCAAATTAGAAAATGGTATATTGTGATATAGGTGTGGGAAAGTATATCATTTCAAAACATATGAAAGATTCACCAAGTTTTCCAATGACGCTCTTTACACGTGATTTACATCTCTTTTTACTGCAGTAAAGTTTTCTATATACAAGAAATATGGTTGTCAAATGAAAGCTGGTAAGGTACAGGCAAAGCTATATCTCCAGGTGAGGCTTCTTGTGTTGAATAAACATAACTTTACTGTAATTATTTGGTGATCATACATTTCTGTGATTTTATCAAATCTTTTGGTACAGTAGTTTCAGAAATACAGGTGTAAGAAGCCCTCGGTCTACGGAGTACGAAAGCATAAACATGCTTGAGCGAGTTTTTTTCTATAATTTGTGATGGATACAACTATACCCAACTGGACATTACTTTCTTCCTATACTGTGTATGAGTGCAATATTGTATGTGTAAATTTCTTTGTGCCCAATATCTGTAATAAGTAAGTGATAATAGGTTATGGTGAATTTAGTTGAACTGTAGAATTATAAATAAAATGTCCCGTAATTTTGTGAATTTACTTTTCCATTTAGAGAACATTTACCTTCATCAGTGAAACAAATCTCGTGTAATAACTGTTCATCGTATTTAATAAATTTAACATTTTTTCGCAAAAATCTGTTCTATTAATTTTGTCAATTTCAAATAATTTCAGATGAATTTGTATTTTATAACTCTTAAACTTTTCAAGTTTAAGATCATTTCGAATACTGGAGGCTGAGATTTCAAAAATTGAAGCAATGTAACTTAATGAAGTAAAAGGATTCTCTTTCGTGTAAACTAAAATATTCAGTCTCATCTCCTCTGTTAATACAGTTCTTGCGCGTTTACGATTTGAGTGACCAGCAATACACCCTTTATTTTTTAATTTATTAAATTGGTAGAAGGATGTGGGATAGGGCGAGTTGGAAATTCAGCAGCAAATAAATCAAGACATTTGTAAGCTATTGTGGTTTTGGTACCACAGACACATTTGCACCTTTTCTTCTTTAGTGTTCATTTTAATACCTACTAAATAATTTATCTTAATAATAACATTAAAGTTGATTTAACAGCTTACTAGGTAATTCATTTGTTTGATTTTACGGGCATTTTAGATTATAAAAATAGCGTGCTGTATATTTGGTTGCCTATGTGCGCATTATGCTTTGACTCGATTAATTTAAAATGCAACATAGGGAAACGCACATATTGCAAGTTAATTTAATAGCACTTTATGTATGTGTACTAGGTATACATATACATGAATGGACTGCTCAGACTCAAGTAAAGGTTAAAGCGATAGGAGTCTATGCCACGTACGGTCAATTTGTGACAAGTTTAAATTTAGTTACAATTGTATTTATATGATTTGGATGTAATGATCACAGCAAAATAATGCGCTCCTTTATGACGTCAAACCAGGTAGTTACTACAAATTTTACCTGATACGAGTTTTATATTGCACCAATTTTGGTTAAGAAATGCTTATTACTGAAATACTTGCAGTTCAGCGAACGATATTTCGTATTACATTTTAGTTAATTAAACAAAATTATTTCTTAATAAAAACTTACAAAATATTCCCTTTTTATATTACAATAAAAATCTTAAATCAAATTAAATGTTCAAGGAGATTGAACACATTGCTTAACAAATTATTAATATTCGCTGGAGAGAATGAAAACGTAAAAAACCGAACTTACTATGAAACAATTTCAATTTTAGGTTATATTTACCGGTACATTTCTATTTACCGACTATATAGATCTCGATCCACGTATCACGAACCCGGTAAACGAAACGGGTATAAACCGGCTAATTTCTGAACTACGGTAGAGCAGCAGTGACACAATTTTTGATTGTTTTCGGTGCATCGGTATGTATCCGATACAATTTTCGAAAATGCCTATTGATTCAAGCATTAAGAATTGAATTCAAGAAAAATTAAGTTTTTAAGTGTCCCGCAAAATGATAAATCAAATCTGGCAACCCTGCACTAACCACAAATTTTCTTAAAAATAAGTTAATGACTACACCTACAAAAGAAAACGATTGCGGTTCAGTTACGGGATATACTGTAGTACCTTTGATAGTACTATTACTTTTTTTGCTGTAGATTGTGATAATACCATAAATATTAATACTATGGATGATGATGATGAAGTAACATCAATCAAAGATGAATTGGAGATTAAAATTGAACCACAGATAATGAAAGATTCTAATATCATAGATGAGCATGCCACATTTTCCAAGAAAATCGAAGATCTGTTCCATAACTCCAGTACTCCACAAGAACCCACACAAGACATTCTAGTGATAATATGCACACTCACACTAGTGAGAAACCATTTGAGTGTAATTTGTGTAACTACAAATGCTCAAAAAGTGGTGGTCTTACAACACACATACGAACTCACACTGGTGAGAAACCATTTAAGTGTAATTTGTGTGACTACAAATGTTCTGAAAGGAATAAGATTAAAACACACATGCAAACTCACACTGGTGAGAAGCCATTTGAGTGTAATTTGTGCCACTACAAATGCTCAAATAGTAGTGGTCTTAAAATACACATACGAACTCACACTGGTGAGAAACCATTTGAGTGTAATTTGTGTCACCACAAATGCTCAACTAGTAGTGGTCTTAAAACGCACATACGAACTCACACTGGTGAGAAGCCATTTGAGTGTAATTTGTGCAACTACAAATCTTCTCGAAGAGCTAGACTTAAATTACACATGCAATCACACACTGGTGAGAAACCATTTAAGTGTAATGTGTGTGACTATAAATGTTCTGAAAGTAGTAATTTTAAAACACACATGCAAACTCACACTGGTGAGAAACCATTTGAGTGTAATTTGTGTAACTACAAATGTTCTCGAAGAGGAACTCTTAAAACACACATACAATCACACACTGGTGAGAAACTATTTAAGTGTAATATTTGTAACTATAAATTCTCGATTATTGGTAATCTTAAAAGACACATGCGAACTCACACTGGTGAGAAACTATTTAAGTGCAATTTGTGTCTACAAATGTTGTCAAAGTGGTAGTCTTAAAACACACATGCGAACTCACACTAATGAGAAACCATTTGAATGTAATTTGTGTGACTACAGATGTTCTCAAAGTGGTAGTCTTAAAACACACATGCGAACTCACATTAATGAGAAACCATTTGAATGCAATTTGTGTGACTACAAATGTTCTCAAAGTGGTAATCTTAAAACACACATGCGAACTCACACTAAGGAGAAACCATTTGAGTGTAATTTATGCGACTAGCAGCAGTGGACAAAACCTTGTAATGACTACGTATAATCCGCAGCTGGTGACTACAAATGTTCATTAAGGCATTATCTTAAAAGGCACATTAACTTACATTGCTAACATTCACATAACATTTACTGACGTTACGTTTTAATCTTTGCATTATTAATTTACTATTGATACGATAGCATAGGTTATTATATTAAAAAATAATTTTGGTAAGATAGATAGAAAATCTTGGGGGAAAAGATAAGGAATGCGGTATAGTAGATAGTTTAATTCTTTCTGAATGTTATCACTGCCTCCGGCCCAGCAATATGCATTTTTGAACATTTGTAACTTGGGTAATTATAGCAAGAAATGTTTCACTAGTCTTAATGTGAGCTATTTGCAGTAATTTTGGTTCCTAGTTTTATTAATCACGGGGTAATTAATTAAAATTATTATAATTGGATAATTCGGAACTAAAGCAAAGAAATAGAATTATTCCATTGGAATTATGACAGAATAGTTCGTATCTGTTTTGGAGATTTAATAATAATAATAATAATAATAGCATTTCGTCGTGTTGGAATAATATGGTTCTATCTGCCTTTTTCGCCAAAATAGAGATTTTGGTATGTTATGGTTCTATATGGTAAATTCTGTATTTTAATAGGTAAACTATCGACATCTGGAAAATTGACAAGTTAGTTATGCTATAGAGTTCTATCTACAGCAACGTTTTTCTGATTTGAGTGGAACGAAGTTCTAACTATATCATTCGGTGTACCAGAGTTGTATCTACGTTCAGATAGAACTTCGTTTTATTAAATTAATGCAGATACACCTTTGTTATTATTGTTTTATTGCAATAAGCTCTAACTTTAGGGCAGTAAGTTTAATTTACCGCCCATGGCAACTTAATAAATATCTCATCATTTAAGTCGACAAACACTCACTACCATTCTAAAATTCGTCCTGATTGTTTTGTTTACTCAACTCCATAACAACCAGGCGCATACCGACTTGATAAAATTCACATTTTTATTTTGATGTTTTTAATGTTTTATATGATTAAAATTAACTCATAGAACCTATCAGGCAAAAAATAGTATAAGGCTACTTTTACACGAGGATACTCTATGCCGGATACCGGTATCTCGCTTACAACTTTTACATTGTTTCTTATAGAGCCTTTTATACGGGCGACTTAAATGACAAATTAAACAATATGAATTAAGAAAAAAAAAATTAAATATAGTTAACAGGATTAGATCTAATCTAGCACAGTAATAATAAAACAATGATAAATTAGTAAAGAATTAAGCGTTTGATTCCAAATAACATCATCGTCAAGACCTTGCAGAGTCACTTTAACAATATAATTCAAAGCATCATAATGAATATCACAGTGGTTAAAATCGCATTAAAATTACTACACATAGTATACACAGGAGATTTTAACTATAAATTGGTTCTGGCTCTATCACAGTAAAAAGTACTGGAATTTCTCATTCTTAAGGGTGAGACGAAAAAATTAATTTGATACAAAATGTCACTGGCATCAATTTGATTATGCAATATTTTGTATAAAAAGATGATACCAGCACATTTTTTTCTTATTTCGAGACTGTATATATTTAATCTAGTAGTCAAATAGTTATATGGAACACCCCTTTCTGGGTAAAAGCCATCAACCTTAAAACATATAAACTTTAAGAAGCGTCGTTGAACTCTCTCAATCATTATTTTATAACAGCTGTAAAAAGGATTCCATATGATAGAACCATATTCCAACTTAGATCTAACAAAAGCAAAGAACAAAGAAACTGAAGCTGCAATATTTGTAAATGATTTACAGTTGCGTACAATAAATCCGTAAGCCTTTAAAGCTTCATTGACTTTAACAACAATATGATGGCTGAAAGATAACTCGCTATCAAAATATTCACCAAGATCCTTAGTAAGTTTACAACGTGATAAAATAGTATTATTAATAGTATAATCATACGTGATGGGAGATTTTTTTTTCGTAAAACTTAAAACTTTACATTTGGATACATTTAAAGATAGTTTATTTTCATTACCTGCAGCTTAACTAATTCTATTTGTAAAGTCTCACAATCATCACTATTGCATATTGGGGAAAAGATTTAAGCTTACATTAAGTAATTTAAAATCAACCGCCTTTTTAACGAAGGTAAATAGAATTTTTAAAATTACAAAAGAAAAAGACTAGGGTAAATCCAATCTTTATTTAATTGTTCTATTGTAGGCGGCTTTTTTCTTTTCTCGCTTACCCAGTTAACTTAAAACCTATGAAAAGGAACCTTCACTATTAACTTAAATTGGAACACTCTTTTGATCTAATAATGAAATTTAATACTGGATAAATTGTTTAGAAGAAATTCTTATTAGTACTGGTACTTGTGTTTTAAGATTCAAAGAATCTTCTATCATTTTGTTTGTTGTGTTAGTTTAACCTAAATTAATGATAATCACATATGCATCAATATTAATCTATACATACATACATTGTATTCGTATTTTGTTTATGGTAGATATAATTTAAGTAGATTAGGGATTTTTACCACCGATTATTAAGGACTTCTAATTATTACTTTTACAAGCTACCTATACTTTTAGATTTTTGTTTATAATTAAGAAACGTTACTTAAGATTCATTTAGTGATTTGTAACCTTGAAAGTTTTTAATAATTTGTTAACTCTATTATTATGTAATTCTCTTTCTTATTATTAAATCACTTGACATCTATTAATACATGTACATACATTTGATTTGTCTTTATTTATTATTGTTTATTTCTACTATCCACTGAATTTTGGTATTGTAACAAGAGAGAAAAAGAAAGAACTTCTTCTCGAACAACAAATGGAAAATTCTACAGAGATCGAGAGCATTACTCATCGCAAGAAGCCTGTGAAATAGACGCGGTTATTCTAGCAATATACCGGGATGTTCGAGCGATTTCTAGAAGATTTGTATGGTGGTATAAAAGCGACTTTGCGGATAAAAAGGAGCAGTCAACAGCGAGCTATTAACTGTGTTTCACGAAATAAATAGTAACTGTAAAGATAAATGTTATATTAGAAATTCATAGTCTGTAGATAATAGTTTTAATGGTTTATAATCATAGCGTTAATTTATAGTGTATTCATTAGTGTTTGTAAATAAATATTTCTTATTAATAGACGATTTAAACAGCACTTTTGTTATTATTTTAAAAAGAACGTTGCAGTGGTGTTACAGGTGTGAGGTTTTAAAATAAATAAAATCGCGTAATAATTAAATAAAGTGCTGTGAGACTAAATTTTTAGTGTTAAAAATAATTTCAACAAACAATTAAAATGGTGATGAAACTATTAAAAGATCTCTTAGTGATAGATTTAAAAAGGGAATTGGACGAGAGGGACTTGGATAGTAATGGAAAGAAAGAAGTTTTGATAAATCGGCTAAGAGAATGGCTTTTAGAACAGAAGAAAATGTTAGAATGCTTAAACAAGAATTACTTGAAAATACTAAAGCACTGGAAGAAAATGTTAAAATGCTTAAAGAAGATTTACTGGAAAACTCTAGAACGCTTAAAGAAGAATTACTAGAAAAGTCTGAAGAAAGTTCTAGAAGGCTTAAAGGAGAATTGTTGGAAAATGTCAAAGCGTTGGAAGATAAAGTTTTCGAAGAATTTTTGGAGAATGCCAGTGCGTTAGGACTATTGGAAGGTAGATTGGCGGAACAAGATAGGGTAATAAAGATGGTAGAAGAGAAAATAGCCCAAATGCAATTACCACCAACAACTAAGAAAGACTATATGACCGAAATGCTGGAAGATAGAATGAGGCAACTACGGTTTGCCTCAACTGCTGAGAGGCCGTTTAATGAAGTAAAGAAACAGTTTAAAGAAGAAAAGGGTCCTGTCGTAGGGATAAAAGTAAAACCACCCACGTTCGATGGAAAGATACCTTGGTCCACTTACTACAAACAGTTTGAGGCGGCTGCTGGGGCCAACGGATGGACAGGCAAGGAAAAGGCCGTTTCTTTAACTGTGGCTTTGCGTGGAGACGCGTTGAACGTCCTGCAAACAATCCCAGCAGGACAGGAAAATGATTACCAATTATTAGTGTCTAGATTGGAAATGAGATATGGAGACGCGCATCTTCGACAAGTGTATCACGCGCAAGTGAAGAATCGTATCCAGAAGAATGGAGAAAGCCTGCAGGAGTTTGAAGCCGATGTTGCGCGGCTTGTCCGATTGGCGTACCCTAAGGCATCCGATTCATTTCTGGGACAACTGGCTGTGCAGACCTTCATTGATGGGTTAAGAGACGGGGAAACACAACAATCATTGAGGCTGGCACGACCAAGAACAACTGATGATGCGCTTGCTCACGCCTTAGAATTTGAAGCTGCAAAACAAGCGTCCCGAGGTCACGGGCGTGTTCGGACCGTTGTGGAAGGAGATGAAGGTTCTAAAGATCGCCTAGAAGAATTATTAATGAGAGTTCTTCAGAAGGAAGAGAACCGTAAAAAGAATCCTCAAGAAGTTCGAGGACCCCGTTGCTGGAACTGCGGTGAACAAGGGCACATACGATGCCGCTGCCCTAAACCCAAACAAGTTCAGCCGTCGGAAAACTCAAGGGGGTCGACGAGAGGGGGCGAACGTTGACCTTGAGTGGAGATGCCCCGGAGATCACCATCCATGCCGTAACATCAAAGAACAGTACCAGCAGTTTGTTCGTAGATGGGAAGATTGCTAACCGAACTGTTCCACTACTTATTGATACGGGGGCGACAAAATCCATCGTACGCCCTGATGTTCTACGATCAAGTATTAAGTTGTTACCCACAACTACTCCGTACAGCAACAGGTGAAGTGATACCAACACGCGGAGTGGTGAAGATGAAGATTGGCATTGGAAGTGAAGAACGTGATCATGAGGTGCTGGTAGCCGATATCACTGATGACTTCATCTTGGGAATGGACCTCCTGAGAAAATTTGGTTTTACGTTGGATTTGAAAGAGGGTGTTTTGAAGGTCGGTAACGAAGAACTTCCGTTGCAACCACGAGAAGATCCGGTTGTAAGGGTTTTGCTGACTGAAGATGTGATATTGCCGGGTCAAAGCGAGATGGTTGTCGAGGCGGGTTTGGATGGAGATCTTCGGGTAGGATGTGTGCGAAAGATGGAGCCTGTTTGTGATAAGAAGATCCATAGTGGCATACTGGTGGGAAAAGCGCTGATCAAGGTTGGAAAGAGTACCGGTGAGAATTATGAATGTTAATGTCGATCCGGTGACATTGAAGAAGAGCACCCTTGTGGGACAGTGTGTGCCAGTATTTCGAGTAGCCAGGTGTATGGCTGATGTTCCAAAACCAGTGCCCAAAGACCATGGTGGAAAATTAGTGGGTATGGTTACTAGTTCGTGCGAAGACCTTAACAGAACGGAAGTGAAAGAGGTACAGGGTTTGGTTCACCGGTACCAAGATATCTTCGCTCTTGACGATAGCCAGAAGGGACGAACAAATATAGTAAAACATAAAATCAATACAGGCAACTCTATGCCTGTCCGTCAGCAGCCGAGGCGTCTACCTCTAGCAATGCGAGCAGAAGCCGAAAAGATTATTACTGATATGGAAGAACAAGGGGTCATCGAGCCATCCAGCAGTCCATGGGCATCACTGGTGGTCCTGGTCTGTAAAAAGGACGGGTCAACGAGATTTTGTGTGGACTATCGGCAGCTTAATGACGTGACCAAGAAAGACAGCTATCCCTTACCACGCATCGACGACACGTTAGATACCCTGTCTGGTTCACGATGGTTTTCGACTTTGGACTTGAAGAGCGGTTATTGGCAAGTTGAAATGGAACCTGAAGGCCGGGAGAAGACCGCGTTCACTATTGGTTCCGGACTATGGCAGTTTACAGTGATGCCTTTCGGTCTATGTAACGCTCCGGCCACCTTTGAGCGTCTGATGGAAACCATCCTGAGAGGGCTGTCGTGGAAGACCTGCCTGGTATACCTAGATGATGTGATTGTAGTCGGAAAATCATTCAACGAACATTTGAAAAATCTAGAGGAAGTGTTCCGAAGACTACGTGGAGCCAATCTGAAACTGAGTCCGAAAAAGTGCCACATATTCAGAAAGGAAGTGAAATATCTCGGGCAGGTCGTATCACAAAATGGAGTGGCAGCCGACCCCGATAAGATTCATGCAGTCCAAGAGTGGCCAACACCGAGAGATAAACACCAAGTTCGTAGTTTTCTTGGGTTATGTATCTACTACAGGCGTTTCGTTCCTGGGTTTGCCAATATAGCGAAGCCCCTGACAAGGTTAACTGAAGATGGGCGCGAGTATGTTTGGAGCGGAGAGTGCGAAACAGCTTTCCAACAGTTGAAGCGTGCCCTGACAACCGCACCAATATTGAGCTATCCAAGGACGGAAGGGAAATTCATACTTGACACAGATGCAAGTAATCTGGCCATTGTGGGTGTACTTTCTCAGATACAAGATGGACAAGAAAAGGTCATCGGCTATTTCAGTAAGGTTTTGTCGAAAGCCGAAAGGAATTATTGTGTGACCAGAAAAGAATTATTGGCCATCGTGAAGTCCGTTGAGCACTTCTACAAATACTTGTACGGACGGAAGTTTTTATTGAGGACGGACCATGCAGCGTTGAAATGGCTTCTACAATTCCGTAATCCTGAAGGCCAGGTCGCAAGGTGGATCGAACGATTACAAGGATACGAGTTTGACACAGAACATCGTGCGGGTACTAGTCATCGAAATGCCGATGATCTTTCAAGAAGACCCTGTCCAACGGATTGCCGCCATTGCTCTCGCTTGGAAGAGAGGGTTTGCCAAGTATTAAGAACTACCATCGTCAACGACAATTGGCTGCCGGAAGAATTGCAACGACAGCAGAAGGCTGATCCCGAACTAAAAATGGTACTGGAATGGAAGCGCGTGGGAGAAAGGCCTGCCTGAGAGGCCGTCAGCCCTTTCAACAGAACGCTCAAAGCATATTGGGCCCAATGGGAGTCCTTGAAGGTGGAAGACGATCTCCTGAAGCGAGTACTGGAGAGTGAAGATGGCACCACCATTAGGTCTCAGTTCGTGGTTCCAAGAAGCCGAGTGGCTACAGTACTGCGACATCTCCATGACGGTGCCTCAAGAGGACACTTCGGTGTGAAAAAGACATTGGAGAAAGTTAGGGAGCGTTTTTATTGGGTCAACTGTAAAGAAGACGTGAAGGAGTGGTGCCGGAAATGTGAACTATGTGCTACTGGTAACGGACCCTTGGGGAAACGAAGAGCACCTATGAGGCAGTACAATGTGGGTAGTCCTCTGGAAAGAATAGCCATAGATATTGCCGGACCATTTCCCGAAACCGACGATGGGAATAAATACATATTAGTGGCAATGGACTATTTTACCAAATGGCCAGAAGCATATGCCCTACCAAACCAGGAAGCTGCGACTGTTGCTAACGTACTAGTCAAAGAGTTTTTCAGTCGCTTCGGAGTGCCCATGGAGCTGCATTCGGATCAAGGCCGCAACTTTGAGTCTGTACTATTTGGAGAAGTCTGTCGATTGTTGGGCATTCGCAAGACTCGGATCACACCGTTACATCCGCAGTCCGATGGAATGGTAGAACGCATGAATCGGACAATGGGCAAATATTTGGCCAAGGTCGTCTCCGATCATCAACGAGACTGGGACCAATACCTGCATCTGTTCCTGATGGCTTATCGTGCATCGATCCACGAAACAACCGGTCAGTCACCAGCGTCTGTGATGTTTGGACGCGAGTTACGGTTACCGTGTGATCTGGAATTTGGGTCTCCACCTATAGAGCAGGAGGTAGCCGGGAATGATTATGTCATCAACTTAAAGAAGAAGTTGGAGGATATTCACGACCGAACCCGAAATAATAGTCAAATCGCGAGTGACCGGATGAAGGCTACGTACGATGTGAGAGCCCAAGAAGGAGGGTTTCAACCTGGAGAGCTTGTCTGGTTATACAACCGCAAAGACGTCGTGGCTATTCTCCAAAGTTACAGCGGAATTGGGAGGGCCCATACCAGGTGAAGAAACGAATAAATGACTTGATTTCTCGCATCCAGAAATTGCCAAGAGGGAAACCAAAGGTGGTACACTCCAATCGTCTGGCGCACTATGAGGGAAATAATGACGCAGTCCCGGATCGGGAAGATGAGGCTGAGGTGGCTATCAATACCGTAAAGCTTGAAGATGATCAGCCAACCTTTAGAGAATTTATGACTGCGTTTTCTGGAACTAGAAAAGCGCGATTCGGAGTCACGACTGAGATGCAACAAGATCTCTTCCGGGTCCCTGGTGATTATTCCATTGCCCACTGTGTCTCCGAGGATCTCCGTATGTCCAGGGGGATCGCAGTAGTGTTTAGAAATAAATTTGGACGGCTGAATGAACTTCGAGAACAAAATCCCTCTGTTGGTAAATCCTTACGCTTGCCTGATCATGACCGATCCATTTACTACTTGGTAACCAAGCAGTTTTACTACCAGAAACCGAGTTACGCCGACTTGTGGAGGGCATTATGGAATTTGAGGATCGAGTTGCTTACCAGGGGTATTAACAAATTGGCAGTTTCCAAACTCGGCTGTGGGCGGGACCAGCTGGATTGGAGAATCGTTAGAAACATGCTGGAAGTCGTCTTTAGAGGTACGGACGTCAAGATCTTCGTCTGCAGTTTTGACCCACAGCCCGCATTAAGGCCAACGAAGAGTGTAGACTGTTACTTCTACCGTAATGGAACGTGTAGTCGAGGTGAAGACTGTCGATATCGTCATGACCCGTTCTACAGGAACCAGAGCATAAAACCTGTTCTGGGACAGAACAGACTTGAAGAGGGGGGCAGTGTAACAAGAGAGAAAAAGAAAGAACTTCTTCTTGAACAACAAATGGAAAATTCTACAGCGATCGAGAGCATTACTCATCGCAAGAAGCCTGTGAAATAGACGCGGTTATTCTAGCAATATACCGGTATGTTCGAGCGATTTCTAGAAGATTTGTATGGTGGTATAAAAGCGACTTTGCGGATAAAAGGGACCAGTCAACAGCGAGCTATTAACTGTGTTTCACGAAATAAATAGTAACTGTAAAGATAAATGTTATATTAGAAATTCATAGTCTGTAGATAATAGTTTTAATGGTTTATAATCATAGCGTTAATTTATAGTGTATTCATTAGTGTTTGTAAATAAATATTTCTTATTAATAGACGATTTAAACAGCACTTTTGTTATTATTTTAAAAAGAACGTTGCAGTATTTAAACCCAACCACAGTGGAGCTGAAGACTACTCAGTATTTTATTATGTTTAAAAAAGGAAAATTATATAATAACGTGCTTTTCATTGGCTGTCCTATTGATCCAGTTTTACAGATCAGAACAGTTCATATAACAGAAAAAATAATTTTGCAATTCTGATAAATCACAAAACCTCGTAACAAGTAGGTGCCACAAAACAAGCAACTTTTTCGTTGCAGAGAGTGAAATTTTGATGAAATAATGACCCACATAGTACGAGATTTTTGATCAAATTTACCTTTCGCTCAACTTTCATTTGCGAATATGAATTTGCGTCAGCAATTTTGTAGCAACTTATTTTCGCCTGTCCCAAAAAAAAAGCGCGCGTCGAAGATAATTGCGTGTTTACCGACGCTGTAAGGAATTAATGCTCGGTAATTCGCCATTTTACATTGTGATTATTTGTAAGTATCATGACGTGGTGACACGCGAAAACTAAATTGGAAACAAATGAAACAATTCTTCTCAATGAATTTGGTAAGTACGGAATGTTCTGTTATTCACCTAGTTAATATTATTTTTGCTTAAGTGTGGGGGTGTTCAAGTATTAGGTAAGCATCATTTTGTTGATTTTGAAAAATAAGAAAATCACGGGGTCCCTCCCTCGACCAATAGATAAGATGTAAGGAGTCTTGTTTTTTATTAGATATCAATATTAAAACAAAAATCAAATTGTTTGTAAGGTTAATGACTACTTATTTATTTTTGAAATTAAATAAATAAAACTAATGAAACGCTCTTTCAAGCTAGAATAATAAAGCAATCCAAAGAAAATCTTATAACAAATGATATATTGGGGATTCCCCGAATATCGTCTCGTTAAAGACTACTACTTCGTACTGAAAGAAGAACTACTACTACAAGAAGAATTCCCGGAACGCGTGTTTTGCTTATAAAGAATTATAAATAAATTTGGTTTAATCTTAGAATATAAAACTATAGGAAGGATCATAACTACCTGGCGCAATGAGCTTTAAAAGCGACCGATATGACGTCACACTGCCCGCCATTAGACCCCCACTAAATCTCTCAAACTTCAACAAATACAAAGAAGGGAATTACATTTCATAAGTAAATATAAAATATTAAATATAAAATTTATATTCTTAGATTAATTTCAAAACACTACGTTTTAAAATTGAGGTTAAGTAGTTTATGCACGCACTTCGAAACTTTGAGAACCGCCAATGGAAATATCTAATTACCAAACCGGAAACACCTACTCTGCCATATTGAGACGTCAACCCGGTCGTATGTTGTAGATTATTATATAAATTCTATCTTCTTTAATTTGTACATTACAATTTAAGTAATGTACAATTTAAGATCTTAACTAAAGATCTATAAGCCGCTAGTTTATGCATTTTATGATGACATGAATCGTTAGGTATAGTGACGTCTGTGCTTGTGGGTTTTCTGTATATGGAAAAATCAAATTCATTGTTTGTATTAATTGTAATGGTTAAGTCCAAAAAATTAATAGCTCTATTTTGTTCTGTTTCTGGTGTAAACGTGATGTTTGTATGAAGACTGTTAATAAGAATTAAAAACTCATTGATAACCTCAAAAGAACTGTCAAAACAAGCTAAAATCTCATCAACGTAACGAAACCAAAAAATAATGTGTTTAGAAAGATCTAATTCAAATATTCGATCTTCCAAATTATCCATAAATATGTTAGCTAATAGAGGACTTAGAGAATTACCCATAGGTAAACCATCTTTCTGTAAATAAATTGTATTATTAAAAGTGAAATAATTTTAACTGATACAAAGATCAAATAATTGAATTAACTCTAATCTTTTTACTAATTCTACATTACTATTAACTAGGAAATTATCTAACAAAGGAATACAGTCTTGTGGTGGAATCTTTGAAAACATATTACAAATGTCAAAGCTTACAAGTTTTGAATGTGCTGGAAGATGTATGTTCTGTAGTTTTTCTACTAATTCTAATGAATTGTTGACAGAGTATTTCGAATTTGTATCCTATGATGTTAATAATATGGTTGAGTTTCTTGGACAAGGTGTGAGTAGTAAGTAAAAGGGGGTTCAAGCCCACAACTCCCCATGTTATTCTTATGGGAGTTTCGTTTTTAAGACAGGACAATTTTGTGAGGTTATGTGTGTCAAACTTACAATTTTGTGAGGTTATGTGTGTAAAACTTGGCGTCCTTCCCGCTAGATGTCAGCATGGGTGTGGGGTTGAGTGTTTTGGCGGGAAAATGTAAATGTGATGCTTGTCCGTGATTGGTCGGACTGAATTGCCGGTAAAATAGGTTGCAGCATGTGTCGCTAGATGTCGCTGTGGGCGTGGTTTTGGCGGGAAAAATCAAATCTCAGGCCTGTTCGTGATTGGTCCGAAGTTTTGGCGCTAAAGGAGGTTGCAGGACGTGTCGCTTTGGAGCTGAATGTAAACAAACGGGGTTGCCAAATGTCATATTTGGTAAAAATGAAAAGTCACTAGATAATTCCCCAGGACTTGAAAGTGTGTTTAGATCGCGCGCAAAGGGGGCCTTCGCCCTGGGCCCCCATTCTGGGGCATCCTAGGGAGATAGTTAGGGTGCTTCGCTCTGGGCCCCCACTCTGGCGTTCCCGGGGAGATCGTTAGGGGTGCTTCGCCCTCCTCGGGGCCCCACTCTGGAGGGCCCCCCTGGGATCGACAGCGGTGCAGGGCCCCCTTGTGTGAAAGATGTCGGCGTGCGCGTGAACGCGACCGGGCGGGCCGGGTTAATCCGAAAAATTTGTCGGGGCGTTACGTGGCCGGGTATTCCAGTGCCCCGGTGGCCGTTGAAAGGGGTTAATTTATTTGGCGGTCCGAAAAATTTGTCGGGGCGTTACGTGGGCGGGTATTTCAGTGCCCCGGTGGGCCAGTGGGCCGTTGAAAGGGGTTAATTTGAAAAATTTGGCGGTTGCCTCGCTGCTGCCGATTAATAATAAGGTGGTGGTGGTGGGGTAAACATTTTATTAAAGGGGGCTGAAAAAATAATAAACAATATTAATGTACATACAATATTGACAACATAAGCGTACTGTAGATTTTTCTTTAATACAAATAATGAATAGTGACCTATAAAATACAATAATAATAATAATTAAAGGAGAATGCATCGTTTTCTTCTCTCTCATGAATAGTACTGCTGGATGATGTCAACACTTAATTGCTGCATAGATTTGATGTTGGGCTAAAAATAAAAACATTACATTTTTATACATTAAATTAAAATAACAATCTCTCAACTTACCTGCATTTGTTTATTACAAAAATAATAATGAAGAATGCGTCTTTCTGCTGAATGATGTAATTATTGCAGTATAAACACATGTGCATGAAAACAATCCTTTTAATGAATGATGACATCACTTAATAATTATTGTATAGTTTTGATGTTCGACCTAGAAAAATAAAAAAACAATACATTTTATACCGCTAATTTCAAATATCGTTTCCAAATTACCTGCATTTTGTTTTTCCCTTCAATACAATGAATAACACAGAAGCCAATAATCAACAATAATGATATTATTTTAAAGGAGAATGCATCTTTTTCTTCTAACAAAATATTTTATATTCTGTTGAATGATGTAATTATTGCAGTAGAAACACATGTGCATAAAAACATTCCTTTTTTTTCGTGAATGATCTCATCACTTAATTATTGTTTAGTTTTGATGTTCGACCTAGAAAAATAAAAAAACAATACATTTTATAGCGCTAATTAAAATATCGTTTCCAAATTACCTGCACTTGTTTTTTTCGTATTTTACACGTTATAATGAAATTTTTAAGATCGCAAACAATATTAAGCGGTTGTGTTGTTTTTAGTGCTATTTTTATTGATTAAAAGACGCGAGTTCAAACCGCATTACATATGTGCACAGTTTACCGCTTGGATTAAAACTGAATTTAAAAATGTTTTGCGCTTCCCTCTTTAAAATGTGTACTGAGAAATATTTTTCTTAAAGATCACAGGAGTAATTTGTCTTGTCATAATAAATTATTGTTTTTTAAGTGCAAACATTAATATAGGCGAGAAAATTAATTTGTTTTCAAAAATAAATCTTGAAGTTATGTTTAACGATCTGGATTTGATAGTTTTGATTGCCAAATCAGCGAGGGCGTGGCTGCCTATGCTATTTGTAAGTATATTTTATTTACTTAAAACATATATTTTTATTGTTGTTTTATTGTAGTCTATAGGGAGGGATGTCCCTATAGTGTTCGTAAGCGTAACTCCGGCATATCTGCAGGAGTTCATAGTTATAATTACCCTCAGTACGGGGGAAATATGTGCTCGGGTCTGGTTAGACCCGATTGGAAGGGTGTTATTTGTTGTAAGTATAGTTTTTAATTAATTACTTGAAACCTAATTTATGCTTCTTGTTTCTTGATTAAAAGACGCGAGTTCAAACCGCATTACATATGTGCACAGTTTACCGCTTGTTTTAAAACTGAAACGCTGTTAAAATGTGTACTGAAAAATATTTTTCTTTAAGGAGTAATTTATTATGTCATGTCATAATAAATTAATGCTTTTTAAGTGCAAACACTAACATAGGCGATAAATTTAAAATGTGCGTCATTGCCACATCTGGGATTCGTTTCTTGATATTCCCCGTTTGATTTACAAAATAACAGGGATGTACAAAATCTCACATAAAAAGATTATTTACGTGTCTTTTATTCCATTTATAATTGAATCGTTGTTTTGGACATCCTTTAGAACATTTATTTCTTTAGTGGGATATTTTAGTTTGTAAAAATTGTGTTATGAAGTATTTTGTTTGAAGTGTTGGCCTTGTTAGGGGTGGAAAGCGCGCCATTTTATGAGTTATTGCTTGAAGTTATTTTATGAGGGTGTTTTGCGTTTTCGATTTGTGTCAACAATTAAAATTAATTGCACCTTGCACTCGTATAAAAAGCTCGCTCTAAAGTGCCTCTGTTTTATTTGAAACAAGTGTTTGATGCAGATAACATACTCATTTAGAAAAAACCGTTCGATTCAGTTTGTGAAATTAACGTGTTAATTATTTTTTAATTGAAAGGCTGAATTGTATTTAATCCGTCTTAACAATAATGGATATTACCAATTTGCAAAATCAGGTTACATTGGTGGAAGATGATTTAGCACGTGCAACAACACCTGCTGATTTTCGAAGGTTATCAACCCTGATTGATGAAACTACGGAATTAACAATCCAACAGATAAGGAATTACTCAAATGCGGGGGGAATAGCTGATAAACGGAAACTAGAAACGATTTTGAACAGATGTAAATACTTGGATGCGAGGATAAAACAATCCCTTATTAAAACAGGCGAAGGCGTTAGTGGAGGGAGTGACGAAAGCAGTGTTACGTATTATGACGTAAGTTTTTCATGTTTTTTATTGAATATTCTCATTTTGATTGATTATAATTTGCATGTTTTAGCTGGAATCAGCGTTCAAAGGGCGTATTAAGACGGGTATAGTGATCAATAACAATATATTAGATCCAAAGGAGTTTCTCGAGGAAGCACAGCCCATTTTTGTGGATAAAATTGAAGCATCCCTCCAAAAGCGAATACCTAACATGAAAGCCAATGTCGTTCTTTGTGCCGATTATAAAATGAAGCTAGATGATACAGTACAGGCCAAGTACTTTAACACGTCAAACTTCATTATATCAAGATCCAGCGACCTTATTTCTATATTCGGGGACATGGAGATTTCTTTATTATCACAGGTGCGTATATGAAGTTTTTTAAAAACTCACTTTTAATTAGTTTTTTTCCTTTTTTACAGATGGGATCCTTTGAAGAAGTGGGGTCAGGGGGTAGTTTTAGTCGTATTAATTCGTTAGCTATAAATATTAACAAATATTCGCCTTTAAGAGCTTCTAAATTTATCGAGTTGCCTACTGTAATTAAAAGCAAGCACGCCATTATAAATGTAAAAAATACGGATAACGAATGCTTCTATTACGCTCTAGTTTCCGCTCTTTATCCATGTAATACACACCATAAAGAATTACCATCCTCGTATCCGCAAAATTTCAAACAACTATTTAATATTAAGGGTATTAAATCTCCGGTGAAAATTACGGACATTTCCAAATTTGAACGTCAAAATCTCAACATTTCCGTTAACGTGTATGGATTGCAGGGTAGTAAAGTGATGGGGCCTCTTTATCATACAAAATCCAAAAAACAACACCATATTAATTTGTTGTACGTGAGAAAGAGGAAAGCATCTCACTACTGCTGGATAAAGAATATGTCTCGTTTATGTAGATCGTCCATCACCAAGCATGCAAACCGTACTTTTATATGTGACAGGTGCTTAAGGCACTTCAGGAGTGTCCAATCGTTGAACAATCACCTGGATGATTGTGAAAAGTTCGATGCAGTTCGCATAGAATTTGATAAACCGGGTGAAAATACATTGTCTTTTAAAAATTTAAATTTTAATTTACGTCACCCCTTCGTTGTATACGCCGATTTTGAATGCTTAACAGTGCCGTGTAATCAAATTGATGATGATGATGATGATGTTACGCATTTCAAAAGCTGTACTATACCATATCAAAAACATATACCTTTCGCTGTCGCATACCAGGTCGTTTGTTCGTTCGATCCCTCCTTATCACATTATAAAAGTTATGTAGGAACAAATCCTCAAAAATGGCTGGTTAACGAGTTGATAAAAGAAACCGCAATAATAGAGGAAAAGATAAAAATTAACATTCCAATGCTGCCGCTTACATTGGAGGAACAGCAGGGGTATGATAATACCATACTGTGCCCCCATTGTTTGCAAGAATTCAATGAGGATTTGGTTGTCAAAGTTAGAAATCATGATCATTTCACCGGAAAATTCCTATCGGCCCTTTGTCAAAATTGTAACCTGCAATACAAATGCGGCAATTACATTCCCATATTGTTTCATAACATGTCAGGCTATGATATACATTTCATAATTAATGAATTAAATTTCAACCGCGAACCGGTAAATATCCTACCCGTGACAAGGGAAAATTACATTTCAGTATCAAAAAAATGTGCTAAGATGACATGGAGGTTTATAGACAGTTATCGGTTCTTAGCTAGAAGCTTGGATGTTTTAGCAAATAATTTAGCCCCGGAAATGTTTAATTTTGTTCGCGAAGCCTTTCCAAATCCCGAACAATTTAATTTAGTACGACGTAAAGGCATATTTTGTTACGATTACATGAATAGTTGGGGGAAACTCAATGAAACGGAATTACCGCCGAAAGAATCGTTTTATAATGCTCTTCGCGAAGAACATATCAGCTGCGAAGATTACGAGCACGTTCAGAATGTATGGAAAACATTTAACATAAAATCGTTGGCGCAATACAGTGAACTTTATTTAAAGTGTGACGTAAAAATCTTAGCTGATGTTTTTGAACAGTTTCGCGATTTATGTATGAAAATATACGATTTAGACAGTGTACATTTTTATACGGGGCCCGGATTAGCGTGGTCAGCTGCTTTAAAGTGTACACGTGTAAAATTAGATTTGTTGACCGACATAGATATGGTGTTGTTTTTTGAAAAAGCGATAAGAGGCGGGATTACCCAATGTTCGCATAGATACGCAAAAGCAAACAATAAATATATGAAGGAAAATTATAACGAGAAGGAGCCTTCAAGTTGTTTGCTTTATGTAGATGCTAATAACCTTTACGGTTACGCGATGTCCGAAAGTTTACCGTACGGGAATTTTGAATGGTTATCGGAAAATCGGGTTCGCGAGATAGAAAATATATTAAAAAATTTTAAATGCGAGGAAAAACCGGATTGGGAAATGTATACCGATCGAGCGTGCATGCTCGCTCTAAACATGGCGGTTGACGAGGAAGAAGCCCCTACCTCATTAATTTTGGAAGTAGATCTTAACGTGCCCCGGGAAATTCAAGACAAAACGTCAGCGTTTCCCTTTTGCCCGGAGCATCGGCGGCCTCCTACGGCTTCAAATAATTCTCCCCCAAAATTAATGTTGACTATGTTTCCAAAATTTAAATACGTTTTACATGTTCGAAACCTGTTTCAATGTTTATTGTACGGCCTGCAATTAACCAAGGTTCATAGAGTTTTAAAATTCTCTCAACGGAGATGGCTCAAACCCTACATAGACTTGAACACGAGTTTAAGGGCTAAGGCAAAAAACGAGTTCGAAAAGGACTTCTTTAAGCTCATGAACAACGCGGTTTTCGGCAAGACGATGCAAAATATCCGGAAACATCGAAAGATCAAATTAGCGTACTCTTTTAGAAGCGCCCAAAAGTATATCGCGTTACCGGAGTTCCGTTCCTGTACGATATTTAAAGAAAATCTGGTCGCCGTCGAACTAAACAAAACCGTGGTTAAATATAACCAACCGGTTTATTTGGGGATGGTGATTTTAGACAAGTTTAGACCCGATTTTCCGATAACCATTCAAAATTCCCGTACGGTAAACTTTCGGACATCGCGTAACCGTAAAGGTTATTAGCATCTACATAAAGCAAACAACTTGAAGGCTCCTTCTCGTTATAATTTTCCTTCATATATTTATTGTTTGCTTTTGCGTATCTATGCGAACATTGGGTAATCCCGCCTCTTATCGCTTTTTCAAAAAACAACACCATATCTATGTCGGTCAACAAATCTAATTTTACACGTGTACACTTTAAAGCAGCTGACCACGCTAATCCGGGCCCCGTATAAAAATGTACACTGTCTAAATCGTATATTTTCATACATAAATCGCGAAACTGTTCAAAAACATCAGCTAAGATTTTTACGTCACACTTTAAATAAAGTTCACTGTATTGCGCCAACGATTTTATGTTAAATGTTTTCCATACATTCTGAACGTGCTCGTAATCTTCGCAGCTGATATGTTCTTCGCGAAGAGCATTATAAAACGATTCTTTCGGCGGTAATTCCGTTTCATTGAGTTTCCCCCAACTATTCATGTAATCGTAACAAAATATGCCTTTACGTCGTACTAAATTAAATTGTTCGGGATTTGGAAAGGCTTCGCGAACAAAATTAAACATTTCCGGGGCTAAATTATTTGCTAAAACATCCAAGCTTCTAGCTAAGAACCGATAACTGTCTATAAACCTCCATGTCATCTTAGCACATTTTTTTGATACTGAAATGTAATTTTCCCTTGTCACGGGTAGGATATTTACCGGTTCGCGGTTGAAATTTAATTCATTAATTATGAAATGTATATCATAGCCTGACATGTTATGAAACAATATGGGAATGTAATTGCCGCATTTGTATTGCAGGTTACAATTTTGACAAAGGGCCGATAGGAATTTTCCGGTGAAATGATCATGATTTCTAACTTTGACAACCAAATCCTCATTGAATTCTTGCAAACAATGGGGGCACAGTATGGTATTATCATACCCCTGCTGTTCCTCCAATGTAAGCGGCAGCATTGGAATGTTAATTTTTATCTTTTCCTCTATTATTGCGGTTTCTTTTATCAACTCGTTAACCAGCCATTTTTGAGGATTTGTTCCTACATAACTTTTATAATGTGATAAGGAGGGATCGAACGAACAAACGACCTGGTATGCGACAGCGAAAGGTATATGTTTTTGATATGGTATAGTACAGCTTTTGAAATGCGTAACATCATCATCATCATCATCAATTTGATTACACGGCACTGTTAAGCATTCAAAATCGGCGTATACAACGAAGGGGTGACGTAAATTAAAATTTAAATTTTTAAAAGACAATGTATTTTCACCCGGTTTATCAAATTCTATGCGAACTGCATCGAACTTTTCACAATCATCCAGGTGATTGTTCAACGATTGGACACTCCTGAAGTGCCTTAAGCACCTGTCACATATAAAAGTACGGTTTGCATGCTTGGTGATGGACGATCTACATAAACGAGACATATTCTTTATCCAGCAGTAGTGAGATGCTTTCCTCTTTCTCACGTACAACAAATTAATATGGTGTTGTTTTTTGGATTTTGTATGATAAAGAGGCCCCATCACTTTACTACCCTGCAATCCATACACGTTAACGGAAATGTTGAGATTTTGACGTTCAAATTTGGAAATGTCCGTAATTTTCACCGGAGATTTAATACCCTTAATATTAAATAGTTGTTTGAAATTTTGCGGATACGAGGATGGTAATTCTTTATGGTGTGTATTACATGGATAAAGAGCGGAAACTAGAGCGTAATAGAAGCATTCGTTATCCGTATTTTTTACATTTATAATGGCGTGCTTGCTTTTAATTACAGTAGGCAACTCGATAAATTTAGAAGCTCTTAAAGGCGAATATTTGTTAATATTTATAGCTAACGAATTAATACGACTAAAACTACCCCCTGACCCCACTTCTTCAAAGGATCCCATCTGTAAAAAAGGAAAAACTAATTAAAAGTGAGTTTTTAAAAAACTTCATATACGCACCTGTGATAATAAAGAAATCTCCATGTCCCCGAATATAGAAATAAGGTCGCTGGATCTTGATATAATGAAGTTTGACGTGTTAAAGTACTTGGCCTGTACTGTATCATCTAGCTTCATTTTATAATCGGCACAAAGAACGACATTGGCTTTCATGTTAGGTATTCGCTTTTGGAGGGATGCTTCAATTTTATCCACAAAAATGGGCTGTGCTTCCTCGAGAAACTCCTTTGGATCTAATATATTGTTATTGATCACTATACCCGTCTTAATACGCCCTTTGAACGCTGATTCCAGCTAAAACATGCAAATTATAATCAATCAAAATGAGAATATTCAATAAAAAACATGAAAAACTTACGTCATAATACGTAACACTGCTTTCGTCACTCCCTCCACTAACGCCTTCGCCTGTTTTAATAAGGGATTGTTTTATCCTCGCATCCAAGTATTTACATCTGTTCAAAATCGTTTCTAGTTTCCGTTTATCAGCTATTCCCCCCGCATTTGAGTAATTCCTTATCTGTTGGATTGTTAATTCCGTAGTTTCATCAATCAGGGTTGATAACCTTCGAAAATCAGCAGGTGTTGTTGCACGTGCTAAATCATCTTCCACCAATGTAACCTGATTTTGCAAATTGGTAATATCCATTATTGTTAAGACGGATTAAATACAATTCAGCCTTTCAATTAAAAAATAATTAACACGTTAATTTCACAAACTGAATCGAACGGTTTTTTCTAAATGAGTATGTTATCTGCATCAAACACTTGTTTCAAATAAAACAGAGGCACTTTAGAGCGAGCTTTTTATACGAGTGCAAGGTGCAATTAATTTTAATTGTTGACACAAATCGAAAACGCAAAACACCCTCATAAAATAACTTCAAGCAATAACTCATAAAATGGCGCGCTTTCCACCCCTAACAAGGCCAACACTTCAAACAAAATACTTCATAACACAATTTTTACAAACTAAAATATCCCACTAAAGAAATAAATGTTCTAAAGGATGTCCAAAACAACGATTCAATTATAAATGGAATAAAAGACACGTAAATAATCTTTTTATGTGAGCTTTTGTACATCCCTGTTATTTTGTAAATCAAACGGGGAATATCAAGAAACGAATCCCAGATGTGGCAATGACGCACATTTTAAATTTATCGCCTATGTTAGTGTTTGCACTTAAAAAGCATTAATTTATTATGACATGACATAATAAATTACTCCTTAAAGAAAAATATTTTTCAGTACACATTTTAACAGCGTTTCAGTTTTAAAACAAGCGGTAAACTGTGCACATATGTAATGCGGTTTGAACTCGCGTCTTTTAATCAAGAAACAAGAAGCATAAATTAGGTTTCAAGTAATTAATTAAAAACTATACTTACAACAAATAACACCCTTCCAATCGGGTCTAACCAGACCCGAGCACATATTTCCCCCGTACTGAGGGTAATTATAACTATGAACTCCTGCAGATATGCCGGAGTTACGCTTACGAACACTATAGGGACATCCCTCCCTATAGACTACAATAAAACAACAATAAAAATATATGTTTTAAGTAAATAAAATATACTTACAAATAGCATAGGCAGCCACGCCCTCGCTGATTTGGCAATCAAAACTATCAAATCCAGATCGTTAAACATAACTTCAAGATTTATTTTTGAAAACAAATTAATTTTCTCGCCTATATTAATGTTTGCACTTAAAAAACAATAATTTATTATGACAAGACAAATTACTCCTGTGATCTTTAAGAAAAATATTTCTCAGTACACATTTTAAAGAGGGAAGCGCAAAACATTTTTAAATTCAGTTTTAATCCAAGCGGTAAACTGTGCACATATGTAATGCGGTTTGAACTCGCGTCTTTTAATCAATAAAAATAGCACTAAAAACAACACAACCGCTTAATATTGTTTGCGATCTTAAAAATTTCATTATAACGTGTAAAATACGAAAAAAACAAGTGCAGGTAATTTGGAAACGATATTTTAATTAGCGCTATAAAATGTATTGTTTTTTTATTTTTCTAGGTCGAACATCAAAACTAAACAATAATTAAGTGATGAGATCATTCACGAAAAAAAAGGAATGTTTTTATGCACATGTGTTTCTACTGCAATAATTACATCATTCAACAGAATATAAAATATTTTGTTAGAAGAAAAAGATGCATTCTCCTTTAAAATAATATCATTATTGTTGATTATTGGCTTCTGTGTTATTCATTGTATTGAAGGGAAAAACAAAATGCAGGTAATTTGGAAACGATATTTGAAATTAGCGGTATAAAATGTATTGTTTTTTTATTTTTCTAGGTCGAACATCAAAACTATACAATAATTATTAAGTGATGTCATCATTCATTAAAAGGATTGTTTTCATGCACATGTGTTTATACTGCAATAATTACATCATTCAGCAGAAAGACGCATTCTTCATTATTATTTTTGTAATAAACAAATGCAGGTAAGTTGAGAGATTGTTATTTTAATTTAATGTATAAAAATGTAATGTTTTTATTTTTAGCCCAACATCAAATCTATGCAGCAATTAAGTGTTGACATCATCCAGCAGTACTATTCATGAGAGAGAATAAAACGATGCATTCTCCTTTAATTATTATTATTATTGTATTTTATAGGTCACTATTCATTATTTGTATTAAAGAAAAATCTACAGTACGCTTATGTTGTCAATATTGTATGTACATTAATATTGTTTATTATTTTTTCAGCCCCCTTTAATAAAATGTTTACCCCACCACCACCACCTTATTATTAATCGGCAGCAGCGAGGCAACCGCCAAATTTTTCAAATTAACCCCTTTCAACGGCCCACTGGCCCACCGGGGCACTGAAATACCCGCCCACGTAACGCCCCGACAAATTTTTCGGACCGCCAAATAAATTAACCCCTTTCAACGGCCACCGGGGCACTGGAATACCCGGCCACGTAACGCCCCGACAAATTTTTCGGATTAACCCGGCCCGCCCGGTCGCGTTCACGCGCACGCCGACATCTTTCACACAAGGGGGCCCTGCACCGCTGTCGATCCCAGGGGGGCCCTCCAGAGTGGGGCCCCGAGGAGGGCGAAGCACCCCTAACGATCTCCCCGGGAACGCCAGAGTGGGGGCCCAGAGCGAAGCACCCTAACGATCTCCCTAGGATGCCCCAGAATGGGGGCCCAGGGCGAAGGCCCCCTTTGCGCGCGATCTAAACACACTTTCAAGTCCTGGGGAATTATCTAGTGACTTTTCATTTTTACCAAATATGAGATTTGGCAACCCCGTTTGTTTACATTCAGCTCCAAAGCGACACGTCCTGCAACCTCCTTTAGCGCCAAAACTTCGGACCAATCACGAACAGGCCTGAGATTTGATTTTTCCCGCCAAAACCACGCCCACAGCGACATCTAGCGACACATGCTGCAACCTATTTTACCGGCAATTCAGTCCGACCAATCACGGACAAGCATCACATTTACATTTTCCCGCCAAAACACTCAACCCCACACCCATGCTGACATCTAGCGGGAAGGACGCCAAGTTTTACACACATAACCTCACAAAATTGTAAGTTTGACACACATAACCTCACAAAATTGTCCTGTCTTAAAAACGAAACTCCCATAAGAATAACATGGGGAGTTGTGGGCTTGAACCCCCTTTTACTTACTACTGGTGTGATTAGGTGCGTTGATATATGATACTACTGGTCGTATAGGCATGTTGTGTTTATGTGTTTTAATCATTCCATATAGTCTTGGTGGTTGTGGGTTTTTATGTATGATTTGTTGTTTTTCTAATTCGTTAAAGCAGATATTGCAGTTTGCTAAAGCTTGTTTTATTTCTTTTTGAAATTTTGTGGTAGGATCTTTGTTTAAAACATCTAAATTTTCTTTATTAATAAAATTATTAACCTTTTGTGTGTAAACATCTTTCGAAAGGATTACCAAAGTGTTACCCTTATCTGCTTTAACAGAAATTAAATTGTTTTCTGTAATTTTATGTCTGATAGATTGAAGTAGTGACAGGTTAGATGTTTTATTCTGTGTTTTGTCCTTTTTCAAAGATATTTCTTTTATCAGATTCAAGATTTGGAATTTTGCATAATTGTTGTGACCTTTTCTGAGTATAGTTTCACATTCAACAGCCAAGATTTCTTTAATTTTGGTAGTGAATTTTGGAAAAGGATAAAATTTGAAGCCTTTGTTAAGAAATTGTGTTTCTCTGTCATTGAATTGTGTATCTGATAGGTTTATAAAACGTGGATAGAAATTTATCGTATTCTGGGTATTATAATTACTTTGTATTGAGCGTTCTTTTTGGGTAAGGTTTTGTAGTTTCTTTTTCTGAGTAATGTATTTTTGAAATTTAATATGACTGACAGTTTCTCTAACATCAAAATCTAAAATGTCAAATTGAATATTATGTAATTTATGTGCAAGTTCTGTGTAGAGTACCTTTATATAAATGTGCAAATTGTCTCTAATTCTAAACCATTTCTTTGCTTCTTCTTTGACCCATCTTCTTTTTGCATTTTTGATAATTTTTTCAGTAATGTAATTACTAGTCTTGGTTGTGATGTTGACATATTTGGGAATGACTTGACGTTTAATATATTCTTGATTGAACCAAGCATTCTGGCTAGCGATTCCGTGTTTAATCATCAGTTTCTTATATAGTTTGGCTTGTTCTTCCAACGAAGATGAAATAATAGCGTTTACTGTCTCCAGCCTTACTTTGTGGAACTCCATAATCATGAAATATAATATAAATACAAAGATTAGTTAAAGTTTCACAAGTTGTATTAATATCGTAACCTGACAATATTGTTTCCACACTTTATGTCATTATCAAAGGTAGATAAGATTGATAAACAAACACGTTGCTAAGGATAAATACATACAGAAAATAGGTAACTAGATACAATACATACAAAAACTAAATATCTAACACTTCTAATAAATTCATAATACATTCAAAACTTGTAAGCTTTGACATTTGTAACATGTTTTCAAAGTTCCACCACAAGACTGTATTCCTTTGTTAGATAATTTCCTAGTTAATAGTAATGTAGAATTAGTAAAAAGATTAGAGTTAATTCAATTATTTGATCTTTGTATCAGTCAGAATTATTTCACTTTTAATAATATAATTTATTTACAGAAAGATGGTTTACCTATGGGTAATTCTCTGAGTCCTCTATTAGCTAACATATTTATGGATAATTTGGAAGATCGAATATTTGAATTAGATCTTTCTAAACACATTATTTTTTGGTTTCGTTACGTTGATGACATTTTAGCTTGTTTTGACAGTTCTTTTGAGGTTATCAATGAGTTTTTAATTCTTATTAACATTCTTCACTCAAACATCACGTTTACACTAGAAACAGAACAAAATAGAGCTATTAATTTTTTGGATTTAACCATTACAATTAATACAAACAATGAATTTGGTTTTTCCATATACAGAAAACCCAAAAGCACAGACGTCACTATACCTAACGATTCATGTCATCATAAAATGCATAAACTAGCGGCTTATAGATCTTTAGTACACCGATCTTTAACTACTCCAATGAAACGATCACATTTTGATAAAGAAATTTCAATCATCAAACAATTAGCACATGCAAACCATTATAACCATAACATGATTGACACTTTAATTCAACAAAAAGATTATAGGTTAGCTATCAAAAGAATATTTCCAATTGACACTCAAATACAAGACACAAACTACATATCAATACCATACTTTGACAAGATATCAGAACAAATTGCAACTATAATAAGAAAAACCACCAGTACAAAATAACCTATAAAACTAACATCAACACCTTTTCATTTTTATTCAATGCTAAAGACAAAACACAAGATATCGTGAAATCCGGCATTTACCGTTTGAATTGTTCTTTTTGTAACTCGGTTTATATTGAACAAACACTTAGAAATTTCGACATAAGATACAAAGAACACGTACGCTCTTAGAGACTTAAACATCCAGCAAAATCGAATTATGCCAAACACATTTTGGAACAGAACCACCCAATGACACCTCAAAACAACATTACATTCTTACATTTTTGCAACAACAAACACAAATTAGACATTTTAGAAGCTTTTGAAATATACAGACATAAACGCACAGTACCTTTAATGAATGAACAAACTGAGCTTAGTAATTCTCCTTTATTAGAAGTGTTAGATATTTAGTTTTTGTTATGTATTGTATCTAGTTACCTATTTTCTGTGTAAGCCGGTTTGGGGTGCCCCTGAATGGTCTCGGTGCTTGTACGAGGCTTGCTTACAAAGTGGCGCTTGTATGCTTTTCGGTGATCTCGGTACTCTCGGGCGCCAGTTATTTTTACGTGGTATGCTCCACGGAACCGGGTAACTGCTAGTGGAGAAAGGATAATCCAAGGAACTGCTGGGGTTGCTGAGGTCGGCCCAGTCTGGATCACTTTACCTATTCCTAAAGCTTTCATGAAACAAGAAGGTGTTAAGACAAATAAATAAAACACACAATTGTTAAACCAAACAATATTTATTTCTACTAAAACTCTACCTTCCAATAAGCTCCGTTTCCTAAACCTAAAAGCAAGCATACGGTTAGCCACAGCAAGCGGGGTGCAATCCGGCGTGCAATAATAAGCGAGCATGCGAATACGGGGTCGTGGAGCTGGGACGTCGGGTAGTGGGGGCGGACTGGAATAGGCGGAGCGGGAGGAGATCCCCAGGCTACGCACAGCGAGATCTCGGAACGGGGTGAGGGAGAGACCCCCAGGCTACGCACGGCGAGGTCTCGGAAAGCGGGGCGTAGAAAGGGAAAAGACCCCCAGGTTACGCACAGCGAACCTATATCAAGCTAGCGGGTACATATTGGCGGAATTTAAAAAAAAGTATTTCATAATTTTTGACTATTTTATTGCTAATTTATTACCATAATTTTAATTTTTTTACTTTGAGCGTAAACGAAAAAACATGTTTCCGCCAGCTTGAGTTCAAGCTAGCGGAAACATATTGAAAATTTAGAAAAAAATCAAGTTTAAATATATGTACTGTTCGCCAGGAATTAATTACAATTTAATTACTAACAAACATTCACATAAATATTTTAAAAAAACTATTATGAATCTTATATTTTTTTAAAGTAGGGTTCCGCTAGCTTGAATCTTAACGTGGCAGAATCACCAGTCGAAAGTGCGTAAAAAGCTGCTAAAATTTGCTAGGATTTAATAACTTCGCGATTACAATTAATTACTAATCAGTAATTCAGCCATATTTATGAACTCATATTATTTTAAAAAACGTAATTCCGCTGGCTCGGATCTTAACCCGGCAGAACTGCACCAATGGATATTAAGTAAACCGTTAAACTTTATTACGAGTTAATAACTTCTACACTGTAAAAAATGAGGTAAAATTACCTTGGGAAAGAGGTAACTTTTCGCTATTATTTGCGGTATTTTTACCCTAAAATTAATTTTACCTATACATTTAGTAGTTTTACTATTTGTGGTAAAATGCCCTGTAATTATGTAAAATTATACAAATATAAGTAATTCTACTACATTGAACTGGTTAAAATCACTATCCATAATATAAATTTACATAACTCAGACAATTTTTTCCTTACAAATGTATAATTGCTCAATAACTTAATTCATTTTTAGTGTAATATTAAAGATAAGATGAACTTGAACAAGAATAGTGTAATTTTACCCTTAATATGTTTTTAACCGTTGAGATGCTATTTCGCTGATCGCACTTGTTTGTGACCTTCGTTTCGTGAAAGAATTCAGGAATCCATTATGAACAGTCCAAATAGGCTTTTTGGGGAATGGTCGGAATGGTGTGTACCATTCTTTTATGATTTCGGCGAGGCGTACTCTATCGATACCGAACGAAGTGTTCATTGCTCATTAATATTTTGTTTTTCGTTGTAGTGTAGTGCGGATTTATTAAAGGTAAATATTTACACGTATGACCGAAGATGGGAAGAATTTTATTTTATAGTAGAAGTTAAAAAATAATAATCGGTAGTACCTATATGTTAAAATTACAAATTTAAACGAATAAAATAAAAATATTTAATTTAATGTTTTTCTAGGATGAATCAAAAATTGAAGAATTCGAAATAAACTAGCATAACTGTAATTGAGAAAGGTACTCGTGTATAATTGTTTATATAATTTATAATTTTTTAATTTTCTAGGTGGAATCGAAACTTTATCTGAATGTCTTTGAGAGACCAAATATTTCCGAAAGACCCTGAAAAGAAGTTCTGTTAATGTCTTATATTTTATATAAGTACATACGTTCAATAAAAATTACTTTGATTTTATTTTGTTTCATACAATTCCCAGAGGAACGATTGAATTTGCAAGTACTTTCGCAAGTCATCGTTACATTCAAGAAGTATTTTCACATTTGTATTTTAACCCTGAAAAGTACTATTGCCATGAAATATTAACTTTGTCATGTAACTTTACACAGGTGTTTTAATGTTAAAATGTAAAATTACATTGAGATTGTAATTTTAATCTGTAAATTTACTTAAAAAGGCAACATTACAATGCAAACTTAACCTAATGTTGAAATTTTTCACTTCCTATGAAAATTACACTTTGAAGTAAATTTACCCCAAAAAATGGAGGTAACATAGTTGCCTCCATTTTTTAGGGTATAATTCACCGGTAATTTTTTTAGAGTGTACCTTCTAATTAATTACTAATCAACAAAGCAGTCAATTTTATAAACTTAAGATATTGTTTCTGACTGATACAATTATTTATTATGATTCCGCAAGCGCTTGGACAATTTCGCAGCAGAACTCTTTGCAGTCAGCTGAATATACTAGCTGGAAATTTTTGTTGCTACTTATTTGCTAACTAACTCCCACGATATACATTTTTCTATTTAATTTCACAATAAAAACAAAAGCAAACATCCTTACAATGTCGACGTACTATACTATACTCGAAACTACCCTCATATATAGTTTTCTAATTAATTGCCACATCAGAACTAGAGTAAACTCCCTTGCAATGTCGACCTATACACTCGTATTGCGCGACTGAGCAAAATCAAGGTGGAATATTTTATTACTCCAGCAGAACCATATGTTTTATGATTTACTAAGTAGACTCGACTCGAAACTACCCTTATATGTAGATTTCTAATTAATTACCACCTAAGAACTCGAGTAAACTCCCTTGCAACGTCGACATATACACTCCTATTGCGCGACTGAGTAAAATCAAGGTGGAATATTTTATTACTCCAGCAGAACCATATGTTTTATGATTTACTAAGTAGACTCGACTCGAAACTACCCTTATATGTAGATTTCTAATTAATTACCACATAAGAACTCGAGTAAACTCCCTTGCAATGTCGACCTATACACTCGTATTGAGCGACTGAGCAAAATCAAGGTGGAATATTTTATTACTCCAGCAGAACCAAATGTTTTCTGATTTACTAAGTAGATTCGACTCGAAACTACCCTTATATATAGATTTCTAATTAATTACCACCTAAGAACTCGAGTAAACTCCATTGCAACGTCGACATATACACTCCTATTGCGCGACTGAGTAAAATCAAGGTGGAATATTTTATTACTCCAGCATAACCAAATGTTTTGTGATTTACTAAGTAGACTCGACTCGAAACTACCCTTATATGTAGATTTCTAATTAATTACCACATAAGAACTCGAGTAAACTCCCTTGCAATGTCGACCTATACACTCGTATTGAGCGACTGAGCAAAATCAAGGTGGAATATTTTATTACTCCAGCAGAACCAAATGTTTTCTGATTTACTAAGTAGATTCGACTCGAAACTACCCTTATATGTAGATTTCTAATTAATTACCACATAAGAACTCGAGTAAACTCCCTTGCAATGTCGACCTATACACTCGTATTGAGCGACTGAGCAAAATCAAGGTGGAAGTGTGATTCGAACCCACGACCCTTGGAACACGAGTGATGCACTGACACTACTCGTCCACCACCGGCCCTGATTACTGTTATTGTTTAATTTTGAAGTATTTGTGTCTAAACGCTAACGTAGTTTCATTTATTTACTTTGTCGATAATTTGCTAATAATTTATGTCGTGTTCAGAAACATTATGATTAAGCGCCGGTGTCCACATGCGGGAATTCCCGTTGCGAGCTCGCTGCGGGCCTGCAAATGCGGTCTACGATACTATAAGTTAAATGGTGCGGTTCACACATAGTGCGTCATCCTTGCGGGCTCGCAACGACATCTTGCGGGCGTTTCTTGAAATAGTACTTATGTACTTTTTTTATAACTCACTTCTTCTGAAGTAAGAAGTAATAAGACTAAATGATATGATGCTATTTGTTATATAAAAAACGGTATCAGATTAGCCTTGTCCTAGATCATTTTGAAACCAATATAGTACATGTAAACAAGTACATTGAGGTTGATTATTAAGTGGTAATAAAAAACTCATCAATCCTATACAGTGGATTTACAATTAGTTTGTTGTAATCAAAACTATTTTATACTATTATTATACTGTTATATCCAGTACTGGATGGATGTACATCTTTAAACGTAAGTTGGTTGTAAATGATACTTGTTTATTGTTGATGTTTATATCATAGATTTTAAGAGTGTACTCACTTCTTTAAAAATATTCAATCTATGGAAACTTATACAAAAATTAACATGGATGGTATTAAATTCAGAAAGTTTTGGTCAATTATACTGTATATTCCGTAACTTAACCAAAAGTAACTGCATTTTTGGTTCTGATGGTTCTGGGTAATTTGCTCCTAAAAGCGTTTGAATAAAATATTAATAAAAGCATAGAATTAATGGCTTTACATACTTACGATAAGAATTTTCATACTGTACTTATTAATTACCTTCAGGGATCTTGGATAATAATGTCTAAGTGTTAAGTAATAAGTTTATAACATAATAAGTTATAGCATATAACTACAACAAACAAAACTTTTTTCAAGGTTAACGATACCATACTACTGTTGAATTCAAATTGGTGGTAAACTAACTCCAACACATCGCAAACAACAACAATTTCTCTGTAGTTGCAGTAGTTACCATAAAGAAACCATTTTTTTCAGGAACCGTGTTTCATAATTTAACTTTTTTCAGGAAGTGATTGATATATTTTGAAACATGAAATTGAGCTTACGATTAAGCTACGGGATATACTATAGTACTAGTATATAGTACTACTATAGTTACTTTTTTGTTGCAGATTGTGATTATACCTTTAGTTATTTATGGTACATGTGTGTTATAAGGAAAATAAGTCACGAGAAAAAACGGGTAAGCCACGAGCACTTTGTGCGAGTGGCTTTGTTTTTTAGAGTGACTTAGGACCGATAACACACGAGTTCCATACATAATTTTATCCAACACCGTCAGAATTTCGTTAAAACGCATTCTTTGTCTGATGACAGTTGTGACATTTTTATTTGACAAATTATTTGGTTCATGAGAAAAAATTAGTTCAATTTATGGGAAGGCTGTGACGCGATCACCATGGCACATAAAATTTTTGTTTACATTGAAACAAAAATCGTGTTTGGTTCCAAAAAAGTTTCATCACGCGAAAACGACGCCGAATAATGGAAGAAAAAGTGTTTGTTCCGGCTGAAATTCAAAACGATGCTAAACTAGCATTATCGAAAATAATACCCAAGAAATCGAAGGATATTTATGAAAAAGAGTTCATCCTATTCAAGTCCTGGAGAGAAGACAATGGAGTTAGTGGTATAAACGAAGAAATATTGTTGGCGTATTTTGTTGACCTTGGAAAGAAAAATGTAGGTTCGTCAATGTGGACAAAATACTCCATGTTGAAAGCAACGTTAAAACTTCATAAAAATGTTGACATCTCGAAATATGGTAGACTTATATATTTCTTGAAAAGTGAGTCAAGAGCTCATAAACCCAAGAAAGCCAAGATTTTGGAAAAGGAACCTATTGAGCAGTTTTTAAAAAGTGCTCCGGACAGTGAATATTTGATGGAGAAGGTGAGATAGTGTCTATTTAATTTTCGGAATTCCTATTTAAATATATGTTTATAGGTTGCACTAATAATGGGTATTGCGGGGGCATGCCGTTGTAACGAGCTGAGAAATTTGAGTGTTGAGCACATCGAAGACAAGGGAGCGTATCTGTATATTTCCATTCCTGACACAAAAACCAACAAACCTCGAAGTTTTACCATCATAAACGAGGGATATCCTGTCAGTCCTATTGATCTCTATAGAAAGTATGTTTCATTACGACCTGCCAAGGTACCAAACAGCAGATTTTTTTTTAATTACAAACATCAAAAATGCACGATTCAACCAGTTGGAATAAACATATTGTCTAAGGTGCCATTTCGAATCGCATCTTACTTGAAATTACCACAAGCAGAGGCTTACACTGGTCACAGTTTGAGACGGTCTTCTGCCACACTCTTGGTTAATGGTGGAGGCGACATTACAGCACTTAAACGCCACGGTGGATGGAAATCGTCTACTGTGGCAGAGGGGTACATTGAAGAGTCGTTGGGAGAAAAAATTAACACGGCAAGAAAAATTCAAGGAAAATCTGAGTTCACCACCGCCACTGTTCCAAGTGCTGTAGTGAATAGCGCAGAATCAAGTAATGAAATTTCCAATAACAAAATAAATTGTCAAATGACCAGAAGTAATAACGGTACAATTGACATTAATATAAATATCAATATTAATAAGTGATGTTCTGAAATGTATTATATTGAGTATGTAATATTTTGTGTTATGAATGTAATATGTTCTGAATAAATAATTTTTTCTACTCATGACATTGAAATCACTCATTTTGCAATCGATAACAATGGTTGAAATCGCATTTCAACCTCTAGAGGTTGAAATTATCGGACTACCGCGATTTTGAATTTCAGACTGTTCGACATTCAATTGCTGACAAGAGAATGTCACTTTAATGTCATGTTTTGTCACTTAAATGTAATATTTTTTCTAAACTGCATTAATTTACTAAGAATTCGAAGAAAAAATAGTATATGGAACGCGTGGCTGATAAAATTTCAACGTCTCGAGTTACTTTTTTCAACTCGCTGTCGCTCGTTGAAAAAAACCACTCTCAACGTTGAAATTTTATTTCAACCACTTGTCCCATAATATACTATTATCCAACACCGTCAGAATTTCGTTAAAACGCATTCTTTTTCTGACGACAGTTGTGACATTTTTATTTGACAAATTATTTGAGAAAAAATTGGTTCAATTTATGGGAAGGCTGTGACGCGATCACCATGGCAAGAGTGACTTATGGTTTATAACTCACTAGTGACTTATAGGTCACTTTAAATTGCTAAAATCACTATAGTTATGGGCTTAATAACTCACGGTGTTGGATAAAAATATTAATACAATGGATGACGATGAACTAACAGCAATCAAAGATGAATTGGAGATCAAAATTGAACCACAGATAATGAAAGATTCTAATACCATAGATGAGCTTGCGACATATTCCAAGAGAATCGAAAATCTGTTCCATAACTCCAGTACAAATGTTCTCGAAGTAGTAGTCTTAAAACACACATGCATACCCACACTGGTGAGAAACCATTTAAGTGTAATTTGTGTGACTACAAATGTTCTCGAAGTAGTAGTCTTAAAACACACATGCATACTCACACTGGTGAGAAACCATTTAAGTGTAATTTGTGTGACTACAAATGTTCTCGAAGTGGTAGTCTTAAAACACACATGCATACTCACACTGGTGAGAAACCATTTGAGTGTAATTTGTGTGATTACAAATGTTGTCAAATTCGTGATTTTAAAACACATGCGAGCTCACACTGGTGAGATACTATTTTAGTGTAATAGTTGTTACTATAGTCTGTACATTCTCAAATAGTAGTGATCTTAAAAGACATATGTGAATTCACACTGGCAAGAAACAATTTGAGTGTAATCTGTGTGGATACAAATGTTCTCGAAGTGATAGTCTGAAAACACACACTGGTGAGAAACCATTTTATTGTAAAACACCTTTCTGGAAGAGAAACCATTTTGTTTTAATGCCAACTTCACCTGTTCTAGTTCTTGATGTTTATTATCGTCATCAGTCAATCGTTGTGATCTGGTTATTAATGTCTTGACTACTGACTGTAGTTGCGCTGGGTGGTGATGTGACTGCGCGTTCAGGTAGCGATTTGTGTGGGTTGATTTTCGGTATACTGTGTATCCCAGGCTGCCGTCTTCCTTCTTGATTATAGATACATCTAGGAAAGGTAGTTGATTGTCCTTTTCCACCTCCATTGTGAATTTGATCTTCTGGTGTATGTTGTTTAGATGCTGTAAGAAGGTCTGCAGTTTCTCTTCTCCATGGGTCCATATAATAGAAGTATCGTCTACGTATCTTAGCCATAGTTTAGGTTTGTCACTTGCCGTTTCTATTGCTCGGACTTCTAATTCTTCCATGAATAGGTTCGCTATTACCGGCGATAAAGGTGATCCCATAGGTGCTCCTTCCACTTGTTTGTACCGTTGATCTTTGTAGATGAAGTAGGTGTTGTTTAGGCAGTGTCTTGTTAACTCGATGATTTCATTTGGGACTTGGTATTTCCGTTGTGTCATATCTACTGCTTCTTTTACTGGAACATTCGTGAATAAAGAGGTTACATCAAAGCTTATGGAACATTCGTGAATAAAGAGGTTACATCAAAGCTTACTAGCAGATCTCCTGGTGCCACTGTTATGTCTTTTATACGCTCGATGAAGTGGCTTGCGTTCTTTACGTAAGATTCGGCTTCTTCGGCATAAGGTTGCAGTTGCTTGGCCAGGAATTTCGCTAGAGGTTGCAGTGGTGATCCAATGGAGCTTACGATGGGTCTTAGTGGTACACCTTCCTTGTGGACTTTTGGTAATCCGTACAGCTTAGGGCATGATGACGACTTCTCTCTCGGAATTAGTTGTAACTGTTGTTCTTGACTGAAACTGCAGGCTTTTATTTTGGCTTTAGTGGTCTTTTCTAAATATGTTGTAGGATCCGTTGAGATTGTTTGATATCCAGGATCATTTAGTAAGGTTTCTATTTTTCTTTCATATTCACCCTTATCCATGACTACGGTTGCGTTGCCTTTGTCTGCTGGTAACACGATTACGCTAGTATTCGCCCGTAGGTCGCGTAAAGCTTGGATTTCCTCGTGGGATAAGTTCTTCTTCGGTGGCTTGGCTGTTCTCAGTATACGTGACACGTCTTGACGTATAATTTCGGCGGTATTTCCTGGGATCCCTGTTATTGATGCTTCGACTCCGCAAATAATGTTTTCTATTGGAATCCGGTTTGGCGCTACTGCATAGTTAAATCCTTTCGATAGCACGCTATGTGTCGCTTCATCCAGCGGTAGATCTGAAAGATTGAAAACTACCTTCTTTGGTTCAACTTGGTGGTTGATGTACTTCCTGGGCTGTTGTTCGGCTTGTAGCTTCTCAAATTTCTTCTTCTGGTTAGAAGTTGTCAAATTAGCGTCACTTTCTGCGCGAAACTCCGTGAGGTCATCTAGTGTTGACCATAGAGCTGGATGAATTGTGTTACTTAAACGTAGGTGTAACTGTAGTAGATCGATGTTGATGCTATTTAGCGCCCTTCTGGTATCGTGAATTGCTTCTCTTGTCAATGCTAGGCTTGCTTTTCTCAAGATGCTCCTCGTTTGGTTGTTCTTTTTGTGGAACGTCAGCTTCATGGAATTTGGTATTATATTCTCGTCCCGGCAGCGTTCCAGGAATGCGAGGTTGCACAGCAGCTTGTTTCTTTTGGATCGTAGCTTCTCCAACTTCTTGACGTCTCGTAGAATCTCCTCTCCTAAAACCCTCCCGTAAAGGTTATTAATGTTACATTTTAAGTTTCCGCGGATATTATATGATACTTCACTACTTTTCCGGGTTTCACTCCGCGTATTCACTATTCGGCTCCTAGAGGAACCAGACAATGGTTGACGACGTTTCGGCAAGATCACACTTGCCATCTTCAGGTCACTTCTAACTTCCTTCTGCTTCGCGTGGTTACACGATGTAGACTGACGTCTTGCTGCACCGATTGGTCTTTATATACGGTTACGGTGTTGCGCATGGTTGCGGTCGGCTGGTTTTTGGCGCGGCTGCGTGTCATTGGTCTCGCTTGATCCGGTGGCTTTCTCTCGCTTTCCCTATTATCGTTCTGCTGTGCTGGTTTTCGCTTCTTGACGGTGATGCTGGTTATAGCTGGTTTCCAAGCTGATGGTAGTCGCTGTGTATCGTCCCTGGTATTAAGATTGTTCGGACGTTTCTCGATCTCAATGGCTTCTCTTATGGTTCGTCGGGTCTTATGTTGTATATTCGCTAAAACTTTTGTATTTTCGAAATCTATGTTATGAGAAGTACCACTTACATGTTGTGCTAGTGAAGACGTTCTCTCATTTTTGTTGACTGCATTTCGGTGTTCTTCTCTTCTTACTTGAATTCTTCTGTTGGTCTGCCCTATGTAGGATTCCCCGCAGTCTTTACATGGGATCTCGTATACTCCTTGGCTTTCTAGTGGTATTTTAGTTTTTGCGGATGGAAGCATGTTTCCAATCTTCTTGTCGGTGTTGAAGATGGTGTCGATGTTGTGTTTTCTCAGCACTCTACTTATTTTGTCCGTGGTCCCTTTGATGTACGGTAAGTGCGCTTTGGATACCGATGTTTCTTCTTCCTTTGGCTTTGGGTCCCTTGGTGTTAACGCTTTCTTGATATTTCTGGAAGAGAAACCATTTTGTTTTAATGCCCACTTCACCTGTTCTAGTTCTTGATGTTTATTATCGTCATCAGTCAATCGTTGTGATCTGGTTATTAATGTCTTGACTACTGACTGTAGTTGCGCTGGGTGGTGATGTGACTGCGCGTTCAGGTAGCGATTTGTGTGGGTTGATTTTCGGTATACTGTGTATCCCAGGCTGCCGTCTTCCTTCTTGATTATAGATACATCTAGGAAAGGTAGTTGATTGTCCTTTTCCACCTCCATTGTGAATTTGATCTTCTGGTGTATGTTGTTTAGATGCTGTAAGAAGGTCTGCAGTTTCTCTTCTCCATGGGTCCATATAATAAAAGTATCGTCTACGTATTTTAGCCATAGTTTAGGTTTGTCGCTTGCCGTTTCTATTGCTCGGCGATAAAGGTGATCCCATAGGTGCTCCTTCCACTTGTTTGTACCGTTGATCTTTGTAGATGAAGTAGGTGTTGTTTAGGCAGTGTCTTGTTAACTCGATGATTTCATTTGGGACTTGGTATTTCCGTTGTGTCATATCTACTGCTTCTTTTGCTGGAACATTCGTGAATAAAGAGGTTACATCAAAGCTTACTAGCAGATCTCCTGGTGCCACTGTTATGTCTTTTATACGCTAGTGAATACGCGGAGTGAAACCCGGAAAAGTAGTGAAGTATCATATAATATCCGCGGAAACTTAAAATGTAACATATATATATATATATATATATATATATATATATATATATATATATATATATATATATATATATATATATATATATATATATATATATATATATATATATATATATATATATATATATATATATATTAAATAATATTTTGAATGCAAATTCATATAGAAAAATTTATCGACTCTGCTGGGATTCGAACCCAGGACCCTCCACTGTCTAGGTGGTATCTCTACCAACTGAGCTACAGAGAACGACTACCAGCATAGCGAGAAATTTTCCATATGAATTAGATATCAAGCAAACATGCAAGTTTCCTGTTCGAATGTCCTGGGTTCGAATCCCAGCAGAGTCGATAAATTTTTCTATATGAATTTGCATTCAAAATATTATTTAATGTAAAATCATTATCCAACTTGATAAAAATTAACTCTATCTAAAAATTTATATATATATATATATATATATATATATATATATATATATATATATTGATAAAGGGTACCTTGTCACCTCCAAAGTAGATACCCAGCATACGTTGTCACCTCATATATAACGTTGTGACCTCCGTTTTCGGAGGTCACAACGTTTTGCCCTGTTTTCGACTGTATAAGCATATAGATGGTGTTAGAAGCCTAAATTCAAATTTTTGTCTGGAGGTGATAACGTCATACTTATACTCACAAAATTAATTTTTAGTTCAGCTGTAGATCGCTGGCGTTGCCGTCGCTGTTAGTTGTATAATTGCCAATACGATGTCACCTCCGCCTGTATATGTTGTTTTTTGTATCATGTACGGTACGTTGCAGGCTCCACACATTGGCAACGTTGTGTACAAGACCTAAACCACTCAGGTATATAGAATTCCATCGAAACCAGTACCCCTGGCGTAGTTTCGGCCATTTCACGCTACCTGAATTTTTACAGACACTTTTTGGGTATAGTAGCAGCATTTAAATAAATATTTGTAAACTACTCAGAAAATTTAAGGGATCTCTTGAATTGTACGTCATTTTTAAATAGTTAATGATACTTAAGAACAATAAAATAATAATTTCTATTTCATTTAAAAAGTTTTGAATTGAAAACGACTTTCTTTGAGATATGAAAAAAATTAAATAGGAAATACGTTTTAGTCGTAATTATGTATAAATAAAAAATTCATCTTTTTACAAAATGATCATTTCGGATTTACTGGATTATTATTATTTGATTATTATTTTAGGAATTGTCATATGACATATGATATATTCATTCTCGTATCCACAAAGAAAGATTTAAAATCTTTAAAATCTTCAATATTTTTAGTATTACAATTAATATAATAATTAATATAATTTTCAAAGAAAAATAATTTTACTAAGCAAAATATTGTAACATTTGGTATGTAGTTTGCAAATTTCACCAAATTACCCGGTTAATAAAGTTTTCATTGACATTCTAACTATGTTTACATTTGATGAAGGAAAGAATAAGTCTGAAATACTCATTTTGTAATATATATTATGTAATTAGGAGATCAAGCGATATTTTAAATCCAAGAAGATGTTTAACGCCGAGGCGCCAGCCGAAGGCGTTATAACATCTTTGAGGATTTAAAGAAGCTTGATCTCCGTATTGCATAAGTTGTTTTATTTTATTTCGTATTTCAATCCTAATTTCTCCCTTTTAAAATCCATCCGAATTTATTGTATAAAGAAGCAAGTTGCCTTGTCTGTGTCATCATACGCGTAACTAAGGAGATTAAAAGCAGCATGTCTGCATGCATGTGGCTATAATGCAACATCAAATTATTTACGTTGCCAACAACAACGGAGATCAAGAACGTCTTGAACTCCGGTATCATTGACAACGGAGATCAAGATATACTTTATATTACTAATTGTGGTATATAAAGAATTGTTTGAAATACGAAATGAAATAAAAAATATTAACTGTTTATATTTTTACATAATTACGACTAAAACATATTTTCTATTAAATTCCATATTGTAGCGGAAAATAAAACCTTACGTCATAATCTTGACATGAAGCTTTACGTACTGAAAGGCTTAAACAAACGTCAGTTTAACATAAAGTGTAGTATTTTATTTTTATAGTCAATGTTTGCATTAAGTTCTTATTTTTTACTATCTAAAGATAGAGACTTGAAATCTTTTCTAATGCCTTTAGTACTGGACCAATATAAAATGTAATATGTTTAATATGGGGGCACGCCCCCCTGGTGGTTGAGACCCCCATTTTGTACCCCTGATTTAATAACGCAACCAAATTGAGCAAAGTTGTGTTGGGAGTGTTCTTAGGGTAGCTGATTATGAATCCAATGAGAAAATTAAAAAATTCAATTAGCAGACCCAAAATGGCGGCTCTAAAATAACGGCCTTTGATATTGAGAATGCGATTTACGCCATTTCTATTGATTCTAGAGAGAGATTCAAAGAATCAAAAAGTGTTTATAATGTGATTTTGCAAAGGACTACGCTATTTTGGTTACCTTATTATGTAACCCCTTCGCTCTGCCCTAGTAGTAGAGTCAATTTCTGCATTAAGTTCTTATTTTTTACTATCTAAAGATAGAGACTTGAAATCTTTTGTAATGCCTTCAGTACTAGACCAATATCAAATGTAATATGTTTAAGATAGGGACACGCCCCCTCGGGGGGTTGAAATCCCCATTTTAAACTCCCAATTTAACAACTCGGGAAGTTTTCAACCAAGATGAGCAAAAACTATGTTGGAGGGAGCTGTGAGGCCGTTGATTATGAATCAAATAAGAAAATCACAAAATTCAAAATGGCGGACACAAAATGGCGGTATTTTAGATTGAAAATGCGATTTACGCCGGTCCTATTGATTTTAGAGAAAAATGAGAAAAGCCAGAAAGTGTTTAGAATGTGATTCTGCATAGGAATACATAATTCCGGTTACCTTATTATGTAACCCCTTCACTCTCCCCTACTGAGAAGCCCACTAGGGTTGATTGAAGGGGGTTACATAATAAGGTAACCAAAATAGTGTATTCCTATGCAAGATTACATTCTAAACACTTTTTGACTCTTTGGATTTTTCTCTAAAATCAATAGAAACGGGTGTAAATCGCATTTTCAATCTCAAATACCGCCATTTTGAGTTCGCCATTTTGTATTTCTTAATTTTCTCATTGAATTCATAATCAGGAACACCAAAACCCCCCCAACATGAATTTCACTCAAGTTAATGGAAAACTTCCCGAGTTATTAAATTGGGAGTGTAAAATGGGGGTTTCAACCCCCCGAGGAGTAAAACCGCCATTTTAAACATATTACATTTTATATTGGTTCAGTACTGAAGGCATTAGAAAAGATCTCAAGTCTCTATCTTTAGATAGTAAAAAATAGGAACTTATGCAAAAATTGACTTTACTACTAGGGCAGAGCAAAGGGGTTACATAATAAGGTAATCGAAATAGTGTATTCCTTTGCAAAATCACATGAATTTTTCTCTAAAATCAATAGAAACGGCGTAAATCTCATTCTGAATCTCAAGGGCCGTTATTTTAGGACCGCCATTTTGAATTTTTCAATTTTCTCATTGGATTCATAATCAGTGACTCCAAGAACCCTCCCAACATAAATTTCGCTCAATTTGTTTGCGTTATTAAATTAAGGGTACAAAATGGGGGTCTCAACCACTAGGGGGGGCGTGCCCCCATTTTAAACATAGTACATTTTATACTGGTCCAGTACTGAAGGCATTACAGAAGATTTCAAGTCTCTATCTTTAGATAGTAAAAAATAAGAACTTAGGCACGTTTTTTGCAAAAATTTACTCTACTATATAGAATGACTAGATTATTATAAAGCAGGGGATGAATGAACTTTCGTTCAAAGAGAAAAAATTGCAACACATGAAAAAAAACGTTATAGGTCCTGTAAATGATTCTCCTTAGTTATCGTTTCAAGATTTCAGACGGGACTTCTGTCTTCCTTCAGAGATCAAACTCGTTCTGTAAAGTTTCATTGCCGGATTTATAACATAAATAACTATAAATCAAAAATGTTTCGTTTTATAACATTCTATTCGTAAAAAAAATCCTATACTAACATCCTATCCTATTCGTTTGTTGGCGAAGGAAATGGACATGAGCTCCAGATCTATGTCGCCACTGATCAAGGAAGACCTTAGTATGAGGACTGGACACTTGTTAACAGCTCGACATAATGAAATAAGAAGAGTTGGAAACAAGTCTCATTTGCAGAGATAGGTGAAAAATTTTCATCGCCCAATCTTGTTTCCCTGCATTTTATATTTGGATTTAGGATTGATGCATTATGATTACAATTAAAGTAATTGTCAAACAATCCACATAGTTGATTTGGAAAACCCGTTTGCACATCGCAGCTAGGATGCGTGAACTCTCCTAAAGTCATTCTATTTAGATTCCTTATAGGAATCGAGCCCAATTAAGTAAAATACTTGTATTTACCCTATAGCGGAGTTGTTCACATGATAAGATTATTATTTATTTATTATTTAGGCGGAGTTATTTATCGCTCGTAAATAGCAACAAACAAAGTCACTTTAAATCCAAATAAAACATACTATTTTTTTCCACTAGGGTAAAAGTGCCTCCTCTCTATGATTAGAAGTTTAGTCTAGCAATACCAACAATTTTTTATTAGAAGAAAAAAAAATAAAACAAAGGTCTTTGAATAAACCCCAGCGTGGCTGAATACTGGACAGTCAAATGTCGTTTTCTCGACATTGATCCAAGTGTAGGCGAATTTTCAGATATCGAATCTTGGTTCTCTAACTCATGTTTAATATGTATTTATTTTTAAGCGTTTTATATGTATAAAATGATGATGTACTTCAAACAATATTATTGCTTGGGTGATTGTTAAATCTAAGACGGCTGTGAAAACTGCTGCAGCGCTATATTTCCAGCGGTGTGTTGGACGCACCGATTTTCACCCACGTTTCAAGCAATTTTCAGATTCTGAGTCTCGGTTGTTTAATTGTCACTCGAGGGTTAATCAACAACCTGATACTAATTTTCGGTTCACTAAACGTTGTACAAGTCGGAGCCAATGTTCAGAAACCGAATCAGGGTTCCTTACAACTTGCCCAAGCTTCAGCCAATTTTCACCCGTTAGGTCAATGCCAGTTACCCATAGAATATACTTAAGTCAAATATCAGATACTATTTCGCTAATTTGCTTTAGCTAGTCTAAAGCTAAGTACTCACAGCAGCGGATCCGCAGGCGGATGTCATACGATTGGTCGGATTGAGTCGATTTGACTCAAACCGACCAATCGTATGACATCCGCCTGCGGATCCGCTGCTGTGAGTACTTACCTTTAGTCAATCTCTACATATCAAGTGCCGGTTACATACTTATCAACCAAAACCTTAGCCAACTTTGAATCTTAGGTTCGCTAAACTAACTCCAGTTTTAGCAATCTTCAAAATTCAAAATCTTGGTTTCTTACCCTTCGGCTAAGGTTGGGTCAATATTCATATTATATTTTGCTAAATTTCTGTAAATGTGGTTTATTGTAAAGATGGATTAGTGGTTGCTAACCTACTGAATTTTTATGAACTTAAACTTACACTGGCAAGACTAAAGTGTAAACTATATTGACTTACCGACTGTACATATGTATTTGCACAAGAAGACGTACACTATGAAAGTGTTAGGTTTGTACGGTCTCAATATGTATTGAGAGTCTAAGACATTAATTATTTATACGAATTTTCGATTTCTTCGTATTTATTTTGTTAATGAACATTTTATATCCAACACAAAAATCGACTTTGCACTCAGTTACGGCGAAACAGTAATGGTAGACTTCGTTGCTTGTTTGCACTAGCATTCATTAAAGGAAAAGGATTGTGTAATAGTTGCTTTGTTTCTCAATTATCAGCCTTGGTACTACATTAACATTCAAGATCGGTCCAAGACTAACTTTAGTTTTATTGCGATATCGGTGTCATTTATTGTCCAAAACATTGCATAACGTATTGGTTTTAGCCAATAACAACCAATATTGGATAACTCTGAACTTTCCATGTCTGAGACCAAGCTTGGTATCAAATTATCATCCCTACTTTAGTCTAGCAGTGGGCCATTTTCGGATATTAAGGTTGTGCCAAGGTTGATAAACATTGTTTCAAACAAAAGCTTATAGTGGTATTTTGTTTTAAATGGAGAGCCGCGATTGCTAACATAATTAAGCGTCAAATAAACTGCCACTTTTAATTCTGATAACGCAATATACCTACTATTTATCTATGGTTTATACAATGTTATCAAAAAAGACTACATTAAGTTAAACCTGTCTTTAATGTGGACTTAAAGTACACGTTCCATAAAACGTACATGTTTTGTCGTTAGTAAGTGCTTTATTTAAAACATAAGTTAAAACATAAATTTACAACAGGTAGGTACATGTATAACAGTGTAACATACGTATTCTGTATTTCGTTAGATCAACAAATGCTGGAAAAAATGTCTTAAGCAAAAATTCTATAAAAATGTTGATTAATTTGTTGCGTTTCGATTTGTTTTAATCTTAATAAAGTTGGTAACTCTTTTTGTTAATCAAATCACGGGAAATTCAATGGTCCTACATGATACGTACGTGACTTCGGAAACAACAAGCATTTGTTGTAAAAAACACAATATTTAATTTGTTTATATTAAACTCTTATCAAGTTTAGTAAAAATTAAAAGAGTATCTGCCTTTATTTCAATCGAAATGGAATCTGGATAAAAGCATATTCAATTTAACCGTTATTCCCGAGATTAAAAGAAACTTTGTAGAATATCATATTAATAAAAATACTACGTTACATAACTGATTTATGTCTAATACATCTAAATTTCAAAAATGTGCTATACTAATTATACGCAATATTGGTACTGGTTGCGTTCTTATTGACTTTTATTGACAATAACAAAAGAATTCTCTTTTTCTGGTTTTGTTATATTTTCAATTCATTATAGAAAGAAATTTCTTTCTAATATATAACCGATCTAAGTATTTCTAATCAAATTACTAAAGTTTTCATTTAAAAAATACAACTTTATGAAGTAAACCAGAAATCAATGATTATAATTAGAAAAGCCTTATTCAACTAGTCAGTGCTACTCATAAAGACGCTTTAATAGTGTCGAAACGGCTTTTTAATATCTTTAATAACAATTCATAAGAAATACAAAAACGACAATTTCCTATAACTCAAAAAATAAAAAATAAGTAAATCGAGAATGCTCGCTTGTTTTCTTTTGTTATCTGGCCACTAAAATGCCCTCGGCGAGCAATTTAAACCACCCGATTTCAACATCTGGAGACCCACAAGAGAACCTTTTTATGAAATGTGCATCTATGGAATGTGGAGTCAACGCTCTGTATATATAACTGCACATAACGGTGGTATATTCTGAGACCTCCGAACACTTGGCAGCGCTGCTGGAGGTAACAGCGAACTATAAGTATCTTCTTATATATAAATTTTGGAGGTCGGTTCGTATCTTCTGTATACTCTATATATGACAAAATAAAACAAGGGAAATAATTTCCCCTTTCTTGAGATTCGGATTCTAGAGGTTCCCCTCATCACAAATATAACAAATTTTTAGCAATATATCCACGGGAATACCCGGAAGTCAGGCCGTCTCCTCTGTATGACGGAGGTGACAGCTTAACAGGCATCAATATATATATATATATATATATATATATATATATATATATATATATATATATATATATATATATATATATATATATATATATATATATATATATATGTATATATGGTAGGCCTCTATAGATATATACATATATATATATATATATATATTGATGCCTGTTAAGCTGTCACCTCCGTCATACAGAGGAGACGGCCTGACTTCCGGGTATTCCCGTGGATATATTGCTAAAAATTTGTTATATTTGTGATGAGGGGAACCTCTAGAATCCGAATCTCAAGAAAGGGGAAATTATTTCCCTTGTTTTATTTTGTCATATATAGAGTATACAGAAGATACGAACCGACCTCCAAAATTTATATATAAGAAGATACTTATAGTTCGCTGTTACCTCCAGCAGCGCTGCCAAGTGTTCGGAGGTCAGAAGATACCACCGTTATGTGCAGTTATATATACAGAGCGTTGACTCCACATTCCATAGATGCACATTTCATAAAAAGGTTCTCTTGTGGGTCTCCAGATGTTGAAATCGGGTGGTTTAAATTGCTCGCCGAGGGCATTTTAGTGGCCAGATAACAAAAGAAAACAAGCGAGCATTCTCGATTTACTTATTTTTTATTTTTTGAGTTATAGGAAATTGTCGTTTTTGTATTTCTTATGAATTGTTATTAAAGATATTAAAAAGCCGTTTCGACACTATTAAAGCGTCGTTATGAGTAGCACTGACTAGTTGAATAAGGCTTTTCTAATTATAATCATTGATTTCTGGTTTACTTCATAAAGTTGTATTTTTTAAATGAAAACTTTAGTAATTTGATTAGAAATACTTAGATCGGTTATATATTAGAAAGAAATTTCTTTCTATAATGAATTAAAAATATAACAAAACCAGAAAAAGGGAATTCTTTTGTTATTGTCAATAAAAGTCAATAAGAACGCAACCAGTACCAATATTGCGTATAATTAGTATAGCACATTTTTGAAATTTATATGTATTAGACATAAATCAGTTATGTAACGTAGTATTTGTATAAATATGATATTCTACAAAGTTTCTTTTAATCTCGGGAATAACGGTTAAATTGAATATGCTTTTATCCAGATTCCATTTCGATTGAAATAAAGGCAGATACTCTTTTAATTTTTACTAAACTCGATAAGAGTTTAATATAAACAAATTAAATATTGTGTTTTTACAACAAATGCTTGTTGTTTCCGAAGTCACGCACGTATCATGTAGGACCATTGAATTTCCCGTGATTTGATTAACAAAAAGAGTTACCAACTTTATTAAGATTAAAACAAATCGAAACACAACAAATTAATCAACATTTTTATAGAATTTTTGCTTAAGACATTTTTTCCAGCATTTGTTGATCTAACGAAATACAGAATACGTATGTTACACTGTTATACATGTACCTACCTCTTGTAAATTTATGTTTTAACTTATGTTTTAAATAAAGCACTTACTAACGACAAAACATATACGTTTTATGGAACGTGTACTTTAAGTCCACATTAAAGACAGGTTTAACTTAATGTAGTCTTTTTTGATAACATTGTATAAACCATAGATAAATAGTAGGTATATTGCGTTATCAGAATTAAAAGTGGCAGTTTATTTGACACTTAATTATGTTAGCAATCGCGGCTCTCCATTTAAAACAAAATACCACTATAAGCTTTTGTTTGAAACAATGTTTATCAACCTTGGCACAACCTTAATATCCGAAAATGGCCCACTGCTAGACTAAAGTAGGGATGATAATTTGATACCAAGCTTGGTCTCAGACATGGAAAGATCAGAGTTACCCAATATTGGTTGTTATTGGCTAAAACCAATACGTTATGCAATGTTTTGGACAATAAATGACACCGATATCGCAATAAAACTAAAGTTAGTCTTGGACCGATCTTGAATGTTAATGTAGTACCAAGGCTGGTAATTGAGAAACAAAGCAACTATTACACAATCCTTTTCCTTTAATGAATGCTAGTGCAAACAAGCAACGAAGTCTACCATTACTGTTTCGCCGTAACTGAATGCAAAGTCGATTTTTGTGTTGGATATAAAATGTTCATTAACAAAATAAATACGAAGAAATCGAAAATTCGTATAAATGATTAATGTCTTAGACTCTCAACACATATTGAGACCGTACAAACCTAACACTTTCATAGTGTACGTCTTCTTGTGCAAATACATATGTACAGTCGGTAAGTCAATATAGTTTACACTTTAGTCTTGCCAGTGTAAGTTTAAGTTCATAAAAATTCAGTAGGCTAGCAACCACTAATCCATCTTTACAATAAACCACATTTACAGAAATTTAGCAAAATATAATATGAATATTGACCCAACCTTAGCCGAAGGGTAAGAAACCAAGATTTTGAATTTTGAAGATTGCTAAAACTGGAGTTAGTTTAGCGAACCTAAGATTCAAAGTTGGCTAAGGTTTTGGGTGATAAATATGTAACCGGCACTTGATATGTAGAGATTGACTAAAGGTAAGTACTCACAGCAGCGGATCCACAGGCGGATGTCATACGATTGGTCGGTTTGAGTCAAATCGACTCAATCCGACCAATCGTATGACATCCGCCTGCGGATCCGCTGCTGTGAGTACTTAGCTTTAGACTAGCTAAAGCAAATTAGCGAAATAGTATCTGATATTTGACTTAAGTATATTCTATGGGTAACTGGCATTGACCTAACGGGTGAAAATTGGCTGAAGCTTGGGCAAGTTGTAAGGAACCCTGAAACGGTTTCTGAACATTGGCTTCGACTTGTACAACGTTTAGTGAACCGAAAATTAGTATCAGGTTGTTGATTAACCCTCGAGTGACAATTAAACAACCGAGATTCAGAATCTGAAAATTGCTTGAAACGTGGGTGAAAATCGGTGCGTCCAACACACCGCTGGAAATATAGCGCTGCAGCAGTTTTCACAGCCGTCTTAGATTTAACAATCACCCAAGCAATAATATTGTTTGAAGTACATCATCATTTTATACATATAAAACGCTTAAAAATAAATACATATTAAACATGAGTTAGAGAACCAAGATTCGATATCTGAAAATTCGCCTACACTTGGATCAATGTCGAGAAAACGACATTTGACTGTCCAGTATTCAGCCACGCTGGGGTTTATTCAAAGACCTTTGTTTTAATTTTTTTTCTTCTAATAAAAAATTGTTGGTATTGCTAGACTAAACTTCTAATCATAGAGAGGAGGCACTTTTACCCTAGTGGAAAAAAATAGTATGTTTTATTTGGATTTAAAGTGACTGTTTGTTGCTATTTACGAGCGATAAATAACTCCGCCTAAATAATAAATAAATGATAATCTTATCATGTGAACAACTCCGCTATAGGGTAAATACAAGTATTTTACTTAATTGGGCTCGATTCCTATAAGGAATCTAAATAGAATGACTTTAGGAGAGTTCACGCATCCTAGCTGCGATGTGCAAACGGGTTTTCCAAATCAACTATGTGGATTGTTTGACAATTACTTTAATTGTAATCATAATGCATCAATCCTAAATCCAAATATAAAATGCAGGGAAACAAGATTGGGCGATGAAAATTTTTCACCTATCTCTGCAAATGAGACTTGTCTCCAACTCTTCTTATTTCATTATGTCGAGCTGTTAACAAGTGTCCAGTACTCATACTAAGGTCTTCCTTGATCAGTGGCGACATAGATCTGGAGCTCATGTCCATTTCCTTCGCCAACAAACGAATAGGATAGGATGTTAGTATAGGATTTTTTTACGAATAGAATGTTATAAAAAGAAACATTTTTGATTTATAGTTATTTATGTTATAAATCCGGCAATGAAACTTTACAGAACGAGTTTGATCTCTGAAGGAAGACAGAAGTCGCGTCTGAAATCTTGAAACGATAACTAAGGAGAATCATTTACAGGACCTATAACGTTTTTTTTCATGTGTTGCAATTTTTTCTCTTTGAACGAAAGTTCATTCACCCCCTGCTTTATAATAATCTAGTCATTCTATATAGTAGAGTAAATTTTTGCAAAAAACATGCCTAAGTTCTTATTTTTTACTATCTAAAGATAGAGACTTGAAATCTTCTGTAATGCCTTCAGTACTGTGTGTACTGATGTACTATGTTTAAAATGGGGGCACGCCCCCCCTAGTGGTTGAGACCCCCATTTTGTACCCTTAATTTAATAACGCAAACAAATTGAGCGAAATTTATGTTGGGAGGGTTCTTGGAGTCACTGATTATGAATCCAATGAGAAAATTGAAAAATTCAAAATGGCGGTCCTAAAATAACGGCCTTTGAGATTCAGAATGCGATTTACGCCGTTTCTATTGATTTTAGAGAAAAATTCATGTGATTTTGCAAAGGAATACACTATTTCGATTACCTTATTATGTAACCTCTTTGCTCTGCCCTAGTAGTAAAGTCAATTTTTGCATAAGTTCCTATTTTTTACTATCTAAAGATAGAGACTTGAGATCTTTTCTAATGCCTTCAGTACTGAACCAATATAAAATGTAATATGTTTAAAATGGCGGTTTTACCCCTCGGGGGGTTGAAACCCCCATTTTACACTCCCAATTTAATAACTCGGGAAGTTTTCCATTAACTTGAGTGAAATTCATGTTGGGGGGGTTTTGGTGTTCCTGATTATGAGTTCAATGAGAAAATTAAGAAATACAAAATGGCGAACTCAAAATGGCGGTATTTGAGATTGAAAATGCGATTTACGCCCGTTTCTATTGATTTTAGAGAAAAATCCAAAGAGTCAAAAAGTGTTTAGAATGTAATCTTGCATAGGAATACACTATCTTGGTTACCTTATTATGTAACCCCCTTTAATCAACCCTAGTGGGCTTCTCAGTAGGGGAGAGTGAAGGGGTTACATAATAAGGTAACCGGAATTATGTATCCTATGCAGAATCACATTCTAAACACTTTCTGGCTTTTCTCATTTTTCTCTAAAATCAATAGGACCGGCGTAAATTTTCAATCTAAAATACCGCCATTTTGAATTTTGTGATTTTCTTGTTTGATTCATAATCAACGACCTCACAGCTCCCTCCAACATAGTTTTTGCTCAACTTGGTTGAAAACTTCCCGAGTTGTTAAATTGGGAGTTTAAAATGGGGATTTCAACCCCCGAGGGGGCGTGTCCCTATCTTAAACATATTACAATTGATATTGGTCTAGTACTGAAGGCATTACAAAAGATTTCAAGTCTCTATCTTTAGATAGTAAAAAATAAGAACTTAATGCAGAAATTGACTCTACTACTAGGGCAGAGCGAAGGGGTTACATAATAAGGTAACCAAAATAGCGTAGTCCTTTGCAAAATCACATTATAAACCCTTTTTGATTCTTTGAATTTCTCTCTAGAATCAATAGAAATGGCGTAAATCGCATTCTCAATATAAAAGGCCGTTATTTTAGAGCCGCCATTTTGGGTCTGCTATTTGAATTTTTTAATTTTCTCATTGGATTCATAATCAGCGACCCCAAGAACAATCCCAACACAACTTTGCTCAATTTGGTTGCGTTATTAAATCAGGGGTACAAAATGGGGGTCTCAACCACCAGGGGGGCGTGCCCACATATGAAACATATTACATTTTATATTGGTCCAGTACTAAAGGCATTAGAAAAGATCTCAAGTCTCTATCTTTAGATAGTAAAAAATAAGAACTTAATGCAAAAATTGACTATACTAATAATAAAAATACGACACTTTATGTTAAACTGACGTTTGTTTAAGCCTTTCAGTACGTAAAGCTTCATGTCAAGATTATGACGTAAGGTTTTATTTTCCGCTACAATATGGAATTTAATAGAAAATATGTTTTAGTCGTAATTATGTAAAAATATAAACAATTAATATTTTTTATTTCATTTCGTATTTCAAACAATTCTTTATATACCACAATTAGTAATATAAAGTATATCTTGATCTCCGTTGTCAATGATACCGGAGTTCAAGACGTTCTTGATCTCCGTTGTTGTTGGCAACGTAAATAATTTGATGTTGCATTATAGCCACATGCATGCATGCATGCTGCTTTTTATCTCCTTAGTTACGCGTATGATGACACAGACAAGGCAACTTGCTTCTTTATACAATAAATTCGGATGGATTTTAAAAGGGAGAAATTAGGATTGAAATACGAAATAAAATAAAACAACTTATGCAATACGGAGATCAAGCTTCTTTAAATCCTCAAAGATGTTATAACGCCTCGGCGTTAAACATCTTCTTGGATTTAAAATATCGCTTGATCTCCTAATTACATAATATATATTACAAAATGAGTATTTCAGACTTATTCTTTCCTTCATCAAATGTAAACATAGTTAGAATGTCAATGAAAACTTTATTAACCGGGTAATTTGGTGAAATTTGCAAACTACATACCAAATGTTACATTATTTTGCTTAGTAAAATTATTTTTCTTTGAAAATTATATTAATTATTATATTAATTGTAATACTAAAAATATTGAAGATTTTAAAGATTTTAAATCTTTCTTTGTGGATGCGAGAATAAATATATCATATGTCATATGACAATTCCTAAAATAATAATCAAATAATAATAATCCAGTAAATCCGACATGATCATTTTGTAAAAAGATGAATTTTTTATTTATACATAATTACGACTAAAACGTATTTCCTATTTAATTTTTTTCATATCTCAAAGAAAGTCGTTTTCAATTCAAAACTTTTTAAATAAAATAGAAATTATTATTTTATTGTTCTTAAGTATCATTAACTATTTAAAAATGACGTACAATTCAAGAGATCCCTTAAATTTTCTGAGTAGTTTACAAATATTTATTTAAATGCTGCTACTATACCCAAAAAGTGTCTGCAAAAATTCAGGTAGCGTGAAATGGTCGAAACTACGCCAGGGGTACTGGTTTCGATGGAATTCTATATACCTGAGTGGTTTAGGTCTTGTACACAACGTTGCCAATGTGTGGAGCCTGCAACGTACCGTACATGATACAAAAAACAACATATACAGGCGGAGGTGACATCGTATTGGCAATTATACAACTAACAGCGACGGCAACGCCAGCGATCTACAGCTGAACTAAAAATTAATTTTGTGAGTATAAGTATGACGTTATCACCTCCAGACAAAAATTTGAATTTAGGCTTCTAACACCATCTATATGCTTATACAGTCGAAAACAGGGCAAAACGTTGTGACCTCCGAAAACGGAGGTCACAACGTTATATATGAGGTGACAACGTATGCTGGGTATCTACTTTGGAGGTGACAAGGTACCCTTTATCAATATATATATATATATATATATATATATATATATATATATATATATATATATGTCTAGGAGTAATAGTGTTTGAAATCCTGCATCTTATTATATTTTTTAGAACCTATAGGCCCAAGAATTTACATCATGTATTTTATTATATATATATATATATATATATATATATATATATATATATATATATATATATATATATATATATATATATATATATATATTTTATATATATATATATACATATATATATATTATATATATATATATATATATATATATATATATATATATATATATATATATATTGTTGTGATCTCGACTAAGCTTGTCTAAGATTATAGAACAAGAGACAATACAGACAAATCAGGGTCTTTTAAAATTAAAGGTTCGAAATAAGTACAATAATATAATTAAATTATCGCTCTGCAAAACACCTCTGTGATGACTACAACTTACAAAAATAAATAATTTTATTGACTTTTCGCTTTGGAACCACAAAAATAAAACAAATACGGTATAGGTTATTAATTACTTACACTATTGATGATGTGAAGACAGCTTATATGTTGTCGCCTCTGCATACATCTCCAGTTGCACGATGGCTCCAGGATGATCCCCGTTTTGGTAAGTATTTTTTTTTATTACTTATTCAGGATTCCTTACTTTCAATAAGAAAACTTTTTATAACAGAAATTAATTTTTTATTATTTCCAATTCATGCTTTGCACAAACAAAATCACCTTTCAAAACAAAATTTTCAAAATTTTATAAATTAACAATTTTCGTTGACCCTTCTAATTTCTTATGCATCAAAATTCAATTTTATTATAAGTTGATCTAACAAATAATCATTTATAATAATGATTGTAAACTGGGTAAATTTTTTTATCCACTATCACTTTCTACTTTTAAATTTTATTCACTTCTCCTCGCCACATAACTTTATCTCACTTATTTACTTTTTAAACCAATTATATCTTTGCCACCACATTATTTGAATAATTACATCTTCCATAAACTAACCATCAATTCTAATTTAGAAATTCATACAAATATTAATACAATTTTCACGGGCATGTCATTTCCAACTAACCTCCACCAGCTATCTCCTCACACTTCTCAACTTTTTAAAACTCAAACATTTTTGATAACAATTTCATTTCAATGCATTTTCTACTCTTATCTCTTTTTATTTTTACAGGTCAACAACCAAATTATTTTAAAGAAGAAATTTAACAAACTAACTAAAACAATGTAGAATTTACATAAAATAATGTAATCAATAACCATACACTAAGTTAACCCATCTAAATTAATTATCGTAATTTACTAAAATTTCATTAAAACAAAAATGCTGTCAGAGCTATAATCAAACGTCCATCAACACGTATGATTTTGTAATAAACAAACTATAAAAATGCATCTTGTTCTGCCACCACCAGACCAGCTACATAACATTATCATATACCTCTTTTAAATAAACTTTATATTATACGAGGACAACTCAAAAATAAATTACACAAACTATTTTGCCACTCTATTTTATTTCAAAACTGATTTCCTTATATTTAAACATATAGTCTCGCTTGAAAAAAAAAGAAATAAAATACTTCAGCAAAGTTTATTATTTGTGCAAAACTACCCAAACAAATAATACAACAATATTTATATATATATATATATATATATATATATATATATATATAAATATAGACGGCTGCAACTTATTTTTCCATTCTTCTCTGTTGCGCGATATCCCATTATTATAACTCTTTCTTGTATATCTCTACGCGCATTATTACTTCTAATCATTGATATTATACTTTGGGATTGGTTGTCTCACGGTAGTGGCTTTAGCTGCCTCCGTAGTGACGTTTGTTGTTGCACTGAAAACTCAGTGTCTTCAGGCCGATACTGCAAATGTGCGGTTGGCTGCTATCAGTGAAACCTTCTGTTGTTACATCTTTCTGAGTTAGTTGCTTTTATATTTATTCCATCTGTTATGACTTCCTGATGATCACTGATCCTGATCGATGAAACACGTGTAGACGGCTGCAACTTATTTTTCCATTCTTCTCTGTTGCGCGATATCCCATTATTATAACTCTTTCTTGTATATATATATATATATATATATATATATATATATATATATATATATATATATATATATATATATATATATATATATATATATATATATATATATATATATATATATATATATATATATATATATATATTTACATCATTCTATCATTATTGCGTCCATCAATTGCTCTTTTACATTTGTTGTTGCGTCCAACGAATTACTGCGTCCGTATACCGGACGCACTAATGTTTTCCATGCATTTTTCTTATTTCTCGTTGTTTTAAATGCTAACGGTGCCTTCTCCTGACAGTTTACCGAGGTAACTACTAGTAAGTACAATTACCAACTGACTGCCAATTAAAACAAGCGAGTTATGAGGATTGCACTGGACGCAACATTATACGCATCATGAAAGAAAGATATACAGTTTTAGTTCAAGGAAACTCCGCTAGAGAAATATACACCATCCGTATATTACATGTGCTTGCTTTCACTCTACGTACGATACTGCTTCCTTAGATTTGACAACAGTGCAATCAATACTTTAACTAGGAGGGACAGGGTAAGAGATTTGAAAGACGCTACGTTCGAAAAATGAAGTTATGCGTCTAGCCCGCGAACTGCAACTTTTGGGTTAGTCTATTGCTGAGGTGAGGTGAGGTTGGTAAATGTAAATGGATTTATTAGTGTATAATGATACATACGATTACTAATTCATATTTACATTTATTTGTATTCTACTGTAACAATAATAACCTATGCAACGGGGTTACTATTATCACATATTATTATTATTTAACTATTTTCAGTTAAATAAATGTCGAGGAGAAAAAAAATAGTTCAAAAATTTTATGATTTTAGAAAATCAATTTATTGGTTCGATCCAACGAACAATACATGGTGATCTAGCCAATCAATATTTTATCAACCGATTGCGGATATCACACATGGGTGTGAAAGACACTTCCTAGCGAGTTATGTACACTATTTCTCCTACGGCCCCCAAAAAAACGATAATTTCCTTCATGATTATCTCGGTTTTAACTTAAATTACAACAAAGTGAAATTATTATGCAGTAACAATTTTCTAAGTAATTTTTAAACTTTTTATTTATGATATTTATAGTAATTGTTGGTTAATTTCGCACGAGTGTGAATGTAGACGAACGAGGAGCCAGCCGAATGCGATTATCACAAGTGGGTGAGAAAGACACTTTCTAGCGAGTTATGTACACTATTTTTCCTACGACCCCCCAAAAAAACAATAATTTCTTTCATGATTAACTCGGTTTTTAACTTAAATTACAACAAAGTGAAATTATTATGCAGTAACAATTTTCTAAGTAATTTTTAATTTTTTTTTATTTATAACATTTATATATTTTTTTATTTAAAATATTTATAGTAATGATTTGTTAATTTCGCACGAGCGTGAATGTATACGTACGAGGAGCCTGCCGAGTGCGGATATCACACGTGGGTACGAAAGACACTTTCTAGCGAGTTATGTACACTATTTTTCCTACGACCCCCCAAAAAACGATAATTTCTTTCATGATCAACTCGGTTTTTAACATAAATTACAACAAAGTGAAATTATTATGCAGTAACAATTTTTTAAGTAATTTCTAATTTTTTTATTTATAATATTTATAGTAATCTTTTGTTAATTTCGCACGAGCGTGAATGTCTACATATGAGGAGCCTGCCGAGTGCGGATATCACACGTGGGTGCGAAAGACACTTTCTAGCGAGTTATGTACACTATTTTTCCTACGACCCCCCAAAAAAACGATAATTTCCTTCATGATTATCTCGGTTTTTAACTTAGATTACAACAAAGTGAAATTATTATGCAGTAACAATTTTTAAGTAATTTTTTAATTTTTTATTTATAATATTTATAGTAATGGTTTGTTAATTTCGCACAAGCGTGAATGTATACGTACGAGGAGCCGGCCGAGTGCGGATATCACACGTGGATGCGAAAGACACTTTCTAGCGAGTTATGTACACTATTTTTCCTACGACCCCCAAAAAAAACGATAATTTCTTTCATGATTATCTCGGTTTTTACCTTAAATTACAACAAAGTGAAATTATTATACAGTTACAATTTTTAAGTAATTTTTAAATTTTTTATTTATAATAGTTATAGTAATGGTTTGTTAATTTCGCACGAGTGTAAATGTAGACGCACGGAGCGCCAGCCGAGTGCGGATATCATACGTGGGTGCGAAAGGCACTTTCTAGCAAGTTATGTACACTATTTTTCCTACGACCCCCAAAAAAACGATAATTTCCTTCATGATTATCTCGGTTTTTAACTTAAATTACAACAAAGGGAAATTATTATGCAGTAACAATTTTTTAAGTAATTTTTAATTTTTTTTTATTTATAACATTTATAGTAATGGTTTCTTAATAAATACCTGATGTAGATTTTTTTATATTTATTACTGCATGCATTTACCGAATTACGTCAACAGCAGCAGACGCATATATGACATACGAACCTAAAATTCCTCTTTTAAATTACTTGAACTCGACCACTCGCATGTTGGGTTTCACGTACCGCCTTCTTAACAATTGACATAGTCACTACCCTACGTCTATTCGAGCAGCATTTGCACTTTCCTGCATTCCATCTATATGCTATAATTATTTTTCATTATATTAATTTAATAATAAATTATTGAAAAAATCTGGTGTTATTTTTATTTCCATTCATATTTCAAGTTATTCTAACATATTCTTATTTTAATTTATTAATATTTTACGTTACTGCTTAACTTTTGGTGTTCCCTTTTAAAGTATCCAGCAGATGTCCATAATTTGAATTCGGAAAATTATTTTATATAATTTTTTTTTAAATTAAACCAATAATCCAATAAATGCAGAATATAAAACACTTTACGTTAAACATCCTGTAAATGTTTTACAGTCCCGTTCCGATGTTCCGGACTCGGCTTCTTCGTCGCCTTGTCCGTAATATCTTACTTCACTCTAAAATTCCAGTTACAGCACTTATAACGTAAATAACTATTATGGGCGAGTTGGACAGTTTGTGGAGCGAGCGATGAATGAGCGATCCTCCATAATCTACTTAGCCCAGTAAAGATTAATTGCAAAACGTACCGCGTACAAAGTTTTATTTCCACCATTACCAGCGGTTTTTATTAATTTATTGTATGTTTTTACAAAAAGGCATTATGTAATCAAAGGCGGTAGATCAACGGTATCTAGACGGTGTCATGGTGTTGTGGTTAAGCAACAAAGTAGTTTCCATTAGCTTGTTGTTGATCAGCATTGTAGAATTTTACAGGTTTCTTTTAGGAGCCCATAAAGTTTTAAAGGGCTGTAGTTGTAACTACTCATTTACTTAGTTACCAGAAATGCCTATAAAGTGTCATTTACATAGAAAGTGGAAATAATAGTATATTGTGTATTAAGGGCCTAGTTGAGTGTTTTAGATCCCGCAGAGTCAGTTAGCCCCTGAGGCGAAAGCTGAAGGTGCTAAGACGATAAAGGGCCCTAAAATACTAATTAAGCCCGAAATGCATACGTTAGTTTAAGACAAGTTTAAATTGATATTTAATTTAAAATAAAAATAATTTGGAAAGTGAAACTTCAAGTAGGTAGGTGCAGTGGTCTATAATTACTGTTATTACTATGGAGACGACATAAACAAGGGTAGCTATTTTTCTAGCGGGCTCTAAACATTCTTTAGCGGGCTCTAAAGAGTTTTACAGCCCTAGAGCTGTAATTTAACGATTTACGCTCGAAAAACAGATTGAGTCAAAATCGAGCGACCGGACATAAAATATATATAACGCAAGTAAAAGTCATGCGATACGATATATGGCGTCGCTTTACAAACCCAATGTTAAAAGTAATCGAAGAGTTAATAAGTTGAGAATAACGGTTGTAGTGTCAAAGTCATAGTTTTTAGAAAAACAGGTTTTTATTTAAATGCATCCGTTTGTTTCAAATGCAAAAAATTTCATAAACTGAAGAGCAGAAGAAATTCTTTCTCGGTAAAGTTAACCAATTTTTATCACTGAAACTTTGACCGATGCATATCAAGCTGGAAAATGAGTTTATAAAATTTTTTACAGTAACACCAAATTATTATAATGCTTTTGGCACTTAAACGTTATGTATTTTAACTCTTTGATATACGTAGGTTACCAAGGACGTTGATTATATTTATTTTGAACCTAAAGCCGGCATCTCTTAAACTAGATGAATCTCAAACGCCAAGTTTTAACGGAGGTTACCTACTATGGAGTACTATACTGTGTATAAATTTAGAATTTTTCAACATCTGCCCACCAAAGATATTTAACGTTGAAGTTAGAGAAATTCTCAAAAACTTAAATGTGTATGACCCTGTAGAAAAAATACACAAGTCTCAAAGTTCAAATAATTATGATACATGTATTTGCAAAAAGAAGTTCTACATTTATGGAAAATAAACTCCTAAGATTTCTGAAATTTTCAACAATAATTGTTACCTACAGCAAATTTAAACACTGCTAACTATTCATGGTTTAGTAAGTTCTTCAACTTCTGGTTAGCTTTAACCGAAGGTTAGTCACAACACATACGATTGTTAAAACAATTTTACTCACAGTAACATTTGGTTGGAGCCAACCAGAGGTAAATGAAAAATTGAAAAACCAGTCCTAAAAGAAATTAATGTTACCGGGTGATGGAATTTTAATGTGTGTACAGTTAATACCAATTTTTGAGATAGATTTGTCAATTTCCAACTTTATGGGTATTTTTCAGGATTCAGAACTCGATCCACTTGCACAATGTAATTGTTAATAAACATAAAAGTGCCATTTTGACTGAAGATATTTCTTGAATACATCGAAACAATAAAAAATAGTTATCTTTTAAGACTAAGAATTTAAGACTTAACAGAATTCAAACAACTTGCATTGGACAAAAAATAAAACGACGTCATCTGGACTCCCTATCCGGTTATCACCGAGAAAGACAACTACCGAGAAACCAAAACCGAGAAACCACAACCGAGAAATACCCACGGCATAAAGGAAACTATGCAGCGGAGGTTAGGTTATAAGTTAGTAAGTTTGATACATCTAAAAAGAGGCCGAGAAGAATACATAGGGCGAGGAAAGAAAGAGGAAGACGATGTAGACTGCAGTCTACATCGTGTAACCACGCGAAGCAGAAGGAAGTTAGAAGTGACCTGAAGATGGCAACTGTGATCTTGCCGAAACGTCGTCAACCATTGTCTGGTGCCTCTAGGAGCCGAATAGTGAATACGCGGAGTGAAACCCGGAAAAGTAGTAAAGTATCATATAATATCCGCGGAAACTTGAGATGTAACATATATATATATATATATATATATATATATATATATATATATATATATATATATATATATATATATATTGCAGTGATATTGGATAATTAACAATAATAAATTATTTTAAAAATTTTATTATATATTTTGAAACTGTGAATAATTGCCGTTCGATCGTAGATAATTATTTTATAAGTAAATTGATTTTTAATTTAACTGTGAACTTTGGAAATGATTTTTAACTTCCCTCTTTTATAAATTCTAATATGATTTGAAAATACCTTTTAATAGATTTAATAATGCAATGGTTATATAATATTAATGTTACGTTAGTTCTTGACTAACTCAAGTTTACGTAAGAGAGTTGGGCGCCAGTTAAATAACTTAAATTAACAGAATTATATTTAATAAAGACTCATCTCAGGGTGAATGTGGATTCTTGTGGTATTAAAAAAATTATACAAATTGAAATTTAAAAACACTTTTAAAATTGAAATCTTAATTAATTTTTTAACTATTACTAAATTGTTCATATCACTTTACTACACTTTACAAACGATAGTCTTTTCTTCAGCAAATGCCAATACAAAAAAGGAAATAACTTCCTACCTTTTTTTTTATATATTTCTTCTTTCCCTTTACTATAGATGTCCTCTTTCCCAAACCATTGGCAGAGTAGATCACTTTATGTTGACCCAGGGCTGATTTCCAATTCAGGGTTGACTTTCTTCCTTTTGCATGGATTTTCCATATAATATCATCCACACACTTGATTTTGGAACTCACTTTTGTTTATTAACTGCGGGTATATATCCCTTTTTTGAAGAACTGGTATTTGCCTTTTGTGTTTAATTAAATAAAACACCGATTGATGGTTTTAATCGAAGATTTATTATCTTGCTTATTTAGCAAGTAAATTAACTTTAAAAGGTGGTTCTTTATACACTTTTACAATTTACAACCTTTTAATACTTTCGCCGTATTCCATACATCAACCAACTTAACTATTTATTTACAATATTATCAGCCACGACTTTACTGGATTTACTATAATATCTTTACTCTTTCGTCGTTTAACAGTAAGTGATTATTTACATATTTACTATATTTCTTACACGACTTTACTGCGTCGCTTTCTATCAGGAACTCTCTAAAATTATGATTTTCTAAGCTTAAATACTATTTCCTATTTACATAATTTGACGTCACCTTATGATCTAATAACGTGTGATTCAAAACAACTTTCATCAAAGTTAGCCTAGAAAAAATTCACGTACGTCGTTGTCGAATTTTGTACCTAACCTCAAACCTGTCACCTAAAAGTCAAAATGATATCTGTGGGGCCTGGGGCCTGTGGGGCATAGGTACAAAGCGTTAATTGCCATTAGTGTCATCGGAGGATTTTAGCGTTTTTAAAGTGATTTTGCAATTCTAAAACAATGACGACAATGATGTGTAATTAATAAAACAAGAGCCGGCAGAGTGCTTAAAACTGCAACTTTATTAAACAAGATGTGTAATGTGACCACCGCCGACGTCTCTACAAAGTCTAATTCTTCTTTTAAGACCCTCCGAAATATTGCTCAACATCCACGGATCATCATTCACTTCTTCAATTTTGTTGAGAATTCTTTGCCGAAGGTCATTCATGTCACCAACGGGTGTGGTAAAAATTGAATTTTTAATGTGTGGCCACAAGAAGTAGTCGCAAGGGGCCAAATCGCATGATCTTGGAGGCCATATAATTGGTGTTCTTAAACTTATAATGCGGTCTTCGAAAAACTCCGCAACAAAATTCAAATTTGCTTGCGTGGTGTGGATTCGGGCCCCATCTTGCTGAAAATACCCTTCTAATAGTTCCTCATCCGTTAATTGGTTTATAAATGGTGTCAGAATTTCTAATCTATATCTTTCTGCATTCAATGTTCCTAAAATAACCCAAAAAACAACTTTCAGTGGATAAGAAATCAAAATTAAGTTAGCATGAACCTGCAAAAAATATGGGACCTATTATGCGCGTTTTGCTGATGGCTGCCCACACTCCTATTTTCTGCGGATGTAAGGGTGCTTCGATAAAATAATGCGGATTTTCCGAACTCCACATTCGCATATTCTGGGAGTTGGTATACCCAGATAGATAGAACCAACACTCGTCAGTGAAAAATGTTTTTTCCAGTGCTTCATTGTTATCGCCGAGGTTGTTCAGGAACCATTGACAAAACTCCTGTCTTTGGGGCAAGTCGTTCGGGAGAAGTTCATGGCAAGCTTGTATTCGGTAGGGGTGTAGATGTAAGTCTTGTTTCAGGATGCGTTGACACGTACCATATGAGAGATTCATCTGCTGGTGCAAATGTCGAATTGACAAGTGGGGCTGCTCCTCCATCAGTCCTCTCACAGCTTCAATGTTGTCTGCATTCCGTACTCTTGGTCTTCCTGTACATGACTTACGGCCTACGCTTCCTGTTTCGCGATATAAATTCGCAATATGACGAAGAGCTCGACTGAACGTGTCATAGTGAACGGCCACATTTGGAAAAGTTTCCACAAAATCTTCAAAAGCATTTCTAATGGAGTAAACCCATTCACCATTGATTTTGTTACCGTTTCGGAAGTACATCTCTAACATGCATCGTTTTTGATAGTCAGTGAATACCATGGCTTATAAATACACAACTTGAAAGTTTTGCCAGATTTGTTTGACATCAAAATGACGTTAATAATTTTAAATGAACCGAATCAATTTTGCACATAACTTAGTGTCTATCTCTCTCTTCCTTGGCTATCTTTGATGAAAGTTGTTTTGGATCACACGTTACAATGACTACACTATTTACAACATATAATACATAATAGCAGATTATTACTCTTTATAAAAGTGACACATCTATTACATATTATTACACAATACTTTTACGCAATAATAACGAACTATTTACATAAACAAAACCTTAAAAGAATCACATAACCCGTCGATAATGCTCATTTGAAATTATACATAATTGAATTACATCATAACAAAAACTTTCGAACAACTGGATGTTACGTACACTTAAGTAATCGGTGAGTAAGCTATTTGATAATAAATAATGAAACATGTATTATTTAACCTTATTAAAAAGTATACACATTGATTTCAAAATCAATGACACACCATAAAATAGCTCAATTTATTTTTAACTGGAAAAGTTGATAAAAATATTCCAAAAGTGTTAGTATTTAACAAAGATTTTAGATTTTCACAAAATTTTCAAAATTTTCCAAAATTTTGAAACTACCATCCACAGCATTTATCCCCTCCTGTTTCAAATAAAATTGAAATATGCAATTTTACTTTTAAACACAATATAAGTTAAAACAACAATAATAACAATATAAGTTATACAAATAAATAATTTTATATTTTTAAACACCAAAAATCTTTTTGTATTTTAATCTTTTATCCCAATAAACTTGCCCTATTCTAAATCTGCTAACTAAACTATCTACAATATTTACAATAATAATTACATCTTATCAATCCTCGTCCCAATCCTATTCATCTAATTATTTCATACTCCTTTTTCAATGTATCATAATCATTCTATTTCCTACGTCATTTTTATTCTTAATCGCTCTTTATAAATTTACTAATCTTTTTGCTTATCATATAATAATATATTTCAATCATAGTTTCCATTTCATCTAGACAATCCTACTTTTATTTTCTTTTTCACAAGATTTATACTTATCATAATCAAATTCATCACTATTCACCTTATAAACTTATATCTTCTTATTATTCATTAATCTTTCATTTATAATTTTATTTTAATATCATTTCCTAATCCCCATTTTCTCCTATAAACATTTCATAAACATTTTTCATCTAAATTTTAATTTTCATTTTATTCATACACTTTCCCTCTTTCATTTTTAATAACATAATACATAAGTCCTAATTGAGTATAAAATTCCATAAGCCTGTTTATTATATAAAGTCAAATCAGTTATTAAGTCTGAATCATTTTAAATTACGTCATATCTGGGTTTCTTGTCACAAATTGGTTATGTAATTCTAATTACAATAATATTCTACAAAGATCTTTATTTCTTTCTTCTGCTTTTATAGTTCTTTAGATGAAAATTACTAATTGGTAATATTTGTCTTTTCCAGGGTTTATTTACAATCCTCATATCTTTCCCCTTTCCTCTATTAAACTTTTTATTTTTCTTTTCAATTTTTAAATTACTAATCATGATTTTATTACGTTTGTTTTTCTTTTCTTTGTATTTCAACTTTACTTTCTTATTCCTACATTTTTTTCCTATAACAACCTTTTTGTTACATTTTCTATTATAATCTACCTTTCCTAATTCCCTTAAATTTTTCACTTTCTTTTTGTTTGTTAATTTTTCTTCATCATTAATATGTTTAACTACAACAGCCTCCTTCTTAGATTTTTTTCTACATTCTAATTTGTCAATCACTATTTCCTCCTTTAAAATTTCCTTATTGGCATTATTTCCTACATCTATCTTTCCTAATTTTATTGAATTTATTACTAGTTTTTTATCTTTTGATTCTGTACCACCACCCTTGGGAAAATGAAAATATACTTGTGGTTGTATCTTATCGTGGTGAGTAGTGGTACAAGCAATTAAAAATTTTCTTCATCGTGTTGCGATTGCTTTTCCTTGAAAGTTACAAATTTTTCCTTTGTAGGACTATATAAATGACTAGGCATGTTACGTGATACCTCTCGCTCCGTATTATATTTACTACAGTTACCCTCCTTACTATTCCTACCGTATCTATCATCCCTTCCGTGCTCCTGCTCTATTTTATCATGTTTCTCATATTTTCTATACTCATCCCGTTCATCACACCTATTATCACTAACTGGATTTCTAACATTTCCCCGATAGTTATCCCTATTTCTATATGAAAAACTAGAATTAGATTGCATAAAATTCAGATTTCTTGGACCAGGTCTTGTTGATTCTCTTTTAAGATTATCTAATACGTCAAAGTTTTTTAGTATTTGTATAAATCGCTCAAACTCTTTTATATCGTCCGTATAGACCTTCTCGAGTATAGGTCTCTCAAAATGTTTAGCTAATTGTTTGATTACAACAGCCTCTTCTATGTGATTGTCTAATTGATTAATCATAAAAATTTTATTCAAGGCATAGTTTTCCCTTGTAGTCCCTTGAAGAGGGTTAAATCTTCCAAATGTTAAATTCTCTACGACTTTTTCTTGTTCTGATAAACCCCAATATTGCGCCAAAAATAACCTTTCAAAATCTTCAAAATGGAAGAATTTATTTTCATTTATTGAAAACCATTTTTCTGCTTCTCCTTTCATCAGTCCACGAATAATTGATAATTCATAATCGAAATTATATGATTGTTTAAGACTTATTTTCACATTACCCAAATACGATTTTATATTCTTTATAAAAGTCTTAGGATGCATTCTTTTATCCCCATAAAATTTAGTAATATTTTGTTCGCTCAAATACGGTAACACAATAGGTACGCATGAATGTTGTCCTAAACTTGATTCAGTTTGGATACTTTTTAATTCATTAACCTGAACAGTAATTTGTTTCAAATCCTCTTCTATACATTCGGATCTTTGAATACAATTTCCTTGAACTTCGCCTATCTTATTTTTAAAATATATTAAATGAGTATCTTGAATTCCTTTTACTTTTGTTATTTCTTGTGAAAAGGATTCATGTTTTTGTTCTAATTCTGTAAATTTCTTTTCATTGTCTATTTTCAATGCTTCTACTTTACTATTAATCTCTTTTGTAATCGCCTCAATATCATCTTTTAATTCTTGTTTTATTTCCTTTATATCATTTTTAATTTCTTGTTTCAAAGTTTCTGATTGAATTCTCATTTCTTCTTTCATTTCTTTATCACGTTTCTCTTGATCTTTGGATTGTTTGTCTAATTTTGTATTCAGTTCTTCTTTGTCTTGTTCCCTTTCTTTTTTTCTTTCTTCAGATTGTTTGTTCATCATTTCCTGCATTTGTGCCAACATTTACGAAAGTTCAGATTGCGCTGGCTTGCCTTCTTCGCCGTTCCCCTCCATTACTGAACTGGTTAAAGCTTTCTGCTTCTCAGACACAACTAATTCTTTATCTGTATACTTCTTTTTTAATACTAAATTACTTTCCGCGGCAGAATATATATTTTTAACTGACGTCATACATGAACCACTAAAAATCTTTTCTATATCTCTTAATTATGCTATTATAATCTAAACAAGCTAAAATAATCCTAATCAGCCAATTAAATTACTATACGCAAAATAACCTACAAAAATTAAATAATGTCAAAAGCCAAATAATCTATTAAAAGCTACTATAACCTACTATTTTTCAAAAGATTATATAAACCACAAAAGGCTATATCTACCACAAATGTCCCACGTTGTCGGTCGCCATATATAAATGCAGTGATATTGGATAATTAACAATAATAAATTATTTTAAAAATTCTATTATATATTTTGAAACTGTGAATAATTGCCGTTCGATCGTAGATAATTATTTTATAAGTAAATTGATTTTTAATTTAACTGTGAACTTTGGAAATGCTTTTTAACTTCCCTCTTTTATAAATTCTAATATGATTTGAAAATACCTTTTAATAGATTTAATAATGCAATGGTTATATAATATTAATGTTACGTTAGTTCTTGACTAACTCAAGTTTACGTAAGAGAGTTGGGCGCCAGTTAAATAACTTAAATTAACAGAATTATATTTAATAAAGACTCATCTCAGGGTGAATGTGGATTCTTGTGGTATTAAAAAAATTATACAAATTGAAATTTAAAAACACTTTTAAAATTGAAATCTTAATTAATTTTTTAACTATTACTAAATTGTTCATATCACTTTACTACACTTTACAAACGATAGTCTTTTCTTCAGCAAATGCCAATACAAAAAAGGAAATAACTTCCTACCTTTTTTTTTATATATTTCTTCTTTCCCTTTACTATAGATGTCCTCTTTCCCAAACCATTGGCAGAGTAGATCACTTTATGTTGACCCAGGGCTGATTTCCAATTCAGGGTTGACTTTCTTCCTTTTGCATGGATTTTCCATATAATATCATCCACACACTTGATTTTGGAACTCACTTTTGTTTATTAACTGCGGGTATATATCCCTTTTTTGAAGAACTGGTATTTGCCTTTTGTGTTTAATTAAATAAAACACCGATGGATGGTTTTAATCGAAGATTTATTATCTTGCTTATTTAGCAAGTAAATTAACTTTAAAAGGTGGTTCTTTATACACTTTTACAATTTACAACCTTTTAATACTTTCGCCGTATTCCATACATCAACCAACTTAACTATTTATTTACAATATTATCAGCCACGACTTTACTGGATTTACTATAATATCTTTACTCTTTCGTCGTTTAACAGTAAGTGATTATTTACATATTTACTATATTTCTTACACGACTTTACTGCGTCGCTTTCTATCAGGAACTCTCTAAAATTATGATTTTCTAAGCTTAAATACTATTTCCTATTTACATAATTTGACGTCACCTTATGATCTAATACAATGACTACACTATTTACAACATATAATACATAATAGCAGATTATTACTCTTTATAAAAGTGACACATCTATTACATATTATTACACAATACTTTTACGCAATAATAACGAACTATTTACATAAACAAAACCTTAAAAGAATCACATAACCCGTCGATAATGCTCATTTGAAATTATACATAATTGAATTACATCATAACAAAAACTTTCGAACAACTGGATGTTACGTACACTTAAGTAATCGGTGAGTAAGCTATTTGATAATAAATAATGAAACATGTATTATTTAACCTTATTAAAAAGTATACACATTGATTTCAAAATCAATGACACACCATAAAATAGCTCAATTTATTTTTAACTGGAAAAGTTGATAAAAATATTCCAAAAGTGTTAGTATTTAACAAAGATTTTAGATTTTCACAAAATTTTCAAAATTTTCCAAAATTTTGAAACTACCATCCACAGCAATATATATATATTTATATATATATATATATATATATATATATATATATATATATATATATATTATATAGTGAGAATTTTATTTCACTGAACATAGGACTATTGACATTCCCTATGTTCAGTTTTAAAAAAGCCAAGTCAATGCATTGCGAGCAATTAAAACATATCCAAGCAACCTATAAAACAATTGCTATTCGTAGTGTCATTAGAAAGTGTCAAAACTGTTTTTTTTTCAAAGTTTTTGCCAAGACAGCTGCAGATCCTGACCTGACCTGAAGCTGTCTTTGGCATCAGTGAGGACTTTATGCCTTTATTATGATTAATTAATGAATATTCGTGTCGATAATTATTGTCAAGGATTACAATCATGTCGCAAACATTGTCGCTGGGCAACCAAACTTGCAGGTCTGCTGGTAGCTGGTGTTTTTTTTATTGTACATTCTTTTGACACAACTGAAATTATTTAGTTTTAGGTTAAGTATAATTACATCCAAATAACAAGTTTAAACAGAAACTTTTATTTAAATTACTTTAACAAATGTTCAAAGTGACCACCCTCCTGTTCCAAACAATATGCTAACCGATTGTAAAATCCTTGTACACTATTTCTTAAAAAATTTGGATTTATTTCGTTGCAGGCGGTAAGTATTCTATTCTTTAGCTCTTCTGTATGCTCTATTACCCTATTATTGTAGACTTTGGATTGGATATAACCCCAGAGAAAGAAATCGTTTGGTGATAAATTTGGGAACCGAGGTGGCCAAACTATGGGGCCAAATCTTCCAATCCAGCGATCCTGGAATGTTTCGGTTAGGAAGCGTGTAATAGGGCGCGTGGAATGTGATGGAGGGCCATCCTTTTGAAACCATGGGTTCTCAATATTTAAAACTTCTAGTCGTGGTATAATGTTTCTCCGCAGAAGTTCCAGAAATTTGGCAGCGTTTAGGGTGCCATCGATAAAAAATGGACCAATAAGGGTACCGTCAACTATTCCAGTCCAAACATTAACACTCCTATTGTATTGAGTGTGTGTTAAATTTTGAACGTGCTTGTTTGTACGTGACCAATACCTGTAGGAATTAGCAAAGAAGGATAAGGAGAAAGGAGAGAAAAGTGTTAGATACAAACCGATAATTCTGTTTATTGACAGTGCCATCTAAACAAAACGACGACTCGTCTGTGAAAACTATTTTATTCGGAATCATATGGTAATATGTGCATTCCTAACCGCCTCAGAGGGTGGGAAATTAACCATTCCTAACTTACTTTTAATTCCCTCTCTTGGTCAGGAATGTAATCATTCCCTACCTGTTATCCCTCTCTTGGTCAGGAATGTGATCATTCCCGACCTGTTGTAAGTTCGTAGTTTGCTCGGTAGAGGGCGGGTGCATTATTAGGTCAAGTTTGTCACTTCAGTTGTCAGTTGTAAATAATTATTTATTTGTTAAAAAATATGATGATTCCGAATAAAATAGTATACAAACCTCGGCGGGACGTTTCCTCCTGTCTCGAGCATTAGCTCACCTCGGGCCTGGGCCCTCGGTGAGCTATCTTAGCTCTCGACAGGAATGAAACACTTCCCGCCTCGGTATGTAATCTACTATTTTGTAGAATATCTTCATTTTCATTTAGTAAATTAAATACTGTTTCACAAAAATCTGTTCTTTTAATTTTGTCAATAGGAAAAAGCTGCTGGTGATTGGAAAATTTGTAGGGTTTGTATTTATACTTCTTGGAAGTTTTAAGCACAGAGTCTTTCGAAATGCCAAATTGCTGTGCTACTATCCGCGAGGGGGTAATGGGATTTTCTTCTGCATAACATAATATTTGTATTTCTCGTTCTTCTGTTAAAACGGGGCAAGCTTTTCTTCTTTTTTTATGTGAATTTATTACACAACCTTCACCATTAAATTTTTTAATTATGCTATGAATAGTTGCGACAGATGGTATCGGTCTTTCGGGATAACTTACGGAAAACAAATCGCGCACTTGTCTCATACTATTATTGGAATTGTACCAGTTTACAATGGCAATCTTTTCATCTTTTGAGTACATATTGCAAAGCACAAGTTGAAAAACTTTTTAAAAAAACAGTTTTGACTTTTTAATGACATTAATGGCAATTGTTTTATCAGAGGTTGCTTGGATATTATGTTGTAATTGCTTGTAATGCATTCCTATGCATTACCTCTGATAACACAATTGACAAAATTAAATGAACAGATTTTTGTGAAACAGTATTTAATTTACTAAATGAAAATGAAGATATTCTACAAAAAATAGTTTTCACAGACGAGTCATAGTTTTGTTTAGATGGCACTGTCAATAAACAGAATTATTGGTTTGTATCAAACACCTCGCTTCCCTTTCTCCTTATCCTTCTTTTCCAATTCCCACAAGTATTAGTCACGTACAAACAAGCATGTTCAAAATTTAACAGTCCTCTGGAACTTCTGCGGAGAAACATTATACCACGACTAGAAGTTTTAAATATTGAGAACCCATGGTTTCAAAAGGATGGCCCTCCATCACATTCCACGCGCCCTATTACACGCTTCCTAACCGAAACATTCCAGGATCGCTGGATTGGAAGATTTGGCCCCATAGTTTGGCCACCTCGGTTCCCAAATTTATCACCAAACGATTTCTTTCTCTGGGGTTATATCCAATCCAAAGTCTACAATAATAGGGTAATAGAGCATACAGAAGAGCTAAAGAATAGAATACTTACCGCCTGCAACGAAATAAATCCAAATTTTTTAAGAAATAGTGTACAAGGATTTTACAATCGGTTAGCATATTGTTTGGAACAGGAGGGTGGTCACTTTGAACATTTGTTAAAGTAATTTAAATAAAAGTTTCTGTTTAAACTTGCTATTTGGATGTAATTATACTTAACCTAAAACTAAATAATTTCAGTTGTGTCAAAAGAATGTACAATAAAAAAAACACCAGCTACCAGCAGACCTGCAAGTTTGGTTGCCTACCCAGCGACAATGTTTGCGACATGATTGTAATCCTTGACAATAATTATCGACACGAATATTCATTAATTAATCATAATAAAGGCATAAAGTCCTCACTGATGCCAAAGACAGCTTCAGGTCAGGTCAGGATCTGCAGCTGTCTTGGCAAAAACTTTGAAAAAAAAACACAGTTTTGACACTTTCTAATGACACTACGAATAGCAATTGTTTTATAGGTTGCTTGGATATGTTTTAATTGCTCGCAATGCATTGACTTGGCTTTTTTAAAACTGAACATAGGGAATGTCAATAGTCCTATGTTCAGTGAAATAAAATTCTCACTGTATATATATATATATATATATATATATATATATATATATATATATATATATATATATATATATATATATATATATATATATATATATATATATATATATATATATATATATATATATATATATATATATATATATACTTCACTACTTTTCCGGGTTTCACTCCGCGTATTCACTATTCGGCTCCTAGAGGAACCAGACAATGGTTGACGACGTTTCGGCAAGATCACACTTGCCATCTTCAGGTCACTTCTAACTTCCTTCTGCTTCGCGTGGTTACACGATGTAGACTGACGTCTTGCTGTAGCGGTTGGTCTTTATATACGGTTACGGTGTTGCGCATGGTTGCGGTCGTCTGGTTTTTGGCGCGGCTGCGTGTCATTGGTCTCGCTTGATCCGGTGGCTTTCTCTCGCTTTCCCTTTTATCGTTCTGCTGTGCTGGTTTTCGCGTCTTGACGGTGATGCTGGTTATAGCTGGTTTCCAAGCTGATGGTAGTCGCTGTGTATCGTCCCTGGTATTAAGATTGTTCGGACGTTTCTCGATCTCAATGGCTTCTCTTATGGTTCGTCGGGTCTTATGTTGTATATTCGCTAAAACTTTTGTATTTTCGAAATCTATGTTATGAGATGTACCACTTACATGTTGTGCTAGTGAAGACGTTCTCTCATTTTTGTTGACTGCATTTCGGTGTTCTTCTCTTCTTACTTGAATTCTTCTGTTGGTCTGCCCTATGTAGGATTCCCCGCAGTCTTTACATGGGATCTCGTATACTCCTTGGCTTTCTAGTGGTATTTTTGCTTTTGCGGATGGAAGCATGTTTCCAATCTTCTTGTCGGTGTTGAAGATGGTGTCGATGTTGTGTTTTCTCAGCACTCTACTTATTTTTTCCGTGGTCCCTTTGATGTACGGTAAGTGCGCTTTGGATACCGATGTTTCTTCTTCCTTTGGCTTTGGGTCCCTTGGTGTTAACGCTTTCTTGATATTTCTGGAAGAGAAACCATTTTGTTTTAATGCCAACTTCACCTGTTCTAGTTCTTGATGTTTATTATCGTCATCAGTCAATCGTTGTGATCTAGTTATTAATGTCTTGACTACTGACTGTAGTTGCGCTGGGTGGTGATGTGACTGCGCGTTCAGGTAGCGATTTGTGTGGGTTGATTTTCGGTATACTGTGTATCCCAGGCTGCCGTCTTCCTTCTTGATTATAGATACATCTAGGAAAGGTAGTTGATTGTCCTTTTCCACCTCCATTGTGAATTTGATCTTCTGGTGTATGTTGTTTAGATGCTGTAAGAAGTTCTGCAGCTTCTCTTCTCCATGGGTCCATATAATAAAAGTATCGTCTACATATCTTAGCCATAGTTTAGGTTTGTCACTTGCCGTTTCTATTGCTCGGACTTCTAATTCTTCCATGAATAGGTTCGCTATTACCGGCGATAAAGGTGATCCCATAGGTGCTCCTTCCACTTGTTTGTACCGTTGATCTTTGTAGATGAAGTAGGTGTTGTTTAGGCAGTGTCTTGTTAACTCGATGATTTCATTTGGGACTTGGTATTTCCGTTGTATCATATCTACTGCTTCTTTTACTGGAACATTCGTGAATAAAGAGGTTACATCAAAACTTACCAGCAGATCTCCTGGTGCCACTGTTATGTCTTTTATACGCTCGATGAAGTGGCTTGCGTTCTTTACGTAAGATTCGGCTTCTTCGGCATAAGGTTGCAGTTGCTTGGCCAGGAATTTCGCTAGAGGTTGCAGTGGTGATCCAATGGAGCTTACGATGGGTCTTAGTGGTACACCTTCCTTGTGGACTTTTGGTAATCCGTACAGCTTAGGGCATGATGACGACTTCTCTCTCGGAATTAGTTGTAACTGTTGTTCTTGACTGAAACTGCAGGCTTTTATTTTGGCTTAAGTGGTCTTTTCCAAGTATGTTGTAGGATCCGTTGAGATTGTTTGGTATCCAGGATCATTTAGTAAGGTTTCTATTTTTCTTTCATATTCACCCTTATCCATGACTACGGTTGCGTTGCCTTTGTCTGCTGGTAACACGATTACGCTAGTATTCGCCCGTAGGTCGCGTAAGGCTTGGATTTCTTCGTGGGATAAGCTCTTCTTCGGTGGCTTGGCTGTTCTCAGTATACGTGACACGTCTTGACGTATAATTTCGGCGGTATTTCCTGGGATCCCTGTTATTGAATCTGAAAGTAATCTGAATCTTACCTAAATCTTACCTGAATCTTACGTAAAGAACGCAAGCCACTTCATCGAGCGTATAAAAGACATAACAGTGGCACCAGGAGATCTGCTGGTAAGCTTTGATGTAACCTCTTTATTCACGAATGTTCCAGTAAAAGAAGCAGTAGATATGATACAACGGAAATACCAAGTCCCAAATGAAATCATCGAGTTAACAAGACACTGCCTAAACAACACATACTTCATCTACAAAGATCAACGGTACAAACAAGTGGAAGGAGCACCTATGGGATCACCTTTATCGCCGGTAATAGCGAACCTATTCATGGAAGAATTAGAAGTCCGAGCAATAGAAACGGCAAGTGACAAACCTAAACTATGGCTAAGATATGTAGACGATACTTTTATTATATGGACCCATGGAGAAGAGAAGCTGCAGACCTTCTTACAGCATCTAAATAACATACACCAGAAGATCAAATTCACAATGGAGGTGGAAAAGGACAATCAACTACCTTTCCTAGATGTATCTATAATCAAGAAGGAAGACGGCAGCCTGGGATACACAGTATACCGAAAATCAACCCACACAAATCGCTACCTGAACGCGCAGTCACATCACCACCCAGCGCAACTACAGTCAGTAGTCAAGACATTAATAACTAGATCACAACGATTGACTGATGACGATAATAAACATCAAGAACTAGAACAGGTGAAGTTGGCATTAAAACAAAATGGTTTCTCTTCCAGAAATATCAAGAAAGCGTTAACACCAAGGGACCCAAAGCCAAAGGAAGAAGAAACATCGGTATCCAAAGCGCACTTACCGTACATCAAAGGGACCACGGACAAAATAAGTAGAGTGCTGAGAAAACACAACATCGACACCATCTTCAACACCGACAAGAAGATTGGAAACATGCTTCCATCCGCAAAAGCAAAAATACCACTAGAAAGCCAAGGAGTATACGAGATCCCATGTAAAGACTGCGGGGAATCCTACATAGGGCAGACCAACAGAAGAATTCAAGTAAGAAGAGAAGAACACCGAAATGCAGTCAACAAAAATGAGAGAACGTCTTCACTAGCACAACATGTAAGTGGTACATCTCACCGCAACCATGCGCAACACCGTAACCGTATATAAAGACCAACCGCTACAGCAAGACGTCAGTCTACATCGTGTAACCACGCGAAGCAGAAGGAAGTTAGAAGTGACCTGAAGATGGCAAGTGTGGTCTTGCCGAAACGTTGTCAACCATTGTCTGGTTCCTCTAGGAGCCGAATAGTGAATACGCGGAGTGAAACCCGGAAAAGTAGTGAAGTATCATATAATATCCGCGGAAACTTAAAATGTAACAATATATATATATATATATATATATATATATATATATATATATATATATATATATATATATATATATATATATATATATATATATATATATATATATATATATATATATATACAGGGTGGTCCAGACCACCCGTACACCCCTTTTAAAATTCGGGGGATTACAAATTTTTAACAAGACAATGGGTGATCTTACTCAAGTCGATGTGCTTTATCGAATGACGCCAAAAAGAAACCCCCCTGACCCCCCTTGTAGGGGGTAAGGGGGGCAACTTTGAAAATTCAAACGGGAACCCCATAGTTTTATTGCATATTTAGATTCTACTCATCAAAATATAAATAATTTATTTGAAACATTTTTTTATCTTGGCAACAGGCAGCGCTGTAATCACAGAAAACCTACTTTTTGCATTTTCCGCCGTCTCTGGCATATTTACATGTGCAAATAGCAGTTTTTCATATTTTTTACTAAATAGTGATGAACAAAACTTTGCTAATGTGTACTTTCATGAGAAAAAATTTTACGTTACGATGAAAAACGGAAATTCTCTCCCTAAGGTGTTTTCGACAATCAGATTTTTTTTCTTGCGTTGTACGTGACAACAATTCTTTTTCTGAAATTTTTAGATCGTTTTTAACCTTAACGTCTACTTATTTAGATATTGCCTAATCTTTTTAATCTGTATCTGAATATTTATTTTAAGCATATGTAATTAATACAAATGATCGACAAAACATTGTAAATTGTAATCTGCTCTGCATATGGCAAAATAATATTTAAATCGTACTAATTTAATATTTAATTTTAACAGAAAATAACTTGCTACAATTCTTTACTTCGCAATTCTATTTAAATAATATGTAATTGTTGAAAATCAACTGTTTAAATAAATAATTTTTATTTCACAATTTAAAATTTTATTCGTTTAAATTATTCTTACTTTATGGGCTGAGTGGATGAGATATCCATATTTCATCATTCATTGCTACACGCTAAAAGAAAGATAACCACCGAAATTTAATAGTGAATTATAAAGTGAAATTCTTGTCGGCAGATTTTTGTAATGCAATGTTTTGAAGTAAAACCATCTTCCCCAGTAGAATCTTGAAAAATGTTGTTAGAATGGAACACAAATTCTAACAACATTTAAGGCAAAAAATATTGTTATCACGTACAACGTTAGAAAAAAAATCTGTTTGTTGAAAACACCTTAGGTAGAGAATTTGCGTTTTTCATTGTAACGTAAAATTTTTTCTCATGAAAGTACACATTAGCAAAGCTTTTTCATCACTATTTAGTAAAAAATATGAAAAACTGTTATTTTCACCTGTAAATATGCCAGAGACGGCTAAAATGTAAAAAGTCGGTTTTTTGTGATTACAGCGCCACCTGTTGCCAAGATAAAAAATGTTTTAAATAAATTATTCATATTTTGATGAGTAGAATCTAAATATGCAATAAAATCTCGGGGTTCCTATTTGAATTTTCAAAGTTGCCCCCCTTACCCCCTACAAGGGGGAATCAGAGGGGTTCCATTCTGGGATCATTCGAAAGAGCACATCGACATTAGTAAGATCACCCATCGTCTTCTTAAAAACTTTTAATCCCCCACATTTTAAAAGGGGTGTACGGGTGGTCTGGACCACCCTGTATATATATATATATATATATATATATATATATATATATATATATATATATATATATACACATTAGGCGGCATTACCAAGCCTAAAACAGAGTGTTCTCCTATCTATACGAAGCCCGGCACCAACTTACGCAGCCCGGTTCTGGGCTTCGTAAATTTTATGTGTATAATAGTGTTTTCTTGATTAAGCATCATCAGGAGATGCGGAATCTCGATTTTCGAAATGGCGGGTAAAGACCGTCATATATCTCAAAATACACACGTTTAGTTCAAGGGAAATAAATATAGGGGGCCAACGATCGGTGTTGTATATATACTGTAGACATCAAACTGACCTTACGCGCGATGCAAATTACACGCATTATACGAGTCCCAGTGATCTGGCAATGGGGCTTGAAAGTCAAGTGTTTGGATTATTGATTTTTCTATTTAACTTCACACATTTTTATACCATAAGAGTGGTTAACGTATGTAGGGGGACTGGTTCCCGCGCAAATTCGTTTACTGCTTATTTGTACATTTGCACACATTTAATATTGATTTTTGTAACAAACTTGTATTTTCTTTAAAATTATTTCCTAAGTTTCCGTTTCTTCATGAAAATGTTTAATTTATTATTATATTAATTTGGTAGTTTGTATAGCTATTTATTATAAAAACAAAACCCACACTATAGTATTTGTAGTTGCAGATAGGGAATTTTTAAAATTTCTAATTATACATTTTATATTTTCGTTGATTTTTTGGTGATATTAGGTACATATTTTATTTCTTGAACAATATCTCTCATAAAATAGGGTGATCCAGGCTTTTTGTAAGAATTCTACAATAATTAGTTATAATTAGCTACGTAGATTTTTCGCTGTAATTAACTTTTTAAATAATAAAGTGAAGATTGAAATGTTTTTATTTGAAAAAAATACCTGATAATTTATGAAAATTGGTAAATGGGTAATTATGAAATAAAATTGAAGAAACTACACGCAATTTGTTTCAAAGATTGATTACAAAATAATGGGTCATGTGAATAAAATGTAAGGTGTTTTTACTATTAATAAAAGATAACAGTTATGATTTTTAATTATTAAGAATAAAATAGATGTATGTATAGTAAAATTAAAGCTTTTGCCACATCTTATTCGCATTAATTACATTTTAGATTTCAGATCATGTTCTACATGCGTGATTAAATGAATATTAAATTACCTAGGAAATCGCCTTTTGCGCACCGATTTTGATGATTTTTTTAAATTGTAGGTAATCGACTATATTTCAAAGTCTAAATGTTAGATTTGTCCGCTAATGCCCTGTTTAATTGTTGTTAACAAATTTTTATTTTTTCCATAAGGGGCTAATTAATAATTAAATATTTTTTATTATAATTGAATAAAGTTGGCTACTTATAGGTTTTTAGGGTCGTAGATTACGAATCCGTGGTCCAAATTGGTCCAAAGTGCAAAATGGTGGCTATAAAATGGCCGCCGGTGTCAAAGCTTAATATTTGAAATTTCGTATGAAAAATCGTACCAGGGGATTTTTAAAGTAGCAAATTGTGCTGTTAAGCTAAAAACTGACCCAAATGCAAAATGCTTGTCACAAAATGGCCACCGAAACTAAATATGAATAAAATTCAAAATGTTTAATCTCTACTACAAGTTTGTTTAAGATGGATTAATATAGTAGTTACAATTTTAAGATTGTTGCAATTATTATTTAGTTAAAAGTCAAATTGATGGAATGGAATTCCATAATTTAACCAGATTCCGTTTAAGTCTGAAACTTTAGTTATCGTCAGATTTAAATAAAGAATATTGTATTATTATTTACTTGTGTTTCTTGTGTAAAGCACTGTTAGTTTCTTCATCTACTTCTGGCAACGTAAAAAAAGAATGTGCTCTTTAATTTTTGAAAACTGATTAGTAAGCTTTTTTTTGGAAGACTAAATTCTTTTTTACGTGCTCTTACTAGTTGGGACACTTTATCAGCGTTTTTCGGCAAAGGGAAAAATAAATTTTTCTCTTTGCCCCCAAAAAAAAACCTTTTGAATGCAAAACTGTTTCTTCTTATTATTATTTTGAAAAGCATTCTTCATCAGAGAAATTTTCATCTAAATCTTCTTTTTCATTAATGTTTCCAACGTTTGGATATTTCCAAAGATTTGAAGATTTCAGTTTTGTTTTCGACTATGCTTCAAAATTGGCTATAAGTGGATTCGAAGATGCCAAACATAAGTTGAGAATTTTCTCATTAGTTTCTTATCTGGAAGATTTGCATGGATAACCTGTTCTAAATTAACTATTCAGCTTTATTTATTTCTTCTAAATAGCTTGAAATCTTTTTTCTCGCTTCTTCGCTAACTGTTCATCTGTATCTTTTTGATGGACCAGCATTTTATGCCTCGAAGGTTAGTTAGAGTACCATAAACATTTTCTGCAGTCTCCTTGGTTGAATGGTCTTGAGCTTTTCAACATTTATTTCATATCAACATGCAACTGTTTGCATAATATCAAATCTATTAATAAATTATCTCTGTCTTAATTTCTGTAATTTTTGCAGAAGTCGCAAGCGCTTTGAAAAAGCACCTGGCAGTATTTATTTATTTAACTTAATTGTTCAACAGGGGCTCTGCCCTTCTTACAGAACAATAACATAATGTAATTATTAATGAATGTAAAATTTGCTTTGCTCAATGTTAATATTAATTTAATAATAATAATTATAATAATAATAATAATAATAATTTTTCTTACAATAATAAAAAGGAAATTAATAGTGATTGCTTAATAAGAATAATTCTAAATTGATTGCTATTCTATAGTAATAATAGTATTGAGTTCAATATAACATGAATTGAGTATTCTTTGAGTTTTAACTGTTGAAGCTGCATACCAAACTAATTACTTTAAACTTGTATAATTAGTATTATTTATTATTATTAATTTTTATTTTAGTATTAGTATTATTATTTTACTTACTAAAGTAGTCAAATATAATTTTTTTATATCTATTTAATGATATTGATAAATCTAAATCTGTAATAATTAATAATTCATTCATAAGTCGTAATATAGTAATCATGGGTGGAAGCAAGGTACTACGCAATTGCAGAGGAATGCGAAACATGACAGAAGAACGAATGGATCGTGGTGGAACTTTTATTTGTAATAAACTTAGCAGTTCGGGGCTGTCTATAAGATTATTCCAGATTTTATAACATAAAATAGCGGAATTAAATTTTCTACGCGCTGCTAGGCTCAAGTAATTAAATTCTGTTTTATGATCTTCTGAACGAACAGTTCGATAATCTGGATATGTTCCATATTTTTTAAAATATAAAAATCTTAAAAAACGCTTTTGAACTTTCTCAATCTTTTCAATTTGATACATGAGCATTGGATTCCAAATAGGTGATACATATTCTAATAGAGGTCTAACAAGAGTTTGATATAGCTTGGTTATAGTTTTTAGATTATTAAAGTTTAATGAATTTCTTAACACAAATCCTAATTTTTGTTGACTTTTTGCAACAATATTATCTATATGACGATTAAAATTCAGTTTTGTGTCATAAGTTACACCCAAATCTTTAATCTCTTCTACTCGTCTTAACACCTCACTGCCCAAAATATAATTGTTTGTGGTAGGTAAACGTCTGGATATACAGCACATAATGAAGCATTTGTCAGTATTCAGGTATAATTTGTTGTCAATACTCCAATTATATATTGCCTGGACATCTTCTTGTAAACATTGAAAATCAGTATTATTCTCAACGACTCTATAAAACTTTAAGTCATCGGCAAATAGAAGAACTTTGGAATATTTGCAGGCTAAAGGTAAATCATTAATAAAAATTAAAAACAGTAAAGGCCCTAAATTTGAACCCTGAGGGACACCTGAATTTGCTGTGTATTTCCCAGACGTGTTACCTCCAAATCTTACATAAATTTTTCTAGAACAAAGGTAACTACTAAAAAATTGCAAAGTTGGTCCAAGTCCACAGTTGTATAACTTTTTTAATAATATGTCATGGTCAACGGTGTCAAAAGCTTTTCGAAAGTCAGTATATATAACGTCCACTTGTTTTTTACATTGTAATTTGGAGAGCACATCATTTGAAAATTCCAATAAATTAGTAGTAGTTGATTTTTTGGGCACAAAGCCATGTTGATGACTTGTAATGTAAGGTTTAATGTGAGAAAAGACTTTGGAGTAAATTATCTGCTCAAAGAGTTTTGCTGGAGCGGATAGTATAGCAATTGGCCTGTAGTTTTCGACAGCCTCTTTGGGACCAGACTTGTGTATCGGCGTTATATAGGATTCTTTCCATTTATCTGGGAACGTATTAGTTTTTAAGGCTAAATTATAAATATATAAAAGAGGTACTTGCAACCATTCTCCACAAGCTTTTAGTATGTATGGCGGTATATTATCCGGTCCAGCAGCTCTCTTTGGTTTTAAATTCTTAAGAGCATTATTGTAATCAACTTCTAGTAATTCAGTAAGTGTGAACAAATCGTTGGTACAAACTGATTGACAATCAAAATCTCGAACATTGTAGGTAGAAGGTTAAGTAGAGAAAACGGACTGAAAATGATTCGCAAATGCGTCAGCAACTTCTGCAGTGTTCAATTTGTCACCTCTGTGGGTGTAATTAGTGACACAACTACTATTTCTTTTTTTATATTTTATATAGTTCCAGAATTGATTTGTATCATTCATAATATGAGTTTCGATATTAGATAAGTAATTATGGTAAACAATAGAAGTAAGAGACTTCAACCTCCGTCTGCATTCTTTATATTGTTGTAAATAATTGTCTGAAAGATGTTTGAGTTTGTGATACCTGTTGTTTGCTTGTAATAACTGTATTATTTCGTCTGTATTATTAAACCATGTAGGATATTTACTTTTGTTTTTACTTTTGTTATTACTAGATTTTGGAATACAATCGTCAAAAATTAAATTGATGATGTTATAAAAAGTATCTAAAGCTGAATTTACATTATTACAAGTTACTACTATTACTGTCGTTGGTACTATGTCTCTCAATAGCAGTAGAATTGACATTAAATAATGTCATGTTTTATGTTATTATTTATAATAATAATTACCCAATAAAACATGTTATTTAAATAATTAATTTATTAACGTGTTCGATTTACTAATGTCAAACTAGTACAATGTTTGTTTATCTATCTGTAACTAGATCCCTGTATTACATCTCTCTTTTTCTAATAAAATAAATAAATTACACATCATTCATTTAACAAATAACATATATCAATCACAACACATCAACTAATTCTGCAGTTATAAATTCAGTCTGTTTGGTTTCTTAATTACTCTACCATATCTTGATATAAGTATATTGTTGTTGAAGAAATTGATCATTCGTTGCTTGTGCTTTTGGTTCTTGATTTGACACACTACTGTCAACTGCTTAACATCATCGCCATGATTTATTTATTGTAGCTCTGAGTGATTTCTTTTGATGAACCATGAATTTCTTCGATATTGTGTACCATCTGGTGTTTGTACAATAGGGTGGTCCAACAAAAAAGCAAAGTCGGAAATCCTATGCTCTCACCCCCTAGGATTATTGTATATCGAAAAAAGAAGTACCCCTATTTTTTATTTTGAAATCGAACGATGTTTAGGGGTGCCTCAAAGCCCTTAAAGTTTCCCATGTATTTTATATGAGAAAAAAAAACACGTTTTCGTAGATTTGGCATAGAATCCTAGAAAATCAATATTTTTCAACCGGACTACTGTGTTTCTCTTCAGAAATGTTTAGAGAATGACATCCAATAATTTATTTGTTAAATTTTTTATATTAACTATTTTTTGCGGGTCTGTAAAAAATAGTTAATATAAAAAATTTAACAAATAAATTATTGGATGTCATTCTCTAAACATTTCTGAAGAGAAACACAGTAGTCCCGGTCTGAAAAATATTGATTTTCTAGGAATTCTATGACCAAATCTACGAAAACGTGTTTTTTTTTCTCATATAAAATACATGGGAAACTTTAAGGGCTTTGAGGCACCCCTAAACATCGTCCGATTTCAAAATAAAAAATAGGGGTACTTTTTTTTTCGATATACAATAATCCTAGGGGGTGAGAACATAAGATTTCCGACTTTGCTTTTTTTGTTGGACCACCCTATTGTACAATCCACGAGCTTGGTTCTTCTGCCTTCTTTACAACTGTTACAGGAGTCCATTCCTTGTGTCTCTTTCTAATTAATACTTTTTCATCATTTTAAAATTCTGGTAAATTTGCTTTTGCTCTATCTGCACATTTCTTCTCTTTTAGTTTAATATTTTTCAACTTTTCAGAAACATTTTTAACTGTTTCAGGTAATAATAACTTTGTATTAATGGGAATGAACGTTTTAGTTCTTCGACCCATTAATCTTTGCATTGGAGAACCTAGGGTGTCTCTTGGTGTGTTTCTGTGATGTAAAAGGGCTAACTGGATATCTGAACCTTCTTCTATACATTTATCTAGTATCGATCTTGCTTCTTGTACATATCGCTCTGCTAAACCATTCGGTCTGGGAAACTGTGGACTGGAAACTCTATGTTCAAACCTCCATCTTCTAGCAAATTCTTTAAATTCTTCAGATACATATTGTTTTCCTCCATCTGTACGAAGAATATCAGGTATTCCAAATGTAGCAAACCAACATCTAAATGCTCGAGTTATTGACCTGCTGGTTAAGCTTGATAATTACACGAAGTCAAAATAACCTGAATAGCTATCTGCCATTAGCAAGTATTTCTTGTCCTTCAAATGATAAATATCAGAAGCGAATATTTGCCATGGCCGTTCTGGATACTCTTGAAGTAAAATTTTTTCTTTAGGATTCTCTTTTTGTTCCTTCGTACCAATCTTGCAGTTTTGCACCAATTTAATAATGTCTACAGACATTCTTGGCCAAAATACGCAAAATCTCTGGCCAATCAGAGAGTACCAGTGATACCTTTGTGACTAAAGTGACAACATTTGAGAACAACTTCTTGTAGTCTCGGAGGTATCATTATTTTATCATTTTTGAATATGATATCTTCATAAGTTGCTAGTTCGTGCCTGTAAGACCAGTATTTTCTTAGAGAAGCCGGAACTTCGCTTATTCTGTCGGGCCATCCTACAAGTATTTGCTGTTTTAATTCCACCAATTCTATATCTGTATTTGTCTCTTGTTTTAACTGCTGCAATCTCGTTTTACTCATTGGTATTATTACACATGTCTCAAATGAGTTTTCATCCTCGTCATCATGAACATTTTTTGCGCAGTCTCTGCTCAGTATATCAGCTATGTACAACATCGTTCCTTTTTTGTACACAATTGTGGGATATGGCAGTATTTCAAATAGGATTCTCTGTAGTCTGGGAGGCGCTTCAGTCAATGGCTTCCTGAATATGGTTTCTAACGGCTTATGATCTGATTCTACTATCAGATTTTTGTTTCCCCATATATAAACAGGAAATTTCTTGCAAGCCAGTAATATGGCCAATGCTTCTTTTTCAATTTGACTATAATTGATCTGCGTTTTAGTTAAAGATTTGGAGTAATAAGCTATTGGGTGACCATTCTGAATTAATGCCCCACCATATGCAGTACTAGTAGCATCTACAGATAATAAAATAGGTAAATTTGGGTTAAAATTACCAAGTACTGGAGGGTTTTTTAATATTTCTTTTAATTTACAGAATGCTTCTTTTTGTTCATTCTCCCATCTCCATTCATCATCTTTTTCTAACGGCACTCTAAGTGGAGCTAATAATTCTGATAAGTTCTTAAAAGAACTTAGATAAATAAGTAATTAATCCAAGAAAGCGTTGAAGTTCCTTGACGTAACTATCTGAGAACGATAGTTCGGAAACATATGTCTAGCTAGTTTACCCGTAACGGAACCAGACTTAATACGCAATCACAAATCACAGAGACATGAGGGCACTAGACCAGTCCAATTCTGAACGAGTCACAGATGCCTCGCCTGACATTTTTTCTATCGTTAGGTGAAGTTGGGGTACGCTACTTATTATGCAATAGTAGTCAAACACGATGCAAAGCTAAAAACTAATAGCAAAATTTACGCACCAAGCGCCAAAGCAAAAAAGCTGTAGAATTAAGAAACGCCAAAATTGTCAACCCTGTTTATGTGGTGTATGCATGCTATTCTTCTATTGGCGTTTTGCATTCGTAAGGTAAAAAGCAATTCCTGAGAAACCCGGTTTGAGTTAAATTTATGAGGCAGGTATGGGTTGGCTGCATGGCGTACGAATGAAATTCGAAACAACATTTGACCTGATTGGAAACAACCAACATCAGATTCGTAATCTTCATACCAAAAAGTTCTAGAAAAGCTATATGAAAATCTGAAAATTTCTTCTGTGCGTACCGTGTTATTTTTTATCATTTGTTTTATATTTTGCCAGTGTAAAATATGTATTACATCAGGATCCTTATGTTGTTCAAAAAAATTTAATGACACGCCTATGGCTTCAGCAGTTTGTCCATAAAGTACTTTCTTCATGTTTAAATCATCATCACCATCACTTAGAACTTCTTGATCTACTTGAGAGGTGTCGCGTGGAATTTCCCCTTCCTCCATTATTGCATCTCCTGTCAGTACTTGGTAACCTTGTTTTTTACGATCACAATGTTTTTAAGCTTCAATGTCGGACTCTTCTATCTCTTTCATATCCTCGCTCTGATTTGCCAAACTACCAATACCTTTAGAACAAATCACGTCTTCAGTAACATCTTCGCCTTTAACTTCTTTTCCATTATTCATAATTGTAAAAAACGTTTTCTCGATTGTCAGTTGTTTAACATTGATCCATGCAATAGCGAAAGCAAAAATTGCATCTTTGATATTAGAAAACTTTCAAAATAGCATCATATCAAATGTTTCCAAGAAATTAATCGAAACGGTACGTCTGTAAAATCTCTTAGGTGTTTCTTATATATTCTTGGTCCGTTGGTTGAGTGATAGCAGTTACATTAGGTGAAAGAAATAGAACAAAGTTGTTCTCATCTGCAGATCTTAACACTGTCTCATTTGAATGCGAAGGCTGGCTGTTTCACACGAGAGAATTCCTTAAAAAAGCTGTCCGAACTGTAGGATTAATGCTTACTAAATAGTAGTAGTTTAGAAATAACAATGGAATAATGTTAGTTAGAAAATTAATAATATCGGCCAGTAACCGGATAATTTATTTCTGCAATCTACTACAGAATTGATTTTCTTGTTGGAAAATGTTCGTAGGTGTCCCCTGAATGTCTAGTTGGCGGGACGGGAGAGATGAACGTTAGCAGCCATCTTGGAAAACACGTTTTATCAAATATCTCGTGACTGTGCATCGTGCCACAAAAATAGTAAAAAAATCGTTTTCGTAGATAATAACATTTTCTACAACTTTTATTTGAAACTTTTTTCTGTATAGTGCATAAGTTTATATTTATAGCGCGCCAAACTTTTTTCAATATGGTTATTGCTAAATATATAGTTAACGGTTGATGATAAATTTGTAGAACACAAAATTTCCGATAAAATTTATTTGAAGTTTTTTTCTATAAAATTGATACTTTAAGACTTATAACGCTGTAAATGCCGAGTTTACGCACAATAGCCACGAAATTATACACTATATATTAAATCATGCGCCTCTCAATGCGTCCATTAACTCTCTTCGCTAAAAATGCTGCTCCCTTCTACCTCCAACTCAAGATACGGCACGTTACCATTCTTTTAAAACCTACCACCAGGTTCAAACTTGGCTTGGATTTTACCATGATCCTGAAGAATGGGATTGGAAGCGGACTACAAATGGACTTCAACCAATCCGAACTACTATGGCTCCAGCACCCTCAAGTTTGCTGAAAATAATATCTTGCAAATGCACAACAAATTGCGGGGCTGCCTGTGTATGCCGAAAAGCTGGCTTAAAATGTTCCATTATTTGTTCGAATTGTGGTGGATGCACATGGGACAATGTGCCAGATACATTGGAAACCATCGAAGACGAAGTCGATGAAAATGAAATTTTCGATTCACCTCCTACGGATATATCGGTGGCAGAAAACAAGGATGTGGAAGACGATGAGTGACTTCCTTCATCATCGAAACAGATGAGACTTATGACGTAAAATAACTTGCCACTTTTTGTATAAATAAATGTTTTAATTCGTTTTTTATTTCAAAAAATTAATTTGCATTCTTTGAACTCTGTTATCCTTTTCTCCACCTTTCCCTTCTCATGATTATTATTATCATCATGATTATTATTATTTTTTATGATGTACGTGATGTACAAACTATTATATCTTGCTACATTGACAGTTTTTTATGATAATACGTTCTACCCATGCAATTTAAGAAAGATGTATAAATTATGAGTACTTCTTGGCACTATTTATAAGATTAATACATTACATTCACTACACACTACACAGTACTGTCATTTTTCTGAACACTTTTCGCCGTTTTATGTGTTATGAAATGTTTACCGTGTACTATGACCAACATTACCACTGATAATTCACGCGGTGCAATAGTTTACCAAGCTATAGCTCTTAAAGTATCAATTTTATAGAAAAAAAACTTCAAATAAATTCTATAAGAAATTTTGTGTTCTACAAATTTGGTTATTACCATTTTTAATGTATCATCAACCGTTAACTATATATTTAGCAATAACCATGTTGGAGAAAGTTTGGCGCGCTTTAAATATAAAGCTATGCACTATACAGAAAAAAGTTTGTAATAAAAGTTGTAGAAAATGTTATTGTCTACGAAAACATTTCATTGCATTATGAACCTACTTTTTTGCTCTTGCTCTTGGACTAATAATTTAAAAGTCATATCATAATTCTTTATGAAGTATTAAATAGCAACTTAGAGGTACACTGCCGCCCATTTGAAAGTACACGATAGACCCGATTTACCTCGGTTATGTTTTCTATAACTTACTCTAAGCTGATAAATTATTTTAAACAAGTATTTGAAAATAATAATAATAAACCTTTCATTCCGCTGCAGCTGTTATAAACACAGCCCATGGAATCCTGACTTACACGATGTCATTTTGGAATATTACATATAAAGAGTCGTGCACTTTCAAATGGGCGGCACTGTACATGGTTAATGAATAACATAACACGAACAGGGCACCTATCTGTCAGTCTTCCCTTAGTTCCTCTGTCAGTTTGTGGATTTGTTTAGGTCGTTCTTTTTGGGGAAACGGATTTACAAGATGAAACCTTTACTGATTGAAAGCTCATATCATAATAAATTAATCTAAATCCGAAAGTCATCAAAACTTGGAACGGACAAAAAGGCAATACTGTCAAAAATTTAGACTATTCCACCGTCTCATGTAACGGGATTTTGCTTCAAAAGCTGACAAAATGTCGAAAGAATTAAACGGCTAAACTAGCGGTCTCTAATAGGTATCTCAGACATGTATTCACATGTTTTCAGCTCAGTAAGGTTTGCAAAACACCCAGTTCATTCATTTTTTCTTAAAATGTTTGACAGTGAATCGCAGTTACTTGTTTATTGTTTGATACACAGATTCACGATTTTTTCCCACATAGTTTACAGTTTTAAAAACAAAGAAAATATGAAGCAAGGTGCTTTTTCAAAGCGCTTGCGACTTCTGCAGAAATTACAGAAATTAAGTCAGAGATAATTTATTAATAGATTTGATATTATGCAAACAGTTGTATGTGGATATGAAATAAATGTTGAAAAGTTCAAGACCATTCAACCATAAAAGCTGCAGAAAATGTTTTAGTAAAATGTACCTACGGTACTCTAACTAACCTTCGAGGCATGCTGGTCCATCAAAAAGATACAGATGAACGGCTAGCGAAGAAGCGAGAAAAAAGATTTCAAGCTATTTAGAAGAAATAAATAAAGTTGATTAGTTAATTTAGAAGAGGTCATCCATGCAAATCTTCCAGAGAAGAAACTAATGAGAAAATTCTCAACTTATTTTTGGCATCTTCGAATCCACTTATAGCCAATTTTTAAGCATAGTCGAAAACAAAACTCAAATCTTCAAATCTTTTAAAGTTTTGGAAATGTCCAAACGTAGGAAACATTAATGAAAAAGAAGTTTAGATGAAAACTTCTCTGATGAAGAATGCTTTTCAAAATAACAAGAAGAAGAAACAGAACGCAATGACTCTGAAGATGATATTATACAATATGGGATTTGTCAAATAAAATAAAATTAAATCAATTTCTTTTAGTTGTATTTTCATGCAATTTCTAATAAAAAAGTTCCATTTTATTTATTTTCTATATATCTTATCTTGTCTTCAGTAACCCTAACTATTTCTAAAAATTATAAAAACACCTATAAAATTTTGCATTCAAAAGTTTTGAAAAATTTATTTTCCCCTTTGCCGAAAAACGCTGTTGAAGTGTCGCAACCAGTAAGAGCATGTAAAAAAGAATTTATTCTTCCCAAAAAAAAGCTTACTAATCAGTTTTCAAAATGTAAAGAGCACATTCTTTTTCTACGTTGCCAGAAGTAGCTGAAAAAACTAACAATGCTTTACATGAAACACAAGTAAATAATAATTAAGACAATATCCTTTATTTAAATCTGACGATAAATAAAGTTTCAGACTTAAACGGAATCTGGTTAAATTATGGAGTATTAATTTATTTTAACACTATTCATACGGAATAACACCATTCTATCAATTTGAATTTTAAATAAATAATAATTGCAACAATCTTAAAATTGTGTTAACTACTATATTAATCCATCTTAAACAAACATACAGTAGAGATTAAACATCTTGAATTTTAATCATATTTAGTTTCGGTGGCCATTTTGTGACAAGCATTTTACATCTGGGTCATTTTTTAGCTTAACAGCACAATTTGCTACTTTAAAAATCCCTTGGTACGATTTTTCATTCAAAATTTCATATATTAAAGTTTTAGCACCGGCGGCCATTTTGTAGCCGCCATTTTGAATTTTAGATCAATTTGGACCCCGGATTCGTAATCTACGACCCTAAAAACTTATAAGTACCCAACTTTATTCAATTATAATAAAAATTTGATGAAATGATTTAATTATTAATTAACCCCCTATGGAAAAAATAATAATTTGTTAATAACAATTAAACAGGGCATTAGCGGACAAATCGAACATTTAGACTTTGAAATATATTCGATTACCTACTATTTTAAAAAAATCATCAAAATCGGTGCCCAAAAGGCGAATTCCGAGGTATTTTTTTTCTAGGAAACCGTCTAATATTGATTTATCTTTTTTTAGAAATAATATTTTTATTTATATTAATTTAATTGAAAACTGTAATTTTGTTCTTGCCATTTTCTTTCAAACTAAAATATTTAATTGGTAAAGTCTGTACTGTCAAAGGTTTGAAAATTACTGTTTAATTGTTATTAACAAATTATTACTTTTTCCATAAGGGGGAATTAATAATTAAATAATTTCATCAAATTTTTATAAAAATTTTGAATCTACGACCCTAAAAACCTATAAGTACCCAACTTTATGCAATTATAATACAAATTTGATGAAATTATTTAAATGTTAGTCCCTTATGAAAAAAGTAATAATTTGTTATTAACAATTAAACAGGGCATTACAGGACAAATCTAACATTTAGACTTTGAAATATAGTTGATTACCTACAATTTAAAAAAAAATCATCAAAATCGGTGGCCAAAAGGCGAATTCCGAGGTAACTTAATATTCAGTTAATTATGCATGTAGAACATGATCTGAAATCTAAAATTCCATCTTCTTTTCATAAAGTTCGTTGTATATAATTGTCTGTGTTACTATGCCGCGAGAAAGCTAAAATAAAATCGATAATAACCAGATGTACAACCTTGACTCAGGCTGTTGGCGAGAACAAAAGTTCCGCTAGGATACTCCCAACTCGGCATTACCATCACATAAGAACGAAAGCATTCGGGAAGTCTCGGTGACTAACCGTGGTTTGTCCGACATTCACTGCCGGCTAGACAAATTACACGATCAATAATCTTACGTTTTGCTGGTAACAGTAGCGGCAACCCTGCGTGGCTTGGTATAATGCGTGAAATATCTATTTTTATACAAACAGGACTGCTACAGTACCAATAATATATGCGGTCTCGTAAAAGCTGTACAGTATATATTCATTTGTATGTAAAAATAACTTACCCCTCGCAGGTTGCGCTTAATAATATGAAATTATCGGTTCGATTGACGTAGAATATATAGCTGAAACTTTACAGGAAAGCCCGGGCTTCTGAGTGCCTGCGTAACATAGCGGGCTTGGTATGGATAGTTGGGCGTGTATATATATATATATATATATATATATATATACAGGGTCTTCATTAAGTTTGGAACCGGCTTAATATCTTCAAAACTATTAACTGGATTAAATTGAAATTTGGGGTGTGCATTTTATAAATTAATATCTATTGTACCTAATTCTTTCACCTGCTTTGCATTGTTACTTTACGAGATACACAGCCAACTTGATTTTTTTTAAATAGCAATGGGGGTCAAATTTGACATCATTTGAAAGCTTATTTTTTTCTGAGTACCATTATGTAATACACGTGTTGTATCATTTTGACAAAAATCGCCAAAAAAATTAAAATCAACGAAACATGTTTTATCCACAAAATTAAATTTATTACTTAAAAAGGTTTAATGCAAAAAGAAAAAAAAAGTAACAAAACAAATAAACTTGAAACAAATTTAGCAACATTTGGTGTTTTTGTTTGCTAAACAAGATGTTCGAAGTGCCCTCCATTAACTTCCTGGCAGTAGTAGAGCCGTTGATTTTAGTTTTTTTGGCGATTTTTGTCAAAATGATACAATACGTGTATTACATAATGGTACTCAGAAAAAAATAAGCTTTCAAATGATGTCAAATTTGACCCCCATTGCTATTTAAAAAAAATCAAGTTGGCTGTGTATCTCGTAAAGTAACGATGCAAAGCAGGTGAAAAAATTAGGTACAATAGATATTAATTTATAAAATGCACACCCCAAATTTCAATTTAATCCAGTTGATAGTTTTGAAGATATTAAGCCGGTTCCAAACTTAATGAAGACCCTGTATATATATATATATATATATATATATATATATATATATATATATATATATATACATATATATATATATATATATATATATATATATATATATATATATATATATATATATATACGTGTATATATATATGATTTTACATTAAATAATATTTTGAATGCAAATTCATAGAGAAAAATTTATCGACTCTGCTGGGACTCGAACCCAGCAGAGTCGATAAATTTTTCTCTATGAATTTGCATTCAAAATATTATTTAATGTAAAATCATTATGCAACTTAATAAAAATTAACTTCATCTAAAAAAATATATATATATATATATATATATATATATATATATATATATATATATATATATATATATATTGTTGTATTATTTTGTCGTAAATGGGATTTAGTCAAAATTAATGAACATTATATAATCAAACTGTATCATATTGCTTTATTTTAAATTAATTGCAGCGAGTAATTTCGTTTCTAGCTACATAAAGTAAGAAAATATTTTGAGTGCCAATTATTTATTGAACGGTCCTCGTATCACGCATAAATTTTATTTAAATACATGTTTCGAATTTAAAGGTAAATAAGGCTAAGCTATTTTAAGCAAGAAACTTTTATTTTGTTTAAAATATTATCACATTGTTGATAAAGAAAATACTAAGCTCTGCAGGTCATTTTGTTTAATTTTAATTAATGCTAAATTTAATAAGTAGTTCGTATAAGAGTGGATTTGATGATATTTTTGTTAAGGAAAAATTTGTTTAAAATTCTTCAAAATTTTAAAGTGTGCCTTTACCTAGAAAGAAATAAAATTGTTAGTCAGTTGTTTTCGAGCTGTAGTTGTCTGCAGGTGCACAGCAGAGAGTGCAGACATGCTTTTAAAAATGTATTTTTTTTTAATTATTGCAAAACGAATGCAAGTACTAATTATGTTTAAAGAATTGAATACAATTGATAAGTATAGGTAGTTAATTAATAATAAGAAGTTTGATAGGTGAGAGGATTACAGTGGTTTTAACGGAAACAGTGAATTTGTGCATAATCTGAAAGTGTTTTTGAGGTTTTTTTTGAAAAGGAATCTACGCAGTAATTTGTCGTATAATCAAGGAATGATTATTTTTGAGCATTAACAATTTAAGTTATAGATAAGGTATAAACAAAACCAAAACCTTTTTTTTTGGTTAGTAAATTTAATTTAAAAAATTGTAAAGAAGTTTATTTACGTGTGTATAATAAATGTTAATTTGGTTCTATCAGTAGTGCATTATTTACATCAAGAAATATAAAAATCCTGAGAAGTAATTATTGTTCCTACCTGAAACAAAAGAAGAGAATTATTTATAAAATAATAAAAACACAGTTTTATAAAAACAGTTTATCCAAGTACACTTACTATTGGATTATTAGCTTCTCGTTCAACATCTTTGGCGTGCGTCTCGACACCCGGGGAAAAGGAGTCAATCATCTACCAGCATCCAACAGCAATCGCATGGGGGAACGTGATTACAACAGTTCAGCGTTTTGGTGGCGGTAAGAAATAAATTGTGAACATTTGCAATCAAAATTTGAACGCATAGGTTTAATAAGCATTGAACAGTAACAATAGATAATTATTTTATTATAATACTTACTCCATTAAAATTCGTGTAAAGGCAAGGCAGATAGATTGTAAAACAAAACTTCACTGTATACGAATTTCTCTGTTTCATTTGTTATTTGATGAAAATTTATTTCTGAATTTTGAGGTGTTGCAGAGTTGCGTATTTTTGAACCTTGATAATTTTAAAAGACCCTGTGAGTATCAGTCTCGTGCTAAGATAAGCTTAGCTGGCGCCCAACATTGTTTTTTTTATTATTTCATAATTTTTAATATACAGGGGATATCAGAGTATTAGTCTTACTTTGTGTAATGTTTTGTTTTTATTGATAATTATGCTTTTCATTATTATTAATCTAATGATAATAGTTGGTTTGATTGTATAATCAAATAATTCAACAATATATATATATATATATATATATATATATATATATATATATATATATATATATATATATATATATATATATATATATTGCAGTGATATTGCATTAAAAAAAATAATAGTATTTTGCCCGACATTAACAAATGCCCCGCGTTGACAGCGACATAAATAAATGCAGTGATATTGGTTAATTATAAATAATAAATTATTTTTAAAAATTTTATTATATTTTGAAACTGTGAATAATTGCCGTTCGATCGTAGATAATTACTTTATAAGTAAATTGATTTTTAATTTAACTGTGTACTTTGGAAATGCTTCTCAACTTCCCTCTTTTATAAATTCTAATATGATTAGAAAATACCTTTTAATAGATTTAATAATGCAATGGTTATAAAATTAATGTTACGTTAGTTCTTGACTAATTCAAGTTTACGTAAGAGAGTTGGGCGCCAGTTAAATAACTTAACATATTAGAATTAAATTTAATAAAGACTCATCTCAGGGTGAATGTGGATTCTTGTGGTATTAAAAAGATATACAAATTGAAATTTAAAAACACTTTTAAAATTGAAAACTTAATTAACTTTTAACTATTACTAAATTGTTCAAATCACTTTACTACACTTTTACAAACGATAGTCTCTTCAGCAAATGCCAATACAAAAAGGAAATAACTTCCTACCTTTTTATAATATTTCTTCTTTCCTTTAACTATAGATGTCCTCTTTCCCAAACCATTGGCAGAGTAGATCACTTTATGTTGATCCAGGGCTGATCTCCAATTTCGGTAGACTTTCTTCCTTTTGCATGGATTTCCCTTCTATTTACATTTTTACTATTCTTTAACACGACTTTACTGCGTCGCTTTATGTCAGGAAGTGTCCATTTACATTTTTATTATTGTCTTTAACACGACTTTACTGCGTCGCTTTATGTCAGGAAGTGTCCTTAAAATTATTATTTTCTAAGCTTATATACTATTGACTATTTACATAATTATATTACACAATCTGACGTCACCTTACGAACTAATACAAACTGTACACTCATATAATACATAATAGCAGATTAATATTCTTTATAAAAGTGACACATCTATTACAGATTAATTACACAATACTTTTACGCAATAACAACGATCTATTTACATTAACAAAAAACCTTAAAGAATCACATAACCCGTCGATATACTCATTTGAAATTATACATAATTGAATTACATCATAACAATAACTTGCGCACAACTGGATGTTACGTATACTTAAGTAATCGGTGAGTAAGCTATTTGATAATAAATAAAGAAACATGTATTATTTAACCTTATTAAAAAGTATACGCATTGATTGTATAATCAATGACACACCATAAAATACCTCAAATTTATTTTTAACTGGAAAAGTTGATAAAAATATTTCAAAAGTGTTAGTATTTAACAAAGATTTTATATTTTCACAAAATTTTCAAAATTTTCCAAAATTTTGAAACTACCATCTACAGCAATATATATATATATATATATATATATATATATATATATATATATATATATATATATTAATCTATTAATATCAAGGGAATAAGCCTATATAGTTATTTTTATATCTGGTTTATTTTATTTGCCAATATTTCCAAGAATGTTATTTTATATATATATATATATATATATATATATATATATATATATATATATATATATATATATATATATAAAATTGTTGTTTTGTTTGTTTATCTAAATGGTACAAGAACTGCATTTCAACAATTAAACTGAAGGCTTTAATTTTCTTTTATTATAAGATGTATGCGTGCGTGTTAATACTAACATATTTCTAGTAATTCCTAAACCCTGAAAAATTGTTTTCATCTTCACAATTAAAAACTAATTTATTATAAGATGTGTTTGAAATTAGTAGTACTTCCATCTCGACAATTAAGAGGAAAACTGCGAAAACTGCATTCATTTCAACAATTAAAATTTTAACCCGTACAGTATGTCAATGATATAGAATGCTTCTTTAATTAAAAGAAATTGTTGTTTGTTGCTTGTTTATCTAAACTGTGAAAACTGAAAAACTGCATTCATTTCATCAATTAGAATAAACTGAAGGATGCTCAAAGCAACGATTTATTTATAATTGAAATAAACACATGTACAGTCAGATTCACAAAAAAGGAAACGACTCTTGTATCAAATATGAAATTTATATTAATTTCGATTACTATCAATTTTAACAATGATTAATCATTAATAAGGCTTTATTTACTTAATCTACAAATGTCGGCAAATATATAAAGTAATATTTTAATTAATAATGTATGTTCAAAGTACAAATGGAACGAAAATCGTTTCCTTTTTTATGAATTCGACTGTATATCCCTAATGTTGCTTAGTAAATCTAGTAAAAAATAACAAGAAATGACACATTTATATAATTAATTTTTTATGTCGATATTCATTTAATTTATAAAGAAAAAACGGGCCCCAGATGTCATACTGTCGCACATGCTCGTTTTTTTAAATTTCTCATTAGTTATATTAACAACATTTATAGTCAAGATTATTGGAACGTAGATGATCCACCTTTTTACACAGACTTATCAATAAATCTTTTGCGTCTCTGCTAATGCTTGCATTTAAAAAAGCAGTAATTTATTATATATGTCATGACATTTTACAGTTTTTTCTAAACATACGTTACAAAGAGGGAAACGCAATACATTTTGAAAAGAAACATTTTAAAAGCGCGGCAGTTTTAATTCACGCGTCCAACCGCTTAATAGTGTAAAATGAAGAAGGCTTTTACATATAAAAATATACAAGTGTGAAGGAATGTTGATATCTTGTTTGCGTTCTTAAAAATTTCGTTGTAACGTGTAAAATACGAAAAAAACAAAATGCAGGTAATTTGAGGAAAGTTATTTTTAATTTAATGTATAAAAATGTAATGTTTTTTTAGCTATCAAAACTATGCAATAATTAAGTGATGACATCATTCATGAAAGGAATGTTTTATTATATGAGATGCATTTCGTTATAATGCAATTTCTTCTTTTAATATTTTTATTCTATTAAAGAAAAAACAAATGCAGGTAATTTGGAAACGATATTTTATACCGAATGTAATGTTTTTTATTTGTAGCTCTCAAAACTAAACAATAATTAAGTGATGACATTCATGAAAGGAATGTTTTATTATATGAGATGCACATGTTCCTGTTTTCGTATTTCGTTATAGTGCAACAATTAACTGTTGGCATCATCCAGCAGAATATACTTTTCATGAGAGAAGGAAAGAAAAAAAGACGCATTCTTCTTTTAAACAATATTATTATTATTGTATTTTTATTGGCTACTATTTATTCATTGTATTAAAGGAAAAAAAACAAATGCAGGTAATTTGAGATTGATATTTTAATTAGCGGTATAAAATGTAATGTTTTTTTTAGCCTAACAACAAACTATGCAACAATTAACTGTTGACATCATCCAGCAGAAATATACTATTCATGAAAGAAGGAAATAAAAAGAAGCATTCCTCTTTAAATATTATTATTATTATTGTATTTTATAGGTCACTATTTATTCATTATTTGTAACGCATGTTCATTTAAATTCGTAATCTAGCAACCTTTGGAATTTTAATGAAAGAAGACAGAGCGACAGATATAATACGTCGCAGATAGAGACAGGCAATAATCCAAAGGTTGCTAGATTACGAATTTAAATGAACACCCGTTATTAAAGAGAGAAGAATCTACAGTACGCTTATGTTGTTAATATTGTATGTACATTAATATTGTATATTATTTTTTTCAGCCCACCCCCTTTAATAAAATGTTTACCCCACCACCTTATTATTAATCAGCAGCGAGGCAACCGCTAAATTTTTCAACGGCCCACCGGCTCACCGGCCCACTGAGGCATTGGACCACTGGAATACCCGGCCACGCAACGCCCCGACAAATTTTTCGGATTAACCCGGCCCGCCCGGCCGCGTTCACGTGCACGGCGACATCTTTCACACAAGGGGGCCCCTACGTGACGCACCGCTGTCGATCCCAGGGGGGGCCCTCAGAGTGAGGCCACGAGGAGGGCGAAACCCTAGGATGCCCCAGAATGGGGGCCCAGGGCGAAGGCCCCCTTTGCGCGCGGTCTAAACACACTTTCAAGTCCTGGGGAATTATCTAGTGACTTTTCTCTCTCTGTTTTACCAAGATATAATATTTGGCAACCCTGTATATTAATCCTGGGGGGGAATTATCTAGGGAATTTTCATTTTTACCAAATATGAGATTTGGCAACCCCGTTTGTTTACATTAACCTCCAAAGCGACACGTCCTGCAACCTCCTTTAGCGCCAAATTTCGGACCAATCACGAACAGGCCTGAGATTTGAATTTTCCCGCCAAAACCACACCCACCGCGACATCTAGCGGCACATGCTGCAACCTATTTTACCGGCAATTCATTCCGACCAATCACAAGCAAGCATCACATTTACATTTTCCCGCCAAAACACTCAACCCCACACCCATGCTGACATCTAGCGGGAAGGACGCCAAGTTTGACTCATATAACCTCACAAAATTGTCCTGCCTTAAAAACGAAACTCCCATAAGAATAACATGGGAGTTGTGGGCTTGAACCGCTATTTCCTTACTACTGCTAGGGTGGTACTTTTTACAAGGTATGCCCAACGAAAATAAAAACTAAGGCACTTTCTGGCTAAATAAAACTCTACTATTACGCGAAAAATTATTTTTAGAGAAACTGTACATTCAAAGTTAACCAAAAAAATACCACTTAAATTTCATAGTTTCTTGACTATTTTCCCAAGATTTTAAGAAAATCGTATGTCTAGGGACTAAATTATTACCTGTTTTTGCCAAAAAAGGCAGTTTTTTTTGGCAAAAAACACTTTTTCTTGACAATAATTTAGTCACTATACATACGATTTTCTTAAAATTCTGGGAATATAATTCAAATACTATGAGACTTAAGTGGTATTTTCTTGGTTAACTTTGAATGTACAGTTTCTGTAAAATTAATTTTTTGCATAAAGAATGTGAAATAATTTAATTAATAAACATCGTTTTTCAAAACAAGTTAGGTCAGCAAGTTTTAACATTCTTAGAGTATTAATCTAAAACCAAACTATCACATTATTATATTATTTATAGAAAAAAACAAAGATTATTGATCATGCGGTTAAGATTTATGCACCATATTGGGGTGTCTAAATTTGGTATTGTTATTTACGATATAAGTAAATCCACTGTGATTTTGTTTAGAATTTTTGAATGTGCTGTTAAATTTCTTTTGGGTACACTTGGACCTTAATAAACTTTTTTGCCTGATCGGGCGTTTTGGTTCACTTACAAGCTCTGCTCTCAGGGCGGTAAGTTCAACTTACCGCCCAAGGCTCGGTAATAAAGTACCTCGTCATTTAAGTCGAAAAACACTCACTATCATTCTAAAATTCGTCCGGATTGAGACAAAAATTGTTTTTGTTTATTCAACTCCATAACAACCACGCACATTAACCGACTGAAAATTCACATTTTCAGTGTGATGTGTTTAATGCTTACTCTATATATTTAAAATTCACTCATAGATCGAATCGGGCAAAAAATAGTGTAAGCATTACGTGCGTTAGGTACGCTTTACCAGTCTCAGCTAATATGGAGACCTCCGCTATGCGTCGGTCTCCGCACTATTAGCCTCGACTGGTAATGTGTACCCACCGCCCTTAATACTTAAATAAGTAATGTTGTTTCAGGATAAGGTACTATTAAAGTGCGCGAGGTTTCGAAACACCACAATGACTCATCAAGATCTGCGCGAACGTCAGCTGCGAGTACAGTGGCGGCGCGTATGTTGTTCATTAAAAGGGGTTAAAAATATGTGCTCATAAAATGTTATGAAAATCTCAAAGTACACTTTATAATCTTTATTTCATACCCGTTCATAATTTGACGTTTTTCGGATCATTTATAGTACGAAAAATGCATCTTTAAAGTACTAGTACTTTAAAGTAAAATATTAAAGTCCTAATTTGGTAAGTATTATTGAAATTAAAGTTGAAAAAATGGTTTATTAACAGAAATACAAAATTAGCTGTAACAACTTCATTACTTATTATTATTAATATAAAAATTAAATGTGCAGTTGGTCACTTCTTTGAAAACGGGCCCTGCATTAGAAAGTGAGGCTGCAGATAGATTTAATGTGTTTTCTTCAGTGATATTCGATGGCAATTGGTCCGAAAAGGACATCAAGCTCGAATCTGCCTTTTCTGCGTTGCAGGTTTCCACAACAGGAGGCGCGATGGTTCGAACAACATTTTTCTCGGACTCTAATATCATTTTTGTGCATTTCTTTTTGTTCTCAATTGAGTCTTCCAAATATCCTTCCGCCACAGAAGAACTTTTCCATCCTCCATGTCTTTTAATTCTTACCAAGTCCGCACCGGCGTCTGCTAGCATACTTGCGGAAGTACGTCGGAAGCAGTGCCCAGTATATTGCTGTGGATTTGGCAACTTCAAAAATGTAGCTATCTGAGACGGTATTTTCGATATTGAATGCACCCCGATACGCTGAACGGTACATTTATTAGCTTTATAATATATGAATAATTTGTCGTGATTAACATGTTTTGGACGCAATGCCCGATACTTCCTATACAAGTGAATAGGATTTATACCATCCATTTCGTTAGTTATCGTAAACACTCTCTTCTGGTTTGTTTTTGTATCCGGTATTGTTACGATAAGAACTTCATTGTGATCCTTAATGTCATATATAGATACATTGTACAATTCTTCTCGTCTACAAGCTCCACATATTCCAAATAACATGACAACCTACGAATTTAAGCTATTCGTATAAAAAAAATAGTTAAAATGTAAATTGCAATACCTTGATAAGAAGATACGTTTCATCTCTAGCTTCGGTCATGAATTTATGTATTTCTCCTCTATCCAAAATTAGCGATTTTTTAGCTTCGTACCCAACCGATTGTTGTTTCAAAAACGCCTTCAATTTAAAAAACTTTCTATATCAGTATCCTCTTTGGCACGTAGTGTCGACTTTAACATTGAATACTTGGACCAAAGTGAAGAACATTTGAGCGATTTTGACTATAATAAGATAGCGATCATAATGTTTATTTTAATTTTACGCTTTTTACCTACTTTATTAGAAAAATAAGCCAAGAGGATATCTTCATTTACAGTCGAAATATTCCGTCCCTTCTTCCACTCACAGAACAACTCGTATTCTTTTTCATATTGATTTCTGGACTTACTGGGCATTAAATTTTTCTTCACCTGATCAGCTTCATCCAGAATATCTTGTGGAATGCAATTTGTTTCCATTTTTTAAAGGCACAATATAGGAAATCGTAATATACCAAAAACGTGGCGTGGTTTCAATTCGTTTGACGTTTGTAAACAGTTCCATTGCTATAGAAATTACTCAACGCGCACTTTAATTATTACAGATTACTTAGAAATCTCAAATTTTTGATTCGTACTAATTCAATACGGTAACAGTCCAGTATGAAATAAAGTTTTGTATTTACTTCGAACGAAAAGTGTCTTTAAAGTATTCACAAGTAATTTCAGCCTCGGCTAAACGCCTCGGCCGAAAACAACTTATTCATACTTTAAAGATTCACTTTTCGTCCTTGATAAATAAATAACTATTAAATAACCACTTTCAATTGAAGGGGTTGGAGCTGAAATCAACTCACCTAAGTAGCAAAAAGATAATTGTGAGATATAAGCCTGTATATAAAATTTTAAGTTTATAAATGATTCTGGGTTTTCTAAAAGTTTAAATTTGATAATGTAATTTACTTCAGTGTTAGTAAAAGTAATAGGAAATCAAAATAAATGGAAAACCTTGCTTTTCTTTATATATCGACAGAATAGGGTATTTAGGTTTTTAGACAGTATTGGGATATAATACGTTCTTATTAAAAAAAGAAGTGATTGTAGAGACGAATTTTAATTATTTTAATATGAAAATATGTCTTCATGTAAAACATTTGATAACTTATGTGACATAGTTTATAACATCGTTTATAAAACAATCTGTGTGTTATATTATATTATAATCCCATGGATTACAGTGTACTGGTGCTAGGCCCCGGTTCCTCTAACATTTCCAGTGGGGAAATACCAACATCTACATCGTCCTCAGAAAACTCTCCCTCTGATGTATCGTCATCCGAATCCCCAGTGTTTACAGTGAACCGAAACTCATCTGACGCACTATCAAGTAAATGTTCTTTACGCATGTACTCTTCAACAACTCGATCCACATGCCTACAGACCTTTGCCCAATCTTCAGCGGTGATTGACTCAAACTTTTGTTGTGCTAATTCGATGACATCATTCAGTCTACAAGTTATATTCGCTGCTGCTACATGGTTTTTTACTAATGCCCATATCTTCTCAATAGGGTTGGTTCGGGATGGTACGGTGGCAATCTTAATACTACATGACCATGTTGGGCTAATTCTGTATCAAGAATATATTGCTTATATGTGCTTTTTCTTTGCTTAATTATATTATAGAGTACAGGCTTTGTGGCGTTTGGATCATGGGGAATGCCTCGCTGGATAAGCCATTGAATCATGACTTGTTTTGTCGATGCTGAAGTTGGATCCTTGTTGATTGCTACATTATGATATGCTGCATTATCAATCACAAGCACAGCTCTCTTGGGTAAATTAGGCAACAGCTGCTTGCGTACCCACAGCATAAAATTTGCATTATTCATGTCCTGGTGGTAGTCGCCAGATGTACTTCCTATAATAACAAATAATAATGTAAAAAATTCACCAATATTTCAGAGTAATATCACACCTGATTTGAACATGAGTAATGCATTCTTTACAAAACCATCTGCCCCGCCAGCATGCACCATTATTACACGTGCGCCCTTTCCAATAGGTTTTCTAAAACCGCGTTCCGAATCGTCACTCCATGTCTTCTTGTTAGTATGGCAACTGTTTATGTAGGACTCATCGGTAAATATTATGGGTCTTTTATCTTGTACATACTGCTGTAATTGTTCCAAGTACTGGATGCGCTTTAATCTTATATCATGTGATTCCATTAGAATTTTACGCTTGTCCATGGTTTCTCGCCAGCTAAATATATAAATAGTTAGAATATGTAATAAAATATGTGTTAGGTTCTTATAAAATAACTTACCGGAAACCTAACTTTTTTACAATCTTTCCCAGGGTCCATAAGCTACCTTGAAATTCTATCCCAGAGTTCAGTATCTTATTACGAATTCCTGTAAATACCACCTTGCGCTATAAATACACCAATTAAAATAATTTGTTTCGTTTTATACCTTTTAACGTTGGGTGTCTCTTTTCAATTATATAATACTGGTGAATAATCGACCTGATGGTTTCTAATTCACGTTGCAGTAGGTCACTCTTCGGATTTGGTCTATTAAGATTTTTCTTCGGACTGGAAAACTTGACTTTTTCGCCTGAAGCAACTTGCTTGGCTTCTTTCTTAATCTCACGATAACTGTTTTCCCCTATTTTTGTCGCAGCCAGAACTGTTTCTTTAAAACGAGTTACAGGAATTGTTACACCATCCTTAGCTTCTTTCTCCATAAATGAGATGACGTTTACGATAATTTCGCGTGCTTGGGAATGCAGAACCTTTCCACGTACACCTTGAAACACTCGTTTTTCAGCCGAGATAAAACAACAAAAATAACTATAAAAGCTATAAAAATACATCATACTTACTGTAACTGAAAAGCTCAAAATATCTGCCACAGCTTGAGATTTAAACTCTCTCTTACAAATTAATTAATCAATTGGTAGGTATTGGTTCCACAGCTGTATAAATTGTGAAAAGGAATAGATAAGGGTTCAAACACAAATAAAAACTTAAAAGGGCGCCATCTGGTTCTGAGCTTAGTTAATTACAAATTAACCATTCAAAGATGTTAATTGAATAAGCATTAAAATTTATTAAATTCATTAACCAGAAAATGAATAGAATATTTAGTTGAAACAAAATCTTGTTTACTTAAAATTGTTGAAGAAATGAAATTAAGCATTCATAACCAATATGGTTCCGTTTTTCAGATCATTCAGTTTAGAATTAATAACATTTATTAACAGAAAAATAATAATAACACAACTTTGCATAAATAAAAGTAAAACACACATCGTATATTTATTACAAGTCCACCCTAAATTTATTAGGTTATAATTATACCAAAATTAATCAATAAAAATTCACCTAGCGCTCTTCATTAAATAATGAAAATACCCAAAAACTAATTAAACCAACCACAAATATTATTCAAAAGCATTACCACAAGTATTAAAATTTATATCGACTAATCTTTTTCTGGACAAAAATTTATACACAAATATCTAAATGAAATTAGACAGATTAAATCAAATCGACAGTAGCAATACAAATGATTTGTAATTACATTAAAGTTTAAAGCTTTTTAACAACCGACGAGAGCTCTGTTGATAATAGAATTTAATGAGCAAAAATTTATAATGAATTTCTATTAATTGAGAAACAATAACAAAAATGACTGCAAATTCAAACAAGAAATTTACCTAAATGAATAACACTAAAAACAATAGTCACAATACCTTTTAATTTTGGTAAGTCACAAACCAAAATCAACGATAAACTGCATAAAATTCGACGACAACGTCACAGCAAATGGAAACTGGAAGATTGGGATTTTTCTTTCATACATTAAAGATGTACGAGATAACCCTCGTAGAAACTGGATATGGCGAATTATAATTTGCAAATTCACCCCAAACGGCAGTAACAAAATGCAACCAAAGAGTTCCATAAAAGATTTGGCTATTAGTGTTGATAACCATTTCATAATTTCATTGTTTTCAATAAAACAATACACATAACCATTAATTCTGAACTGAATTTAGAAGGCACACAGCACTAATTATTATTTAGCAGAAATTTCGATTACAGAGAAAGCGTCTGTAAATATTAACTTATTTCTGTACAATAATTATTTAGACGAGAGTACGGTACTGTAGGCTGTCGTAACATTGTTACACAGTAATAAGGGAAACTGAATTTCCCACTTTTCTGAAGCACAAACGTCCGCGAAAATATTTAGCGGAATAATTCACTTATAGCATTAAATGCGTTTAAATTCTTTAAGCGGAATTTTAATGTACAAACGCACGAGAAAATATTTAACGGAATAACTAACTTTTGTTAACCACGAATTATTGGTTAATTTCCGAACACTTATTTAAACGATAACTATTACATGTTGATTTTAATTAAATGCACCGACCATCCGAAAGTCGGTAATTGTTCAAACTATATGAAAAACTGAATTTAGAGTTTTCTTTCAAACTCCATTTTACTACAACAAAATGGCATTTTTAACACAAGATCGACCGTACGCTCTCGGCGTGTGATTTTTGAAGACAGGCCTCGTCTCAACATCATCTCGCGCTTATATTGACTCTGCTCTACATTGCTCCGCGTACCGACATCTGTTTTTAGGCGGCAAGGGTGCTTATTGCTTGGCCTACTATAGGATTCACGACCTTACGTGTAAAAAATAGTACCTATTCTTTCGCGCCCAAAACGCACGTGTTAACTAAAACACGCTGCTGTAAACGATATTCCTACGCTACATTGACTTAAAAGTTTTAAACGCAAATAACAGATAAAGGAAAGTGTATTTACGAATCGTATACACTCAAAATGTTTACCAAAATATTTCAATAAATGAGTTGACTAAGCGCTTCTCATGGTTTCTTTCTGAAGAAATTGATATTATATTAAAATGCCAAATAGCAAGATACGAAAAACGACATCAATATGACGTTACATTGTTTAATTACAGCAAATATAAAACAACCCTTTCTTAAAAGTGCCTTTTATTTGAGATGTTTATTTGATGACGTGCTTGTTTAAATTAAGCGAGATCCACAGGACCGAACTTAGGATTTTTAACAAGAATCAATACAAAATTCTATATACTAAATGCCGGTGGAAAATGTACCCGTTACAACCTACACTGGACTTTGGCGGCATTTTACTTTTTCACGTTGAAATCAAACTACAACAAATATTTATGTGATATTCGTATCTTCTGCATCAGCAGTTATTAACTTACCTACGATTCGCAAATAAATATGCAGAAGCTCTGAAAAGAACTGTTTTGTAAACTGATTTCAACTTTCAACAACAAACGTAAACACACCTATAACCTCCAAATGCACACGCAACAAGACAGAATGGAAATATACCGACGCTACTGGACTAAGAAAAACATGCGCGTGCGACTCAATTTCGAACGGTCATACGTATTTCGGTTTCTGCGCATTGTGATGTTTCGAAACCTTTTCACCTTTAGTATTATTTAAGTGAATGTTAAACATCAGACAAAGCATTGTTTTGTATTTACATAGTTTACAAAAAGTAAGTTTATATGTACTCTTTGTAGTAATAATTAAATATCTTGACTGGTTTTGTGATGTATGTAATTTTTTAGGTAGTTCTTTCGAAGAAAAATTAGAAATCTTGTAATAATCCACGATTAACTAATATCTCTGACTATTCAATTCACCTGTCATTTTTTAAATATTAACCAATAAAATAGCAGATATTTACTTTCGTAGCCTAGCAACATCAAATTCTAGCGAGTATTTCATTAGCGAAAATATAACTCGGTATGCCACTAGTGGTTGCAGTGAGTATTTTAAACTAACTTGATTATTATTTTTATTCAAGGAAATTATTACTTTCTTTAATTTAATTTACTCCCACAGGGGAATTTTCGTACCAACAGTTCTTTCCATTAGAATTCCAAAATGGGTTAGGCGTCAGAAACATTCTCTCGGTCTTGACATTGCTGCCTCTCTTCTATAACAGCTTGTTGTACAGTCTATAATTATCTTATATTTATAAATCAATTAAAAAGAAGGAACTATGGATTTTCCTTACAGGAGAAAGCTCCGCGTTTTCATTGGATATCAACCATTTACTTTCAGTTAAACGTTTTGCACCGCCTTGAGCAGTTTTGGAAGAAATAGAATTATATTCCACACGCCCTGTAGGAAGACCCTCATTGTTAATTTCTTCTACGAAGAAATAAGTTTGACATTAAGCCCCTTCTCCACTTCGCCAAGCTAATTCATAGGAGGCAATCAAGAAAAATTTCTTTTGAAGTCCCTAGGGGCTATCTACGTCGAAAACTTCAACAATGTTTTGATATTCTTTTACAGACAGAGCTGCTGCGCTACTCGTTCTTTTTTCTGGAAGCGCCTGTAATCTTCGTCTAGTAGCATCTCTGGCCTCTCTCGATGTTTTGAATACAGCTTCACTAAATGGGTTAATCTCAATATTCCACTTATTGAAATTTCTTGTACTATTTTCGCAGTACTGTTCCATATATGCTTAACCACACCTTCCTTATATTCTAAACCAATCTCTCTTCCTCATATTGACAGCCCAACTCTTCAGAATAATATTTAACTCTGCAGGTGTGGTACTAGATGATGTCATAGAGTAGCCTTTTTCTTCCAAAAACTGAGAAAACTGACGCCATACCGACTCTCGTGGCTTCCGTGTATTCTCCGGCACGTTTCTTCCAATATCTGCATTGATTTCTGCCTCAGATGGCTCTCCAAATCTTTTGCACGCACTTTCCATTGCAAATAACACGTAAACAGCAAAATGGCAATAATTATCACTAGGTATAGGATTTGTATGCACTTAAAAATGCTGAAATATGCACTTAAAAATCATGAAATATGCGTTTATTAGAAATTTTTAATAAATATGCACTTTCATTATTAAGAAAACACCTGTTTAGCGTTATTTACATTTTATTTACAGAAATTATTTTAATTAGACATCCTATGCAATAATTTAATTAATTATATTTTCTTAACATAGAGCGTTACAGTTCACAATGACGTACATTTTTAAATTTTCAAAAGTAAACATATGCCTATTATCCCTAAATATTGTTTTATATTTTGAGAAACTCCGTTCCACATCGCAAGACGTAATTGGGGTATACTTAAAATTGTTTAATTCTACAAGCAAATAATGTTTTAGCTCGTCTAAAATGTCTTGGCCAGATAATGCATCGTTTATGCTTTTAATTAAGTGAAAACCAGGATTTTTGTCTATAACGGATTTAAATTTTTGTTTTATAGTCAAACCCTTTGGCCCTTTTACTTTATTCAAAGAAACACCTAACAATTTTACATGCTCAAGAGATTCATCTAATGAATTTCCCTGACTTTCTAATTTCTGAATTACTTTAGCTAAACGCACAAAATTTGTCAAAACACTCAATAATTCTGCCCTCACCTCCTTAGTATTAAAAGCATCCTGTGCGCTTTGTATGCATAGTGCATCGTGTTGATTAAGTTTATTTACAAATGCTTTAATAATATCAAAATAAGTTGCATAATATTCTGCTGCAGAAAGCCAAGTACCCCACCTTGTTATTACAGGCTCAGGTGGGAGAGGCACTTCTTGAGCAGTTTATCTAAATATTTGTATGCGATATGGAGCTTTACAAACATTTTTTTTTACATCTGAAATTATAGAGTTTACATTAGGATATATTTCCCGCACTTTTTCCGCAACTCTATGCATTGCATGGGCAAGACAAGTTAAGTGGATCATTTTTTCGTACATAACTTGTAAGCCTGCTCCAGCCTTGATCATGTACTACGGTGCTGCGTCGCTGACGAACAGGAGTACTTTGTTGTACTGTATGCCGTCCGGCCACAAAATAGCCATCGAATCATTAAACAATTTTGCCACAGAACAATGATTGGTGCTCTTGAAAACGTCCATTGCTAATAGATAGGATTTGGGATTGTTCTCCGAATTTAAAACGCCAATTATAACGTATCTGAAAACAAAAATTTGATTTTTATTTTATCGAACTACATAATTAGTCGGTTACAAACAATTAGCGCAAAACAGTTATTTAAAAAAAAATATATTTTAATCAAGCAAAAATATTGTTGTGATTAAATATGTAACTAACAAAATAGAAAATAAAACATCCGTAAATTGCTCTGCTGTCTTTAATTAGTTAAATTTTACTAACAAAACGAAGGAAATGAAGTTTCTACACACCTTCCAGTAGTGTCAGTAGATTCGTCAATGGAAACCCATATGTAGTTATTCGCTACATGTTTTCTAATTGATTTTATGGTCTCTTCGTATAAACGAGGTAAATAATTTTTCCTGGGTGTAGACTCGTCGGGTATTGGCATTTTTGAAATTTCTTTCAGAAAATTACGAAATGCTGAGTGATTAATTTTACTTAACGGGATATCTGCAGCCACTAATGCGCTACATAGTTTTTTATTAAATTAGATCGATTTGCTGGACTCACCGCGCGAATTATTAAGGTACCCGGTAACAATGTTTGTTTTTTTGATTTCAGGGCAACACACTTTTGATGTCGAACCGTGTTCAGATGTTGTGTAACTTGAAAGCGTTTCGTTGCAGTCTGAAACCTTTCGAACACTGAATTCCTTAACATAACTTCGAAGTGTAACAGACACAGACCGTTTTTCTTTATCCATCTTTACACTCTAAAGTTTCAAACTGAAATGCAGTTTGTAATTTCTGAACTGTCTTAAATGAAAGATTACAAGATTAGTAAACAAAAGTACAGGCAAATTTTTCTATGAACAGGAAGTTGTCAAAGGGTCTTTGGAATTTCCTAATACTTATCACAATACCGCAGAATGTAAGTATTTAAATTTTAGTTGAAACTTTTTCTTTCTTAGAAAATATTAACAAGTACACAGATGGTTAAGGCAGTAAAATATTTTAAAGCCTAGTATTTAACAATAAGCTTAAATTATGGATTTCCCTAGACTCAACTAAGCCGCCCTTGGTTGGTTGTCTAAAATGCTAAAATTATTTAGAAAATATTAGAAATTTCATAAGCATGTAAAACGCTCAAAAAGTGGTAAAATATGCACACTCGTTAAAAAATGCTAAAATATGCATGCATTTATAAAAAACACCTAAATATGCATTTATATGCACTTTCAAATTGACATATGTGATTCATATGTGGCTTAAACATGTAGAAATATAACTCTGCATATATTTGCTATAAGCAGAAAAAAACATGCAAATGCATAGAAATCCTATACCTAATTATCACCTATAAATTAACTCGTGAAACACTGCTTTCAGAAAAAAATCCAAATAACAAAGATTTATTTACCAGTTGCTATGAAAATGAAATCATGTGTAACGCAGATTTGCGAACTAGCTTTTGAAATATTTTTATTTTTCATTCTCCCCTTTACGAAAGTTTAACTTTCTATCTTGATAAGGCAACCGAATGCGAAAGTAAAACATGCGAGGTGGTTGCTAGGTATGAAAAACTTTCGGTCCCTGGACAACGACGTAAAACTGTCAACTTTTTTAAAATATAATATTATAAGGTGGCTGTTGTCAACATTACCTTGGTAACAATACTGTTGTATATACAAACATTATTTTATTATAATCACTGAATCATCATTTTATTCATTTATTTACAGTGGTTAATAAATGTCATGGGGAGAATGAAAAGTTAATATTGATTTGGTTCATTGAATAGTCTGTTGAATACAATTCGTAGTCAAAGATCGCAGAATATTTTTCTGATGGTATCACTCATGGTCATTACGCTCGCGAACGTGCTGCGCACTCATGGTGTTCATAAAGCGAATATCATTCGTGATACCACCATATAAATATTCGACAATCTTTGACTACTCGTTGTATTATAACTGATAGTTGTCAGATAATTGTTGGAATTATGAGTTTTCAAATTTCACATGTAGCTTCGTAATCCCTTTTTCAGTAGCATTTGTGTTGAATATTTTACACAAGCTATTAAATTAAATACAATATTGTATTACTCTACATTGCATTTACAAATAACCAAAGCATTAGGTTAAATTAGTTGACTGTTGCAAGTACGCATGCATTTTACCACGAACAGACGCGATTTGTTATAAAAAATGCAGCTTCTGGAATGATGAACGCCACCAAATACCTCAAAGTACTGCAGGATAAGATGCTACGTAGCGGAAAATACCTATAGTTGTCTACCGAAGAAAAGTTTATTATTCAGGATGAGAATGCTCCTTGCCATAGAGCGAAACTAGTTACAAGTAGAGTTTCTAAATGAAAACTTTAACTGTGTTATTTTAGAGTTAGGACACGGATGTGAAAATCTATCTCCTTCTAGGCCAAAATTAAGCTGTCAACAAAGATATTTTTTGCTTCTTTTTACTTTAGTGACAAAATTCAGCTGCTGTCAGTTATAAATTTTAGGTTATGCTGTCATGTTTATTTTTATGCATGCAAAGATTTTTAATGTGCACATTATCATTTATTCACTGTTTGTAGAAAATTTCTAAAACCGAATTAATCGAACTTCTAATCCACGGTTAGCATCACTGTATTTCGATGTAGGAACTGGAAAACCGGTAAGTTCCATACCCAAAAGATGTGAACTAGTCATCAAAACAAGGGCTGGCCAATTAAATATTAAAATTAGTTTGGATTAAAATAATATGTTGTACAATGCTGTCTTAATTTACATTGCCTAACTTTTGTCATTTTGAATAAATTTGTTTTCTAAGGCTGCAGTCTCACTGAGCCACCGTCAACCACCCACCGCCACCAACTAAATTTTAAACATGCATGAATCAATGGCGCTGGTCCCACTAAGCCACTGTTAGCCACCTACTACAATCAAACGGTGACCACCAGTTTGAAATTTCCGACGTGTTCGAATTTTGGTTGTTGGTGGTCAGCGGTGGTTGACAATGCGCATGCGCTAGTGGACTTGATGAAAATAAACACTAAAAATTTGAATTTCCTGTTTATAGGTTTTTCGTTTTCTATAATTGGTAGTGAAAACTTTTCAAAACAAAATTTTTCTTCGTTTGTTTATAAGCTGGGACTGGGCCGCTGGGGCACTAATTATTTATTGATAAAATCTCCCAACTGCACCCTATGAAGAAAGATTTCCCGTACCCACATATTTCGTGATTTTTTTTATAATTGATTCCACATGTACCATAGCACATGGTTATAACTTCCTCGCTATCTGACTCATCTGATAATGTCATATTTTTGCATGTCATATAATAATTTGGTTTATTATTACTTTAAATACAACGCGACAATAGTAAACAAACAATGCACATAACCTCATTTAATAGGAAAGAATAATAATAACAGTGCTTGCTAAGTTGGCAATGTATCTATTTCAGAGATAAACATAAAACAAGCGCGAAATTTAAAATTTTACGTGATACTGGTGGTCACTACTTGCTTCAGTGGGACCGCACGGACTTATTTTAATTGGTGGTGGTCGATGGTGGTGGGTGGTAGTGGCTGCAGTGAAACTGCGGCCTAACTGTAGTTCTTTATGAACCAAAATTTTTGCTGTTTTTTATTTTATTATTGTGATTAAGTGCTTATTTGATAAAGCGAGTAAATGGTTGAAAAATATTTGAAGTAAGTGTCTTAAACTTCTAAATATTTTAATGAATTTTATGAGATGATGCAGGACTTTTTAACACAACCCTATCCATTACGTCACTTTACGTCACAAAAATATTTCTCCATGGCGTCACTGCGATGCCCGTTCAGAGCCACAGCCATTACTATTATTGCATGGTGTGAGAGCAACATACTGCACGCATTTGAACAGCCCACTCTTTAATTGGTCCGTGGGAACGATAAAAAATATAAGGAATTCAGATTTAATAATGCCAATTTTTTAATTTAATGAATAATCTGCCTTCAGGTTAATAGTTCTTTTGCTTATAGTCTCAACATATATTTATTTCTAAATTTCTTCGGTGCAGAAAAGTTCAAGTTGCATAATAATGTAATGTTTTTATACATAAAGTGAATGCTTTTAACAGTTGTATACACAACTATGAACTGTTAAAAGCGATCACTTTATACGCTTTGTAAATTTAATTTTTTATTGTTGCAGGTTGTAATAATTGTCGAACTATTTGCACAATGGACAATGAGGAGGTAACCGTAATCAAAACTGAAATGGATATAACCATAGAATCGCAGCTAATGGAAGGCACTAACACCAAAACTGAGATAAAGAATGAAATATGCACCGAGAATGAAGAGAAATCATTTGATAACAACAGTATTTTACAAACTCAAATACAAACACACACGGATAGCAAATTCAACAAATCTAACAAATATCAACAAAGACTTTCTCAAGATAATAATTTCAAAAAACAGATATTCATTCATAAAGCTGGCAAACAATTTGAATGTAATATATGTAATTACAAATTTAAAGCAAAAGGCCATCTTAATAGACACTTGCTCACTCATACTGGCGAGAAGCCATTTGAATGTAGTATATGTGATTATAAATGTTCTGAAAAGGGTCATCTGAAAAGACACATATCCACTCATAATGGTGAAAAGCCATTTGAATGTAATATGTGTGATTATAAATGCTTGGAAAAGAGTAACCTTAAACAGCACATGTATAATCATACTGGTCAAAAGCCATTTGAATGCAGTATATGTGGTTCTAAATATTCAAAAAAGTCCTATCTTAAAGAACATATGTTAACAACTCATAGTGGCGAAAAACCGTATGAATGTAATATCTGTTGTTACAAATGTTCATTGAAGAGACATCTTAAAAGACACATGTCTACTCATGGTGCTGAAAAGCTATTCAAATGTAATGTATGTAATTATAAATGTTTAGAAGGAAAAAGTCTTAAACGTCACATGTATGTTCATACTGGTGAAAAGCCATTTGAATGTAATATGTGCAATTATAAATGCTCGGAAAAGAGTAACCTTAAACAGCACATGTATAATCATACTGGTCAAAAGCCGTTTGAATGCAGTATATGTGGCTCTAAATATTCAAAAATGTCCTATCTCAAAGAACATATGTTAACAACTCATAGTGGTGAAAAACCATATCAATGTAATATCTGTTGTTACAAATGTTCATTGAAGAGAAATCTCAAAAGACACATGTCTATTCATTGTGCTGAAAAACTATTCAAATGTAATGTGTGTAATTATAAATGTTTAGAAAGAAAAAGTCTTAAACGCCACATGTATATTCATACTGGTGAAAAGCCATTTGAATGTAATATATGTTGTTACAAATGTTCAATGAAAAATACTCTTAAAAGACACATGTCCACTCATAGTGGTGAAAAGCCATTCAGATGTAATGTGTGTGAATATAAATGTTCAGAAAAAGGGAGTCTAAAACTGCACATGCATATACATACCGGTGAAAAACCATATGAATGCAATAATTGTGATTATAAGTGTTCAAGAAAGAGTGATTTAAAAAATCACATGTCTACTCATAGCATTGAAAAGCCATTTAAATGTTATATATGTAATTATAAGAGTTCGAGAAAGCTTGATCTTAAACGCCACATGTCTAATCATACTGGTGAAAAACCATTTAAATGCAATAATTGCGATTATAAGTCTTCAAGAAAAGGTGATTTGAAAAAACACATGTCCACTCATAGTAGTGAAGAGGATTATAAGATCTTAGAAATTAAAAACTGCTACGCATGTGAAGAGGCTGTTCTCTAAATCGGAAAAATAGAAGATAAAAATAAAAAGTATATCCCTAATATCGAAAAAACTGTAATTATATACTTGGTAAATGTATAAATAAAAAAGACGTTTCTAAAGAGATTTGTAAACGTGCACAAATTTCTTTTTATTTTATCATTATAGAGATTTTCTTATTTTATTTGTTGAAAATTTAAAAGTTCATTAGTTAGACTTTTTTATATAATATCCAACGAAAACTGTAAACATCAAAACGTACTGTCTCAGTTTGAGCGATCTTAAAATAACTGAAGGGTACGAGGACATTTAAAGATTAAATTCTTTTATGAAATGCAATGTAAACAAATTTTTAAAGTGATCAAGTTACTTTTTGAATCGCTTATTTCATGCACATACAAAAAATTAGCTTATATACCGAAAAGCAGACAAAAATACCTTACAGTTGGCATATACTCACAGCTTTATTTGTTTATTGTTATTACAAGAATAACATTTAATATTTACCAAAATTTAATTCTGGTTCAACATAACTAGAAGTTCGACAAGTAACGAATAGAAACACAGGAACAGTCTTTTCGCAACCTTCATTTCATACAATGTGGGGCCACTACACAACGCGCAACTAAAGTTATACGGCTCTGGCATAATCGATGTGCGCTTACATATATCAAGCATAACTGCTGTCTACGTCTCGAGAAGCGGTTTTCAATATTTTCGAGAGTTGAGCTACTGATTATAACTATAGGTACTGTGATAATATTGCAAGGTAAAATGTAATATTATTTTCTAATTTAATCTAATTCCAGACAGTTGTGTTTTACACAATTCTTTAATAGATCATAATTTATTGCAAAATGATCAGAATAATTTGGAGGGAGATGATATGCAATAAGATCATGTTGCTCAAAAATATGAAGAAGAAAATGCTTATATAAAAACAGGAGCTATCCAAAACACAATGCTGTTAAATTATTCTAAAAAATGATTTAAGATATAATGCACTGTAAAAAATCTATTTTAATATATAGTACTTTAACTAATAGTCTGTGAAGATGATAAAGTGGTATTGACACATGTACTGGTGGAAGCTACTGTTCTGATGATGACCTTGTTTCAGAATTAACAGCTAGTGAGTCAGAATCTGAATGGTATGTTTAATCCTTTAGAGGTCAACTGCTGATAAGTTATCCCAGCCAGCACACTGACGTTATAATGTCGCCGTTTTTTCGACAGTAAAGACGTCAAATGACGTCAAATTGTCATAAAACTGACAACATTATGTCACAGCCCAAGGACGTCAATATCAGACGTCATTAAAACGTGGTTCAACGACGTCATTAAAACGTTGTTCAATGACGCCATTAAAACGTCCTATACTAGGAATAGGACAGGAATTATAAATAAATAGTTAAATATTGAAAATAATATTTATTATACACTATTTCATACATAATCATTAAACAAATGTAAACATTCAATAACAGAAAATACATCTCTTCTATTAACTCAACATCTCGTAATTATTAAACAAAAGAAAAGCATTTACTAACTGAAAAGCAGCTAAAACAATATGCAGAATAATTGATGATACTAAAATAATATTAGTAAGTACTAGGAAAACATTGCATTAGTATTAATTTATTAACAATAGTAATCTCAGAAAATCTTCGAACGGACTAAATTGTATAGATTACTAGTGGCCCATCCCGGCTTCGCACGGGTGGACATTTATTTTTAAACATTTTAAACTGACAATCAGAATAATTGATGCGTGTAACACAATAAAAATCATTGGTGTGAGCTCGTGATACATGTCGAGTACTTTTGAGGTTATATGAAATCACTGAATTAACTGAACGTGAGAACTACACTCAAAATTAATAACTTTATATCGAGTGTTTTTTTAAATTTGACGTCGAAGGCGTTTATGGGTAGTTGATTGTGAACGGATCTTGATCGTATTAATAAATGTCATTGTCAAAACGTTCAAATTACTCACGTGTTTAAATAATTCACAATCGACTATTCTTCTTCTTCAGTCCTTTCATTCGCAATGTTTCGAATCCTAGTTGCATTACGGCTTTGTCAAGAAAGATTTGATCGTCTTGGTCGCGGCATGGTATTGTTAATGATAATATCGGCACAATATGCTAATTGAAACTCGAAACAAACACATCAACCAGTCAACTCAAAAATTTTCAACCATACTTAACCATAGACAACATTACGTTTAGCTGTCAGTTGTGTTTTGTTATTCCATGTCAGTTGCGTTTTGTTATACCATTTTTAACAAATGAACGGCTATGTTTTGACTGATTAATTTTTTGTTTTGCTTTCAGTTGCGTTTTGTTATACCACGTTTTATGTCACGTTCCACGGGAACGGGATAAAAAGGGATCCTATGTCCGTCTCCTGGTTCTAAGCTACTTCCCCACAAATTTTCAGTCAAATCGGTTCAGCCGTTCTTGAGTTATAAATAGTGTAACTAACACGACTTTCTTTTATATATATATATATATATATATATATATATATATATATATATATATATATATATATATATATATATATATATATATATATATATATATATATATATATATGTATATATATTGGTTTAATCGACGTTGTCGGACCCGCTATATGGTAGGGTCGTTAGTAGACCCGCATTTCTTAATTTTTAAAATGTGTATATTTTACATAATGTTGATCTATTTCTAATAAGCAATATTTAAGATCCTCGAGGGGTAGAAATATATGAAAAAAAATATTGGTGATATTTGACAGTCGTTCTTGAACCCGATACATATTACAGTGTTTACAGACCCATTTGTATAATTTTAAGCAAGCCTACCTACCCTACCGAACCCAGCAACGTTGCCGAATGTATCAGAGATAAAATTACGATTGACGTAATTATTTCGGGATGCTAAGCACATAAGTGATCTTTATTTTTGTTGATTTGTTCGTAAATTTCATAAATAACCTTAAACGCAGAAAAATTAACGTTTTCCGTAAAACGATGTAACTCTGAAAATTATTATTAACATGAGAAAATAGCGTTTAGCCTCTTTTGTTCTAAAATACATAAGGTTGATGCAAATAATTGTTTTTTAATAATTTGTTTTTAAATCATTTATTTTAACATGATTATTTTTGTTTACAAGAATACAATTAAAAGTTTCGAAGACACGTCATGTATGTGTTTTGAAAAAATAAATGTTATAGCCAAATCTTTTGACCTCCTGAATATTTTACTGTTATGTTTTTAGCACAAATGAACAGTTTCTAAGATATGTATATTTTAATACCACGGTAACAGTTCAGTCAAATTAGTAAAAATAAAGGGGAATTGAGGTAGATCCTTGGATTTTTGATAGGCCTTCTTTGTGATATGTTAAATAACCCCTTAAAAGTTACTACTCAAAAGTGGTGAACCAGAGAAGCTGATGAGGGTAAGCCATGCCCCCAGATGATTTTTACTGTTTTTTCAGAAACTATTAGGTTTATCAAAATGGAGCCAGTTAGGTAAAATAGGATTTTATTTAACTTTCATACCAAAAAGCTAAGAAAACTTTGTGCATGTTGTCTTGTTTCTGTGTAATCGAAAAACGATCATATGTCACACAGACAAATAATTTGTATCGGTACATATTATACGAGAAGCTTCGAGCATAACTTTGTGTGATTTGATGTTCGTCATGAAATAGCTATGGAAATCTCGTTGAGCGTTGGAACGCGATCCGCGATCGGGTTTTTGGATATCTCTTACTTCGTTCTTTATATTGATATTCGTATCGAGTAATTTCTTTCTTGAAGCTTGTGGTAGCTGTAGCGTACTCGCTACCGCTAGATACAGAATTCTGTGCTAGTGATATGTTTAATGAATACACCATTGAATGCAAAATTTAATTCTTCACAAAACAGGTATACTTGACCCAAGTCGAATAGTGACAAGTCAAATAATGCTCTATAAAATGGAGAAAGAAAATAAAGGTAAAACGTCATGCAGTATGCCGTACAAACGAAGTAAGAAAGATTTCAAAACAAGGTGAAATGCCCTATACATTTGGGTTTCTATAAAATAATTGTCCAGTACAGGGTATTCTCCTAAAGATATTCTTTTTACTGCAAAATTATCATAATACTACAACCAACAATAACAACATCGCTTCATGAATTTTGCAGAAGTGATGCTAAGGTTGCACTGCGTACTCAACATTTTTTTTCTTAGCTAAGTACTTGATGACGAATACAAGATCGCAATAAGTTATGTTCTAAAGTTGCTCCGTCAAATGTATTGGTAGAAATTGTTGGTCTACATACAGGGTGTTTTACTAAACTTTCGTATAAATTGCATGTGTGATAGTATTCATCAATAGGAACAAAAAACTCTTTTTGTTTTTACGCAAATCGACAAAAATTTTCTAAAAATGTGAACTTTTGGGAACTGCTGGAGATTATAGTCAAAACAGACTGCGACATCACCTATTAGGAGCTGCGTCAATGTATCAGATAGGCACATCCAGCTCCAAGTGTGATTCTTAGACCAGTGACCTGCTACCCACTTTTCAAAAACCATTATTTTTTCGATTATTATGAAAGATAGACACTAATGATTTTCAGCTTTTTTGTTGCATTTTATGTGTACTACCACCTATTCAGAGGATACGAATCTTAAGTGAAACATCCTGTATGATATATATTCATGCGCCAATTAAATAAGCTTTATTTTATCTAACCCACTTAACAACCAGTCCATAAACCTAACAGTTTTTGAAAATAAAACGACAAAATCCATCTAGGGGCGTGGTTTAATATTGATATTTTACAAAGTTCAGGATACTATCTACTCGTAAACATGAACAAATCAAGCATGAAGTCATTTTCAAGTTTAGCTGACCAAAATACACTACATTTGATTAGTTTAACCTAGATTAAAAAAATAGCAGTTTCTATTTTTACTGTGCGTTTGTACAGTTACAAGAAAATTATCGAATGTTCGATTCCTACTGTCTGTTTAATGAATTTGAAGGTACAAAACAGTATACACTATATGGTGGTTAAGTGCCTTTAACAGAAACGTCGAAAGGTAACGAAGAAGAGAAGAAGTTTATTCAAACCTTGCCTAATTCCGTTATATTGCACTTGTACTAAGTTAAAGATCAATTTTTATTGTATTCTGAAATAGCTATTTGTGAATTGGAATATGTATTATATTCTTAGTGACGAATTGTACACCAGAGATTTTCTGATTACATATGTAATATATGTAGTTCTAAATATACCAGTCGCAAATCATATTAGTCAACCCTGTTTCATTTTTGTTAAAGAACGTCCCACAGAATTTATTCCGTTTATCTTTTGTTCTATGAGGTGGCCGTTTCTTGTTGCTATAGTGAAGTGCTGCTACTGCATCTACCCCATACCAATGTTCATGAATTTCAATTGGGGGTTGCGACATACGCTGCCCCTCCGAACCTTTTGAGTGCCCTGTTTCCATTAAAAGTTCCATTAAGTAATCTTACAAATTACAGACGAGAAAGTTTTCCTTTAGTGTTTTAGCAAAAAAGTCACAAATGATGCTCAACTTAGTTCGCCCATTTTAATTTTTGATAAAGAACACCTCACAATTTTTACCCTCAATGGTCTACGACGTTGTTATTTATTATTTATTGGTGGTATATAGTACATATCGTCGCCGTTAATGCATATCAACTTAATTCTTTGAAATGTTGTAACTAGCAATGTTGCTAGTTGCGATTTCAAAGAATTCATCATGCCATCTGTAACAAAGTTTTTATAAGCATTTAAACCGCGCTCCTGGAAAATTGCTAGAAAATAGTTCCGCTAGTATGCATTAACGTCGACGATATGTATGAATGAGTACTGTGATGCAGTGATAAATATGTATGTGTGAGTGTAGTATCCAATGCAACGAATATAAACAAGGAGTCAGAAAATAATTCAGAAACCAAATAGTTCAAGCATTCATTCTCTCATCTTAACAGTAAAAGAATAAAGCAGTCATTAACCACAAACAGTCTTTCAAACAAACAAACACAGAAGATATTACATGTGGTGACCGCCGACTTTAATTGAACACGCAACAATCTGTCAAGAAACTTACTCTTGCAAGCATACCATTCAAGATACCAGGATCCTATTTATGAAGCAGATGTCGAGAAATCAATTAGCATAATTCCAGTAGAGGATCAATACTCTCTCAGCACCACCACTACCAGTACATGGAGCAGTTCTATCGCTGAAGTCAGAATCTATCTGAAGTCACGGTTGTATAAAGTTTTTTCTGTTCTAAATTTTTCTGCCATCAAAGCAGACTATCTACAGCATTTAAAGAAAGTATTTCAAAGCCTATATCATTACGGTTTACTATCAAATTAAATAAAAACAATCTTTGAAGCCAAAGAACTAACTTGTCTCGACCACACAGTGAACAGTGATGGAGTTACGCCGCAAATTTCAAAAGGAGAAGCTATTCATAACTTTCCAATCCTTAGAATGCAACAAGAATTATGCCATTTCGTTGGCATAGATTGTCGATTTAAACCTGAGCTAAACCTATTTATTCCAGAAAAAGTTTCACAACCCTACAAGAAACCCACACAACAGTGTGTCGCAAAACCTATAATTACAAATCGGTTGTTGTGAACTTCAATAAACGGTCGTACCAAAAATTTGTTACTTCGTGTGATCGGGAACACAGGGAATACATAACAGATAAACTCGGATGCAGCCCATTACAAATCCTTCTTATCTTTTTTTTGCCGTTTATGTATAGAACGTTCGCAATTACTTTTTGTTACCTGTTAGACATATTTGTGTATATACTTTTACTATTTTCCTTTTATGTTGCATATACGATTGTGATCCAACCAACAACCTACAAGTCCAACAGAATCATCATATGTTACGTTTCTCTTAGGTTAAGTTTTGTAGTTTTTAGTTATTTACATTTTGCAACGAGCCCTAAAATTAAAGATCTGCTGTCTTAATTTTAACCGTTTTCAATTATCTCATTCGATTCTCACGTTATTCTTATTAGCTCATTTTTATAGGTTAAGTTCTTATTATTGTAACGAACATTAACATTAAGGGCCCTGTACTAACTTTAATCAATTGTAAAACCAGCCAAAGAAAAAACGCGGTATTTTACGTATCTATCAAGTTGCTTTACAATCACAACCGCATCTTATGCGTACATTCACTAGTTCTTTCCAATCAGAATCTAATCAGAAAATAATTCAGAAACCAAATAGTTTAAGCATACATTCTCTCATCTTAACAGTAAAAGAATAAAGCTTTAATTAACCACAAACAATCCTTCAAACAAACATACAAAGAAGATATTACAGTACTTTTATACTAAAAAATTTAATCAAGTTCTTAAAATTTATCGTTTGATTACTACGGAAAATGACATATGTACTTTTCCACCTTATTTGGAAACCATCCACTTTCCCCAGAAATTAACTTTTCCGTATTATATTGCGTTGTCTCACTTGTTCGAAAATCCTGTTAACCTTACTCTAATCATTTATATAAAAAATGAATTCAGTTATAAAGTCCTACTTAAAGATACCATTGATATGAACACATGGATTGTAGGTATTAATATAGCTCAATTTCTAATGAAACTTGAAAATTTGTTTGATGTATATGCTAATAGATCAGAGACCTTACTAATTATCGGAGACTTTAATATTGACCTATTAAAGGATTCATATTATGAAAATAGGCTGAGAACTTTAATTAAAAATAATGGACTACATCAGATTATCGACCAACCTACAAGAATCACTAAGGACAGTGCTACACTAATAGATCTTGTATCTAATGAAAAAACCATTGATGCCCAGGTACACCATGTTCCAAAAATAACTGATCACTCAATAATAACTGTAAATGCAAAAGTGAAAGAAAAATATGAAGAATATACAATACAACACAGAGACATGAGCAACTTCAATGAAATGCAATTTCAATTAGATCTAATGCATCAACCATGGAATCCGGACTGTACAAACACCAATCAACTAGCAGAAACATTAGTTAAAACCATAATGGACACACTAAACAGGCATGCTCCAACTGTTAAAAAACCATTAAATGTCAATGGAGTTGTAAGCGTTGGTGGACCCCAGAAATAGCCTTGGAAATTGAAGAAAGGGACAGATTATATAAAAGAGCAATCTTTACACTAGAAGAAAGTGATATGAATAGGTATAGACAACAAAGAAATGGAATTGTTAGTTTGATCAGGAACCACAAGAGAAATTATCATCAAGAAAAAATAGATGAAATGAAAAATAACTCAACAGAAATTTGTAAAACAGTTAAAGAATTAATTAAAGGAGACCATAACAGACAAAAAAAAAGGAAGGTATTATTTTTGACAATGAGTTAGAAAAAAAGGAAATTCAAATTGCAGAAAAATTCAATATTTACTTTATTAACAGCATACAACAAATTATTACATTAACAAATTTAACCCAAATTGAAACTGATTTAAGCCACATTAATGTACATCAATGCAAGTTCGAAAAATTTTTACCAATAGAGTTTTTGGAGTTAAAAAAAATTATAAACAATTTACCTAATAAGAATAGTAGTGTCGATGGTATTACAGTAAAGATTCTTAAATTAGCTTTCAATGTAATAGGACAGAGATTTTTATATATTCTTTTTTAAACATTTAATAATATTTAAAATAAAAACCGAATATATCCAGAGCACATTTTAAATGAATTACTATTCGTAGAAGATGTTCATGATCATAATACTAGAAGTAGAAATAATTTTTATGTTCATACAGTAACAACAAATATAGGACAAAATAATCTGTTTCATAAAGGTTTAGTGGAATATAATTCACTTCCAGCTAATGTAAAAAACTGTACATCTTTAACATTATTTAAGAAACAGTGTAAAAAATATGTAATAAATTACATTAATATTTAAGAAATTATAATGTATTATAAGGAATTTATCTAGTTATATGCTATAAATAAAGTATATTATTATTATTATTAATATTAAAACCTTCAATTTTTCAAAGCCAGAGATTAATTTACAAATGTGAAAAGAACTCGCATACTAGATGATGTAATTCTTACGTCACTTTTCTCCATCAAATATTAAATGCGAGCTATTATAACCAAACGTTTATAAAACAAAGCTTAACATATGCGTCATGGCAATGTTGCCAGATCCAGGGCTTAGGAAGTCTGTAGAACATAGCGGGTTTGATAGCGTCTTGTATAAAAATATACGATATACACTTGAGAAAGGCGCGACGCCCCCTATAGTTCATTGTGATGAACTACGATTGTATAAAACTTTTTACAGACCCTATGATATGATGATATGATGATGATATGATACTTTACCACTTTTCAGGGTTTCACTCCGCGTATTCACTATTCGGCTCCTAGAGGAACCAGACAATGGTTGACGACGTTTCGGCAAGATCACACTTGCCATCTTCAGGTCACTTCTAACTTCCTTCTGCTTCGCGTGGTTACACGATGTAGTCAGTCTACATCGTGTATATATATATATATATATATATATATATATATATATATATATATATATATATATATATATATATATATATATATATATATATATATATATATATATATATATATATATATATATATATATATATATATATATATATATATATATATATATATATATATATATATATATATATATATATATATATATATATATATATATATATATATATATATATATATATATATATATATATATATATATATATATATATATATATATATATATATATATATATATATATATATATATATATATATATATATATATATATATATATATATATATATATATATATATATATATATATATATATATATATATATATATATATATATATATATATATATATATATATATATATATATATATATATATATATATATATATATATATATATATATATATATATATATATATATATATATATATATATATATATAGATGTAGTATTTCGACAGAACAAGTAACCACACAATTATTATGCAGTAAGTATTTGCACCTACACATACGCTATAAATGTAGGTACGTCAACAACTTTAATCATAAGTAGAAACGTTACTAATTAAAGAGCAAAACAAATACACGAAAGATGTTGTTGCTGTTTGTATTGAGGCATGTGGTCACGTGCAGTTCAGTAAAGAAAATAAAGTAAGACAGTGTTGCTAGATTTTTTTCTCGTACATCAGTGGACCTGACAATACCAAAATAATGTAATTAAATATTGAAAATAGTAAAACATTTACATTCTGCAAATATAAAAATAAAAAATATTTTATGGAATGTATCACTTTTTGGATACCTAGATAGATTATAATTAATAATATTAGAAGTCTAAAAACGTCCTTATTGTACGTCTAAAAGACATCGTTTTGAAGACGTCTACGTACGTCCCACAACATGACGTCTTATGGACATCATTTATTAGTCATATGACGTCGCCGACCAATAATCACTTAAAAATAACGTCATTATAACGTCAGTGTGCTGGCTGCGTAGTAGTTGGTTCAGTTTGTTAGGAGTACACAACGAAGATATGGTGGCCTACATAAAACAATTTTGTCTTCATATAAATTTTCTTGTTCTTTTTTTCTACTGGTTCATCAATTCCTCGATAACCCTGAATTGATCATTGTATTTTTAATCTTTCAGATACTTCTTTTGTATTTTGAAATTATTTTCTTCTTTTTCCAATAGAGGCCAAAATAAGTAAAGTAGTGTTTCTACTCCTGTAGAAATGTTCTACTAAAACGGTTCAATAATTTCATAAATTACAATATATCAACCGCCGTCTTCCTATCATCTATCATTTGTATCTCTACAGAATCCTCATTGCCTCGAAGATATTCTTCAAAGAAAGCTATATCTACGTATTAAATAGTGTTTTATAACTTGGCTATATCATAACCCATAAATAAGTGTATCTAATACTACTGTGGGGTTTAAAAAAATTAAATATATGCAGACAAAATATGAACACAAACAGCACACAACTTGCTTACGTTATAAAAAGATTTATACGATGCTCCGGTTAAATAATTGTATGGGTTGCTGATGTAGAATATTCTTATACAGCGTGATTATAAAGTCTCGATCCATTTTAATGAAAACGAGCACGCAGAGACAATACAATATTTTCTCTATATCACAAGCAAACAAAGCTCCCGCTCTACAGAGCCGAGCGCACCCGAACCGCACCGAAAACTCCACATTGAAACAAATAACTATCGTCGTAAACAAACAGACAACTCGTTGTAAACAACTAACAGAAGCTTCCGTCCCCACATAAACATTTTGAAATGTTAATTTTATGAGAGAGAATAGCCGTGATCAGTGCTCGATTAAGAGGGTTAACTTATGAACAAAATCGAGAAGTCGCGAGTTTGGTGTTCCGCAACCTACTGTCTGGAAGATTTTTCGTTTCACGTTAAAGAAACGTGCGTACCATATTCGATACTTCATAAACTTGAAGCTGAAGACTATGCAGCTCGTTAAGCAATGTGTTACGATTTGCTTGAAGCTTCTAACTGGGAAAACTTAACGAATCACATTTTATTCAGTGACGAAGCAACGTTTCACATTTGCGGTCATGTACCCAAACACAATTGCAGAGTATGGACCAACGAACAACCACATTCAATATTTGAATGGCGTAGAGATTCACCTAAAGTTAATGTGTGGTTAGGATTCACAAGGAATTAAATCTATGGATCTTTTATGTTTGCAGAAGCTACAATTCCAGGCAACAATGATCTAGATATGTTGCAAGAGTTTTTGGAGCCTCAATTAGTTGATGATGGTATTCTTGACACATTTGTGTATCAGCAGGATGGGGCACCCGCTCATTTTGTAAGTATTGTTCGCGATTACCTAAACGAAACCTTTCCGGGTAGTGGATAGGCCGAGGATCACAACGACCTTGGTCACCGCGTTCATCATACTTAACGCCATTAGATTTCTTTGCTTGGGTGTTCATAAAATCTCAGGTGTACCAAACTAAAGTTAATGATCTACACCACCTGAAAAATCGCATTAGAATGGCGGCAGAAAACATTACACCGGATATGTTGCTGAAATTTTTTCTGTCTACGTTAGATCGTTGGCAGCAATGTTTCGAAATGGAAGGCGATCATGTTGAATTGTATTAATTATTTTTAAGTTGTGTTAATTGGTTTAATAAAAGTTATTTTGAAATTGTAACTGTCTTTCACTAAAATGGATCGAGACTTTATAATCACGCTGTATTTAAATTTAAGCTGGTTATTAGCAAATAAGATTACACAAATAATAAAATAAAAAACAAGTTTTTGTTTATTTTTTAACAACATAATTAACCATATAAAAGAAAAAAACATGAAGAACTAAATTGATATCAATATAAAATTTTGTTTGTCTCACAAACACGCGTCTCGGTGCTCCCGGCACCTCGACCGCGAAAGGTATAACAGGTTAAAGATTATGTATGTATGTATACAATTTTGAAAAGAAATCAGAATTAAATTACATAATAATTACTAATGACAGTAAATTATTTTTACTTACTGTTAGATGCAAAAACAAAAAATACATATAAACAGATAATATTTTCATTTATTATTGTTTTGTAATAACTAAGAAAATTATTTAAATTTGAAAATATTATTTATGCTACAAATCTAATTTCTGTTATAATCAAAATTGTAGATATACAAATTAAATTAAATACATTTTTATTTAAAAACTCACTTTTCATTTTTATATTTGACGTCACATGAATTCGATCTCTAATCAGTTTCTAGTTACTTGAAAAGCTGTATTTAGTTCTCCATCTCTATGCAAAACCATACTGTCAAAAATTATTCTGACATCTCCAAATAAATATTAATCGACCCACGATCGGTTTAAATATAATTTACAATCCAATTGAAAACCAAATTATGTTGCAGTATTAATAAGGAATCTTCTCTTCATTCGACAGGTAAGTATAAACTTCAATATTTCCGCTAATCTATTATTGACAAGGTTAAATAAAATTTACGATTTTTTATTATTAGAATAATAATTTTTAATTGTTTAATCAAAACAATATTTATTTGATGAACAACTTTATACTTAAAAACAAAAACACTTCAAGAAAATGATCAAATTTTGACGTTTCACATAACCTTATATTTTTATCACAACCAAAGTACAAACCTAACCTTATAAATTCCAATGTTAGCGGCAGCGAAAAACACGCCTTGTTTGTCTGATGTTAAATTGCTACTTATTTGTTAAAAAATGGATTCCCTTTTTATACTTTTTTAGAAAACAAATTACTCATTTGAAAAGCTCTAAAAAAACAAAAGAATCTTGACATTCCAAAATTTACATAACCCTATAATTATAAATTTCCATTAGCGTAAAAACTAATTAGATAAACTTACAGAAAATAAAATTTTGAATTCAATGATATACGACACTTAGGTCAAAAGCTAGAATTATGCCTTTAATTTTAATATCGACTACACAATATTTTACCCATATGGACAACGCGGCACTGCCAACGACCAAGAAGTATTTAACGCGTAATTGAACATTAACTCGAAAAGAAGATTACGGTGTGATTATTACTTAGATTTAAATAAAGAATTTCATTAAGCCAACCCTGTCCGTGACGTCACTACCAGGTCACTACACGTCACGAAAATATTTCTCTATAGCGTCATTACAGTTGTTTGTTCAAAGCCGCAATCAAGCCACAGCTATTATTTTATGAACTCAACAAAATGCACGCGTTTTAACACGTCTGCACTTTAATTGGTCTTTGGGAACGATAACAAAAATTATAAGGCGTCTAGATTTATTGTTAATTCCAATTTTTCAATATATTAATGAATAATCTGCCTCCAGGTAAATAGTTCTTTTGCTTATAGTATCAATTAGTCGCTTTATATCCTTTGTAAATTTACTTTTTAATTGTTGCAGATTGTAATAATTGCCGAAATATTCACATCATGGACAATGAGGAGCTAACTGTAATCAAAACTGAAATGGATATTACCATAGAATCGCAGCTATTGGAAGGCACTAACACCAAAGCTGAGATGAAGAATGAAATATACACCGAGAATGAAGTGAAATCATTTGATAACAACAGTATTTTACAAACTCAAATACAAACCCACATGGACAGCAAACTCAACAAATCTAACAAATATCAACAAAACCTTTCTCAAGATACTAATTTTAAGAAACAGATATTCATTCATAAAGGTGGCAAACAATTTGAATGTAATATATGTAATTACAAATTTAAAGCAAAGGGCCATCTTAATAGACACTTGCTCACGCATACTGGCGAGAAGCCATTTAAATGTTCTATATGTGATTATAAATCTTCGCAAAAGGGTAACCTTAAAAAACACATATCCACTCATAATGGTGAAAAGCCAATTGAATGTAATATGTGTGATTATAAATGCTCAGAAAAGAGTAACCTTAAACATCACATGTATAATCATACTGGTCAAAAGCCATTTGAATGCAATATATGTGGTTATACATATTCAAAAAAGTCCCATCTTAAAGAACACATGTCAACTCACAGTGGTGAAAAACCATATGAATGTAATATCTGTTGTTACAAATGTTCATTGAAGAGAAATCTCAAAAGGCACATGTCCACTCATAGTGGTGAGAAGCCATTCAAATGTAATGTATGTGATTATAAATGTTCAGAAAACAAAAGTCTTAAACTACACATGTATATTCATACTGGTGAAAAGCCTTTTAAATGTAATATATGTGCTTGTAAATGTTCACAAAAGAGTGACTTAAAAAGACACATGTCCACTCATAGCGGTGAAAAGCCATTTAAATGTTATATATGTAATTATAAGAGTTCAAGAAAGGTTGATCTTAAGCATCACATGTCTGTTCATACTGGTGAAAAGCCATTTAAATGCAATATATGCGATTATAAGTGTTCAAGAAAGAGTGATTTAAAAAAACACATGTCTACTCATAGTAGTGAATAGGATTGCTAGATTTTAGAAATTAAAAACTGTGATGCATGCAAAGAGGCTGATTAATTGATCATGACTCCGGCATGAGCCTTCAATGCAAGTAGATGTAAACTGTGCTAACGCATGTGCTTTAAAAGTAAAATTAACCTGTCGATTTTAACTAATTCTAGTGATACAAATATTACTAAATAGAACTTATAATTTAAATTTCTGTGTATTATAAATTGGCTTGATACTGTTATCTACTACACTATGCCACTGACAAAAACCCAAGTAGAAGAAATGCAAAGTTTATGCACGAAACATATAAAAGATGAAACATATAACATGCATTATGAAGAATTCGTAAATAGCATTGCTAGTGTTTGGTTTAAGGCCTTATTAACCAACATAACTAACGAAATGGAGCAACTAAGAACAGATGTATCTACAGTGCGTAATGAAAATTTTGTTAATAGTATTCCACATATTTCAGTTCCCGAACATATTTTAAACTACTATGAAAACAATAAATTATATAATGCGGGAGATTTCACATTTAAACTCATAGACAGTAATATTATATCAAAGATAATTAATGCCATAAAAAGTAATTCAACAGGATTGGACGGGTTAAATACTACAATGATAAAACTATGTTGCTCTTTTATTCTGCAATATTTAGTTCATATTATTTACTCGTGTATTTTAGAAAATACATTTCCCGACAGCTGGAAGTCGGCTCTTGTAACATCAATAGCAAAAATTGAACAACCTGTGGAGTATAAGGATTACAGACCGATTAGCATTCTGCCAACACTTTCAAAAATTATTACCTCGCAAATTAGAGAATATTTAGACACTAATAATCTGTTACCATCTTGCCGGTCAGGTTTTAGATCTGCACACAGCTGCACAACCGCTTTGCTAAAGATAACCAATGACATTTTTAAAGCACATGATGAAAGAAAATGTACGTTATTAGTTTTATTAGATTACAGCAAGGCATTTGACACAATAAATCATAATTTACTGCTTAATATATTGCATTATATCGGTTTTGGTAATAATGCAGTCGGTCTGATCCAAAATTATCTCTATAACAGAACACAAAGAGTTAAGATATTTCATAGTGTGTCTGTGCCTGTTGATGTAACAAGAGAGGTGCCACAGGGATCCATATTAGGTCCTTTGCTGTTCACCTTCTATACCAGAGGTTGTGTTAAAGCCTGTAAAATTCACATGTATGCAGATGACACACAACTGTATTATTCATTCAATCCGAGTAATATGGAAGATGCTGTGGAAGATATATTAGATAATGACCTAAAAGCTATAAACGAATATTCACTTAACCATGCGTTAATTTTAAACCCATCCAAGTCTTGTGGCTTACTTTTTGGGAATGTGAATAATAGTTATCAATTGCCACCTTTAAAAATAGGAGATATTGTTATTCCTGTAGTCGAAAGTGCTAAGAATTTGGGGTTAATTATTGACAACACATTCAGATTCAAAAAACAAATTAATAAATATATACAAAAAGCTTATTATAATTTAAAGCTTCTTATATCCGCACAAACACTACTTGAATAAAAACATAAAAATCTTGCTTAGTGAAGCCCTGGTACTCTCACAATTTGCTTATTGTACACCCGTTTATGCTCCTTGTCTTGATTTCGAGACGACACGACGTATACAACTTGTTCAAAATTCTTGCTTACATTTTATTTATGGACTACCAAAGTTTGCACATTTGTCTTCTAAATTAGTAGAAACGGGTTGGCTTGATATGAAACATCGGCGTCATATACTGACAACAATGTTTTACCATAACGTAATCATTAATAGGCAGCCACCCTATTTATATAATAAGATAAGGTATAGAACAGATGTACACAATATAAATTTGCGACATAGGGGTTTATTAATAATACCTAAACACAATACTGTATTTTATGAGCGGTCATTCAGTTATAATGTCGCAAAAAAAGATAATGACGTACCTCCAGCATTCAAATCACTATCAGTCAGACAATTAAAAAAAGCCTTGATTAAGAAGTTGGTTACACATCATCATTGATGGTCCAGATCGTAAGCAGTCTTCACTAATTATGTAAGCTTTAAGACGATTATTATTTTTATTATAGTAGGCTCCATGCCGGAGAAGTAAGTTAATATTAAAGATTCATAAACTTGCTAAAAAATAGGTTAAGTGGAAGAGCAGCGATATGGCATGTCATGAAGCTGAACTTCGCCTATGAATACCTAAAACTATGTACATTTGTAAAATAGCTATCTATAATAAAGACACTATTATTATTAATTGTAAACTTTGTAAAGATAGATGGGCCATTATCTGAGAACTTTGATTTTTATGTCCCTGGTAGTTTTTTAATATTTTGATTTAAATTTAAATTTACCGTTTTATTTAGTATCAAGGCTACTTAGGCTTAAGTGAAAAATTATATAGGTATATAAAAGTACAAATTTGGAACAGATATAATAAAGCAAATGTCATTAATGTCCCATATCCCCAATTCCTAATAATTCCGTTTCACCAGGTGAAAATATATTTATTTTCATGTTGCTATATCATACAGTTATTTTCATTAAAACAATCAGTTGGGAGAAATACCACCTATTGGTCGTCTCACGTTGGGACTACAGCGAAGGAAAGATAGCCACTGTATTTCTTATGGGAGTTTGTGCTTCGTTGTTGCCACCTATTTCACTGTATGAATCTATAGAAATGTGGATTAAGATTTCAGAAGTTCTAAACCTTTGAAAACAGTGACCGAAAAAGTGTAATCGTAACAATACAAAAGGAGAATTTAAAAGAAAGTCTTATTAACATGTATTTGTTATTTTATTAAACATTACTTGGGATTGTTACATCGTACATGTATCTAAATATTCGATATTTTATTACTTGTAGTTTTTTGTTTAATTCTTTCGTCTTCAAATTCTTTGAAAATAAAAATAACGGCTGGTTAGCTTCTGTATGATCTTTTTAATCTTTTAATTCACAGGTAAATAAAGGAAGTCCCAAACGCAATTTTAACGGTAAAATGATTCATCATGATAAAATCATTCATTTGTTCAACTTGTTTCAAAAGAAACTTGCAAAAACGGAAATTTAGGATTAGCAGCAAATGCAAAGGTTTTTAGGAAACAATAAACCCTTCTGTTTTTTTCTATTTTTACTTCGTGGAACTACATAATACAGTTTGTACTTTCTGAAATTATAGTATAACGTTTTTTGTCGGCACTATTATTTGTCACCGAACGCATATAAGCAAATTTAATACAGAAATAATTATTTGGTTTCAAATGTTGACAGCTTGTGCGTCTATAGATCTTCGCTTAGTTGTTTGGGTTTTATCGTTTGTAATTATTGTTAACATTGTCGTGTTGTTTGTTGTAACTATTCGGATTGTAGTATTGCATAACGCACATAGTACATTATACATAGTAAGTATGGCGGATATTGTTAAAAACAGAATGGGTCGTGTACTAAAGGTTGGTGAAAAACAGATTTTGTCAAATTTGATAAAATATCCTCTTACTGAGATCCGGCAGTCATTATCAGTAATTATTCCACAAGTTTCTAAAGAAACAGTGTTAGCGAAAAAACTTTGTTCTCAGTATGTCAATCAAGTATTTCACCTGGTGGAATAAAATCTCCAAGAAAAAGAGCGAAGAATAACAATACTTCAAATCGCATTGCATTATCTTTCCAAATCCATCATAAAAAATTAGGGTTTCCATTTAAAAAAATTTTCGTTATCGCAATAACTCGGAAACAAAAGACGATCTACAAATAACGATTACACTAAAATATGTCTCCTTTAAGATAAAAATGGACGTGTTTGAGGATTTTTCTCAAGAATACTTAATAAAAGATTGATCTCGATAGTTCCAGACTTTATACGCGCACTATATGAACGGCAAGTTTTTAAATTTTGTTTTACTACCGCTATCAGAAGAAGTGACTACTTGCAATATAACTTGCTCGAACAATAGAGATTATAAAGGTTTATGCAGTTACAACTACAATATTTAGAAAGTGTTTTTAAAAGTTGCTTGCAGGATGTTTGCCAACCCCGTTGTCCACAAGAACACACACTGATGTAGTCTCAACGTGAGACGACCAATAGACAGTCGAGGGTTCTGGGTGCGATTCCTAGCCGGAGCGATACATTTTTTATATGAATTTGCATTCAAAATATAATTTAATGTAAATCATTAATTAACTTAATAAAATTAACCTTCATCTAAAATTTATTTTATTAACCAATAGTACAAAGTTTTTTGATTTAAAAGTATCTGAGAAATATTTATTTTTTTATGATTCAATTAAGTTATATATTTATCTAAATACGTGTCTGCTAATGTGCTGTCGTTACTGTCCTGTGCCTCATATATGCGAGAAAAGTTACTAGATAGCACACTGTGATATATTTAAAATTATAACACGACACAGTCAGTTGTTTACTCACAAGATTTTTTATGTAGCATATGGTTGTATCATGTTTAAGGAGATTTGTTAATTGTAAAAGGTACTATCTAAAACTGTAAAAATGCCATTACGGACCGTTATAAAGAATGATCACTGGATGGTAATGGCTAAGCATGGGACGGTAATGACAAAATACATTATTGTTTAGAACTGTTTCAACATATCCTGAACATTGTGAAACTAATGGATACCTCAAGATTAAAAGCAGTTGAAGTTAATAAGGAGTAGCTAAAGCAAAAACAGTTTCTGCTAAAAGATAAAGCTGTTGAAAAACGAATGCAAAAAAATAACAAGCACAACAGAACAATAAACAGAAGTTAGAAGAAAAAATGCGTTTAAGGTAATTAACTGTAAATAACTAATAATAAATGACATTTCTTCTATAACATAAATTGAGAGCTTTTATAGTTATTATGTACCAAAGGTGCTATGATGATAATAATGCAAGGAGAGTGATGATAACGCTGAGAGGGTGTTATAGAGAAAATTGCTCTGGTTGTTATGGACCTATTTATATAGTAGATCATATCACAGGTATAAACAACAAATAATATGCAAGTTTTCTCCTAATTAGACACCTGTGTGGTGCTTTGCATTAAAACTGATCCAAGCTGATCAACCATTAATTTTTATCTAATAAATCTTAAACTTATAAGCTAGAGTTCATCCATTAATGTCCTGTAGTTTGTTCTAGTTGAAACTGTACTAAAACATTCTCACTCGCGCACAATGCTCTGATTTTACCCAAAACACTACACCAGCTCAAATGGTTTTGTCCTCTTCAATCTTCGGACGAGATCTTGATTGTCCAGCAGCTGAAGAGCTTCTGCATTGATATGATTATGTAGCCTGGCTTCATGCCTGCTAGCAAACCTTTTAATCTCGTCTTGAACAGTTGGAATGCCAAGGTCCCGATGAAGGTCACTATTGCGGACGTACCATGGAGCCTTGAGCATGTTACGCAGAACCTTGGTTTGGAAGGTCTGAATGGGCTTAATGTTACTAGCTTTGGTACAACCCCAGAGCTGTATACCATATAACCATATCGGCTTCAAGATCTGGTTATAGATTAGGATTTTGTTATTTAGTGCCAATTAGAATTTTTTCCAAGGAGCCAATAATATTGTTTATATTTTAGACCAAGTTCGGTTCTTTTCTTGTTTACATGCTCTTTCCATCGGAGCTTAGCGTCTAGCGTCATGCCAAGGTACTTGGCATTGTTCGCGTATGGTACTAAGGTACCATTTATATCTAGTGGCTGTATATCAACTAGTCTTTTGTTCGTAAAGATTACATGGATAGACTTGAGCTCGTTCAGCTTGAAAATTATCAGCTTCTTGTTCCAGTTCCTGAATTGTTTTCAAACTAATGTTAAGGTGAATATTTTCTTGAAGATCATTTCTGAAGCTCTCCCAGTCAGTGGTTTTATTTACGAGCATTGGGCGGGCTTCTTTTTTAATTATCCTTTCACTCAGTGTTAATATAACTGCTGAATGGTCGGAATCTAAGTCCAGATTTTCTTCAACATCTATGAAATTGGGTGAAACTTTCTTGGTAATAAAGAAATCTAGCAAATCAGGGATTTGTTGGGATCCGTAGGCCAGTACGTGGGTTTACCTGAGGAGTGGAGGTTGCATCCAAGTTTCCTCATGGCTTTTCTCAGTTCACTGCCTTTTGTTGTGGTCAATCTCTATCCCCATTCCACATGTTTGGCGTTGTAATCACCATCCAAAATGAAACGTTCGCCAAGATGTTGTACGATCGTTTTATAGTCAGCATTTTTTAAATTGTGTCTTGGAGGACAGTAAATTGCACCTATTTTTAAATTTTGTTTCGTGGACTTAATACATACCATAGTAAGCTGGAATTCTATCCTTTGTAGATGACATTCTTCGTAGTGGTTAATTGATTCTTTGACTAATACAGCACTACCGCCTTTAGCTTGATTGTCGGGGTGAATAGTGTGGTATAATCTATATCCTCTTATTTTTAGGTAGGATTCAGCAGTCAAATGCGTTTCTGAAATCAGACACACATCTATGTACTGGGTATGAAGGAATACTTCAAGTTCCTGTTTTCTCTTTAGGATGCCATTGGCATTCCATAATAGCTATTCTTAAGTCTTGTTGGTCCATGGATTACTTCTTTTTGGGAATAGCACCAGTACTCCTGGCTTCTAACCTGTCAAGTCTCTCATTGACTCTGTCCAGCATCTTCATCATATTCTGCATCATTTGCATCATAGATGGTTCGGTTTTAGGATTGGAAGAGGGAGGTTCTTCCTGCTTCGACTTACTTCCTTGTGCATATGAGACACCTACCTTCAATTTAGCAGGCGCGAATGTCCTTGCTATAAGAGTTGGTTTTCTAGTTTTAGTAACGTTATCTCTCCGCTTTTGCAATTCTTTGGCGATTATACACCCTCTATAGTTGGCGAGATGTGCCTCAGCGCAGTTAGAACACTTGACAGGAGCATTCTCAGTCTTGGTATATTCTGCTGTTAGATATTATTCCCTGCACATTTAACGCAGATGGGGGTACGTTGGCAGTATTTTTGCGTGTGCCCATATCTGTGGCATCTTTTGCACTGCGGTATTAATTTACTAGTTCTTAGTGCCTCAATCTTAACTTTCATGTGGCACAAATGCTGAATTTCGAAGATCTTGATATTCTCTGTTTTATCGAATGTTATCACGAAGAGAGGGAGCTTGATATAGCCATCTTTCGTTTTCTTTAATTTATTTTTTGCATTTTTTATCTTGAAACCGTTCTGCTGCAGTTCATTAACGATTTCTTTTAAATCGCAAGTAGGGTGCAGGTGCCTAACCATAACTCTGATCGGTCTCTCCTGCTTGTTCTCGTACGAATGCCATTCCTCATGAGAATTATTTAGATATTGAGTTAACCCTCTATATTCTGTCAACATTGATTTTTAGTTGATTATTATTCATTAGGGTTGCATTAAACTTCAGATTACTTGTCCGATGTTTCTGTTTGAGCTCCATATAATTTTCTAAATTACTTACCACAACTGGAGGAGGTTTTTGTTCTTTAGCCAGCGTTGGCTTACTCTGGATGGAGCTAAGGTTCTTCTCCGGAGACTCAGCTGCTTTCCTTTTCTTGTTCTTATTTTTTGGAAGCAGCCATTCTGTTTCCCGGGAAACTAATTCTTCTTCCTCATCGGAATTGGTCGGACTATAACGTTTTTTCTCACCTTGCAACAATGCAACTTAACTTAGTCTTTAAGTGCTTTAATCTCATCCTAGGCCTGTTTGAGTTGAAGACGCAGTTGTTCTGTTAATGCGGTCTCTGCTACGGTCCTCGGTAAGGATAAATTAACTTGCGTCATGGTTATTTCCCTTTGTATTTCTTTTTGTTGGGTCACTAATGGTGATCCTGCTTCATTATATAGAGATGTAATAGATATCGATCTCTGTTTTAAAGGAGATCTTTGAATTTTTTGCTTCTTTTAAAAGGATTTTTATTTGAATCACTTTCTTTTGTTCTAATTTTAAGTGGAGATTTATTTATTTTAAACATTTTATGTTAAAATAACACAATTATTGCACTTTAATAATGCACTTGGTATGCAGGTCATGTTTTGACTTACTTTATAATTATTATTACAATGTTTTATTTCCGTTTACACTGTTGTTATTTGATACGGAGCACGACGACACGTCTTTACTCAGCGAAATTCAAATAGCAACAAAATAATATGCAAGTGAAAAATAAAATTAATATAAAGTAAAAAAGTAATGGGTTACAGTAAATTAGGATGGCTTATGGTACCTTCGAGTATTGGAGAACGTTGGGGTAGATGTCGTATTGATTATTATAATTCATGGCTAGAAGTGGTGTCTTCACTTTCATTGGCATTTATATTCCATCCCTCATTTGTCATTACCGTCCCTTTGCATTTTTTAGCATATAACAAAATTACTATTAATTTATGTTCCATGAACACATGAAGCGATCATAAAATATATGTAACTATAAAATAAACACATAAACAAGGTTTTCTGGAGCACGGAATTAAAAACAAAAGAGAAATTTAGAATAAAATTGGAAAAATCTAAAATCTTGACCTTTCTGTTTTGCAGAAATCAGGAACTGGAACAGGAACGGAAAACGGAACCGGAACCGACTACCTACTTTTAACCGAAACCTGAATCGGAACCCTTACTAAAACAGCTAGTCTGGCAGAAAAAGCGTCAGTGCACGTTCCATTGTTTTATCTACATGTTCCACTACATATAACGGGTGTTCGAAAAAAACTGTAGTCAAGTGGCCTATGGAAAAATTTCAAACATAGGGCGCAGCTTATATGTTACAATTGGAACATAACCCTATTTATGAATGTCATAAATTTTTTTATGACATTCATTTATGAATTTATTTATGAATGTCAAATAAATTTGACATTAGACACCATTACAAAGCTCCAGCTGTGGCTCTAGTCGCGACATACGGTAACGCTGACAAATGCAAACACCAGCCAACTTGACCACAGGTTGTTTTGAACGTTTGTTATTTCAGTGGGTGACCCTGACCCTTCTTCCCAAGCTACTCACGCTAAAACACGTCTTGTTATATTATAATTATTATTAATCTATGACTTACAGTAACAGTATTAAGTACAATACAACTGGATCAGTAGTAATTGTGTGTTTTTATGGAAAGGTTAGAAACAATTCAGTTAGCTCAATGAATTAAGTAATTTTGTGAATGTTACAATATATTTTAGATCAGAGTTCTTATACTAGTCAATGCTGCTGCAACACCTACTAATACAATCAATAAAGGTGTCCAACATCTTTTGCATGGAAACACTGTATTGCAGCACTCTGTTGCAGTTTTTTATGGAAGTGCTTGCAAGTGTTTTCAACTCAGTAACCGTTCAAGAGTACGTTAGCATAAGAGTCTACAGTAGTTTTATCATGCTAAGTAACAAATAACATAAACATAAAATAAACACATAAGAAGAAAAATTATTAATATAAAAAATGCATATAAGATTAATTGTTAATCTGTAGTTGATGGCAAGGCTGCTAGCGACAACAAAATTACTAAGCGAAACCACCCTAAAGCTTGAATGTATGAACATGTACTTGTAAATTTTCTTTTAGAACTTAAATTCCAAAATCCTTGCCTATGTTTCTGCTACTAAACAACCATATGTAAACATAAAATCATTGATTATTCAAAAGAAATATGTCACAATCACTTGAATGTAATTTATGTAATTATAAATGCTTACGAAAAGAGAATTTCCAAATTCACATGCACATCCACAATGGTGAGAAACTATTTGAGTGTAATATTTGCAGTTATAAATGCTCGGTAAAAGCAAGTTTGCAAAAGCACATGTTCACTCATACTGGTGAGAAACCATTTGGGTGTAATATTTGCAGTTATAAATGCACGCAAAAAGCAAATTTGCAAATGCATATGCTCACTCATACTGATGATAAACCATTTGAGTGTAATATTTGCAGTTATAAAAGCTCAGTAAAAGGAAGTTTGCGAAGGCACATGCTTACTCATACTGGTGAGAAACCATTTGAGTGTAATATTTGCAGTTATAAATGCACGCAAAAACCAAGTTTGCAAAACCACATGCTCACTCATACTGGTGAGAAACCATTTGAGTGTAATATTTGTAGTTATAAATGCTCAGTAAAAGGAAGTTTGCGAAGGCACATGCTTACTCATACTGGTGAGAAACCATTTGAGTGTAATATTTGTAGTTATAAATGCTCAGTAAAAGGAAGTTTGCAAAAACACATGCTCACTCATAGTGGTGAGAAACCATATGAGTGTAATATTTGCAGTTATAAAAGCTCAGTAAAGGGAAATTTTCAAAACCACATACTCACTCATACTGGTGAGAAACCATTTGGGTGTAATATTTGCAGTTATAAATGCTCAGTAAAAGGAAATTTGCAAATGCATATGCTCACTCATACTGGTGAGAAACCATATGAGTGTAATATTTGCAGTTATAAAAGCTCAATAAAGGGAAATTTGCAAAGGCACATGCTCACTCATACTGGTGAGAAACCAATTAATTGTAATATGCGTAGTTACAAATGTTCACTAAAAGCAAGTTTGCAAAAACACATGCCCACTCATATTGGCCAGTAACCATTTGTGTGTAATACTTGTAGTTGTAATGCTCATTTATAGTGGTGAGAAACTATTATACTGTAATATTTGTAGTTACACATGAGCTCCCTAAAAGCTTTGGAGCAATTGCAGCTATTACTAGCTTGACGGACGTTTTATTTAATTTTATTATGATGTAATTTACAATTAAATGATCCATGGTATGTGTTTGAAAGACTTTATTTAACTACTTAAAAATGCTATGTGTACATAAGTTATATTACATTTATTAATAAGTACCCAATTAACTAATAACAATATTCTTGAGAATGCTGTGCAATAATCGTATGTTATATTTAAATAGAAATTAATAATTTATATATGATGTCAAACTAGATAGTACCTGTAGAACAAATATAACAACTAATGTTACATAAAATCTAGGCTAATGTAAAACTTTGATGTTTAAAGTACTGATGTACAAAATAGATTTCTAAAAAGTTCAACAATTTTACAGTGTCTCAAACAGTTGTTTGTCCTCCAGTAACCAACTAAATCATTTGTTCTTAAAAACCTTAATAGCCACTTTTAAATTGTATGTAAATTTTTAAGATTGCACTAAAACTCACTTGCATTAAAAGCACAACAATAATCTCTTCTATAGTTCTATAATAATTAGATTCATTGATAATATTCAATCAGCATTACAAAACTAGCACATTGTGGTTGGACACGCCGTCCAATAATAGCCGGTAATACTTTGTCTCTCTGTCATTGTGGATTAGTTACTAGTTGTGCCTATTACAGAAGACCTCAGCAACGAAGCTTTTCTACTGACAGAAACGTATTAACTTGAACTGTAGCGGACAATTTTAATTTTAATAAACTTTATCACGACTGGTGCCACTGTTTTTTTCAGAATGTTTTAATTGTATTTTATTTACAAATAAAACATAGTCACTCTACAGACGCGGTAATCCGTAAACCGCGATGATTCGGTTTGCTCCTGTTTTAATTAGTCCGAATTAGCGATCTGCACTGTATATCAAATAATGTATTTATAGTAGTATATTGAGGTGATATAATATCACCGTTTTTGAAAATTTTATCAAACGATGTTCGTAAACGTTAAAACGAATATTTTGTATCGGTTTTTAAATTAAAAGAGGGGCATGTTATGTCTTGGGTACATTATTAATAAAGGCTATAGTTAGGATCTTAGTTAGATTCATTAATGTTCAAATTAAAAACTTAAGATCAAAGATTTCATGCAAACGTAACCTAACTTTCCTAGTATTTCATGCATAAATAAATAGATCACATTTTTAAATAAAAAGGATATGATTTGGTTAGACTGTTTTATCACAATCATGTATAGGCAACCTAAGTTGCACTTTAGGTCGGTTTTCCACTTGCTATGAGAAAGCTATTTCCATATTTGAATTTTCAGTTACGATGTTCAGCATTAGACATATTTTTGGAGGCCAGCTCAAGTTTACTTTGGTTAATTTCATGTAAATAGATTAAGTAGGTCAATCTTATTATGATTGATATAACATAATTAATTTTTGAATTCATTTAATAGAAATCTGGTCATTTCAATTACTGGAGGTATTTGGTCCATGTCATTGTTTTTATGTGAGCTCTTAGAGCACTGCACACTGGATATTTTGTGTATAAATTGATTAACTTTGATGTTATTTTGAATCTGGAATTTGTGTAAGCATCTATTTGCATATATGGCATATCGTACTGTAACAAAATCATGTTTGTATTGATTTGTAAAGATGTATTTATGTATAAAACAATTGTATTACTTAGATCTTATATTCCTTTAACCATTTTGTGAAGGATAAACTCTTGATTTGTTAAATTGTATATGTAATTACTTGTAACGAGAATTGTACATTGTTAGACGTTTTTCGTGTATATCTTCTTTATTATGCATTTTAGGACTATTGATGTCCTATAGTTTTTTGATCGGCGACTTAAGATCTACAACTTCATCATAACAGATCTGGGATTAGAGAAAATCTGAATCACATGTTTTGGATAGTGACGTCACGAGCGTCGCTCGATTGTCTTTTATTTTCGAAAACATGTCATAGATTTCATTTGTTCTGGCAGAAGATATATAAGCCGCTGCATTTTGGAACAAAATTAGTCGACAAAACATTGAAAGCGGAAGCACGCTCGGCTCCAGATTAAATATCTGCAAATTTGAGGTTATATGTACCAATCATATGTTTGACAAGTGTCATTATAATAAAGTTATTTAAAATAAAATTAAAGGTGTTTACCTGAATTATCTTCAAGGATTAATGAAGATTTTGTTATTGTGCTACGAATTTTAAAAGTGAAAGTGATTCGTTAATAATAAATTCAAGTGAATTTATTTTGTTCATCGATCAACGCATCGAATATTTTATAAACAACAATCAGCTGTTTGATTTTATAGCAGTGCTACCAATAGGATTATTTTAAAAGGGAAAATTATTCCATAACATACCAGGTTGGTTAAGAAAATAATTGTTTCTTGTTAATCAAAAGAATAATAACTTGATTTGTAAAGTTCATCCTAGGTAATAAATAAAAATCTAGTTTATTTAATTTATTAAATTCTATTAAGAATTTATTTAATTTCAAAAAAAGAAAGCAATCAAATTTCTTTTAATAAAGATTTATTTTTATTTTTGAAAACATTCTATTTATAATTAAACATTATTTGTGTTGGTATGCTCAAACGAATGACTGTCCTAATCCTATGTCAGATTACGACGACTATTCTTAACGTTTGAGCAAACCTGAGAATTTATTCTCAATTTCCAATTGTGAATTATATTTTCTTTTTCATTGACTTTTCTTTTCTGAATTTCATTTTGTTTGTTGAATAAATTTTTTGTGTTTTAATTTACATATGTGTTTAATTGATGCTAATACAAGCATACAGCATTCTCGTTCAAATTCAGATATAGTAGCAGTCTTCCAGCTTGCAGGAGCTTTAATGCTTACGGATTAAGTTTCTTCTTGTTTCCAGGCATAAAAGTATATAAGAGTCTCGCATTTCAAATAATTTATGTTTTACCGAGCAAACCTGAGCTAGCTGAGAGAAATTAAGAATATTTGTGGTGTTCATCGCAATATCAAAATATTTTTTAAATGCAGTTTATTATATTGCTCTTTTTACAGAATAATGGTAAGTTCTATAATCTATTCTAAAATAGATTAATATTTAAAAAAATGGAAGATAACTCTATAGATTAAATACTACTGAAAAATAGCTATTAATGGTCCAATAACCTTAAAAACTTTTGTCTGGTCGGGCGATTATGAGATATTTAGCGGCCTGGTTTTAGAGCGTAAGTTGCTAAATTAGAGTTCTAGGGCTCTAAAACTTTAAAGCCCGCTAGAAATATAGTTACCCTTGTTTAGGCCGTCTCCATAGTAATCACAGTAATTATATGCCATTGCACCTACCTACTTGAAGTTTTGCACTTTTCAAATTATTTTTATTTTAAAATTAAATAATAATTTAAACTTAGGCCGGACATAAAGTAACTTATGCATTTCGGGCTTAATTAATTTTTTAGATCCCTTTATCGTCTTAGCGCCTTCGGGTTTCGCCTCAGACGCTAACTAACTACGGGTTCTAAGACACTCAATTAAGCCCTTAATACATAATATACTGGCCAGTTATACAATACATCGGTGGAATTTTATTTCAATTTTATTTTCTTCCAGTAAAAGCACTCGTCTGCAAATCTATGAATATACCTACTTAAGGGTGTCCTGCAGACCTCCTGCAATTTCTTAATGAGAGAGTTAATAAACTTCAGAGAAGGACAAACATATTTTTGTGATATTATTATATATAAATCAGCATTGTATTTCTTGCTAACATTTAATAGCTGCTGACGTAACGCAGTCGAAAATACGTTACGGGATAGATGTTTTGCGGGCGATAGTTATATCTTATTGTTTTAAATTACCAAAACAGTCTTGGATATAAAATAAACACGTTTTTATACTATTGTATGCTACTGCTGTATGTATTATTATTGAAATTATTTAAATATTTCTCATTTCTCGACAGTGTTTTATTTTTTGAAATCTGACTTTTGTAGTTTTTTATTTTTCTTGAAGACCCGCCTTTATACCTATGCTATGTTAGCAATAAATTCCATCCATACATATTGTTTTTTAATTCCTCAAACGACTAATTTAGAATTTTTAACTTGATTTAAATTTTTATAGAAAATCTCAAAAGATCAATCAGTTTATTAAACACAAAACAGATGGAAAAACTATTCTGAATAAACTGATAGAAAAAGCAAGTGAAGATCTATTAGTAATATGCTATACGTAATGTAATAATTTGGTCATGTGAATAAAAGTAGTAAAAGCTTTTACTATGTATGTATCTATGATATTATTATTGATTAAAAATCATATTTGTATTATTTTATTAATAATAGGAAAAGCATTAATTCGCTACATTTTATTCACATAATAAAAGTATTATAAAAAACATGTCAACTAAATATTCACAGTGCGAGACTTTTCGTATCGTGGAGTTTTTCTTTTGGAATGGAAAGTTTTTTGGAAAGATTTTTTAAATTTTAAAGTTTGAGAACTATTACGGTATTGCAGTGGCTTGGAAAATTATTAAAAAGTACCTAAAAATATAGTTTTTGCAGTGGGCTAACTACCGCCCCCGCAGACCCTAAGACTCAGGGGGGCGCAACCCTCCGAAGGGCGTTGCTTTCGTGAACTTTTATTACGTTGGGAATACTAAAAACAAACGTTGGAGGTAAAACAACATTCTATGAAAACAATAAAAGAGAATTATGGATATATTACATTGCGCAAAACAATTAGAGGATATTGTGTTACAATAATATTAGGTGTTTAAATAAGATTAATTAAATTACTAAGTAGTGGTCTGCTTTGACGACGACGCTAACAACAACTAAAACACATTCGTCGAACGTGCTGTAGTTGTAAATTGTGCAAATAAAATTTGAAACTTGTTTAAAAACTTTAAAATAAAATGCGCTCACTTGTTGGATCAGCGACAAGGATTGATAATTTTTGGAAAAATATATAGCTGTTCTCTAGTTTAGGACCGCTCCCCGCAGCTGCACATCCTATAATACCATTCGATGTGTTTCATTGAGCTTAACAATAGTGTTTGGGGGGAGTAGTAGTTTTTGAGATAATCGCCAAAAGCCTTTTTGGTAGAGACATAGTCTTCCAGATTAATTCCACCACCCTACCTAAAAATTCATGTTTCGATGCACTTGCGACGTAACCTAACCTCACCTGATAAACATTATAAAGAATATAAACAGGCCTAACTTAAACCTAGGTTAGGTTAGGCTCTGTTGAGTTGGGTTGGGTTAGATTCGGTTAGGTTAGGTTGCTTCGAATTTTAAAATGTAAGAGAATCTAGCTAAATTTATTATTGGTGGTGCATGATGTCACTATTAATATGCAATTGGTTGAAACATCACATAAAACACGTGTCAAGAAAATTGAAGCTTTCTTCCCTCCTCGGGGTCTTTTTAGTCTGGTCTAGCCTAGTGCAGGGATTAGTCTACGTCAGCTGCGGGGCCACAGTCTCGTAGCGTAAGTTTATCCACCGTTTTTATCAATTTTCGTTTTAAGTAGCGCAATTACCGTTTATCGCTTAAACTTTTTTTGGGAAAAAAACGCTACTCCTATGATAAATTACCGTGTGTTTGTCGTTTTAACAATGTTATTTAAATTAAGAGAAACGGAATAAATGCTCTAGTGAAACGACTTGAAAATTTGTCTTGATTAAGTTACCATTTATTAAAAATTACAATGTTGTTGCAAATTCTATATTTGTTTACAACAAATTAACTTCCATAGTGTTCGTAGCAAGCGTTGTAAAAAACTCAATGGTCGATTTGTTTTGATATTGGTTTCTATTACCGTATAATAAACACCAAACTTTACAAAACCATTAAATAATCAAGAAGTCAACAGGCTTTACAGTGAAAATAGTTGGAAATATTAATTCTAATCGCTCTGGTTTCAATTTGTTGCTGGCAGTTAACACTTCTATGTTGTATTGCAATTTTAACTGGTGTTTGTAAAAGTTTGCATGTATATAGAAAGCTTAGGCTTTTTTTCTGTAGGTGATAAGGTGAACTAAAGAATTACTAAGGTACTAAAACCAAACGGAACCATTGATACAGAATCTTGTCTGTAAATTATTGGAACAATATTAATTGCGGTTTCAGTCTTTGTCAACGATCAAAATATATTTATATGTGTTAAACAAGGAATTTAATGCAAATTTATTTAGAATGGGATCCCAAAGTAAGTTATAATGTAGAAGCTAATAATATGTGTAGGTTTTCAAATATCAATAATTATCAGTATATTTGTATTGTTTAAACGATTTTTTTTTATTAAATTAATACTCAATGATATAGTTTGACACGACAAATTGTTGATGTTCCACTCCAGGAATAGATCTCCAATTTAAAAACCTGACAATCAGTAATACTTAACGTAAACCAAAGATAATATTTTCCCAATTGGTAGATTCTTGTTTAAATATTATGCAATATAAGCTGATTTAAGATTTAAGCTGAAGTCTTACCGAACTGTAATTGGTGTTAAATCTCATAAATCACATAAAAATTCGTTCAAGAGATGTAAGCAAATAAATGAAAATGTAATGAATTATTATTAGTTATTGCATATTTTATTTTAACAAAGGTTACCTACGTATAGTTGTATATATGAGGAGCGCAAACGTAAGTCCCGCAAGGGCGCGCAATCTTACGTAGTTACGCCACTGAGTTTTTGATGTGGTTTTGGGCCTGTTTGAAAGGAAAATGAAAGCAGATTCAAACACAAATACTGCGTCCGGCAAAAGGATTGAACGTTTTTAAAAAAATGCTATGGAAATACTTTGATGAACGTCAAATAGTGATAAAATTGTATTTTATTGTTGACGGTTTTGTGTTACAATGGCAAATTAGCCTGCCAATCAACGGGTCTTTGTTGTAAATTCGTTTATTCTGATCCAGTCGTTTGGTCATGATCTTAATTTGCCAGAGCGCGCTAAAGTTCCAACAAGAAATTCCATCTTGAGATGGGTAAGAGATTTCAACGAAAAGGGCAGTGTAAGCTCAAAATTGTCTGTCGTACCCGTACAGTTGGTACACAAGGGAGTATTGAAAGCGTCAGAGTAGCAGTTGAGCGGAGTCTACAACGTTTTGCAATTCGGCACTCGATTGCACCTCGAATTTTAAAGCGAAATTTGCGATGAATCTTACATCTGGATTTGGAATTCCGTCCGTATAAGATACAGATAGTCCAGAGGCTGAATCCTATTGATAAAGTTAAGAGCCTCAATTTCTGAAACCTATTTTTGAAAACATTGAACAACAATGCAGAATTTTTTTATAAACTGATCATGTATGAGGAAGCTCACCATCCAGCTTAGTGGGTACGTTAATTAGCAGAACTCACTTCATGACCAAAAGGTAACGGTGTGGTGTGGAGTGTCCACATTTAGTGTGACTGCGGAGTTCCAAAGAATCGATTAAGATGAAGCCTGATTCCAACAAGACAGCGTCACAGCGGATGTTTCCAAATAGCCTAATTTCAAGGTTTGGTGACATTGTATGGCCCACAAGATCATCGGACCTAATGGTCCCGGATTTTTTTCTGTGGAGATTCTTAAAATGTGAATGTACTCTGCCCGTCCCCAAACATTTTTTGACCTTAAAAAGAGGATTCGTGAAGAGATAAATTTTATAAACAAAGGTTTACTCAGAAACGATATGCTCAATTTCAGGATCAGATTGCAGCAATGAATATAAGAAGACGGTGGTCATCTTAGGGATGTGATCTTTGCAAACTAAAAGTGTTATAACAGATTTTCAGAATTATACTTTTAGTTTTAGTAACAATTAGTCCAAATATATTGTTTGTTTCTTTACAGTGGCCGATTAAAAACCGTACAATCCTATTGCCGGACCCAGAATAAGTAAGATTTTTGCACCAACAGGTTTTAAAATGCATTTATAGCGCTAATTTGATTGGGGTATGAGGGGAGAGAGGACAGAGAGCGTTATAGTTCATCGTAAATTTTTTTCCAAATGTTTTTTAAAAAGAAAAAAATAGCAGTTAGTTTCAGAATCTGATGAGCATGGCGACGATTTCATTAGGTTGCAATGCAAATTCGATACAGTACAGTAAAATAAAATGTCATGTTAGGAAGATTTGTGTTTTTGGCTAAGGAGTCTCTCCTTACGCTGAGGATAGCGAAGCTGATGTCAACACATCCAGCTCATACATACAAATCAGAAAGAATCCAAAAAGAGAAAACGAGTGCCTAAAAAGAAGAAAATAGAAAATAGAGTTAAGTAAAAATTGAATACTGAACACAATTAAAACAAAATAAAAACATAGATTCATAATTCAGCATTTAATTCAAAAAATTAATTTTTCCATGAAAAAACATTGCAATCAGTCTAAAATTGCAATATAATGTTGGCACGTTCGGAGAACATTTTTTATGAAAAAGAAACGACCTGTGTCACCTTTTTAACCATCCGCCAATTAAATTAGCGCTTTAAATGCATTTAAAAGCGACTTTTAGTGGTGTAAAAATGTTAATTATATTTGTTATTGTATTTCCTTTCAAAGCCCAAAAATACCTCGAAAACTATAATTTAGGTACTTATCCAAAATTTCTCAAGCCAATGCAATACCATGATAGTTCACAAACTTGAAAAAAGTCTGTTATTTTAACTAATCTAGAGAAATTGCTGTTATGGAATTGCTATTTGTCACCTAATCTATCCATTTCAGAAGAGAAATCCCATGTCAATAACCAAAAGCTGAAATTTGTGGCACTGTGATTATAGCAAAATTCTTATCACTATCTAAACATACACTAAATAATGTTCTACAACATATGCTAAAATTACGAAGAAGTTACTTTTTGTACTTTGAAAAAGACTTTTAAAATTGAATGAGTACATAAATTGTTTCGAGATGGCGTGTTTGCCAACTTTTAGCAAAAATCCTATCTCTTTCTCGGCATATTTCCTTAGCCTATTATATATTAAGCACGACATTATTTTGTATGCAGCACTTAACAGCGTTATGCCTCTATAATTGAAGCATTCTTCTCTGCTTCCCCCTTTATGGATTAGTATTATCGTTTCATTTTTCCAATCATTAGGCGTTTTTTCCTCTCCCCATATTCTTTTACATAATTCTGCAATTTGTCTCTTGATCATAATCCCTCCATACTTCAAAATTTCGTTTAACACTTCATTAGGGCGTTCTATTTTTCCATTTTTTAATTGATTTACTATTGTCTCCACTTCTTTATATGTTGGCTTTTCTTCCATGTTATGTGAAGTTGACTTTTCTTGTACTATTGTCACAAACGGAATTATTTGAAATTAAATAATTCATAAAAGCCTCAAGTTGCATTCCAACTGGTGCAATTATCATTCAAGGTTAATACATTTGTTCGTAACATTATATAGGGTTGGCTTAATATTAATCGCACACGCAAGCCAGCCGCTCTTATTCGAAGAACTAAGCGCACATCCGATCGACCTACGCCAAGATACAGCTGCATGCCGAACAAGGAAGTACCAACCAATACTCGAAACCGTCCACTGCGCAGCACCCGCGAGTTCACATTAAGATGCTAATTACTTCCGCAATATGCAGTATATAAACCCGGCTGCTTCAAGTCCAAATTCAGTCGTTCCATTGACTCCAACGAATCAACAACTTGAAGCAGGCCTGGTAAGAAACTTTACATTAATTAATTATAGGGCATTTAGAAGCTGGCGTTCAGGGATGCTGCTTACCTGATCCCCTATCACTTAGTGTTAGGGACCTAGAAGCTAGTGCCCAGGAGCACAGCTTACCTGATCTTCCTCTATTTTGTTTTTTCCTTTTGATACCTGTTAGTGCTATTATACAATAGTGCCTGTTGTTTCCTTTTCGATACTATTTATTAAACGTGGTTTTCATCCCATTCTCACGTCTTGATCAGACATCATCTCATTGGTTTCCTTTTAAAGTCACTCCTGATTGCCCTACACACAATCATTTGAAATACTTTTAGATACCTTAACCTATTACCGTAATAGAAGATACCTTATTTTCGATTTCAATTTTTTGATTAAATTATTTGAAAGAAAAACGTGTTGACTTAAAATTTTGTTTAATCGTTTTTCACCTTTTAGCCCATTTAGCTCACAAGAGATTCAGACTATAGTTACATAAAGTTCTGAATTTAAATTTTAGTTAACAAAAATTAATGCGTTCATTTATAATACAAAAAATCGATTTACGCTTAACAGTAAACATCATAAAAACATAGTAATTGATAAGATTTAATCTATATATTTAAAACACGAGGCTTATTTTTGTTCCAGTTCGTTTGAGAGTTCCACCGGGCCGATCTGAGCGATTCTTTCTTTATATTGTAGCTTTCGCTGTGTAGATTAGTCAACACTACTTAATTTTTATAATTTTTCTGATGTTTATATTTTTAATTTGGAAAACTCTAAAATGTTTAATTTGAGACGGACGAATCGAACATTCACTTGGGACGCCCTCTCACTTTCTCCGGTGATGAGTTTCGTAAGTACTCCTGCTCTCCCTCTTATAAATATAAAAGGGTGATGCACTCGTCCACTTCCATTATTAATAAGCGGTTAATGTTTAAAAAACTGTTAGGTTTCGTAGACAAAACCTGCATAGTTTAAAATTATGGACAACAGACGAATTAAAATAATAGCTGGTGGCAATTACTTATTCAGAGCAGTTTCAAATAGTTTGTATAAAACGCAGGGAATTTGCCAACATTATGTTTGTCATGTTTTTGAAGAATGTACTAATAGACGTTTTCAAGAATGTTTTAAACAAGGTGATTCTTGATTTTATTCTTATCATTTCGTAAGGTAGAATTTCCGTATGTATGTATGTAGAATAAACCAGTGGGGTGGGGTAAGCCAGAGAGGAATATATCTCGGAAGAGAGGAGGGTATGCTGAGAGAGAGGAGTGCTAGACTTAGAATTTTCAACTGGTTATGTTTGGTGCGTTTATTTAAATAATCACTCACGAAGATCCGAAGGATTGTAATCACACATCGACAAAGTGTGCACTACAAATCTTTGTACTTTTTGTTGCCAATCCAATTCCTATTTACAATATCAATGAAAAATTGTTTAACACCTTCGGATAATTCCTATACTCCGTATATTTTATTATGAAAGCAATAATGAAAGACCTTATCTGTTTCACGGCACGGGGGTGCACGTAGGGTTACAAATTTGCATATAATATTTCAGTACGGCCTACTAGATTCATATAAGCAAAGAATAGAGATGATAAGAACGGAAGGCTCCATAAGAACTATATGTAAAAATCCGACCTTATTTTACAGTAATAGTTAACACCTGACACGTAAAGATGGCGTAATAATCGCTAGATATTTTTAAAATTTTAATACATCAAAAAACAATATATAATACTTTTCATAAAAAGATCTATCTAACAAGTGTTATTAACCGCGAAATGTTTACTTTTCTTAACCTATTTGATTCAACACGTATCAACAGCATGCAAACTTACGTCAAAATATAATCATCTTCCTATTAGTTAACATCCAACACGCTGGATGGCTACTATGCTTACTATTTTTGAAGTCGTTAGCCTTCCATTCTTATCCTCTCTATTCTTTGCATATAAGCTTCGCTTATATACGTTCGTCTCATTTCCAGTTTTTTCGTTGTTGAAAGTTATTACAGATTCGTATTTTAAATGGCGGTATTTATGTCAGTAATTCTGGAACGAATTTATTTGAAGTCGGAGCTAGGTGGGTAATTTTATAAGTCATACTTAAAGTTAATTGTCATTTTATGTACGATCATACAAGAAGTGACTACTTTTTATACACTGATTTTCGGATAAAAAAATTAACGTTTATTGAGTTAGTGTTATAAAATTTTTATTGCACGCTAATGTAAACAAAATATGTAGGATAAATGATTTATTAATATTTTTCTTTTTTGCGTCTATAATAAAGCTGTTAAAACAGGCAAGACAGTGCCTTAATAGCTCGTTTGAATGCTTTGAATAGCCCAACTTTTTAAAAATTGATAGCATTAAAAAAAATGAATAAAACAGAAAATTGATAAAAACTTCACTCTAAAAATTTGAATTTTCAAATTCACATCAATGTTGTCAACTACCACAAAAGTCCCTAAATTTTTAAATTGCGAATTTTTTTTATTTAAAAAGACAATAAAAGGCACAAAATAGAAAAAATAGCATGATGATGTGCAAAATCGGGGAGTCCCCCCATTACATCACGGATATTATAACCTAATAAACAAGTAATCTGGGTCAACGTGTGATCAAAACTTGTATAAACAGATAAAATGAGATCAGATTTCAAGCAGCACTCATATTATCTCAGCTGTTAAAAATGTCAGCGACGTACGATATGACTAAATATGGATAGAGGCAATAGATGTTCATTTTCATTTTACTTCTCTTCTTAAGCTCTGTACTAGTATACACTTTACAACACTAGATCATAGATTTATTTAAATTAAAGACCACTATCATTTATGTTTAAAGGTAGGAAGGCAAACTGAAAAGTTATACAAAAACAGACACCACTTACCTTTGTGATGAAAAGAAAATTTGCACCGGCTATGATTTTAAAATCCAAAGACAAGCTCAGGAAAATTGTATGAGAAAATTTCAGGCGGGTCGCTCTTTGACAAAATAATAAAATATTGTTCAACCTATACCTGTAAGATTCTGTTAATGGACACAAAACAAAAAAAAATACACAAATAAAGCACTTTTTTGACATTTAAAAATATTATTTTATTAATAAACACATAAAAGAATGAAAACTGAAAGTTTATGAAAGAGAAACAAAAACAAAAAAAATTCTTCCTTTCTAAAATTGATTTAATTAACAAACTTGGAATAGTTTAAATTAATTATTGGTGTCAATTGGACTTACCAAAATAAGAATTAAAAGACAGTATAATTCCTTTTGTCCTGATTAATTTTTATTTTATTAATCTCACAATCTTAAATTATAAACAAAGAAAGAAACGAAACAAAAATAAAGTGAAAGTTTTAAAATAAATTTTTAAATTCAAAGATTTTGCGCAACACACACTATATTATTTGGCAGTTTTCTGTATTAGCCGGTAAATTTACCTGCTTATTTTTTGTGTTGGTTAACACACATTTTTAAAGTGATCTTTCTAGTGAAAATTGTATTGTAAATAATTATCATTATTAAATATTGGACATGTTTTCTACAAGACGTGAGTACATCAAATCAGTTAGTGATTTCCAACCAGTTTCCATTATATTCTGTTTTAAAATTTCTTCCATCCAGAAATAAAGGTCCAATACGTTTTCCAGAAATGTTCTTCTTATAAATAAATAGTCCAAAAACCAAATTAACACTTCACTTTCCTTTTTTTAATTCACATCAACTGTTTTTTCTTATTATCATTATTTAAAATTATTTAACACTCTTTTAAAAAAAATTAAATTTGGATGACATTTGTCGCAACCTCATTTTTTGACATTTCATTGACATAAAATTTGACACATACAACCTCAAAATTTTAACAAATTATTGCATGATCCGACATGGTTTCTGCTTTGTATGAAAATCAAGAAGGTAACCAGATTTTCGACCTGCTTTTATATTTTTTTTCAAAAACAAACGCCAAACGTTATTTTTCCACTAACAGAATTTGGTAAGTTACAAAAAAAATTAAACATCTAACCTAACAAGATTTACATAACCAGATTATTGTTAAAAAATTAAATTAAATGTTTAAACAAATTACATAATCGGAAAGAGGATAATTTTTCCTATATTTTGGTATATTACATGTCTAACAAAAAGCAAATTTAAATCCAGGATTCAATGGCAACCATCTTTAATTTCCTGACAAAGATGGTTTTACAAAATTACAGATGATAACATTTTCACACCTTATTACTTCCTTTTCTTATTATTAAATGAATCCTAATATCCTATTACACAATATTTACATTAATTTTGGCACCAAAACTTTAAATATTAACTAGATTTTACTAATTTAACAGATCAGGTTCAAATGATACAAATTTTAAGCTTCAACTGGCTAAACCTTCTCTATATAGAGCTGCCCACTTGAAAATTCTATTGCTAAAGGTGCACTAGAGCCTAATTAAGAATATTACAGCAAAACATTATGCCTGCAAGTGCACAGATTAATGAGAATTATACATTTATCATGAAATTTGATGAATCGTTAAACCAGCATGGAATTCAACAACGAAAACTGTGAGTATTGTGGTGATTGCTTGCATACACCCTTCCAACTATGCCTTTTATAATTTCCAAGTGAAACTACACCTTACAATGGCTTCAATTATGAAAAACTAAGTCCAACGACCTAACGATATGCATATCGTAACTTGTCAAAATAATTTTTCAGTTTTAAGTGGAAAATCCGTTTAAGATCTACTTCTTATTATTATCAAGTGATGTAGAAGGTATCCTTTACTTATTAAGTAACAAATTAATTTATTTGATTAAAATTTGTTCAAGTTGAGTCCAAACCCCTAAATATATAGGCAACCCAAATGACTTATATTCAACTATAAGGTGCTGGAATCACAGTAGTACGTACTTTTATAAAAACGTCGATCAAAATTATTAAAAATTTGAACTTTTTCTAATCAAAAAAGTTTATTAAGATTTTTTGTTCCAAATGCCATCAGAACTACACTGGTAAAGACTGGTGCAGGAGCTATGAGACACCCTGTATAAGCGAACCTTGTATGAATCTAGTAGGCCATGATTTTAGTCTTCAATGGCGCTCTCTCTAGTCTGGCAGACAAAGCGTCAGTGCACGTTCCAGTGTTTTATGTATGTTCCAGTACATATATTTCAGTGGGTGTCCCTGACTATTCTTCCCAAGCCACTTACGCAAAAACATGTATATTATAATTATTATTAATCTATAACATACAGTAACAGTATTAAGTACAATACAACTGGATCAGTATTAATTGTGTGTTTTTATGGAAAGGTTAGAAACAATTCAGTTATCTCAATGAATTAAGTACTTATGTGAATGTTACAATATATTTTAGCTCAAGAGTTCTTACTAGTCAATGCTGCTGCAACACCTATTAATACAATCTACGAAGGTCTCCAACATCTTTTGCATGGAAATGCTGTATTGCAGCACTGTTGCAGTTTTTTAAGGAAGTGCTTGCAAGTGTTTTCAACTCGGTAACCATTCAACAGCATGTTAGCATAAGACGCCTACAGTAGTTTTGTTTCGCTAAGTAACAAATAACATAAACATGAAATAAAAACATAAGAAGAAAAATTATTAATATAAAAAATTCATGTAAGATTAATTGTTAATCTGTAGTTGATGGCAAGGCTGTTAGCGGCAACAACAATTAGTAAGAGAAACCACCCTAAAGTTTGAATGTATGAACATGTACTTATAAATTTTCTTTTAAAAGTTAAATTCCAAAATTCTTGCCTATGTTTCTGCTACTAAACAACCATATGTAAACATATAACTAACATCGATTATTCAAAAGAAATATGTCACAATCATTTGAATGTAATTTATGTAATTATAAATGCTCACAAGAAGAGAATTTCCAATTTCACATGCACATCCATAATGGTGAGAAACCATTTGTGTGTAATATTTGCAGTTATAAATGCTCAGTAAAAGGAAGTTTGCAAAAGCACATGCTTACTCATAGTGGTGAGAAACCATTTGAGTGTAATATTTGTAGTCATAAATGCGCGCAAAAAGCAAGTTTGCAAATGCACATGCTCACTCATACTGGTGAGAAACCATTTGAGTGTATTATTTGTAGTTATAAATGCACGCAAAAAGCAAATTTGCAAAAGCACATGCTCACTCATACTAACGAGAAACCATTTGAGTGTAATATTTGCAGTTATAAATGCTCAAGAAAAGGAAGTTTGCAAATGCACATGCTCACTCATAGTGGTGAGAAACCATTTGAGTGTAATATTTGTAGTCATAAATGCGCGCAAAAAGCAAGTTTGCAAATGCACATGCTTACTCATACTGGTGAGAAACCATTTGAGTGTAATATTTGTAGTTATAAATGCACGCAAAAAGCAAATTTGCAAAAGCACATGCTCACTCATACTAGCGAGAAACCATTTGAGTGTAATATTTGCAGTTATAAATGCTCAAGAAAAGGAAGTTTGCAAATGCACATGCTCACTCATAGTGGTGAGAAACCATTTGAGTGTAATATTTGTAGTCATAAATGCACGCAAAAAGCAAGTTTGCAAATGCACATGCTCACTCATACTGGTGAGAAACCATTTGAGTGTAATATTTGTAGTTATAAATGCACGCAAAAAGCAAATTTGCAAAAGCACATGCTCACTCATACTAGCGAGAAACCATTTGAGTGTAATATTTGCAGTTATAAATGCTCAAGAAAAGGAAGTTTGCAAATGCACATGCTCACTCATAGTGGTGAGAAACCATTTAGGTGTAATACTTGCAGTTATAAATACCAAGTAAAAGGAAATTTGCAAAACCACATACATAGTGGTGAGAAACCATTTGAGTGTAATATTTGCAGTTATAAATGCTCAAGAAAAGGAAGTTTGCAAATGCACATGCTCACTCATAGTGGTGAGAAACCGATTAGGTGTAATATTTGTAGTTATAAATGTTCAGTAAAAGTAGGTTTGCAAAACCACATACTCACTCATAGTGGTAAGAAACCATTTGAGTGTAATATTTGCAGTTATAAGTGCCCAAGAAAAGGAAGTTTGCAAATCCACATGCTCACTCATAGTGGTAAGAAACCATTTGAGTGTAATATTTGTAGTTATAAATGTTCAGTAAAAGCAAATTTGCAAAAACACATGCTCACTCATACTGGTGAGAAACCATTTGAGTGTAATATTTGTAGTTATAAATTCACGCAAAAAGCAAGTTTGCAAAAGCACATGCTCACACATACTGGTGAGAAACCATTTGAATGTAATATTTGTAGTTATAAATTCACGCTAAAACAAAGTTTGCTAAGGCACATGCTTATTCATACTGGTGAGAAACCATTTGAATGTAATATTTGCAGTTATAAGTGCCCAAGAAAAGGAAATTTGCAAATCCACATGCTCACTCATAGTGGTAAGAAACCATTTGAGTGTAATATTTGTAGTTATAAATGTTCAGTAAAAGCAAATTTGCAAAAACACATGCTTACTCATACTGGTGAGAAACCATTTGAGTGTAATATTTGTAGTTATAAATTCACGCAAAAAGCAAGTTTACAAAAGCACATGCTCACACATACTGGTGAGAAACCATTTGAGTGTAATATTTGCAGTTATAAATGCTCAGTAAAAGTAGGTTTGCAATACCACATACTCACTCATACTGGTGAGAAACCATTTGAGTGTAATATTTGCAGTTATAAATGCTTAGTAAAAGGAAGTTTGAAAAGGCATATGTTCACTCATAGTGGTTAGAACTATTTGAATGTAATTTGTATTTACAAATGCTGACTAAAAGCAAGTTTGCAAAAACACATGCTCACTCATATTAGTGAGTAACCATTTGTGTGTAATACTTGTAGTTGTAATGCTCATTTATGGTGGTGAGAAACTATTATACTGTAATATTTGTAGTTACAGATGCTCACTAAAAGCCTCGGAGCAATTGCAGCTATTACTAGCTTGACGGACTTTTTATTTAATTTTAATATGATGTAATTTACAATTAAACGATCCATGGTATGTGTTTGAAAGATTCTATTTAACTACTTAAAAATACTATGTGTACATAAATTATATTACATTTATTAATAAGTACCTAATTAACTAATAACAATATCCTTGAGAATGCTGTGCAATAATTTTATGTTATATTTAATTAGAAATTAATAATATATATTTGATGTCAAACTAGATAGTACCTGTAGAACAAATATAACAACTGTTGCCATAAATCGTATTTAATGTTACATAAAATCTAGGCTAATGTAAAACTTGGTTGCTTAAATTACTGATGTAAGTAAGTAAGTAAGTAAGTAAGTATTTATTTACGGATAAACCTTTTTACAAAGAGAAACAAATACAAAAATTTTTCAAGATAGTAAGTAAGTAAGTGCGTACACTAAATATTACAGTTCCATATTTATTTAAACACATAAATCTAATAATTTAAGAACCTACTGATTTAGCTAGTTTAACAGCAATTATGAATTGGCAATGCTTTGATTGATCGTTTAAAAGCATTTAGTGATGGACTAAATAAATCGAATTTTTTATAATTGTTTAAATAATTTGCATATCTCATTAAACGCACTAAAGGGTTGTTATAATTATAATTAGTAGTATAAGTTTTAATTCTGAAAAGACCTTTATTTCTTGTTGTACAACCTTCAGGCTTAAAGCTAAAATTTAACATTTCTAATAACTTAGGCGCATTTAACAAACCGTTTACTAATTTGTACAAAAATACTAAATCACTGCCAATTCTTCTATCTCTTAAACTATCCAATTCTACTAAATTGCGTAATAAATCAGAATTTAGTGGATGTTCGATTTTTAAATAGCGATAATTACAAATTCTTAAAAATTTATTTTGAACATTTTCAATCAAATCACACCAAATTTTATAGTATGGAGACCAAACAATTGCCCCATATTCCAATTGAGAACGCACTAATGTTTTATATAATAAACAGAACGTATCTAAACAAAAGTCTTTTCCAAAGCGATTAATAAATCCAAGTAGTCTCAATGACGTACATACAATTTTTTGTATGTGAACATTAAAGGTTAAATTAGTGTCGATCCAAATCCCCAAATCATTAATACATTCCTTGCGATCTAAAATGATATGTCCTATATTGTAATCTACAATAATTGGAGTTTTAATTCTATAGAGCGATATAACTGAACATTTATTAACATTAAGGGGCAATTCATTTATAATACACCACCGTTGAATATTATCCAAGTCCTCTTGTAATTTTAAAACATCATCAGCATCATTGATTATTTTAAATATTTTCATATCATCTGCAAATAGCAAATGTTTACTATTTTTAATAAAATCAACTAGATCATTTATGAAAATGACAAAAAGTAAGGGACCGATGTGAGTTCCCTGCGGAACACCCGATGTAACAATTATATCTTTTGATATAGTATTTTGATACTGCACATTTTGTATACGTTCACATAAGAAACTAAATATCCAATTAACAACAGATATGTCTAAACCTAGCTGAATTAGTTTTAATTTCAAAATGTAGTGGTTGACTCTATCGAATGCCTTCGAAAAATCAGTATAGACAGCATCTACTTGCCATTGATTATCAAAGGCATTCAACAAAAAATTTTGATATTCCAATAAGTTTGATACCGTAGATTTTCCACGTCTAAATCCATGTTGATCGTTAATTATAAGTTTATCACACATGTTGTACAGTTGACATCAGACACAATCTTATCAAGTAATTTAGGAATAACGCTTTGAATTGCTACACCTCGATAGTTTTCAACATTTTTCTTGTCTCCAGATTTAAAAATAGGAGTTATATATGTGTGTTTCCAACAAGTAGGAACTATTTCGTTTTGTAATGATAAATTAAAGAGCAACATAAGCGGTTCTGAGATTGTGCTACAACACTTTTTTAAAAACAAACTAGATATTCCATCAGGACCAGTAGGCATTGATAGCTTTAAATTTTGAATTTGGGAATAAATCAGCTCTAGACTTATTTTAATTGATGTGGTTATATCACTTAGTACATAGTTGCTCATAGACTGATACTTATCGTTTACATTTAAATTTAAGTTTGCATTATTATCTGTATAAACCGTTTGAAAAAAATCTGCAAAGAGGTTTAAAGTTTCGGCTAAATTTTTCGCAACATTCTTATTATAAAATACTGATTTTGGTAGCCCCTTATCTTTTCTAATTAAATTAACGAATTTCCAAAAGTATTTGGGTTCAGAATAAATATTACTTTCAACCTGTTTAATATAATTAGCATATAAACTGTTATATAGTCTGTTGCATTCATTACGGATATACTTAAATTCATTATAATCGCTATAAAGACCAGATTGTTTATATTTACAATGTAAAGACTTCTTCAGTTTAATTAGGTTGATTAAATCTTGAGTAAACCAAACCGGGTATGTCGATGAATATATTTTTTTAAGTGGTACATTCAACGTAATTAAATTATTTAAAATTTCATAAAAAATATTGACTGCACTATTAATGTCAGTTGATGAACCAAGCAAATCAGTCCAACGAATACTAGCAAGCTCATAGTTAATAATTTCATAATTAGCTTTCTTAAAGTCTCTAACAAGTGTTACAAAATCTAAAATGTCAGCATTAAAATCACATTTTATATTTACACTATAAGCAGCATGATGGACACTCACCGGGCATATTAGATCTTCAGCTGTGGAAACCAATAAGCTATCGATGTTGGAAAACATTAAATCCAGTAACACCATTCTAGAGTTAGGTATGTCGTTCTTTTGCATTAGGTTGAGAAAATTTAATGATTGTTGTAGAACATCGCTATGCGGGGAACGTTGACCAGAAATAAGAAGACCATCGTTCAAATCATTGTTCCAGGTAACATTTGGTAGATTATAGTCGCCAAACAAGAATAGTTTAGCATCTGGACTCGATTCCAAGATGTTATCGATAGTTGTGCAATGATCCTCATACTTGATGACTTCAGAAAGCGGTGGTAAATACACAGCACCAAAAATTAGTTTAGTAAATTTTAAGTTGAGAGACACAAATATTTGCTCTACACTGGTTATTTTAATATTTATCTTATTTACGGAAAGCTTTTTGTGTATAGCAATGATAACGCCACCGCCACGGGATTTAATGCTAGTGTCTCGTGACCGATCAGCTCGAAAAATATTATAATTAGTTAGGAGTAATTCATTGTCACTTATATTATTGTCTAACCAACTTTCAATAAGCAATAGCACATCGTAGTTGGAGCAATGAACATTATTATGAAGATCAGCAATTTTAGTTTTTAATCCACCGACATTTTGACAGTATACCCGTAAGTTATTTAGTTTTTTTCATTGACGCGAGATTTATTAACCTTCACGATTTTTGGAAAATCATTAATGAATTTGATTGTTATGTCTTTCTCGCCCTGTTCCGTTCGTTCTCGAAGTTCTGTTTGTAAAGATTTTAAATGGTTTCTCTGTAATTCTGTTGAATCAGCACTAACTTTTATATTATTATTTTCAATTAACATCTTATTTCGTAAAATTTTTATGGGCACTTCAGGATTGTTGAAGATCAATTTTATAGGTCGCGCCTTATCACTTTTTTTCCCGATGCGAAAAATTTTACACGGATTGAAATCTATACTGATTTTCGAAAACGCTTTATCCAATAATTTCTTATCGTGATTCATCTTATCTTCCGGATTGGTCAAATGATTTGCTTCAATTACATTGTATACCATAAGATTCCTTTTACGACGTGTTCTATCTTCCACTTCCGAAATAATCTCGGTACTGGAGATACTGCATGTATTTGTATTCTTAATCTTTTCAATTTCTTGTGTTAACTTCACAATGTTATCCTTTAACTCAGAGTTTATACCTTCTAGATCCTGAATACGGTTGTTTAAGCGCAAGAATTCTTCGGAAAATAATCGCGACATTTCACTTTTAAATTTAGCAAATTCTTTTTCCATTCTTAACTCCAATGAATCAACAATAGATGCTGTATCGGAATTCTGAGAACATCCATCGATATCATTAACTTCATTACCATTGTCGATTTCCTTAAGCATGCAATTATTGCAAGTCCATCCTGACTTTGATTTATTCTTCTTTGCTCTTAAATAGAATTTTACTTGCGTTTCAGTAAGAGTTGTACATCCCGTGTGGAACCATTTAGCACATATTCCATAACAGCGTATGAAATCAGAGGTGGGATGTATATTGTTGTTACAGTTTCCACATACTATCATTTTGAAAATAAATCCTGAGTACGGGTCTGTATAGTGTTTATGTCTGCTAAATCGAATAATAGTTGAATAAATCAATTGAAATTATTCTTTTACTGGACTGATAATGAAAGCAAACAGCTGACAAACTGATAATGATGGTTGTTACAAATTCCACACAATGTTAAATTAATAATTACTGTATTATAAACTGATTTATTACAAAAATAAATTTAGTACCTCATTCCCATTGAATTTGATTTAAATTTAATTTTTTAAAATGTTGCAAACTCAGAGAAATTTCAGTTTTCGTAGAGTAAATCGCTACACGTGACGCACCTTCTCACTTCTCACATCACCAATCTATGTAGAAATATATGTACAAAACGGACTTCTAAAAGGTCCAACAATTTTGAAACTACAGTGTCTCAAACAGCTGTTTGTCCTCCAGTAACCAACTAAATCATTTGTTCTTAAAAGCCTAATAGCCACTTTTAAATTGTATGTAAATTTTTAAGATAGCTTGCATTAAAAGCACACCAATAATCTCTTCTATAATTAGATTTATTGATAATATTCAATCAGCATTACCTAATTAACAAAACTAGCACATGGTGGTTAGATGCCGTCATAGATTAAATATAATATAGATAACACCAGGCGGTAATACTTTGTCCCTCTGTCATTGTGGATTAGTTACTAGTTGTGCCTATTACAAAAGACCTCAGCAACGAAGCTTTTCTACTGACAGAAAAATGAACTTGAACTGTGACAGACAATTTTAATTTTAATAAACTTTAATGAAACATACATTTTACACATTTACATTTTCTAGAATCCTGTTTTTGATTAAAATATGAAATATTAGCCATTAATTTAGGCGTAATAATAATTAAAGATTTTACGACCCTTTACTTAGTAAACAGAAAATAATCCAAATTTTTAGGAAATTTCTTACGTACCGATGTGTATACTAAATGTGTGTATAGTATATCAAATAATGTATTTATAGTAGTATGTATATTAAAATATTTTTTTAAATGCAGTTTATTATATTGCTCTTTTTACAGAATAATGGTCAGTTCTATAATCTATTCTAAAATAGATTAATATTTTTAAAAAAATTGGAAGATAACGCTAGAAAAATAGCTACCCATCTTTACGCCGTTTCCATAGTAATAACAGTAATTATATGCCGTTGCACCTACCTACTTGAAGTTTTGCATGTTTCAAATTATTTTTATTTTAATATTAAATATTAATTTAAACTCAGGCCGGACATAAACTAACGTATGCATTTCGGGCTTAATTAGTGTTTTAGATCCATTTATCGTCTTAGCGCCAACTAATTACGGGCTCTAAGATACTCAATTAAGCCCTTAATACATAATATACTACTTTGTGGCCAGTTATACAATAAAAGCAGTAAAAGCACACAGCTGCAAATCTATGAATATACCTACTTAATATCAAGTACTTTAATATTACTAATACCGTAAACTTATTTTGAAAAATGGGAGACAAAACTTCAGAACGCCTCTTGCAAATAAACCTGACATTTCTAAAATATTTGGAAAGTAATTAAAAAATCGTCATTGCAATGAAAGATTGAATAGTTTAGACAAATTATAAGAGTTTATACAGTGCGTACCAAATGTACGGAACCGGCCTTGTTATTTCAAAACTATTCAAGCTAAATCGATAAAATTTGGTATGCATGCAGTTTACAAAGCTTCCTATTATTTCCACGGTTTTATTATTTTTTTAATTGACAAGGTCGGGAGCTGCACAGCCAACTTGATTTTTTTAAATACGAAGGTGGGTCAAATCGCATACCGTTTGAAAGGTATTTTCAAGTAGAATTCAGCGACATGCACTTGCCATAGTTATCTCTAAAGATAACTTCGCTATTATAAATTAAAGATTGGGAGTAGGTATTAAATGGATAACTAAAGATCCAGTTAGCATGGGGAACAATATGAATTGTTCTATGGTGTTTAATGTAACATCAGATTGTTGAAACCTTGTTTTAAGTTTATGAAGTGCATCTAGTACAAGAATGGAACATTTATAAGCGATGCTCAAACTGTTATCCATTCGCCTCTTGGCAGTAATAAATTCGATTAGAAATTCCTTCAATTGAATTCAAAATGAACTCGCGAGGAATATTTGCTGTTTCTTCTCGAATTCGTTACACTAGTTCATTCAAGTTATTATTAAAACAATTCATTGTTCTCCATGCTAACTGGATCTTTAGTTATCCATTTAATACCTACTCCCAATCTTTAATTTACAATAGCGAAGTTATCTTTAGAGATAACAATGGCAAGTGGCATGTCGCTGAATTCTACTTGAAAATACCTTTCAAACGGTATGCGATTTGATCCCCCTTCCTATTTAAAAAAAAATCAAGTTGGCTGTGCAGCTCCCGACCTTGTCAATTAAAAAAATAATAAAACCGTGGAAATAATAGGAGGCTTTGTAAACAGCATGCACACCAAATTTTATCGATTTAGCTTGAATAGTTTTGAAATAACAAGGCCGGTTCCATACAATTGGTACGCACTGTATATTTTAGCATAACAGTAATAAACCATCGTTTAACAGAAACAGTGCAATTTTTAATTAGATGTAGTTCACTGAAAAACCATTTGTTGCACGTTATACAGTGCGATTCTAAAGTATGGAATAAATTCGATAAAAGGGAAAGTATTGATTTTTGGAAAAATCCCAAAAACACGTCAATTTTGTTTTTAAAGTCCGCATTTTTTGACATAATATTCGAATATACAGGGTGATGCGTTTAAGTGTGGTGACGTCAACGGTTTTTTTAAATGGCAATTTGCATTTTTTATTCCATGTTCTGACACTTCATCCAATTGCCAAAATGGTAATGTAATAAGTTTGTTACCTTACATAAGGAAATATTTGAAAAAAATAATTATGAAGACGGGAAAGTGCTATTAGTCACCACACTTAAATGCAAAGCGAGACGCAAAGTATTGATTTTTGGAAAAATTCCAAAAACATGTCAATTTTGTTTTTAAAGCCCGCACTTTTTGACATATCGGATATACAGGGTGATGCGTTTAAGTGTGGTGGCTATAGCACTTTCCCGTCTTCATAATTATTTTTTTCAAAAATTTCCTTATGTAAGGTAACAAACTTATTACATTACCATGTTGGTAATTAGATGAAGTGTCAGAATATGGAATAAAAAATAAAAGTTGCTACTTAAAAAAAATGCCGATGACGTCACCACACTTAAACACATCACCCTTTATATTCGAATATTATGTCAAAAAATACGGAGTTTAAAAACAAAATTGACGTGTTTTTGGAATGTTTCCAAAAATCAATACTTTCCCTTTTATCGAATTCATTCCATACTTTAGAATCGCATTGTATATCGAATTTCTATAAAATGTGTACCTACTTCCAAACGAAATTCGTTATTTTGTTATTCTGTAACCTGCTTCGTTAGGGTCTACTCGAGTATAACGAATGATTAATGTTTTTGGCTCCTGTAGTACGTTTGTCGGTGTGTGACTATGATCATGTTATTTATAATAGGTTATGTTCCTGTCTGCATGTTGTGTTTGCGCGCCAGTTTTCAAATTCACGTTGGCTGTCGTTCTTGTATTTGTAAGGTAGTTTTTTAAATTTGTATTGCTTTTTAATTGTTGTTATTTTAATTAGAATATCTTTAAAACTCTTTTTAAAAGTATTTACATAGGTAGTAGGTATGTTTCACGCTTTTACAAAAAGATCAGAAGTAGTAATTTATATTTAATCCCTTAATGCTTATTTTATCGAGTTTTAAAAACGCTTATGGTAAAATATAAATACAATAGACACCCGTAGGCTTAAAGTTACCGAATCACGAATAAAAATTGCAATAATTTGTCGGTGTTTTTGAGAAGGAACTGCAAACAGTAAACAAAAAACTTTTTTAAAATACATGTGTTAAACTGCACGAAGAAAAACGGAAGTTGCAAGTATAGGCCAGATCGTAATTCATAAATCATTTCCGTTCAAATTTCAATTCTCATTTTTTTCTTTGTCAGTAGGTATTTTTAAAAACGTTTAAAGTAGAATATAAAATAAAAATATTCTAGCAAATAGAAAACCACATGCCTAACGATACAGAATGAAAATTACAAGAATGTAAAACAAGAGATTTAAACATTAACTAGCATTTCAATATTCATACAAATTATAACATTCAGCTACCGCGTAACGATACCTCAGAAGCTTTCGTTAAAATATCGATTGCGTGATAACGATCTTCGTAAGAATTGGTATTACAGAATACAAAAATAATGAATTTCGATATTATAACGAACTTCGATATTTTAACGTTCGTTATCTAGTCAATGAAGTCTTACAGAATAAGGGGGTAACATTGAATATCGTGCCACTGATAAATACGTGTCCCACTTCACGAATTTTGTCTCGGTTGCTTATTGGCGTTATTATAAACTCTCGGCATCTCAGTTGCTGTGAAATTTAAAACGTATGTGCTTTATTATGCCACGACAATATTTTTTTGAACGTCAAATAAATTATATTAATTGTTAATGTCGTACTATATAAAGTACCTACGTTCTATTTTCCACAGCAATCGAGATGTCGACAGTTTAGAATCACTCGTTAGTAAGCTAGATCTTGGTAGTAGTCAGAGTACCGCAACCGACGATATATGTTTGCTCGTTTGTTCTGCACTAAATTGAATTTAGTTCGATATTGTGACGTCATAAGGTCAAGCAAGTTTAATTTCGTGTAAAGAAAGTTACTTAAAACAAACGAACGCTTGTCATATAATTTTAGCTGCCGCACGTTTATACAGGCCATTGCTTGTTTTAAGCGTCACTACGCGCACAACACCGTCCTTTCCGGGATGCACTTGTGTTATTCGTCCCAATGGCCATTTTAGAGGTGGAAGATTGTCTTCTACCATAATGACCATCCTTCCAAGTTCAAGAATCTCTCCGGATAAACGCCATTTACCACGTTCTTGTAAATGAGATAAATAATTTCTGGACCATTTATCCCAAAAATGTTGGATCATTTGACTTATTAAATGAAACCGCTGGATACGACCAGGATTCAATTCCTTGACATCCTCTTGAGGGAAGGCTACTAATGGGACACCAATGATAAAGTGCCCTGGGATGAGAACATTAAAATCATTTGGATCCTCAGAAAGAGGAGTTAGAGGGCGGGAATTTAAGCAGGCTTCAACCTGAGTAATTACCTTATTCACTTCATCATAGGTAAGACTAGTATTCCCGACAACCCTTCTAAGATGATATTTAGCGCCCTTAACGGTTGCCTCCCATAACCCACCGAAATGTGGCGAATGAGCTGGTATGAAATGCCATTGGATAGATAATTGTGCAAAATGATTGGCAAAAGTAGATTGATTATCTGAATTTCGCATAAAAGTAGGTATTGGGTCACTTCAGTTAGAAGGAAATTGACATGCCATTTGACATGCCAATGGCATGGCTCCTCCCCTTGCTTCTGATTGGCTATCCCCACTCCTGTAGACACGCCTACTTCTCTCTGATTGGTCGACGTCATCTTGGATGACACGCCTACTGCTCTCTGATTGGTCAATTAAGTCACCCTTACTGCTCTCTCATTGGTCAATTAAGTCACCCTTACTGCTCTCTGATTGGTCAATTAAATCACCCCTATAATTCTCTTCCATAATACGAGGGTGGTCCCAGAAGTACCCGACCTGACCAAAAGGTGGCGGTAGTTGTTTGAAAATATCACTGTATTGGAAAGTACGCAGTCTATAAAGCATATGTTTCAAGTTTGAAAGCGCCACGTTGTTCAGTATTTGTTTTGCAGCCATCAATAGTGAACGTTGTCAGTGAATTTGTGAAAATGGAGAAAATTGATCATCGTTATGTGATACAATACTACAAAACCTCAGCCCAACCAATATAAAAGCTGAACTGGATTCTACTCTGCGTGAGTCTGCTCCTTCGTTTACAACAGTTAAATTTTGGGTAGCTGAGTTTAAACGAGGCCGTACGAGCTGCCAAGACGAGCATCGCAGTGGTCGACCAAATGAGGTGACGACTCCAGAAATGGTGAAGAAAATCCACAAAGCGGTACTTGATGATCGTCGACTGAAAGTGCGCGAGCTAGCAGACTTACGGGCATTTCAAAAAGTGCGGTACATCGCATATTATCTGAAAATCTGGACATGATAAAGCTGTGTGCAAGATGGGTGCCGCGTTTGCTCACACTCGAGCAAAAACAGCGGCGTGAGAATGTTTCAATTGAGTGTTTAGCGAAGTTTCACAGCAACAAAGCAGAATTTTTGCGCCGTTTCATAACAATGGATGAAACATGGGTCCTTCATTTCACACCCGAGACAAAAGAACAATCGAAACAATGGACTCAAAAGGGAGAACCGGCTCCAAAGAAGGCGAAGACCGTTTCATCTGCAGGCAAGGTTATGGCGTCGGTTTTTTGGGATGCGCGTGGAATAATTTTTTTGACTATCTCGAAAAAGGAAAAACTATCAACGGCCAGTATTATGCAAACTTATTGCAACGTTTGAGCGAAGAAATCAAGCAAAACGGCCGCATTTTTCTAAAAAGAAAGTGTTGTTTCATCACGACAACGCGCCAGCTCACAAATCCGTTATTGCAATGGCCAAAATTAATCAATTAAAGTTTGAATTGCTACCTCATGCACCATATTTGCCAGATTTAGCCCCCTCGGATTATTTTCTGTTCCCAAACTTAGGAAATAGAGCTGAAAGGAGATTACGTTGAAAAATAAATAAATCTTTTTCCAAAATTCTTGTGTTTTCTTTGTTGGGTCGGGTACTTCTGGGACCACCCTCGTAAAATAACGTATATGTAGTTTAAATCCGTCTTCACCGATTCGCTGCCAAATAATGAATGTGCATAATACTACTCTAGATACGTCAGCCAGCGTGTCAGTGATATCAGTACTTTATTAATAACATTATATGATTAATATTAATAAACATGTTTTTATATGTATAATACATAATACACTACACTTATATTAGTTAGAAAAGGTAAGATTCACCCTAAGTACTATTCGGTGGGTTGTTTAGACCTTAACACACCTCATAAACGATATGATAAATATGTAGTTTCTATTACTTATTTATTAGAGTTGTTATTTATTCAGAAAAAGGGAAAATTGATAGTACTTAGGTTTGTATACTATATGAGCAACTAAATGGTGTGGTAAATTTCAATAATGTTCTTTATTATTCGTTATTTGATACGTCAATCGAATCACGTTTAGAGGGTATACTTATTGTCACACAAATTAGGCCGTAGTTTAGTAGATGCAAGGGGGGGGAATGATGTCCTGTTCACCTAAACACTATTGCTGTAATTTATGCATTCTCTGCTATACGCAGATATTTGGAATTTATATCGTGATTCAATTTTATGAGTTTTACATACGAATTCATAAACCATTAAATGTATAGAGACTTAATTTAGCTTAAAGTAATTGATTATATTCAATATAGCTTCTGGAGTCTGGTGTCCAGCTTATGCGTTGTAGCAATTATTATTATTATTCTTCTTATAGTACCGTTATAGGGGAACTTCATACACGCTAAATAAACTTGTAATAATTTTATACTACTTATTACACTGATTTGTTCGAGGTAAGGTGGTGGTGGTTGGTGATGTTGGTGGGAATTATTTCCTATATAAATAGCGAGATTTTTCAGATCAGAAATAATTCGTACTCTCTTTTATAATAATCGAGGTTTTTAAAGATTCATTAATAAATCTATTAAATGAAGCAATAGGTGTTCAAAATATGTTTGTGCATATCAACGGCGTACCGGTAGATGTGAATCCGTATAACGATGCAATGCTAGCAGAATTTGAAGTTATGGATTCGAATGACGTCGATGAGGGTTACAGTTCTACTTAATTAACGTACGTAAGTATCTCTTTTTTTTGTATATCATTTTCAGGTAATTGAATAAAATTGTATTAATTTCAAAAGATTTTACGCAGTTTTATTTGCGTATTGGTCTACCTCTGGATAATGAAATAATCAACAGAGGGGTCCTTAATATTAACACATCATAATTTTGTTTCTCTCTCTCTCTCTTTACAGCCCTTGAAGCCCCAGATCGAGAATAGGGAACAGCAGTAAAAAGTCCACGCTACTACCCACCTTGCCTTCCGTCAGCAGCTCTGGTAGGCTTTATCATCATCAAGCAACGTGGTGTGAAAATTCCTCTCATATATCAATTGTAAAACTATGTACTCTATTACCGGTTGATGTGAATCCATATAGATGATAAATATATTTTCATTTTAGCTCGAATATTTTGATCTAACTACGTTAATAAGTTAACATAGATTTTATCTTTCAATGAGTGTATTTCGTTATAAATTTCTAATTGATGTTAACCTCACTCGGAAAATAAGCGACAAGATCAAAAGAAATCTGCGTAAGATGACAAAATATTAACATTACGTAAACGATTTATATGACTTACTGCTGTATACTTTTATTAACATGTAATATGTACCTTTTTCTTTACATTTAGTAATAATCTAATACAATATAAACACCTAAGGTTTTGAAAGACTTGATATCTAGGATAATACTATATAATAATACTATACTATAGGATAAAATTATATGCACTACACTACTTTCTTAAAGTAATCTACATCAACTTGAAACACTTTTAACTAAGCCAATAAAACCGGTTGGCCGGAGAAAGACGTCGCAAATTTAACACTCCCTCTGTTAATTTAATGTGGTGCATTTCACGCACTAAACAAATCAAGAGTCGTCGTGTATTGTTGAATGCCTCGCTTTGCAAGCTTAACTTTGGACCGTGTAGTGGCGCCTCCTGTTGCTGTACACCTCTCCAAAGCAGGACAAATTGATTGATAATAATAATAATGTTTATTCAAATATATAATAACTACACAAAATATATAATGATATGCCTTACAAAAGGTGAATAAACATAGATAACCGCAAGGGAAAAAATTCGCGCGCGGTTTTAATGACAAAAGATCGAAAGAATATTATAAAGAGTATTATAAAAGTTTAAACGTAGTATAAATATATAAACAAAATTCTTCGACAATGAAATATAAATGGTAGTATAAACATGCAAACAATGATTTAACAAATAAAATACAACAACAAAAATAAACGAAAGTTAAAAAATCAACAAATCATATCGAGAATCAAGATTATAGAGAAAATATCAATATATTTATGAGGCAATGTTTATGTACAAGGTAAAGTACAAAGCTTAAACATATTGATATGATATTCAGAGTGTTAAATTTTAACAAGAAGAAAAATATAAAGATTCATGTTCGGGCGCCATAAATGTTTTATCGTGATAAAACACTGTACTAGTATACACTTTACAACACTTGATCATAGATTTATTTAATTTAAAGACCACTATCATTTATGTTTAAAGGTAGCAAGGCAAACTGAAAAGTTATACAAAAACAAACACCACTTACGTTTGTGATTAAAAGAAAATTTGCACCGGCTATGATTTTAAAATCCAAAGACAAGCTCAGTAAAATTGCATAAGAAAATTTCAGACAGGTCGCTCTTTGACAAAATAATAAAATATTATTCAACCTATACCTGTAAAACTCTGCAAAACAAAAAAGAAATACATAAATAAATCTCCTTTTGAACATTTAAAAATATTGTTTTATTAATAAACATAAAAAGAATGAAAACTGAAAGTTTATGAAAGAGAAACCAAAACAAGAAAAAATTAATTCAATCAATCAAAAATCAATTAACAAACTTGGAATAACTTAAATTAATTATTAGTGTCAATTGGATTTACCAAAATAAGAATTAAGAGATAGTCTAACTCCCTTTGTCCTGAATAATTTATATTTTATCAATCCCACGATCTTAAGTTATAATTAAAGAATGAAATGAAACAAAATAAAGGTAAAGTTTGAAAATAAATTTTTAAATTCAAAAATTCTTTGCGCCACTCGAAAATTTTTACATACCCTATATTATGTGGCAGTTTTCTGTAATAGTCGGTAAATTTACCTGCTTATTTGTTGTGATAGTGAACACACATTTTTAAAGTGATCCTTCCAGTGAAAATTGTATTGTAAATAATTACCATTATTAAATATTGGACATGTTTTCTCCAAGACGTGAGTACATCAAATCAGTTAGTGATTTCCAACAAGTTTCCAATATATACTGTTTTAAAATTCCTTCCATACAGAAATAAAGTTCCAATACGTTTTACAGGAATTTTCTTCTTATAAATAATTAGTCCAAAAACCAAATTAACACTTTCACTTTCCCTTTTATTCAAATCACTTTAATTGTTCATTGTTATTATCATTACTAAACACTTAAAAAAATTAAAAGTTCGGATGACATTTGTCATAACCTCACTTTTTTGACATTTCATTGACATAAAATTTGACACACACAACCTCAAATCGTTGCAATTGTTGCATGATCTGACATGGCTTCTGCTTTACATGAAAATCAAGAAGAAGGTAAGCAGATTTTCGACCTGCTTTTATATTTTTTTTCAAAAACAAACGCTAAACGTTATTTTTCCACTAACAAAATCTGGCAAATTACTAAAAAAAATTGAACATCTAACCTAACAAGATTTACATAACCAAGTTATTGTTAAAAAATTAAATTAAATGTTTAAACAAATTACAGAATCGGAAAGAGGATCATTTTTCCTACATTTTGGTTTTACATGTCTAACAAAAAGCAAATTTAACTCCAGGATTCAATGGCAACCATCTTGCATTTCCTGACAAACATGGTTTCATAAAATTACAGATAATAACATTTTCACACCTTATTACTTCCTTTTGTTTTTATTAAATTAATCCAAACATCCTATTTCACAATATTTACATCAATTTTGGCACCAAAACTTTAAATATTAACTAGATTTTACCATTTTAACAGATCAGGTTCAAACGATACAAATTCTAAGCTTCAACAGGCTAAACCTTCTCTATATAGAGCTGCCCACTTGAAAATTCTATTGCTAAAGGTGCACTAGAACCTAATTAAGAATATTGCAGCAAAACATTTTGGCTGCAAGTTCAAAGATTAATGAAAATTATACATTTATCATGAAATTTGATGAATCGTTAAACCAGAGTGGGATTTACTTGAAATTCAACAACAAAAACTGTTAGTATTGTGGTGATTGCTTGAAAGTTCCATTTAAGATCTACTTCTTATTATTATCAAGTGATGTAGAATGTACCATTTACCTATTAAGTAACAAATTAATTTATTTAATTAAGATTTGTTCCAAGTTCAGTCCAAACCCCTAAATATATATAGGCAACCCAAATGACATATTCAACCATGAGTGCGGGAATCACAGCAATATGTATGGTAAGTATATAATACTAAATTGTAATTAATATCAGTTATTTTTTAGGTTAATCATCATGTGTTATCATATTTGAATAGACTACTCATGTACTTTTTTTAGTCTATTTTTAAAAAGTTTAAAAGAGTTTATGTTTTTTAGTTGGTTTGGAAATAGATTGGAAAATCTAAAACACAGAAAATAAAAACTTCTTTGACCTATCGCTTTATTAATTTCGGGCATGATTATGGATCCTTCTCTGTTTCGGGTCTGATAGATGTGGTCAATCTTAATTTGGTGTTTTTTATTTGTATTGGAAAAGGATAAGTGCTTGATAATACAAATGTATTGCGGTGATATTAAAATAAAATATAATATATGTCCACCGTTCCAAATAAAACATAAATTATTTTCGGTAGATTAAAATAAAAATACACCACAGATATTTTTCTTTATTCCACTCAGTCAGCTCAGGGTTATTCGGTAAAGCATAAATTGTTTGAATTACGAGACTCTTATTAACTTATGCCTGAAAAAGGAGAAAAACTTAAATTGCAAGCACTAGGGCTACAGCAAACTAAACAACCACTGCTAAACCCTAAATTCAAAAAGAAAGAAAACTGAATACTTGTATATGCATCAATTAAACACATAAGTAAATTTAAAAAAAACACATAAACTTTATTTAATGAACAAAATAAAAATTCAAATGAAAAGTCAATGGCAAGAAATGTTGTTCAAATTAATACAATTAATAATTGAAAAATAAATTCCCAGGCTTGCTCAAATGTGATAAAAAGTTGTAATGGCCTGACATAGGGCCAATACGGTCATTCACTGGAACAGACCAACACAAATCAAAAATTATTTATAAATAAAACTGTTTATCTAATAAAAATAAATTGAAATAAAAGAAATTAAATTGTTTTATTTAATTGAAGGCAAATAAGTTCTCAAAAGAACCTTAGAAACTAAACAAGATAAATTTGTATTATTAAGGATAAACTTTATAAGTTTAATATTATTAATGAGATTAAAGAACCCATTTATTATGACCAACCTGGTATATTTTATTAAAAATAAATTCCTTTAAATAAATCCTCAATTGGTAACATTGCTGTAGTATTTATCAGCTGATTTCTTGTCTTCAAAAACATCAATACGTAGATCGATGACGAAAAATAAATTCTCCCTGAATTTATTAAAATAATCACATTCACTTTAAAAAATTACGTAACAACACTGAAATCTTTTTTGAACTCCTGAGATTATTCAGGTAACACTTTAATTTAATTCAAATTCCTTTTATATATATGACATTTACGTCAATCACATGGTTAAATTATCTAACCTCAAATTAAATTACAGATTTTTATCCGGGGTCGGGCATAGATTTTGCCGTGAACGTTTTGTCGACTGATTTTGTTAGATTCTGCTCCAGTTTATATAGTTTATGTTAAAACAAAAGCCGGCAATGACATATTTTCAAAACAAAAACAAATCATGTAAGATTGATGACGTCACTGACCCGCACAGCTGTTCTTAATCATCACTAATCTTTGTAGCCCTTAAAACAAGGATTAAAACAGTATAATACAACCCTTGTCCAAAAATGTATCGTAACGAAGATATAAGAGAAAAACGATTGATAATATACAAATCTCGTTACGACCTAAATATATATAGAATTCAACAAATCAAGGTTTATCCTTTACAAAATAGTTACATAATTACACAATACAAGTAATACATATAAATTCTCCATAGGAACATCTTTACAATTTACAACAAACATAAATTTTACAGTGCGATACTACAATGAATTGACCAATTAATGCATTTGCCAGTTCCAGCTTAAATATTGATTCAGAATTAATCAATTTATGATCAAAATAAATTTAATATTAATTCCAGAATTAGTTAGGTAAATGTTCAAATCCTCTATATCTGGCAAATTACATGAATAGCTAGAAAATTTAATAAAAAAGGTATTATCAAAGTTTATTGTTAATAATAACCTGCTATTAAGGAATTCATAAATTATGATTTAAATAAATCATTAATATATGGGTCATTCTTTTTATATTTGAACATTGAAAATTTATATTTGACCCCTAAAACAGGGTAAACACGTATCCAGTTCCAAAAAAAATCTTAAAAGTTGAAAAAAATATTTTTGAAAATTTTTTTAAGGACATCGCATTCTTCGTCAAAGAATACATAAATTTTGTCCATGTCAGTTTTTTCCTAGTAAGTAATTTCTGCTCCTTCTGAAAATTTTATTATAATTGTTGCACTATCACTCTGCTCTGGTTTTAAAAGATAACAACACTTAATTTTTACTTGAATAAATATGTAGCAGTTTTGTAATTTCTCCTTCTTTTAGCTCAGCTGGATAATTACCTTGATGACGAAAATTGGCTTGTACCTTAAGAGAAATTGAATCTTGCTGTAGTCCGGATTCTGCCAGCCCTAAATATGAATTGGAGTTTCTTAAACAAGATATTTGTTATTTTTTCTGCAAATAATAATGATCCAGAAAGTTAGTTTTTATTAGTAGTTTCTTTCCGTCATACACTATATTTACATTTTTTGCACAATCTAATATTAATTTTGTAAGTATTTAATTTATGGTTTCATGCAAATTTTCTTTAACAAATCTTCTAATCTGTTTTTTTTATGAGAAATATTTTATTTAGTTTTGTGTTTTGTTTTTCCCCTCCTGGGAGATCATTATTTAGTACCTTTCGAGACTCTTCTATCCTCATCAATCGCTTTGGATGTTAGTCAATACTTTGTTACCTTTTAAGATATCATTATTAACCAACAAGAGACTCAATCTCTATGCCTACTAAACAATCCTCCTAACAGTCCTAATCTCATAATTTGTGTTTTTTACAATTTAAATTACAATTTTTATAATTTACGTTTTGCCATTGGGGAAGTTAGTTTTTAAAAACTACGCAATTGCAATCCGGCTTTGTTCCACCTTCAGATTAACCTTTGGGTCAAATATCGCATACACAAATCAAAGTGTGATTATATGTGATATGTCTTATACAAGATTTACTGCACATGATAACAAAATTAAAAACTGGGCTCTAAAAAAAGTAACATTTGCTTGTCCACTTGAAATCTTAGTTGAGGTGTTTAGTAAAGACAAACGCCTCCTATACCTAAATTGGATTTTGTTTGCAGAAGATAAAATAAATTAATGGTAGCGTTTCATTTTATCTTAAACAAAAACAAAAGCTATTTAGCTAGGAGGTGTTTTATTAAGCCTCAAAATTCTCAAATGACACTACTGCAACCTATCTGTGAATGATCAGGAAATTTAAATTCAGTGTAATAGTTTCTCACATGCCATTAAAATTAAAGAGCCATGGGGCTCTTGGCATATAAAAGAGGCATATTTAACGCTAGCCCTGTTTAAAACGAACGTAGCTGGTTACAATCTGACAATCTAAATCTAGAATAACTTTTAACAATATGTCTAGTAGGTAGCCACTGTAGAATTATCATTTTTTCATCTATTTATTTGTATAACGCTGTTAGTAAGCATGCCTACATACGGTATGTAACCAGATGGGATTTACGAGAAGAAAATCTCTTCTATTAAATTATTGATTTTATGAAAGACGTTATACTTTGCTAAATTTTTGCTTGTTTCAGCGTCACCGTCACCACTACTTATAGCAGAATTCCAATATTATTAATTAATTGGGAATTTTGTAATTGTTGAAAAACTACTGAACAATCGACCTTAAAATTAAGTGGCAACATTATAAGTGATGCAGAATAGTGAATAATCTTAAGGTCCAAGTGTACCCAGGAACACGTGTGTCGCTTGTTTCATAAATAATTTAATAATGTGATAACTTGCTTACCTAACTTGTTTTGGAAAAAAATTTTTTAATTAAATTATCTCACATGTTTTATAGTAGAGTTTTATTAGGCTGAAAACGTTCATTCCGTTGGGCATACCTTGTAAAAAGTACCACCCTGGCTCATGTTGTAGTCTATCCCTAAGTTAAGCAGAATTTACTTGTCGTCAAAAAAATAACTGTGCGGGGGTGCGGGAGAGGGGGGTTTTAGTAAAAAAGGGGTAAAATTGAATTTTTATGCTATTTGTTGCAGAACATCATTCGCTATGTTGTGACAAAACTGTAAATGGTTACATTGATATTTATGATGTCAAAAAAAAACATTTAAGATATTTATTTACATTGTTTCTTACGGGAACTCCTACTTTTAAAGTCGATTTTCTCGAAACAGCATTTTTAAGGTTTAACAAAATTACATTTAACACTTAATATCTTCAGACCTAGTACATATTAAGAAAAAACGACTGGAATAAACGTTTTGCGTTGATTTTCTGTGAACACAATGGTGCTTTTATTTTTGCCATAGGTATAATAAATGCGAAGATATCTGCAAAACAACGTAACGAGTACCGTGTCTCGTTTTTACTGTTGGTTAACGAAAAAGGATTTTAGCGCGGCATTAATGCATAGTTTACCCTCGGTAAACAAAATATATGTTCTTATGCGTTTTACACATTGCATATCATACACAGTAGCGTATTCATTTATTATTTCTTTCTTAGATTCATAAATGCAAAGATATTCATCAATAACTAAAAGCAGTCCTAGGATATCATCTGTGGTATTACACACTTACAATTAGTAAGCTACAACTATATTACACCAGTACTTTGTATGTAACCACAGAAAATTTATATGTAATAAGTTAATTGTGTTAACTAAGGAAAGGCACATCTAAAAAAATCACATCTTGGATTTAAAATTATTTCTTAATAAAATCATGGAAATATTTAGCAGGTACTTACACCTCTTTTCTTTCTTATAAATTTACAAAGACAACTGAATTCAAATTAAAAATACATATTGTGCAATTATTTATTAACTATTTGAAAGAAAGAAACTAAGAAAGAAAAACTGAATAAACGCATTCACTCTGAAAACTTGAAATTCTGAATCTGCTTCGGTATCTGCTTTTGGTAAACCATTTTTCATATTTTTGCATCCTTCAAGACATTTGCACGTTGGTATGCAATAAAGTTTATTTTTCATGCAGCAACAAACTATCGTCGACCAATCGCAAAAAAATTAAATTACAACCAATTACTACACAATGCAAGTATTCAGAGATATAATATTTTTAGGTACTCATTCCTGGGTTGCGAAAACTGGAGCTATTCTAATTTCCACTTTTTGACATCCGTAATTTAAAATCTTTCTAAATTGGGTTTGGGTAATAAACCATTCAACCACTCTTTGAGTTTGGTAATGTACTCGTAAGCAATGCTGTATTGCTATTTTCTGTTTATTTTCCTATACCAGTAAATTGACTGGTAGTATCGCAACCCGTCATAGCATGGAAACTAAGTATTTTTTTAATCCAGACCTCCAAACATATTTCATGAACTGCGATATAGCTTTTCCATTCTTGCCTTGCACATCTACTTTAACCAACAGTGTGCAGTGCATACGAAACAGTGGAAGTAGTCCCGATACGACGTATGATACGTTTTTCAAGCTCTCTAATCGCATTAGAGATTTTAACAACGAGATTTTTGATCAAATGGTACTCAAATGATTTCATGGTGTTATGTAATTAGTTGCAATTTAATTTTTTTGCAATTGCTCGACGAAAATTTGTTCCTGCATGAAAACTAAATTGTCTATTTGAACTACTAATCAATTTACTGGTATAGGAAAATAAACAGAAGATAGCAATACATCAATGCTTACGAGTACATTACCAAACTAACAAGTGGTTGAATAGTTTATTGGACAAACCCAATTTAGAAAGCTTTTTAAATTACGGATGTCAAAAAGTGGAAACTGGAATAGTTCAAGTTCTCGCAACCCAGGAATCAGTACCTAAAAATGTCATATCTCTGAATACTTAGTATTCAGAGATAGACAATTTAGTTTTCATGAAGGAACAAATTTTCGTCGAGAAATTGCAAAAAATTGCAACTAATTACATAACACCCTGAAATCATTTGAGTACCATTTGATCAAAAATCTCTTTGTTAAAATTTCTAATGCGATTAGAGATCTTGAAAAACTTTCTATGTCTACGTTAAAGTAGATGACTTGCATTGTGTAGTAATTGGTTGTAATTTAATTTATGCGGTTGCTCAAAACATGAAAAATGATTTACCAAAAGCAGATACCTAAGCAGATTCGGAATTCCAAGTTGTCAGAGTGAATGCGTTTAATCAGTTTTTCTTTCTTAGTTTCTTTCCTTCAAATAGTTAATAAATAATTGCACAATATGTATTTTTAATTTGAATTCAGTTGTCTTTGTAATTTTATAAAAAATCTATGAAAAGAGGTGTAAGTACCTAAATATTTCCATGATTTTATTAAGAAATAATTTTAAATCCAAGATGTGATTTTTTTATGTTACCTTTTCTTAGTTAACACAATTAACTTATTACATATAAATTTTCTGTGGTTACATACAAAGTACTGGTGTAATATAGTTGTAGCTTACTAATTGGAAGTATGTAAAACCACAGATGATATCCTAGGACGGCTTTTAGTTATTGATGAATATCTTTGCTTGTATGAATTTAAGAAAGAAAAAATAACTAAATACGCTACTGTGTATGATATGCAATGTGTAAAACGCATAAGAACATATATTTTGTTTACCGAGGGTGAACTATGCATTAATACCGTGCTAAAATCCTTTTTCGTTAACCAACAGCAAAAACGAAACGCGGTACTCTTTATGTTGCTTTGCAGATATCTTTGTTTTTATTATATCTATGACAAAAATAAAAGCACCATTGTGTTCACAGAAAATAAACACAAAACGTTTATTCCAGTCGTTTTTTCTTAATATGTACTAGATTTGAAGATATAGAAGATATTAAGTGTTAAATGTAAGTTTAAATATCTTAAATGTTTTTTTTGACATCATAAATATCAATGTAACCATTTACAGTTTTGTCACAACATAGCGAATGATATTCTGCAACAAATAACATAAAAATTCAATTTCACCCCTTTTTTATTAAAACCCCCTCTCCCACACCTCCGCACAGTTATTTTCTGACGACAAGTAAATTCTGCTTAACTTAGGGATAGACTACAACATGAGCTAGGGTGGTACTTTTTACAAGGTATGCCCAACGAAAATAAAAACTAAGGCACTTTCTGGGTAAATAAAACTCTACTATTACGCGAAAAATTATTTTTAGAGAAACTGTACATTCAAAGTTAACCAAAAAAATACCACTTAGATTTCATAGTTTTTGGACTATTTTCCCAAAATTCTAAGAAAATCGGATGTCTAGGGACTAAATTATTACCTGTTTTTGCCAAAAAGGCAGTTTTTTTTTTACAATAATTTAGTCACTATACATACGATTTTCTTAAAATTTTGGGAATATAATTCAAATACTATGAGACTTAAGTGGTATTTTCTTGGTTAACTGTGAATGTACATTTTCTCTAAAATTAATTTTTTGCGTAAAGAATGTGAAATAATTTAATTAATAAACATCGTTTTTCAAAACAAGTTAGGTAAGCAAGTTTTAACATTCCTAGAGTATTAATCTAAAACCAAACTACCACATTATTATATTATTTATGGAAAGAAACAAAGATTATTGATCATGCGGTTAAGATTTATGCACCATATTGGGGTGTCTAAATGGCCCCTTTGTAATGATTTTTTTTTTAATTTGGTATTGTTATTTACGATATAAGTAAATCCACTGTGATTTGGTTTAGAATTTTTGAATGTGCTGTTAAATTTTTTTTGGGTACACTTGGATCTTAATAAACTTTTTTGCCCGATCGGGAGTTTTTGTTCACTTACAAGCTCTGCTCTCAGTGCGGTAAGTTCAACTTACCGCCCAATGCTCGGTAATAAAGTACCTCGTCATTTAAGTCGAAAAACACTCACTATCATTCTAAAATTCGTCCGGATTGAGACAAAAATTGTTTTTGTTTATTCAACTCCATAACAACCATGCACATTAACCGACTGAAAATTCACATTTTTCAATAATTATCACTAGGTATAGGATTTGTATGCACTTAAAAATGCTGAAATATGCACTAAAGTATGCACTTAAAAATCATGAAATATGCGTTTATTAGAAATTTTTAATAAATATATGCACTTTCATTATTAAAAAAAACACCTGTTTAGCGTTATTTACATTTTTATTACAGAAATTATTTTAATTAGACATCCTATGCAATAATTTAATTAATTATATTTTCTTAACATAGAGCGTTACAGTTCACAATGACGTACATTTTTAAATTTTCAAAAGTAAACATATGCCTATTATCCCTAAATATTGTTTTATATTTTGAGAAACTCCGTTCCACATCGCAAGACGTAATTGGGGCATACTTAAAATTGTTTAATTCTACAAGCGAATAATGTTTTAGCTCGTCTAAAATGTCTTGGCCAGATAATGCATCGTTTATGCTTTTAATTAAGTGAAAACCAGGATTTTTGTCTATAACGGATTTAAATTTTTGTTTTATACTCAAACCCTTTGGCCCTTTTACTTTATTCAAAGAAACACCTAACAATTTTACATTCTCAAGAGATTCATCTAATGAATTTCCCTGACTTTCTAATTTCTGAATTACTTTAGCTAAACGCACAAAATTTGTCAAAACAAACAATAATTCTGCCCTCACCTCCTTAGTATTAAAAGCATCCTGTGCGCTTTGTATGCATAGTGCATCGTGTTTATTAAGTTTATTTACAAATGCTTTAATAATATCAAAATAAGTTGCATAATATTCTGCTGCAGAAAGCCAAGTACCCCACCTTGTATGCAATATGGAGCTTTACAAACAATTTTTTTACATCTGAAATTATAGAGTTTACGTTAGGATATATTTCCCGCACTTTTTCCGCAACTCGATGCATTGCATGGGCAAGACAAGTTAAGTAGATCATTTTTTCGTACAGAACTTGTAAGCCTGCTCCAGCCTTGATCATGTACGGTGTCGCGTCGGTGACGAACATTTGTTGTACTGTATGCCGTCCGGCCACAAAATAGCCATCGAATCATTAAACAATTTTCCACAGAACAATGATTTGTGCCCTTGAAAACGTCCATTGCTAATAGATAGGATTTGGGATTGTTCTCCGAATTTAAAACGCCAATTATAACGTTAGCCACGTATCTGAAAACAAAAATTTGATTTTTATTTTATCGAACTACATAATTAATCGGTTACAAACAATTAGCGCAAAACAGTTATTTAAAAAAATTATATTTTAATTGTGATTAAATATGTAACTAACGAAATAGAAAATAAAACATCCGTAAATTGCTCTGCTGTCTTTAATTAGTTAAAGTTTACTAACAAAACGAAGGAAATGAAGTTTCTACGCACCTTCCAGTAGTGTCAGTAGATTCGTCAATGGAAACCCTGTCCCAGTCTCTTCGTATAAACGAGGTAAATAATTTTCCTGAGTGTAGACTCGTCGGGTATTGGCATTTTTGAAATTTCTTCCAGAAAATTACGAAATGCTGAGTGATTAATTTTACTTAACGGGATATCTGCAGCCATTAATGCACTACATAGTTTTTTATTAAATTCGATCGATTTGCTGGACTCACCGCGCGAATTATTAAGGTACCCCGGTAACAATGTTTGTTTTTTTGATTTCAGGGCAACACACTTTTGATGTCGAACCGTGTTCAGATGTTGTGTAACTTGAAAGCGTTTCGTTGCAGTCACTTTATCGTCGCACACTGTACAATACAACACCTTATCGTCAGTTGTAAGAACACTGAATTCCTTAACATAACTTCGAAGTGTAACAGACACAGACCGTTTTTCTTTACCCATCTTTACACTCTAAAATTTCAAACTGTAATGCAGTTTGCAATTTCTCTATCTTAATTGAAATATTACAAGATTAGTAAACAAAAGTACATGCAAATGTTTCTATGAACAGGAAGTTGTCAAAGGGTCTTTGGAATTTCCTAATACCTATTTATCACAATACCGCAGGATGTAAGTATTTAAATTTTAGTTGAAGCTTTTTTCTTCTTAGAAAATATTAACAAGTACACAGATGGGTAAGGCAGTAAAATATTTTAAAGCCTAGTATTTAACAATAAGCTTAAATTATGGGTTTCCCTAGACTCAACTAAGCCGCCCTTGGTTGGTTGTCTAAAATGCTAAAATTATTTAGAAAATATTAGAAATTTCATAATTAAAGCATATAAAACGCTCAAAAAGTGGTAAAATATGCACACTCGTTAAAAAATGCTAAAATATGCATGCATTTATAAAAACTTTCACTTTCAAATTGACATATGTGATTCATATGTGGCTTAAACATGTAGAAATATAACTCTGCATATGTTTGCTATAAGCAGAAAAAAACATGAAAATGCATAGAAATCCTATACCTAATTATCACCTATAAATTAACTCGTAAAACACTGCTTTCAGAAAAAAATCCAAATAACAAAAATTTATTTACCAGTTGCTATGAAAATGAAATCATGTGTAACGCAGATTTGCGAACTAGCTTTTGAAATATTTTATTTTTCATTCTCCCCTTTACGAAACTTTCTATCTTGATAGGGCAACCGAAAGCAAAAGTAAAACATGCGAGTTGGTTGCTAGGTATGAAAAACTTTCGGTCCCTGGACAACGAAGTAAAACTGTCAACTTTTTTAAAATATAATATTATAAGGTGGCTGTTGTCAACATTACCTTGGTAACAATACTGTTGTATATACAAACATTATTTTATTATAATCACTGAATCATCATTTTATTCATTTATTTATGGTGGTTAATAAATGTCATGGGGAGAATTAAAAGTTAATACATTACACGCTGCAAAAGCCCTTTCAGGTGCTCGGTGTTTTTAACTAACCACGGCTACGCTCACGCTTCGCCTCGGCCAATCAAAAACACCTTGCACCTAAAAGTAAACTTTCGCAGTTTGTAACGTAAATACTATTAATCATTGATTTGGTTAATTGAATAGTCTGTTGAATAGAATTCGTAGTTAAAGATCGCAGAATATTTTTCCGATGGTATCACTCATGGTCATTACGCTTGCGAACACCATGAGTGCGCAGCACTCATGGTGTTCATAAAGCGAATATCATTCGTGATACCACCATAACAATATTCGACAATCTTTGACTACTCGTTGTATTATAACTGATAGTTGTCAGATAATTGTTGGAATTGTGAGTTTTCAAATTTCACATGTAGCTTCGTAATCCGTTTTTCAGTAGCATTTGTGTTGAATATTTTACACAATGCTATTAAATTAAATGCAATACTCTATTAGACTACATTGCATTTACAAATAACCAAAGCATTATGTTAAATTAGTTGACTGTTGCAAGTACGCATGCATTTTACCACGAACAGACGCGATTTGTTATAAAAAATGCAGCTTCTGGAATGATGAACGCCACCAAATACCTCAAAGTACTGCAGGATAAGATGGTACGTAGCGGAAAATACCTATAGTTGTCTACCGAAGAAAAGTTTATTATTCAGGATGAGAATGCTCCTTGCCATAGGGCGAAACTAGTTACAAGTAGAGTTTCTAAATGAAAACTTTAAATGTGTTATTTTAGAGTTAGGACACGGATGTGAAAGCCTATCTCTTTCTAGGCCAAAATTAAGCTGTCTATAACAAAGATATTTTTTTGTTTCTTTTTACTTTAGTGACAAAATTCAGCTGCTGTCAGTTATAAATTTTAGGTTATGCTGTCATGTTTATTTTTATGCATGCAAAAATTTTTAATGTGCACATTATCATTTATTCACTGTTTGTAGAAAATTTCTAAAACCGAATTAATCGAACTTCTAATCCACGGTTAGCATCACTGTATTTCGAGGTAGGAACTGGAAAACCGGTAAGTTCCATACCCAAAAGATGTGAACTAGTCATCAAAACAAGGGCTGGCCAATTAAATATTAAAATTAGTTTGGATTAAAATAATATGTTGTACAATGCTGTCTTAATTTACATTGCCTAACTTTTGTCATTTTGAATAAATTTGTTTTCTATGGCTTTGTCTTCTATTGATAAAATTCTCCCAACTGCACTCTATGAAGAAAGATTTCCCGTCCCCACATATTTCGTGATTTTTTTATAATTGATTCCACATGTACCATAGCACATGGTTATAACTTCCTCGCTATCTGACTCATCTGATAATGTCATATTTTTGCATGTCATATAATAATTTGGTTTATTATTACTTTAAATACAACGCGACAATAGTAAACAAATAATGCACATAACCTCATTTAATAGGAAATAATAATAATAACAGTGCTTGCTAAGTTGGCAATATACTGGGTGCCCAAAAATGATTTTCATCTAGTCGCCTGTGAATTTAAGCTTTTTTTCGCGCATAACCGTGTCTTCCCGTGTTATATTTGAGCGGTTATACCCCCACTCAAGTGGTGATGCGTCATTATAAGTTCCCTTACTTCCCGCTGGTATCCTCGCCAAAATAAAGCGGTTACAGTTTACGGTTGAGAGGAACAAACGAGAATTAACCTCCTTACTTGTATTTGTGCTCATTGTTCGCTAACGGTGTGTGCGTACAAATAACATGATGGCAGAGAACAGAAGTGAAGAAAACTTGGTGGCAATGGAAATGATAGAAATTGGTTTGAATTTTGAAGGACAAGATTACACTGTTGTAGTGGAGTTGGAACAAGCAAACATTTTGTTGAACGGTAAGTGCTTAATCGTATTCTATATCTGGCAGAATAATTACATTCCAACATGTTTGTAGATCCAGATGCGGCTGATCGTTTTATGCGCCATGAATTACATTTGGATGCTATAGAAGGAACTAACGACACTGAAGCGTTGGATGAAGTCCCTAACATTCTTAAGACAAAACCAAGCGGTTCACGGAATTTAGTGTGGAGCACAAAAAAACCATCTGCTTTTGACAATGAAGCAACAGAAGTGTTTCTCAAGTTGAGGGATAAATACTCTGACAAATTTAATGACAGAAAAACACAAAAGTGTCAAATATGGCTTCAAATAGTGAAAGATATGAATTCTGCAGGATATCTTGTGGGTGATGGTAAAGAAGCCATGGAAAAAGTAAGATTAAAATTTGCAAACTTACAAAAACAGTATTTAAATTATATGAAACATATAAACACAACTGGCGAAAGAAAAAAGGATCCTCCTATGTTCTACGAGTTATTGCACGCCATTTTGGGTACTAAAGAGAAAGTCAACCCATCCCACGTAGAAGATTCAGAAAGTGACATGAGTACTGCTACTGACAATGAAACGCAACCGACGCCTACAGAAATCAAGAGCAGGTTCCGTTCCCAACGTGCAGCACAACTGACTCCCACAAGTGCCAATAGCAAGTTATGCGAATTAATGAAGGAACAACATGAAGCTGATCGAACCGAACGCAGAGAACAATTCCAGAAACTGGAAAATATTTTGCAACAACAAAATAGACAAAGGGAAGAATTTTTAGAAACTTTTAAGAGATTAGTGGATGTAAAAGGTAAAAAAAGCCGCCATTCAGCATCGTCAGATGAAAATGCATAACTACGATTCTGCTGGCTCTTATTTCATAGCTTGTAACAGTAGTGGAGTGTTCTTAATGTTTACAGTTTGTGCAATGATATAGAAGTAATGATGTGTTGTCAAGTTTTAGTCTAGGAAACATGATTTATTTTTCCCAATTTGTTTTTTATAATAGATACGTTTATTTTGTTCAGTTTACATTTATGAAATACACTAAAATAATACTACCCGAGTTCTCTCATTACTTATAAAACTTGCTTTTAATCCGTCGTTGTATCTAATATCAATGCAATATTTCGTACAGAAGAGCTAACCTTCAAATAACTCCTGAGCAATATCCTGTCTTTTTATTTCACCCATTCGCCTGGCCATGCGATCATTCTCTTCATGTTCTTCAACATCTCTCAGTTCACGTTGAAACTCTTCTTCCCACTCATCAGATTTCAAAAGGCAAAAGTTATGCAGTACACACGCAGCAGTTATTATTTCCACAGCCTTACTGACTGTGTATGTATTAATAAATTTCGGTCGGGACCACCTCCCTTTTAGCAAAGCAAATGCATTTTCAATGCATACTCTTGCAGATGATAAGTGATAATTGTGATTTCGCTGTATTCGGGTAAGATTCTGTCCTTTATATGGTACCATTAACCAAGTTCTTAAAGGATATGCACTATCCCCTAGTACATGAATGCGTTCATTTGGAAAATAGGTTTCTTTTCCATACCTCTCAATGTTTTTGAATAAAAGAGAGTGTGAAAAAACCTGAAATGCATTAATCAGACTGCGGTTTGATTCCAGTTATTATATAATTTTACCCTTGCATCATGTGCACATCCAGGAAACCCAGCATAAATATAGGTAAACATTTTACTGGACGTACATACTGCCGTTAAATTAACGGAAGTTCTGTGATAACGATCAACATAGCTATCCAGTTGTTGTAGAGGTACTTTTACATTGATATGTGTTCCGTCTATTGCCCCTATGACACCTAGATAAACAAAGTATATAGAAAAACTTTATATAGTTAAATTTATTAGCTGTACTACCTGGATACCTGTGAAATCCATTTTGAATAATCATTCTATCTTCCTCTGTTGCTGGCCAGACAATATATTGCTTTTTTAGACGAATCAACACATACAAAAATGCATTAACCAGCTGCATTACAGTTGAAGGAACAATGCCAAATCGGTCGGCTATCGACAACAAAGTATCACCTTTTGACAAATACCATAATGTAATTAATAGGCCTTTCTCTGGGTGCACGGGATAGTTTCCTCCACGATATTTTTTTGTGATTATGCAAGCACTGTCATTTTGTAGCAGTGTCGTCATCAACGTATGAAACGTTTTCTTTTGCAGTCTAAATAACTGGAAAAACGTAATTTCTTGATACTTGTCCAGCCAATCGTGGTAATTTATCAGAGGATGAAAATGGCTTTCCCTAATAAGTTTGATTATTTTGTTTCTCTGCGCATTGGGAACACGTAAAAAGTCATAGACCAACACTACCGAATCAAAATCGAACAAAAAATCTTGTAATAGTAACACTACAGCCGATGACATGATTATTATATCTTTTACCGACACTTCAAAATGAACCTTCAATGCACCAACTGAACAACATAACCTTCAATCGCTTCATAACCGCTTGTAACTCTGCTTCTAGCAGCGGGCATAATTCCAGTTCCCGTTTTACAAATTGCGTGACGTCACTGCTGACGTCTCGTTGTACTCCCCTTCAACGGTTACGTCGCGAAAACGTTGCGGTTACCAATATTCTGTTCCCGTTACATCACCGGGAACTCGCGAAAAAAAGCTTTTTCCCATGTAAAATAAAAATTGCCGCTTTTTGTTGTTACATAACCTCAAAATGATAACTGACATACTGACATTTGATTGACAGATCAAATTAGTTCAAACTTAAAGAATAGAGCGGCACAGAAAAATTAACATAAAAAAAATTTCAAGGGTAACTAGATGAAAATCATTTTTGGGCACGTCGTATCTATTTCAGAGATAAACATAAAACAAGCGCGAAATTTAAAATTTTACATGATACTGGTGGTCACTACTTGCTTCAGTGGGACCGCACGGACTTATTTTAATTGGTGGTGGTCGATGGTAGTTGATGGTGGTGGGTGGTAGTGGCTGCAGTGAAACTGCGGCCTAACTGTAGTTCTTTATGAAACAAAATTTTTGCTGTTTTTTATTTTATTATTGTGATTAAGTGCTTATTTGATATAGCGAGTAAATGGTTGAAAAATATTTGAAGTAAGTGTCTTAAACTTCTAAATATTTTAATGAATTTTATGAGATGATGCAGGACTTTTTAACACAACCCTATCCTTTACGTCACTTTACGTCACAAAAATATTTCTCCATGGCGTCACTGCGATGCCCGTTCAGAGCCACAGCCATTATTATTATTGCATGGTGTGAGAGCAACATACTGCACGCATTTGAACAGCCCACTCTTTAATTGGTCCGTGGGAACGATAAAAAATATAAGGAATTCAGATTTAATAATGCCAATTTTTTAATTTAATGAATAATCTGCCTTCAGGTTAATAGTTCTTTTGCTTATAGTCTCAACATATATTTATTTCTAAATTTCTTCGGTGCAGAAAAGTTCAAGTTGCATAATAATGTAATGTTTTTATACATAAAGTGAATGCTTTTAACAGTTGTATACACAACTATGAACTGTTAAAAGCAATCACTTTATACGCTTTGTAAATTTAATTTTTTATTGTTGCAGGTTGTAATAATTGTCGAACTATTTGCACAATGGACAATGAGGAGGTAACCGTAATCAAAACTGAAATGGATATAACCATAGAATTGCAGCTAATGGAAGGCACTAACACCAAAGCTGAGATAAAGAATGAAATATGCACCGAGAATGAAGAGAAATCATTTGATAACAACAGTATTTTACAAACTCAAATACAAACACACACGGATAGCAAATTCAACAAATCTAACAAATATCAACAAAGACTTTCTCAAGATAATAATTTGAAAGAACAGATATTCATTCATAAAGGTGGCAAACAATTTGAATGTAATATATGTAATTACAAATTTAAAGCAAAGGGCCATCTTAATAGACACTTGCTCACTCATACTGGCGAGAAGCCATTTGAATGTAGTATATGTGATTATAAATGTTCTGAAAAGGGTCATCTGAAAAGACACATATCCACTCATAATGGTGAAAAGCCATTTGAATGTAATATGTGTGATTATAAATGCTTGGAAAAGAGTAACCTTAAACAGCACATGTATAATCATACTGGTCAAAAGCCATTTGAATGCAGTATATGTGGTTCTAAATATTCAAAAAAATCCTATCTTAAAGAACATATGTTAACAACTCATAGTGGCGAAAAACCGTATGAATGTAATATCTGTTGTTACAAATGTTCATTGAAGAGACATCTTAAAAGACACATGTCTACTCATGGTGCTGAAAAGCTATTCAAATGTAATGTATGTAATTATAAATGTTTAGAAGGAAAAAGTCTTAAACGTCACATGTATGTTCATACTGGTGAAAAGCCATTTGAATGTAATATGTGCGATTATAAATGCTCGGAAAAGAGTAACCTTAAACAGCACATGTATAATCATACTGGTCAAAAGCCGTTTGAATGCAGTATATGTGGCTCTAAATATTCAAAAATGTCCTATCTCAAAGAACATATGTTAACAACTCATAGTGGTGAAAAACCATATCAATGTAATATCTGTTGTTACAAATGTTCATTGAAGAGAAATCTCAAAAGACACATGTCTATTCATTGTGCTGAAAAACTATTCAAATGTAATGTGTGTAATTATAAATGTTTAGAAAGAAAAAGTCTTAAACGCCACATATATATTCATACTGGTGAAAAGCCATTTGAATGTAATATATGTTGTTACAAATGTTCAATGAACAATACTCTTAAAAGACACATGTCCACTCATAGTGGTGAAAAGCCATTCAGATGTAATGTGTGTGAATATAAATGTTCAGAAAAAGGGAGTATAAAACTGCACATGCATATACATACCGGTGAAAAACCATATGAATGCAATAATTGTGATTATAAGTGTTCAAGAAAGAGTGATTTAAAAAATCACATGTCTACTCATAGCATTGAAAAGCCATTTAAATGTTATATATGTAATTATAAGAGTTCGAGAAAGCTTGATCTTAAACGCCACATGTCTAATCATACTGGTGAAAAACCATTTAAATGCAATAATTGCGATTATAAGTCTTCAAGAAAAGGTGATTTGAAAAAACACATGTCCACTCATAGTAGTGAAGAGGATTATACGATCTTAGAAATTAAAAACTGCTATGCATGTGAAGAGGCTGTTCTCTAAATCGGGAAAAGTAGAAGATAAAAATAAAAAGTATATCCCTAATATCGAAAAAGCTGTAATTATATACTTGGTAAATGTATAAATAAAAAAGACGTTTCTAAAGAGATTTGTAAACGTGCACAAATTTCTTTTTATTTTATCATTATAGAGATTTTCTTATTTTATTTGTTGAAAATTTAAAAGTTCATTAGTTAGACTTTTTTATATAATATCCAACGAAAACTGTAAACATCAAAACGTACTGCCTCAGTTTGAGCGATCTTAAAATAACTGAAAGGTACGCGGACATTTAAAGATTAAATTCTTTTATGGAATGCAATGTAAACACATTTTTAAAGTGATCAAGTTACTTTTTGAAGTGATTATTTCATGCACATACAAAAAATTAGCTTATAATACCGAAAAGCAGACAATATACCTTACAGTTGGCATATACTCACAGCTTTATTTGTTTATTATTACAAGAATAACATTTAATATTTACCATAATTTAATTCTGGTTCAACATAACTAGAAGTTCGACAAGTAACGAATAGAAACTTACAGGAATAGTCTTTTCACAACCTTCAGTTCATACGATGTGGGGCCACTACACAACGTGCAACTAAAGTTATACGGCTCTGGTGTAATCGATGTGCGCTTACATATATCAAGCATAACTGCTGCCCATGTCTCCAGAAGCGGTTTTCAATATTTTCGAGAGTTGAGCTACTGATTATAATAACTATAGGTACTGTGATAATATTGCAAGGTAAAATGTAATATTTTCTAATTTCATCTAATTCCAGACAGTTGTGTTTTACACAATTCTTTAATAGATCATAACTTATTGCAAAATGATCAGAATAACTTGGAGGGAGATGATATGCAATAAGATCATGTTGCTCAAAAATATGAAGAAGAAAATGCTTATATAAAAACAGGAGCTATCCAAAACAGAATGTGGTTGAACTATTCTAAAAAATGATTTAAGATATAATGCACTGTAAAAAATCTATTTTAATATATAGTACATTAACTAATAGTCTGTGAAGATGATAAAGTGGTATTGACACATGTACTGGTTGAAGCTACTGTTCTGATGATGACCTTGTTTCAGAATTAACAGCTAGTAAGTCAGAATCTGAATGGTATGTTTAATCCTTTAGAGGTCAACTGCTGATAAGTTATCCCAGCCAGTACACTCACGTTATAATGTCGCCGTTTTTTCGGCAGTAAAGACGTCCAATGACGTATTAAAATGACGTCAAATTGTCATAAAACTGACAGCATGATGTCACAGCTTAAGGACGTCAATATCAGACGTCATTAAAACGTGGTTCAACGACGTCATTAAAACGTTGTTCAATGACGCCATTAAAACGTCCTATACTAGGTCTAGGACAGGAATTATAAATAAATAGTTAAATATTGAAAATAATATTTATTATACACTATTTCATACATAATCATTAAACAAATGTAAACATTCAATAACAGAAAATACATCTCTTCTATTAACTCAACATCTCGTAATTATTAAACAAAAAAAAAGCATTTACTAACTGAAAAGCAGCTAAAACAATATGCAGAATAATTGATGATACTAAAATAATATTAGTATGTACTAGGAAAACATTGCATTAGTATTAATTTATTAACAATAGTAATCTCAGAAAATCTTCTAACAGATTAAATTGTATAGATTATGTAGTATTTCGACAGAACCAGTAACCACACAATTATTATGCAGTAGGTATTTGCACCTACACATACGCTATAAATCTAGGTACGTCAACAACTTTAATCATAAGTAGAAACGTTACTAATTAAAGAGCAAAACAAATACACGAAAGATGTTGTTGCTGTTTGTATTGAGGCATGTGGTCACGTGCAGTTCAGTAAAGAAAATAAAGTAAGACAGTGTTGCTAGATTTATCTCTCGTACATCAGTGGACCTGACAATACCAAAATAGTGTAATTAAATATTGAAAATAGTAAAATATTTACATTCTGCAAATATAAAAATAAAAGATATTTTATGGAATGTATCACTTTTTGGTTACCTAGATAGATTATAATTAATAATATTAGAAGTCCAATAACGTCCTTATTGTACGTCTAAAAGACATCGTTTTGAAGACGTCTACGTACGTCCCACAACATGACGTCTTATGGACATCATTTATTAGTCATATGACGTCGGCGACCAATAATTTAAAAATAACGTCATTATAACGTCAGTGTGCTGGCTGGGTAGTAGTTGGTTCAGTTTGTTAAGAGTACAAAACGAAAATATGGTGGCCTACATAAAACAATTTTGTCTTCATATAAGTTTTCTTGTTCTCTTTTCTACTGGCTCATCAATTCCTGGATAACCCTGAATTGATCATTGTATTTTTAATCTTTCAGATACTTCTTTTGTATTTTGAAATAATTTTTTTCTTTTTCCAATATAGGCCAAAAGAAGTAAAGTAGTGTTTCTACTCCTGTTGAAAGTTCTACTAAAACGGTTCAATAATTTCATAAATTACAATATATCAACCGCCGTCTTCCTATCATCTATCATTTGTATCTCTACAGAATCCTCATTGCCTCGAAGATATTCTTCAAAGAAAGCTATATCTACGTATTAAATAGTGTTTTATAAGTTGGGTATATCATAACCCATAAATAAGTGTATCTAATACTACTATGGGGTTTAAAAAAATTAAATATATGCAGACAAAATATGAACACAAAAAGCACACAACTTGCTTACGTTATAAAAACATAAGATGCTCCAGTTAAATAATTGTATGGGTTGCTGATGTAGAATATTCTTATACAGCGTGATTATAAAGTCTCGATCCATTTTAATGAAAACGAGCCCGCAGAGACATAACAATATTTCCTCTATATCACGAGCAAACAAAAGCTCCCGCTCTACCGAGCCGAGCGCACCCGAACCGCACCGAAAATCGACGAAGACTCCACATTGAAACAAATAACAATCGTCGTAAACAAACAGACAACTCGTTGTAAACAACTAACAGAAGCTTCCGTCCCCACATAAGCATTTTGAAATGTTAATTTTATGAGAGAGAATAGCCGTGGTCAGTGCTCGATTAAGAGGGTTAACTTATGAACAAATTCGAGAAGTCGCAACCTACTGTCTGGAAAATTTTTCGTTTCACGTTAAAGAAACGTGCGTACCATATTCGATACTTCATAAACTTGAAGCCGAAGACTATGCAGCTCGTCAAGCAATGTGTTACGATTTGCTTGAAGTTTCTAACCGGGAAAACTTAACGAATCACATTTTATTCAGTGACGAAGCAACGTTTCACATTTGCGGTCATGTACCCAAACACAATTGCAGAGTATGGGCCAACGAACAACCACATTCAATATTTGAATGGCGTAGAGATCCACCTAAAGTTAATGTGTGGTTAGGATTCACAAGGAATTAAATCTATGGACTTTTTTTGTTTGCAGAAGCTACAATTCCAGGCAACAATGATCTAGATATGTTGCAAGAGTTTTTGGAACCTCAATTAGTTGATGATGGTATTCTTGACACATTTGTGTATCAGCAGGATGGGGCACCCGCTCATTTTGTAAGCATTGTTCGCGATTACCTAAACGAAACCTTTCCGGGTAGATGGATAGGCCGAGGATCACAACGACCTTGGTTCATCATACTTAACGCCATTAGATTTCTTTGCTTGGGTGTTCATAAAATCTCAGGTGTACCAAACTAAAGTTAATGATCTACACCACCTGAAAAATCGCATTAGAATGGCGGCAGAAAACATTATACGGATATGTTGCTGAAAATTTTTCTGTCTACGTTAGATCGTTGGCAGCAATGTTTCGAAATGGAAGGCGATCATGTTGAATTGTATTAATTATTTTTAAGTTGTGTTAAATGGTTTAATAAAAGTTATTTTGAAATTGTAACTGTCTTTCACTAAAATGGATCGAAACTTTATAATCACGCTGTATTTAAATTTAAGCTGGTTATTAGCAAATAAGATTACACAAATAATAAAATAAAACACAAGTTTTTGTTTATTTTTTAACAACATAATTAACCATATAAAAGAAAAAACATGAAGAACTAAATTGATACCAATATAAAATTTTGTTTGTCTCACAAACACGCGTCTCGGTGCTCCCGGCACCTCGACCGCAAAAGGTATAAGAAGTTAAAGATTATTGTTACGGCAAAGTTAATTTATATTTGTTATTTTGATGTTCTGTTACCACATATTGTATATATTTTAATTTACCTAGCAACCAAAAAAGAAGTTGTAATAAAAATAAAACAGACAGTTATTGGTGACATCCAATTTATGAAAGAATTAGTCTAATTTTGTAATTAATTAAATATAATCTGAAAAGAACTCATAATATGAACCAGTAAACCCAGAATACAGTCCACAAATCAACATATTGATCCAAGACGAGCCGGATCAGTCCCAGAAAAAGGTGCAAAGGTATTGGCATCGCAAAGCCTCTGTGATTGTCAAGACTTGCAAATTTCTAGAAACAGGAAAATCTTCTATTGGAAGTTCCAGGCCGGAATCAAAATAGAAAATATCCTTTGAGTCCTTTTTGATTATTTCGCTAATGGCTAGACAGTACACAGTAGACATTTTGACATAAATAAGTAGTTTGTTACGTGCTAATTTCGTAGCACCCTGTATAGCTTTGTATTTTATATTAAGTTGTATAGCGTTTAGGTATTTTTGCATTTTCTCTCCTTGTAGTTGCCATTTTGTTGTGGAACTATTTCCTATTCGATAAGAGATTGTCACTCTTGTTTGATCCGCTTGTGAAGCTAGAAGTTCCTTGAAGAACCTTTTCGTGGACATCGCCGTCTAATTAATCTTTTCCTTTTATGTTGAGTTATGGGAATTGCCTTAGTGCAGATTTTATGATTGATTGTGGCGTTAGTTTTCCGATTTAGTTTATTGGAAGCCGTTTATGGGATATATTTCCACTTGTTCTTTTGAGGTTATGGAAGCACACCTTTTCGTAAGTTTATTGATTAACTTTTTTATCTTTCAATCTCTTATACTAAATTCTTTCGATAGGTTTTTATGTATAATCGTCGTTATATGGAGGCGATATAAATCTCTCTTAAGGTCAACTTCCATCGAAGGTATTTATAAAGTGTTGTGATGGTCATTCTGTTATTTCGATTTATTTGTTACAGACCTTTTTTTTATCTTGGGTTTGTCCTTTACTCATTTTATTACTTGCTGTATAACAAGTATACGTTGAATGTTTGGATTGGTACAAGACCGTTACACGGACTTGGTTGCTGTTGTCGGGATCACGTTACGTTCAAGCTTTGGAGACGTTCCTCTTCAGCTCTAAGAACAGACACCGTATCGTGAGTTGGTTATAATTTAGCAACTGGTTACAACAACAATAACGTTTGACAACTCTTTATTGTATATAAAACATTTATGTATATTTGTATATTATGAATTTGTGTTAAATGGTTTTTCACCAGTGTGCGTGTAGCACTCATTACTAGATATCTGCTGCATATTTATAATTCTATCGCATACCATTTATTGTATGATATTGTCAAGACTATTTGCGAGTGTGTACGTAAGTCTTTGCTCCGTAATAGATGAATAGCTCACTACTGGAGCTGATGATTGCGCAATCTGATTGGTACCTGTAGACGTGTTAAATTTACCGTGCCCCTTTGCTTATTGCTTTTGTGACTTTAAATCAACTTTAGAGTAAGTAATCGCGCTCGCATTAATCTTTTTCCCCTTGCAATTTGTGTATAGCATTCAATAACCGCTATTCAATTCTTGCCAAGGTTATTTCACATTAAATAATTTGCTTGATAATTTGAATTAATTAATAATAAAGCACTGTATATAACTTACTTGAAGATCTATTATTTATATGTGTGGTATTTGGAGTTTATATTTTCAGCAATCGAGGAGTCATTATTGGGAAAAGTCGACCACATTGGTAGTAGTCGCAAATGTGTTGTTCTTTTCAGATTTTGTCGGTCAATACTGTAGCTATCTTAGACGATTCTTGGCGCCCATTACAGAAGACCTTTAGTGAGACCCACGACCTCCCACTAGTTAGCTGGCAGCCGACAGATTTAACTGCGGTTAAAGGTTGTTACCGTTTCCCAATAAGCAGTCCCCATTTTGTTGGTAACAACTCTAATTTTGGCACCCAACGTGTAGGGCACGACTGTTATTTTGGCATATAACGTGCAGAGCCAACTGGAATTTTGGCCCTCAATTTACAAGCAACTTATTTTTGGTTTCTGAAATCTTTGTCGTTGAATTCTTTGTTGAATCATTTGTAGATTTAGTATTGATTTACTATTTGATTGATTTATGATTGGTTCATTTATTATAGTTTTAGTGGATTATTTTATTATCAATTTCTTATAAGGTTTATTTGTGTTGAAGGTTACTGATTATATACATATATATATATATATATATATATATATTATAGGTGTAGTTTGGGTTGCCTAACCTTGAGTTTATATTATTTATAGGTTGTTACTTTTGGGTAATTTAATTATTTACCTGTGCATTTATTGGTTACCTTATTATTTTGGGTTAAGGCTATTTATTATTTGCCTTTGATTATTTTTCTTGTAAATATTTACTTCTTATTAATTGTTATTATATGTCGTGGATCAGTATGGAGACTGACAGACTATTAATCGACGAAATTAATTATGAACTAGGAATCCGTGGTATTGCCCTTGAGGGTACTGTACACGATAAGAGGCGTTTGCTTCGTGCAGCCCTAGATACTGAGAAAACCTGCGGGTTGAATATTTCTGCTGTAGATGTGGACATTAATGAAGAGTTAATTACATGTAATGAAAAATTAATGGTACTTTCTCATCAAGTAAATAATTTGATAGTTCCTATTCGTGACACAGAATACCGCAAGATTAAAGCACGTTTACTTCATGTTTATGGTCGTTTATCTAGAATAAATCCGAGTGATGCTGAATTACAACATGAAAGAAGTCGTTTAATTAAGCAACATTTTAGGCTATCAGAAGAGCTTGAAGTTAAACTTTTAGGACATCCTCTTCGAGTTGTTCCTGAATCGCAGTTTCAACCTGATGAAGATTTGATCTCCTTTGTCGATGATGAAGTTAGTGGAACAAATCTTTCACAGCCACCCACAACTCAACCTATTATTTCTACTGTACCTGTGAGTGATCAAGATTTATTCTTTTCTAGTGCACCTGTTACTTCAACGGTTCAATTTAGTCAACCACCTATTGCCTTTGGGAATGCACAATCTACTGCAAATTTTATTCCTTTTCAGAATTTAGATCCTTTTGCAGTAACTGGACATCCGATTCCAGATAGCAGTACTAATGCTGGAAGACATATTACTTCTTTTCAGCCTTATAGGGGAAGTTCTAATTACTTAGCCATCCACAAATGGAACTTGCAGTTTAATGGAGACTCTGGTCTTTCTTGTTTTCTAGAACGTGTAGAAGAGTTACGGTTAGCCCGTGGCATTACTAAAGAACAATTATTTACAGCTGCCATCGAATTGTTCACCGATAAAGCTCTTGTTTGGTTCCGTTCAGTCCGAGACACCCTTAAGTCATGGGATGAAGTTGTTATTGCTCTACGCAACGCTTTTCTTCCATGTGATTATGATGTGGCTCTTTGGGATGAAATACGTGGACGTTTTCAAGGTGTAGAAGAATCCGTCATCGTCTACATTGCTGTGATGGAGAATCTTTTTAGAAGATTAAGTGTCAGTCCACCTGAACTTCAGCGAGTTGGCTATATTCGCAACAACCTTCAGCCATATTTTCAGACTCAACTGGCTTTACATTCTGTTCCGTCTGTTGCAGAATTAACTAGATTATGCAAGTTTTTAGAAGACGCTCAAGTACGTTCATCTAAATATCGTCAACCACCTGGACCTTCTCATTATTTGCTAGAACCTGACCTAGCCTATCATAAACCTCATAGGACTCGTTTGTCTACCATTGAAGATAAATCTCCCGTATCAACTTGTGACACAGAAGTTGCTACCGTTAATGCTGTTCGTCCGAATACTAATTGTTGGAATTGTGGACAACAGGGACACCTTTCAGCTACCTGTACTTCACCCAAGAAGATGCATTGTTATCGTTGTGGGAAGCCGAACTTCACTACGAAGACTTGTCCTCAGTGTTCGGGAAACTTAAACACGAGACGATTAGGAGGCCAACTAGCGTGCTCAACTCAACCTACTGTGGCCAATACCCATTTTAATTCTGAATTACCAACAAAGCAGAAAGCCATTCTTGATTTTATTTTAAATAGTGTTAATAATGACGAGCGACCTTATTTGCAGGTTAAGATTTTTGATAAGCCCTTTTTAGGATTATTAGATTCCGGAGCCAGCAGAACTTTTCTAGGTCAACCAGGCTGGGATGTTTTGAAGAATTTTTGCAAGCTTAACGTTGCTGATCGCCCAAGTTGCACTATTGCTGATGGTAGTTCTTGTTCAAGTCTAGGTACTGTCTCTCTACCTATTCAACTTCGTGACCGTATTCGGACTCTAGATGTTGTTGTCGTTCCTTCTTTGCCTCAACTTCTTATTTTAGGTGCTGACTTTTGGAAGCGCATGCAAATTGTGCCTGATCTTCGTCATGGGGAATGGAAATTTTCTAACGTCGTTTCTACAGAAGTAATTACTGCTCTTCACTCTGTTGAACATTTAACTATTTCTCAGAAAGAAGAATTGGATCATGTTATCGAAGATGCTTTTGGTAATATGGGTAGCAACATCGGCTGTACTCCTTTGGTGGAACATGTTATCAATACCAATTCACCTCCGATTAAGCAGCGTTACTATCCTATCTCGCCCGCACTTCAAAAAGTTGTTGATCGTGAACTTGACAAGATGTTAACTGAAGGTATTGTGGAGCCTTCTACTTCAGCATGGTCTTCGCCTATCGTGATGATAAAGAAGAAAGATAATACCTACCGATTTGCTGTGGACTATCGTAAACTTAATAAAGTTAGTCAACCGGATGCTTATCCTCTTCCGTACATCAGTAGTACTCTCGATAAACTTCGTGATGGTCGTTATTTGACTACTCTTGACATAAAGTCAGCTTATTGGCAAATCAAGATGTCAGAAGACAGCAAGCCGTACACCGCTTTTACTGTCCCTAATCGTGGACTTTTTCAGTTCCGGAGAATGCCGTTTGGACTTCACACTGCTCCCGCCACCTGGCAGCGTTTGATTGATCGTGTGATTGGTGCTGATCTTGAACCTTTTGTTTTCAGTTATCTTGATGACGTAATAATCTGTACTCCCGCTTTTGAAAAACACCTTCAAGTATTAAAAGAGGTCATCAACCGTTTACATAGAGCTGGTCTTACTCTTAACAAAGAGAAATGTCATTTCTGTAAACCTGAGCTACGTTATTTAGGGTACATTGTAAACTCGCAAGGACTTCTTGTCGATCCTGAGAAGATTGAAGCCATTTTAAAGATACCTATACCTACTACTGTCACCGAGGTACGAAGAATTCTTGGTATGGCGTCATACTATCGACGTTTTGTTCCTGATTTTTCTAGCGTTGTTGCACCTTTGACTAATTTACTTAAGAAGAACAAAAAGTTTCAGTGGACCCCTGACTGTCAGACAGCCTTCGATACAATTAAAGATTGTTTGGTATCAGCTCCGATTTTATCGTGCCCTGATTTTAATCTTCCTTTCGTCATCCAAACAGATGCTTCAGGCTATGGAATTTCTGCTGTGTTAACCCAGTACTGCCCTGATGGTGAAAAAGTAATTTGTTACATCAGTCGCTCTCTGAATAAACATGAAAAGAAATTTAGTGCTGTGGAACGTGAGTGCTTAGCTGTACTCTTTGCCATCGAGAAACTCCGACCCTATATCGAGGGAACGAAATTTACTGTCATGACCGACTGTTATAGTTTGAAGTGGATCCATAGTATCAAAGATCCTATCGGACGTATCGCTCGTTGGGCCATCAGACTCCAACAATATGATTTTGATGTGGTTCATCGCAAGGGTAAAGAAAATATTGTACCTGATGCTCTTTCCCGAGCCGTAGCCAATGTTAATGTTATTGAAGTTACCAAAGATGATGCAACTGAAGATCGTTGGTATGCACGAATGTGCGATTTTGTGGAGAACCGCCCAAATGATTATTCTTCCTGGCGTATTGACAACCATCGATTATTTAAGTATGTTCCCACTCGTTTTCCTGATTTGACTTCTGAAGAAGATTCTTGGAAGATTGTCTTACCTAAAGCTAGAAGAAATGAAGTACTACGACAATGTCATGATTCTACGACCGCTTGTCATGCAGGCGTAAGTAAAACTTTTCACCGTGTAGCTCGTTATTACTACTGGCCGAAGATGCGCCATGATATCGCTAATTATGTTCGACGTTGTGAAACTTGCAATCGTATCAAGCCTCTCCGTCAAGCTTCTCCTGGTTTTATGGGTGGCCATACCTTAATTTCTAAGCCGTGGGAAGTCATCTGTCTAGATTTAGTTGGACCTTTACCTCGCTCGAAGCGTGGATATACTTACATCTTAACTATTGCAGATTGTTTTTCGAAGTTTTCGCTACTGTTTCCTTTGAGAAGCGCTACAGCCAAACTTGTATCTCGGCATGTCGAAGAACATGTGTTTCTTATGTTTGGGGTACCCAAACGCGTTATATGTGATAACGGAGTTCAATTTCGTAGTAAGGAATTCTCTGAATTGATGAATTCGTACAAATGCAAGATTTCTTTTACAGCTAACTACCATCCTCAAGCTAATCCTGCTGAACGTGTGAACCAAGTTTTAAAATGCATGCTCACAGCTTACGTTCAAGAAGATCAGCGTGACTGGGATAAATATTTACCTCATGTTGCTTGCGCTATGCGTACCGCAAAGCATGATGTTACTGGTTATACGCCATATTTTATTAATTTTGGCCGTGAAATGGTTCAGCATGGTACTTCTCATATTGTAAATTCTCAACCTAATGACAATTTGCAGTTCCAACGTACCGAAGATTTAACCACACGTGGTCATGCGTTACAAAAACTATATGGTAGTATTAAAAAGAAATTACAACAAGCCTACGAAAAAGCTAAAGCTCGTTATGATCTTCGCAAACGACCTGTTGAATACAAACCTGGTCAATCTGTTTGGCGTAAAAACTTCGTACTTTCTGACGCTTCGAAACATTTTACTTCGAAACTTGCACCCAAGTTTATTGGTCCGTTTATTATACACAAAAAGTTATCCAGATTTGTGTACCAACTTAAAGACCCTGATGGGACTCTTCTTGGCAATTGGCACGTCAAAGATTTAAAGCCTAACAACGCCTTATCTGATGACATCGATTCTTAGGTCTCTTTCTTGGGTAGGTTGGTAGGGCGTTTTGGTGGGCCGCTTTTTGGGATCGTTTTCATCTTGATTCCCCGACTGTTAGTCGTCGACGTCATCGATCCACGTACATCGTTTCACAATATTTTATATCCCATATAGCTACCGTTAGATTTTGCGGTTTGCTGGGTTTTCAATTTTGTGTAACTTTTTTTTTGGGTGGTTGGTTGGGTGTGTTTTGGTTGGCACTTGTGTGGGAGTATGTCCACTTTTACTTTTCCGGGCATACTACTCGACCTTTTCCATCTAGGTCTTGTGTTCCTTCTCTATCTTTTATCTTCCTATCTGTGCTAGTACTCTTTTGTGTCTTGCTGTGAAATTGTGTGTGAATGTCCCTTTTTCGCCTTTAGCTTTTCCGCTTTGCTATCTTCTATCCTATATTCTTCTTTTTCCTTTCGTTGATCTAATGCCCTTTGTGTTAGATTGACACCTGGCCGTTAGTTTGGGGGGTGGTTCAACTCCTTGCCGAGGAAGGTTTACTCTCGGGCATTCCTTTCGAAGCAAGGGTGGTTGTTCTATTCACCCTTTCTAATTGTGCTTCTATTGACGTCTGTACCGTGATGTGACTATTGCCGTTGGCGCGAACCTGTGCTGCAGGAGAGCTACCTTGGCGTAGTTTGTCTTGTCTTTTGTGTTAGGGTTTGTGGGTTGGGTCCGTTGGCTTTGTGGGGGGGTTGGTTTTTATTAGTTTTTAGGTGGGGTTTCTTTCTCTTGGGGTGGGTCAACTTGTTCAGATTTGTTGGTGATCAGGTTTGGGTTGGCTACAGCCTTTAAAGGTATGTTGCTACTGGTTGTGTTTTGGGCCTTAGGCTATAACGGGCGACGCGTGCACTTCCATCTGCTGCGACCGTGGCCAGTATTGAATGTACTCTTTAATTGCTGTTACCTACGCAACACTCTCCTGACAATCTTGACAGATTTATTAAGTGTCGTTTCAGTTAGTAAATTGGTTGTTGTGGGTTGGTTTGGTTTTTGGCTTCTTGGCGCCTTAGTCCAAGGTTGTGTTGTCCTTTTGTGAGGGTTTTCTTTTGGGGAGGGGTACTTGCTATGAACTTTGGTGAACAGGGTTTATGTGATTACAGTCTTAGGAGATACGTTGCTACTAATTGTGCTTTGGACCATTGGTGGTCATAACGGACGACGCAGCCCTTCCATTTCGGCATGCGACCGTGGTTGGTATTGAATGTATACTCCTATTACTGCTACCACTTGAACACTCTCCTATTGATCTTTGGCAAATTTATTAGCTGTCTTTTCAACTAGTAAATTGTGTACATATTTTTGGGTTGGTTTGTGGTTTTTACCTTTTTGCCCTTTTGGCTTTTCGTCGTATCTTGGCCTTATGCCTTTTCCTCTTTTGTTTTGCACTGGCAAGTATTTGCTTTCGTATAGTACCTTCTGATTTGGAGAAAATCTCTCCGTGTTCGATTTTCTTTTGGTGAGGGGGGGATTTGTTACGTGCTAATTTCGTAGCACCCTGTATAGCTTTGTATTTTATATTAAGTTGTATAGCGTTTAGGTATTTTTGCATTTTCTCTCCTTGTAGTTGCCATTTTGTTGTGGAACTATTTCCTATTCGATAAGAGATTGTCACTCTTGTTTGATCCGCTTGTGAAGCTAGAAGTTCCTTGAAGAACCTTTTCGTGGACATCGCCGTCTAATTAATCTTTTCCTTTTATGTTGAGTTATGGGAATTGCCTTAGTGCAGATTTTATGATTGATTGTGGCGTTAGTTTTCCGATTTAGTTTATTGGAAGCCGTTTATGGGATATATTTCCACTTGTTCTTTTGAGGTTATGGAAGCACACCTTTTCGTAAGTTTATTGATTAACTTTTTTATCTTTCAATCTCTTATACTAAATTCTTTCGATAGGTTTTTATGTATAATCGTCGTTATATGGAGGCGATATAAATCTCTCTTAAGGTCAACTTCCATCGAAGGTATTTATAAAGTGTTGTGATGGTCATTCTGTTATTTCGATTTATTTGTTACAGACCTTTTTTTATCTTGGGTTTGTCCTTTACTCATTTTATTACTTGCTGTATAACAAGTATACGTTGAATGTTTGGATTGGTACAAGACCGTTACACGGACTTGGTTGCTGTTGTCGGGATCACGTTACGTTCAAGCTTTGGAGACGTTCCTCTTCAGCTCTAAGAACAGACACCGTATCGTGAGTTGGTTATAATTTAGCAACTGGTTACAACAACAATAACGTTTGACAACTCTTTATTGTATATAAAACATTTATGTATATTTGTATATTATGAATTTGTGTTAAATGGTTTTTCACCAGTGTGCGTGTAGCACTCATTACTAGATATCTGCTGCATATTTATAATTCTATCGCATACCATTTATTGTATGATATTGTCAAGACTATTTGCGAGTGTGTACGTAAGTCTTTGCTCCGTAATAGATGAATAGCTCACTACTGGAGCTGATGATTGCGCAATCTGATTGGTACCTGTAGACGTGTTAAATTTACCGTGCCCCTTTGCTTATTGCTTTTGTGACTTTAAATCAACTTTAGAGTAAGTAATCGCGCTCGCATTAATCTTTTTCCCCTTGCAATTTGTGTATAGCATTCAATAACCGCTATTCAATTCTTGCCAAGGTTATTTCACATTAAATAATTTGCTTGATAATTTGAATTAATTAATAATAAAGCACTGTATATAACTTACTTGAAGATCTATTATTTATATGTGTGGTATTTGGAGTTTATATTTTCAGCAATCGAGGAGTCATTATTGGGAAAAGTCGACCACATTGGTAGTAGTCGCAAATGTGTTGTTCTTTTCAGATTTTGTCGGTCAATACTGTAGCTATCTTAGACGATTCTTGGCGCCCATTACAGAAGACCTTTAGTGAGACCCACGACCTCCCACTAGTTAGCTGGCAGCCGACAGATTTAACTGCGGTTAAAGGTTGTTACCGTTTCCCAATAAGCAGTCCCCATTTTGTTGGTAACAAGTTGCTTATTATCGCTTCGTTTTAAGTGTTTTTGCTATAAAATGGCACAAGAGTTAATCGAGTTAAGGTTTAAAAGAGGTCAAATTAAAAAGTCGTTGACTTTCCTTAAGAAGTATTTTGAGAAATTAGATATTGAGAATATAAAGGATTCAGAAATCAGAGAGCTTAGATCTAGGTTAGAAAACTTTAAATCAAGTTTTAGCGTGTTTGAGAATACACAGTATCGTATTGAATATTTAGTGGAAACTACCACAGAGTTAAAAGATCAGGAAGAAAAAGAATGCTCAGAAGGAGAAAGTTTTTTAAATGATTATTATGACACAATTTCCAAAATTGAGGGCGTAATTTCTGAATACGATTCAGACACACCAAGTCAGGTTGTCTCCGGAGAGCAAATGTCACATAATAATAACATGGGGTTTGCCCCATCGATTGCACGATTACCTTTATTGCAATTGCCAAAATTTGCAGGGTCTTTTGATAAATGGCTAGAATTTCGCGAGACGTTTGTTTCATTGGTCGAGAGTAATGCATCACTTGATAGTGTGCAAAAATTCTATTATTTAAGAACATCTTTGGAAGGCGAAGCCGCAGATTTGATCGATTCTATAAAGGTAACCGCAGATAACTATAAGTTAGCATGGAATCTACTTTCCGAACGTTACGAAAACAAAAAGTTAATTTTATATAATTATGTAAAAGCTTTGTTTGACGCACCAGTATTAACAAAGGAATCTTATTGCGATTTAAGAAAGCTTTATGACAATTTTAACAGAAACCTCAGGTGTTTAAAATTGTTAGGTCAACCTACTGACGAGTGGGACACGTTGCTCATTTTTATGTTGACAGGTAAGTTTGACAACCGTACCAGGAGAGACTGGGAAGCGCATAAAATAACAGGTAAACTTCCATCTATGAAAGACATGGAAAGTTTTTTGAAAGACAAGTGCGAGTTATTAGAAAAGTTGGAAATTTCGAAAACTGACAGAAAGCCTCTTAATCAATACCGAAGCTCAGCCTTTTACAAGCAGATCTCATGTAAGCTACAATGCTGACAAAAATAGGTTTACGTGTTATTTTTGTAAAATGAATCATTCTATTTTCAAATGTCAGAAATTTTTGAACTTAAATTTAGATTCGAAAATTAATGAAATAAAAAAGCTTAGGTTATGTTACAATTGTTTTAACCCCACCCATAAGTTAGCAGAATGTGACAAATCACCTTGCAGGAAATGTCATCATATGCATAATACGTTATTGCATAAAGATTATAATAATAATAGTAGGACACCACTCTCAAACAGTAGAATCAAAGAAAGCGCAGACGCTGAGTCTCGCTCTACTACTAATGCTAAAGCAGTGTCGTTCTTATCCAGCGACGCACCGCCGTCACCTACACCAGAAACCAAAGACGTAGTGGGAGTAATGAGCGTACATTCAACCAATAGTTCAAATCATAAATACGCGTTGCTTTCTACGGCGTTAGTTAATGTTAAGGACATATTTGGAAATAACTACAAAGCGCGTATTTTGTTAGATCCAGGTTCTCAGAGTAATTTTGTTCATGAAGAATTTTGTAAAAAGGTTAACGTAGAAAAGCAAAAGGTTAATTATCACATCTCAGGTATAGGAAATAGTAGCAGTTTGTTGGCGAAATATAAAGTGAATTTTAAGATTTCTTCTCGTTTTGGAAATTATTCCAAAGAAATATCATGTTTAGTTTTACCTAAAATAACCGAGGCTATGCCTGTTTGCGATTTTGATGACAGTTTTTTAAATCTTTCCTCCGATATAAGATTGGCGGATCCAGAGTACAATATACGCTCAGATATTGATATTTTGTGTGGTGTTACAGTTTTCTATGATATTTTATTAATGAGTCAACTTAAAGTAGGATCTGTTACTTTACAGAATACTAAGTTAGGATGGATTCTTGGCGGAGAGTTAAGTTCTTTAAATATAACCGGACAATTAATATCTTGTCATTCAACATTACTTAATAATGATATCGATGACAGTTTGCTAAAATTTTGGGAAATTGAAGAATATACTAGTTTTCCAAAAGTAAATAGTTTTTGTGACGAACATTTTAAGAAAACTCACAAACGCGACAATGAAGGGCGATTTATAGTACAGATACCTGTCAAAAGTGACATTAACAGGTTAGGAAGTTCAAAGCATATGGCTATTCGTAGTTTCATGTCGCTAGAAAAACGGTTTGCAAAAAACAATGAATTAAAATTGATCTATTCGTCGGTCATGAATGAATACCTTCAATTAGGTCATATGACCAAATTAAATATAGACTTAGACACTGTTAATGATTATGACGCGTACTATTTGTGCCACCACGCTGTGATCAAAGAGTCTTCATTAACAACTAAGGTTCGTGTTGTCTTTAACGGATCTACAAAAACAGATAGCGGCCTTTCGTTAAACGATGTCCAATTTCCAGGACCTACCATACAAAGCGAATTATTATCAATACTTTTAAGATTTAGACGTTCAGAATACGTGTTAAATGCTGATATCTCAAAAATGTACAGGCAGATATTGGTAGATAAAGATCAGCGAAAATATCAAAGAGTTTTTTGGCGTGATGCACCTGATAAAGACTTAGATTGTTTTGAGTTAAATACTGTAACCTTTGGAATGGCTTCATCACCCTATTTAGCGGTTCGTTGCTTGTATCAGTTAGCTATAGAGAATGAAACTAAACATCCGTTAGCGAGTGACGTTATTAAAACCGATTTTTACGTAGACGATCTCTTGACAACTCATGACTCAGAATTTGAAATTTTAAAGCTTCAGCGGGATTTAACGGATATTTTAAAGAGTGGAGGCTTAGAATTGCGCAAATGGTTAACAAATAAACCCGAACTATACGAAAAATTGCAAATTGACCCAAATATTGATACCAGTTGTTTAAGGTTAGGTGAAAATGACAAAAATAAAACTCTAGGTGTTTATTGGAACGCGAATAAGGACAAGATACAATATCAAATCCAAATGTGTAATCAGCCACTTGTAGTTACTAAAAGAAACATATTATCTATCATAAGTCAAATTTATGATCCGTTGGGTTTAGTAGGTGCTGTAGTTATAGTAGCAAAACTTATTTTACAACAATTATGGCGAGAGAGGCTCTCGTGGGATCAAAGCGTTTCCAAAGAGCTACGAGAGAAATGGAGCGATTTTTGTTGCGATTTAAAAAATTTGGCAGATATTCAGATACCGCGGCATGTGTTGATGTCAAATTCTGACACAGTCGAATTGCTTGTATTTGCAGATGCATCACAGCGTGCTTATGGAGCTTGCGCATATGTAAGATGTCAAAAGGGTAACGAAATATCGTGTCATTTATTAGCTGCAAAATCCAGAGTTGCGCCAATAAAACAACAAAGTCTACCGCGCCTAGAATTATGTGCAGCTGTATTGTCAGTTCATTTATTTGAGAAAATAAGCAATTCTCTCAAAATAAAATTCGATCAAATTTATTATTTTAGCGATTCAACCATAACGTTACATTGGATTAACGGTCCATCTGATAGATGGAAGGTTTTTGTAGCAAATCGAGTGAGTTACATTCAATCTATAACAAAATCGGATCAGTGGTTTCACGTGATTTCAAAGGACAACCCAGCCGATTTGATTTCTCGTGGGTGCGCTGCGGTTGAGTTAATAAATAATAAATTTTGGTGGGAAGGCCCTGCATGGGTTAAGCTTGATACGCCTATGTGGCAAATTACTAAAGTTTCGAAAAATGACGAATCTAACTCATTACCGGAACAACGTGTATTGGTAAACTTTACTGTACAAGAATTTGATATTTGTTCCAAATTTTCAAACTTGTATAAATTGAAAGTTGTTATAGCTTACTGTAAACGTTTTATTTTCAATGCTAGAAATTTTAAAAATAAAAGAATTGAAGGGCAACTAAGTACTCAAGAATTAAATGACAGTCTCCAAACTTTAATTAAAATTTCGCAAAGACAGTCATTTCCAAAGGAATACAATAGTTTAAAAACAAAAGGTACAGTTCATAAATCTAGTAAGATATTGTCTTTGAATCCATTTTTTGAAAATGCGTTAATTAAAGTTGGAGGCAGATTACAGGTGGCTAACGTACCTACAACTCAGAAACATCCTATTATTCTTGACAATAAACATTCTTTAACAAAATTGATTATGCCAAACGAACACGTACGTTTGTTGCATTGTGGTCCACAACAATTACTTTATTCTATTAGAACTTTATATTGGCCACTTTCAGGACGCAGCTTAGCGAAAAGTATAGTACATAATTGTATCACTTGTTTTAAAGTTAAACCAAAGGCTTGTCAATATTTAATGGGTAATCTCCCTAAAGAAAGAGTAATTAGTTTTATACCATTTGTTAATACTGGATGCGATTATGAGGGTCCGTTTCAACTTAAAGATCGAAAGACTCGCAATCCAAAGATACTTAAAGCATGGATATGTTTATTTATTTGTATGTCCACTAAAGCCATACATTTAGAACTTGTAAGTGACTTGACCAGTGATGCATTTCTAGCATGTTTTAAACGCTTTGCAGCTCGAAGGGGTAAACCTACAAATATCTTTTCTGATAATTCAACCACCTTTGTTGGTGCTAGTTCTGAACTAAAAAGATATCTCGAATCTGAAACGTCAAAGATTTCTTCTGATCTTCTTAAGGAAGGTGTGAAATGGCATTTTATTCCCCCAAGAGCCCCGAATTTTGGTGGATTATGGGAATCGGGAATTCGTAGCATGAAACATCACTTAAAACGAACAATAGGTAACTCGACTTTACACTACGAAGACTTTAACTATTCTAACTCAAATAGAAGCCATTCTGAACTCAAGACCACTGTGTCCATTATCTTCAAGTCCTGATGATTATGTTCCCTTGACACCAGGTCATTTCTTAATTGGTAAAGCCTTGACGTCTATACCAGAACCTTGTTTCCTAAAGATACCAGAAAATCGTTTAAGTCACTACAAACGATTGCAGCAAATAATTCAGTCCTATTGGACTCGATGGAATAAAGAATACATTACTGAGTTGCAACAACGACTAAAATGGAAAGAAAATGTATCTTCTTTAATAAAAGTTGGTGATCTTGTCGTCATAAAAGAAGATAATTTACCTCCATTAAAGTGGAAAACTGGACGAGTTTCAGAAATTCACCCGGGAGCAGACCAAGTGATACGCGTTGTGTCTCTGAAACTCAGCGACGGAACAGTTATCAAGCGTGCTGTAACAAAACTTTGTATTTTACCTATGGCTGAAACCTAATAGGGACTTTACAGATGTAATGTTTTTTTTGTGTTGTGATATTTATTGTTCTAATTTAATTGTTTTGAAATTAATTATTTCAAGGCCGGCGGTATGTTACGGCAAAGTTAATTTATATTTGTTATTTTGATGTTCTGTTACCACATATTGTATATATTTTAATTTACCTAGCAACCAAAAAAGAAGTTGTAATAAAAATAAAACAGACAGTTATTGGTGACATCCAATTTATGAAAGAATTAGTCTAATTTTGTAATTAATTAAATATAATCTGAAAATAACTCATAATATGAACCAGTAAACCCAGAATACAGTCCACAAATCAACAATTATGTATGTATGTATACAATTTTGAAATCAGAATTAAATTACATAATAATTACTAATGACAGTAAATTATTTTTACTTACTGTTAGATGCAAAAACAAAAAATATATATCAACAGATAATATTTTCATTTATTATTGTTTTGTAATAACTAAGAAAATTATTTAAATTTGAAAATATTATTTATGCTACAAATCTAATTTCTGTTATAATCAAAATTGTAGATACACAAATTAAATAAATTTTTATTTAAAAACTCACTTTTCGTTTTTATATTTGACGTCACATGAATTCGATCTCTAATCAGTTTCTAGTTACTTGAAAAACTCTATTTAGTTCTCCATCTCTATGCAAAACCATACTGTCAAAAATTATTCTGACATCTCCAAATAAACATTAATCGACCCACGATCGGTTTAAACATAATTTACAATCCAATTGAAAACCAAATTATGTTGCAGTATTAATAAGGAATCTTCTCTTCATTCGACAGGTAAGTATAAACTTCAATATTTCCGCTAATTTATTATTGACAAGGTCACAGATAATAAACAGATACGCAGCCTCTTGAAAATAAATACGCTTACTTTTTTGGTTAGTTCGTGCAACTGAACTAGGTGGCGTGACTGAGCTCTGGGCAACTACATTTGTCCATACAAATAATGAAGTAATATTCATTAATTGTTTGGTCGAATGCGACGTTATTAACACATCGTTCAATAAGTCCCGGGACTAACTAAGAAAAAAACATTTTTTTCGAAAAACTTACTTTTATTCATCAACATAATTTCCTTCAAGGGCTATACAGTCATTCCACTGCTTTTCTAACTTTTCAATACCGTGCTTGTAAAACGTTTTTTCCTTGTCCTCAAAATGAATCTCAGTTGCAGCGATGACTTCCTCATTCGAGCCAAATCTTTTTCCTTGCAGCATTTTTTTAGATCAGCAAACAGCCAGTAGTCGCTCGGAGCCAGATCTGGAGAGTATGGTAGGTGGGGAAGCAGATCGAAGCCCAACTCGTTCAATTTCGCCATTGTTTTGACTGACTTGTGGCACGGTGCATTGTCTTGATGAAAAATGATTTTTTCCTTCTTCATGTGCGGTCGTTTTTTTGCGATTTCGTCCTTCAAACGCACCAGTGTAGTAGTCGCTATTGATGGATTTTCCCTGTTGTAGGTAGTCGATGTAAATTACACCTTGCGCATCCCAAAAAACTGACGCCATAACTTTGCCAGCTGACTGTTGCGTTTTTGGACGCTTCGGACGGCTTTCACCGGTTGCAAGCCACTCAGATGACTGCCGCTTCGACTCTGGAGTGAAATGGTAGATCCATGTTTCGTTCATTGTCACATACCTACGCAAGAATTCCTTTTTATTGCGAGTAAGCAGTGACAAACAGCTCGTTGAATCGTCGACTCGTTGTTGCTTTTGTTCCATTGTGAGGAAACGCGGCACCCACTTGGAACAGACTTTTTTCATGCCCAACTTTTCTTGTAAAATCGTCCACGCACTTCCAATTGATATGTTCACCATCTCAGCAATCTCACGAACTTTCACTTTGCGGTTATCCATCACGATTTTTAAAACTTGTTTCACATTTTCTGGGGTAACTGCTTTATTTGGCCTACCCGAGCGTTCCGCATCATTTGTATGCGTGCGACCGCGCTTAAAATCAGCATACCACCGGCAAATGGTTGTTTTCGACGGGGCAAAGTGCGGATTACGTTTTTCAATCCATTGGTGAGCTTGCACGGTATTCTTTCCCATTAAAAAGCAATGTTTTATCAATAGACGAAATTCGTTTTTGCCCATTTTTTCTACAAATGCAAAAGTAGCGTCAGTTTCACCACGGTAACTTTGCTATTTATGATCCGATTGACGTGAAAATCAGACACATGTCATTTGAAGGTTAGATCTTTCGGAAAAAAAAGTCGAGTTGATATTACTAACGCCATCTGTGGGTTAGTCCCGGGACTTATTGAACGATGTGTTATATAGCATGCGTAAGCTTACAGCCGACACGGCAGCAGTATGACACACATGGTTACTGACACGTGATAAAATTATTCGTGTTAAATTCATAAAAGGGAAGAAATTTTAACAATGTTAGTTGTCTCACAGCGGAGCAGTTCTTAGTGTGTTTGGCTTTGATATATTGACTGGATTTGCAGTATTTGTGCGGAGTCGATTAATAAATACGTATTTCTTCTTAATTTGTTTTAGTTTGAAGAATCTCTGTTTAGTTTAGATTAGAATAGTTTTTAGTTCATTAGCAAATATTAGATTGCTTAAATATTTCATATAGCCCTTTCTTTAAGTACCTATCAATTTTTTAGATGGGCAATCACTTGAGATTTCTCGCAATTAAGTTTTCTTTATATTTTTATTCAGATTATTAAGCTTAAATAATTTCGCGGACAATATATACACAATATTTCTTGTGCAAGCTTAAAAAATATGTAATTACAAATTCTATTGCTTTTAAAAAATCAACAATTTAATTCATTGTTAATAGAAAGGCGGCGGCGAATAGGTTACAGCGTTTCTATGGAAATTACATAAAACAATTAGTTTCGTAAAAAATCGTAAAAACGACTGGAGATCAGAGTTGGGCATCAATCAATTAAATTTTTAATCAAACAGTTGATTGACGATTTAATTATGGTATTTCAGTTGCAATTATATTTAATCGCAATTAATCTCAGTTTTTAAATTTAAATAAAACCAGTTGAGAATGCGCAGAGCGTCATTGTCATGACGAACAAAATTTTTTTTGTTGCTAAAAATGTTTATTTTTTCGTAAATTTTAAAAAATACAAAGTTTTTCATTTTTCAAAAATTTACCGAAATTTTCGGTGGTCATTTTGACCACTTTCCCGAAGAGATACGAAAAAATGTTTCAACCAAAAGTTTCTTAGAATCCAACGTACTATAAGATTCCAAAAAAGAGATTTTCCAAGAAAAATCCAAAAAAGTCAACAGGCAAAAAGGCGACAGACCGACTTCACGAATTCAGAGACGAACTTTTTGTTCGTCGAAAATAACTATGAAGATCCTTCTAGTATTTTGTAATAGCAGCAGATCGCATTTCATTTTGTCCCAGACTTTTAAACAAACCCTATTGTAAATAAAAAGAGCAATTGAAATATCTTTATGCATGTATTGTAATTTTGGGTGCACAAATAAACTTTGTAAACTATTAAAAATGTATTATCTGCACAATCTCTATAAAAATATAAATCGTAAAAAGCTTTTAATAAGAAATACCAAAATATATTGCGTGCTGCCTGAAAACGTATGTCCCAGCTGTAGTTACAAATAAAAAACATCTGATTATTTAAGGGATGCATTATTATGTAGCAATCTGCCATCTTTTTAATAAATATCAGGTTAATTGTCATCATAATGAATATCAATTGTTAATTGCAATGACAATTACAATTAATAATTCTAACTAACAATTAATTAATTGTGAATTGTCGGAGCAACTAACAATTAATTAATTTTTAATTGCCAGATCAACTAACAATTAATTAGTTGTAATCATGCAAAATAAAAAATAGTCACAATTAATTAATTTAATTGTCAATTGCCAGTAAGATTTAATTTTGTCCAACACTGTTGGATATACGGTAGCCCAGGTAAATTAAATCATTTTCAGCAATATAAAGGAAAAAATTGGGGAAAAGCTAAAAATTGGTATATAGGCTTAAGAAGTGGTGCTAAAAACCATCAAAACTCCCCATGCGTAGGTGATGAGCCGGCTGCGCCATCTTGGTAAAATGGCAGGCAAAATTGCTTTTTCGCTAATATTTCAGAAAGTATTAATTTTATGGGCATCAACGTTCAGAATGAAAATGTAGCTGACAAAATTCCCCATAATTTTCTTTTTTATTAATCCTCGTACGTCCCAGAGTTTCTGAAATAGAATTTCTTCAGCAACTGTCATTTTTCGACATTCCGAAAAAGTGCTGTTTCTTTGCGGGTTTTTGAAATATTTCAAATTTGGCTGCTCCTACGTACAAAATGCATTATATAAAAGCTAGAAAGATTAAGTTTCCTATAAAAAAGTTGGTTATTGAATGTCATGCAAGCAATATTTCCTGAGATATTATTTTGTAAAAAATGTATATTTTCGTTTACTCAGTTAATTATGTGAAAGTTTTGAATTAGTGACGCAATAATAAATAATAACAATAAGAAACATGAAAGCTATAAATGAAATATTACTATTAATATAAATGGACTATTGGTTTCATAATGATCTAGGACAGCAGAGCTAATATGATGCTATTTTTTATTATTTTATCCTATGCATTTACCGATTCATACTGAAAAAAAAAGAATAAAATAGCATTGTATTAACCTTGCTGTCCTAGACCATTATGAAATCAATAGAACATGAAACATTTTTTACAAATTACTGTACACAATATTTATAAAAAAATTATTACAAATGATTTTCTCTAGAAAATTTGCTGAAATTTAGAATTTCAATAGAATCGGCGTTATCATCATTTTCGTCGCTGTCAGAATTTTCTTCATGAAGTTTCACACTGAAGGTTTACTGTAGCTGAGGAATATAGCGTCGACTATACCACCGTACATCGCCGAATCTGTGAGAACGCATTCCAGAGAGACTAACCGTCATTGTGAATTGAAGGAGTGAGTCGTCAAGAACCACAGGTATATTCGCCATCGTATAACTCGAATACTATTCATCTTAATAGTATGGTTAATGGCCTATTCGAAAGGTAATAATCATGTAGAATGAGCTCTGAAACGTCCGTAAAAATTGTGGAAGTATATATTTTGTGGAAAATATAATTAACCATGAAAATGAGTGCATAAGTGTCACAGAAACGCACCTTTCTTCGAACATACATTATCGGTCGACATTTATTGCACACCAAAGAATAATATAATACATTTTGTAGGCTTCAACTTTGTTTTGAGGTATTTTATAAGCATACCTCATAAAACCTGAGACAATTGCAAAAGAGTCCCGCTAAAGGCCTTTTTCATATCAAATTTCAAAAAATACCCATTATTGTAGGGACTGTTTTTCGAAAAGTACGAGGTAAGCGCCATCCAACGTGGAATTAATAATTCAATGCCCTTGTAAAAATAATCTGAAGTTTTTCCTTCAAAATGTTCAATTACAACTGCTTGCAACTCGTTCTCGTCCTTAAAACGACGTCCCCTAACGTCTTTCTTTAAAATGGAAAATAAATAATAGTCACTAGGAATCATATCCGGACTGTACAGTGGATGATCCAATGCTTCAAAGCCGCATTCGCGAATGGCACCTTGTGAAATTGCGGTAGTATGAACGGGTGCATTGTCGTGTAATAATCGAACACCTCTTGTCAATTTTCCTCTACATTTTTCACGAATATTGTTTCTCAATTTCTGCAATAAAGACGCATAATATGTACTGTTAACAGTTGTATTGCGTTCTTTAAAATCAATCAGTAAAATGCCGTCACAATCCCAGAATATTGTTGCCCTAGCTTCTTTGTCGATAGAAAGACTTTCGCCTCTTTGGGACGAGGTTCGTCGGGTCACCTCCATTTCATCGATTCCCTTTTGGATAGAGGATCATAATACAGAACCATTGTTTCATCTCCAGTGACAATGGACTCCAAAATCGAGTTTGGGTCGTCTCCACACAAGTTTAAAAACGAGCGCGCACATTCGATGCGACGTTGACGTTGAACAGCAGAAAAAAGACGCGGTACCCATCTTGCACTAATTTTATTCATACCCAAATGGTCATGAAGAATTCGAAGAATACTTGTTTCCGAAATGTCAGACATCACTGCTAACTCCTTAACTTTCAAACGGCGATCTTCTAATACCATTTTTTCAATGATTGCAACTTTTTGAAGCGTTACCGCTTCGAGTGGACGACTGGTGCGCTCATCATCTTCACGAGATTCTTGCCCCAAACGGAAACATTTTGACTACTTTTTACAGTGAAATATAAAGGAGATAAATCACCATAAACGTCGTCTAAACGTTGTTTGATTTGATTAGGCGTGTGCCCTTCTTTTGTTAAAAATCTAATCTACCGCGCGGTACTCAAGTAAACTTGAATGAAATTTCTGATTAGAATAATTGTTTTTTTCGTCATATTTTCACGTTCTTAATTTTGGACTAGACAGTCAAAAGTTAATATCTGAGTTTAGAAAGACTAATAATTAATTTAAAACATATATAAATAATAACTAAACTGCTTTCAGATGCATTCTAATAAAGCTAGTATCGTTCGAGCCATTATTTGAAGCAAAACTATGTAATTATTTCTATTTGTCAAAATAGCAAAGCTCCATAACTTTTGGCTCAGACTATCCCACCACATCTCCCTTAAATATCTATTTTCTCGCATCATTGTACTAGTTTGCTTAACAAAAACTCCGATATCACCGTATATTCTGAAGATTAAGAAATTTAGAAAAACCTATTTCGGAAACTAATCATGGTAAGAAGTTCAATAAAAAATAATTTTTATAAGCTTTTAAATACATATGGGTTTTTTGCCCCAGGTTAACCCTAAGTCAGCCATTGTAAAAACTATGCTTCATAACTCGTATATTTGTGGTTTTTTGATGTAACTATTAGCCTATTAATTATTAGTTTCAAGATCACGCCAAAACCAACATAATGGAAATCTCATAAACTCTTAGAATATAAAACTGTAGGAAGGAGCGTAACTACACGGCGCAATGAGCTTTAAAAGCGACGGATATGATGTTCCGTCTCCTCCTCCCACTCATGAATTTAAAAAAACGACAAAAATCCGCCAGGCGGTTCTTAGCTTCAAAATAAGACCACCCACAGCTTTCAAAGTGTGGCCGAGAAAATGGGACCGGTAGCTTTGTCTTCATGAATTAGTATATAAGATATTAGGTTTTAAAATTGAGGTTATGTAGTTTATGTGCACATTTCGAGGCAGTGAGAACCGCCAATGGAAATATTTCATTACAAAACCGGAAACACCTACTTCGCCATATTGAGACCCCATCTTGGTCGTATGTGGTAGATGATTATGTTCCTTCCTATAGTTTTATATTCTAAGCATAAACTACTTTCTCAATCTATATGTTTTTTCATTCGGCTAATTTCATGCCAATTCAAGTAGAGCCATGTGCTTCAATGTCTCAGAATTTTTTCGAAAATTCTGCTATCCGACATTCTACATCATCTAATTAAATTTGTTAAATCCTTGTCATATCTCTTATTTTTTGTGTTATCTGGCTCATCCAGGTGTCAGATTAAAGCTAGTTCTTGGATCTTTCAGATTATATCAAGAAACATGCAACGACTTTGCAGAGTAAAAAAGTATCAGCCTCTCTGAAAGATCCAGAAACTAGCTTGAATCTGACACCTGGATGAGCCAGATAACTCAAGAAATAAAACAAGAGTTATGACAATTTTGGTAAGATGATGTTCTGGTAGCAGAATTTGGATCAAAATCAAAATTTTCCAAAAAATTCCTACTTCGGCCATTTTCATCCAAAAAATCTGAAAAAATTAATTTAATATAATTTCGTATGTATCAATGCAAGGAAAAAAATTGAACAAAATCTGAGATATCGAAGCACGATCATGTTTTTAAATTATGTGATTTGGCATGGAATTAGCCATATCGGACTAACCGTTTTTATTTACTAGTGGTCAAAATATGTAATTCTCATAACATTCGTGATAACAATCTTCTTTACAAAATCATATATCCGAAAATAGCTGCGCGACATTCAATAACCAACTTTTTTGTAGGAAATTTAATTCTCGTTAACGTTTATAAAATCCATTTTGTACGTAGTAGTAGCCAAATTTGAATATTTACGAAAGACGCGCAAAAAACGGCACTTTTCGGAATGTCAAGAAATGACAGTTGCTGAAAAAAATTCTATCTCAGAAACTATTGAAGGTACGAGGTTCGATAAAAAATTAAATTGTGGGGAATCTTGTCAGCTACATTTTCATTCGGATCATTGATGCCCGTAAAATTAATACTTTCTGAAATATTAGCGAAAAAGCAATTTTGTCCGCCATTTTTCCAAGATGGCGCAGCCGGCTCATCGCCCACCAAGGTCCATTCATGTGTATGTATACCTAGTGCTTTAGATAGAATTATGCATGCATCAAAGGACCTTGATCACCCACGCATGAGGAGTTGTGATACGTTTCTCAGCACCACATTTTAAGCGTAGGATATATCAGCTTTTCCCAATTTTTTTTCTTTTCAAAACGTTATTTATCTGAACTATGGTACTAATTGTAAGTTACTTGGAAATTGGATTTCGCGGCCTGTATTGTGTTTACTTCGCGTACGGTTTCACAAAAATTATATATTTTTAATAAAACACAACTCAAACATATCTTATTGGTTTTATTTTGTTGTATCAAGAATTATGAGCATAACTTTATAGTTTTTATTCAGTTAGTTATTATTTGTAACCTATCGTGTTAATAATCTGGTTCAGTTTTTTGGATAAAATGTGATTAGGTGCATTGATGTATGATACAACTGGTCTTATTGGCATATTCTGTTTGTGGGTCTTGACTAATCCATACAGTTTAGGTATTTGTGGGTTTTTATTAATGATTTGTTGCTTTTCTAATTCTGAAAAGCAGATATTGCAGTTTTCTAAACCTTGTTTTATTTCTTTTTGGAATTTTGTGGTTGGGTTTTTGTTTAACGTTTCAACCTAATCACATTTTATCCAAAAAACTGAACCAGATTATTAACACGATAGGTTACAAATCGAAATACTCTGTTAGAAATTCATTAGAATTAGTAGATAAGCTGCAAAACATACATCTTCCACCACATTCAAAACTTGTTAGTTTTGATATTTGCAACATGTTCTCCAGAATACCACCACAAGAATGTATTCCTTTATTAGATAGTTTCTTGATCAATAGTAATATAGAATTAGTTAAATGGTTAGAGTTAATTCAATTATTTGACCTTTGTATAAGTCAAAATTATTTCACTTTTAATAACATAATTTATTTACAAAAGGATGGTTTACCTATGGGTAATTCTCTAAGTCCTCTATTAGCTAACATATTTATGGACAAGTTTGAAGATCGATTATTTGAATTAAACCTCTCTAAACACATTATCTTCTGGTTTCGTTATGTTGATGACATTTTAGCTTGTTTTGACAGTTCTTTTGAGGTTATCAATGAATTTTTAATTCTTATAAACAATATCCATCCTAATATAAAATTTACACTAGAAACAGTACAAAACAGGGCTATAAACTTTCTAGACTTAAATATCAAGATTAACGCAGACAATCTTTTTGAATTTTCCATATACAGAAAACCAACACAAACAGACATAACAATACCAAATGAATCTTGTCACCACAATACACATAAAATAGCAGCATACAGATCATTAGTACACAGAGCTTTAACTATTCCACTAACAAAATCAGATTTTAGCAAAGAGATATCAACCATTAAACAACTAGCACATGCAAATCATTATAATGCGAACATGATTGACACTTTAATTAAACAAAAAGATTATAGGTTAGCTATCAAAAGAATATATCCCATTGACAATCAAACAGAAGACACAAATTACATATCTATACCATATTTTGGCAAAATATCAGAAAAAATTGCACATATACTAAGAAAAACCAACAATTATAAAATAACATTTAAAACCAACACTAACACTTTTTCATTTTTATTTAATGCTAAAGACAGAACACATGATATCATGAAATCGGGAATTTACCGTTTAAATTGTTCTTTTTGTAGTTCGGTATATATTGGACAAATACTTCGAAATTTTGACATAAGATATAAAGAACACGTACGTCATTACAAAAATAAACATCCTGAAAAATCAAATTATGCCAAACACCTTTTAGAACAAAATCACACAATGACTCCTCAAAATAATATTAAATTCCTACATTTTTGTAATAACAAACGCAAATTAGACATTTTAGAAGCCTTTGAGATATACAAACACAAACTCAGGGTACCTTTAATGAATGAACAACTTGAGCTCAGTAATTCTCCGTTACTGGAAGTATTAGATGTTTAATTATGATTTTTATTATTAATTTTTATTACTATTATTATTATTTTATCTAGTTATCTATTTTGTATCTACCTTAGCGACGTGTTTGTTTATAATTATATTACCTTTGATAATGACAGCATAGCTGTCGAAACAATATTGTCAGGTATATTTTAATAAAACTGTGAAACTTTTAATAATCTTTATTTATTTCATGATTATGGAGTTCCACAAAATAAGGCTGGAAACAATAAACGAGGTATTGATATGGTCCACACAGGATTTTCCAGGATGAAAACCAGCTTGTTGAACACGTAGGAAAGGTTCAGCAGCAGTGTTTATTCGTTGATGAATTATGTATTCAAAAATCTTCAAAGCCGTGCAGTTTAGGGTAAGTCCACGCCAATTTACACACTCCTGGAGATTTTCTTTTTTTGGTACTTTGTACATCACCCCATTATTCCATTCGGTGGGAACAATTTCCTCTTTCTATGCAGTTGTGATAACGGGAAGTAGTAATTTAGCTGAGTTTTCGCAATGTGCTTTCCATAATTCGGCCTGTATATTATTAATTCCAGCTGCTTTGTTATTGCGCAGATGTTGTATCGCTTGCATTATTTCTTGTACTGTTGGCTCCCCTGTTTGAATGTCTAGTTTTAAATTAGCATTTGTCTCGCCAAAGTCTTCTTGGTTAATTTGTTGATGTTTTGAGAGGTCTAGAAAGTATTCCTCCCATGTATTCAACTGTTGCTCTATCGTAGTTAGAATTTCTCCATCTTTGTCTTTAAGTGGTTGTTCCTTTCTGTATTGCTTGTTAGCCAATAGCTTAGTTATTCGATATAATTCTCTGGGGTTTTTATTTTACTGCTTTTAATATATTCCCATCTATTTTCTTGTGATGTTTTACCTGATTGGTGGTGATTTTCAGATGTCGTTTCCAATCTGTTGTTCCACTTTTCTATTACCTTAGAATTATTTAGTTTATTTATGTTGTATTTCTGTTTTTTAAATTTGATAAGTTTATATTTTATAGCTGGTCTAGCAACCTTTAACCTTATCTCTCCTACTAATAAGTGATGCTCACTCGATATATCTGCTGATCTCTTATTCCTGACTTGTAGTAATGAGCTTTTCCATTTTTTACTTATTAAAATATGGTCTATTTGATTATTTGTTTTTTTATCAGGCGATACCCAGGTTGTCTTATGTATGTCCTTATTGTTAAATAAGGTACCTCCAATAACTAGATCATGCATCATACAGAAATCCAACAGCATTTCACCATTTTCATTTCTTGATCCTATGCCGTACGAGCCCATGACTTCCTCAAAGCCTTTGTTATCACGACCTACTTTGGCGTTTAGGTCGCCCAATAAAATAATGATATCACCTTTAGGACTTTTATTTACAGTACTTGTTAATTGTTCATAAAAATTTTCCTTTTCTTTGGTTAATATTTCTTTGGGCTTCTTTGAAACTCCAGTGGGGGCATAAGCTTGTACTATTGTTAAATTACGTACTTTAGTGTAAAGGCGTATTGTTATTATTCTATCTGATACTGGTTCCCATTTTAGTAAACTTCCTTTAATTTCTTTAGAGAGTAAGATTCCAACTCCATACATTTTTTTCTCATTATCTGGTTTACCAGAGTAGATTAGAATGCTTCCATTACTACAACAGTACTCGCCACTGCCAGACCATCTAATTTCACTTAAACCAAGTATAAGTATATTCAGTCTACTCATTTCTTGTATTAATTGATGTAATCGTGTTGGCTCTAATAATGTTGTTACATTCCAACATCCAATTCTAGTTCTGGTTTTCATATTAAAATTAATGTTGTTGTTTTGTTTGTTTGCTTTTTGTTTCGTTGCCATTTCATTGATAGAGACAAAGATAGGAGTGGATGAGTTATCAGCTCTTCGCACCCCATACCTGCTAGAGACTTCAAGCTTTGAGTTTGTCTTCTTATTATCTTTGTCCAAAGGTAGTGTGTGTGGAAAAGTGGGTATAGTCTTTATGATTTCCCTAGAATCTATTAAATCTATTGTCTTGTCCGTGGCCATAGCATGTGTTGTTGTCATAGGATCATTCTTGTTTAACTCTAATTGCTATTTAATTATGGAATTGTTGCGAGCTCTAGAAGAATTTCTATCTCGAATAGGATCCTTAGGCGTGAAAGGAGCTAACATTGTTTGTATTAGTTCTGCTTTATTTTTCTTGTTTATAGGATTAGCTGTAGGTGCATTTGTTAATGTGTTAATTTGATCTTCTTCTGAACGATGTCTTTTTTTACTCGTTTCTAGTTCCTTTAATAGCCGAAGTATTTCTGTACTATGCAACTTTTCATTATTCACAATTAGGTTGTTATACTTCAGTACTACATGTTTTCCATTTTCTCTTAAATATTTCACTATAGGTTTTAATTCTTTTCTTTCAATTAATATATTTGGAGGGTAATATTCGTCTACTCCTATTTTAGTACCTTTAAGTAAGTTTTTCTTTCCAAAAATTTGATATTTGAGTTTCATATTTACCACACGTAGTAATAGAGGACTGTTTAATTTTTTCGGGTTAATATGCTTAATCAATTCAATATCTCTCTCTTCACAATTAATTTGTAATTGTTGATTTATAACAGTTAGTATTATCTGTTCCAAATCATTGTAGTTGTTTGTATCTGCCTTAATTCCATGAAAAATTAAATCTTTCTTATGCTGCTCTCTTTCCAAAAATAACAATCGTTTCTCTTGGTTAATTAATTTACTTTCCAAGATTTCTAGTTCACCTTTTATTACTGTAATTGCATTTGTTATTGTATCATTACAATCATTATCATTATCAGAGAGTAATATTATATCAAAAATAATTAATGCCATAAAAAGTAATTCAACGGGATTGGACGGGTTAAATACTACAATGATAAAACTATGTTGCTCTTTTATTCTGCAATATTTAGTTCATATTATTTACTCGTGTATTTTAGAAAATACATTTCCCGACAGCTGGAAGTCGGCTCTTGTAACATCAATGGCAAAAATTGAACAACCTGTGGAGTATAAGGATTACAGACCGATTAGCATTCTGCCAACACTTTCAAAAATTATTAACTCGCAAATTAGAGATATTTAGACACTAATAATCTGTTACCATCTTGCCAGTCAGGTTTTAGATCTGTACACAGCTGCACAACCGCTTTGCTAAAGATAACCGATGACATTTTTAAAGCGCATGATGAAAGAAAATGTACGTTATTAGTTTTATTAGATTTCCGCAAGGCATTTGACAAAATAAATCATAATTTACTGCTTAATATATTGCATTATATCGGTTTTGGTAATAATGCAGTCGGTCTGATCCAAAATTATCTCTATAACAGAACACAAAGAGTTAAGATATTTCATAGTGTCTCTGTGCCTGTTGATGTAACAAGAGAGGTGCCACAGGGATGCATATTAGGTCCTTTGCTGTTCACCTTGTATACCAGAGATTGTGTGAAAGCCTGTGAAATTCACATGTATGCAGATGACACACAACTGTATTATTCATTCAATCCGAGTAATATGGAAGATGCTGTGGCAGATATATTAGATAATGACCTAAAAGCTATAAACGAATATTCACTTAACCATGCGTTAATTTTAAACCCATCCAAGTCTTGTGCCTTACTTTTTGGGAATGTGAATATTGAACCCAATATCAATTGCCACCTTTAAAAATAGGAGATATTGTTATTCCTGTAGTCGAAAGTGCTAAGAATTTGGGGTTAATTATTGACAACACATTCAGATTCAAAAAACAAATTAATAAATATATACAAAAAGCTTATTATAATTTAAAGTTTCTTATATCCGCACAAACACTACTTGAATAAAAACATAAAAATCTTGCTTAGTGAAGCCCTGGTACTCTCACAATTTGCTTATTGTACACCCGTTTATGCTCCTTGTCTTGATTTCGAGACGACACGACGTATACAACTTGTTCAAAATTCTTGCTTACATTTTATTTATGGACTACCAAAGTTTGCACATTTGTCTTCTACATTAGTAGAAACGGGTTGGCTTGATATGAAACAGCGGCGTCATATACTGACAACAATGTTTTACCATAACGTAATCATTAATAGGCAGCCACCCTATTTATATAATAAGATAAGGTATAGAACAGATGTACACAATATAAATTTGCGACATACGGGTTTATTAATAATACCTAAACACAATACTGTATTTTATGAGCGGTCATTCAGTTATAATGTCGCAAAAATAGATAATGATGTACCTCCAGCATTCAAATCACTATCAGTCAGACAATTCAAAAAAGCCTTGATTAAGCAGTTGGTTACACATCATCATTGATGGTCCAGATCGTAAACAGTCTTCACTAATTATGTAAGCTTTAAGACGATTATTATTTTTATTATACTAGGCTCCATGCCGGAAAAGTAAGTTAATATTAAAGATTCATAAACTTTCTAAAAAATAGGTTAAGTGGAAGAGCAGCGATATGGCATGTCATGAAGCTGAACTTCGCCTATGAATACCTAAAACTTGTACATTTGTAAAATAGCTATCTATAATAAAGACACTATTATTATTAATTGTAAACTTTGTAAAGATAGATGGGCCATTATCTGAGAACTTTGATTTTTATGTCCCTGGTAGTTTTTTTAATATTTTGATTTAAATTTAAATTTTACCGTTTTATTTAGTATCAAGGCTACTTAGGCTTAAGTGAAAAATTATATAGGTATATAAAAGTACAAATTTGGAACAGATATAATAAAGCAAATGTCATTACTGACCCATATCTCCAATTCCTAATAATTCAGTTTCACCAGGTGAAAATATATTTATTTTCATGTTGCTATATCATACAGTTATTTTCATTAAAAAAATCAGTTGGGAGAAATACCATCTATTGGTCGTCTCACGTTGGGACTACAGCGAAGGAAAGATAGCCAATGTATTTCTTATGGGAGTTTGTGCTTCGTTGTTGCCACCTATTTCACTGTATGAATCTATAGAAATGTGGATTAAGATTTCAGAAGTTCTAAACCTTTGAAAACAGTAACTGAAAATGTGTAATCGTCACCATACAAAAGGAGAATTTAAAAGAAAGTCTTATTAACATGTATTTGCTATTTTATTAAACATTACTGGAGATTGTTACACCGGACATGTATCTAAATATTCGATATTTTATTACTTATAGTTTTTGTTTAACTCTTTCGTCTTCAAATTCTTTCAAAATAAAAATAACGACTGGTTAGCTTCTGTATGATCTTTTTAATCTTTTAATTCACAGGTAAATAAAGGAAGTCCCAAACGCATTTTAACGGTAAAATGATTCATCATGATAAAATCATTCATTTGTTCAACTTCTTTCAAAAGAAACTTGCAAAAACGGAAATTTAGGATTAGCAGTAAATGCAAAGGATTTTAGTAAACAATAAACCTTTCTGGATTTTTCTACTTTTACTTCATGAAACTACATAATACAGTATTTTGTCGGCACTATTATTTGTCACCGAACGCATATAAGCAAATTTCTTAATACAGAAATAATTATTTGGTTTCAAATTTTGACAGCTTGTGCGTCTATAGATCTTCGCTTAGTTGTTTGGGTTTTATCGTTTGTAATTATTGTTAACATTGTCGTGTTGTTTGTTGTAACTATTCGTATTGTAGTATTGCATAACGCACATAGTACATTATACATAGTAAGTATGGCGGATATTGTTAAAAACAGAATGGGTTGTGTACTAAAGGTTGGTGAAAAACAGATTTTGTCAAATTTGATAAAATATCCTCTTACTGAGACCCGGCAGTCATTATCAATAATTATTCGACAAGTTTCTAAAGAAACAGTGCTAGCGAAAAAACTTTGTTCTCAGTACGTCAAGAAAGTATTTCACCTGATGGAATAAAATCTTCAAGAAATAGAGCGAAGAATAAAAATACTTCAAATCGCATTGCATTATCTTTCCAAATCCATTATAGAAATTAGGGTTTCCATTTAAAAAAAATTTCGTTATCGCAATAACTCGGAAACAAAAGACGATCTACAAATAACGATTACACTAAAATATGTCTCGTTTAAGATAAAAATGGACGTGTTTGAGGATTTTTCTCAAAAATACTTAATAAAAGATTTATCTCGATAGTTCCAGACTTTATACGCGCACTATATGAACGGCAAGTTTTTAAATTTTGTTTTACTACCGCTATCAGAAGAAGTGACTACTTGCAATATAACTTGCTCGAACAATAGGGATTATAAAGGTTTATAACGTTGAAATTCACAACCCATTGTTTGATGGTCACTGTTTAAAACCAAGCTTCTCCATTAGTTTGGTTGTCACTGGTTTTCCCTTTCTTTCTGTTTATCGTGAAGTCGTACCTGCGCGGTTAAGCTTCCTTCTCAATAGTAGAGTTGAGTAACAAAATGGCTATTTGGCATTAGAAGTTGAATGTTCGAGATATGTTAGAAAATTGATGTTGGATATTATGCGCTTTAGCGGAGAAAATCTCGCATTCAACAGAATGATTGCTTGAGTAGTTATATGCGATCAATCGTCAAATTAGACGGATTATGTTCTAGTGCTAACCATTTAGGTGAATTCTTTTCATTTCATTTCCAATGTGCTAAAATCTGATAAAGTCTTTTTCTATCTTAGGTAATATTATTTCCCTGGCAGTCACCTTAAGGGAATTGTATTGTAGAAGACCTTTCAGTTTATAGAAAGGTAAAAATCTTCAAATATTTAAAATTAATACAATATACAGGGTGATTTCTTTGTAGGTCTTTTTGTTTTGGGTTTTGTTGTTCGTTGTCGTTTATTCTTTTTCCTGCCTCTCTGATCGTGGGTTCATTTAGAAGGTCCTTCCCCTTTGGGTCCGTACCTACATCTATACATGTACCGGGTCGGAACAAAACAACCAAATATCGAAGGGTGAAGCGAAAACCCCTAAGCAAGGCTTTAAATAAAACAGCCGTGGGTCTTCGAATGGTGGGATGTTTGTCTAAACTTGTATGTATTCTGTGTCATTTATGTTTATATATATTTATTAAATGTGTGTACAATTTCTTCATGCATGTTAATTTTAAGAACAACACGAGATCTCGAGTAGTGAAATTGTCTTAGGGTAGTTTTAAGCCAACTGTGATGCAAATCACCATGCACCGTTTTTTTAATTAAACATTAGAATTTTTGATCTGCACAATAGACAATAGTTACATTTAAAATAAAGCTCTACTTAGAAAGTTTACATTTCACTACGTGTGTTTTATTTATTTATTATTTATTTATTTGTATGATTTTAATATTGCTTTTCAGCTCGTCATTTGTAAGTATATATGTACGGTACGACCAAAATTGTGGAAGTTGCCCATATTTTAGTAGAAGATCTATTTCTTCGTTTGTCTGATAGTAGGTATAAGGACACTTGGCCAACCCCCCCCACTCCTTTTCTACCTGTGATGATGTCATGTCACCTGACTGACAGGTGATGATTAGAAAGGTGTGAGGTGAGAATTATTAGCGGTTACATGATTAAAGGTGCTGATTAGCAAAGGTGATGATTAGCAAAGGTGATGATTAGCAAAGGTGATGTCTAGCAGAGGTGTTCATTTGCAAAGGTGATAATTAAAGGATTTGATATGATTATAAGGGGTGAGGTAACATGTGATCTGAAAAAAAGTAAGGCTTTGATAGGGTGATCTTAAAGGTGAGGATTTGATAGGGTGATCTGCTTAAAAGGTATTGATTTGAAATGACTAGGTGAGAATTAGCGGTACATGATTAAAGGTAATGATTAGCGAAGGTTATGATTAAAAGGTGATAATTGAGTAGCGGATAGCTATGATATGATAAAGGTGTGAGGTGAGAATTGGTTAGAGATGACTTACGATATGATTAAAAGGTGTTAATTGAGTAGCGGATACCTATGATATGATAAAAGGTGTGAGGTGAGAATTGGTTAGAGATAGCTTGTGATAGAATTAAAGGTGATGATTAGCAAAAGGTGAAAATTAAAGGATTTGAAATAATTAGAAGGGATGAGGTAATCTGTGATCTAATTAAATTGATATGGTTTACGGGTACCTATGACATGATGAAATTGATATGATCCGCGGATACCTGTGACCTGATTAGAAAGGGTGATCTAATTAAAGAATTTGATATGATTATAAGGGGTGAGGTAACATGTGATCTGAATAAAGGTACGGCTTTGATAGGGTGATCTGCTTAAAGGTGTGGATTTGAAAGGGTGATCTGAATAAAGGTAGGGATTTGATAGGGTGATCTGCTTAAAAGGTATTGATTTGAAATGACTAGGTGAGAATTAGCGATCACTTGTGAAATGATTAGCGGTTACATGATTAAAGGTAATGATTAAAGGATTTGAAATGATTAGAAAGGGTGAGGTAATCTGTGTTATGATTAATTTGATATGATTTGCGGATACCTGTGACCTGATTAGAAAGGGCGATCTAATTAAAGATAAGGATTTGATATGATTAGGTAATATGTGATCTAATTAAAGAATTTGATATGATTATAAGGGGTGATCTAATTAAAGGATTTGATATGATTAACGATTACCTGACATACACAATCTGCTGCATGTGGCTGATAGCATGATGAATGTGGCTGATATTTATTGCACAATAAAGTAAAGACCAATTAGTTAGTTAAAAGGGTTATCGTTTTATATTTTATACGTTTTATTATTTATAATTTCGATATTACAAAATCAAAAATCTAAGTTTACGAATATTAATACCAATTATACGTGAATAAACTTTATGAAGGTAACACACACACTCACAATCTAATCCTAAATGAATGTTCGTCTTTTCTATTTCATGGTAAAGTTCAGCAAACGCTCTTTCCTACTGCTGTTTATTTTCGATCTGGGGCTCAAAGGGCTGTAAAGAGAAACAAAATTCTGATGTGTTAATATTAAGGACCCCTCTGTTGATTATTTCATTATCCAAGGTAGACCAATACTCAAATAAAACTGCGTAAAATCTTTTGAAATTAATACAATTTGATTCAATTACCTGAAAATGATATACAAAAAAAAAGAGAGATACGTACGTACGTTAATTAAGTAGAACTGTAACCCTCATCGACGTCATTCGAATCCATAACTGCAAATTCTGCTACCATTACATCGTTTAATGAAAATAACATTTCTCTGACTAGAAATATAATAGTATAAAATATAAAACGATAACCCTTTTAACTAACTAATTTGTCTTTACTTTATTGTGTAATAAATATCAGCCACATTCATCATGCTATCAGCCACATGCAGCAGATTGTGTATGTCAGGTAATCGTTAATCATATCAAATCCTTTAATTAGATCACCCCTTATAATCATATCAAATTCTTTAATTAGATCCAGGCACTAGACATCCTTATGGAAAAGAATTGTTCGTGGTCACGTGACATAATAGTACCTGATATGTTTCTAGAGGTCGCTACATCTTAACATGTATGCGTAGAGTACAGACATACTTTTATTAATGCATCTTTGTTTAATACGTTTTTCTTGCATTTCGTATCTCTTTTTTGGAGTGGGGTGTATCGGAAGCATTTGTTCATTCGATAGAGTTGATCCTTCAGGCGTGGTTGTTGTTTGTTAACCTGTTTACGTGGTGTTAAACAATAGTGATTTTTGTGCTTAAAATCGCTATATTTGTGATGATTGTTCGATATAAAAAATTGTATATAGAACTTGTAAAAGTGCAACCTGGAAGTTGATGATAAATATTAACGGTTTATCTGTTTAAACCACGTGTTTCTAATTAAGGTTAGTTGAGGTTGTGTACACTTCAAAAACGAAAAATGATAACAGTTTTATTTTATTTTAGGAATTTTTATTGTCTAAAATGTTTCAAAATTATCAGAAGTGTGCCGTACCAGGCTGTAACCGGCGGTTTGATACCAACCCTGATGTACAATACTTCTGTTTCCCTGCAAACAATGAACGATGCTTGATATGGCTCAGGGCTATAAATAACAGAAAGCTGCGAGATATGCCTCTCAGTTCAATAAGAAAGTGTTTCAGTATTTGTGAACACCATTTTGAAGCTAGTCAGTTTCAAACAGTTCAGCGTATAAAATTGAATAGGAATGCTACACCAACACTTTTTTTGCCAGGTAACTATGAGAATTGTTCACGCAGATATATATGTGCTAACAAATTTTTACGTCTTTGTAGGGAATAGGAACCAACAAAAATCATCAGAATCATCAAGTCAACAATCTCCGACTCCAACAGAAATAAGACATGAGGAATTACCAGGAGCAGTAGAGGAGACTCATATGAGTCATATGGGACTGTCTACTCCTCCTCCAGTTTCCAGTATGCTACTTCAATCAGTCATACATGATGCTGTTCCAAGTACTTCAAGGGGAACGGGCACTGTTGGTAACAATCTTTATTGTGTTTTTTTATTGCCTACCTGAACAGAAGGTGCATGAGTAATGACCTATTTTATGGGCAGAAAATACATTTATTTTTAGTTTATATTCCACTTTTGAAAATACAAATCAATTCATTGTATGTCTGTTAGGCAGAAAAAGATTTGCAGTCCTTGCAGCTTAACAGGCGCAAATGTCTACTTTCTGTCCTAGAGACTTAAAATACTGTCATAAATAGGGATTTATAAAAGAAGCTTTATTTATATATCTGTGACTGTACAGTAAGTTTTAAATTTTTAATTTTTAATATTCACAGGTACACGAACACACAAGCAGAGGGGAATTTTAGAAGAAATTGGATTTCAAAAATCAAAGGCGTTAACACCGAGGAAATTTAAACTCTACAAAGAATATAAACGTGCAAGGCGATCTGCCAAGTTTTATAAAGCAAAATCGGCAAGAAAACTGCTGGGCATTTCTGAACTGATAAGGGGAATACGAACAAGTTATTAAATGATAAACACTTGCGGACTCTGCATGAGATATCAAAATCAGGTCAGACGTTTATTTTGTCTCAGTTCAAGCGGGCAGGAAAATTGAAAAAAAGAATTCCGTGGACTGCTGCAGAGAAGGCAGTGTTTGTAGCAATTTATAAACATTCCCCAAAGGGATATCGTTTTTTGCGAAAAATGCTTGCTCTACCTTCTCCGAAAACCTTACAAAGGAGTTTGAATGCAATTCCTCTAAATCCAGGCATCAATGATAATGTCTTTCAACAGTTGCACAAATTGTCAACATATTTGAACGATGAAGATCGTTATTGCTCCCTTGTTTTCGATGAAATGGCCATCCAAGCTCATTTAGATTTAAATGTTAAATATGGGTGCATTGACGGTCTTGAAGACTTTGGCAGTGGAAAATCAAAAACGATAGCGGACCACTGCCTGGTGTTCATGATACGTGGCATAACAAAGAAGTGGAAGCAACCAATAGCTTATTTTTTTGTGAAATCGGCAACAAAATCCACACAGTTGCAAATATTGATTTCTCTTATTATAGAAAATATTCATGCAAAGACGATGTTCAAAGTGGTTGCATCCATCTCAGATTTAGGGACATCAAATCAATCAGCAGTTCGCGAGTTGAGCGAAAAAAGTGGGCGCAAAGACGAATATATATATAAAGTTAATAACAATACTATAATTCACATTTTTGATCCGCCTCATTTATTAAAATGCTTTAGAAACCATTTGTCAACAAAAGACATTTATTTTATGGGTTTCGTTGCAAAATGATCTGTAATAAAAACCCTCTATGATCTAGATGGTATGACAGCCGAGTCAAAAATTTGTCCTAAACTAACTGAAGCCCATATAAACCCTACATCGAAACAAAAAATGAGGGTGAAACTAGCAGCTCAAATTTTTAGCCAATCTGTGCATGCTGGACTTAATTTTGCCACAAATTGTAAAGCCATGGAAGGTAGAGGAACTGCACATTTATGTTCATTTATGGATAGATTGTTTAATTCTGTAAATGGAGTTCGACAATCCAAACGTCCGTTGAACGGTCCACTGTCTTCAAAATCAGAACATGAAGCATTTTGGCTGGAAGCAGTGGAGTTTATAAATAACTTAATATTAAAAAAATGGACAAATCGTGAGCACTACAGTGTCAGTAAAAATGTGGATTGTCACAATTAAAAATATACAAAACTTGTGGAATATTTTGAGGGATAAGGGCGTTAAATACCTACTCACACGCAATCTCAATCAAGACCCTCTAGAGAATTTGTTTGGAGTTGTGCGTGGGTTATCAGGGCAAAATATGCGTCCTACGTCTGTACAATTTGTAGCTGCCTATAAAACTTGTTTGTTTAATAATTTAATTGCCAATTCAAGCGGTACAAATTGTGAAGACGATGGTGCCGAATTTTTAAGTTTTTTTTTGAAAAGTGAGCCATTTTTGACACCTGCTACATTGAATGTTCCCATGCTGGAAACAGGTGCAGTTTCTGATGTGGAATATTTCCCTCCTGGAGGTTTAAAGACCTTTTCTCATGCAGGGGCATCTTACATTGCTGGTTTTTTATTAAAAAGATATCTTGACACAGCTTGTGTAACTTGTCGGCAATATTGTTTAACACTGGAATGTACAGATTCCCATGCATTTATTGTATTAAAAGATATGGGAAACAAATTGATGTATCCATCTGTGACATTTATAAATGTTATAGATATTCTTAAAAAAGAAATTCTGCATCTGTTTCTCAGCCATATAAATGAATTTAGATTACTCTCAGTAATTAAAAATAATATTAATGTCGACATTAATGTCAATTGTGGAAACCATAGGGACATTGTGGATAATATTATTTTTGCCCTCCTGAATTGTAAAGCAAGCTTTGATGTCATGTATACGTCATGTGAAACTAAATTTATTCGGAATCATATGGTAATATGTGCATTCCTAACCGCCTCAGAGGGTGGGAAATTAACCATTCCTAACTTACTTTTAATTCCCTCTCTTGGTCAGGAATGTAATCATTCCCTACCTGTTATCCCTCTCTTGGTCAGGAATGTGATCATTCCCGACCTGTTGTAAGTTCGTAGTTTGCTCGGTAGAGGGCGGGTGCATTATTAGGTCAAGTTTGTCACTTCAGTTGTCAGTTGTAAATAATTATTATTTGTTAAAAAATATGATGATTCCGAATAAAATAGTATACAAACCTCGGCGGGACGTTTCCTCCTGTCTCGAGCATTAGCTCACCTCGGGCCGGGGCCCTCGGTGAGCTATCTTAGCTCTCGACAGGAATGAAACACTTCCCGCCTCGGTATGTAATCTACTATTTTACACACAATTTTGTAAAGTGCGGCTACTATCCGGTAAAGTGACCAGTAAATTTCAGCCTTTCAGGGACGCTTAGAAAATAAATTAACTATGAGACAATAAAGTATAATTTGGAAAACGCTACTTTACACCACATTTAACACGCTAATGTAGAAAATAAGACCGTAGTTAAATTTTTTATAATTTTAAATGTATAGCGTCATCTGTAGGAAACTCAGGTAAATCAAAATTAAGTTGGCACCTTGTTTGGCACCATTAATCCCATCAAAATGAGCTAATGACATATGACAGTTTTAGCTGATAAAAAAGTAGGTATGAAAAGTTTTCGCCAAGATTTATCAGAGCAGTTGTGCAGACTACAGCATATTTTAGTATTGATATATGGAGAAACAATTCAAAGTATGCACCTACATAAATCAGAAGTACGTACGTATAGCTATTACTTAACCTCAACCTGTTCGTATCCTTTTCTTGTATAGAGCTTTGGTAGAAAGTACTGGTGTCTTCTGTGTTATCATCAATTTCAAGATCCAAATTCCTGCAATTCTACCTGTTGCTCCAGCATGAATTAGTTGAATAGTTGAAAGCCCTCAAATTTTAAAGAAACTATTTTATTAACTTGTAACTTTTAACTTAATAAACACAAAAATCAACACAAACTAAATTCTGTTCACTAATTAGATATCTTTTTTGAAAACGCAATTATTATAGATATTAATGTTGATTGTACTATATTGTCTGTATTGTCTGTCATTATTGAAATATTCAGAATCAAGTAATTTGTGTCAAATCGCGTCAAAAGGCTGGAGTACCAATTTAAAAAAATCAAATAATCACCAAAATTATTCCAAATTAATTTTTTTCTTAAATAGTAATTGTCGGCCAAAAAATTGTATACAAATGTCGTGCGTTAAGTTATTTTACAATGCTCCAGCGAATGGGGAACTCGCCCTTCGGGCTCGTGCCCCAAACGAGCTGTCGCATTGTAAAATACAACTTACCACACTCTAATGTAAATAACTATTTCGGCACTATTTTTATTTTTGTTAAACATATTATTACAATTATCAACAGGAAGATGCAGTTGAAAGATTTGAGATTGTATGCTCCCATTGATTTATATTTAAAACAACATGGGCCTACATATTACAAACGATAATGTAATGCTTGTGAATACAGTATACTTCTTAATACAAGGCGTTTTATTTCATTTAGTTGTATAAAATCACCAACTCAGAATAAATAATAATATCTGATAGAAAGCATGTATATAAAATTTTAAAAGCGGTATGCAACCCGCCGTACATATGGCGTTAGTACCTGATATGTCCATAGAGGCGCTCGCAGCAGTCAGTCTACAATTTTAGTATGGATTCGTACCTTCTTGTCTTGGTATATTCTTTGATTAGATCACATATTACCTAATCATATCAAATCCTTATCTTTAATTAGATCGCCCTTTCTAACCAGGTCACAGGTATCCGCAAATCATATCAAATTAATCATAACACAGATTACCTCACCCTTTCTAATCATTTCAAATCCTTTAATCATGTAACCGCTAATCATTTCATATAGGTAAGAAAGTCAAGTCACGTTCCGTTCAACGAAGCCAATCCCGACGAGTTTTCAAGGTCACCCGAGTTTAGCCGAACATACCCGATTTAAATGAAAGGTAAGAGGGTGACCTTGAAAACTCGTCGGGATTGGCTTCGTTGAACGTAACGTGACTTGACTTTCTTACCTATATGAAGAATCGCTGGATTTAATGAAACTGTTTAAAACGGGGCCTTATATATGTATGTGTACCTATTTGCTTTCTTTTAGATATTCTCACAGATTTCTTAATATTATTGTATATAGATAATTAATCCTTGTGATAAATATCATGCTCAAGTATTATCATATGTTTACATGTCGTATTTATAGAACAGAATCGTTAAATATACAATAAAAATCAATATCCGCATGGTAAAACTGTTGCCTTGTTAGGTCTACTAATTAATGAAAACGGATTAAAATTTGAAAATATGTACCTATACGCCAGAAACTCATCCAGTTTTTGTAATTGATTGTTAAAGGCAGGTAGAGAGTTTTAAGGATTCTACTGTAGACATTAGATTAGAGCTCCGATTTGTAAGCAATATTTGATCAGATTACCTATAATTTGGTAAAAAGTGGAAATTAAAAGGTTAAGGTAGTGTCAGATCGAATTCAATAGTCATCATTAATAAAAGTAACTTTTTTCAGTCAGTCATGTATTTAGCTACTATACTATGTAACGTTTATAAATAAATAATACATCATTATAGAATAGTCCTTGATTAATGCTCATGAACTGTTAACAATCTAACATTTCCCTTATATGAGCTGTTGATAGTATTAAACCTATGCGTCGCCGTTACGAATTTTTGATATTCGAGTGATGTTTTAAGAAATTCAGAACCGACTTACAACATATCCTTTTCTTCAAGTACCCTCTCGTAATCTTACATCGTAGTTATATCGTGTGTATAAGGTGTTCATGAATTTAGAGATTAGAGCTTGAGTCGGTCAACCCACTTTCTGATACAACTAAAGCATACTGCTTAATTTTACATGATTTGTTGATAGAATACAATGCGTTTGCTGAACCTGTGACTAGACATATACACATACCATAATGAAAATTATTAAGCAAAAGAAGTCGCTAAATATATTTAACTCAGACGATCATGTTTCTCGATAATATTCCGATGGTGATAACAAGCATGGTAAGCTTTTACCTGTTTCCTGTTGAGCAATTTTGAGTGGACCTTCTTCTTGTGGTAAAACTAATGCCTTGTTAGGTCTACTAATTAATGAAAACGGATTAAAATTTGTAAATATGTACCTATACTCCAGAAACTCATCCAGTTTTTGTAATTGATTGTTAAAGGCAGGTAGAGAGTTTTAAGGATTCTACTGTAGACATTAGATTAAAGCTTGAATCGGTCAACTCACTTTCTGATACAACAAGAAAAATAAACAATATTTTAGCATGGGTAGACATAAAGGGTGTTGATTCATTTTATTTAGGTCAAACATATACGAAAATTCTCAAACATCTGATTAGGGACAACGCTAACTTACTTATTCTCTTTAAGCAAGATGAATTGAATTTTAGTTATTAATAAAGATTGTTCTCTAGACAAGGGTAGATATCGAAAGGGATTTGATTGTTAATATAAGTTTATAATTAGAAATATTATAATATTTTATGAAAAACAGTCAATAGAATTATTGTCAATTGTATTGATTTTATATCTTTACAGGCGAAGATGTACACAATTTATTGCCTTGTATGCAATGGAAGAGAAATTATACTTCGATAGTCAGTTTGTTTCTCATTACATCCGATTATAATAGTTCAATGATACATTTTGATTGTATGCCTTGCTTAACGAAATCGCAAACAGGAATAGCGATCGGCTGAACTCGTATAGTAGATTCTTTATCGGGGTGAGGTAACCTATGACCTGGTTAACGGAATGATTTAAAAAATAAGAATTGATTAGCGATTACCTGTGACCTAATTACTGATTACCTGTTTACCACTATCTGCTGAACTGATTAAAGGATTTGATAGCAGAATGAGGAATCTTGTCTAATTCAATATAACAGAATAATCTGTCTTTACTTGTTGTATGAAAAGAACTGTACACAAATGGTTAAAATGTGTTTAATATTCTCACACTTGTAAACAAATTACTGATTATATTAATTAATATGAAATTGATATCGATAATAATTCGACTTGTTTAAATATTACCGAGTAATGCAATCAAACTATTTATTTGTACAGCAATATAATCTTATTGTATTTAATAGAAATCGTGGGTACAATTAATTTAATTTTAGGCATAATGATACTATATAATATTTTCTAATTATAATTGCTCAGGTACATTTATTAAATTCGTTCTTTTCTACGTAAACTATATAAATAATACTCAATTCGTTTAAAATGCTATTACATGCTCCCCCTATAATCTTCAGTAATTACAATACAATAAACTCAGTTTCATGAAATCCAACGATTTTTCATTACTGTAAGACGACTGTGTTTTACAGCTTCAAGATCGATAGGTGAGTTTTCGATTATATTATCATAAGTTTTTAAATTGATCGACTGAATGTTAACCTTTTATGCTATTGTAGTTCCTACTCTCTTTATAATAATGGAGGTTCTTAAAGATTCATTAATAAATCTATTAAATGAAGCAATAGGTGTTCAAAATATGTTTGTGCATATCAACGGTGTACCGGTTGATGTGAATCCATATAACGATGTAATGGTAGCAGAATTTGCAGTTATGGATTCGAATGACGTCGATGAGGGTTACAGTTCTACTTAATTAACGTACGTACGTATCTCCTTTTTTTTGTATATCATTTTCAGGTAATTGAATCAAATTGTATTAATTTCAAAAGATTTTACGTAGTTTTATTTGAGTATTGGTCTACCTTGGATAATGAAATAATCAACAGAGGGGTCCTTAATATTAACACATCATAATTTTGTTTCTCTCTCTTTACAGCCCTTTGAGCCCCAGATCGAAAATAAACAGCAGTAGGAAAGAGCGTTTGCTGAACTTTACCATGAAATAGAAAAGACAAACATTCGTTTAGGATTAGATTGTGAGTGTGTGTTACCTTCATAAAGTTTATTCACGTATAATTGGTATTAATATTCGTAAACTTAGATTTTTGATTTTGTAATATCGAAATTATAAATAATAAAACGTATAAAATATAAAACGATAACCCTTTTAACTAACTAATTTGTCTTTACTTTATTGTGTAATAAATATCAGCCACATTCATCATGCTATCAGCCACATGCAGCAGATTGTGTATGTCAGGTAATCGTTAATCATATCAAATCCTTTAATTAGATCACCCATTATAATCATATCAAATTCTTTAATTAGATCACATATTACCTAATCATATCAAATCCTTAAATTTAATTAGATCGCCCTTTCTAATCAGGTCACAGGTATCCGCTAATCATATCAAATTAATTATAACACAGATTACCTCACCCTTTCTAATCATTTCAAATCCTTTAATCATTACCTTTAATCATGTAACCGCTAATCATTTTCATCACCTTTAATTCTATCACAAGCTATCTCTAACCAATTCTCACCTCACACCTTTTATCATATCATAGGTATCCGCTACTCAATTATCACCTTTTAATCATAACCTTTAATCATTTCGCAAGCCATCTCTAACCAATTCTCACCTCACACCTTTATCATATCATAGCTATCCGCTACTCAATTATCACCTTTTAATCGTAACCTTCGCTAATCATTACCTTTAATCATGTACCGCTAATTCTCACCTAGTCATTTCAAATCAATACCTTTTAAGCAGATCACACTATCAAATCCTCACCTTTAAGCAGATCACCCTATCAAAGCCTTACCTTTATTCAGATCACATGTTACCTCGCCCCTTATAATCATATCAAATCCTTTAATTATCACCTTTGCAAATCAACACCTCTGCTAATGATGATTAGCAAAGGTGATGACCTTTGCTAATCATCACCTTTCTAATCATAACCTTTAATCATATCGCAAGCTATCTCTAACCAATTCTCACCTCACACTTTTTATCATATCATAGGTATCCGCTACTCAATTATCACCTTTTAATCATAACCTTTAATCATATCAAACCCTTTAATCGCTAATCAGGTCACAGGTATCCGCGAATCATATCAAATTAATTATATCACAGGTTACCTCACACCTTCTAATCATTTCAAATCCTTTAATTATCACCTTTGCTAATCAGCACCTCTGCTAATCATCACGTTTAATCATGTAACCGCTAATCATTTCACAGGTGACCGCTAATCATTACACAGGCAACCGCTAATCATTACACAGGTAACCGCTAATAATTCTCACCTCAATCATCACCTATCAGTCAGGTGTCATGACGTCATCATAGGTAGAAAAGTGGAGGGGGGTTGGCCAGGAGGGGCAACACCTACTGAGGTAATGGGTCGCTTTGGGCAGACGGAAATTGACATGCCAATGGCATGGCTTCTCCCCTTGCTTCGGATTGGTCGGCGGCCATCTTGGATGACACAAATGACCCGCGATCTAATTAATATTCAAATGAGGCGTGGTCTAATTAAATGCGCGAATTAAATTAATTGATATAATTTAATTAAATTAATTTAATTCGCGTATGCATATAAAAAATGATATATGTAAATGAGAGATGAGATATGCAAATGATATCGTGAATTAATTTAATTTAATTAAATTAGATCAATTAATTTAATTCGCCCATTTAATTAGACTACGCCTCATTTGAATATTAATTAGATCGCGGGTCATTTGTGTCATCCAAGATGGTCGCCGACCAATCCGAAGCAAGGGGAGAAGCCATGCCATTGGCATGCCAAGTGGCATCTCAATTTCCATCTGCCCAAAGCGACCCATCACCTACTTCTGATAAGCTTGAAGCTTTAGTAATAAGCATTGTTTTTAAACGAAGTGGCGCTTGTTCTTTTTTTATCTTTTATATCTTGTATTACCCCGCCTCTCTCCGACTTATTGGGGGTTAGCCGGAAAAAACTAAAGCAGTGTTATTGGGATCAAGCTGATAGGTAGTGTTATTGGGATCAGCTTGGGTATTGTTCCCAATTTGAGACAAGGCAGTTGGCGATTTGTAAAAGATTCTGATAATTCGTCTGTTGAACTGGAATCTATTGAGGTTATGCCTCTTAGTAATTCTACACTTACTTTTGATCAGAAATGGGAGTTAGAGAAAATTTTGAATGAGTCTAAAGCACTTCCAAGTGAGATGTTAGGTTGTACGTCTAGGGTTGAGCATGTTATTCGTACAAATTCTGAACCGATTAAGCAGAGATATTATCCGGTTAGTCCGTTTATGCAACGTCTTATCGATGAAGAACTCGATCGTATGTTGAGCTTAGGTTTCATTGAATCGTCTTCTAGTGGCTGGTCCAACCCAGTCCTAATGGTCAAAAAGAAAAATGGGACCTACAGATTTTGCATGGATTTTCGTCGCCAAATTTTTGTCATCGTTGGATGTTAAGTCTGCCTATTGGCAAATTCCTTTGTTTGAGGATTCCCGTAAATATACGACTTTTACAATCACCAATCGTGGCCTTTTCCAGTTTACTCGTATGCCTTTTGGGTTACATAATGCCCCTGCAACTTGGAAAAGGTTCATTGATAATGTTCTTGGTCCATCTTTGGAACCATATGTTTTGGTGTATTTGGACGATATAGTTATCGTTACAGATAGTTTTGAAAAACATATTGAAATATTAAGAGATGTTTTTAATCGATTGTCGTTGGCTGGCATCACTTTAAGTTCAGATAAGTGCAAATTTTGTGTCCCTAAGCTACGATACTTAGGTTATGTAGTTAGTCAGAAGGGAATTCATGTGGATCCTGAGAAAGTTTAGGCCATTGTAAATATTCAGCCTCCTCGGATTGTGACTGAAGTTAGAAGTCTGATAGGTTTGACTTCATGGTACCGTCGTTTTGTATCACAGTTTTCTGATATCATTCAGCCGTTGACAAACCTTCTTAAGAAAGGTGTCAAATTTTATTGGTCATCTGAGTGTGAATGTAGTTTGCAGACTTTGAAAGAAGCTTTGGTTAGGGCACCTATTTTACGTTGTCCAGATTTCGAGTTGCCATTTACTGTTCAAACCGATAGTAGTGGTTTCGGTTTAGGTGCTGTCTTGACGCAACAGATTGATGGTGAGGAAAGTGTAATATGTTACCTTAATCGTTCTCTCAATCGTCAAGAGCGAAATTATTCTACGACTGAGAGGGAACGTTTAGGAGTTTTATGGGCCGTAGAAAAACTTAGACCATATTTAGAATGCCGTCGTTTCACGGTGATCACCGATCACTATTCTTTGGTGTGGTTACATAATTTAAAAAACCCGACAGGTTGTTTGGCTAGGTGGTCTTTGAGACTCCAAGAATATGACTTTGAGGTGGTCCATCGTAAAGGTAAAGACCATTTGGTACCTGATGCGTTATCACGTTCCGTACCGATTCTTGACAGTATTGAGTCAGGTAATGAGCCTGTTATAGTTTCTACCGATAAGTGGTATATAGTATGGTTGATAGGGTTCGGGCTAAACCTGCTAAACCTGCGGGCTAAAGTTTTCTCAATGGCGTATTACTAATGAAGGTTTATATAAATCTATGAAAACCGAAAATGATTCTGATACCGTTTGGAAACTTGTTGTACCTAAAGAAAATAGACTTGCTATTCTTCGTCAGGCACATGATCATCCTACTTCCGGTCATGGTGGAGTATATAAAACATATCATAGATTAACTCCCAAATATTATTGGCCAAAAATGCAAGCCGATGTAGCTCGATATATAAAAACTTGTCAAAAATGTAAACCAGATTTAAGACCTCCTGCTGGACTGTTAGTTCGGCAACTAATTGTTGATCGCCCTTGGCGGTCAAGGCGGTAAGATGGTCAGTATCGATTTGATTGGTCCTCTCCCGAGGAGTACAAAAGGTTATTCATATGTCTTAGTCATAGTAGACTATTTTAGTAAATTTTGTTTGCTATTTCCTCTTCGGAATAGTTCAGCGAAGATGGTTTGTTCTAGAATTGAAGATGAAGTCTTCTTAGTTTTTGGAGTACCTAGATTGGTGTTGGTAGACAATGGAGTCCAGTTTACTGGTCGTGAGTTTCGCACTCTTTGTAGTAACTATTCTGTAAAAATTCGTTTTAATGCGCATTATTACCCGCAATCAAATCCCACAGAAAGAGCGAACAGAAATGTACAAACTATGATTCGTTCCTATGTCAAAGAGAATCAGTGTTCTTGGGCAGATGAATTAACAAAAATTGGGTGTGCCCTTAGAACTGGTCGTCATGAGACTACTGGTTTATAGGGTTTATATGGTTTATATGGTCCCTATTTCTTAACTTTTGGTAGGGAACATATTTTAAAAGGCACTGATCATAAAATAGCTGATAAAGTTCAAGATCTGCAAGTTGATCGTTCGTCTGCTACTGTTATTCCTGATAAATTGCAGGGAGTTTTTGAAGTAATAAAATAAAAACTTCTTTTGATCGCAATAAACGTTACTATGATCTCCGTAAGCGAGATACTCAATTTGTTATTTGTGATAAAGTTTTAAGGAAAGATTTTGCTCTTTCTGATGCGAGTAAATATTTTTCACATAAACTTGCTCCTCGTTATATTGGTCCTTTTACCATTCACAAAAAGGTGTCTCCTTGGACTTATATTTTAGCTGATGAACTTGGTAGGGAAGCCGGTAAATTTCATGCCAAAGATTTGAAAGAGTATGTTCCGAATCATGTCGGAGATTAGGGTCATTTGGTTGTTTTTTTTGGGGGAACCATTTGGTGGTTTGGGTTCCACAGAGTTCAGCGATGGTTGGGGCTATCCTCATTTGGAGCGTTTAGTGATACGCTCAGCTCGACCTAATATCTGTCGACTGGTTAGGGCTTATTAGTTTTTATTTAGATCTTTGTTTTGCAGGTATCTATTTTTGGCTTTTATACCAAGGTTCTTGATATAGCAATTTTGACTTTCGTTTTGGCTTAGCCAAACTATTTTTTTTTGTATACCGGATTTGACAATTTCTCTTCTCCTTTTTACCTTCTCCTTCTTTCCTATACCGATTTTGACTCCATATTTTCCATAGCACGGCTTGGGCTGGATCCCCGAGACCGTGGTTCTTTTGGGTTTCTTTGGGCTGAACTCCCTTTTTAACCCCCGGTTTCTTCTTCTCTTGTTCTCTGTCTCAAACGGTACGTGTGTGGTGTCCGGATGGTTAGTGTTGCTGAGTAGTGCTTCAGTCTCCACGACGTTGGAACTGGCAGTGCCCCGCATCGTGTGTGAAGTTGTGCTCCTCGGTGGCTCTGCCGTCTGCCCACTTCACATGTATCCGGGCGAGCCCTTCTTTTTCACTCTGTTTTCTTTTTCTTCTTTTTTTCTCTATACTACTCTCTCTTGGGTGCGAGCAGAGAGTATGTCAGCGGCTCTCTGTTCAGTTCTTTTGCCGGCCATGTTCAGTGGTTCGTGCTGGTAGGTTTTGTTGTGAGTCGTTGCCAAGCCTCGGGCACTGGGAGTTGCTCAGTGGTACCTTTCCGACGTGGAATACCACTGTGCCCAGCACCGTGTGTGAAGCGCGTCTTTGCAATGAACCCTGCTTGCCCGACCATTGTTCATGCTTCGGGGTGGAACCTTTTGTTCCTCTGTTCTTTCCTTACCTCCACCTCCAATTTGTGTTTGTCCTTTTCTTGTTGTATTTTTTTTATTTTCGGATCACCCTTTTGGTGTCCATTGTTGGTGCCATGTTCTTTTGTCATGGTATTTTTGATCCTGGTGGGTTGTTCTTTCGATTTATTTTGGGCAAATTAGATTTTAGCAAGGCTAGGTTATGCTAAGCCGCGAAAGGGTTTTCGCGACTGGGAGTTTAGGGGGGAACTATAACGTTGAAATTCACAACCCATTGTTTGTTTGATGGTCACTGTTTAAAACCAAGCTTCTCCGTTAGTTTGGTTGTCACTGGTTTTCCCTTTCTTTCTGTTTATCGTGAAGTCGTACCTGCGCGGTTACGCTTCCTTCTCAATAGTAGAGTTGAGTAACAAAATGGCTATTTGGCATTACAAGTTGAATGTTCGAGATATGTTAGAAAATTGATGTTGGATATAATTCGCTTTAGCGCAGAAAATCTCGCATTCAACAGAATGATCGCTTGACTAGTTATATGCGATCAATAGTCAAATTAGACGGATTATGTTCTAGTGCTAACCATTTAGGTAAATTCTTTTCATTTCATTTCCAATGTGCTAAAATCTGATAAAGTCTTTTTCTATCTTAGGTAATATTATTTCCCTGGCAGTCACTTTAAGGGAATTGTATTGTAGAAGACCTTTCAGTTTATAGAAAGGTAAAAATCTTCAAATATTTAAAATTAATACAATATACAGGGTGATTTCTTTATAGGTCTTTTTGTTTTGGGTTTTGTTGTTCGTTGTCGTTTATTCTTGTTCCTGCCTCTCTGATCGTGGGTTCATTTAGAAGGTCCTTCCCCTTTGGGTCCGTACCTACATCTATACATGTACCGGGTCGGAACAAAACAACCAAATATCGAAGGGTGAAGCGAAAACCCCTAAGCAAGGCTTTAAATAAAACAGCCGTGGGTCTTCGAATGGTGGGATGTTTGTCTAAACTTGTATGTATTCTGTGTCATTTTATTTATGTTTATATATATTTATTAAATGTGTGTACAATTTATTCATGCATGTTAATTTTAAGAACAACACGAGATCTCGAGTAGTGAAATGGTCTTAGGGTAGTTTTAAGCCAACTGTGATGCAAATCACCATTCACCGTTTTTTTTATTAAACATTAAAATTTTTGATCTGCACAATAGACAATAGTTACATTTAAAATAAAGCCCTACTTAGAAAGTTTACATTTCACTACGTGTGTTTTATTCAGTTATTATTTATTTATTTGTATGATTTTAATATTGCTTTCCAGCTCGGCATTTGTAAGTATATATGTACGGTACGACCAAAATTGTGGAAGTTGCCCATATTTTAGTAGAAGATCTATTTCTTCGTTTGTCTGATAAGCTTGAAGATTTAGTAATAAGCATTGTTTTTAAACGAAGTGGCGCTTGTTCTTTTTTTATTTTTTATATCTTGTATTACCCCGCCCCTCTCCGACTTATTGGGGGTTAGCCGGCAACAACTAAAGCAGTGTTATTGGGATCAAGCTGATACTTCCAGCACAGCTACATTTTGGTAGGTTAAGTATTTATTTATATATAAAAAATAGCCTTTGTGTTTCTGTAGGTTATAGGTTTATGCAGTTACAACTACAATATTTAGAAAGTGTTTTTAACAGTTGCTTGCAAGATGTTTGGCAACCCCGTTGTCCACAAGAACACACACTGTAGTCTCAACGTGAGACGACCAATAAACAGTCGAGGGTTCTGGGTGCGATTCCTAGCCGGAGCGATACATTTTTTATATGAATTTGCATTCAAAATATAATTTAATGTAAATCATTAATTAACTTAATAAAATTAACCTTCATCTAAAATTTATTTTATTAACCAATAGTACAAAGTTTTTTGATTTAAAAGTATCTGAGAAATATTTATTTTTTTATGATTCAATTAAGTTATATATTTATCTAAATACGTGTCTGCTAATGTGCTGTCGTTACCGTCCTGTGCCTCATATATGCGAGAAAAGTTAATAGATAGCACACTGTGATATATTTAAAATTATAACAGGACACAGTCACTTGTTTACTCACAAGATTTTTTATGTAGCATATGGTTGTATCATGTTTAAGGAGATTTGTTAATTGTAAAAAGTACTATCTAAAACTGTAAAAATGCCATTACCGACCGTTATAAAGAATGATCAATGGATGGTAATGACTAAGCATGGGACGGTAATGACACAATACATTATTGTTTAAAACTGTTTCAACATATCCTGAACATTGTGAAACTAATGAATACCTCAAGATTAAAATGAGTTGAAGTTAATAAGGAGTAGCTAAAGCAAAAACAGTTGCTGCTAAAAGATAAAGCCGTTGAAAAACGAATGCAGAAAAAGAACAAGTATGAAAAATGCAAGGAAAAGCAGACCAGGCAAGTGTATACCATGCGCAACAGAACAATAAACAGAAGTTAGAAGAAAAAATGCATTTAAGGCAGGGTTGGCATGTTTAAAACATTTTGTTTAAAACTCATGTTTAAAACTAGTTTAAAACATCAAACTTAGTTTTAAACTATTTCTTTTTAAACATGTTTTAATCGTATGTTTAAATCATGTTTCTTTGTAATCGTTTTAAAACAGCTTTTTGACAACTTTTAAGATAATTTTAGATTCTTATACTGCATTTTCGAATTTAAATGACCATTTTCCATCTGAAACGTGTATTATTATGTATAATAAGCATCACAATTATAAATTATAAAATGTAAAAGTATAGACAATTTATTGATTGTTTATTATTTAAATCTATTTTGGAACATGACTTAGATTGAAACTTGTGAAAAGTGGATCTAGGATTAGATTACATTGTATAAAATCAACTAATTTTGCTGCAACAACATTAAATTAATGTTAAATATTTCTTTTAGATGTAGAGCATTTAATAATGAGTTACTATAAATAACGTAAATGTAAATAAACAAAAATACCTTAGAAAATCCTCCCCTATAAATATTAACAATAGTCTTTGATACTTCATAAATCAAACTAATTACGCACATTTATTTTTTGCAATGGATACACTTGGCACGAATTTTATGAGGTTCAACAGCATCTTTAATAAAATGGTTAAAAAATGCTGCCATATGCCATATAAAATGCGCATTCGTCGACCCGTCATCATGAATATATAATATTCCAGTGATTTTCTATTTACTAATTCTGCATTCTTTTCAGAGGTCTGAAGAAGCATTTACAAAGAATAATGATCCTTTCATTTCTAAATTACAATTTGCAAGGTGTTGACTTAACAATATTTAATACTTTTGTTTTGGCGAGAATTGAAGTAGATTTTTTATTAGGGTATTTTTTATTTAAGTTACTCTATACTAGGAAGTTGTAAAATTAAAAAGTGATGATATAAGAATAAAAGGACTTTTATTATTGTTTCAGGCATGCACAATCATGATTCATGATGGTAATTTATATCCGAATTTAATAATATGTTTATTAAAAGCTTTCATTAAAATATTTCAAAATCTTTATTAGTTTAAAACAGTTTAAATCATGTTTTAAACATGTTTTTTTTATATGGGGTGTTTTAAACTAATTTTCGATAAAAAACATGTTTAATTTAAAAAAAACAACTGTTTTTGTTTTTTTTTGAAAAAAACATGTTTTTTGCCAACCCTGATTTAAGGTAATTAACTGTAAATAGAATGACATTCCTTCTATAATATAAATTGAGAGCTTTTATAGTTATTATGTACCAAGGGCGCTATGATGATAATAATGCCAGGAGAATGATGATAACGCTGAGAGGGTGTTATAGAGGAAAATGCTCTGGTTGTTATGGACCTATTTATATAGATCATATCACAGGTACTGGGTGGAAATAAATGATTTTCATCAAGTTGCCATTGCATTCCCCATGTAAAAGCATGACGTGCCGCTCTACGAAAATAGAGAAGGCAGTACCATAACCTCAAAATTAAATAAATTTTATGAATTGTTTGACAGATTGATTTCATTTATTGACAGAACTAATTTAGTACTAAATCAAAAAGAGTAGAGCGGTACAGAAAAATTTACATGTGAAAAAATTCCAAAGGGAACTTGATGAAAATCATTTATTTCCACGCTGTATAAACAACAAATAATATGCAAGTTTTCTCCTAATTAGACACCTGTGTGGTGCTTTGCATTAAAACTGATCCAAGCTGATCAACCATTAATTTTTATCTAATAAATCTTAAACTAAATACTTATAAGCTAGAGTTCATCCATTAATGTCCTGTAGTTTGTTCTGGTTGAACCAGTGGCGTGCGGTGAGAATTTAGGCTAGTGAAGCAACCACGATTTTAATTATAATACACCTAGGTACAGGCGCGGATTAACGGGGAGGGAATAATCCCCCCCCCCAATTTAGAAATAAGTTTACATAAAATAGAAACAAATAATGTTTGTTTAATTATTATTTATTAAAACAATTATTTTTCCAAAGATTTCCCCCTCAAAATACTTCTCTGGATCCGCCCCTGCTAGGTACAATAAAAAACAGTGTTATAATTATTAAGCTTAAAAGTTTTTCAAAGAAGCACCTTTACACTTTATATTCATGGAATTTGTTGACTATCATTATTTATTTAAAAAAAACTACTACTACGTATCAATTTTCCAGTCTTTCTTAGAAAAATACCGGTACAGGTTTTAATCTTTGTTGTTAAATTTGAAAGATCTGGTTTTGATCTGTCTTTCTTAATAATTTGTAATTTCTCTCCAAAACTGTATGCGAAGAATTCCTTATTAATAATTTACAAACTGAACAAAAAATCGTCCCGATTCGGCTATATCGAAGGTACTCGAATCTTTCACCGAAGCAGTTGAATTTGCAGTCGTGACGATAATGCAATTTTAAATTTGCATATAGGCAAACTAAATAGAACTATTTGTCTTTAAAAAAATCCAACTTATAAATTAAAATAATAAAATGCGACAAAATACAGTCTCATTCGCAGATTTACATTACTTAAGTAACACTAAATCGAACAAATAACCAAATTATAATAAATAAACATTTGGGAACGAAGCACAATAAAAATAACGACCAAACAATGTTAACAGCATCCGTCTACTATAACACCCCACGCTCGCTGATTCACGCCAAGGTTAAGAGAAGAGCATTTGTAAGCATTGCTTATATTAAGTGTATGTATCACATTTGAATCGGTATTACCTTTCCGTGCAAGTTTAATGAGTCTAATTCAAAATAGTACTCTAAATAATTATACTTTTTGCTGTACAGAGTTGATATTGAGCTTTAATTTGATAAATATTTCAATTTAAATAAACGATAACCATAATTTTACAAAAGTATTTTTGTTAGCATTGTTTTTATTTTTAATAAATTCTCAAGGCAAGCATTGCTTCCATTGCTTCCATGGACCGCACGCCACTAGGTTGAACTATACTAAACATTCTCACTCGCGCACAATGCTCTAATTTTACCCAAAACACTACACCAGCACAAATGGTTTTGTCCTCTTTAATCTTCAGACGAGATCTTGATTGTCCAGCAGCTGAAGAGCTTCTGCATTGATATGATTATGTAGCCTGGCTTCATGCCTGCTAGCAAACCTTTTAATCTCGTCTTGAACAGTTGGGATGCCAAGGTGTCGATGAAGGTCACTATTCCGGACGTACCATGGAGCCTTGAGCATTTTACGCAGAACCTTGTTTTGGAAGGTCTGAATGGGCTTAATGTTACTAGCTATGGTACTGTAATGTACGGAAGACCAATGTGGTAATACAGGTTGCTTGTGTGGTCTTGAACACTACTTATATGTTATCTCTTGTAGAAGATAATAAAACACATGTAATAACTTCTATGAGATATTTATTTATGCTTGTTGTTGATTACTGTTGTCATGGCAATCACTTAGCATGCAATGCCTTCTTGAGGTAATATGGATGTAATATCATTACATTACACTCCGGGTAAAAAAGGCTGAACATGTACCAAAAGAAATGAGCCGTGAGTCAAAAGGGCATTTAATGCATTCCTCAACAAAAAAAAATAGCATACATTAATGTCGTACTTGTATGTATTGGCATGTTTAATGTATACTAGCTACAAAAAAATTGAGGTCGTTTGCATCTTTTCAATGGTTCCTTACATGCTATGACAATAAAACTTATGCTATTTAATAATTAGGTGCTAAAAACCAAAGAATTGAAAGGCCTTTGCTGCTGATAGCTAATGGGCATCAATTGCTTAGGGCCAGACATGTGTTGCTTATTGCAAGGTGATGTCGCAAACTTAACCTAATTAAAATAAACTTGATGGTACAGGAATCACTTGTTAGGACGTTCTGTAATTCTTACTAGAAAGAAAGAAATAAAATTTAGGAACGTGAACAAAACCAAGGAACAACATAATAAGTGCTTCGTGAACAAGTGATGCTTGCGTTACGATTTATTTGTTGTAACTTCCAAGATTAAAAATAACTATGCTAATGTAATCTAAAAGCGTTAGCCTAAGTAGTAAGTTTGTGGTCAACATTGATAAATGTAGTTGTATTCATTTTGTCGGTAGGAATGGAAGAAGAGGGGTTGTACTCATAAAACGGAGGCAGCATTCATAGTATTGTCCTAAGGTTGTAGGATTTACTAGGTGAAATTGCCCGTTGGAGAGTATGATTGAATCTTTTTGTATCCTGTTATTTGAGGAGAATGAACACTTGAAGCTTAATCCGGTAGCACATATATTTGGGAGGTCCAAATGCTATTCAGGATTGACTAGTTGAATGTTATCAATGCAGGATTTCATGTAATGTCGAGTTGACTAGGCTCACGTGGCAAAATATAAGTCACTACTGTTATTTTTGCACTTGTGTTTATGGTGTATAACTGGAAAGTTACACATGCACAGGAAACTGCACATAATGCCAAAGTTTATTAGCGAAATGGATTTTGCTATTATGATAAGATAATTTGAGTTCGGTCAATAGCAGTTGCACTGTTGTAATTTTCTCGGTTAGCAAAAAGTCGAATGTTCGCATTGTTTTAATTACGAGGTAATAAGGCTGCTTAATCGCGTGACCTTTGCATAAAATTTCGCGTTTTGACATAACAAAATTTTGTTGGTTAAGGTTGTTGCGAAGTTCGTTGATGGTTATCCGAGAAAACACACTAAACATCAAAATTAAATAAAGAAAAAAAGATATTAATCCTGTTATATCCAAGAACAATCTCTTCTTATAGCATCGTTCCAATAGCGAAACGAGAGATGTCGGCATCGTTGTGTCCGAGAATTGCTTAACACATTTTTCAGGAGCTGTTACTACGGGTGTTGTAGCTTTAGGTCTTGAGGAACGTTATTGATGTGATTTCCATCAGGAACTGGAGGTATTGTAGCTTGTAGATTCCAGGAATGTTTTACTGGATCCAAGGGAGTCTTCGTAGAAGAAGGTTGATATCCCCAAACCGTCGGCCTTCGGAAGCTCTTGTAATTTCTGATTGAAGAAACATTGGTTAGGATTCAATTTTCTAGGCTTAGCTCTAACAGTAGAATTAGTTTCTGTGTAAATTTTATGAGTAATTGAATGTTGGATAGGTCTGTTGTAATTAAAGGGTTGTAGTAATTCAGAAAACTTTTTATGTAATAGGTTTGTATAGACGTTGCGATCATCGTTATTGTTACCAATTTCTGAGGATACCTGTGTAGGTAGAGAAAGGTTAGTAACAACGGTACTGACCTGGTCACCATTATCATTATGATCATTAGAAGACGTGTCTGCAGCTTTTGTCGATGTCAAGTTACATGTTTAATTATTGACACAATCAATAATTAAATTGTTTGTAATAGTTTCTGTAATGGAAGTATTAACCTGTGAAACGTGCTTTTCAATAATTGAATATTCAGGTTTATCAACACAGAAAGTATTAGTGGATGCATGTGCATCTGAAAGAGCATTGCATTGATAAATGACGTTTTGAGTATCGTCACTTAATTAGGGGTTAGAACACGGATCTTTCGATATTTGATTACAGTTTGTAGTTATGAAATTATGATGAGAAATGATTTCGTTTTTAAATAGGTTAACTAGACCAAAAAAATTCAGGTGAATCATTTAGCTGTAACCAGAAATCTGTAATCTCTTTGGGAGAAGAGATAGTATTTGATTTTGGGTTGTATGAAGTAGGTTTATCTAAAGAAGAACCCAAGTAGTAGTTTAATAGTTTGTTGATGAACGTGGTGTACGGTTCGAATGAAAGTTTATTGTTATCAATAAACTTGATAAGATTCGAATGTAGTTGTAAAGTGTTATATGGCAAGTTATGAATGAGGATATTATATCTCTGAATCTCGTTCTCAATATGTAGGAAGTCAAAGTATCTATCGATTAAGATTATCGACATGTGTACATGCGAACTGTCAAAATAGGAAATTTTACTAGATTTGCTAAGTTTGCCATATTGAAACGTAACCAATATAATATAGTTTACTTATCTTATTTAAATGATAAAACAGGATATTTATAAACTTCTGAAAGTCGACTGCTCGCGTGAGATACTCAAATAACCGTTTCAAGATTCCAGGAGTGCAGGCTTTGTTTGTCGGTAGACAGAAAACCAGAGCAATGGAATTATTGAAGATCTGGTGTTGATTATCTAAGTTCTTTCTTCTTCTTATCGACGGGCGTCACCAATGTAGTGTATTGAAGATTGTTTATGACACTGTAGTGTAAAAGAAGTGTTAAAACACATGTAACTTCTATGAGATATTTATTTATACTTGTTGTTGATTACTATTGTCATGGCAATCACTTAGCATGCAATGCCTTCTTGAGGTAATATGGATGTAATCAAAGATTAGAGAGGATTAAGATAGGAAGCTAAGCGACACTGTTGTAGGTATTGCCATCTATAGTCTCAGGGGGAAGCAGGTTGGTCGGTAAAAAAGTAAATGATGTTTATTTGTTTGTCATTTTTTGGTAACCATTGGTAACATCACCTATAAAAAACAAATAAAAACCTGTTTGATAACTGCCAAAAAAATCATCTTCAAAGCATCGCCAAGATTTTGAATAGTTTTTGGTTTTGGGCGAGATTTGTTCTCCAAATTGAAAGAAAAAAATGGTTTCGTATTGCACAGTGGAAAATTGCCGCAATAATAAAAACGATCATCTTCAACATACTTATTTCACTTGCCAAAGGACGTAAATATGTAAGTAACTTTCGGTTGTATTCATTATTGCTCTTCAGGACTACTTTTCCTTTTTTTGTTTCAGTGCAAAGAAATGGATAAAAACATATTGTTATTAATACTCACGCCCCGTGTGTAATGAAATTCATTGCTTCCAGGTCAACGCATATTTATAATTAATGTATTACCAAATGTATAACTTACTAGGAGTAACAAGAATTGGTTATTATTACTGTTACTGTTATTACTATTAATATTATACTGATTATACAACTCATAATAAAATTAGCCAATAGTAGTTGCGAATTATCCTAGTTACCACATATAGATAAGTGAAGATACGCTTCACGACGTTGTATAATCGTTTCGGTATTTCCAAGCCTGCAACACTATTGGTTCAAGCAATCGTTGTCAGAGTAACAATTATTTTGAAGTCATCGACATACCTGTGCATGCAATAAATTAAATTAATCTGTCAAAAAAGCATCGCTTCGTTTTGTTAGCTTTGTATTTATTTGTTATATAATCGTATCGAATACCACTAGAGCAACCGAAAATAATCTTATACCTACCTCGCGACACGACGTATTCCTTAAACCACTCCAGCTACGCTGTCGTGGTGTTTCGCAGAATACGTCTCGTCGCTCGGTAGGTATAATCGATTATTTTCGTTTGCTCTCGTGGTATTAAAACTGAAAATAAACTACTTTTAAACATTTAACTTCAGCATTATTTCTGTGTATAATCACTTATAATACCATTAGTAGTCAAAGTTATGTCGACTATTTTTGTGGTGGTTTCACGAATGTCTATCATGCTTGCATTTAAATACCACGAGTGCTCAGCACGAGTAGTATTCGCAAGCATGATAGACATGAGTGTTAAGCACCACAAAAATAGTCTACTTAACTTTGACTACTTATGGCATTCGAGAGACTATTCAACGAACACGCTTTAAAAAATCAAATTGTTTTTCATAAATGTAGGTCGGCGATGACTCGTTTCTATAACGACAGAAAACGAAATTTTGTTTTGTTGAAAAATTGTGTCATTTCTTCGTGAAATTGAGTTCCTACGAGTTTGTACTGGAAAGCTTCAATATGGATGCCGAAAATATCAATGCTATTAAAATCAACAAAAGGTTTGGCGACAAAACACAAGAAGAAATCGAGCAAGACATTGAAAACACAACTCCAACAAATACCAAAAAAAGTCAAGCTTGTATATGGCACCAGTTTCAGAGTTTTTGTGAAGAAAAAGAATATAACTTTAATCAGGAAACAACAACTGAGGAACTAAACAACATTTTAAAAAGTTGAGCTGTCAACATGAGAAAGAAAGATGGATCTAATTATAAAGAAATGGTCGTCAAGCATATGTGGAATACCACTGCTAAATTAATACAAAATAAGTACTTGAATAGTTGGAAAATCGAAATCAACCCCTTCACTGACGTTTGTTTTCAATCATCAAGGGCTGCTAGAGATGCAAAAAGACGAGAACTGCAGTCAGTGCCAGAAAAAAGAAAGTGCAGTGCTAGTGCTCTTACAGATGTTGAATATCACAAAATAGTTTGTGAGTTTGATGAAAATAGTCCAGATGGAATTCAGAAGAAGTTTTTTGCAATTGCTGCTTTTGAACTCGCATGGCGTGGTGGGGAAGGAGCCAAATGCCTTGTTAGTTATTTTCGAATCGAAACCGACAATTATGGTAATGAAAGTGGAAGAATTGAACATAACCCGATTTTTTCTAAAACGGCACAAGGAGGGGCACAACGTCTTACAGATAGCAAGTGGTTATTACCGAACATAAAAAATATGGACCTGTGTCCTATTAGGTAGGTACAATGTAGTATACCTTTTAGCAAACATGTTGATTATTTTCATTCTTTAGATTGTATCGCAAGCTGATTTCTAAAAGGGGGAGGAATATCAAAACAGAACGGATGTTTCTCACTCCTAACCCAAACTGGAAGCTGTCAAATTGTTGGTACAAAAATTCTCCTGTTGGGGTTAATGAGATAAATAAATGGATTAAGCTTGGTGCAGAGGCGGTAGGATTAGACGTTGCAAGAAAAAAAATCTGCAATCACTCAATAAGATCATCTGCAGTTTCTCAGTTGACGAAAGCAGGCGTTGGTGAACAAGAATTGATGAAGATTACAGGACACAGTAATTCAAATTCTCTTAAATCATATCTCCAAATGGACGCAGTTCATCATGAATCAGTTATTGAAAAAATGAGACAAGATACAAATACAACTATGAGTAGAACCAAATTTTCAATGTATGATGGCATTCAAAATACCTTTGAACCTTTGTTTAAAGAGTGTAGCAATGTTACATTTAATAATTGTACGTTCAATACTCAAAAATAAATGTTGTTAAATATTTGTGTTTTATTAAAATTGTCGATTGTTATCACTAGTGAAAATTGTCGACAATTTTCACTAGTGAGAATTGTCGATACAATTCATTTTCATTGGATTAAAAATATCAAATGCTGCATTTTAATTGGTCAATTTTTAATAAATGACATGTGAGTTGAATAGTCTGTATTATACAGTCATTATAATGTCTATAAACAAACCACTAGATTTATTTCTTTTAGATGATTCTGGAAATTAAATAGATAGCAGTAACTATTTTTAGTATATTATACTCTTTTTCCTGAATTTGGACGAGACCTTAATAGTAGCAAACGATTCCATACAAAGCGCATGCGCTGACATCAATCGAATTAAAATTATTAGAGGTATTTTCAAATTTGGTGGCGGAAACAAAAGACTGAGAAATGTCACAAAATTGTATTGTCAGTGTGAAATTTCTCAGAGACGTTCGTGGTTTCGACAAAAATGCACCATATTGGCAATAAGAAAGTTATTCACGGTCAAAGTCGAGAAATAATTTGTAATACGTTTGATTATATGAGAATAGCTTTTCCTTTTGAACCAGTGACAAAAAGTAAAGAACGGGTTTCCGAATGCGAATTTAAATTTTCCTAGACTCCTAGACATTCCTTTTTACGGCGCTTATGAGAAATTTGACACTGACAATACAATTTTGTGACACTTCTGTCTTTTGTTTCCGCCACCAAATTTGGAAATACCTCTACACTAGTAACGTTGAATAATCACTGTTGATTTTAATAAAATAACAAACATTTATAATTAGGTAAAATTAAATGGAATCGATAAGAATTCACTACATGGGGAATGAAAGTTTCTGACTGAAATAAAATTTTAATCATTGAAAAAACAAGTTTATTAAACATTATTGAAAATCATGTGGATCCTTACAGTAAAAATGGTCATGCATAGAATTTGATGACACAAACAGCGGAGATCCATCAAAAACATTTTTAATTGTTTTTATATCTTCACGATTTGGTTTTTTTAAAAAAATTTAATTTGTTTTTTAATATTCTTCCTGCAGTTTGCATTTTCATCCTTATCAGTAAAAAATTGGATTTCATTATCTTTTAATGCTAAATCTAAAAACCCACTAGCATTTCTTAAATTCGATAATGCTTGAGAAAGATAATCTTGATTTGCACCACAGATAATAAACAGATACGCAGCCTCTTGAAAATAAATACGCTAACTTTTTTCGTTAGTTTGTGCAACTGAACTAGGCGGCGTGACTGTGCTCTGGGCAACTACATTTGTCCATACAATTAATGAAGTAATATTCATTAATTGTTTGGTCGACTGCGACGTAATTATAGCAAGCGCAAATTTACAGCCGACGCGGCAGCAGTATGACACACATGGTGTCTGACACGTGATAGAATTCTTCACTATATAAACACATAAAGGGATGAAACTTTAACAATATTATTTGTCTTACAGCGAGCTCTTCTTGGCGTGTTTGACTCGATTTGATATTTTTTCTGCATTTGTAGTATTTGTGCGGAGTGGATTAATAAATACGTATTTCTTCTTAATTTGTTTTAGTTTGGAGAGTTTAGTTTCGTTTTGTTTAGTTACATTTTGTTTAGTTTTGTTTTATTTAGTTTCGTTTAGTTTAGTTTAGTTTTGTTTAGTTTCGATTAGAATATTGTTCATTAGCAAATATTAGATTCCTTAAATATTTCACACGACACTTTCTTTAAGTACCTATCAATTGTTTTAGTCGTTTTAGATTCGATTCACTTCGGATTTCTCGCAATTATTATACTTTAAATTTTTATTCATATTATTAAGTATTTGTGGTAATATTAGTAGGTAATGCCCCACTTGAGTCCATCCCCCTCCCTTTTTCTACCTGTGATGACGTCATGTCACCTGACTGACAGGTGATGATTGAGGTGAGAATTTTAGCGGTTACCTGTGAAATGATTAGCGGTTACATGATTAAAGGTGCTGATTAGCAAAGGTGATGATTAGCAAAGGTGATGATTAGCAGAGGTGTAGATTAGCAAAGGTAATAATTAAAAAATTTGATATGGTTAGAAGGGGTGAGGTAGCATGTGATCTAATTAAATTTTTGAAATAATTAGAAGGGGTGAGGTAGCATGTGATCTAATTAAATTGATAGGGTTTACCTATGACATGATTAGAAGGGATAAGGTAATATGTGATCTAATTAAAGAATTTGATATGATTATAAGGGGTTATGTAACATGTGATCTGAATAAAGGTACGGCTTTGATAAGGTGATCTGCTTAAAGGTGTTGATGCAAAGGTAATAATTAAAAAATTTGATATGATTAGAAGGGGTGAGGTAGCATGTGATCTAATTAAATTGATAGGGTTTACCTATGACATGATTAGAAGGGATAAGGTAATATGTGATCTAATTAAAGAATTTGATATGATTATAAGGGGTTAGGTAACATGTGATCTGAATAAAGGTACGGCTTTGATAGGGTGATCTGCTTAAAGGTGTTGATGCAAAGGTAATAATTAAAAAATTTGATATGATTAGAAGGGGTGAGGTAGCGTGTGATCTAATTAAATTGATATGGTTTACCTATGACATGATTAGAAGGGATAAGGTAATATGTGATCTAATTAAAGAATTTGATATGATTATAAGGGGTTAGGTAACATGTGATCTGAATAAAGGTACGGCTTTGATAGGGTGATCTGTAAAAGGGGTGAGGTGAGAATTGGTTAGAGATAGCTTACGATATGATTAAAGGTTATGATTACAAAGGTGATAATTGAGTAGCGGATACCTAAGATATGATAAAAGGTGTGAGGTGAGAATTGATTAGAGATAGCTTGCGATATGATTAAAGGTTATGATTAGCAAAGGTGAAAATTAAAGGATTTGAAATAATTAGAAGGGATGAGGTAATCTGTGATCTAATTAAATTGATATGGTTCGTTGGTGATAGGATTAAAGGTTATCATTAGAAAGGTGAGAATTAGAGAGGTGAGAACTGGTTAGAGGTAGCTCGTGATATGATTGAAGGTGATGATTAGAAAGGTGTGAAGTGAGAATTGGTTAGAGGGAGCATGTGATAGCATTTTAAACGAATACGTAGAAAAGAACGAATTTCATAAATGTACCTGAGCAATTATAATTAGAAAATATTATATATAGTATCATTATGCTTAAAATTAAATTAAATGTACCCACGATTTCTATTAAATACAATAAGATTTATATTGCTGTAGAAATAAATAGTTTGATTACATTATCAGTTAATATTTAAACACGTCGAATTATTATCGATATCAATTTCCTATTAAATAATATAATCAGTAATTTGTTTACAACAAGCGTGAGAATATTTAATACATTCTAATCATTTATGTACAGTTCTCTTGATTTCGTTTCGGTGAAGAACCGGAAGTAGTTCAACTATAGTTTGATTAAAAAGGGAAAAAATTAGATTAGATTTAATTAGATGGTCTAATTACGTAGATTATTTAACTAATCATCACTGTCTAGCGAGGACACTGAATTGGTGCGGGATAACGGCATACTTTCGTCTTGAACACGACAAACAAGTTACAATTTTAACGGGTCGGTTTCTATTCAGAGGCTGAAACAATCGAAATAGTTATAGAAAAAGGTTAACCTTTCAAGTTTCAATTTAGAAAATAACTGAGCTAAAGACGATGTAAGAATATACAATACTAATAAATAGGAACTACATTAGCATAAAAGGTTTAAAGGTAAGGATTTGATAGGGTGATCTGCTTTAAAAAAGGTATTGATTTGAAATGATTAGGTGAGAATTAGCGGTCACTTGTAAAATGATTAGCGGTTACATGATTAAAGGTGATGATTATAAAGTAAAGACAAATTAGTTAGTTAAAAGAGTTATCGTTTTATATCTTATACGTTTTATTATTTATAATTCCGATATTACAAAATCAAAAATCTAAGTTTACGAATATTAATACCAATTATACATGAATAAACTTTATGAAGGTAACACACACTCACAATCTAATCCTAAACGAATGTTCGTCTTTTCTATTTCATGATAAAGTTTAGCAAACGCTCTTTCCACTTGTTTCTCATTGATACCTTTATGGATGTGAACTGGCACCGTTGTATATCGTCGAGGATCTAGTAAGATTTCACCTCCAGATAATATTAACTCATATTCATAGCATACAAGTGCTGATATCGAAAATAGATCGGTTGTATCGTTATCTAAGATTGGAATATCGGAGACGGAAGACCGGAATTGTCGTTGTAATTCTTGTTTATTCATACATAATCCTGTATCTTCGAATATGTAATCATCACTGTCTAGCGAGGACACTGAAGTGGTGCTGGATAACGGCATACTTTCGTCTTGAACACGACAAACAAGTTACAATTTTAATGGGTCGGTTTCTATTCAGAGGCTGAAACAATCGAAATAGTTATAGAAAAAGGTTAACCTTTCAAGTTTCAATTTAGAAAATAACTGAGCTAAAGACGATGTAAGAATATACAATACTAATAAATAGGAACTACATTAGCATAAAAGGTTAACATTCAGTCGATCAATTTAAAAACTTATGATAATATAATCGAAAACTCACCTATTGATCTTGAAGTTGTAAAACACAGTCGTCTTACAGTATTGAAGAATTGCTGGATTTCATGAAACTGATTAAAAATGGGGCTTATATATGTACGTATATGTACGTATACCTATTTGCTGACTTTCAGATATTCTCATACATTTCTTAATAGTACTGCATACATCTAATTGATAAAAATAACATTTCTCTGATTAGAAATATAGTAAACACTAATTATAATTTATCGAAACTATTTGCGTTTCACAGGCTTGAAATAAAAATCTGTTAAAATGTGTTTATTGTATTGTATTGTAATTACTGAAGATTATAGGGGAGCATGTGAATTGAGTATTATTTATATAGTTTACGTAAAAAAGAACGAATTTAATAAATGTACCTGAGCAATTATAATTAGAAATATTATATAGTATCATTATGACTAAAATTAAATTAATTGTATCCACGATTTCTATTAAATACAATAAGATTTATATTGCTGTAGAAATAAATAAATAATTGATAGCATTATTCGCTAATATTTAAACACTTCGAATTATTATCGATATCAATTTCCTATTAATTAATATAATCAGTAATTTGTTTACAACAAGTAAAGACCGATTATTCTGTTATATTAAATTAGACAAAATTACTCATTCTGCTATCAAATCCTTTAATCATGTAACCGCTAATCATTTCTCAGGTAACCGCTAATCAATTCTTATTTTTAATCATACCGTTATACGAGTTCAGCCGATCGATATTCCTGTTTGCAATTTCGTTAAGCAAGGCATTCAATCAAAATGTATCGTTGAACTATTATAATCGGATGTAATGAGAAACAAACTGACTATCGAAGTATAATTTCTCTTACATTACATACAAGGCAATAAATTGTGTACATCTTTGTCTGTAAAGATATAAAATCAATACAATTTGCAATAATTCTATTGACTCTTTTTCATAAAATATTATAATATTTCTAATTATAAACTTATATTAACAATCAAATCCCTTTCGATATCTACCCTTGTCTAGAGAACAAACTTTATTAATAACTAAAAAGTCATATGGTTCATTCCAGCACATGAAACAAATATTATGTTTAAATTCAAGTTTAATGTTTAAATGTTTAAGTTCATCATAGCTTCCATCTCCTAAAATATGAGCGTTATACACATGTTTTAAGTTTAATTCATCTTGCTTAAAGAGAATAAGTAAGTTAGCGTTATCCCGTATCAAATGTTTGGGAATTTTCGTATATGTTTGGCCTAAATAAAATGAATCAACACCCTTTATGTCTACCCATACTAAAGTATTCTCTAATTTTTTCCTGCTTATCGCAAATTATATCGTCGAAAATGAATACCGAATTAGGTTTGACGTTGCTAGGGGTGATTACATCATCGTTTTCGCTATATTTAGGTTGAAATAAAGACTTGGCGTATAGGTAGGTATTTTCAAATTTTAATCCGTTTTCATTAATTAGTAGACCTAACAAGGCATTAGTTTTATCACAAGAAGAAGGTTCACTCAAAATTACTAGACAGGAAACAGGTAAAAGCTTACCATGCTTCTTATCACCATCGGAATTTTATCGAGAAGCATCATCGTCGAAGTTAAATATATTTAGCGACTTCTTTTGCTTAATAATTTTCATTATGGTATGTGTATATGTCTAGTCACAGTTTCAGCAAACGCATTGTATTCTATCAATAGTCACAGTTTCAGCAAACGCATTGTATTCTATCAACGAATCATGTAAAATTAAGCAGTATGCTTTAATTGTATCAGAAAGTGGGTTGACCGACTCAAGCTCTAATCTCTAAATTCATGAATACCTTATACACACGATATAACTACGATGTAAGATTACGAGAGGGTACATGAAGAAAAGGGTATGTTGTAAGTCGGTTCTGAATTTCTTAAAACATTACTCGAATATCAAAAATTCGTAACGGCGATGCATAGGTTTAATACTATCAACAGCTCATATAAAAGAAATGTTAGATTGTTAACAGTTTATGAGCATTAATCAAAGACTATTCTATAATGATGTATTATTTATTTATAAACGTTACATAGTATAGTAGCTAAACTATATAAATAATACTCAATTCACATGCTCCCCTATAATCTTCAGTAATTACAATACAATACAATAAACACATTTTAACAGATTTTTATTTCAAGCCTGTGAAACGCAAATAGTTTCGATAAATTATAATTAGTGTTTACTATATTTCTAATCAGAGAAATGTTATTTTTATCAATTAGATGTATGCAGTACTATTAAGAAATGTGTGAGAATATCTGAAAGTCAGCAAATAGATATACGTACATATACGTACATATATAAGCCCCATTTTTAATCAGTTTCATGAAATCCAGCAATTCTTCAATACTGTAAGACGACTGTGTTTTACAACTTCAAGATCAATAGGTGAGTTTTCGATTATATTATCATAAGTTTTTAAATTGATCGACTTAATGTTAACCTTTTATGCTAATGTAGTTCCTATTTATTAGTATTGTATATTCTTACATCGTCTTTAGCTCAGTTATTTTCTAAATTGAAACTTGAAAGGTTAACCTTTTTCTATAACTATTTCGATTGTTTCAGCCTCTGAATAGAAACCGACCCGTTAAAATTGTAACTTGTTTGTCGTGTTCAAGACGAAAGTATGCCGTTATCCCGCACCAATTCAGTGTCCTCGCTAGACAGTGATGATTAGTTAAATAATCTACGTAATTAGACCATCTAATTAAATCTAATCTAATTTATTCCCTTTTTAATCAAACTATAGTTGAACTACTTCCGGTTCTTCACCAAAACGAAATCAAAAGAACTGTACATAAATGATTAGAATGTATTAAATATTCTCACGCTTGTTGTAAACAAATTACTGATTATATTATTTAATAGGAAATTGATATCGATAATAATTCGACGTGTTTAAATATTAACTGATAATGTAATCAAACTATTTATTTCTACAGCAATATAAATCTTATTGTATTTAATAGAAATCGTGGGTACATTTAATTTAATTTTAAGCATAATGATACTATATATAATATTTTCTAATTATAATTGCTCAGGTACATTTATGAAATTCGTTCTTTTCTACGTATTCGTTTAAAATGCTATCACATGCTCCCTCTAACCAATTCTCACTTCACACCTTTCTAATCATCACCTTCAATCATATCACGAGCTACCTCTAACCAGTTCTCACCTCTCTAATTCTCACCTTTCTAATGATAACCTTTAATCCTATCACCAACGAACCATATCAATTTAATTAGATCACAGATTACCTCATCCCTTCTAATTATTTCAAATCCTTTAATTTTCACCTTTGCTAATCATAACCTTTAATCATATCGCAAGCTATCTCTAATCAATTCTCACCTCACACCTTTTATCATATCTTAGGTATCCGCTACTCAATTATCACCTTTGTAATCAAAACCTTTAATCATATCGTAAGCTATCTCTAACCAATTCTCACCTCACCCCTTTTACAGATCACCCTATCAAAGCCGTACCTTTATTCAGATCACATGTTACCTAACCCCTTATAATCATATCAAATTCTTTAATTAGATCACATATTACCTTATCCCTTCTAATCATGTCATAGGTAAACCCTATCAATTTAATTAGATCACATGCTACCTCACCCCTTCTAATTATTTCAAAAATTTATTTAGATCACATGCTACCTCACCCCTTCTAACCATATCAAATTTTTAATTATTACCTTTGCTAATCTACACCTCTGCTAATCATCACCTTTGCTAATCAGCACCTTTAATCATGTAACCGCTAATCATTTCACAGGTAACCGCTAATCATTTCACAGGTAATCGCTAAAATTCTCACCTCAATCATCACCTATCAGTCAGGTGTCATGACGTCATCACAGGTAGAAAAAGGGAGGGGGATGGACTCAAGTGGGGCATTACCTACTAATATTTAATTGTCTTAATACGCTGGTTACCAGTTTTAGCTGTGGGTTAAAAAAATAGTTGCATATTCATTGGTATATTAATTGCTTCTTGTTGTAACAATGCCGAATAGAGGTAGCAAATGTGCCGTGAAAGGTTGTGAAAAGTCTAACCGGTTTTTCCCAAATTTGAATTATTTTTTCTTTCCAAAAAATGACATGCAAAGAGAAAAATGGATTCAGTTTTGCGGAAAGATTGAATTAGTTGGATTGCCATACGAAAAACTTCGCTATAGAGTTATATGCGAAGAACATTTGATGTTTCCCAATTTGTTATAACTGAAAACGAAAAAAAAAGGCTCATCTCAAATGCAATACCAACTGCAGAAAATAAAATAGCTGAGACATCTAATTTATCCCTACATCAGCCAAGTTGTAGCCGGGCAGATCCTGTTAAAACTTACAGCAAATTTTCAGCTTTTTTTCCAAAAAAACCTGATGCTTCTATCTGTGTTTCACCCGATCGTTCAGAGACGGGACTTGTGAATGTAAACTCATCGCCGTATAATACACCGACTAAAAGTAAATTGAGTAAAAATAAATATAAAAAACAAGGCAATAGTGATCTGTGGCGAAAAAAGTATTTAAAACTAAAACAAGCGCATACAAAATTATTGAGCCAACTAAAATCAAAAAATGAAAAAATGAAACGTTTACAAAAGAAACTGAAAGAGAAAAATTTAAAAGATTCCATCTATTCATCAGATATATCGCAAAGCGCAAAGACATTTTGCAAAATGCAACTCCTATACAAAAAGAACTCACTTTGGGAAGATGAGAAAAAAAGCCTCGGTTGGCGTCTCTGCGTTATACATCTTCTTGGATTTAAAGTATCGCTTGATCTCCTAATTACATAATATATATTATAATGTTTGTTGAATTTATTTACTACAAATCAAGAAACATGTTGTACGTTACTGGAAGTACGTAAATATAGTAACTATTCCAAAATATTTAATTCCAACTACGGTGGAAATCGCCGCCGATAAGGTCGGAATGATGACTAACTCGCGGCACCAAACTGTCCTTGAAAGAGCAAAACTTCTAATGCCTCCTTCCGTCTCCTCCTCCCACTTATGAATTTAAAAAAACGACAAAAACGATCCGTGACGCCAGGCGGTTCTTAGCATCAAAATAAGACCACCCACAGCTTTCAAAGTGGTCTGGGAGCCGAGAAAAAGGGACCGGTAGCTTTGTCTTCATGAATTAGTATATAAGATATTAGGTTTTAAAGTTGAGGTCATAATAAATACTTTGCAGTTAAATTATAAAGTTGACAAGAATGACAATAATTAATGAAAATAACTTTGAATCTATAAAATCATTTTGATTTAATTTTGGTTTTATCTAATACGAAATCAATCTTTCTCATCAATCAATCTCGTCAATTTTAAAAATCTTGTAAAATGATAATAATTTAATTTTGGTGTTAATTGTAATTCTTAGAATCAATCTTATTAATTAATTAAAGGGTTATAATGAATAAATTTATTACGTAGGTTCCACGTTATTCCAAATTGCATTTAAACAAATTGTCTCAAACTTTTTTCCTCTCTATACGTCACTGCGTCACAGGCGTGGTTAAGATTAAAATGTTCAATCGTGCAAAACCTATTTCCTTCTGTAAATTTCTATTAAATTCTATATGTAGCGCGCTCTGTTGAAAAATACTGTAATTAAATAAGCAAGCTTATTTTCTCCCATTTGGCTGTGCATCTGTTACGTTTATCTGTGTTTGCACTAGTCAAGTTGGTTTTAATTTAGTATGAAGAGTTGAGATTTCATTACTGAGTTTTTCCGTTAAATCCAAATTATTGCTTTTTGTGTTGTTCAATGAAGACAAACACTGTGTAATTATTTCGTCAGTAATGTCACACTCATTATTGTTGATTCCATCCGGTGAATTAGATTTACTGTCTTTTAGTGCAAAAAAATGAATGTGTTTACAAATTGTCGACTTAATAAAAAAATCAGGACAACCACAAGTGTAGGAATGTATGCAAACATTGCAATATTCACACATCAAATTGCAACATTTTCCTGGCAGTTTTTTTTCTATAATGTATTCTGCCTCATCGCCAATAACTTTCCATTTATTTTCTTCCAGTGCCTCTAAAGTTAAAGAAATGGTCAATGAAACTTGATGTCGTTTTAGGATGTTCCTTTTGTGTGCAGTATATTTTCTTTTTGTATGTTTAATCATTCGATCAACTACTTTGTCTCTCAAAAACGTCACAACTGCATGCAAACCTTTATCCAGACGTTTCACACTTTTCTTATGCAAATAAAAATATTTAATTGTTCGGTGCATGCTTTCTAGACGCATATTTGTGTTTATACCACACTGCATGCGATAACAATAGGCCCATTGTTGGCCATTATTTGAATAATTGTTTCGAAAATAAACACCAAAGTTTTTTGTATCACTGTCTTCTAGTAATATCCCTAGAGTCACTTGTAAATGGGCTTCAAAATTTTCATAATTTAATTCAGTCTGTAACACTTTTAGAGTTTTGTACACCCATGCTCTTTTCTCTTTATCCAAGATTTTTGATAAATTTGACTGCCAAGCTCTATCTATGTGCCACGAGCAATACAGCTGATGTAATGCAACCCCCATAACACAAACCCAAGCATTATAAAACACATGAGTAATGTCACTCATGAAAGTATTTGTCTTGATGATTCCTGCTTTCTTCTTGACACAGTTAAAAAATAATTTATGAACTTCAGTATCCTTTTTATTGGTAAACATGAATGCAACGGGAAATCCTTCCCCAAACTCATCAACAATCATAATGGTGGTTAGTTCAAAATCGTAATTGTTAAGCCCATGGGTGCTGTCTACTGCAATTATATTAGATCCAAATGTTTCCAGCATATATTTTTGATAGTCACTCATCAGGACCAAACAAAAATCAGAATCTTCAAAATTTCCATTTTTTATCCATTTTATCACCTTGCCTTTTGTAAAACAAAACAATGTGTTCTCCATTATTTTCACAATCTTGCACCCACAAATCTACACTAATTGCGTCATTTGTATGTTTAATTCCTTCCACAATATCTAGCTTGAAACGATTTTTAATATTTAATACATCTTGTCTTGTCATTATATCAGCCCTTTTCATTGTCTTTCCTACTTTCTTTCGATTGTTATCCAAAATTCTGAAAAGATAGATTCCTCTTTATAAAAAAAAGAAGTAAAATCGTATTGTACCTACCTTGAAGTAGAGGCTCCGTTTATGAGTTGCGACGCCACGACTTGGCAAGTCTTATCATCTAGGCGAAGGTGCTGTATTTCAATTTTGTGACCATAATGGGTCCTTATCCTTTTCATTTTAATTTTTCCCTCATTATCTTGAAAGACTTTCATTTGACTTGTACAGTTTAATTTTAACTTGGATACTCCTTGAGATTTTGTTAGGCGTTTACGCTCAATTTTTTCACCGGGTTTTGCCTTATTTTTGGATACATTATTATTTACTGAAAATAATAATAAAATATTATTTATTGAAATTACAGTTTGGTTTTTGTTGTTCCATAGTTGTTATTGGTGTTAACCCCAGAGCTGTATACCATATAACCATATCGGCTTCAAGATCTGGTTGTAGATTAGGATTTTGTTATTTAGTGCCAAATTAGAATTTTTTCCAAGAAGCCAATAATATTGTTTATATTTTAGACCAAGTTCGGTTCTTTTCTTCTTTACATGCTCTTTCCATCGGAGCTTAGCGTCTAGCGTCATGCCAAGGTACTTGGCATTGTTCGCGTATGGTACTACGGTACCATTTATATCCAGTGGCTGTATATCAACTAGTCTTTTGTTCGTAAAGATTACATGGATAGACTTGAGCTCGTTCAGCTTGATCTTCCATTGTTTTGTCCACTCTAGTACTGTATTACTAGCTGTTTGTATTTGGAATTTCAAAAGGAAGGCTTCAATACTTCTTAAATGCAAACTAAGGTATAATCGAAAGGCTGAAACCTTTAATCTGAGAGTTTTGAAGTCGCTGATTTCAAATCTGATTTCAAAATTAGGAACTTCAAAAGCAAGGCTTCAATATTCCGTCAATACTAACTAAAATATAATTAAATTACCAAAACCTATAATCTGTGGTTTTCTGAAGTAGCTGATTTCAAATCTGATTTCAAAATTTGGAATTTCAAAAGGACGGCTTCAGTACTTCGTAAATACTGACTAAGATGTAATCGAACGGCAGAAACTTTTAATCCTATAGTTTTGAAGTCGCTGATTTCAAATCTGATTTCAAAATTTGGAATTTCAAAAGGACGGCTTCAATACTTCGCAAATGCTAACTAAGGTATAATCGAAAGGCCGAAACCTTTAATCTGAGAGTTTTGAAGTCGCTGATTTCAAATCTGATTTCAAAATTTGGAATTTCGAAAGGACGGCTTCAATACTTCGTAAATACTGACTAAGGTGTAATCGAACGGCAGAAACCATTGATCTGATAGTTTTGATGACGCTGATTTAAAATCTGATTTCAAATTTTGGATTTTCAAAAGGACGGCTTCTGTACTTCGTAAATACTGACTAAGATGTAATCTAACGGCAGAAACCTTTAATCGTATAGTTTTGAAGTCGCTGATTTCAAAATTTGGAATTTCAAAAGGACGGCTTCAATACTTCGCAAATGCTAACGAAGGTATAATCGAAAGGCTGAAAACTTTAATCTGAGAGTTTTGAAGTCGCTGATTTCGAATCTGATTTCAAAATTTGGAATTTCAAAAGGACGGCTTCAATACTTCGTAAATGCAAACTATGGTATAATCGAAATGCTGAAACCTTTAATATGTGAGTTTTGAAGTCGCTGATTTCAAATCTGATTTCAAAATTAGGAATTTCAAAAGGACGGCTTCAATACTTCGTAAATGCAAACTAAGGTATAATCGAAAGGCTGAAACCTTTAATCTGAGAGTTTTGAAGTCGCTGATTTCAAATCTGATTTCAAAATTTGGAATTTGAAAAGGACGGCTTCAATACTTCGTAAATACTAACTAAGGTGTAATCGAACGGCAGAACCATTAATCTGCGAGTTTTGAAGTCGCTGATTTCAAATCTGATTTCAAAATTTGGAATTTCAAAAGGACGGCTTCAATACTTCGTAAATGCTAACTAAGGTATAATAGAAAGGCTGAAACCTTTAATCTGAGTTTTGAAGTCGCTAATTTCAAATCTGATTTCAAAATTTGGAATTTCAAAAGGACGGCTTCAATATTTCGTCAATACTAACTAAAGTATAATTAAATTGTCAAAACCTATTATCTAACGGTTTTTGAGGTCGCTGATTTCAAATCTATTTCAAAATTTGGAACTTCAAAAGGACTTCTTCAATATTTCGTCAATACTAACTTCAGTATAAGTAAATTGCTAAAACCTGTAGTCTGGGGGATTTTAAAGTCGCTGATTTCAAAATTTGGAACTTCAAAAGAACGGCTTCGATATTTCGTCAATACTAACTAAAGTATAATTAAATTGCCAAAACCTATAACCTGAGGTTTTCTGAAGTCGCTGATTTCAAATCTGATTTCAAAATTTGGAATTTCAAAAGGACGGCTTCAATACTTCGTAAATGCTAACTAAGGTATAATCGAAATGCTGAAACCTTTATTCCGAGAGTTTTGAAGTCGCTGATTTCAAACCTGATTTCAAAATTTGGAATTTCAAAAGGACGGCTTCAGTACTTCGTAAATGCTAACTAAGGTATAATCGAAATGCTGAAACCTTTAATCTGAGAGTTTTGAAGTCGCTGATTTCAAATCTGATTTCAAAATTTGGAATTTGAAAAGGACGGCTTCAATACTTCGTAAATACTAACTAAGGTGTAATCGAACGGCAGAACCATTAATCTGAGAGTTTTGAAGTCGCTGATTTCAAATCTGATTTCAAAATTTGGAATTTCAAAAGGACGGCTTCAATACCTCCTAAATGCTAACTAAGGTATAATCGAAAGACTGAAACTTTTAATATGAGAGTTTTAAAGTCGCTGATTTCAAATCTGATTTCAAAATTTGGAATTTCAAATGGACGGCTTCAATACTTCGTAAATGCTAACTAAGGTATAATCGAAAGTCTGAAACCTTTAATCTGAGGTTTGAAGACGCTAATTTCAAATCTGATTACAAAATTTGGAATTTCAAAAGGACGGCTTCAATACTTCGTAAATTCTAACTAAGGTATAATAGAAAGGCTGAAACCTTTAATCTGAGTTTTGAAGTCGCTAATTTCAAATCTGATTTCAAAATTTGGAATTGCAAAAGGACGGCTTCAATATTTCGTCAATACTAACTAAAGTATAATTAAATTGTCAAAACCTATTATCTAACGGTTTTTGAGGTCGCTGATTTCAAATCTATTTCAAAATTTGGAACTTCAAAAGGACTTCTTCAATATTTCGTCAATACTAACTTCAGTATAAGTAAATTGCTAAAACCTGTAGTCTGGGGGATTTTAAAGTCGCTGATTTCAAAATTTGGAACTTCAAAAGAACGGCTTCGATATTTCGTCAATACTAACTAAAGTATAATTAAATTGCCAAAACCTATAACCTGAGGTTTTCTGAAGTCGCTGAATTCAAATCTGATTTCAAAATTTGGAATTTCAAAAGGACGGCTTCAATACCTCCTAAATGCTAACTAAGGTATAATCGAAAGACTGAAACTTTTAATATGAGAGTTTTAAAGTCGCTGATTTCAAATCTGATTTCAAAATTTGGAATTTCAAAAGGACGGCTTCAATACTTCGTAAATGCTAACTAAGGTATAATCGAAATGCTGAAACCTTTAATCTGCGAGTTTTGAAGTCGGTGATTTCAAATCTGATTTCAAAATTTGGAATTTCAAAAGGACTGCTTCAATACTTCGTAAATGCTAACTAAGGTATAATCGAAAGTCTGAAACCTTTAATCTGAGTTTTGAAGACGCTAATTTCACATCTGATTACAAAATTTGGAATTTCAAAAGGACGGCTTCAATACTTCGTAAATGCTAACTAAGGTATAATCGAAAGGCTGAAACCTTTAATCTGAGAGTATTGAAGTCGCTGATTTCAAATCTGATTTCAAAATTTGGAATTTCAAAAGGACGGCTTCAATACTTCGTAAATGCTAACTAAGGTATAATCGAAAGGCTGAAACTTTTAATCTGAGAGTTTTGAAGTCGCTGATTTCAAATCTGATTTCAAAATTTGGAATTTCAAAAGGACGGCTTCAATACTTCGTAAATGCTAACTAAGGTATAATCGAAATGCTGAAACCTTGAATCTGAGAGTTTTGAAGTCGCTGATTTCAAATCTGATTTCAAAATTTGGAATTTTGAAAGGACGGCTTCAATACTTCGTAAATACTGACTAAGGTGTAATCGAACAGCAGAAACCATTGATCTGATAGTTTTGATGTCGGTGATTTAAAATCTGATTTCAAAATTTGGATTTTCAAAAGGACGGCTTCAATACTTCGCAAATGCTAACGAAGGTATAATCGAAAGGCTGAAAACTTTAATCTGAGAGTTTTGAAGTCGCTGATTTCGAATCTGATTTCAAAATTTGGAATTTCAAAAGGACGGCTTCAATACTTCGTAAATGCAAACTATGGTATAATCGAAATGCTGAAACCTTTAATATGTGAGTTTTGAAGTCGCTGATTTCAAATCTGATTTCAAAATTAGGAATTTCAAAAGGACGGCTTCAATACTTCGTAAATGCAAACTAAGGTATAATCGAAAGGCTGAAACCTTTAATCTGAGAGTTTTGAAGTCGCTGATTTAAAAATTTGGAATTTCAAAAGTACGGCTTCAATACTTCGCAAATGCTAACGAAGGTATAATCGAAAGGCTGAAAACTTTAATCTGAGAGTTTTGAAGTCGCTGATTTCGAATCTGATTTCAAAATTTGGAATTTCAAAAGGACGGCTTCAATACTTCGTAAATGCAAACTATGGTATCATCGAAATGCTGAAACCTTTAATATGTGAGTTTTGAAGTCGCTGATTTCAAATCTGATTTCAAAATTAGGAATTTCAAAAGGACGGCTTCAATACTTCGTAAATGCAAACTAAGGTATAATCGAAAGGCTGAAACCTTTAATCTGAGAGTTTTGAAGTCGCTGATTTCAAATCTGATTTCAAAATTTGGAATTTGAAAAGGACGGCTTCAATACTTCGTAAATACTAACTAAGGTGTAATCGAACGGCAGAACCATTAATCTGCGAGTTTTGAAGTCGCTGATTTCAAATCTGATTTCAAAATTTGGAATTTCAAAAGGACGGCTTCAATACTTCGTAAATGCTAACTAAGGTATAATGGAAAGTCTGAAACCTTTAATCTGAGGTTTGAAGACGCTAATTTCAAATCTGAATACAAAATTTGGAATTTCAAAAGGACGGCTTCAATACTTCGTAAATGCTAACTAAGGTATAATAGAAAGGCTGAAACCTTTAATCTGAGTTTTGAAGTCGCTAATTTCAAATCTGATTTCAAAATTTGGAATTTCAAAAGGACGGCTTCAATATTTCGTCAATACTAACTAAAGTATAATTAAATTGTCAAAACCTATTATCTAACGGTTTTTGAGGTCGCTGATTTCAAATCTATTTCAAAATTTGGAACTTCAAAAGGACTTCTTCAATATTTCGTCAATACTAACTTAAGTATAAGTAAATTGCTAAAACCTGTAGTCTGTGGGATTTTAAAGTCGCTGATTTCAAAATTTGGAACTTCAAAAGAACGGCTTCGATATTTCGTCAATACTAATTAAAGTATAATTAAGTTGCCAAAACCTATAACCTGAGGTTTTCTGAAGTCGCTGAATTCAAATCTAATTTCAAAATTTGGAATTTCAAAAGGACGGATTCAGTACTTCGTAAATGCTAACTAAGGTATAATCGAAATGCTGAAACCTTTATTCTGAGAGTTTTGAAGTCGCTGATTTCAAATCTGATTTCAAAATTTGGAATTTTAAAAGGACGGCTTCAATACTTTGCAAATGCTAACTAAGGTATAATCGAAAGGCTGAAACCTTTAACCTGAGAGTTTTGAAGTCGCTGATTTCAAATCTGATTTCAAAATTTGGAATTTCAAAAGGACGGCTTCACTACTTCGTAAATGCTAACTAAGTTATAATCGAAAGGCTGAAACCTTTAATCTGAGAGTTTTGAAGTCGCTGATTTCAAATCTGATTTCAAAATTTGGAATTTCGAAAGGACGGCTTCAATACTTCGTAAATACTGACTAAGGTGTAATCGAACGGCAGAAACCATTGATCTGATAGTTTTGATGTCGCTGATTTAAAATCTGATTTCAAAATTTGGAATTTCAAAAGGACGGCTTCAATACTTCGCAAATGCTAACTAAGGTATAATCGAAAGGCAGAAACCTTTAATCTTATAGTTTTGAAGTCGCTGATTTCAAATCTGATTTCAAAATTTGGAATTTCAAAAGGACGGCTTCAATACTTCGCAAATGCTAACTAAGGTATAATCGAAAGGCTGAAACCTTTAATCTGAGAGTTTTGAAGTCGCTGATTTCAAATCTGATATCAAAATTTGGAATTTCAATAGGACGGCTTCAATACTTCGTAAATGCTAACTAAGGTATAATCGAAATGCTGAAACCTTTAATCTGAGAGTTTTGAAGTCGCTGATTTCAAATCTGATTTCAAAATTTGGAATTTGATAAGGACGGCTTCAATACTTTGTAAATACTAACTAAGGTGTAATCGAACGGCAGAAACCATTAATCTGCGAGTTTTGAAGTCGCTGATTTCAAATCTGATTTCAAAATTTGGAATTTCAAAAGGACTGCTTCAATACTTCGTAAATGCTAACTAAGGTATAATCGAAAGTCTGAAACCTTTAATCTGAGTTTTGAAGACGCTGATTTCAAATCTGATTTCAAAATTTGGAATTTCAAAAGGACTGCTTCAATACTTCGTAAATGCTAACTAAGGTATAATCGAAAGTCTGAAACCTTTAATCTGAGTTTTGAAGACGCTAATTTCAAATCTGATTACAAAATTTGGAATTTCAATAGGACGGCTTCAATACTTCGTAAATGTTAACTAAGGTATAATCGAAAGGCTGAAACCTTTAATCTGAGAGTTTTGAAGTCGCTGATTTCAAATCTGATTTCAAAATTTGGAATTTCAAAAGGACGGCTTCAATACTTCGTAAATGCTAACTAAGGTATAATCGAAATGCTGAAACTTTTAATCTGAGAGTTTTGAAGTCGCTGATTTCAAATCTGATTTCAAAATTAGGAATTTCAAAAGGACGGCTTCAATACTTCGTAAATGCAAACTAAGGTATAATCGAAAGGCTGAAACCTTTAATCTGAGAGTTTTGAAGTCGCTGATTTCAAATCTGATTTCAAAATTTGGAATTTGAAAAGGACGGCTTCAATACTTCGTAAATACTAACTAAGGTGTAATCGAACGGCAGAACCATTAATCTGCGAGTTTTGAAGTTGCTGATTTCAAATCTGATTTCAAAATTTGGAATTTCAAAAGGACGGCTTCAATACTTCGTAAATGCTAACTAAGGTATAATGGAAAGTCTGAAACCTTTAATCTGAGGTTTGAAGACGCTAATTTCAAATCTGAATACAAAATTTGGAATTTCAAAAGGACGGCTTCAATACTTCGTAAATGCTAACTAAGGTATAATAGAAAGGCTGAAACCTTTAATCTGAGTTTTGAAGTCGCTAATTTCAAATCTGATTTCAAAATTTGGAATTTCAAAAGGACGGCTTCAATATTTCGTCAATACTAACTAAAGTATAATTAAATTGTCAAAACCTATTATCTAACGGTTTTTGAGGTCGCTGATTTCAAATCTATTTCAAAATTTGGAACTTCAAAAGGACTTCTTCAATATTTCGTCAATACTAACTTAAGTATAAGTAAATTGCTAAAACCTGTAGTCTGTGGGATTTTAAAGTCGCTGATTTCAAAATTTGGAACTTCAAAAGAACGGCTTCGATATTTCGTCAATACTAATTAAAGTATAATTAAGTTGCCAAAACCTATAACCTGAGGTTTTCTGAAGTCGCTGAATTCAAATCTGATTTCAAAATTTGGAATTTCAAAAGGACGGATTCAGTACTTCGTAAATGCTAACTAAGGTATAATCGAAATGCTGAAACCTTTATTCTGAGAGTTTTGAAGTCGCTGATTTCAAATCTGATTTCAAAATTTGGAATTTTAAAAGGACGGCTTCAATACTTTGCAAATGCTAACTAAGGTATAATCGAAAGGCTGAAACCTTTAACCTGAGAGTTTTGAAGTCGCTGATTTCAAATCTGATTTCAAAATTTGGAATTTCAAAAGGACGGCTTCACTACTTCGTAAATGCTAACTAAGTTATAATCGAAAGGCCGAAACCTTTAATCTGAGAGTTTTGAAGTCGCTGATTTCAAATCTGATTTCAAAATTTGGAATTTCGAAAGGACGGCTTCAATACTTCGTAAATACTGACTAAGGTGTAATCGAACGGCAGAAACCATTGATCTGATAGTTTTGATGTCGCTGATTTAAAATCTGATTTCAAAATTTGGAATTTCAAAAGGACGGCTTCAATACTTCGCAAATGCTAACTAAGGTATAATCGAAAGGCAGAAACCTTTAATCTTATAGTTTTGAAGTCGCTGATTTCAAATCTGATTTCAAAATTTGGAATTTCAAAAGGACGGCTTCAATACTTCGCAAATGCTAACTAAGGTATAATCGAAAGGCTGAAACCTTTAATCTGAGAGTTTTGAAGTCGCTGATTTCAAATCTGATATCAAAATTTGGAATTTCAATAGGACGGCTTCAATACTTCGTAAATGCTAACTAAGGTATAATCGAAATGCTGAAACCTTTAATCTGAGAGTTTTGAAGTCGCTGATTTCAAATCTGATTTCAAAATTTGGAATTTGATAAGGACGGCTTCAATACTTTGTAAATACTAACTAAGGTGTAATCGAACGGCAGAAACCATTAATCTGCGAGTTTTGAAGTCGCTGATTTCAAATCTGATTTCAAAATTTGGAATTTCAAAAGGACTGCTTCAATACTTCGTAAATGCTAACTAAGGTATAATCGAAAGTCTGAAACCTTTAATCTGAGTTTTGAAGACGCTGATTTCAAATCTGATTTCAAAATTTGGAATTTCAAAAGGACTGCTTCAATACTTCGTAAATGCTAACTAAGGTATAATCGAAAGTCTGAAACCTTTAATCTGAGTTTTGAAGACGCTAATTTCAAATCTGATTACAAAATTTGGAATTTCAATAGGACGGCTTCAATACTTCGTAAATGTTAACTAAGGTATAATCGAAAGGCTGAAACCTTTAATCTGAGAGTTTTGAAGTCGCTGATTTCAAATCTGATTTCAAAATTTGGAATTTCAAAAGGACGGCTTCAATACTTCGTAAATGCTAACTAAGGTATAATCGAAATGCTGAAACTTTTAATCTGAGAGTTTTGAAGTCGCTGATTTCAAATCTGATTTCAAGATTTGGAATTTCAAAAGGACGGCTTCAATACTTCGTCAATAATTGCTTAACTTTGAATTAAATGTTTGAAACTTGACATCTGTGGGTTTTTGAGGTTGCTGCTTTTAGATTTGCTGTCAAAGTTTATAAATTGTAAAGGACTAATCCAATATTCATTATTTTATTATTTTGTATTCCAGTATTTTTGTTGTATCTTTAGTAAAGCATAAATTATTTAGAATGACTTTTTGTTCTTTGATAATCGGTGATCTTAGTTTTTACACTGTAGATGATAGCTGAAACCCTTCAGCAATAATTGTTAAAAATCGTCGATGGAAATGTTTAAATATAAGCCAGTGCAAGTTCCTGACTATTATTTCTTACATAAATTTAATTACTGGTCTAATCTTATGCTTTATTTTTCAATTAGCTAATTCATTATGGAATTGTGTTTTCAATTAATAAATTCCCGTATTGCCATAAATTATATTATTTTTGATATATTAACCACATATATTTAACACAATTTGCTTAATATGTAATCTGTCAAGTACGGTTAATATTGGCCAAAAAATGAAGTGAATTCTTAGTACTATTTTCGTCTAGTAGATGTAATTAAAAAATAAACGTTAAAACGCAACACGTATGTAGAAATTTGCTCTTGGTCACGTCCTGTTTTAATTTAAGAAATACCTTGTAAGCATGTTTGAATTTACTTTTATCATGTAGCAATGAGTATTAATGATTTTTCTTCATAGCTTGTTATCAGTTGTTCGCTTTGTACTGACAACAGAATTTTTATTAGCTTAATAAAAATATAAAAAATACTACATTGCATAATTAAACAATTCAAATTTTTTATTATAAAATATGATAAATAACTTTAATTCAGGAAAGTTTTGGCAATACGTAATTTATAATAATTGCATACCTTAAAAATAAATTATACATTAATAAAGAAATAAATACCAGTCCTTTTAAGAAATTGTTATTATTAGTCAGTAATATTTTTTGCTGTATCTTATTAAAACATAAATTATGTAGAATGGCTTTTTATTTATTCGTTGAACTAGTTGAAGAACATTTTATAAACACATTGTTAAATTTACAAGATCGAAAATTGCCCCTCTTCTTAAAGTTTTCGTAACTTATTTCTAACCCTGGCCATCAGTTAAAACTGTACCAAATTTTAAGTATGTAAAGTCATTCAAAAGGTTTACAACTCCAGAAGATTGTGGTTTGACATAATAAAATTTTTTTACTTTTCATTTTACAAGAATCATAATTTTTATAATTGTGCCAAATATCAAGTTTGTATGTAATCTAGAAATTCAGCAGTTATAAAGATTATTTAATTTCATTACTTAAATAGAGTAACTTGATAACGCCGACAGACAAAATTGATAAACTGTTTAAAAAAAAAATTACATCAAATTCAAAATCAGCGACCTAAAATAGTCCCAGACATCAAGTTTATGCAAATGAGTCATATTTTAATTATTATGGACGCCATATTTCATACGTCCTTTAAAATTTGCAAACCTTTATATCAAATTTGAAATCAGCGACCTCAAAAGCCCTTTTGTATAAAATTTCATACAAATTCAATAACATTTCGAGTTTTATGATGTTTTTATGCATATAGTATTTTAAATACTATTAAATACTATTGTACATATCTAATTGATGTTTTGAATAGAGCGATTTACCTAATTCGTAATCTGGTGAATTCTGTATCCATCCCCACAATAAAGACTACTTATTTTGCTCTTTTTCATTCGCATGTTAACTATGGCCTATTAATATGGGGACATTCTTCATCTAGCCATATGATATTTTCTTTACAACGTCGTGTAGTACGCATTATTGGAGGGATAGGTTACAGAGATGACTGTAAACAAGTATTCATAAGTTTAAGGATATTAACTGTTCCATGTCTGTATATTTTATCTTGTATTTTGTATGTCAAAAATAATTTAAGCGAATATGTTAAACATGCCGATTTACATAATCACGAAACGCGTTATAAAAATAATATTTTTCCAAATTATAGCAGATTAAACAAATCTTTAACAGGTGATAGATTTCATGCTATTAGATTCTATAATATATTGCCAGAAAAATTAAAAAATCTGGATACAAAAACATTTAAAATGAAAATTAAACATCTTCTATTACAAAAAGCATATTTTAGCTGGGACGAATATCTAACAAATATTGTATCTGATTGTGATGGTTTTTAGTTTTAATTACTTTTTTGTGTTTGATATACTTTGACATGTGCAAAAGATTTTATAAATTTATAAGCATAAATAAATTATTATTATTATTATTAAAATCTGACACCTTTCAGTACAAAATCTCATAGAAATCCAATAAAATTTCTAATTTTACGACATTTTCATATTTATGGTACCTTAAAACTTATTTAAAACATTTTAAATAAAATTCAGACACGAATGGATGTAAAAGATTTATTAAGTAGCTTTAATAAAACATAATTATTGTTGTCACTTTAAATGACGCAATCCTTACTGAGAAACACACATAGTACTTTGACAACGCAGAGAGCTATATCATATCTGCTATTTCAAATTACCCCCAGATGTTAAGTTTTAAGCAAATAAATCAAATTTTAATTATTATGGCCGCCATATTTCATCCTTCCTTTAAAATTTGCAAACGTTGACAATAAATTTGAAATTAGCGACCTGAAAAACCCCTTTGTAGAAAATTTCATACAAATTCAATAATATTTCGAGTTTTATGATGTTTTTATGCATAAAGTACTTTAAATCTGAAAGCCTTTTAAATAAAATGCATACACATAAAGAAACGGAACTAAAAGAATTTATTAAGTAGCTTTAATCAAATAGAAATGTTTTTCTCAGTTTAAATGACGTAATCTTCTCAGAAATACAGCGAGTAACATGACACCGCAGACAGGCAAGCAAGCTGCTAAACTTTAGAAAAAATAAATGGACGCTGAATAAATCTATAGTTTGCTAAAGCTGACGCTGACGCTGACTGATACCATCATTTATATACACTTTATATACGTAGGACGCTGGGCGCTACGCTTTTGGTCCGGACGCATGGTAGGCCTTTATATATATATATATATCTATATATATATATATATATATATATATATATATATATATATATATATATATATATATATATATATATATATATATATATGTTACATTTTAAGTTTCCGCGGATATTATATGATACTTCACTACTTTTCCGGGTTTCACTCCGCGTATTCACTATTCGGCTCCTAGAGGAACCAGACAATGGTTGACGACGTTTCGGCAAGATCACACTTGCCATCTTCAGGTCACTTCTAACTTCCTTCTGCTTCGCGTGGTTACACGATGTAGACTGACGTCTTGCTGTAGCGGTTGGTCTTTATATACGGTTACGGTGTTGCGCATGGTTGCGGTCGGCTGGTTTTTGGCGCGGCTGCGTGTCATTGGTCTCGCTTGATCCGGTGGCTTTCTCTCGCTTTCCCTTTTATCGTTCTGCTGTGCTGGTTTTCGCTTCTTGACGGTGATGCTGGTTATAGCTGGTTTCCAAGCTGATGGTAGTCGCTGTGTATCGTCCCTGGTATTAAGATTGTTCGGACGTTTCTCGATCTCAATGGCTTCTCTTATGGTTCGTCGGGTCTTATGTTGTATATTCGCTAAAACTTTTGTATTTTCGAAATCTATGTTATGAGAAGTACCACTTACATGTTGTGCTAGTGAAGACGTTCTCTCATTTTTGTTGACTGCATTTCGGTGTTCTTCTCTTCTTACTTGAATTTTTCTGTTGGTCTCCCCTATGTAGGATTCCCCGCAGTCTTTACAAGGGATCTCGTATACTCCTTGGCTTTCTAGTGGTATTTTTGCTTTTGCGGATGGAAGCATGTTTCCAATCTTCTTGTCGGTGTTGAAGATGGTGTCGATGTTGTGTTTTCTCAGCACTCTACTTATTTTGTCTGTGGTCCCTTTGATGTACGGTAAGTGCGCTTTGGATACCGATGTTTCTTCTTCCTTTGGCTTTGGGTCCCTTGGTGTTAACGCTTTCTTGATATTTCTGGAAGAGAAACCATTTTGTTTTAATGCCAACTTCACCTGTTCTAGTTCTTGATGTTTATTATCGTCATCAGTCAATCGTTGTGATCTGGTTATTAAAGTCTTGACTACTGACTGTAGTTGCGCTGGGTGGTGATGTGACTGCGCGTTCAGGTAGCGATTTGTGTGGGTTGATTTTCGGTATACTGTGTATCCCAGGCTGCCGTCTTCCTTCTTGATTATAGATACATCTAGGAAAGGTAGTTGATTGTTCTTTTCCACCTCCATTGTGAATTTGATCTTCTGGTGTATGTTGTTTAGATGCTGTAAGAAGGTCTGCAGCTTCTCTTCTCCATGGGTCCATATAATAAAAGTATCGTCTACATATCTTAGCCATAGTTTAGGTTTGTCACTTGCCGTTTCTATTGCTCGGACTTCTAATTCTTCCATGAATAGGTTCGCTATTACCGGCGATAAAGGTGATCCCATAGGTGCTCCTTCCACTTGTTTGTACCGTTGATCTTTGTAGATGAAGTAGGTGTTGTTTAGGCAGTGTCTTGTTAACTCGATGATTTCATTTGGGACTTGGTATTTCCGTTGTATCAATAATAATTGGTAATTAATAACCAGATCACAACGATTGACTGATGACGATAATAAACATCAAGAACTAGAACAGGTGAAGTTGGCATTAAAACAAAATGGTTTCTCTTCCAGAAATATCAAGAAAGCGTTAACACCAAGGGACCCAAAGCAAAAGGAAGAAGAAACATCGGTATCCAAAGCGCACTTACCGTACATCAAAGGGACCACAGACAAAATAAGTAGAGTGCTAAGAAAACACAACATCGACACCATCTTCAACACCGACAAGAAGATTGGAAACATGCTTCCATCCGCAAAAGCAAAAATACCACTAGAAAGCCAAGGAGTATACGAGATCCCTTGTAAAGACTGCGGGGAATCCTACATAGGGCAGACCAACAGAAGAATTCAAGTAAGAAGAGAAGAACACCGAAATGCAGTCAACAAAAATGAGAGAACGTCTTCACTAGCACAACATGTAAGTGGTACTTCTCATAACATAGATTTCGAAAATACAAAAGTTTTAGCGAATATACAACATAAGACCCGACGAACCATAAGAGAAGCCATTGAGATCGAGAAACGTCCGAACAATCTTAATACCAGGGACGATACACAGCGACTACCATCAGCTTGGAAACCAGCTATAACCAGCATCACCGTCAAGAAGCGAAAACCAGCACAGCAGAACGATAAAAGGGAAAGCGAGAGAAAGCCACCGGATCAAGCGAGACCAATGACACGCAGCCGCGCCAAAAACCAGCCGACCGCAACCATGCGCAACACCGTAACCGTATATAAAGACCAACCGCTACAGCAAGACGTCAGTCTACATCGTGTAACCACGCGAAGCAGAAGGAAGTTAGAAGTGACCTGAAGATGGCAAGTGTGATCTTGCCGGAACGTCGTCAACCATTGTCTGGTTCCTCTAGGAGCCGAATAGTGAATACGCGGAGTGAAACCCGGAAAAGTAGTGAAGTATCATATATATATATATATATATATATATATATATATATATATATATATATATATATATATATATATATATATATATATATATATATATAAATATATATATAAATATATATATATATATATATATATATATATATATATATATATATATATACATATATATATATATATAGATATCTCTTGCGCGAATTCCCATTATTATCCCTTTGTTATATATATATATATATATATATATATATATATATATATATATATATATATATATATATATATATCTAAGGGATAATAATGGGAATTCGCGCAAGAGATTTATAAGTTAGTTGCAGCCGTATACACGTGTTTCGCACTTATTAGTGCTCATCAGTACGGCATAGCAGATAGAAGAAATAGAATTTAAGCAACAAACTAGAAACAATGTATAACACAAGGTTTCACAGATAGTAGCCAACCACACATTTGTAGTTTCGGCTCGAAGACATTGAGTTTTCAATGCAACAACAAACGTCACTACGGAGGTAGCTATAGCCACTACCGTGAGACAACCTAATCCCATTTTATTCATATATATCCATTTTATTCATATATATATATATATATATATATATATATATATATATATATATATATATATATATATATATATATTGCAGTGATATTGGTTAATTAAAAATAATAAATTATTTTTAACAATTTTATTATATATTTTGAAACTGTGAATAATTGCCGTTCGATCGTAGATAATTACTTTATAATTAAATTGATTTTTTTTAATGTCTGTGAACTTTGAAAATGCTTTTCAACTTCCCTCTTTTATAATTCTAATATGATTTGAAAATACTTTTTAATAGATTTAATAATGCAATGGTTATATAAAATTAATGTTACGTTAGTTCTTGACTAACTCAAGTTTACGTAAGAGAGTTGGGCGCCATAAAATAACTTAACATATTAGAATTAAATTTAATAAAGACTCATCTCAGGGTGAATGTGGATTCTTGTGGTATTAAAAAAAATATACAAATTGAAATTTAAAATCACTTTTAAAATTGAAATCTTAATTAATTTTAACTATTACTAAATTGTTCAAATCACTTTACTACACTTTACAAACGATAGTCTTTTCTTCAGCAAATGCCAATACAAAAAGGAAATAACTTCCTACCTTTTTATAATATTTCTTCTTTTTTTTAACTATAGATGTCCTCTTTCCCAAACCATTGGCAGAGTAGATCACTTTATGTTGATCCAGGGCTGGTCTCCAGTTCCGGTTGACTTTCTTCCTTTTGCACGGATTTCCCATATAATATCCTCCAAAACTTGATTTTGTTAACTCACTTTTGTTTATTAATTGCGGGTACAATTTCCCTTTTTCGTAGAATACTTATAGTTGTTTTTGTGTTTAATTAAATAAAACACCCGTTTATGGTTTTAACGTTGATTTATTATCTTGCTTAACTTTAGCAAATAATTTATCTTAAATGTGGTTCTTTATAATCATATACACTTTTACAATTTATACTTTTTACACCTTCGCCGTATTCAAATCACCAACTAACTTAACTTGTCTATTATCAGCCATATATTATCAGCCACGACTTTACTTTGTCGATTAATTTACTATAATATCTTTACTCTTTCGTCGTTTAACAGTAAGTGTCTTTTATCTCACACGACTTTACACCGTCGCTTTCTATCAGTAAGTGTTCTATTTACATATTTACTATATTTCTTACACGACTTTACTGCGTCGCTTTATGTCAGGAAGTGTCCCTAAAATTATTATTTTCTAAGCTTATATACTATTGACTATTTACATAATTATATTACACAATTTGACGTCACCTTATCATCTAATACAAACTTTACACTCATATAATACATAATAGCAGATTAATATTCTTTATAAAAGTGACACATCTATTACAGATTAATTACACAATACTTTTACGCAATAACAACGATCTATTTACATCAACAAAACCTTAAAGAATCACATAACCCGTCGATATACACATTTGAAATTATACATAATTGAATTACATCATAACAAAAACTTGCGAACAACTGGATGTTACGTATAACTTAAGTAATCGGTGAGTAAGCTATTTGATAATAAATAAAGAAACATGTATTATTTAACCTTATTAAAAAGTGCACATTGGTTGTGTAATCGATGACACACCATAAAATACCTCAAATTTATTTTTAACTGGAAAAGTTGATAAAAATATTTCAAAAGTGTTAGTATTTAACAAAGATTTTAGATTTTCACAAAATTTTCAAAATTTTCCAAAATTTTGAAACTACCATCCACAGCAATATATATATATATATATATATATATATATATATATATATATATATATATATATATATATATATATATATATATATATATATATATATATATATATATATATGATACTTCACTACTTTTCCGGGTCACTTCTAACTTCCTTCTGCTTCGCGTGGTTACACGATGTAGACTGACGTCTTGCTGTAGCGGTTGGTCTTTATATACGGTTACGGTGTTGCGCATGTTTGCGGTCGGCTGGTTTTTGGCGCGGCTGCGTGTCATTGGTCTCGCTTGATCCGGTGGCTTTCTCTCGCTTTCCCTTTTATCGTTCTGCTGTGCTGGTTTTCGCTACAATCGCTACCTGAACGCGCAGTCACATCACCACCCAGCGCAACTACAGTCAGTAGTCAATACATTAATAACCAGATCACAACGATTGACTGATGACGATAATAAACATCAAGAACTAGAACAGGTGAAGTTGGCATTAAAACAAAATGGTTTCTCTTCCAGAAATATCAAGAAAGCGTTAACACCAAGGGACCCAAAGCCAAAGGAAGAAGAAACATCGGTATCCAAAGCGCACTTACCGTACATCAAAGGGACCACAGACAAAATAAGTAGAGTGCTGAGAAAACACAACATCGACACCATCTTCAACACCGACAAGAAGATTGGAAACATGCTTCCATCCGCAAAAGCAAAAATACCACTAGAAAGCCAAGGAGTATACGAGATCCCTTGTAAAGACTGCGGGGAATCCTACATAGGGCAGACCAACAGAAGAATTCAAGTAAGAAGAGAAGAACACCGAAATGCAGTCAACAAAAATGAGAGAAAGTCTTCACTAGCACAACATGTAAGTGGTACTTCTCATAACATAGATTTCGAAAATACAAAAGTTTTAGCGAATATACAACATAAGACCCGACGAACCATAAGAGAAGCCATTGAGATCGAGAAACGTCCGAACAATCTTAATACCAGGGACGATACACAGCGACTACCATCAGCTTGGAAACCAGCTATAACCAGCATCACCGTCAAGAAGCGAAAACCAGCACAGCAGAACGATAAAAGGGAAAGCGAGAGAAAGCCACCTGATCAAGCGAGACCAATGACACGCAGCCGCGCCAAAAACCAGCCGACCGCAACCATGCGCAACACCGTAACCGTATATAAAGACCAACCGCTACAGCAAGACGTCAGTCTACATCGTGTAACCACGCGAAGCAGAAGGAAGTTAGAAGTGACCTGAAGATGGCAAGTGTGATCTTGCCGAAACGTCGTCAACCATTGTCTGGTTCCTCTAGGAGCCGAATAGTGAATACGCGGAGTGAAACCCGGAAAAGTAGTGAAGTATCATATATATATATATATATATATATATATATATATATATATATATATATATATATATATATATATATATATATATATATATATATATATATATATATATATATATATATATATATATATATATATATATATATATACTGGGTGCCCAAAAATGATTTTCATCTAGTGGCCTGTGAATTTCCCATGTAAAATAAAAATTGCCGCTTTTTGTTGTTACATAACCTCAAAATGATAACTGACATTTGATTGACAGATCAAATTAGTTCAAACTTAAAGAATAGAGCGGCACAGAAAAATTAACATAAAAAAAATTTCAAAGGTAACTGGATGAAAATCATTTTTGGGTACCTCGTCTATATATATATATATATACAGGGTGGTCCAGACCACCCGTACACCCCTTTTAAAATTCGGGGGATTAAAAATTTTTAACAAGATAATGGGTGATCTTACTAAAGTCGATGTGCTTTATCGAATGACGCCAAAAAGAAACCCCCCTGCCCCCCCTTGTAGGGGGTAAGGGGGGCAACTTTGAAAATTCAAATGGGAACTCCAAAGTTTTATTACATATTTAGATTCTACTCATCAAAATATAAATAATTTATTTGAAACATTTTTTTATCTTGGCAACAGGCGGCGCTATAATCACAGAAAACCTACTTTTTGCATTTTCCGCCGTCTCTGGCATATTTACATGTGCAAATAGCAGTTTTTCATATTTTTTACTAAATAGTGATGAAAAAAACTTTGCTAATGTGTACTTTCATGAGAAGAAATTTTACGTTACGATGAAAAACGGAAATTCTCTCCCTAAGGTGTTTTCGACAAACAGATTTTTTTTCTTGCGTTGTACGTGACAACAATTTTTTTTCTGAAATTTTAGATCGTTTTTAACCTTAACGTCTACTTATTTAGATGTTGCTTAATTTTTTTAATCTTTATCTGAATATTTATTTTAAGCATATGTAATTAATACAAATGATCGACAAAACATTGTAAATTGTAATCTGCTCTGCATATGGCAAAATAATATTTAAATCGTACTAATTTAATATTTAATTTTAACAAAAAATAACTTGCTACAATTCTTTACTTCGCAATTCCAATTAAATAGTATGTAATTGTTGAAAATCAACTGTTCAAATAAATAATTTTTATTTCACAATTTAAAATTTTATTCGTTTAAATTATTCTTACTTTATGGGCTGAGTGGATGAGATATTCATATTTATTTCATCATTCATTGCTATACGCTAAAAGAAAGATAACCACCGAAATTTAATAGTGAATTATAAAGTGAAATTCTCGTCGGCACATTTTTGTAATGCAACCGTGACTTGTAATGTTTTGAAGTAAAACCATCTTCCCCAGTAGAATCTTGAAAAATGTTGTTAGAATGGAACACAAATTCTAACAACATTTAAGGCAAAAAATATTGTTATCACGTACAACGTTAGAAAAAAAATCTGTTTGTCGAAAACACCTTAGGTAGAGAATTTGCGTTTTTCATTTTAACGTAAAATTTTTTCTCATGAAAGTACACATTAGCAAAGCTTTTTCATCACTATTTAGTAAAAAATATGAAAAACTGTTATTTGCACCTGTAAATATGCCAGAGACGGCGAAAATGTAAAAAGTCGGTTTTTGCGATTACAGCGCCACCTGCCAAGATAAAAAAATGTTGCAAATAAATTATTCATATTTTGATGAGTAGAATCTAAATATGCAATGTGTACGGGTGGTCTGGACCACCCTGTATATATATATATATATATATATATATATATATATATATATATATATATATATATATATATATTTTTAGATAGAGTTAATTTTTATTAAGTTGCATAATGATTTTACATTAAATAATATTTTGAATGCAAATTCATATAGAAAAATTTATCGACTCTGCTGGGACTCGAACCCAGAACCCTCCACTGTCTAGGTGGTATCTCTACCAACTGAGCTACAGAGCACGACTATCAGCAAAGCGAGAAATTTTCCATATGAATTAGGTAGTAGGCAAACGTACAAAGTAACTAGATATTTTTTGAACATTATTAATGAAGATCAGCAAGTCGCATGACAACAACATCAATATTCAAAGCATCTAGATTATAATGAATCATTCCGAAAGGAAATTAATTTTTATAAATTTTTAGATAGAGTTAATTTTTATTAAGTTGCATAATGATTTTACATTAAATAATATTTTGAATGCAAATTCATATAGAAAAATTTATCGACTCTGCTATTTAATTATTTATATTTGCTTATTTAATGTAAAATCATTATGCAACTTAATAAAAATTAACTCTATCTAAAAATTTATAAAAATTAATTTCCTTTCGGAATGATTCATTATAATCTAGATGCTTTGAATATTGATGTTGTTGTCATGCGACTTGCTGATCTTCATTAATAATGTTCAAAAAATATCTAGTTACTTTGTACGTTTGCCTACTACCTAATTCATATGGAAAATTTCTCGCTTTGCTGATAGTCGTGCTCTGTAGCTCAGTTGGTAGAGATACCACCTAGACAGTGGAGGGTCCTGGGTTCGAGTCCCAGCAGAGTCGATAAATTTTTCTATATGAATTTGCATTCAAAATATTATTATATATATATATATATATATATATATATATATATATATATATATATATATATATATATATATATATATATATATATATATATATATATATATTGTATTAGAATAAAAAAGGTATTACATTTAGGGATGCATACGTGATTAGTAATTTAAATTAGATATAATGACCAATCAACTTAATTATTATTTTGTTTGTTAAAATGCGTCCTGTGTAAAGCTTTATAGCTAGCAAAAGAGTTCTGCTTAAGTAAGACGTCCTACGGCTCCGAAGTTACAAAAATTAACCCTCTTTCGGGGATTGTTTCTACCCTGCAAGCCTCTGAATTTGTAGTCGCCCTTTAGATATGTTGTTTTATATATTTTAACTATCTTTTAAAGAAAACTAGATTAAGTTAACAAAGAATGGTTCCGATGTTAACTTAATATTTTCTAATAATTTCTGTTATGTATCACGTGATCCCTTACCACTGATTTATGAAGATAATTACCATCCGGCTTTGGTATTCACATTTTCTTTAAAAAACTATCTAGGTGTTTTTTATCGGAAATCATCTATAACAGCTAACGAAAACGCGGATACGAGCCTTCAGAATTATAACTTCAGAAGAGCCGATTATAATACCATGTATTATGTCTTCACAACAATTGATTGGACTGACTTATACTCTATTGAAAATGTAGAACTAGCTTGTAACAATTTTTATGAAATTCTTTATCGCATTTTTGATGCTACTATTCCTAAAAAACGAACGTCTAGACGCAGATTTCCCGTATGGTTTGATAGGGACTTAATTAATTTAATAAAACAAAAAGAGAAATTATGGAAGCAGTATAAACGAACCCGATCAACTGATGTTTACAGTAGCTACTGTTTTGTGAGAGCTAAGGTTAAAATCTCTTCTAAATTGTGTTTTAAAAATTATTCAGCTCAGATGGAGGAAAATATTTCAACTGATCCAAAGCAAATTTGGAACTTTATTAATTGTCATAGGAACAACTCTCGAATACCAGGGGTTATTACTTACAGCAATAAGGCATATAGTGATCCTCAACACATTGTCAACATTTTCGCTGATTACTTTTGATCAGCTTATACTATAGATACAAATTCTAAAACTCATCATAATAACTCTTTTGCTAATGTAGGGAATTTTGAGAATATGAAACAAATATCGGAGATAGACATCATTGCGGCATCCAACCTTCTGAGTAATAAACCTACAGCTGGACCTGATAAGATTCCAAGCTTTGTAGTTAAGGACTGCATCCATGTGCTTGCGGAACCTTTACAATTCATATTTAATTTATCTTTGGATACCAAACAGTTTCCCAAAGTATGGAAATGTGCGCGAGTTTGTCCGGTACACAAGTCTGGAGATAAGTCACAAGCTGAAAATTATCGGCCCATATCCATTCTGTGCAACTTTGCAAAAATTTTCGAAATTATTATTTACAAATGCATTTACAAATCTGTATCTTCTTACATATCCACTGAGCAGCATGGCTTTGTTCAGAACCGTTCAACCATTTCTAATCTGGCATGTTTCACACAATTTGTGACTGAGGAACTAGACGCTAGTGGTCAAGTAGATTGCGTATACACCGACCTCAGTAAAGCTTTCGATAAGGTAAAATCACTCCAGTCTTATAAGGAAATTAGATGCGTTAGGATTTCCCAATAACTTACTTTCTTTATTTCAGTCATATTTATATGGGCGTTCACAATATATTGAGTACAGTGGTTTTAATTCGTATGAATTTGAAGTTACTTCTGGTGTACCCCAGGGATCGAACCTTGGACCATTGCTTTTTATTCTTTTTATAAATGATTTACCAGATCAGATAAAAAATAATTCACTCCTCTATGCAGATGATTTTAAAATATATTCTAAAGTCCATTCTCGAAAGGATTGTAATTTGTTGCAAAAAGATCTCGACGCTGTGTACGAATGGTGCAAAGAAAATCACTTAGCTCTTAACATATCAAAATGTAGAGTAATATCTTTTGGTCGTAAATCTAATCTCATAGACTTTAACTATACTATTGATAAAAACACACTTCAACGAACCACAAAAATAAAAGACTTGGGTGTCTATTTTGATAATAAACTTGAATTTAAAGATCATATTAATTCAACAACACAAAATGCTAACAAATCTTTGGGTTTCATCATAAGAAATTCTAAGTTGTTTCATCATACTAGCACATTAATTCGACTATACTACGCATTTCTTCGACCCACGCTCGAATATGCTTGCTTAATATGGTATCCAATTTACCAATGCCACATTAGTGAACTAGAAACAGTACAACGTCGATTTTTGAAATATTTGGTTTATAAAGAAGATGGTATTTATCCAACACAAGGCTGTAGTCACAATGGACTTTTAAATAGATTTAACATTATCAGTTTGAGTGATAGACGAGTTTTAATATCTATTAAATTCTTACATGGTCTAATACATGGCACTATTGACTGTTCCGCCATTCTTGGAAAAATTAATATACTTGTTCCTCGCTTAAACACCAGATCATCAAATGACTTCTATTGTGATAGGGCACGAACAAATATTTTAAGTAAATCACCTATTTATATTATGTGCTCAAATGCAAATAAAATAGCAACAGAAACTGATATTTATTGTTCTACTTTACAATGTATCTCTGAGATGTTTTTGTCCTTGCTTTCATCATAAGAAATTTCATATCTCATATATTTTATATTTAATTAATTATTGTAAATATGTAGATCACATTTTAGAATAACTGTTATAACTTATTGTAAGCTCATGTTTAGAATGTTTAATGAACGTAGCAGTACTTGTATGTAGCTCTATAAGTGGGTGTAAACCTGTTGAGTGAAATAAACTATTATTATTATTATTATTATTATTAAATACGTAACAAGTATTAGGGTTAAAAATAACAAAATCTTTCGTTTAAACATTTTTATTTTAGGTGAATTTTAAAGAAACACAAAAAGTCTACCGGTAGGAACAGTTTTTTTTCCAGAAATTTATTACCTACCGGTAGGAATACACCCCTATTTTTATGTTGATTGTTCAAAGTGAGATGAAACGCGCACTTTAGTCTATTGACCACAGGTAATTTTAATGGTTCTTTCTGTAAAAATTCTCCCTTTTAACGTAATTGTTTCAATGCTTTGCTGTAGTCAATATAATCTTTTCAAAACATCTTTAAAGACGGTTTGTAAACTTGGCAAAAAAATAAATATAAAAATGCTTGTTTTAAATGTACTTTGAGCTATTATTTTACATGTAGATTTTACTGTAAGCTCACATCTCTGTAAATTATAAATTTATATTACATTTTCTTTTATTTACAAACTTTGCCTAGGTCGATTCATACTCCTAATTTAAAAGCTAAATTAGCGACCAAGTAGTTAGTAAAGTTTAAAATACCACGGAGATTGTTTGAATAATAAGCACACCCTTAAAAGGGAACCGTATCGAATTTTGACTACATGTCTACGGCAAAATTAGTCCTAATAAAAAATAATACATTATTGCCCTTTTGAAAAAAGGGTTCTGAGAAAGAAAGAAATCTTATCTTTTATTCAAACTGAGTGTAATCATTACCGACACGGCAGACGGTGACGTGCTGTGTAGATCCAATCAAGATGAAACAGGCATGAGCGGGCTCGACGGTTTATGACATCCGACTGATTTATGACCAAGTAAAAAAAACTTAATTAACAATGCCTTGAAGAGGCTCATTCTTGTTTATTTCGTAATATTGCGCAATATCACGCAATACGTAAACGATGTTTTAATGACAACCAGAGGGCGCTACGATTGTTTTTTAGAACGTAAAAAAGCAAATCCTGAACTTCCGGGTATCACTTGTCTACATCAGCTATCGCTGTTAATAGGGGTTTTCCAGCTCTTATTTATTGCTATTGTGTGTGTGTTTGTGTGTGTATGTATTTGTTTGTCTCGAATAAAACTAATTTTAAATAAAACTGTGAGTGTTTAAGTCATACGAACCAAGCCATCCAACAAAGGTAGGAATTTATTATTAATTGTTTTATTACGTAGTTACTTTTTCTGTACCTTATTTATTTTTTTTGTTTCTCAACCGCTATAAGGGACAGTAATTTACATTATTCAGGTAAAATATTATGAATTTTACACTTTTTCAAGCAGGTTTAACTTATTTTGTTATTTATAATAATTATCTGCCAAAGGGGTTTATTAACAATTTAAACTCTACTTATATTTGCTTAAATTAGATTACTATTAAAAAAGATTAAGACTGATTAAAAGGCTTTATTAATTTACATTAAAACGGGGTCTTTCTTTAACTTTGTACAAAGCAAATAATTAATTTACAATATTTAATAACCTGCATTGCATTTAGAGGTTTAATTTACCAAAGAGCTTTATCAACAATTTAAACTTTAATAATAATTAGTTGATGTTTATTTTGAAATTAACAAGCTATAATCTTTGTTGATTTTAGCAGCTGTTAAGTGTGCAAGTGCGATATTTTTGTTATTGTTGTTACGCTTGTACGAAAATGTCTTCTTTATTAATTTGTATTAAAACGGGGTCTTTCTTTAACTTTGTACAAAGCAAATAATTAATTTATAATATTTAATAGCCTGTATTGCATTCAGAGGTTATTGTTTATTTAAAATTAACAACCTATAATCTTTGTTTTTAGCAGTTGTTAAGTGCGCAAGTGCGATATTGTTTGTTTTACCCCTTGTACGAAAATGTCTTCTCTCTATGAGATAGTTAACGAGAGTGTGTCCACCATAAAGAAATTCGGCACCCCGAAACACCGAGTAGTGTTTAAAGTAAATGACGCGCCAGACGGTGAAGACCATTTGAACTTTTTTAAATCGGCCATCAATGAAATTTTACGGAATTTGTTAAGCCGGGCGCAGTCTACAGATAAGATTGGGGCCGCATTTGAATTTGATAGTTTCAAGCAAAAACTTCCCGGCTACATGAGCCTCAAACGATCCGATGAGGTCACATTCAATGATGTCTGGGGCATTCTAGAATCGATTCTACAGAGCGATCTGAAGCCCTGAGTTCGGACACCTTCAGGCTAATAGCTACAATAGTAACACCACCAGCCTGACAAGGTCGCTGTCGTAACCGTACGTACAGCACCTTTGCCGAAGAGTGTAGCCGTCGCAGAGGGATTGTCACGATTAACAACAACACCAGTGACAATCTATGCCTACCCAGGGCTTTGGTCGTAGGCAGGGCTCACGCAGATAACAGTGCTGATTACAAGAAGATCCGACAAAATCAGACAGATCAAAAGATAAAAGCCGAGGAAATGATGCAGGAAGCAGGTGTAGTCTTCATTCCACCGCAGGGAGCCGGGGTCAATGAATTAAGGTTGTTCCAGCAGCTCCTGGCCCCCAGCTATAAGATAACCGTGTATAGGCACGGCTCGAAAGGATGTTCACTTATCTTTGAGGGGGTCGTTGATAACGATGCTTATGATGCTGCAACAAAGAACATCAATCTTCTGTATCACGAGCATCATTACAACGTCATAACATCGTTGACCTCAGCCTTTGCCTGCAGTTATTTCTGTGAGCACTGCCACATACCCTATAACAACAAGGGAGATCACCGGTGTGAAAAGTCCTGCGTAGGCTGCGGTAGCTCTCCGCCCTGCGAAAGAACAGCGCAGCTGATTAGGTATTCGGACTGCAGGCGAGATTTTAGAAGTCAAGCCTGCTTTATCAATCATCAGGAGGGTAAAATGTGCCGGGAAGTACAGAAACGCGAGGGAAGTTTTAAGACCGTGAACCTCAAGAACCGGAAGCAGGCCCACGTGTGCGGGGAGATCTATTGTAAGATCTGTCAGAGCCATAAACCCGAAAACCATTTTTGTCATATACAGCCTGCCGGGCCTAGGAACACAAAGCAAGACACCTTGTTTGTGTTCTTCGACCTGGAGACCCGGCAGGAGAAAGAAATTACGCCCGGCGTCAAACTCCACGAACCGAATCTATGCGTTTTCCAGCAAGTCTGTTCTGAATGTTACAACGATTCATTAGCGGCTACCACTTGTGTAAGATGTGGTTTGCGAGAACAGATCTTGCGAGGAAAATGTATAGATGGTTTTCTTACACACCTGCTGGAGATACGTAAAAAATTCAAAAAGGTTGTAGCAGTTGCCCATAACGGGCAGGCTTTCGATACACAATTCCTTCTGAACCATGTTATTACAAACACCTTTTTGAAACCGGACCTCATTATGCGCGGTTCAAAAATTCTGCTGCTACAGCTAGATAATCCAAAGATTATCGACTCTTTAAACTTTTTCCATGGCTCTGGCTGACTTACCTTAAGCGTTTGATTTACCGGCTCCCAAAGGATACTTCCCGCACCTCTTTAACACCGAGTCCAACGCCCATTACGTGGGTCCTCTTCCCGATATCAAATTTTACAGCCCCGACACCATGAAACCCCGGGCTCGTAAAGAGTTCCTAAAGTAGTACGAGGCGAACAGGGACATCACGGAGTTCGACATGCAACGTGACCTGGTCGAATATTGTCGAACAGACGTCGATATTTTGAAGAGAGCCTGTATCCACTTTAGGAATCTCTTTATTGAGGAATGCGAGGTTGACCCGTTCACGGAAGCCATCACCATCGCCTCTGCCTGCAATCTCATGTTCCGGAGGAAATTCCTCAAAGAAAGCACCATTGGACTGGTACCAAAGGGTGGTTATAGACGGGCAGATAACCAGTCTAAGGTAGCTCTCCAATGGCTGTTGCTGGAAGAACATCGAAGAGATGTTGAGATTCAACATGCCGGCAGGCAGAGAGAAGCTATCGTGGGCGGGTTAAAGGTGGACGGGCTGTATGGTAATTCCATATTTCAATTTCACGGGTGTTACTTCCACGGATGTCCCACCTGCTTCACCACCCGTCGCAACGAGCCTCTACACGACGATCCTAGCGACACCATGGATATGAGGTTCGAGAAGACCCGAGCCACTACTGAAAAGTTAAAGTCGCTAGGATATGAGGTCGTTGAGCAGTGGGAATGTCGCTTCCGCAGGCAGTTAACACCTGAACTCAGTTAGCTGGTAGAGAAACATCCCTTGCTACTAAACACACCACTCATTCCGAGAGAGGCATTTTACGGCGGCCGTACAGGGGCAGCAAAATTAAAGCGTGTTGCAAAAGACGGGGAAAAGATCCGGTATGTCGACGTGTGCTCCCTTTATCCCTGGGTGTGTAAGTACGCGCAATTTCCTACGGGCCACCCTAAAGTCTACGTGGGTAACGAAGCTTGCCAACAGCTTATCCGGGATAAAGGGGGCATAGAAAACATCAACGGTGTAGTAAAATGCACCATGTTACCTCCGCAAGATCTATACCATCCGGTCTTACCCGTCAAAATGCACAATAAACTTCTGTTCCCGTTGTGTCGCACTTGCGCCGAGGACCTCAGGACAGGACAGAATGTCAGCATGGAGTCGAGGATCGAGTCATCAACGGAACCTGGGTCTTGGACGAGCTGGTAATGGCCATACGAAAGGGTTACATCGTACAAGACATACAAAAGATTTGGGCCTACGATGTAACCCAGTACAACAAAGCGTCCAAGACCGGGGGACTGTTTTCGGGCTTCATCGACAAGTTCTTGAAGATGAAACAGGAAGCCAGCGGTTGGCCAACGAGGATGACAACGAGGATGATATCGATGGAGCCCGGAAACAATACGTTGACGATTACCTCGAGAACGAGGGAGTCTCCTTGGATTCGATGAAGATCATCAAGAACCCTGGTTTGAGATCGTTGGCCAAACTGATGCTGAATTCCTTCTGGAGTAAGTTATAATAACAGTAACACACACACACACACACAATTAGTACATAGTTTTATTGATTATTATTGTTATAGGGAAATTTGGTCAACGCGAGAACCAGGCAAAAACGGCCATAATCAGCGAGTCCAAGGAGTTCTTCGACCTGTTGTCCAGCCTAGGCGTAGACGTTAATCATGTGCAGGAAATAAATGACGAGGTGATTGCGGTTAACTGGCAGCATAAAGAGGAAACAGCAGATCCTCTGTCGTCGGTCAACGTGGTCATCGCGGCATTTGTCACTGCACAGGCCCGTCTTAAGCTGTATTCCTATTTGGATCAGCTAGGCGAAAGTCTTATACTATGACACAGGTAAGTCGTCGTCGTACTATCAAACATCAACACCGGTTATATTAGAGTTAATTTTTTTTTCGTTGTTTCAGATTCTGTAATATACGTTTCGAAGCCGGGCGACTTCGATCTACCAACAGGAAGCTTCCTAGGTGACCTCACCGACGAGCTCGAAGAGTACGGTCCTGGATCGTATATTATAGAGTTTGTGTCAGGCGGGCCAAAGAACTACGCCTACAAAGTGTATTCCCCGACCACTGGCCAGGTACACGTGGTCGTCAAGGTCAAGGGCATCACCCTAAATCACGCTGCGACTCAAAAAATAAACTTTGAGTCCATGCTGAGACTGCTGGAAGGCATGGACGAGAAGATTATTGTAGAGTCCAACAACATCCGGCGTACGGCTGACCATCAGCTTGTAACGCGAGCGGAATCAAAAGTCTATAAGATAACGTTCGCGAAGAGACGACGTATAGAAGATTTTGATTCCGTTCCGTTCGGTTATAACAACAACAAGCGACCACGTGTATAAACATTTAAACCTCTTGTATATGTGTATATGTATAGTTGTATTTATAAGTTTTGTAAATTTTTTTTGTATATCATTTGTATAGGTAGTATCATATCTAGCTCTTAAGTAGCAAAATATTTGTAGTAATAAGGACAACAACATCATATGAAGGTCGATGTTTTCATTGATTATCATAATGTATATAATTATTGTACAGTTAACAACTGTTTGAGATACTGTAGTTTCAAAATTGTTGGACCTTTTAAAAGTCCGTTTTGTACATCAGTAATTTAAGCAACCAAGTTTTATATTAGCCTAGATTTTATATAACATTAAATACGATTTATGGCAACAGTTGTTATATTTGTTCTACAGGTACTATCTAGTGTGACATAATATATAAATTATTAATTTCTAATTAAATATAACATAAAATTATTGCACAGCATTCTCAAGGATATTGTTATTATTTAATTAGGTACTTATTAATAAATGTAATATAATTTATGTACCCATAGCATTTTTAAATAGTTAAATAGAATCTTTCAAACACATACCATGGATCGTTTAATTGTAAATTACATCATAATAAAATTAAATAAAACGTCTGTCAAGCTAGTAATAGCTGCAATTGCTCCGAGGCTTTTAGTGAGCATCTGTAACTACAAATATTACAGTATAATAGTTTCTCACCACCATAAATGAGCATTACAACTACAAGTATTACACACAAATGGTTACTCACTAATATGAGTGAACATGTGTTTTTGCAAACTTGCTTTTAGTCAGCATTTCTAAATACAAATTACATTCAAATAGTTCTAACCACTATGAGTGAACATATGCCTTTTCAAACTTCCTTTTACTGAGCATTTATAACTGCAAATATTACACCCAAATGGTTTCTCACCAGTATGTGTGAGCATGTGCTTTTGCAAACTTGCTTTTTGCGTGAATTTATAACTACAAATATTACACTCAAATGGTTTCTCACCACTATGAGCGAGTATGTGTTTTTGCAAATTTCCTTTTACTGAGCATTTATAACTGCAAATATTACACCTAAATGGTTTCTCACCACTATGAGTGAGCATGTGCATTTGCAAACTTCCTTTTCTTGAGCATTTATAACGACAAATATTACACTCAAATGGTTTCTCGCCAGTATGAGTGAGCATGTGGTTTTGCAAATTTGCTTTTTGCGTGCATTTATAACTACAAATATTACACGCAAATGGTTTCTCACCAGTATGAGTGAGCATGTGCATTTGCAAACTTATTTTTTGCGTGCATTTACGACTACAAATATTACACTCAAATGGTTTCTCACCACTATGAGTAAGCATGTGCCTGTGCAAACTTGCTTTTAGCGTGAATTTATAACTACAAATACTACACTCAAATGGTTTCTCACCACTATGAGTGAGTATGTGGTTTTGCAAACTTACTTTTACTGAACATTTATAACTACAAATATTACACCTAAATGGTTTCTCACCACTATGAGTGAGCATGTGCATTTGCAAACTTCCTTTTCTTGTGCATTTATAACTACAAATATTACACTCAAATGGTTTCTCACCAGTATGTATGAGCATGTGCTTTTGCAAAATTGCTTTTTGCGTGAACTTATAACTACAGATATTACACTCAAATGGTTTCTCACCACTATGAGCGAGTATGTGCATTTGCAAACTTCCTTTTCTTGAGCATTTATAACTGCAAATATTACACTCAAATGGTTTCTCGCCAGTATGAGTGAGCATGTGCTTTTGCAAATTTGCTTTTTGCGTGCATTTATAACTACAAATATTACACTCAAATGGTTTCTCACCAGTATGAGTGAGCATGTGCATTTGCAAACTTGCTTTTTGCGTGCATTTATGACTACAAATATTACACTGAAATGGTTTCTCACCACTATGAGTAAGCACGTGCTTTTGCAAACTTGCTTTTCGTGAGCATTTATAACTGCAAATATTACACACAAATGGTTTCTCACCATTATGGATGTGCATGTGAATTTGGAAATTCTCTTCTTGTGAGCATTTATAATTACATAAATTACATTCAAATGATTGTGACATATTTCTTTTGAATGATCGATGTTAGTTATATGTTTACATATGGATGTTTAGTAGCAGAAACACAGGCAAGAATTTTGGAATTTAACTGTTAAAAGAAAATTTATAAGTACATGTTCATACATTCAAACTTTAGGGTGGTTTCTCTTACTAATTGTTGTTGCCGCTAACAGCCTTGCCATCAACTACAGATTAACAATTAATCTTACATGAATTTTTTATATTAATAATTTTTCTTCTTATGTTTTTATTTCATGTTTATGTTATTTGTTACTTAGCGAAACAAAACTACTGTAGGCGTCTTATGCTAACGTGCTGTTGAATGGTTACCGAGTTGAAAACACTTGCAAGCACTTCCTTAAAAAACTGCAACAGTGCTGCAATACTGCGTTTCCATGCAAAAGATCTTGGAGACCTTCATTGATTGTATTAATAGGTGTTGCAGCAGCATCGACTAGTAAGAACTCTGAACTAAAATATATTGTAACATTCACAAAAGTACATAATTCATTGAGATAACTAAATTGTTTCTAACCTTTCCATAAAAACACACAATTACTACTGATCCAGTTGTATTGTACTTAATACTGTTACTGTATGTTATAGATTAATAATAATTATAATATACATGTTTTTGCGTAAGTGGCTTGGAAGAATAGTCAGGGTCACCCACTGAAATATATGTACTGGAACATAGATAAAACACTGGAACGTGCACTGACGCTTTGTCTGCCAGACTAGAGAGAGCGCCATTGAAGACTAAAATCACGGCCTACTAGATTCATACAAGGTTCGCTTATAAGCTGTATACAGGGTGTCTCATAGCTCCTGCACCAGTCTTTACAAGCGTAGTTCTGATGGCATTTGGAACAAAAAATCTTAATAAACTTTTTTGATTAGAAAAAGTTAAAATTTTTAATAATTTTGATCGAGGTTTTTATAAAAGTACGTACTGCTGTGATTTCAGCACCTTATAGTTGAATATAAGTCATTTAGGTTGCCTATATATTAAGGGGTTTGGACTCAACTTGAACAAATTTTAATCAAATAAATTAATTTATTACTTAATAAGTAAAGGATACCTCTACATCACTTGATAATAATAAGAAGTAGATCTTAAACGGATTTTCCACTTAAAACTGAAAAATTATTTTGACAAGTTACGATATGCATATCGTTAGGTCGTTGGACTTTGTTTTTCATAATTGAAGCCATTGTAAGGTGTAGTTTCACTTGGAAATTATAAAAGGCTTAGTTGGAATGGTGTATGCATGCAATCACCACAATACTCACAGTTTTTGTTGTTGAATTTCAAGTAAATCCCATGCTGGTTTAACAATTTATCAAATTTCATGATAAACGTATAATTCTCATTAATCTGTGCACTTGCAGACAAAATGTTTTGCTGTGATATTCTTAATTAGGCTCTAGTGCACCTTTAGCAATAGAATTTTCAAGTGGACAGCTCTATATAGAGAAGGTTTAGCCTGTTGAAGCTTAAAATTTGTATCATTTGAACCTGATCTGTTAAATTAGTAAAATCTAGTTAATATTTAAAGTTTTGGTGGAAAAATTGATGTAAATATTGTATAATAGGGTATTAGGATTCATTTAATAATAAGAAAAGGAAGTAATAAGGTGTGAAAATGTTATCATCTGTAATTTTGTAAAACCATCTTTGTCAGGAAATTAAAGATGGTTGCCATTGAATCCTGGAGTTAAATTTGCTTTTTGTTAGACATGTAATATACCAAAATATAGGAAAATGATCCTCTTTCCGATTATGTAATTTGTTTAAACATTTAATTTAATTTTTTAACAGTAATCTGGTTATGTAAATCTTGTTAGGTTAGATGTTTAATTTTTTTTTGTAACTTACCAAATTTTGTTAGTGGAAAAATAACGTTTGGCGTTTGTTTTTGAAAAAAAATATAAAAGCAGGTCGAAAATCTTCTTGATTTTCATACAAAGCAGAAACCATGTCGGATCATGCAATAATTTGTTAAAATTTTGAGGTTAGGTTAGGTTAGGTTAGATTATTACAGATTCGTATTTTAAATGGCGGTATTTCTGTCAGTAGTTCTGGAACGAATATATTTGAAGTCGGAGCTAGGTCGGTAATTCTATAAGTCATACTTAAAGTTAATTGTCATTTTATGTACGATCATACAAGAAGTGACTACTTTTTATACATTGATTTTCGGATAAAAAGTTAACGTTTATTGTGTTAGTGTTATAAAATTTTTATTGCACGCTAATGTAAACAAAATATGTAGGATAAATGATTTATTAATATTTTTCTTTTTTGCGTCTATAATAAAGCTGTTAAAACAGGCAAGACAATGCCTTAATAGCTCGTTTGAATGCTTTGAATAGCCCAACTTTTTCAAAATTGATAGCATTAAAAAAATGAATGAAACAAAAAATTGATAAAAACTTCACTCTAAAAATTTGAATTTTCAAATTCACATCAATGTTGTCAACTACCACAAAATTCCCTAAATCTTTAAATTGCGATTTTTTTTTATTTAAAAAGACAATAAAAGGCTCAAAATAGAAAAAAATAGCATAAAAAACTCGTTTCATAAGTCATTATTGCACTCGTCCTTTAAAAACTCGTCGCAAGCGACTCGTTTTCTAAATTTGAACGCTTGCAATAAATCTTGCCTTATGAAACTCGTTCTTTAATGTAGTATTACAAACTGGTTGCTAAACAACTTAGCACGTAAAAATCAAAGCACGCTGATAGATGTACATGACATAAGTCACAAATTTAAAAAATATTAATTAAAAGGAATACTCAAAGCGTTGTAAGATACACATATAAAAAGTCTCTTCATTTCACTCATGTCTTTTGAAGCACTCGCTCGTGTCTTAAACTGTTCACGCATTAAAGAATGTTTTTATACTTGTATCTTAAATATCTATTCTATATGTAACATTAATATATTGATTGACGTTGGTACATAATTATAAAACAATACGAAGCAGTAGAGCATATAGGAAACCGGAACATCCCGAATAGAACTAAATCATATATAATTTATATAATGTTTACTAATGACTTATTATTCTTCAAAAGTAAGTATGTATGTGTATACGTGTTATATTATCTTTCGCTATAATTAGAATATTTTGCTTTCCTGATTCCTACTGCAACATATTTTTATCGTATTTATGTACGTTAAATCCAAATATGTACAAATGCCAATAAAATAATATTTCACAATAAGAAATGACAACTATTATCTAACATGTCTTACTACAAACCATCTTCGTTGCAAAATTATCGTCAATGGGCGCCACTTAACGTACGAATCTGTAATTTTTTTATTCTAATTTCAATATTAAAAAAACTGAAAATCAGACGACCATATACAGGATGGCTCATGACAAAGACATCAAACGCGGCAGGTATATAGACATCGATAAGACAAACCAAAAATCTCTATAACATTTTTTAGCAGAAGCGTAGTTTTCGGAAAAAAATGCAAGTAAAGACGGGTATAATATTTTTAGCACATACAGCAGTGTTTATTATTTTCTTCAAACAAGATGTTTTATGGTATGTTATGTTTTCATTGCAGATTCTGCAACATGATCTTTTATTTTAGCTTTTATAATACAATTTTATAAAGTCAGTCACTTAAATGATAATTCCGCGAACGCAGATAATTAAGAAAAGGATATTGGTGTAGGTCAAGTCATTGTAAACGATGATGATTCGCAAAATCGGGGAGTCCCCCCATTGCATCACGGATATTATAACCTAATAAACAAGTAATCTGGGTCAACGTGTGATCAACACTTGTATAAACAGATAAACTGAGATCAGATTTCAAGCAGCACTCATATTATCTCAGCTGTTAAAAATGTCAGCGACGTACGATATGACTAAATATGGATAGAGGCAATAGATGTTCATTTTCATTTTACTTCTCTTCTTAAAATTAACTAATTTAATGTTACTGTAATTAAATTACATTTTTGAATTTTGCCCTTTTACCCTGGTAATTTTTGTTACCCAGAATCTTCATTTTCTTGGTTAGGTTAGCATCATGAATTAACACTAATTAATAAATTTCATAGGCGATTGTAATTCGATGTGGAAAACTCTTGCCCAATTTTTTACTAATAAAAGTTAAGACTAGATTTAACCAATTTTAGAGTAGAAAAATATGCGAGGTTACGGTTAAATAAAATTAAAATCCCTTTGTAGACAAACGTCTTGTAATAAAAATTAAAAACTTAATGCACAATTTTGTATATTTACCTTTTGTATTACAATTATTCATCATTTGAGACGTACATTTTAGTAAAGCAAAACCACTACGTCAACGAAGCGAAGCGATTTCATTTGCAATAGTACAATGTAACACAATTGGGTGCTTGAAAATGGTGGGTTTGGACTAGGAAAATACACATTAATATGTGATCTCATAATCCTGGCTTTAAAATTTCAAACCTTGCACTTGTTTTATTCAACTTTATATTTTATTAATGATATCAATATTACCATGAGCGCGTTATAATTTTATATGTACTGTTATGATATGAGTTCTTAAATTTTAATAAGAAAAATAGAAAGCATCATGTTCAGGCGTCATAAAAGTTTTATCGTGATAAGCTCTGTACTAGTATACACTTTACAACAGTTGATCATAGATTTATTTAAATTAAAGACCACTATCATTTATGTTTAAAGGTAGGAAGGCAAACTGAAAAGTTATACAAAAACAAACACCACTTACCTTTGTGATGAAAAGAAAATTTGCAACGGCTATGATTTTAAAATTCAAAGACAAGCTCAGGAAAATTGTATGAGAAAATTGCAGGCGGCTCGCTCTTTGACAAAATAATACAATATTGTTCAACCTATACCTGTAAGATTCTGTTAATGGACACAAAAAAAATACACAAATAAATCTCTTTTTGAACATTTAAGAATATTATTTTATTAATAAACACATAAAAAGAATGAAAACTTAAAGTTTATGAAAGAGAAACAAAAACAAAAAAAAATTTTCCTATCTAAAATGGATTCAATTATCAAACTTGGAATAGTTTAAATTAATTATTGGTGTCAATTGGATTTACCAAAATAACAATTAAGATACAGTCTAATTCCTTTTGTCCTGATTAATTTTTATTTTATTAATCCCATGATCTTAAATTATAAACAAAGAAAGAAACGAAACAAAAATAAAGTTAAAGTTTGAAAATAAATTTTTAAATTCAAAAATTTTGCGCAACTCGAAAATTCTTAGACACACTATATTATTTGGCAGTTTTCTGTAATAGTGGGTAAATTTACCTGCTTATTTTTTGTGATGGTTAACACATATTTTTAAAGTGATCTTTCTAGTGAAAATTGTATTGTAAATAATTATGGACATGTTTTCTCCAAGACGTGAGTACATCAAATCAGTTAGTGATTTCCAACAAGTTTCCATTATATTCTGTTTTAAAATTTCTTCCATCCAGAAATAAAGTTCCAATACGTTTTCCAGAAATTTTCTTCTTATAAATAAATAGTCGAAAACCAAATTAAGACTTCACTTTCCTTTTTTTTAATTCACATTAACTGTTCTTTGTTATTATCGTTATTTAAAATTATTTAACATTTAAAAAAAATAAGTTTGGATGACATTTGTCGTAACCTCATTTTTTTGACATTTCATTGACATGAAATTTGACACATACAACCTCAAAATTTTAACAAATTATTGCATGATCCGACATGGTTTCTGCTTTGTATGAAAATCAAGAAGGTAACCAGATTTTCGACCTGCTTTTATATTTTTTTTCAAAAACAAACGCCAATCGTTATTTTTCCACTAACAAAATTTGGTAAGTTACAAAAAAAATTAAACATCTAACCTAACAAGATTTACATAACCAGATTATTGTTAAAAAATTAAATTAAATGTTTAAACAGATGATAACATTTTCACACCTTATTACTTCCTTTTCTTATTATGAAATGAATCCTAATATCCTATTACACAATATTTACATCAATTTTGGCACCAAAACTTTAAATATTAACTAGATTCTACTAATTTAACAGATCAGGTTCAAATGATACAAATTTTAAGCTTCAACAGGCTAAACCTTCTCTAAATAGAGCTGCCCACTTGAAAATTCTATTGCTAAAGGTGCACTAGAGCCTAATTAAGAATATTACATCAAAACATTTTGTCTGCAAGTGCACAGATTAATGAGAATTATACATTTATCATGAAATTTGATGAATCGTTAAACCAGCATGGGATTTACTTGAAATTCAACAACAAAAACTGTGAGTATTGTAGTGATTGCTTGCGTACACCCTTCCAACTAAGCATTTTATAATTTCCAAGTGAAACTACACCTTACAATGGCTTCAATTATGAAAAACTAAGTCCAACGACCTAACAATATGCATATCGTAACTTGTCAAAATAATTTTTCAGTTTTAAGTGGAAAATCCGATTAAGATCTACTTCTTATTATTATCAAGTCATGTAGAGGGTATCCTTTACTTATTAAGTAACAAATTAATTTATTTGATTAAAATTTGTTCAAGTTGAGTCCAAACTCCTAAATATATAGGCAACCCAAATGACTTAGGCTGCAGTCTCACTGAGCCACCATCAACCACCCACCGCCACCAACTAGAAAACATACATTAATCAATGGCGCTGGTCCCACTAAGCCACTGTTAGCCACCTACTGCCATCAAACGGTGACCACCAGTTTGAAATTTCCGACGTGTTCGAATTTTGGTGGTTGGTGGTCAGCAGTGGTTGACAATGCGCACGCGCTAGTGGACATGATGAAAATAGACACTAAAAGGATGGTATTAGATTTCAATGGGGATTTGGGTGCTGTGTGAGTGAGAGAGAACGAGATAGAAACGGACGCAGGTAGACAAAAGGAATGAGGGCGAAAGCAGAGGGACATAGGGAGGGAGGGAGAGAGGTAGTAAGAGTAAGAAAGAGAGGGGTGGGGTAAAAGGGGTAGAAAGAAAGAGGGTGGTAGGGAGGGTGTGAGGGAGGGAGGCAGGGAGGGAGAGAGGGAGGGAGATAGTGAAAGAGAGTGAGAGAGAGTGGTTAAGTGCGTGTGAGTGAGTGAGTGGGTGAGTGAGTGAGTGGGTGAGTGGGTGAGTGAGTGAGTGAGTAAGTGAGTATGTGCGTGGGTGCGTGAGTGAGTGTGAGTGAGTAAGTGCGTGCGTGCGTGCGTGGGTGGGTGAGTGGGTGAGTGAGTGAGTGAGTAAGTGCGTGGGTGCGTGAGTGGGTGAGTGCGTGTGAGTGAGTAAGTGCGTGCGTGCGTGAGTGGGTGAGTGAGTGAGTGGTTGAGTAGGTGAGTGAGTGCGTGAGTGAGTGAGTGAATACGTGCGTGCGTGAGTGAGTGAGTGGGTGAGTGAGTGAGTGGGTGAATGGGTGAGTGAATGAGTGAGTGAGTGTGCGTGCGTGAGTGGGTAAGTGCGTGCGTGCGTAAGTGAGTGAGTGAGTGCGTGAGTGAGTGAGTGAATGCGTGCGTGCGTGCGTGAGTGAGTGGGTGAGTGGGTGAATGGGTGAGTGAGTGAGTGAGTGAGTGCGTGCGTGCGTGCATGAGTTGGTAAGTGCGTGCGTGCGTGAGTGGGTAAGTGCGTGCGTGCGTGAGTGATTGAGTGAGTGAGTGAGTGCGTGCGTGCGTGCCTGGGTGGGTGAGTGGATGAATGGGTGAGTGGGTGAGTGAGTGAGTGAATGAGAGATAAATTTAAGGTGAAAGGGGGAGAGAGATTTAAGGTGAAAAGGTGAGAGAAAAAGAGGGGTAAAGCGAGATAGAAACATGGAGGGTAACAAGGATAAGACGGAGGAAGGATAAAAGGATCAGAAGGAAATGCGTGGTAGAATTGGTAGAATAATTAAATAACTAAATAATTTAACAGAGTTTCGTTTCGAGGCCACTTTATAGAGCCCATCAAAGTAGCATCCCTGTGTGTACCCATTAAGGTGAAGGTGTCTTGAACGTGAGAGGCTGTGTATCTTCCCATTAACGTCCCTTAAGTGTAGGTCTCTAGACGATTTCTGAGAATTCGACGACTGGAACTAAACAGACAAAGCCCCATACTGTCACCTGCAAAACGCTACCTGGTGGCTTGCAGTTTCTCATAGGTGAGCGAGCAAACTCCCTGACGGCGATAAACCTCACTTGATTCTCTTCCATTCGTCTAGGTCAGACAGAAATTATCTGAATGTTTTACGTGGAATCCCCGTGTTAACATACCTCCACGTTTCTTCTAAAGGAGGAAGTAGTTGAGATACGCTCAATCAGCGCGCGGATTGGGTTGCCTATCCACCCTCTACTAGCTATCCAGGCTAGTACCGAAGAGATTGACTTAACACGTGCTCACCCGCCGGTACCCTCCCGTCCTCTTTCATACGGGGTGAAGTACCTAGTCCAGCAATAGAACTATTCCCCCAACATAACTCAGTTGATAGAAGAACCCTCCAGTCCTCTTTCATAGCTTCAAAAGTTCCTCCCGGAGACAGGGGTTGGGGCCACTGCCTGATCGAATCCAACCTCAAATGTGGCGGTACTTGGTTTTTAAATGGGTTCGCCACCCCGATCTTCCAGTTATAGGCCTGGTGCACCGTGTCTAGGTCAGACAGCGGGATAGTTAGCTCCATAAAAGACCCTGACGTCAGGTGAGATTCAATCCGCCCACACCGGACCCTCTTGTTAGCAGAGTTACCTCCACAACGGTTTAGAGTCATTGTCAAGAAACACTTCGGTGAAGCACCTAGGTGTAACTAATTCTACCACGCATTTCCTTCTGATCTTCTTATCCTTCCTCCGTCTTATCCTTGTTACCCTCCATGTTTCTATCTCGCTTTACCCCTCTTTTTCTCTCTCCCCTTTTCACCTTAAATCTCTCTCCCCCTTTCACCTTAAATTTCTCTCTCATTCACTCACTCACTCACCCACTCACCCATTCATCCACTCACCCACTCACTCAGTCACCCACCCAGGCACGCACGCACGCACTCACTCACTCACTCAATCACTCACGCACGCACGCACTTACCCACTCACGCACGCACGCACTTACCAACTCATGCACGCACGCACGCACGCACTCACTCACTCACTCACTCACTCACCCATTCACCCACTCACTCACGCACGCACGCACGCATTCACTCACTCACTCACGCACTCACTCACCCACTCACTCACTCACTCACGCACGCACGCACTTACCCACTCACGCACGCACACTCACTCACTCATTCACTCACCCATTCACCCACTCACTCACTCACTCACTCACGCACGCACGTATTCACTCACTCACTCACGCACTCACTCACCTACTCAACCACTCACTCACTCACCCACTCACGCACGCACGCACTTACTCACTCACACTCACTCACGCACCCACGCACATACTCACTTACTCACTCACTCACCCACTCACCCACTCACTCACTCACCCACTCACTCACTCACACGCACTTAACCACTCTCTCTCACTCTCTTTCACTATCTCCCTCCCTCTCTCCCTCCCTGCCTCCCTCCCTCACACCCTCCCTACCACCCTCTATCTTTCTACCCCTTTTACCCCACCCCTCTCTTTCTTACTCTTACTACCTCTCTCCCTCCCTCCCTATGTCCCTCTGCTTTCGCCCTCATTCCTTTTGTCTACCTGCGTCCGTTTCTATCTCCCTCTCTCTCACTCACACAGCACCCAAATCCCCATTGAAATCTAATACCATCCTTTGAATTTCCTGTTTATATTTAGGTTTTTTGTTTTTGGTAATTGGTAGTGAAAACTTTTCAAAACAAAGTTTCTCTTCGTTTGTTTATAATCTGGAACACTAATTATTATTTCGTGATTTTTTTATATTTTATTCCACATGTACCATAGCAGCACATGGTTATAACCTTCTCGCTATCTGATTTATTTGACAATATCATAGTTTTGCAATAATTTGGTTTATTATTTCTGTAAATACAACGCAACAATATAAACAAATAATGCACATAACCTCATTTAATAGGAAACAATAATAACAGTGCTTGCTAAGTTGGCAATATGTCTATTTCAGAGATAAACATAAAACAACCGCTAAATTTAAAATTTTACATGATATTGGTGGTCACTACTTGCTTCAGTGGGACCGCACGGAAATATTTTAATTGGTGGTGGTCGATGGTAGTGGGTGGTAGTGGCTGCAGTGAGACTGCTGCCTTATATTCAACTATAAGGTGCTGGAATCACAGCAGTACGTACTTTTATAAAAACCTCGATCAAAATTATTAAAAATTTTAAATTTTTCTAATCAAAAAAGTTTATTAAGATTTTTTGTTCCAAATGCCATCAGAACTACGCTTGTAAAGACTGGTGCAGGAACTATGAGACACCCTGTATACAGCTTATAAGCGAACCTTGTATGAATCTAGTAGGCCGTGATTTTAGTCTTCAATGGCGCTCTCTCTAGTCTGGCAGACAAAGCGTCAGTGCACGTTCCAGTGTTTTATTTATGTTCCAGTACATATATTTCAGTGGGTGACCCTGACTATTCTTCCCAAGCCACTTACGCAAAAACATGTATACTATAATTATTATTAATCTATAACATACAGTAACAGTATTAAGTACAATACAACTGGATCAGTAGTAATTGTGTGTTTTTATGGAAAGGTTAGAAACAATTTAGTTATCTAAATGAATTAAGTACTTTTGTGAATGTTACAATATATTTTAGCTCAGAGTTCTTACTAGTCAATGCTGCTGCACACCTATTAATACAATCAATGAAGATCTCCAACATCTTTTGCATGGAAACGCAGTATTGCAGCACTGGTGCAGTTTTTTAAGGAAGTGCTTGCAAGTGTTTTCAACTCGGTAACCATTCAACAGCACGTTAGCATAAGACGCCTACAGTAGTTTTGTTTCGCTAAGTAACAAATAACATAAACATGAAATAAAAACATAAGAAGAAAAATTATTAATATAAGAAATTCATGTAAGATTAATTGTTAATCTGTAGTTGATGGCAAGGCTGTTAGCGGCAACAACAATTAGTAAGAGAAACCACCCTAAAGTTTGAATGTATGAACATGTACTTTTTTCTTACCAGTACTAATTTTACCTTACATGTACTAATTTTCTTTTAAAAGTTAAATTCCAAAATTCTTGCCTGTGTTTCTGCTACTAAACATCCATATGTAAACATATAACTAACATCGATTATTCAAAAGAAATATGTCACAATCATTTGAATGTAATTTATGTAATTATAAATGCTCACAAGAAGAGAATTTCCAAATTCACATGCACATCCATAATGGTGAGAAACCATTTGAGTGTAATATTTGTAGTTATAAATGCACGCAAAAAGCAAGTTTGCAAATGCACATGCTCACTCATAGTGGTGAGAAACCATTTGAGTGTAATATTTGCCGTTATAAATGCTCAGTAAAAGGAAATTTGCAAAACCACATACTCGCTCATAGTGGTGAGAAACCATTTGAGTGTAATATTTGTAGTTATAAATGCAGGCAAAAAGCAAGTTTGCAAAAGCACATGCTCACTCATACTGGTGAGAAACCATTTGAGTGTAATATTTGTAGTTATAAATGCACGCAAAAAGCAAGTTTGCAAAAACACATGCTCACTCATAGTGGTGAGAAACCATTTGAGTGTAATATTTGTAGTTATAAATGCACGCAAAAAGCAAGTTTGCAAAACCACATACTCGCTCATAGTGGTGAGAAACCATTTGAGTGTAATATTTGTAGTTATAAATGCAGGCAAAAAGCAAGTTTGCAAAAGCACATGCTCACTCATACTGGTGAGAAACCATTTGATTGTAATATTTGTAGTTATAAATGCACGCAAAAAGCAAGTTTACAAAAACACATTTTCACTCATACTGGTGAGAAACCATTTGAGTGTAATATTTGCAGTTATAAATGCTCAATAAAAGGAAGTTTGCAAATGCATATGCTCACTCATAGTGGTGAGAAACCATTTAGGTGTAATATTTGTAGTTATAAATGCAGGCAAAAAGCAAGTTTACAAAAACACATTCTCACTCATACTGGTGAGAAACCATTTGAGTGTAGTATTTGCAGTTATAAATGCTCAAGAAAAGGAAGTTTGCAAATGCACATGCTCACTCATAGTGGTGAGAAACCATTTAGGTGTAATATTTGCAATTATAAATGCTCAGTAAAAGGAAATTTGCAAAACCACATACTCACTCATAGTGGTGAGAAACCATTTGAGTGTAGTATTTGCAGTTATAAATGCTCAAGAAAAGGAAGTTTGCAAATGCACATGCTCACTCATAGTCGTGAGAAACCATTTAGGTGTAATATTTGCAGTTACAAATGCTCAGTAAAAGTAAATTTGCAAAATCACATACTCACTCATAGTGGTGAGAAACCATTTGAGTGTAATATTTGTAGTTATAAATTCACTCAAAAAGGAAGTTTGCAAAAGCACATGATCACACATACTGGTGAGAAACCATTTGAGTGTAATATTTGCAGTTATAAATGCTCAAGAAAAGGAAGTTTGCAAAGGCACATGCTCACTCATACTGTTGAGAAACCATTTGAGTGTAATATCTGTAGTTATAAATGCACGCAAAAAGCAAGTTTGCAAAAGCACATGCTCACTCATACTGGTGAGAAACCATTTGAGTGTAATATTTGCAGTTATAAATGCTCAGTAAAAGGAAGTTTGCAAAAACACATGCTCACTCATAGTGGTGAGAAACCATTTGGGTGTAATATTTGCAGTTATAAATGCTCAGTAAAAGGAAGTTTGCAAAAGCACATGCTCACTCATACTGGTGAGAAACCATTTGAGTGTAATATTTGCAGTTATAAATGCTCAGTAAAAGGAAGTTTGCAAAAACACATGCTCACTCATAGTGGTGAGAAACCATTTGGGTGTAATATTTGCAGTTATAAATGCTCAGTAAAAGGAAGTTTGAAAAGGCATATGTTCACTCATAGTAGTTAGAACTATTTGAATGTAATTTGTATTTACAAGTGCTGACTAAAAGCAAGTTTGCAAAAACACATGTTCACTCATATTAGTGAGTAACCATTTGTGTGTAATACTTGTTGTTGTAATGCTCATTTATGGTGGTGAGAAACTATTATACTGTAATATTTGTAGTTACAGATGCTCACTAAAAGCCTCGGAGCAATTGCAGCTATTACTAGCTTGAAGGACGTTTTATTTAATTTTATTATGATGTAATTTACAATTAAACGATCCATGGTATGTGTTTGAAAGATTCTATTTAACTATTTAAAAATGCTATGTGTACATAAATTATATTACATTTATTAATAAGTACCTAATTAACTAATAACAATATCCTTGAAAATGCTGTGCAATAATTTTATGTTATATTTAATTAAAAATTAATAATTTATATATGATGTCACACTAGATAGTACCTGTAGAACAAATATAACAACTTTTGCCATAAATCGTATTTAATGTCACAAAAAATCTAGGCTAATGTAAAACTTGGTTGCTTAAATTACTGATGTACAAAACGGACTTCTAAAAGGTCCAACAATTTTGAAACTAAAGTAACCAGTAACCAACTAAATCATTTTTTCTTAAAAGCCTAATAGCCACTTTTAAATTGTATGTAAATTTTTAAGATCGCTTGCATTAAAAGCACACCAATAATCTCTTCTATAATAATTAGATTTATTGGTAATATTTAATCAGCATTACAAAACTAGCACATGTTGGTTAGATGCCGTCATAGATTAAATATAATATAGATAACACCAGGCGGTAATACTTTGTCCCTCTGTCATTGTGGATTAGTTACTAGTTGTGCCTATTACAAAAGACCTCAGCAACGAAGCTTTTCTACTGACAGAAAAATGAACTTGAACTGTGGCAGACAATTTTAATTTTAATAAACTTTAATAAAACATACATTTTACACATTTACATTTTCTAGAATCCTGTTTTTGATTAAAATATGAAATATTAGCCGTTAATTTAGGAGTATAATAATTAAAGATTTTACGACCCTTTTCTTAGTAAACAGAAAATAATCCAAATTTTTTAGGAAATATCTTACATACCGATGTGTATACTAAATGTGTGTATAGTATATCAAATAATGTATTTATAGTAGTATGTATATTAAAATATTTTTTTAAATGCAGTTTATTATATTGCTCTTTTTGCAAAATATTGGTAAGTTCTATAATTTATTCTAAAATAGATTAATATTTTTAAAAAAATTGGAAGATAACTCTATAGATTAAATACTACTAAAAAATAGCTATTAATGGTCCAATAACCTTAAAATCTTTTGTCTGGTCGGGTGATTACGAGTTAGTTCTAGGACTCTAAAACTTTAAAGCCCGCTAGGAAAATAGCTACCCATGTTTACGCCGTCTCCATAGTAATAACAGTAATTATATGCCGTTGCACCTACCTACTTGAAGTTTTGCACGTTTCAAATTATTTTTATTTTAAAATTAAATATTAATTAAACTCAGGCCGGAGATAAACTAACGTATTTATTTCGGGCTTAATTATTGTTTTAGATCCTTTTATCGTCTTAGCGCCAACTAATTACGGGCTCTAAGACACTCAATTAAGCCCTTAATACATAATATACTACTTTGTGGCCAGTTATACAATAAAAGCAGTAAAAGCACTCGGCTGCAAATCTATGAATATACCTACTTAATATCAAGTACTTTAATATTACTAACACCTGTTACATAAGTTTTGGGAAAATGTTTTAATGCGCTCTGTGATATAGTGAAACTAATTCATCTAGTCAACTATGGAGAAATATGTTGCTAGGTGTTTTGTCAATTTGTATGACATATGACAATTTTGTTTGTCATTTGTGAAATGGCGTATAAAATAGATATTCGAAAGTCCATCTACATCCTAGTTGGACAGGTGCCAAAACGAGAAATAGTAAACATTTTTCGCGGGCAGAATATTTCAAAGACTACGATATATCGAACAATTCGGGAATGTGAAGAGGGTATTCCATGTGTAAACCTGCCAAAAACAGGCCGTCGACGTAAGTTAACAGAAGTTCAAGCTAATAGAGTAGCCGAACGTTCCAAAAACACCATTGGAGTTTCCACCCGTAAGCTTGCCCGCCGTTTCCATGTCTCGAATGCCACAATTTCTCGATGCATCGCAAGAAAAGGCCTAAAATACAGAAAACGGAAGAAATGTCCCAAGTATGCTGACGCACAATTGGCCAGAATACCTCGTTGCTGTAGAGCTTTGAGGCGTCATCACTTCGCCAACAACCGGACAATTATCCTAGACGACGAAAAATATTTTACTTTTAGCCACGCAGAAATTCCAGGAAATGCAGGTTTTTATACAGAACATTGAAGACACCCTTAGTGATATCAGATACAAACAGAAAGCCAAATTTGCTGAAAAAAGTTTTGGTCTGGTGCGCGATATCTGCGGCAGGGATATCCAGAGTTTATGTAGGTAATGTAAGAGATCAGGCAGTGACTGCTGAAGTATATATTCGAAACTGCTTATCCAAATTGATTGTTTTTATTAATCAGCACCATGCTAATGATGATTACATATTTTGGCCTGACCTTGCATCGTCACATTACTCCAGAGCTACACTAGACTGGTTAGAAGCCCACCATATGCCGTATGTCCCCAGAAATGATAATCCTCCAAACGTCTCTCAGGCAAGGCCAATTGAAAATTTTTGGGCTCTATTGGCAACAAAAGTATATGATAATGGTTGGGAAGCCCGAAATCAACAACAATTGCGCCAAAGAATTCTCCAAAAAGTTAGAGAAGTGGACTTAGAAAGCGCCCAAACCTTAATGCGATACATAAGACAAAAACTTCGTCTTATTGAGGATAGAGGACCCCTAGCAGCAATATAGGAGCCAAGTGTTAAAGTTTAATATCCATTAGTTATTGTTATGTTATGTTCACTTAATAAAGGTTTCTTGAGTTTAAATAATATTCTTCTAGAATTTTTCCCAAAACTTATGTAACAGGTGTTAATACTGTAAACTTATTTTGAAAAATGTGAGACAATACTTCAGAACGCCTCTTGCAAATAAATCTGACATTTCTAAAATATTTGGAAAGTAATTAAAAAATCGTCATTGCAATGAAAGATTGAATAGTTTAGACAAATTATAAGAGTTTATACAGTGCGTACCAAATGTACGGAACTGGCCTTGTTATTTCAAAACTATTCAAGCTAAATCGATAAAATTTGGTATGCATGCTGTTTACAAAGCCTCCTATTATTTCCACGGTTTTATTATTTTTTTAATTGACAAGGTTGGAAGCTGCACAGCCAACTTGATTTTTTAAATACGAAAGGGGGTCAAATCGCATACCGTTTGAAAGGTATTTTCAAGTAGAATTCAGCGACATGCCACTTGCCATAGTTATACTTCGCTATTATAAATTAAAGATTGGGAGTAGGTATTAAATGGATAACTAAAGATCCAGTTAGCATGGGGAACAATATGAATTGTTTTATGGTGTTTAATGTAACATCAGATTGTTGAAACCTTGTTTTAAGTTTATGAAGTGCATCTAGTACAAGAATGGAACATTTATAAGCGATGCTCAAACTGTTATCCATTCGCCTCTTGGCAGTAATAAATTCGATTAGAAATTCCTTCAATTGAATTCAAAATGAACTCGCGAGGAATATTTGCTGTTTCTTCTCGAATTCGTTACACTAGTTCATTCAAGTTATTATTAAAACAATTCATTGTTCTCCATGCTAACTGGATCTTTAGTTATCCATTTAATACCTACTCCCAATCTTTAATTTACAATAGAGAAGTTATCTTTAGAGATAAATATGGCAAGTGGCATGTCGCTGAATTCTACTTGAAAATACCTTTCAAACGGTATGCGATTTGACCCCCCTTCCTATTAAAAAAAAATCAAGTTGGCTGTGCAGCTCCCGACCTTGTCAATTAAAAAAATAATAAAACCGTGGAAATAATAGGAGGCTTTGTAAACAGCATGCATACCAAATTTTATCGATTTAGCTTGAATAGTTTTGAAATAACAAGGCCTGTTCCATACATTTGGTACGCACTGTATATTTTAGCATAACAGTAATAAACCATCGTTTAACAGAAACAGTGCAATTTTAATTAGATGTAGTTCACCGAAAAACCATTTGTTAGTTGCACGTTATACAGTGCGATTCTAAAGTATGGAATAAATTCGATAAAAGGGAAAGTATTGATTTTTGGAAAAATCCCAAAAACACCTCAATTTTGTTTTTAAAGTCCGCACTTTTTGACATAATATTCGAATATACAGGGTGATGCGTTTAAGTGTGGTGACGTCAACGGCATTTTTTTAAATGGCAATTTGCATTTTTTATTCCATATTCTGACACTTCATCCAATTGCCAAAATGGTAATGTAATAAGTTTATTACCTTACATAAGGAAATTTTTGAAAAAAATAATTATGAAGACGGGAAAGTGCTATTAGTGACCACACTTAAATTCAAAGCGAGACGCAAAGTATTGATTTTTGGAAAAATTCGAAAAACACGTCAATTTTGTTTTTACAGCCCGCACTTTTTGACATATCGGATATACAGGGTAATGCGTTTAAGTGTGGTGGCTATAGCACTTTCCCGTCTTCATAATTATTTTTTTTTTAAATTTCCTTATGTAAGGTAACAAACTTATTACATTACCATGTTGGTAATTAGATGAAGTGTCAGAATATGGAATAAAAAATAAAAGTTGCTACTTAAAAAAAATGCCGATGACGTCACCACACTTAAACACATCACCCTGTATATTCGAATATTATGTCAAAAAATACGGAGTTTAAATACAAAATTGACGTGTTTTTGGAATGTTTCCAAAAATCAATACTTTCCCTTTTATCGAATTTATTCCATACTTTAGAATCGCACTGTATATCGAATTTCTATAAAATGTGTACCTACTTCCAACCGAAATTCGTTATTTTGTTATTCTGTAACCTGCTTCGTTAGGGTCTACTCGAGTAGAACGAATGATCAATGTTTTTGGCTCCTGTAGTACGTTTGTCGGTTTGTGACTATGATCATGTTATTTATAATAGGTTATGTTCCTGTCTGCTTGTTGTGTTTGCGCGCCAGTTTTCAAATTCACGTTGGCTGTCGTTCTTGTATTTGTAATGTAGTTTTTTAAATTTGTATCGCTTTTTAATTGTTGTTATTGTTATTAATATTATTGGTATTGTTATTAATATTGTGATTGTTGTTTTTTAATTAGAATATCTTTAAAACTCTTTTTAAAAGTATTTACATAGGTAGTAGGTATGTTTCACGCTTTTACAAAAAGATCAGAAGTAGTAATTTATATTTAATCCCTTAATGCTTATTTTATCGAGTTTTAAAAACGCTTATGGTAAAATATAAATAAATAGACACCCGTAGGCTTAAAGTTACCGAATCACGAATAAAAATTGCAAGAATTTGTCCGTGTTTTTGGGAAAGAACTGCAAAAAGTAAACAAAAAACTTTTTTAAAATACATGTGTTAAACTGCACGAAGAAAAACGGAAGTTGCAAGTACAGGCCAGATCGTAATTCATAAATCATTTCCGTTCAAATTTCAATTCTCATTTTTTTTCTTTGTCAGTAGGTATTTTAAAAACGTTTAAAGTAGAATATAAAATAAAAATATTCTAGCAAATAGAAAACCACATGCCTAACGATACAGAATGAAAATTACAAGAATGTAAAACAAGAGTTTTAAACATTAACTAGTCATTTCAATATTCATACAAATTATAACATTCAGCCCCCGCGTAACGATACCTCAGAAGCTCTTGTTAAAATATCGATTGCGTGATAACGATCTTCGTAAGAATTGGTATTACAGAATACAAAAATAATGAATTTCGATATTATAACGAACTTCGATATTTTAACGTTCGTTATCTAGTCAATGAAGTCTTACAGAATAAGGGGGTAACATTGAATATCGTGCCACTGATAAATACGTGTCCCACTTCACGAATTTTGTCTCGGTTGCTTATTGGCGTTATTATAAACTCTCGGCATCTCTGTTGCTGTGAAATTTAAAACGTATGTGCTTTATTATTCCACGACAATATTTTTTTGAACGTCAAATAAATTATATTAATTGTTAATGTCGTACTACATAAAGTACCTACGTTCTATTTTTCACAGCAATCGAGATGTCGACAGTTTAGAATCACTCGTTAGTAAGCTAGATCTTGGTAGTAGTCAGAGTACCGCAACCGACGCTATATGTTTGCTCGTTTGTTCTGCACTAAATTGAATTTAGTTCAATATTGTGACGTCATAAGGTCAAGCAAGTTTAATTTCGTGTAAAGAAAGTTACTTAAAACAAACGAACGCTTGCAGTGCAGCTTGGTGCAGACTGGTCTTCTGTCCGACATTTGACAGTAACACCTGTGTTTATTGCATAAGCAATAATTGTTCCCAAAACCTAGTAATATTTTTGTTCACTAATTTATTCAAAAATACTAAATCACAATAAATTCTTATATCTTTTAAACTATTTAATTATAGTAAATTTCGTAGTAAATCATAATTTAGTGGATGTCCGATTTTTAAATAGCGATAGTTACAAATTCTTAAAAAAATTTATTTGAACATTTTCAATCAAATCGCATCAAATTTTTAGCATGGAAGCCGCATAATTGTCCCATATCCCAATTGAGAACGTACTAATGTTTTATTTAATAAACAGAACGTATCTAAAGAAAATTCTCCTCCAAAGCGATTAATAAATCCAAGTAGTTATAAAGACGTACATACAATTTTTATATATATATACATAGAGGTTAAATTAGTTAATATATTCCATATGTGATATTACCTATTATAGATTTTACGCTGAATTTTCTTCTATCTTGCTTGTTGATGGTTAGTTAAGACGAATCACCACGCACATTTTATACATTTATTATATTTACTTAACGCACTAATTATATATATATATATATATATATATATATATATATATATATATATATATATATATATATATATATATATATATATATATATATATATATATATATATATATATATATATATATATATATATATATATATATATATATATATATATATATATATATATATATATATATATATATATATATATATATATATATATATATATATATATATATATATATATATATATATATATATATATATATATATATATATATATATATATATATATATATATATATATATATATATATATATATATATATATATATATATATATATATATATATATATATATATATATATATATATATATATATATATATATATATATATATATATATATATATATATATATATATATATATATATATATATATATATATATATATATATATATATATATATATATATTGTACTGTACAAGTAATATTTAACCTTGTGCCACGTTGGGCCTCATTAATTAGGTAATGTAGTAATGTTATTTTGTTCAAATATTAGATAATTTATTTAATTATAAAAGGTATATTTCTATTATGAAATTAACAAAATTTATTCTATGAAAAGCCGGGGTTCTACCTTTTCATGAATGAATGCAATTTCATTGGTTATTATGGGTTTGTGTATTACAATATTAGTTCCCTCTATTTTGACTAATAATCAATATCAACATTAAAATTTATCATCTAACCTCAATTTTTTTATATATCTGACAGGTAAGTCAAATTTTATATGACCGGTAAGTCAAATTTTATTCTTTATGAATTTTATTTAAATTATAATTTATTTTCAGAAAAGATTTTATATATGGAATTTGCAACTTGCCTTACAAGCTTTTATCCAAAGGTAAAAACTATCTACAGCTTCAAAAAAAACAAATCTATTGTAAGTAACATTGTTTTGGTAAATTTTACTATGTAGTCATGTGCTTTTTATTTTCTTTCTTTTAAAACTTAGTAAACACTTTTGCTCTGCTATTAACACTCACTAATATCACTGGAGATGTTATTTATACCTAAAACTCCTTTTCTTTACTTCTAACTTTTATATTCCAGGAACCTCTTCTTTATATTAATGGTACTCTTAATATCTCCTGTAGTAACGTTTGATGGACAAAACCACCTTTACTTCCCATATGCTATCACCACCATGCACTCTACAACAAATAAATAAAACGGGACCACTTTATGGGTAAGTTGGTTTATTTTTCTTCTCAATTCGGTTTATGGTAAATCTCTTAATCTTGTACACATGTCATAATTATTCTATATATATTCCACACGTTTTTTATCTATAGTACAATTGATAAATTAATTGATTATAATTTTTTCTCTTAGAGGAAAAATTTTTCTCCTGTCCAAAAATATAACACCACCTTCAATTATTTTATTTATTTTTTCTAGCTTGCTGCAAACTCAATGAAAACCATGAAACAACGTTCATAAAGAAAACATCTACATGACCCTTCATCAACAACGATTATGTCTGAATGTTTAATATTATAATTTATAATAACCTGTCTTATAAAATAATACCCCTTCTTTTTATTTTGTTAAATTTTAATGTATCCTTTAGTTTTTTATTATATTATACCCTTAATTCTTTTATTTTATTCAAAATATCATCACATAAAAGCCCCACTATTTAATAAATAAAAAAATTAAATCACATGAACAACTTTAATAACATTTTTAACAACTATCATAATATGAAATTTAATTTTTTTCTTTCATTAAATAATTTTATAACCAATCAAATTGATTTTGCATCAATTATATGTAACAGATCAACAATAAAATAAACTATCAACTAACAACATCAACAAATTAACATTTTATCCTTTGAATGAATTCTTCCATTCCTTTTATGAAAAATTATCATTATACTGACTCCCATTATAAATAAAAATTTTATCCTTGCATTAACATTTTATATTTCTTTCAAATGTCATATTAATTTAATAAATGTCATTATTGCTATTAGAGGTTATAAAAAAAATAAATTGTCAATATTTTATGAATATTCATCATACTCTAACAACTGATTATTTTCATCTTTGTATTTATATATTTGTGATATGTGAAATCTCCCTTTTATTTTACCCTCTTCATCCATTAACTCATAAGTATTCCCTTCTGCAAATATTTTAGAAATTGAAAAAGGTCCCTGAAATGGGAGATTTAACTTTTTACATTTTTTTCTTTGTCTATCTGCTACTTTTAAAGTTTTAACTATAACTAAATCATTTATCTTAAATTCTGTTTTCTTTTTAATTCTTTTATTCATTTTTTCTTGTATCCTTTTCTGGTTCTTCTTAATTCTTAATCTTACTTCTTGCAATAATTCAGTGACATCTATATTTTCTTCCCATTCCCTCCAAGGTCTTTCAGGAATAATACCTTTCATTAAAGTAATTGGGCATACTTGAGTTGTCACGTTTGGGATTGTGTTTAAATATTCTTCCACTTGACATAAATATTTCACCCATTGATTATGTTGACGATATGTTAATAATCTCAAATACTTTACCACTTCTTTTATGTATCTTTCTGATAAATTTCCTTGTGGATGTCTAATACTGGAATAAATTGTTTTTATTTCTTGTTTTTGCAATTCATCTCTAAATCTTAAATTGTTAAAATATGTAGCATTGTCTGCTAAGACAGTATCCATTTTTCCTACATGTTCAATAAATTGATTAATAAATCTTACTGCATGTACAGTGTTACAATTTTTTGCCGGAAACAGTTTCACAAATTTTGTAAATACATCTACCATTACTAAGATATGTTGATATCCAAATTGTCCTGGAATCAAGTTAGAAATATAGTCAATTGCAACTAGTTGTAAAGGATATTCTATTTTAAAACTCATATATTTGTTTTGGTTTTTATAATTTTTCTCTTTTCCAAATAAACAAATTTCACAATTCTTTATAATTTTCTTGATTAACGTTATATCATTCTTTATATAAAATAGTTCTCTAAAAACCAAAAATGTTTTTCTCACCCCAATGTGACCATAATTCAAATGAATCATAACAATGATTTCTTTAGCTATACCATTTGTGAGTACTACCATTTCTTTACTTCCAATCCGTTTCATCAATAATTCTTCCCTTATTACATAACCTTTCCATACTTCAACTCCCAACATTAATATTTCCCTCTTTATCCTTTGTATCTCTTCTTCTCGTTGAATCTCTTGAAATCTTTCTTTAGTAAAATCTCCACTCACCATAAACTTTTGTAATGCTATCATAACTTCATTTGACTTACCATACTCCGGAGAGTTATTTCTACTGAAGAAATCAGCCGTCACATTTTCAGTTCCCCTTTTATACCGAATGTCAAAGATATATTCTTGTAATATTAACGCCCATCGGTACAACCTATTGTTTAAGAATTTTTTATTTTTTAAGAATGATATTGCAGAATTATCTGTTTCTATTACAAACTTATTTCCATTTAAATAAAACTTCAGTTTTTTCACAGCAAATACAATGGCTAACATTTCTTTCTCTGCAACGGTATATCTGGTTTCACAATCCTTCAATACCCTCGATATGAAGCATATTGGCACTTCTTCTCCCTGTTGCTCCTGAACTAATTCTGCAGCTATCGCAAAATCAGAGGCGTCTGTTCTTAATATGAAGATTTGATTAAAATCTGGATACCTAAGTAATAATTCTGTATAAAAGACCATTTTCAGTTTTTGAAATGCTTGTTCCTGTTTTTCAGTCCACTTCCATTTTATATTTTTTTTTAATAACTCTATTAAGGGTATACATAATTCTGAATAGTTTGGAATAAATTTCTTGTAATAATTTAATACTCCAAGAAAACCTCTTAATGTTTTAAGATTTTTAGGTCTAGTTAAATTTTTCAATTCTTCTAAACGTTGTTCGTTGATAAATACGCCTTTTCTGCTAATCACATAACCTAAATATTTTACCTCATCCTTAAAAAATTCACATTTGCTATTATTTAGCTTTAAACCATTTTCATCTAAATTTTCTAATATTTTCTTCACATGCTGGAGATGTTCTTCTTTACTTTTTGAAAAAATTAAAATATCATCAATATAATGCGCGCAGAATTCTTCATACTTATTTAATATTTTCTGCATAGCTCTAACTAATGCAGCTGAAGCAGTGGATAATCCAAATGGTACCACTTTGAATTGATATACTTCTCCTTCTATACTAAAACCAGTATATTTTCTACTTTCAGGATGTAAAGGAATAAGCCAAAATGAATTTTTCAAATCTAACTTACTAAAATAACTTTTACCACAGATTCTACTTAACAGGATGTCCAATGATGGTGGTTGTTCATATTGTGGTTTCGTTATGGCATTTAACTTTCTCGCATCTAGGCAAATTCTCATTTCCGTTTTATTTTGTTTGGGTACAATTACTATGGGATTGATAAAATGTGTTTTTGAAGTTTCAATAATTCCATTCTTTAACAATTTTATAATTTCTGCTTTAACAGCTCCTCTATAAGCAAATGGTATTGGATAAATTTTAGTGTTAAAACCTTCTTTATCATTAACTTCTAATTGATGTTGATAATTTTCAGCCACCCTTGGTTCATCATCTAATAAACTAATATGTTGTTGCAATATGTTACTTAATTCTCTTCTTGTCTCATCATCTATTAATCCAATCTGTCTTTCTTCAAATATCCTTTCAAACAAATTATACAAAACTATCTCATCTTCATATTCAACTTTACCATCCATTAACTCTTCTGCCTCTAAACTTTCTTCTTTCCCAATTGATACATCCATCTTACTTAATTCTGTTCCCAATCCAATCCATTTCTTCTTCCTATTCTTCAATATAATACACTTTTCTTCTCCATCAATTATTAATCCATATTTCTCTATCAAATCCATACCTAAAATAAAATCCAAACTCAATCCTTTCACAATTAACAAACTTGCATCTTCTAAACAATCTTCTCCAATCTTCATCTTAATTTGAACCATTTGATTTATTGTTGATATTTTTTTCTTCATAGCTGAAACAAGATTAATGTTTTTTATTTTATAAATTCTATTCTTCAACCCGTCCCAATTTCTTTTCACAATCTCTTCATTAATTAACGACATTTCCGAACCACTATCTACTAAAGCATAATATTTTTGATTCCTAAATTGTAAATTAATAATAGGTAAATTTCTTTTACTAACCAAACTTTCTTCTTCTAAATTTTTAAATGATTCTTCTATCAACCCCGTACCCATATTTAAAATTATTGTTATATTATTGGAGTTTTTTTTTGGCTATTCGAAGTTTCGTCATTGATTTCTACGACTTCGATAGCATGGAGTTTTCTATTTCTCTCTTCCTGTAATTTTGTATTTTCATTTTCATTGAATCTTCTGTAATTATATCCATTTTCTTGGTATTTTTTTCTTTCTTCCTGATTATGGTCATTGTATCTTCTAAAATCTTGATTTTTGTTGTAAGTGGTATACTGATTGTTACCATTATATGTTCTATATTTTGATTGTTCCATATTTCTGTAACCATTGTTTCCATATCCCCTATTAATTTGTCGATTTTGATCATACCCATAATTTCTTTGGTTTCCCCATGTCTTTTCATTTCTAAAATCTGGTATGAATTTTCTCTGCGTCTCTTTCTTCTGCTCTTCTTTTTGTTTTTCATAATTGGTGGCTATATCATAATTTCTGATTATTTCCAAAAGATCTTTTAACTTCTTTATATTTTGCACCGCAATAGCTCTTGCTATCTCCTTCTCCATGTGTCGAGATAAATGTTGCACAATTTCCTCTTCTGTCAGTCTTGGCATTAAATATTGTGCTTGGTTGTACTGATCTATAACGTAATTTTCTCTAGATCCTTTATAAGCTGCGTAACTTCCAGAAGTTAGATTTGTTCTAATTATAGCTTGTTGCGAACTTCCCCAGTATTGTTGTATAAATAATGTTCTAAATTCTTGATAAGTTTGATATTGATTTCGTATGATACTATGCCATTTTTCTGCATGTCCAATTAAAGAAATATTTATAATTTGAAATTTTATGTTTTCTGAACCTTCATTTTTCATCATCTCATCTAGTTTATTCAAAAATACCATAGGTTGTTCATAATTTCGTCCCTCAAATCTTGGAATCATTTCTGGACCACATCTAAAATTTCCATTAGCCCCACATAAATCCCTTCTATTTCGTTCTAAATTATTTACATTATTTTTACCCTGGTCAATAGATTTCCCTATCGTTTCTAAATTTTCACTCACTCCTTTACCAAAATGCTCCAATTTCTCATTAACTTCTGTTGTCTTCTGCATAACTTCTTCTGTTCGCTTTTGATGCTCTTCATTCTGCCTTTTTAAAACTGCCATAGTTATTTTCTGATTCTCCTCTCTCTTCTTCTCTCCTTCTTGTATTTTCTTGTTTACTGCTTCCATTCTTTCTTCTGTCTGTTTGTTTGCTACGTCCCCCTTTTCTTGTATTTCTTTGCTCACCTCTTCTCTTGCCGTTTTTATCTTCTCTTCTACTAATTGACTGTTTTTTTTAGCAAACTCAATAAATGTCTTTTCAACCCTCTCCTCTAACTTCTTTATTACTTCTGCAGATTTTTCTATTTCCTCTTGAATTTTATCAATTTTCTCTGATGATTCTTCAAATTTTCTTTCCATCTTTTCCCTTGTCTCTTCATTTGACCTTTTCATTTCTTCTTTCAAATCTTCTTGATTTTTCTCCATCTTTTCTCTCATCTTTTCTTGGTTCTTTTCCATCTTTTCATTAGACTTTTTCATTTCTTCATTTGATTTTCTGATGTATTCAAACAATTTTTCAAATTGACTACTCTCCATTGATGTTCCTTGTTCAATTCTTGTCTCCACTAATTCTTCCTCCATCCGTATCATTCTTTCTGTTTCTTCGGGATTCTCTTCTTCTATGATTGTTTGTTGTTTTTCGTCGGATCCTGTTTCTCTTTCATCTCCCTTATTTTTATCGTCTTGTGACACATAATGTTTTCCGGATCTTCTAAGCATCCTGTCTCCTTTCTCCATTCTTGTTTTTCTACTTTAAATTACTAAAAAAAAATTATGTTATACACATAGACAAATAAAATAGTTATTATGAATTCTATTATATTTGCAGACAGCATCTAAAAAAATGTGATATTTTCAAACTTATTAATTCTCACTAGTATGCAAACACGTTGGTTTTTTTTTTTAAAATTAATCTCGTTTAACTCTGCAAAAACTTGCCAAACACGTTGGTTATTAAAGTTAATCTTATTTAACTCTGCAAAAACTTGCCAAACACGTTGGTTACTAAAGTTAATCTTATTTAACTCTGCAAAAACTTGCCAAACACGTTGGGCGCCATTTAATTTGTACTGTACAAGTAATATTTAACCTTGTGCCACGTTGGGCCTCATTAATTAGGTAATGTAGTAATGTTATTTTGTTCAAATATTAGATAATTTATTTAATTATAAAAGGTATATTTCTATTATGAAATTAACAAAATTTATTCTATGAAAAGCCGGGGTTCTACCTTTTCATGAATGAATGCAATTTCATTAGTTATTATGGGTTTGTGTATTACAATATTAGTTCCCTCTATTTTGACTAATAATCAATATCAACATTAAAATTTATCATCTAACCTCAATTTTTTTATATATCTGACAGGTAAGTCAAATTTTATATGACCGGTAAGTCAAATTTTATTCTTTATGAATTTTATTTAAATTATAATTTATTTTCAGAAAAGATTTTATATATGGAATTTGCAACTTGCCTTACAAGCTTTTATCCAAAGGTAAAAACTATCTACAGCTTCAAAAAAAACAAATCTATTGTAAGTAACATTGTTTTGGTAAATTTTACTATGTAGTCATGTGCTTTTTATTTTCTTTCTTTTAAAACTTAGTAAACACTTTTGCTCTGCTATTAACACTCACTAATATCACTGGAGATGTTATTTATACCTAAAACTCCTTTTCTTTACTTCTAACTTTTATATTCCAGGAACCTCTTCTTTATATTAATGGTACTCTTAATATCTCCTGTAGTAACGTTTGATGGACAAAACCACCTTTACTTCCCATATGCTATCACCACCATGCACTCTACAACAAATAAATAAAACGGGACCACTTTATGGGTAAGTTGGTTTATTTTTCTTCTCAATTCGGTTTATGGTAAATCTCTTAATCTTGTACACATGTCATAATTATTCTATATATATTCCACACGTTTTTTATCTATAGTACAATTGATAAATTAATTGATTATAATTTTTTCTCTTAGAGGAAAAATTTTTCTCCTGTCCAAAAATATAACACCACCTTCAATTATTTTATTTATTTTTTCTAGCTTGCTGCAAACTCAATGAAAACCATGAAACAACGTTCATAAAGAAAACATCTACATGACCCTTCATCAACAACGATTATGTCTGAATGTTTAATATTATAATTTATAATAACCTGTCTTATAAAATAATACCCCTTCTTTTTATTTTGTTAAATTTTAATGTATCCTTTAGTTTTTTATTATATTATACCCTTAATTCTTTTATTTTATTCAAAATATCATCACAATATATATATATATATATATATATATATATATATATATATATATATATATATATATATATATATATATATATATATTATTATTTTATCTAGTTACCTATTTTGTATCTACCTTAGCGACGTGTTTGTTTATAATTATATTACCTTTGATAATGACAGCATAGCTGTCGAAACAATATCGTCAGGTTATATTTTAATAAAACTGTGAAACTTTTAATAATCTTTATTTATTTCATGATTATGGAGTTCCACAAAATAAGGCTGGAAACAATAAACAAGAAAAAGAGAAATTGGGGTTAGATATTACAAACAAACCAAAAATTGATTGCAGGAAAACCAAGTTTCTCTCCGAGATATCGACAATCTCGGCTCTTTTAGAAATGAGGGACTTCGAAGATCCGAGAACACGTTGACATTCAAATCCTTAATATAAACGGTTTTTACCGTCCTTTTTTTTCAAAATTACTCTTTTTATGATAACAACAAGGAACAAAGTGGACCCAACGTAATGTATCAAATTAGTGTGTAGACAATGTTTAAAATGTAAAGTAAAAATAAAGTAGAGGGTTAACTACTTTCTTTTTACTGTTGTACCCAATACTAAAATAATAGCAATAATAATAAGTTAATAAGTAACTATCGTAAGTACCTAATATTAATATCACCAAAAAGTAGGAAATTGGTAGCTACTGAATTGTATTTTGTTCCAGGAAAAATGCTCTCGAGATTAGTTGCACTGTTATCAATAGGAATAATCCTACATCGGGGGACTACATTAATCGTGCACGACTGCGAAAGCTGGAACGCGAATGTCACCATGATCTCAACCCGAGACATTGCTCCCTGACCCGAAGAAAAGTCAAGTTTTAAAGAAAAGAAAGTTCGAGCTCGCGTCATACAAACTAATGAAATTAAACTTGTGCTGGTAAAAACATGTTTAGGGAAATTCATAAACTTATACACCATTGTGGAATGCATACATCTAGTGTTGGCGGCGGGTTGTCGAATTCGTTATATGCAATCAGAGAGGTTGGATGTCGTAACCTACATCACTATAAAGCACTGCGTATACAAGACCACAATCATACAGGAAGTTATAATAAATCGAACAACAACGGCAGTGATAACCATGGCAGGTTCCTTCAACACAGAGAGTAAAGAAACCATTTGGGTGTAATATTTGCAGTTATAAATGCTCGGTAAGAGGAAGTTTGCAAAAGCAGGAGCAGGAGGTAGCCGGGAAGTTGAGGATATTCACGACCGAACCCGAAACAATAGCCGAATCTCGAGTGGCCGGATAAAGGCTTCGTACGATGTGAGAGCCCAAGAAGGAGGGTTTCAACCTGAAGAACTTGTCTGGTTATACAACCCGCAAAGACGTTGTGGCTATTCTCCCCAAAGTTACAGCGAAATTGGCAGGGCTCATACCAGATGAACAAACGAATAAATGATTTGATTTACCGCAACCAGAAATTAGTGATCGTCTGACGCCCTATGAGGGATATAATATCGCAGTCCCGGATCGGGAGGATGAAGCTGAAGTGGCTGTCAATACCGTAAGACCTGAAGATGATCAGTCAACCTTTGGAGAATTTATGGCTGCGTTTTCCGGAACTAGAAAACACGATTCGGAGTCACGACCGAGATGCAACAATATCTCTTCCGGGTCTCTGTTGATTATTCCATTGCCCAATGTGTCTCTGAGGATCTCCGCATGGCCAGAGGGATCGCAGTAGTATTTAGAAATAAATTTGGACGGTTGGATGAACTTCGAGAACAGAATTCCTCTGTTGGCAAAGTCTTGCACTTGCCAGATCAACGACACTCTATTTACTACCTTAACGTAACCTGTAACGAAACAGGCTTACTACCAAGCCCGGTTATTCGAACCTGTGGAGGGCGTTATGGGATTTGAAGACCTAGTTGTTTACCAGGGGCATTAACAAATTGGCAGTTCTCAAACTCCTATCCAGCTAGATTGGAAGTTATTGGAGGCTCGTTCGAAACATGGTGGAAGTTATTTTTAGAAGCACGGACGTGAAGATCTTTGTTCTACAGTTTCGACTCGCAGCCCGCGTCAAGGCCAACAAAGAGTGTAGACTGTTACTTCTACCGGAACGGAACGTGTAGTCTAGGTGAAGACTGTCGATATCGTCTCGAACCTTTCTACAGGAACCAAAGAATAAAACCTGTTCTAGGACAGAACAGACTGGAAGAGTGGGGGGGGGCAGTGTAACGAATCGGGAAATTCTCTATACGCCACGAAGAACATATTACAACGTTCGAGAAATATATGATACATCGGCTGGCGGCTAGACGAGCTACAGTACTAGAAGATTCCCGGCCCGTCTACGATGTTCGAGATATACGACACATCGACGAGGTAATACACGAGTATGTTCCAACGTCTTCTAGAATGTTTAGATGAGGGATATAGATCGACCGTCGCGCATAGAAGAGAATTCAATTAGTGTTCGACCGGTGAATTGAAATGTGCTTTGTGTAATTAGTAATATTAATGAATAAATAAATGTTTAATAAATGCTGTAATAATAAGTCAATAGTCCTTATATAATCTACTTTAAGTTTGTAAATATCTAGCATTTAAGTTCGTTAAACAGTTTATAATTATAGTGTTAAATAATTAGTTAAGATTAAATTGGTGCATGAAAATAATATTTCTCTTGTTAATAGACGATTTAACAGCATTTTTGTTATTATTTTAAAAAGAACTTTACAATATTTATGTACGTTATATCCAAATATGTACAAATGCCAATAATATGTCACAATAAGAAATGGCAACTATTAGGTAACATGTCTGACTACAAACCATCTTCGTTGCAAAATCATCGTCAGTGGGCGCCACTTAAAGTACGAATCTGTAATTTTTGGATTCTAACTTCAACAATAAAAAAACTGGAAATATCAACGTCTTGTAATAAAAATTAAAAGCTTAATGCACAATTGTGTATATTTACGTTTCATCATTTGAGACATACATTTTAGTAAAGCAAAAACACTATATCAACGAAGCTAAGCGATTTAATTTGCAGTAGTACAATGTAACACAATTGGACGCTTGAAAATGGTGGGTTTGGACTAGAAAAATACACAGTAATATGTGATCTAATCATGTTTGCCTGCCTTTTAAATTTCAAATATTGCACTTACATATACATTTAACTTTATGTTTATGTTTTATTAATGATATCAATATCACCATGAGCGCGTTATAATTTTATACGTACGTACTTTTATAAAAACGTCGGTCAAAATTATTAAAAATGTGAACTTTCTCTAATCATAAAACTTTATTAAAATTTTTTCTTCCAAATTCCATCAGAACTGCGCTGGTGTAGTCTGGTGCAGGGGCAATGAGACACCCTGTTTAAGCAAAGCTTGTATGAATCTAGTAGGCCGTGATTTCAGTCTTCAGTGGCTCTCTTTCTAGTCTGACAGACAAAGCGTCAGTGCGCGTTCCATTGTTTTATCTATATGTTCCAGTACATATATTTCAGTGGGTGACCTTGACCCTTCTTCCCAAGCTACTTACGCAAAAACACGTTTTGTTATACTATTATAATTATTATTAATCAATGACATACAGTAACAGTATTAAGTACAATACAACTGGATCAGTAGTAATTGTGTGTTTTTATGGAAAGGTTAGAAACAATTTAGTTATCTCAATGAATTATGTACTTTTGTGAATGTTACAATATATTTTAGTTCAGAGTTCTTACTAGTCGATGCTGCTGCAACACCTATTAATACAATCAATAAAGGTGTCCAACTTCTTTTGCATGGAAACGCTGTATTGCAGCACTCTGTTGCAGTTTTATAAGGAAGTGTTTTCTACTCAGTAACCAGTCAAGAGTGCGTTAGCATAAGACGCCTACAGTAGTTTTGTTACGCTAAGTAATAAATAACATAAACTTAAAATATAAGAAGAAAGATTATTAATATAAAAAATGCATGTAAGATTAATTGTTAATGTGTAGTTGATGGCAAGGCTGTTAACGGCAACAACAATTAGTAAGCGAAACCACACTAAAGTTTGATCTAAAATTCCAAAATCCTTGCCTATGTTTCTGCTATTAAACAACCATATGTAAACATATAACTATCATCGATTATTTAAAAGAAATATGCCACAATCATTTGAATGTAATTTATGTAATTATAAATGGTCACAAGAAGAGAATTTCCAAATTCACATGCACATCCATAATGGTGAGAAACCATTTGTGTGTAATATTTGCAGTTATAAATGCTCAGTAAAAGGACGTTTGCAACAGCACATGCTCACTCATAGTGGTGAGAAACCATTTGAGTGTAATATTTGCAGTTATCAATGCTCGGTAAAAGGAAGTTTGCAAAAGCACATCCTAACTCATACTGGTGAGAAACCATTTGAGTGTAATATTTGCAGTTATAAATGCTCAGTAAAAGGAAGTTTGCAAAGGCACATGCTCACTCATAGTGGTGAGAAACCATTTAAGTGTAATATTTGCAGTTATAAATGCTCGGTAAAAGGAAGTTTGCAAAAGCACATCCTAACTCATACTGGTGAGAAACCATTTGGGTGTAATATTTGCAGTTATAAATGCTCAGTAAAAGCAAATTTGCAAAACCACATACTGACTCATAGTGGCCAGAAACCATTTGAGTGTACTATTTGTAGTTATAAATGCACGCAAAAAGCAAGTTTGCAAAAGCACATCCTAACTCATACTGGTGAGAAACCATTTGAGTGTAATATTTGCAGTTATAAATGCTCAGTAAAAGGAAGTTTGCAAAGGCACATGCTCACTCATAGTGGTGAGAAACCATTTAAGTGTAATATTTGCAGTTATAAATGCTCGGTAAAAGGAAGTTTGCAAAAGCACATCCTAACTCATACTGGTGAGAAACCATTTGAGTGTAATATTTGCAGTTATAAATGCTCAGTAAAAGGACGTTTGCAACAGCACATGCTCACTCATAGTGGTGAGAAACCATTTGAGTGTAATATTTGCAGTTATCAATGCTCGGTAAAAGGAAGTTTGCAAAAGCACATCCTAACTCATACTGGTGAGAAAACATTTGAGTGTAATATTTGCAGTTATAAATGCTCAGTAAAAGGAAGTTTGCAAAGGCACATGCTTACTCATACTGGTGAGAAACCATTTGAGTGTAATATTTGCAGTTATAAATGCTCAGTAAAAGGAAGTTTGCAAAAACATATGCTCACTCATAGTGGTGAGAAACCATTTGGGTGTAATATTTGCAGTTATAAATGCTCAGTAAAAGGAAGTTTGCAAAAACACATGCTCACTCATAGTGGTGAGAAACCATTTGGGTGTAATATTTGCAGTTATAAATTCTCAGTAAAAGGAAGTTTGCAAAAACACATGCTCACTCATACTGGTGAGAAACCATTTGAGTGTAATATTTGCAGTTGTAAATGCTCAGTAAAAGGAAGTTTGCAACAGCACATGCTTACTCATAGTGGTGAAAAACCATTTGAGTGTAATATTTGCAGTTATAAATGCTCAGTAAAAGGAAGTTTGCAAAAACATATGCTCACTTATAGTGGTGAGAAACCATTTGGGTGTAATATTTGCAGTTATAAATGCTCAGTAAAAGGAAGTTTGCAAAAACACATGCTCACTCATAGTGGTGAGAAACCATTTGGGTGTAATATTTGCAGTTATAAATTCTCAGTAAAAGGAAGTTTGCAAAAACACATGCTCACTCATACTGGTGAGAAACCATTTGAGTGTAATATTTGCAGTTATAAATGCTCAGTAAAAGTAAGTTTGCAACAGCACATGCTTACTCATAGTGGTGAAAAACCATTTGAGTGTAATATTTGTAGTTATAAATGTTCAGTAAAAGTAAGTTTGCAACAGCACATGCTTACTCATAGTGGTGAAAAACCATTTGAGTGTAATATTTGTAGTTATAAATGTTCAGTAAAAGTAGGTTTGCAAAAACACATGCTCACTCATAGTGGTGAGAAACCATTTGGGTGTAATATTTGCAGTTATAAATGCTCAGTAAAAGGAAGTTTGAAAAGGCATATGATCACTCATAGTGGTTAGAACTATTTGAATGTAATTTGTATTTACAAATGCTGACTAAAAGCAAGTTTGCAAAAACACATGCTCACTCATATTAGTGAGTAACCATTTGTGTGTAATACTTGTAGTTGTAATGCTCATTTATGGTGGTGAGAAACTATTATACTGTAATATTTGTAGTTACAGATGCTCACTAACAGCCTCGGAGCAATTGCAACTATTACTAGCTTGACGGACGTTTTATTTAATTTTATTATGATGTAATTTATAATTAAACGATCCATGGTATGTGTTTGAAAGATTCTATTTAACTTAAAAATGCTATGTGTACATAAATTATATTACATTTATTAATAAGTACCTAATATAACCTAATTAACTAATAACAATATCCTTGAGAATGCTGTGCAATAATTTTATGTTATATTTAATTAGAAATTAATAATTTATATATGATGTCAAACTAGATAGTACCTGTAGAACAAATATAACAACTGTTGCCATAAATCGTATTTAATGTTACATAAAATCTAAGGCTAATGTAAAACTTGGTTGCTTAAATTACTGATGTACAAAACGGACTTCTAAAAGGTCCAACAATTTTGAAACTACAGTGTCTCAAACAGTTGTTTGTCCTCCAGTAACCAACTAAATCATTTGTTCTTAAAAGCCTAATAGCCACTTTTAAATTGTATGTAAATTTTTAAGATCGCTTGCATTAAAGGCACACCAATAATCTCTTCTATAATAATTAGATTTATTGATAATATTCAATCAGCATTACAAAACTAGCACATGGCGGTTAGATGCCGTCATAGATTAAATATAATATAGATAACACCAGGCGGTAATACTTTGTCCCTCTGTCATTGTGGATTAGTTAGTAGTTGTGCCTATTTCAAAAGACCTCAGCTACGAAGCTTTTCTACTGACAGAAAAATGAACTTGAACTGTGGCAGACAATTTTAATTTTAATAAACTTTAATAAAACATACATTTTACACATTTATATTTTCTAGAATCCTGTTTTTGATTAAAATATGAAATATTAGCCGTTAATTTAGGCGTAATAATAATTAAAGATTTTACGACCCTTAGTAAACAGAAAATAATCCAAAGTTTTTAGGAAATATCTTACATATCGATGTGTATACTAAATGTGTATATAGTATATCAAATAATGTATTTATAGTAGTATGTATATTAAAATATTTTTTTAAATGCAGTTTATTATATTGCTCTTTTTACAGAATAATGGTAAGTTCTATAATCTATTCTAAAATAGATTAATATTTTTTAAAAAATTGGAAGATAACTCTATAGATTAAATACTACTAGATTAAATAGCTATTAATGGTCCAATAACCTTAAAATCTTTTGTCTGGTCGGGCGATTATGAGTTAGTTCTAGGGCTCTAAAACTTTAAAGCCTGCTAGAAAAATAGCTACCCATGTTTACGCCGTTTCCATAGTAATAACATTAATTATATTCCGTTGCACCTACCTACTTGAAGTTTTGCACATTTCAAATTATTTTTATTTTAAAATTAAATATTAATTTAAACTCATGCCAGACATAAACTAACGTATGCATTTCGGGCTTAATTAGTGTTTTAGATCCATTTATTGTCTTAGCGCCAACTAATTACAGGCTCTAAGGCACTCAATTAAGCCCTTAATACATAATATACTACTTTGTGGCCAGTTATACAATAAAAGCAGTAAAAGCACTCGGCTGCAAATCTATGAATATACCTACTTAATATCAAGTACTTTAATATTACTAATATCGTAAACTTATTTTGAAAAATGGGAGACAAAACTTCAGAACGCCTCTTGCAAATAAACCTGACATTTCTAAAATATTTGGAAAGTAATTAAAAAATCGTCATTGCAATGAAAGATTGAATAGTTTAGACAAATTATAAGAGTTTATACAGTGCGTACCAAATGTACGGAACCGGCCTTGTTATTTCAAAACTATTCAAGCTAAATCGATAAAATTTGGTATGCATGCTGTTTACAAAGCCTCCTATTATTTCCAGGGTTTTATTATTTTTTTAATTGACAAGGTCGGGAGCTGCACAGCCAACTTGATTTTTTTAAATACGAAGGTGGGTCAAATCGCATACCGTTTGAAAGGTATTTTAAGTAGAATTCAGCGACATGCACTTGCCATAGTTATCTCTAAAGATAACTTGGCTATTATAAATTAAAGATTGGGAGTAGGTATTAAATGGATAACTAAAGATCCAGTTAGCATGAGGAACAATGAATTGTTTTATGGTGTTTAATGTAACATCAGATTGTTGAAACCTTGTTTTAAGTTTATGAAGTGCATCTAGTACAAGAATGGAACATTTATAAGCGATGCTCAAACTGTTATCCAATCGCCTCTTGGCAGTTTTAAATTCGATTAGAAATTCCTTCAATTGAATTCAAAATGAACTCGCGTGGAATATTTGCTGTTTCTTCTCGAATTCGTTGCACTAGTTCATTCAAGTTATTATTAAAACAATTCATTGTTCTCCATGCTAACTGGATCTTTAGTTATCCATTTAATACCTACTCCCAATCTTTAATTTACAATAGCGAAGTTATCTTTAGAGATAACAATGGCAAGTGGCATGTCGCTGAATTCTACTTGAAAATACCTTTCAAACGGTATGCGATTTGATCCCCCTTCCTATTTAAAAAAAATCAAGTTGGCTGTGCAACTCCCGATCTTGTCAATTAAAAAAATAATAAAACCGTGGAAATAATAGGAGGCTTTGTAAACAGCATGCATACCAAATTTTATCGATTTAGCTTGAATAGTTTTGAAATAACAAGGCCGGTTCCATACATTTGGTACGCACTGTCTATTTTAGCATAACAGTAATAAACCATCGTTTAACAGAAACAGTGCAATTTTTAATTATATGTAGTTCACCGAAAAACCATTTGTTGCATGTTATACAGTGCGATTCTAAAGTATGGAATAAATTCGATAAAAGGGAAAGTATTGATTTTTGGAAAAATACCAAAAACACGTCAATTTTGTTTTTCAAGTACGCACTTTTTGACATAATATTCGAATATACAGGGTGATGCGTTTAAGTGTGGTGACGTCAACGGCATTTTTTTTAAATGGCAATTTGCATTTTTTATTCCATATTCTGACACTTCATCCAATTGCCAAAATGGTAATGTAATAAGTTTGTTACCTTACATAAGGAAATTTTTGAAAAAAATAATTATGAAGACGGGAAAGTGCTATTAGTCACCACACTTAAATGCAAAGCGAGACGCAAAGTATTGATTTTTGGAAAAATCCCAAAAACATGTCAATTTTATTATTCAAAAATTTCCTTATGTAAGGTAACAAACTTATTACATTACCATGTTGGTAATTAGATGAAGTGTCAGAATATGGAATAAAAAATAAAAGTTGTTACTTAAAAAAAATGCCGATGATATATATATATATATATATATATATATATATATATATATATATATATATATATATATATATATACAGTGAGAATTTTATTTCACTGAACATAGGACTATTGACATTCCCTATGTTCAGTTTTAAAAAAGCCAAGTCAATGCATTGCGAGCAATTAAAACATATCCAAGCAACCTATAAAACAATTGCTATTCGTAGTGTCATTAGAAAGTGTCAAAACTGTGTTTTTTTTTCAAAGTTTTTGCCAAGACAGCTGCAGATCCTGACCTGACCTGAAGCTGTCTTTGGCATCAGTGAGGACTTTATGCCTTTATTATGATTAATTAATGAATATTCGTGTCGATAATTATTGTCAAGGATTACAATCATGTCGCAAACATTGTCGCTGGGTAGGCAACCAAACTTGCAGGTCTGCTGGTAGCTGGTGTTTTTTTTATTGTACATTCTTTTGACACAACTGAAATTATTTAGTTTTAGGTTAAGTATAATTACATCCAAATAGCAAGTTTAAACAGAAACTTTTATTTAAATTACTTTAACAAATGTTCAAAGTGACCACCCTCCTGTTCCAAACAATATGCTAACCGATTGTAAAATCCTTGTACACTATTTCTTAAAAAATTTGGATTTATTTCGTTGCAGGCGGTAAGTATTCTATTCTTTAGCTCTTCTGTATGCTCTATTACCCTATTATTGTAGACTTTGGATTGGATATAACCCCAGAGAAAGAAATCGTTTGGTGATAAATTTCTGGAACTTCTGCGGAGAAACATTATACCACGACTAGAAGTTTTAAATATTGAAAACCCATGGTTTCAAATGGACGGCGCTCCACCACATTCCACGGGCCCTATTACACGCTTCCTAACCGAAACATTCCAGGATCGCTGGATTGGAAGATTTGGCCCCATAGCTTGGCCACCTCGGTCCCCAGATTTATCACCAAATGATTTCTTTCTCTGGGGTTATATCCAATCCAAAGTCTACAATAATAGAGTAATAGAGCATACAGAAGAGCTAAAGAATAGAATACTTACCGCCTGCAACGAAATAAATCCAAATTTTTTTAGAAATAGTGTACAAGGATTTTACAATCGGTTAGCATATTGTTTGGAACAGGAGGGTGGTCACTTTGAACATTTGTTAAAGTAATTTAAATAAAAGTTTCTGTTTAAACTTGTTATTTGGATGTAATTATACTTAACCTAAAACTAAATAATTTCAGTTGTGTCAAAAGAATGTACAATAAAAAAAACACCAGCTACCAGCAGACCTGCAAGTTTGGTTGCCTACCCAGCGACAATGTTTGCAACATGATTGTAATCCTTGACAATAATTATCGACACGAATATTCATTAATTAATCATAATAAAGGCATAAAGTCCTCACTGATGCCAAAGACAGCTTCAGGTCAGGTCAGGATCTGCAGCTGTCTTGGCAAAAACTTTGAAAAAAAAACACAGTTTTGACACTTTCTAATGACACTACGAATAGCAATTGTTTTATAGGTTGCTTGGATATGTTTTAATTGCTCGCAATGCATTGACTTGGCTTTTTTAAAACTGAACATAGGAATGTCAATAGTCCTATGTTCAGTGAAATAAAATTCTCACTGTATATATATATATATATATATATATATATATATATATATATATATATATATATATATCATATATATATATATATATATATATATATATATATATATATATATATATATATATATATATTAGGGTGGAGTGAAACAGAGGGTCAAAAAACTTTTTTCTTCAATTGTTTTTCTAATACTTGCCAAAACTTGCATTGGACATCAGTTGTTAAATGTGTAAAATTTTAGTGTTATCTGTTGACATCTTCTGCCCTCTACAGAGGACTTTTGTAAGCAGATTTCGGTTTCTATTGAATACCATGAATAGATTTATATACAGCTGAACGCTGTAAGTTTTTGACCCTTTGCTTCACTCCACTTCCTGCTAAGTTCAGTAAAATGAAATAACAATTGCCCTTTTACAAATATTATTTATGACTACTATTTGACACACTGTTACTTACATAAAAAGATCAAACGCTGAACATTGAACAGTCACAAACACTCGGAGCAGGCATCAGCCACAAATACGGAAACAGTTCAAGTAAAAACATTCAGTTATTAGGTTGGAATCGTTGGATTGTATTCCTTCTTACTGTTAAAAGAAGGCATAATAGCCCGGGCACTTATTCTGGCCCGAATGAAGCCATTTCTCCCTTCATGGCCGACGACAGTTGCTGCGGCTTCTGTTACTGCTTTAACACATCTCACAACTGCTCTCAACTGCTGTGAGAAGGAAATCGAGGAAAATCAACAGCAGCTGTTTCTTCACTGCACACTAGCATTTCCAGGTACTCATCGGAGACTGATTTTGTAACTGGTGGTTCAGTCAATACAATCTGATGTCAGTCAATCAGATCTATATAATCTTCAGCATCAAAGTTCAGTGGTGGTACTTGAATACATCTGATATTACTTAAGTCAGTCTTTGATTCTCGAGCTTGCATAATTCGGCGCAGTCCAAGTTGCCTAATATGCAACCTCTCATCAGTCAACATTGTAAGAAGAATATTCTCAGGATGACCATAATAACCGTTGCGCTGTATGACAGGATCAACTACAGCTTTCAAATCTGACGTTAAGTAACGAGACCTTTTTATCAGCATCCACAGGTGACAAGAACCGTCTTTGCAAGATGGTTTTGATTTAATTAAAAACCACATTTGACCATAGACTTTAACTGCAAAGTGTGCTAAAGTTTTTAGATTTTCACTCGGATATTCTGTTGCAACATATAAGCGCAAGACTGCTAGCCATTGTAACCCAGCGTGACATAACAAGTGGTCCTGGTTTACGATTAGACAGTGAAACTGAACAGTTGCCAGTAATGACAGCATGACAAATATCAAGTATGTATTGCTGATCAGTACTCAGATCATTGACATTTATAGTTGGGAATTCACAAGGAATAGGCTGATAATAAACAGTCGGCATTGTTTCAACGTTGTGTAGTAGTGATCCAATAGGCCCAGTAAAACTTCTAGGTCCAGATGTTTTACCATCTAGGTGTTCAAACAAATGTCGAAGAGGCAATTCGTTTGCATGCAGAAGACACACAAACCACTGCAATGGTCGTTTTACATATTCTTCAAGAAGTCTTATAACACCGCCTCTTATACCAGTGTTGACTACAGTTCCATCACAACTCACTGCCAATAGATGCTGGACATCGATGTTGTTTTCCTGTAGACACGATATAATTGGCGCTTGAACGCTCGCAGAATTACCACTTCCCGGTGAAGTGTGACCAATATATATTGAACCAGGCTCCTGCAACAAGGGGACATGCTCCTCAGAAATAACCCTGCGGTGACTCTTGCCCTCTATTACTTCAATAGCCAGAGTTTTGTCCTTCCTGCTGTCAAAGTATATTTCTTGTACCGCTGTACTGCAACATGCTGCTTCTGCAAAAGATGTATTCCGATATTTTTTCCGTTCTCTTCGAATTTTACTTCTGTCGATAACTTCACTGCAGTCTCCTGCATTCACGATGCCATAGTCCTCTAAAACTGCAGATGCAATTTCTGCAACTGCTCTGTCAGAAACTGCGTGTCTATCAGAAGCCCTTGCAGTATTCTGTAAAGGACGCCTTTGCTGCTTAGTTGTGTTGCTGACAGTTCCTTTTTCATCAACATCTGGATATAGAATTTCAGCGTCATTATCATCTTCTGAAACACAGCTTTGGTTGCCTTCTGTGTTGGAATCAGAGTGATGACAGGTCTCGGGTTCTGTTGACTGTGTTGATGCAGAAGCCGCTTGAACTGAGCTACATTCAAATTCACAGCGCTGATACTTGGCAAGTCTCTGTTTTTCCACCAGTTTCCTTTTCTCTCGCTTGTCTAATTTTGAAGTTGTTGCTCGATCAACTACACCAATCATCATCCTTCTTACACTTCTGTGATCACGAAGAAACATCTGCTCTACAACTGAAACTTTCTTTGACTTCTCACATTTGCAGGACGAAAAATCAGCACACACTTACAAGCTGAAACATCAAACAGGTTTCTCCGCACTTGTTCTATAAAATCTTTTACTTCTGCCTCATAGCGTTCATTCCTTCTGGATGCAGGATGCCGCAACAACTTGGTATATTTGTCATGGTGATATTTAATTAGTTAGTTAGTTAATTAGTTGAATAATTCGAGTCACAGTAACCGTAGGTAGTGATGCTCTGCACCAAATATCCTTAATCTTAGACGCTAACACATCAGATATTTCCGAAACAGTTTTCTCTTTTTTCTTTTGATTATTAAATCGCTTTAAATCAAATCGCACCCATTGAAAATCCATTAACATGTCTTCAACTGTTGGCAACATATTACAACTCAAACGTCGGTGAGTGCCAAGAATTCGGCAATCGTCAAGTGCTCGTGGCATTATCCCAAATAAAAAAATAAATGCTCTGTAGAGGGCAGAAGAACAAAAGAAATTCAGAGTGTAATTTTGCAAGTTCATTTACATGTTAAGAAATCGAAAAAAATCAAGGCTCTGTAGAGGGCAGAAGATGTAAAAATTTCTGGATGTAATTTTGCAGGTAAAATATCTAGGGCAAAAGGCAACTTTTGCAAGGTATTACATTTCATAATTCGATTTTTCATTTTTTCACTCCACCCTAATATATATATATATATATATATATATATATATATATATATATATATATATATATATATATATATATATATATATATATATATTTTTAGATAGAGTTAATATATATATATATATATATATATATATATATATATATATATATATATATATATATATATATATATATATATATATATATCTATAGAGGCCTACCATGCGTCCGGACCAAAAGCGTAGCGCCCAGCGTCCGGCGTATATAAGTGTATATAAATGATGGTATCAGTCAGCGTCTTTTGCAAGCTATAGGTTTATTCAGCGTCTGTTTATTTTATGCAACCTATAGGTTTATACAGCGTCCATTTATTTTTTCAGTATTGGCCAGCCTGCTTGAATTCCTTTGCCTGTCTGCGGTGTCGAGTTACTCTCTGCATTTCTGAGTAAAGATTGCGTCATCTCAACTGGCAAAAATAATTCTATTTTATTAACGCTATGTAATAAATACTTTTAGTTTCGTTTCTGTATGTGTATGAATTTTATTTAAAAGGCTTTCAGATTTATGCATAAAAACATCATAAAACTCGAAATATTATTGGATTTGTATGAAATTTTCTACAAAGGGGTTTTTCAGGTCGCTGATTTCAAATTTGATGTCAACGTTTGCAAATTTAAAGCGCGGATGAAATATGGCGGCCATAATAATTAAAATTTGATTTATTTGCATAAAACTTAACATCTGGGAGTATATTCGAAACTCTCTGCGTTGCCAAAATACTATGTGTGTTTCTCAGTAAGGATTGCGTCATTTAAAGTGACAAAAATAATTTTATTAAAGCTACTTAATAAATCTTTCACTTCCATTCAATTGTGTCTGAATTTTATTTAATTCAGTTGACTTTAGTTGATTTTAATATGTATTTTCTAGATGAAAACTATTTAAATTGTGTAGGTTAATTTATTATTATAGGTTAAATGCATATAAAAAATTGTGATGATACTTATTGCTACTAATACCTAGTTCTATATTTTAAAGAGCCAAGCGATTTAATGTGTTAATTAGAGCTTCCAGTTTTTTAAGTTCTTCCAGTGGTTTAAATCGTTATATCTCTAAACATATTTGAGCTAGAAAGCTGATTCATTTTTTAAATTAAACCTTAAAAATGAGCGCATGCAACAATATTATCAAATATTGCCTAAAGAGAAATTTGGCAAAAAAAGTTTGGGTAGTGATAAAGATAGTTTAGATGGGAATTTCAAGGTCCAGGTCAGTGCAGATGTATTGTTTTGTATTTATGTTTGTTTATGTACTAGAAACTACGTTTTACATGTCTATTAAAGCAAACTATAAAAAGGAATTTGTAGTTCTTCTTAAATTATCTTCTTTCTGTCACTGTTTTACAAAACAGTTACTATTCGATCGCACAAGGTAAAACTTATTGGTTATTTATAACGACTAATAATTGATTTTATGAAATAATGAAATATATTGATTTTTGATTGACTTGTTAATTTTTATTGGGAACGCATTTTAATTTCAATACCTAATTAAAAATATCAGATTCGTTGTTTTATTTCTTATTGACATTCTGTAGTACATTTTCTCGTTCTATATTTTATAGAGCCGAGCGATTTAATGTGTTAATTAGAGCTTTCAGTTTTTTAAGTTCTTCCAGTGGTTTAAATCGTTATATCTCCAAACATATTTGAGCTAGAAAGCTGATTTTTTTTTTAAATTAAACCTTAAAAATGAGCGCATGCAACAATATTATCAAATATTGCCTAAAGAGAAATTTGGCAAAAAAAGTTTGGGTAGTGATAAAGATAGTTTAGATGGGAATTTCAAGGTCCAGCGGTCAGTGCAGATGTATTGTTTTGTATTTATGTTTGTTTATGTACTAGAAACTACGTTTTACATGTCTATTAAAGCAAACTATAAAAAGGAATTTGTAGTTCTTCTTAAATTATCTTCTTTCTGTCACTGTTTTACAAAACAGTTACTATTCGATCGCACAAGGTAAAACTTATTGGTTATTTATAACGACTAATAATTGATTTTATGAAATAATGAAATATATTGATTTTTGATTGACTTGTTAATTTTTATTGGGAACGCATTTTAATTTCAATACCTAATTAAAAATATCAGATTCGTTGTTTTATTTCTTATTGACATTCTGTAGTACATTTTCTCGTTCTATATTTTATAGAGCCGAGCGATTTAATGTGTTAATTAGAGCTTTCAGTTTTTTAAGTTCTTCCAGTGGTTTAAATCGTTATATCTCCAAACATATTTGAGCTAGAAAGCTGATTCTTTTTTTAAATTAAACCTTAAAAATGAGCGCATGCAACAATATTATCAAATATTGCCTAAAGAGAAATTTGACAAAAAAAGTTTGGGTAGTGATAAAGGTAGTTTAGAAGGGAATTTCAAGGTCCAGCGGTCAGTGCAGATGTATTTTTATGTAATTTAAAAATATTTAAATAAAGATGCAACAAAAATATTATTGACTAGCAATCTCTTAAAATGACGTTTTTGTTTTCGTTATTAGTGCTTACTTTATTTTAATCAATTACTGATTTTTTATAAATTGAAACCATTATTAGTTTCAGAAGAAAACAGCTGTGCATTCATAATACGTAGTAAATAATATCATATCTAAAATGTAAGATCATGCTAATCTATTCACCTATTTTTGGTATTAAACACATTTCTTGTAACCTTGTTATATATAATTGTTTATTTCGGATCATTTTCATTTGTGTTTGGAATAATATTTTGAGAAAGAAATTTTTATTACTTGCAAATTTTAGTTTCATGAGCAACCTTTATTTATTTTATTTACCTTTTAAATATACATTCTGGTATTAAGTTATCGATGTTCCTCTGTGAAATTTACAAAACATGTACGAGCCCTAACAACTAAATATGTATTTGGACAGTTTCATGAATTCTGTGTTTATTTTTCCTACTAGTGTTCCAAATTACACCATTTTCAAACAATAACCATTAACTTCTGTAAAAAAAGATCTGCAGAAAACAATTTTCAAAAATTCAATAAAACTCGCTGACAACTAAATATTCAGATAGCAGTTTATAAATACAATTCAATAAGATTTAACATCTCGCTTTGCTTTATTCGCCTCTTAAATTTTGGCTGACATACTTCTAACTTGGGGATTACAATTATCTAAATTGGATAATGCCCCACTTGCTGATAATTTCAAATTCAATAACACTAAAGATCCGAACTGCTTGAGGATCATTCAACAACTTTGAAATTATGATTTTCAAACCATTTTTTGGTCGTTTTTGATGTGTGGTAAGAAGCACCATCTTGTTGAAAGATTAAATCGCGGTCAAGATCGATTTTTAACGATTGGTAACAAGTTTGCGTTAAGAATTTGCTGATACTTTTCAACATTAACTGTGCCGTCTATGGACTGAAATCATTCTAACCCTCCAGCTGACATATAGCTCTAAACTATTGCACCTTGAGGAAACCTAACCGTACGTTTTAAGCAGTACTTATGGAATGCTTCATGTTTAGCTCCGATCAGTCTTTTGCGAGAGTAACCAACGAAAACACCAGACTTTGACTAGTCGCTGAATATGACCTTATACCAGTCATTCTCTGGAACATTGTCTAGGACAACTACATATTTAGTCCATGTCACTCGTCGTTGTTCTTGTTTCTCGGTTAGAAGTTTTACTTTGACTAAATACAAAAACCGTTTATGTTACAAAGATAGTTAAGGAATACTCAATGCATCAAAGTTTAAAGATAACTAACTACCTTATTAAAGAATGGAGAGTCTATCTGAAAACAAATAAACTGTTTGGATTCTTGGCAATTGTTGCGACAGAAAGGTAAAGACAGGATTAAGTGTGCCCAAATAGCTGCAGGACATGATCTTGACTTGCAGAAATACATAGAACAAAATTAAATAGCTTATCGGTATGTCCAACGTAAATGACTGCTTCTTCACGGCTTGCTCCAAAATGATGAGTCTGGATTTCTTCAGCTAGTTTGCAAGGATAATTTTCAGAGAAGACTATATGGAGTAACCCTTCACTCTTACTAAGACTCTTTTTCAGTGTGTTGTAAGCAGCATTTTTATTTCTAATGTTAAATTTATATTTATTTTTAAAGTTTTCATTTCTTCTTGAACCTCTCCCTGCAACTCTTGAACTTCTGCTGAGCCATACCTAAGACTGATAATGGAGGGCAAGATTGAGGGTAGAAGAGAACTGGCAGGAGACAAGGCTCATGGTTGAGAAATGTGAGAGACTGCACTGGCCTAAACTCACAGTTATTACTAAGAATAGCAAAAGATAGTGAACGATTTGCCGAAGTTGTTGTTAACCTTCTATAAGAAGACAGCACCTTAAGAAAAAGAAGATGTAAAAAAGGCCGCAAAGTTAAAAAATGTAACAGTTTTATCGAGCTTACTGAATATTTCTGAATTTGTTTCTCGTCATGCAGTTTTATGCAATATCGACTCCTTTGCCTTCTTCAACATACCAACACAAATTAGCTTGGGGCAACGTATGATAGCCTAATAAAAACAGGATGCCAATAAAACTGAAAAGTTTTTCCCTTGTAAATATAAAATCGTGTGTATTATTTGAGCCCACTAAATACAAAACTCTGCGTTTACATTGTTAGTGAACTTGAGTCTTGCACCTAACAATCTCACATTTCCCGTGAGTTTTGCATCTGATGATGACTTTTACATGATTATATTTTATAAGCGTGAAGTTTTACATTTATAAAACACCAAAGTTTGCATCTCATACATTTATCAGTACTGCAAGTCCATAAAACAAGACAACCAATAATATCGATATCTAAATTGTTATAATTATTTTTGTAAATAATTACAAAGTTTTGCATTTAGCGAGTTCATTTATCATGAGCCTACTTTACAAAAAATCGCAATACTATATCTTGAACTTCATCATCAAAAAGTTTTAGAAAAATATCCAGCGGTGATTGACCTGCCAAATGATTTTTTAGCTGTTCAATTTTTTTGTGTTCTCTTCGTCGGGCAAGTTCAGATACAAAAAGAAACCTCTCTGCACTTGGGTTTCTGGCTATTTGTTTTGAGCAAACTTGAGAATGTGAAAAGAAGAAGAAAGCATTTAAGTAGAAAAAAACTGAAAACAATACAGTTATGAAAACACCTGAAGAAAAACTAATGCCCATCTCTGAATAAAAAAAACTGCAGGGAAACGTTTTGTTGGACTTGGACCTGGAAAAGGAAAAAGCAATGAGGAATAAGCAATCCGTACTCTAGTTTTGCATGACTCGCTGGTGAAACCTTGGAGAGTTGCTGGAGGTCAAAAAAACCAACGGAAAATATTTTTAAATGCTTTGTTGATGTACATTGATATAGGACACTACCGTCTTTATAGTTTAGCAAATAAAACAATTGGCCTTGCACACAAAACAAAAATATCCTACAGTACATTCTCTCGATGCCATCCCTATGTTATTACCGTCTATATTATGTATGCAAACCTAATGAAATAAACAGAGCTACCTGCTTGTACAAACAACGTGCAAACATAAGCTTCAAACCACAAAAACTAAAGCCACTAAAACTTGTAGATAATGAAAATTCATATGAACTCCTGTAACATGTAGTAAGGCTTCCGCATTGCATATGTATGGCAGGCCTCTGAAATGTCAAAATAAAATGAAGAAAAGGTTCAATTTAATGTTAAGATTGCAGCTAAAATCAATGTTACTAAACCTGTCCGAGAGTTGGAGGGAGAGGTTCAAGAAGAAATGAAAACTTTAAAAATAAATATAAATTTAACATTAAAAATGAAAATGCTGCTAAGAACACACTGAAAAACAGTCTTAGTAAGAATGAAGGGTTACTACATATAGACTTCTCTGAAAATTATGCTTGCAAACTAGCTGAAGAAATCCAGACTTATAATTTTGGAGCAAGCCGTGAGGAAGCAACATTGTACGCAGGAGTCACTTACACTGGAGATACCGATAAGCTATTTAATTTTGTTTTATGTATTTCTGCTAGTCCTAGGACCTTGAACTGCTTCTCTAGTTCCAATGCCTAAGCGAAAACCAAATTGTTCTTCTCCTACATATTGTCCGCATTTTGTGTGTACTCGTTGATGCATGTTCTTAGCATTATCTACTGTACATGGCTCATCAGGCTAATCAATCGGTACTGTGAGCACTGTTTTACTCCGCTCTTTTTAGGTATCGGAATAAAAGTAAGTTGGGTCCAGTCGTGTGGTACGATTCCTGTATAGTATATTCTATTTAAGAAAGATGTTAAGATGTTGAGGCTTTCATCGTCTAATACTTTACGCATCTCAGTATAGATGTTATCTTCTCCTGAGACTCTACGTGGTTTGATAGTTTTATTGCGCGTTTCACTTCTGCTATAATAATTCTCAATGGCTAATCTTCTTGATCTATTTCTCTTGGTTCTGGTTACATTCTGATATCATCAAAAAGCTCTTGTATATAGCTTGTCAAAATCTCTTCTATCTCGTTTGGGTCTATTGTTTTTTTGTTACTATCTGTGACTAAGATATCGTGTTGATGGGTTTTATTTCCAGTTATTTCTTTTATCTTCTTTTTTGTGTGTTAAAGAAATCATGCTTTCTTGGCAGCTCTTCGAGTACTTGACAACGTTTCTCCATCCAGGTCTCCTTTGCCTCTCTTATAAGCCTTGTAATCTTTTTATGGATTTCTTTATATTTATTATAGTCTTTATGTTTGTACTTCCTTCTTTCGTTCATCAATAAAAGGATTTCTTCCGTCATCCATCTCTGTTTTGCTCTCTGCTCTTGGTTTTCCAATTCATTTTCTTGTACTTCATGTTTACATTTTTAACAGACTGCCAAAAGTTTTCCATTGTTTCTGTTTCCAATTATACCGTTTCCCTAAACTTACTATTCAAAACTCGTGTTATTTCCTCTTTTATTTGTGGTTCCCCCAGTTTCTCAAAGTTAGGTCTTGTTTTATTTCTCTTCCGGATTTTCTTCAATTTAATCTCACGTTTTTCAGCTACGGGGTTCTGATCAGATCATATGTCTGATCCAGGATAAGTTCTTACAACTTTAATTCCGTTTCTATATCGTTTATCAATCAGTATATAATCTATTTGATTTTTTATGATATTTCCTTCATTGTCTCCTGGTCCTAAGTACACTTCTAAGTGTACAATCGCCTTTCTGGAAGTTGGAACCAGGTGTTTGCTACCATTAAGTTTTCTTCATTACAGAACTGTACCAGATATCCCCCCTATCGTTTCGTTTGCAAATACCATGGTCTTCAACAATATATTGCACTCTTCCTTTACCTATCTTTCCGTTGAAGTCACCCATGATTATATTCACTTCATTCTTTTTGGTAAATCTTAGTAGGTAATTTTTACATCATGAATAAAAAACTCATGCAGTATGGAGTATTCTCGTGCAACTTATATTACTAGATGAACAGATAGTTCCATATTTTGAACGGCACTCGCAACAAAATGCTTCTAAAAGTGAAACCGGTAAGATTCGGTTTCAAATTATGGTATATCTGTTCAGATGAAGGGTACTTATACAAGTTATCCTCCAAATAATAAAAAATCCAGACTTGGGTTGGGAGGTGACTTTGTTTTTTATCTACTATCTATTGTAGAGAATAACCCTAATCATAATATTTTCCTTGACAACTTCTTTTCTTCATTTAAATTATTCGACAATAACACACTATGGTGTTGGAAAATTGAAAACTGCAAAAAATTATGACACAAAGGAAAAGAAAAAACTACCGTACTGCTCAAAAGCTACTGTACTATCAAAACAAAAGGAAATAGTGACGTTAACGAAGAAAATGAAGTAAAAACCTTCCCAAGAATCTTGTATGGTTTCTCTATTTCTTAGAAAATCAAATGTAACTGAACTAAAGGGTTCATTGTGATGCAATGAAGAAGTACATCACATGCTCAAAGAAATTCAGTGTGTCTAGCTTCGAAAATCCTTGTTGAGACAGTATAATTGGAATGCTGTTTTCCATTTTGAAACGCTTACGGTGTTATACCAGTGTACGAAGATCAACGCTTGTTGGACAAATTTAAATTGCTATAAACTACACATAGTGACATAAAAAATATTTTGAGAAACTCGTAGAAAATGACAGGCAGAAAAAAACTGGGGCCTGCGTGCATGCAGTATAAGAGAGTGTTTGCCACTTTCCTTCTTCTTTGATAGAAAAAATTATTCACGATGGTACATTTTATACTACAATGATTGCTTGAAGCTGGACGAAGGTCCTATAATTTATAATTCCATGTCAGTCTTTTAAACAAAAAATAATAATCTTAATTCAATCCTATTAACGCATTTAAAACAATAATTATTCAAGACTTTTTAACCAAAATTTGTTTTGGTGGTTTCAAGTGTAAACATTTAAAATATTTTCAAAAAATTTCAGATTCAAGAATATAAAGAAAAATTTAAAATCTGGCAGCATAAATAATTAAGATTTTGCAATGGGCAACTAAAATCTTCAGTAACATGATATTTGATACGATGTTTGATGACGCGACGTCAAATTGTTCATCATACAATTCTGAGAACCTAAAATGTTTACTTTAATTCTTAAATGCTCCGAATGAATGCTGCATAAATGAATTGTTTTTTACATTTCTTATATGTACAGCTGTAACCGTTATCAAATTCATAATTGCAAAAGAGAACCTCTACTCCTTGGAAAATCCCCGAAAAACGAGTGTTAAAAGGAACACGATTAAAAATTTGTAAACACAACTGACCGAAAAAAGTTATATACAAGAATACACAGGTTGGGTCTATTAGCAGACAATTTTAAGTTCTTTTTCCAGCTTCAAGCAATCATTCTAGTATATAAAATGTACCATCGTGCATAATTTGAAAAAAATGGAATTTCTGGCAATAGCCCAATATCAGAATCTATTCGCTAACTAGAATTCGAATTAAGTGTCATTTTACACAATAATTAGCTTTTGTTTTTTACGTGTGCGTTATAGCATACACAAAATTACGTCACTTTATAGACTTGCACACCTGCAATGAAATTTAATCCATGCTTACAAGGAAATATTCTCTTGCTAACAACATTAACTTTTTATAAGGACGTCTTTCAAACTATAATATTGAGTTATATTCCTGATTATCTAATATCCATTTTTTTCTCGAGTCCTCTGACTTTAATAAAGCTTAACTTTAGTAAAATATTATATTTCTAAATGCTATAGCTACTTTTGTTTTTATCAGACAATAGGTAATAAAAGTTACCCATTTTTAGGGACAATTTTATTAAAAACAAATTAGTTTTTATCTCAGAAAGTACATGCCATATATCTATGAAATTTTTGTAGGGGTTATAGAAAGAAACCTTGGGTTCTAATTTTCAGACCAAAAAGCAATTCATTTAAGATTTATATAAAAAATAGGGAATTATGTTTTCTTGTTTATTAATTTTTTGATTTCGTTTTGGTTAAATGAACACTTTTCATGTAGGCATTATTTTTCTCAAAGAAATGTTCCTAATTTTAACAATAACAGTGCAATAACATAAAAACCAATTTTTTGTCCAAACCGCTTGTCACTAAATTAATTTTTCTGCGATTCAGAGGAAGATATTGAAGACTATACAGGGTGTCCTGTTTAACAGTCTACACTGAATCATTCCAACAAGCTTGTGACTATAGCAGTGGAATTAAAAGAACTTTGTATCCTTTGACCTCTAGTTTACGAAATCAGAACACATCTTAGAACTTGTGCTGGTGCTGGATATCATCATCAGGATTTTTTTAAATGGAACGATTAGATTTGAAGTATGGAAATCGATAGCAAGTGGGATTCTGAATAAAAAAGTAATAAGGTACTACAGGTTTAAAGTGAATGATAATGAAATAATAAAGTGAATGTATTCTAATACTGTTTTCGTAAACAAGAAGCCGAAATCTACGAAGTTCTTTTAATTCCATTACTATAACCAAAAGCTTGTCCGGATGATTGAGTGTAGACTGTTAAATAGGCCAGAACCCGTTAAGTGGCTAAGTGTTTACTATTTTTTTCACATTTAAACATTTGAAGTGGTGACTCGTACACCTTTGAAATCTGAATTTTGCAAAATCTAAAAAGTATCTTGTATATTATTAACCATAAAATATGCGACTTCTTATGTTTTTTCATGATAACCATGAAAATGAAGCGCAACAAAAATCGTTGCTATTTTTTCACATTTAGAAATTCTAAGGGTTGGCTGCTACCCCCTTATATCCTGAATTTCGCAAAATCGGTGAAGCATGTGCGTTTTTATGTTCTTTCACGCAACCCATTCAACAATGAAACGCAAATAAACTGCTTTACTATTTTCTCCACATTTGCAAATTCTAAGGGATGGCTGGCTACCCCTTAGACCCTTAATGTCGCAAAATCCGTAAAGTATGTAACTTTTTATGTTCTTTCACGTCACCCATTCAAATATGAACCGCAACAAAGATTATTTACTATTTTTCCCGTATTTCAAAATTCTAAGGGTTGGTTGCTACCCCCTTAGACCCTCAACTTCGCAAAATCTATAAAATAGGTGACTTTTTATGTTCTTTCACGGCACCCGTTCGAAAATCAAACGCAAAGATTGTTTACTATTCTTCCCGTGTGTAGAAATTCTAAGAGGTGGCTGCTACCCAAAACAGAACAAAATTTTGAAAATATAAATATGGGTTTTTTTAACGTTTTTTTAATTTTTCGCTAGACGAGAATCCGAAACTCTGTAAATATACCAAATTTCAAGTTTGTATGTACTCTAGAAATTCGGAAGTTATAAAGACTATTTAATTTCATTACTTAAATACATAAAGTGAAGTCCCGTTTTACAACCCCTAAAGGGGTAGCGGAGGGTTAACATACTAACAATTTTTTATATTTTTCTTTACGAGAACTCTAAACCCTATAACTAAACCAAATTCTAAGTTTTTATGTCATCTAGAAGTTTTACAACCCCCAAATGGAATACGGGGGTTGATTTAATAATTTTTTTAAATTTTTCTTTAGGAGAGTCCTAAATTCTATCGCTATACCAAGTTTCAAGTTTGTATGTCATCTAGAAGTTTTACAACCCTAAAAGGGGATGCGGGGTTGACATAATAACATTTTTTTTAATTTTTATTTACTAGAATCCTAAACCCTATAAATATACCAAATTTCAAGTTTGTGTGTGATCTAGAAGTATTACAACCCCCAAATAAATTGCAGGGGTTGACTTAATAAGATTTTTTATGTTTTTCTTTACGAGAGTCTTAAACCCTATCACTATACCAAATTTCAAGTTTGTATGTCATCTAGAAGTTTTACAACCCCCAAATGGAATATGGGGGTTGATTTAATAATTTTTTTAAAATTTTTATTTAGGAGAGTCCTAAATTCCATCGCTATACCAAATTTCAAGTTTGTATGTCATCTAGAAGTTTTACAACCCCCAAATGGAATATGGGGGTTGATTTAATAATTTTTTTAAATTTTTCTTTAGGAGAGTCCTAAATTCCATCGCTATACCAAATTTCAAGTTTGTATGTGATCTAGAAGTTTTACAACCCCCAAATGGAATATGGGGGTTGATTTAATATTTTTTTTTTAATTTTTTTTTAGGAGAGTCCTAAATTCCATCGCTATACCAAATTTCAAGTTTGTATGTGATCTAGAAGTATTACAACCCCCAAATAAAGTGCGGGGGTTGACTTAATAAAATTTTTTATGTTTTTCTTTACGAGAGTCTTAAACCCTATCACTATACCAAATTTCAAGTTTGTATGTCATCTAGAAGTTTTGCAACCCCCAAATGGAATATGGGGGTTGATTTAATAATTTTTTTAAATTTTTCTTTAGGAGAGTCCTAAATTCCATCGCTATACTAAATTTCAAGTTTGTATGTCATCTAGAACTTTTACAACCCCCAAATGGAAGATGGGGGTTGATTTAATAATTTTTTTAAAATTTTTCTTTAGGAGAGTCCTAAATTCCATCGCTATACCAAATTTCAAGTTTGTATGTCATCTAGAAGTCTTGCAACCCCAGAACGGGGTGCAGGGGTTGACATCATAACATTTTTTTTATATTTTTCTTTATAATAATCTTAAATCCTATAATTACACCAAATTTCAAGTTTCTAAGTCATCTAGAAGTTTTACAACTCCTAACAGGGGGTGCGAGGGTTGCATAAATATATTTTTTTATTTTCCTACTTACAAGAATCCCAATTCCTATAATTGTGCCAAATCTCAAGTTTGTATGTCATCTAACAAATTAGAAGTTGTAAAAGTTATTTAATTTCAATATTTTAATGCATAAGAAGTCCCGTTTGAAATGATGTCACTGTCTGCCTCACAAACATATGAGTTTTAAAAATTTTAAAATATAATATGGGATAAGATTAAACAGCCAGATTTATTACTAGCTAACAGCATCAGTGATTGATTAAATACTGAATGATAATATAATAATGGTTACGTTTGTTTCACTTAAATCAATAGAGCTTTGAATTAAATCTTACGATTTTATTAAAATTATCGCCCATTTGTAGGAGCAATTAAAACCGGTTTAAACGAAATTTACATGACGCATAAATGAAACGTATTAAAAGTGTTTCTTAAATAGCTTTAACAAAATATAATATGTACGAATTTTTGTCACCTTAAATGACGCAATCTTTACTAAGAAATACAATGCATAAAGTGAAGTCCCGTTGAAATGACGTCACTGTCTAGCCACAAAGGAATCAGTGTTACCAACACAATTCTTGTTAAATATGCGGACGCAGGGTAAACCTATGCCATCAATTTGTATACAAATGTATACAAATCCCGCGCTATTAGCGCTGCGTGTGGCAAACGCTCGAACTACGATTTTATACACGAATCAGGAATGGGTGTCAAACTGCGCACAGCTAATTTTTACATTTTCGCCATCTAGACACTTTAAGCTTCATATGGTGCAATTTTGAGGCACTAGTCACCCAGCGTCCGTATATCCGGACGCCGAGTGACTTCGGACGCTGCTTGAACCTAAGATTTTACATGGGGGGACGCATAGTGGTGCCCTATAGATATATATATATATATATATATATATATATATATATATATATATATATATATATATATATATATGATACGTCACTACTTTTCCGGGTTTCACTCCGCGTATTCACTATTCGGCTCCTAGAGGAACCAGACAATGGTTGACGACGTTTCGGCAAGATCACACTTGCCATCTTCAGGTCACTTCTAACTTCCTTCTGCTTCGCGTGGTTACACGATGTAGACTGAGGTCTTGCTGTAGCGGTTGGTCTTTATATACGGTTACGGTGTTGCGCATGGTTGCGGTCGGCTGGTTTTTGGCGCGGCTGCGTGTCATTGGTCTCGCTTGATCCGGTGGCTTTCTCTCGCTTTCCCTTTTATCGTTCTGCTGTGCTGGTTTTCGCTTCTTGACGGTGATGCTGGTTATAGCTGGTTTCCAAGCTGATGGTAGTCGCTGTGTATCGTCCCTGGTATTAAGAGTGTTCGGACGTTTCTCGATCTCAATGGCTTCTCTTATGGTTCGTCGGGTCTTATGTTGTATATTCGCTAAAACTTTTGTATTTTCGAAATCTATGTTATGAGATGTACCACTTACATGTTGTGCTAGTGAAGACGTTCTCTCATTTTTGTTGACTGCATTTCGGTGTTCTTCTCTTCTTACTTGAATTCTTCTGTTGGTCTGCCCTATGTAGGATTCCCCGCAGTCTTTACATGGGATCTCGTATACTCCTTGGCTTTCTAGTGGTATTTTTGCTTTTGCGGATGGAAGCATGTTTCCAATCTTCTTGTCGGTGTTGAAGATGGTGTCGATGTTGTGTTTTCTCAGCACTCTACTTATTTTGTCCGTGGTCCCTTTGATGTACGGTAAGTGCGCTTTGGATACCGATGTTTCTTCTTCCTTTGGCTTTGGGTCCCTTGGTGTTAACGCTTTCTTGATATTTCTGGAAGAGAAACCATTTTGTTTTAATGCCAACTTCACCTGTTCTAGTTCTTGATGTTTATTATCGTCATCAGTCAATCGTTGTGATCTAGTTATTAATGTCTTGACTACTGACTGTAGTTGCGCTGGGTGGTGATGTGACTGCGCGTTCAGGTAGCGATTTGTGTGGGTTGATTTTCGGTATACTGTGTATCCCAGGCTGCCGTCTTCCTTCTTGATTATAGATACATCTAGGAAAGGTAGTTGATTGTCCTTTTCCACCTCCATTGTGAATTTGATCTTCTGGTGTATGTTGTTTAGATGCTGTAAGAAGGTCTGCAGCTTCTCTTCTCCATGGGTCCATATAATAAAAGTATCGTCTACATATCTTAGCCATAGTTTAGGTTTGTCACTTGCCGTTTCTATTGCTCGGACTTCTAATTCTTCCATGAATAGGTTGGTGAATAGGTTGACAACTTCTAACCAGAAGAAGAAATTTGAGAAGCTACAAGCCGAACAACAGCCCAGGAAGTACATCAACCACCAAGTTGAACCAAAGAAAGTAGTTTTCAATCTTTCAGATCTACCGCTGGATGAAGCGACACATAGCGTGCTATCGAAAGGATTTAACTATGCAGTAGCGCCAAACCGGATTCCAATAGAAAACATTATTTGCGGAGTCGAAGCATCAATAACAGGGATCCCAGGAAATACCGCCGAAATTATACGTCAAGACGTGTCACGTATACTGAGAACAGCCAAGCCACCGAAGAAGAACTTATCCCACGAAGAAATCCAAGCCTTACGCGACCTACGGGCGAATACTAGCGTAATCGTGTTACCAGCAGACAAAGGCAACGCAACCGTAGTCATGGATAAGGGTGAATATGAAAGAAAAATAGAAACCTTACTAAATGATCCTGGATACCAAACAATCTCAACGGATCCTACAACATACTTGGAAAAGACCACTAAAGCCAAAATAAAAGCCTGCAGTTTCAGTCAAGAACAACAGTTACAACTAATTCCGAGAGAGAAGTCGTCATCATGCCCTAAGCTGTACGGATTACCAAAAGTCCACAAGGAAGGTGTACCACTAAGACCCATCGTAAGCTCCATTGGATCACCACTGCAACCTCTAGCGAAATTCCTGGCCAAGCAACTGCAACCTTATGCCGAAGAAGCCGAATCTTACGTAAAGAACGCAAGCCACTTCATCGAGCGTATAAAAGACATAACAGTGGCACCAGGAGATCTGCTGGTAAGCTTTGATGTAACCTCTTTATTCACGAATGTTCCAGTAAAAGAAGCAGTAGATATGATACAACGGAAATACCAAGTCCCAAATGAAATCATCGAGTTAACAAGACACTGCCTAAACAACACCTACTTCATCTACAAAGATCAACGGTACAAACAAGTGGAAGGAGCACCTATGGGATCACCTTTATCGCCGGTAATAGCGAACCTATTCATGGAAGAATTAGAAGTCCGAGCAATAGAAACGGCAAGTGACAAACCTAAACTATGGCTAAGATATGTAGACGATACTTTTATTATATGGACCCATGGAGAAGAGAAGCTGCAGACCTTCTTACAGCATCTAAACAACATACACCAGAAGATCAAATTCACAATGGAGGTGGAAAAGGACAATCAACTACCTTTCCTAGATGTATCTATAATCAAGAAGGAAGACGGCAGCCTGGGATACACAGTATACCGAAAATCAACCCACACAAATCGCTACCTGAACGCGCAGTCACATCACCACCCAGCGCAACTACAGTCAGTAGTCAAGACATTAATAACTAGATCACAACGATTGACTGATGACGATAATAAACATCAAGAACTAGAACAGGTGAAGTTGGCATTAAAACAAAATGGTTTCTCTTCCAGAAATATCAAGAAAGCGTTAACACCAAGGGACCCAAAGCCAAAGGAAGAAGAAACATCGGTATCCAAAGCGCACTTACCGTACATCAAAGGGACCACGAACAAAATAAGTAGAGTGCTGAGAAAACACAACATCGACACCATCTTAAACACCGACAAGAAGATTGGAAACATGCTTCCACCGCAAAAGCAAAAATACCACTAGAAAGCCAAGGATTATACGAGATCCCATGTAAAGACTGCGGGGAATCCTACATAGGGCAGACCAACAGAAGAATTCAAGTAAGAAGAGAAGAACACCGAAATGCAGTCAACAAAAATGAGAGAACGTCTTCACTAGCACAACATGTAAGTGGTACATCTCATAACATAGATTTCGAAAATACAAAAGTTTTAGCGAATATACAACATAAGACCCGACGAACACACAGCGACTACCATCAGCTTGGAAACCAGCTATAACCAGCATCACCGTCAAGAAGCGAAAACCAGCACAGCAGAACGATAAAAGGGAAAGCGAGAGAAAGCCACCGGATCAAGCGAGACCAATGACACGCAGCCGCGCCAAACACCAGCCGACCGCAACCATGCGCAACACCGTAACCGTATATAAAGACCAACCGCTACAGCAAGACCTCAGTCTACATCGTGTAACCACGCGAAGCAGAAGGAAGTTAGAAGTGACCTGAAGATGGCAAGTGTGATCTTGCCGAAACGTCGTCAACCATTGTCTGGTTCCTCTAGGAGCCGAATAGTGAATACGCGGAGTGAAACCCGGAAAAGTAGTGACGTATCATATAATATCCGCGGAAACTTAAAATGTAACATATATATATATATATATATATATATATATTTTCTTTCTTCTCTGTTGCTCGATATCCCATTATTATAACTCTTTCTTGTATATCTCTAAGCGCATTATTACTTCTAATCATTAATATTATACTTTGGGATTGGTTGTCTCACGGTAGTGGCTTTAGCTGCTTCCGTAGTGACGCTTGTTGTTGCACTGAAAACTCAGTGTCTTCAGGCCGATACTGCAAATGTGCGGTTGGCTGTTATCAGTGAAACCTTGTGTTGTTACATCTTTCGAGATAGTTGCTTTTATATTTATTCCATCTGCTATGCCGTCCTAATGATCACTAATAAGTGTGAAACGTGTGTAGACGGCTGCAACTTATTTTTTCTTTCTTCTCTGTTGCGCGATATCCCATTATTATAACTCTTTCTTGTATATCTCTACGCGCATTATTACTTCTAATCATTATATATATATATATATATATATATATATATATATATATATATATATATATATAACAGCGGTCGCCCATGTTTTAATCATTACTAAAACAGCTCTTGTTAGTGAAGTGTCGTCATTTTTACTGTTAAAGCGTTTACATTATTTTATTAATAACAATTGTTCCTAATTTATCATTAAATTGTATTTGCTAAAGTATATTATTTGTAACAGTGTATCCAGGTAAGTTATTATTTTTATTTATTTATTTCTCTGTTATGCAATAAATATCGTAATCAAATTTAAAAGAAAAAAAGAGTACATTATGTTTTGTTTCTAAAATATATTATTTAAACAATCTGAGATTTATATGATAACTATACTGTTACCATAAAAATTTTTAACTAATAAGCGCTTTTCATATCCTCATCTCATAATAGTTATCCATACATAATATTAATCCATTGAGATTTTATTGTTATTATTATTTAATAACGCTATTAACCAAACAACTTTTGCTTTTATCACTTTTATAAAAACTTCTTATAGAAATTTCAACTAAAACTTATTTCCCAAAAATTTTTTTCCCCAAATTTTTTTCCCCAAAATTTTTTTTCCTCCAAAATTTTTTTTCCCAAATTTTTTTCCCCCAAATCTTTTTTTCCCAATTTTTTTTCCAAAATAGAGCACTGGAAAAAGAAACATCTATAGGTGTTAAGAATCATCTATCGACCCGCCTGGCCCGAGCGAGATCATATAGGGAGATTATTAAAATCTTAAAAATTGTAGGTGGAAGCAATAGTCAGCGAAAAGAGACAGCTCGCGATCGCGTGAAGTGGGCTGATATGAAATCAGCATTTAAGGGACGCATGCGAACTGCTGTAATCACCAACATCAGGCATATTGATCCGAAGGCATTCATGGAAGACTGTTTAGTCATTTTTCAGAGACGTATGCTGAATGCGTTGAAAAAGGATGCGGCGTTAAAGGTGAACACGGCTTTAACAGGCATGTTTGAAGTCAAAAAAGAGGATACTATTATAGAAGAAGTAAAGTATATCAACACCAAAAATGCAGCCATATTTCAAGACAGTAATTTAGCCCAATGGTTTAAGATAAATATTCAAGATCCTATCCTTAAGGATCTCGAAGAGTTTCAAGTAAGTATAGAAATTGTAGAAAGTTAGAAATAAACTAACACGCACATATTTCTTTATCTAGCAAAAAGATAGCGGGTGGACGCTTAAATCAATCGTTAACCTCCAGCTCAATATCAATAAGTATGCCCAGCAGCTCGGCTCATCCTATTAAATCTGAAGCTCAACATAAATCACATAATACAGCGAGTGTACTTGAGGTCCTCTACTAGCGTCCGAAGAGATTGACGAAGAGATACTAAACTTATTTAAAAGTGTTTAAAATGTATATAATTTAGATAATTGTTCTCATATTTATCCTGTGTTAATAAAACTCAACAAATGTTTTATTGTCTTTTATTTTATTTTTATGTTTTATTCTGTAAGTTACTACGAGTCTACGGGTAATCAACTTATGCATTGCATTCGATGACCTAGTGCTACAAACTAATCTGATGAAATTCATTCGGAATATAAAAGCATAGGATTGGAACCCGGAACCTCTCGCACCCAAAGCGATAATCATAACTCTAGACCAACGAGCCAGTTATATATGGAAAAAATTTTCTTCGAGAAGATTAGTATGTTTCTCATTACATCTGAATAATATAAAATATAGAACCGATCTTGGTACAAGCATTTTCAAAATTTGACATGTTTTAGCTAAAATTATAGGTTGCTTTGCCCTTATACACAACATTATTAACAGATTTATTTATTATACGATTTAATTCGAGTAATGCAATTACGTGAGTACCTAGCGTGAAAGTAAATATTGCGATTACGTATTATACAATTTTACAGTGTTGAATAGAATATTTGGAAAAACAAACCTTACAAGACATTCAATCGGCTGATTGAAGAACAATCTGACAGTTACTAATACATTCTTGCATACAATGCAACGTATTTCGCAAGCTAACCCTCAAGTGGAAGATTTATACCAGAGGTATTAACATGTCTTCGAATAATATTAAAACACATATGATAAACAGATATCGAACATACACCAGTTAACATTCTGAATATACTAAAATTATATGGCGTATATAATAAATTAAAACTTATTATTATAAATTTAAAGAGTGCGACATATTTTTCAAATTCTATTCTCTCTATAAAACAACGAGGCTATTGGATACATAAATCACTCTAAAATATTATTATTAAAAATTAAGAAATGTATTGCTTGTTATAATTCGCGCGCGGAAGGGTATTCTACCCAAAACTCTGCAGGTTCACCTATTCTAGAAATATTTAAATTAATCAATCGCTTTATAAAATTCATAGAGAATTATGCAATCTTATTAAATAAGTCTAGAAACAGATTTATACCAGAACGTTTACTGAGGCAGAGAGAGGTTGAGAAATAAGAAGCTTTTATAGAATGTATTTCGTTTATTTTGTCATCAAAATACTATTACAATACGACTATATTACATAGTACAACTAGAAATTAAATATTTACTTATTCTATGATTTTTCTCGTTTTAAGCTCTGCGATGACTGAAATTATTTCGTTTTCGTTTTCGAGACTGCTGCTATGTGCTTTCTTTGCGGCGTGCAACAATTGTAGTCGATCCACTAGTTGGTCAGGCGTACTCTGACGTATCCAATCCGGTTTCATCATCTTGTTTAACTTTTTGGGAAGACTAACCTCAAAGTCTGTTATTCTGTATAAATTTGGCCTGATTACATTTTCGTATTTCCAATGTTTAACGCTTATTAGTCGACCGTTGCGCCTATAGTCTTTCTTATGAGCATTAGTAAGTGAGATTATTTTCATATAGTTGTCGATATCTTCCTCTGTTGGACTAGGAGAGCTTAATCGTTTAAGCGTTAGTAAAGTAAACAGACCGGGTGTTCCATTGAAAAGTTTGTTTTTAATTAAAATATCTTTTCTCTGAAACTGTACTCGTGAACAAGCAAATCGCCACTAATGCTAATAATGCTCTATAATAGTTAGAGAATTCCTGATAAATCTTTAAGTCAGAATCGTATTCTTCTTCTTCTTCTTCATCATCATCATCTTCAAAAGATGTAACTGAAGATGCTTGTTCAAGTTTCGGTGATAGTTAAACGGACCCCGGTCGAGGTTCAGTTTTATCACTGTGAAAGTAGGCTAATTTATTACGTATAGCATTACGAGCGTTTATTATTTAATGAATTAATGGCTTTTTAATTCTAGTAAGAAATAAATTGCGTATTGAACAGGTTTGCAACTAACTGAACAAATCATGAATTATAACTGCACAACTTTCAAAGGATTATACAAGTAAGTAATTTCTGCTCCTTCTGAAAATTTTATTATAATTGTTGCACTATCACTCTGCTCTGGTTTTAAAAGATAACAACACTTAATTTTTACTTGAATAAATATGTAACAATTTTGCAATTTCTCCTTCTTTTGGCTCAACTGGATAATTACCTTGATGACGAAAATTGTCTTGTACCTTAAGAGAAATTGCATCTTCCTGTAGCCCGGATTCTGCCAGCCCTAAATACGAATTGGAGTTTCTTAAACAAGATATTTGTTATTCTTTCTGCAAATAATAATGATCCAGAGAGTTAGTTTTTAATAGTGGTTTCTTTCCATCATACACTATATTTACATTTTTTTTGCAAAATCTAATATTAAGTATTTAATTTATGGTTTTATGCAAATTTTCTTTAACAAATCTTCTAATCTGTTTTGTTTTTTATGAAAAATATTTTATTTAATTTTGTATTTTGTTTTTGCCCTCCTGGGAGATCATTATTTAGTAACTTTCGAGACTATCTTTTATCCTCATCAATCGCTTTGAAAGTTAGTTAATACTTTGTTACCTTGTAAGGTATCATTATTAACCGAAAATAGATTCCTTAGATTAGGTAGGATAGAAGATGCATAATCACTTACATTCGGGTGTTACCGAGTGCCTCAAAAGGGAACACACCATATAGGCGTCTTGTAAATGTGGTAATAGGGTTTATAATAAAAGTCGCATTTTTATTCAAATCTTTATTCTACTTAAAACAAAATGTTCAAAACTAAAAAAATATTTCCTAATCTATTATTATTATCCTTGAAATAAAATCAGTTTCGTTAGTTGATTCCGGATGTGCTCTCTAGGATGATTTTGCAAATAAAATGTATGAAATATAATATAAATACAAAGATTAGTTAAAGTTTCACAAGTTTTATTAATATCTTAACCTGACAATATTGTTTCGACACTTTATGTCATTATCAAAGGTAGATAAGATTGATAAACAAACACGTTGCTAAGGATAAATACATACAGAAAATAAAATGTAATCAAAAAATAAAATGTAATATTTTTTCTACTCATGACATTGAAATCACTCATTTTGCAATCGATAACAATGGTTGAAATCGCATTTCAACCTCTAGAGGTTGAAATTATCGGACTACCGCGATTTTGAATTTCAAACTGTTCGACATTCAATTGCTGACAAGAGAATGTCACTTTAATGTCATGTTTTGTCACTTAAATGTAATATTTTTTCTAAAGTGCATTAATTTACTAAGAATTCGAAGAAAAAATAGTATATGGAACGCGTGGCTGATAAAATTTCAACGTCTCGAGTTACTTTTTTCAACTCGCTGTCGCTCGTTGAAAAAAACCACTCTCAACGTTGAAATTTTATTTCAACCACTTGTCCCATAATATACTGTTTTATACTTGCGTGTCCTAATGAGATTTATTAGAGTACTGGAAACAGTAAAATTTTGTTTTATAAAGTTGGTAGCACCTAACAGCTGTTCTTAATTGTCAAACTTATTATATTTAAAAGTGCGGTTATGTTGTTTGTTATGTGATAAAATGCCAAACTTTTAAAATATAATTCACAAATTATTCTTTATACATCTTTTCTATTAAAAGTACAGTTATTATACACTTTGATTGTAACAGCAGAAGTGTCCTGGGCATTAATCTTAAATGAAGGTAAATTTTGCCCCTCAACAATGTTTTGTTGACTCGTTATTGGGTTGCTGCTAAAAGTGTGTGTGATTCTTCATGTAAAAATGAAGCAGTGGAAGACTGGTCAATTACCACTTGAGCCGTTGAAGTGGAAGTACATGGCTTATTAGATAGCAATTCAGCTACCTCCATTTTTTTTACTGAAGCATCAATACAGCCCTCAGCCTTGGCTGAAGACTTCCAACCTCCATGCTGTTTTATAGTTATTAAATCGCCACCTTTGTTTGCCAATTGGGAAGCACTTGAACGTTGAAAGCAATGACCTGTAAAAAGCTTCGGGTTGGCTAAATGCAAATAAGTGACAATAGTAAAAGGAACTTTTCCCATGGTGTTTATACCGATAGGAGTAGAAATACATTTTCCATTGCGGTAGGTTATAAAAAACCGCCTGTGGTTTATTTTCTTAGGCCATAAGCCCGCCATTCACAATCCAACGCCGCAGTACGATTGGGTTGGATGCGACAAAATTGAAATATTTTTGAACATGTGTGTTCACAAACAACCAAATTGATCCAATTTTGACGGCAGACAAACATGACAGACTGTAGCAGTATGATTGTGTTGGTTGCAACGAGATTTGAACGTGTGTGTAGTTAACCGAGTCGGTTGTACAATAAATAGATTGTTGTTTTGGTAAGAATATAACCTAACTGTTTTATTTATGTCAGAATTTTACTTGTTTTTACAAAATCATGACAACAAGTTACAAATTCTACTGCTAGGTTGTAACGTGAGTGTACACATTCAATTTTCAACAGAATTGTACAGCAGTTGTATTCAACCCAATCATACTGCGGCGTTGGATCGTGAATGGTGGGCTTTAGACTCAAATATTGCTTAATTAAATCAATCCAGTTTCTCTGCAATTAAGAATTCTCTTCAAACTTTTTTTTGTTACAGTCACAGTGACCACATCATCTTTGACCACAATGTCGTCTATTAACATGTTGGCCAAACTGAAAGTGCGGTTATGTTGTTATGTAATAAAATGTCGAACTTTTAAAATATAAAATAAACGTACACAAAATATAACTTATTTACAAATATAACTGCTGCCATAAATCGTATTTAATGTTACATAAAATCTAGGCTAATGTAAAACTTTGATGTTTAAAGTACTGATGTACAAAATAGATTTCTAAAAAGTTCAACAATTTTACAGTGTCTCAAACAGTTGTTTGTCCTCCAGCAACCAACTAAATCATTTGTTCTTAAAAACCTTAATAGCCACTTTTAAATTGTATGTAAATTTTTAAGATCTCTTGCATTAAAAGCGCAACAATAATCTCTTCTATAATAATTAGATTCATTGATAATATTCAGTCAGCATTACAAAACTACGAGTAGCACATGGTGGTTAGATGCCGTCATTTATTAAATATAATATAGATGACAACAGGCGGTAATACTTTGTCCCACTGTAATTGTGGATTAGTTACTAGTTGTGCCTAATACAGAAGACCTCAGCAACGAAGCTTTTCTACTGACAGAAAAGTATGAACTTGAACTGATGCGGACAATTTTAATTTTAATAAACTTTAATAAAACATACATTTTACACATTTACATTTTCTAGAACCCTGTTTTTGATTTAAATATGAAATATTGGCCGTTAATTTAGGAGTAATAATAATTAAAGATTTTACGACCCTTTACTTAGTAAACAGAAAATAATCCAAATTTTTAGGAAATATCTTACATACCGATGTGTATACTAAATGTGTATATAGTATAGTGAAGGCTCGTTGATCCGGATCTACGTTAATCCGAATATCACGATAATCCGGACCAGCAATTTATTTACATTGGTTGCATTATAATCTGGATTTAAGGTTTTAATAATCCGAACTATAGAATTAATTGTTTTTATTCATCAACTTTTGTTTATAGTAACTAATGCAATGGATATTCAGTTGTGTGATCTGATACAAAACTACCGTTGTAGATAAGATAAATAAGATTTTATTTTATTTACGTTTACTTTATATTTATGCCTGACAAATTCTTATTATAAAAAGTCACGTATTTTTTAAAAGCGGTTACATTGCAACTTCCCAATTCATATTAGTTACAAAGGTTTAAGTTAAAAAAGAATTGACACTTCTTTTACGATTTACGACTTTATGTATCTCCGGCATACATAAAAAGATTTTGTGCTAAATTTAAAAATTGTTCAATGTAAAAAGGTGGCATTGTAACTTTAAATATTATACATTTCCAGATTTGTTACAAAATCTGAAGGATCATATAACAAAGTTAAAAAAAACGTTAAAACCTGCGGAATATCCGGAGATGGAAGAAAAGTTGTTTGCATGGTTGTAGATATGTCACTGATATCCTCCGAAGTTTTGGCTGAAAAGGCAAAGCATCTTTATCCAGTACCGTGCGGTGCATTCAATACACTGGAAGCAGTTGCGATACGATATATTCGCTACGTCGGCGTCGTATCACGACTGGTGCCACTGTTTTTTCCAGAATGTTTTAATTGTATTTTATTTACAAATAAAACATAGTCACTCTACAGACGCGGTAATCCGAAAACAGCGATGATTCGGATTGCTCCTGTTTTAATTAGTCCGAATTAGCGAGTCTGCACTGTATATCAAATAATGAATTTATAGTAGTATATCAAAATATTTTTTAAATGCAGTTTATTATATTGCTCTTTTTACAGAATAATGGTAAGTTTTATAATCTATTCTAAAATAGATTAATATTTAAAAAAATGGAAGATAACTCTATAGATTAAATACTACTGAAGAATAGCTATTAATGGTCCAATAACCTTAAAATCTTTTGTCTGGTCGGGCAATTATGAGCTATTTAGCGGCCTGGTTTTAGAGCGTAAGTTGCTAAATTAGAGTTCTAGGGCTCTAAAGCTTTAAAGCCCGCTAGAAATATAGCTACCCTTGTTTACTCCGTCTCCATAGTAATCAGAGTAATTATATGCCATTGCACCTACCTACTTGAAGTTTTATCACTCCTACCTACTTGAAGTTTTGCACTTTTCAAATTATTTTTATTTTAAAATTAAATAATAATTTAAACTTAGGCCGGACATAAAAGTAACGTATGCATTTCGGGCTTAATTAATTTTTGAGATCCCTTTATCGTCTTAGCGCCTTCGGCTTTCGCCTCAGACGCTAACTAACTACGGGTTCTAAGACACTCAATTAAGCCCTTAATACATAATATACTGGCCAGTTATACAATACATCGGTGGAATTTTATTTCAATTTTATTTTCTTCCAGTAACAGCACTCGTCTGCAAATCTATGAATATACCTACTTAAGGGTGTCCTGCAGACCTCCTGCAATTTCTTAACGTGAGAGTTAATAAACTTCAGAGAAGAACAAACACATTTTTGTGATATTATTATATATAAATCAGCATTGTATTTCTTGCTAACATTTAATAGCTGCTGACGTAACGCAGTCGAAAATACGTTACGGCATAGATGTTTTGCGGCCGATAGATATCTTATTGTTTTAAATTACCAAAACAGTCTTGGATATAAAATAAACACGTTTTTATACTAGTGTATGCTACTGCTGTATGTATTATTATTGAAATTATTTAAATATTTCTCATTTCTCGACAGTGTATTATTTTTTGAAATCTGACTTTTGAAGTTTTCTATTTTTCTGGAATATCCGAGTAGGTATTGCCCTACCTGGCCAGCCCACCACCCTTTTTATGCAAATGACCCTCAATCCAATTAATATTCAAATGAGGCGTGGTGTAATTAAATGCGCGAATTAAATGCGCGAATTAAATTAATTGATCTAATTAAATTAAATTAAATTAATTCACGGTATCATTTACATATCTCATCTCTCATTTACATATATCATTTCTCATATGGATGCTCGAATTAAATTAATTCACGGTATCATTAGCATATCTCATCTCTCATTTACATTTATCATTTCTCATATGGATGCTCGAATTAAATTAATTCACGGTATTATTAGCATATCTCATCTCCCATTTACATTTATCATTTCTCATATGGATGCTCGAATTAAATTAATTCACGGTATCATTAGCATATCTCATCTCTCATTTACATTTATCATTTCTCATATGGATGCTCGAATTAAATTAATTCACGGTATCATTAGCATATCTCATCTCTCATTTACATTTATCATTTCTCATATGCATGCTCGAATTAAATTAATTCACGGTATCATTTACATATCTCATCTCTCATTTACATATCTCATCTCTCATATGCATTCACGAATTAAACTTATTTATGGTATCGTTTGCATATCTCATCTCTCATTTCCATAACTCATATCTCATTTTGTATATCTCATTTTTATATATTATTTGTGATCTCTCATCTCTCTCTCTCGTAAATTTATTTTAACATAAATCTTATGTTGTCATTCCTATTTGATATTTAAATATAGATCTATAGGTCATCATGTAATTCTGCGAAAACAATTTAACATGTAGAAACATCTAGCGTTAATTTATCATAGCGTTAATTTATAGTGTATTCATTAGTGTTTGTAAATAAATATTAATTATTAATAGACGATTGAAACAGCACTTTTGTTATTATTTTTAAAAAGAACGTTACAGTGTTGTCAGGTGTGGAGTTTTAAAATAAATAAAATCGCGTAATAATTAATTAAAGTGCTGTGAGAATAAAATTTTTGGTGTTAAAACATAATTTCAACAAACAATTAAAATGGTGATGAAACTGTTAAAAGATCTCAAAGTAATAGACTTGAAACATGAACTTGAAGAACGAGATTTAGACACAACGGGCCTTAAAAGTGTGTTAATAAATCGGCTAAGAGAATGGCTTTTGAAAGTTTTGAAAGTTTCCTCTTCGAAATACCTGGACCCGCAATTGATATTAATTTGTTATTAAGTAAAATAGAAGAGAATTCTAGAATGTTAAAAGAGGAATTACTGGAAAAGTCGGAAGAGAATTCTAGAATGCTTAAAGAAAAATTATTGGAAAAGTCCGAATAGAATTCTAGAAAGTCTGAAGAGAATTCTAGAATGTTAAAAGAGGAATTACTGGAAAAGTCGGAAGAGAATTCCAGAATGTTAAAAGAGGAATTACTGGAAAAGTCCGAAGAGAATTCTAGAAAGTCCGAAGAAAATGTTAGAATGCTTAAACAAGAATTACTTGAAAATACTAAAGCACTGGAAGAAAATGTTAAAATGCTTAAAGAAGATTTACTGGAAAACTCTAGAACGCTTAAAGAAGAATTACTAGAAAAGTCTGAAGAAAGTTCTAGAAGGCTTAAAGGAGAATTGTTGGAAAATGTCAAAGCGTTGGAAGATAAAGTTTTCGGAGAATTTTTGGAGAATGCCAGTGCGTTAGGACTATTGGAAGGTAGATTGGCGGAACAAGATAGGGTAATAAAGATGGTAGAAGAGAAAATAGCCCAAATGTAATTACCACCAACAACTAAGAAAGACGATATGACCGAAATGCTGGAAGATAGAATGAGGCAACTACGGTTTCCCTCAACTTCTGAGAGGCCGTTTAATGAAGTAAAGAAACAGTTTAAAGAAGAAAAGGGTCCTGTCGTAGGGATAAAAGTAAAACCACCCACGTTCGATGGAAAGATACCTTGGTCCACTTACTACAAACAGTTTGAGGCGGCTGCTGGGGCCAACGGACGGACAGGCAAGGAAAAGGCCGTTTCTTTAACTGTGGCTTTGCGTGGAGACGCGTTGAACGTCATGCAAACAATCCCAGCAGGACAGGAAAATGATTACCAATTGTTAGTGTCTAGATTGGAAATGAGATATGGAGACGCGCATCTTCAACAAGTGTATCACGCGCAAGTGAAGAATCGTATCCAGAAGAATGGAGAAAGCCTGCAGGAGTTTGAAGCCGATGTTGCGCGGCTTGTCCGATTGGCGTACCCTACGGCACCCGATTCATTTCTGGGACAACTGGCTGTGCAGACCTTCATTGATGGGTTAAGAGACGGGGAAACACAACAATCATTGAGGCTGGCACGACCAAGAACAACTGATGATGCGCTTGCTCACGCCTTAGAATTTGAAGCTGCAAAACAAGCGTCCCGAGGTCACGGACGTGTTCGGACCGTTTTGGAAGAAGATGAAGGTTCTAAAGATCGCCTAGAAGAATTATTAATGAGAGTTCTTCAGAAGGAAGAGAACCGTAAGAAGAATCATCAAGAAGTTCGAAGGCCTCGTTGTTGGAACTGCGGCGAACAAGGACATGTAGAACGCCGTTGTCCCAAAATAAGAAAAGTACAACCGTCGGAAAAGTTAAAAGGGGTTGGCAAGAGGGGGCGAACGTTGACTGCGAGTGAAGATGCCCCGGAGATCACGATCCATGCCGTAACATCAAAGAATAGTAACGGCAGTTTGTTTGTAGATGGAAAGATTGCTAACCGAACTGTTCCACTACTTATTGATACGGGGGCGACAAAATCCATCGTACGCCCTGATGTTCTACAATCAAGTATTAAATTGTTACCGACAACTACTCAACTCCGTACAGCAACAGGTGAAGTGATACCAACACGCGGAGTGGTGAAGATGAAGATTGGCATTGGAAGTGAAGAACGTGAACATGAGGTGCTGGTAGCCGATATCACTGATGACTTCATCTTGGGAATGGACCTCCTGAGAAAATTTGGTTTTACGTTGGATTTGAAAGAGGGTGTTTTGAAGGTCGGTAACGAAGAACTTCCGTTGCACCCACGAGAAGATCCGGTTGTAAGGGTTTTGCTGACTGAAGATGTGATATTGCCGGGTCAAAGCGAGATGGTTGTCCAGGCAGGTTTGGATGGAGATCTTCGGGTAGGATGTGTGCGAATGATGGAGCCTGTCTGTGATAAGAAGATCCATAGTGGTATACTGGTGGGAAAAGCGCTGATCAAGGTTGGAAAGATAGTACCGGTGAGAATTATGAACGTTAATGTGGATCCGGTGACATTGAAGAAGAGTACCCTTGTGGGACAGTGTGTGCCAGTATTCCGAGTAGCCAGGTGTATGGCTGATGTTCCAAAACCAGCGCCCAAAGACCATGGTGGAAAATTAGTGGGTATGGTTACTAGTTCGTGCGAAGACCTTAACGGAACAGAAGTGAAAGAGGTACAGGGTTTGGTTCACCGATACCAAGATATCTTCGCTCTTGACGATAGTCAGAAGGGACGAACAAATATAGTAAAACATAAAATCAATACAGGCAACTCTATGCCTGTCCGTCAGCCGCCGAGGCGTCTACCTCTAGCAAGGCGAGCAGAAGCCGAAAAGATTATTACCGATATGGAAGAACAAGGGGTCATCGAGCCATCCAGCAGTCCATGGGCATCACCGGTAGTCCTGGTCAGTAAGAAGGACGGGTCAACGAGATTTTGTGTGGACTATCGGCAGCTCAATAACGTGACCAAGAAAGACAGTTATCCCTTACCACGCATCGACGACACGTTAGATACCCTGTCTGGTTCACGATGGTTTTCGACTTTGGACTTGAAGAGTGGTTATTGGCAAGTTGAAATGGAACCTGAAGACCGGGAGAAGACCGCGTTCACTATTGGTTCCGGACTATGGCAGTTTACAGTTATGCCTTTCGGTCTATGTAACGCTCCGGCCACCTTTGAGCGTCTAATGGAGACCATCCTGAGAGGGCTGTCGTGGAAGACCTGCCTGGTATACCTAGATGATGTGATTGTAGTCGGAAAATCATTCAACGAACATTTGAAAAACCTAGAGGAAGTGTTCCGAAGACTACGTGGAGCCAATCTGAAACTGAGTCCGAAAAAGTGCCACATATTCAGAAAGGAAGTGAAATATCTCGGGCACGTCGTATCACAAAATGGAGTGGCAGCCGACCCCGATAAGATTCGTGCAGTTCAAGAGTGGCCAACACCGAAAGATAAACACCAAGTTCGTAGTTTTCTTGGATTGTGTACCTACTACAGGCGTTTCGTTCCTGAGTTTGCCAATATAGCGAAGCCTCTGACAAGGTTAACTGAAGATGGGCGCGAGTATGTTTGGAGCGGAGAGTGCGAAACAGCTTTCCAACAGTTGAAGCGTGCCCTGACAACAGCACCAATATTGAGCTATCCACGGACGGAAGGGAAATTCATACTTGACACAGATGCAAGTAATCTGGCCATTGGGGGTGTACTTTCTCAGATACAAGATGGACAAGAAAGGGTCATCGGATATTTTAGTAAGGTTTTGTCGAAAGCCGAAAGGAATTATTGTGTGACCAGAAAAGAACTATTGGCCGTCGTGAAGTCCGTTGAGCACTTCTACAAATACTTGTACGGACGGAAGTTTTTATTGAGGACTGACCATGCAGCGTTGAAATGGCTTTATATATATATATATATTGTTGTATTATTTTGCCGTAATTGGGATTTAGTCAAAATTAATGAACATTATATAATCAAACTGTATCATATTGCTTTATTTTAAATTAATTGCAGCGAGTAATTTCGTTTCTAGCTACATAAAGTAAGAGAATATTTTGAGTGCCAATTATTTATTGAACGGTCCTCGTATAACGCATAAATTTTATTTAAATACATGTTTCGAATTTAAATGTGAATAAGGCTAAGCTGTTTAAGCAAGAAACTTTTATTTTTGTTTAAAATATTATCATTTTGTTGATAAAGAAAATACTAAGCTCTGCAGGACATTTGTTTTAAAGTAATTAATGCTAAATTTAATAAGAAATTCGTATAAGTGTGGATTTGATGATGATATTTTATGTTGAGGGAAAATGTGTTAGAATTGATAAGAATTTAAAAGAGTGCCTTTACTTAGAAATAAATAAAATTGTTGGCAGTTGTTTTGAGCCAGTTGTGGCGGCAGTATGTTTTTTGAAAGCCATGCAGGTACACGGCGCTGAGTGTACACACGCAAAATCAAATGTATTATTTTATTTATGGTTAGAAATGAATGCAAAAGTGTTAATTATGATTTAAAAGTATGTAAGAAGATTATTGTATTAAAAATAGTTGATTAAAAAGGAAAATTATAAGTTAAGATAGCAAGAAGGGTATTCAGTGTATTGTTTAAACGAAAGTGTTTTGAAGAAAGATAAACTGCGGAGTGGTTTTTTTGTTAAAAGGAAAAGGTTCCGGGGGTATTTTTTTAAATATAATCAAAAACTGATTATGTTGGACATCAACAGTTTCTTTATTTTTTTTATGCTCAAGTTAAGAAAAATCACACTGTTTTAAAAAATTTATTGTTTTGAAAATTGTAAAAAAGGTCATTTACAAATGTGTGCAAATAAATGTTAATTTGGTTCTAACAGGAGTGCATTATTTACATCAAGAAATATAAGAATCCTCAGAAGTAATTATTGTTCCTACCTGAAACAAAAGAAAAGAATTATCTATAAAATAATAAAAACACAGTTTTATAAAAACAGTTTATCCAAGTACACTTACCATTGGATTATTATTAGCTTCTCGACACCCAGGGGAAAGGAGTCAATCATCTACCTGCATCCAACAGGAACCGCTTGGGGGAACGTGACTACATCAGTTCAGCGCTTTTGGTGGCGGTAAGAAATAAATTGTGAACATTTGCAATCAAAATTTGAACATTCTTTTATCCGCAATAAACAGTAACCATAGATAATTATTTTGTTGGAATACTTACTCCATTAAAATTCATGTAAAGCCAAGGCAGATATTTTGTAAAACAAAACTGCACCATATACGAATCTCTTTGTTTCATTTGGTATTTGATTAAAATTTATTTCTGAATTTTGAGGTGTTGCAGAGTTGCGTATTTTGAACCTCGATAATTTTAAAAGACCCTGTGAGTATCAGTCTCGTGCTAAGATGAGCTTAGCTGGCGCCCAACATTGTTTTTTTTTAGTATATCATAATTTTTAATATACAGGGGATATCAGAGTATTAGTCTTACTTTGTGTAATGTTCTGTTTTTTATTGATAATTATGCTTTTTTCATCATTATTAATCTAATGATAATAGTTGGTTTGATTGTATAATCAAATTATTCAACAATATATATATATATATATATATATATCTATGTATTAATTTATATATATATATATATATATATATATATATATATATATATATATATATATATATATATATATATATATCTCTATAGGGCCCCACTATGCGTCCCCCCATGTAAAATCTTAGGTTCAAGCAGAGTCCGAAGTCACTTGGCGTCCGGATATACGGACGCTGGGTGACTAGTGCCTCAAAATTGCACCATATGAAGCTTAAAGTGTCTAGATGACGAAAATGTAAAAATTAGCTGTGCGCAGTTTGACACCCATTTCTGATTCGTGTATAAAATCGTAGTTCGAGCGTTTGCAACACGCAGCGCTAATAGCGCGCGATTTGTATACACTTGTATACAAATCGGCAACGGTTTACCCTGCGTCCCCACACATAACAGTAATTTTGTTGGTAACACTGATGGCTTTATCGCTAGACAGTGACGTCATTTGAACGGGACTTCACTTTATGCATTGTATTTCTGAGTAAAGATTGCGTCATTTATGGTGACAAAAATTCTTTCATATTATATTTTGTTAAAGTTAATAAACACTTTTAATACATTTTATTTATGCGTTATTTAAACTTCGTTATTAAAACGGATTTGCTTGCTACTACAAATGGGCGATAATTTTAATAAAATTGTAAGATTTAATAAGATGGATAGAATTTAAGGATATTCTTTCGTTCTCAAAATATGTGTGGGATATTTACACGTAATTGAAAGCTTTATTTATTTAAATTAAACAAACATTATGCATTATTATATTATCATTCGGTATTTAATCAATCACTGATGCTGTTAGATAATAATAAATCAAAATATACAATTAAAATATAATTTTATGGCATTTATTATATTACGTTAATTTGAACAAACTTTAAAATAAATATGTAGAATGTCGATTTTTAAAATCTTCACAATTCTTATCTATCAGATTGTTGACTTTACAACATTTTTTTAAGTTGCCGTGTAAAACAAAAACGTCAATTTTGCACCCCTTGTGTTTTATGTAAATAAATAAGCAATACAGTCCACTCAATCTGTCATTTGACAACATAAGATATGTACAAAAATAAATTAGGCAATTTCTGTTGATAGATGATTCTTACATATTATATTTTGTTAAAGCTATTTAAGAAACACTTTTTATACATTTCATTTATGCGTCATTTAAATTTCGTTATTAAAACAGATTTTCTTATTGCTACTACAAATGGGCGATAATTTTAATAAAATTGTAAGATTTAATAAGATGGATAAGAATTTAAGGATATTCTTTCGTTCTCAAAATATGTGTGGGATATTTCCACGTAATTAAAAGCTTTATTTATTTAAATTAAACAAACATGACGCATTATTATATTATCATTCAGTATTTAATCAATCACTGATGCTGTTAGATAATAATAAATCAAAATATACAATTAAAACATAATGTTATGGCATTTATTATATTACGCTAATTTGAACAAACTTTAAAATAAATATTGAGAATGTCGATTTTTAAAATCTTCACAATTCTTATCTATCAGATTTTGACTATACAACAATTTTTTAAGTTGCCGTGTAAAACAAAAACGTCAATTTTGCACCCCTTGTGTTTTATGTAAATAAATAAGTAGTACGCTTTTTGTTTTCTTTTTCTAATATTGTTGGTTCCTGAAATGGTAAAATATAGTTGAGGAATGTTCCTCCTCCTTTTTCTCTTCTTTTTTTTGCATAATATAAAAAAGTGCATAAAACTTGGATCTGAGATAGTTGATTTCAAATATAATAATAAATGAAAAACAATATGTCAACAACACAAAAAAGAATCCTTTCATGTTAAAAAAATTCATGGTTTTTCTGTGAACAAAAAACCAATTTAATGTTACTTTATGTATATGAAGATCCTTTGAAGAAGGAGTCAATTCTAAGTTAAGTAAAACCCCCAGGGGGAATTTGGATAAACCCATCAAGTTTATATTTTAATAATTGATGACAGATGGAATTCAGTCGAATAGTACTGCTCAATTTCTATTATAATCATAATGAAACATAAACTCTGCATGCAAAGGATTAATAGCAGAATTGGAGGCCTCGTAAATGGCATCCTGTAAGTAATTTGTATTGTTAATACGATCCAGATTTGTGGAGTTTAAGGATCAGAAACTTAAAAGGTATTTAGTAAAGTGAGTGCCTAAAAGCTTCCAAATTTAGAACAAGAAAAACTAAATTGTAATAACAAACATTATGCTGGTAACTTGTGATAAAGTAGTTAAAAACTGTATTTAAATCTTTACTTATATTTAATAATTGTTGTGTAACTCTATCAGAAAGGGTTATATTCTTGTAGTTTTTGTAATAAATTTAAGAAATTATTTTATGCAATCTCTGTATTTTCTTTATGTGTAAAGGATCTTTAAGATGCACCAACCACCCTGTAGATTTACTTTTCACTAATTTCAAAACTTTTAAACAAAACCTCTTCTTGTTTGTGTGGGCAATCATTGTCTGTCACGAAACAAAGTGGTCCTTCGACGCGGATGGTCAATAACAATTCTTCAGTTTGAGAATGCATAAAACAATTTCAACCTTAGCTTTTAATGTTAGTATATAGTAACCTTTTTGGGCGTGCAAATTTTTTTAACTTTTTTGTTAACTTCTCTAGAAATCTTTTACTAAAGGTCTAATTTCAAAATGAATTACGAAGCACTAAAGATTAGTCGTACAAGTGCCAAAGCTACTATTACTCGAATTTCAAATTGGGTAGTTTCAAATAAAGATAGAGAGACACATGTTTTTCAGTTCCGAACTAGAGAAAAGAATTTGCAAACAGCCTTTGAAAGGTATTCTGAAGCACAAGATAACATTGAACTTCTAGTGAATTCTGAAGCTCATGATGATGCTGAAAATCGTGACGCAATTGAAGAGCAATATTATTTAACATTAACCGAAATATTAGAACGTATAGAAGAATTATCTTCACCTATGTTAACTAAACCAGAGCGATCAGAGCAAAAGACGGTGATTCTGCAACAACAAGCTACACCTTTGATTAGGTTACCCGAAGTTAATCTACAACTATTCACAGGAAATGTTGCAGAATGGCAGTCTTTCTATCAACTTTTTACTGCTTTGGTATCCAATAACTCCTCATTGACTGACGTGCAAAGGTTTTTGTATTTAAATTTGCGTGATGAACCATTAAAACTAATAGAAAATTTACAAATAACTAATGAAAACTTTTCCACGGCAATTAATATTTTAAAAGGAAGGTATGAAAATAAGATATCAGTGATCAATGCACATTTAGCTTCTCTTTTGGATATAAGTTCCATAAACAAAGGCTCTGCAATACAATTAAGAGAATTTGTAACTAACACAATGAAGAAACTACACACTAACTACACTGACAAACAGCTTTTTGATTTCCTATTAATTTATTCGCTTGAACGTAAGCTCGACTATGCAAGTAGACGCAGTTTTGAGACTGATCGTAAGATTGATTCATTACCTAACCTTACAGAATTTTTTGAATTTTTGAACAAAAGGTGTACCATTTTAGAAAATCTATCAACAACCGAGATTTCATCAACCAAAAAGGTGATGAAACCTCCTTACATGCAAACATAAAGGAAAATCACATGACAATTAAATAATTGTATTTTTTGTAATGAAAAATTTCATAAAATTTATTCTTGTAACAAATTTAAATTATTACCACATGCAAAAAGAATAAACTTTGTCAGGTCCAAAAGATTGTGCTTCAATTGTTTTGCCTCTTCCCATATGTCACCTCAGTGCAGAAGTATCTCCTGTAAGCAGTGTAATCAAAGACATCATACTCTTCTTCACAATAATAATGTTAACAGCAACACAACCAGTAATTCTCAAGGAAATCAAGGACCTCACCATAATAGTAATGTACTTTTTAATAGGTCAAATTCTTTCAATAAATATTTAAAAACACAAAGTTTGCCTGAGCAGGGTGATGACAAAACAAATTCTCAAATTAATACAATTCCTTCTGGTTCTCAAGAATTGATACAGCATAATACTCAAGGTATGTCACTTACTTCTAATACTCTCTCTGCCTTATCGATCAAAAATGTTCATGTACTATTGGCTACAGCTTGTGTTACTATTTACAATTCTCAGGGAGTCCCTATCACAGCTAAGGTGTTACTTGATTCTGCCAGTCAAAGTTCTTTCATCTCAGAAAACTTAGTTAAAAAACTTAACTTCAATCCTTATTGTAAAACATTAAATATTTCAGGAATATCTGGAAGTACCATAATTTCTGACAGAATGATTAATTTAGTTATGCATTCCAATGTGTATGAAAACAAAAATTTTAGAATTTCTTGTTCTATATTACCCCGAATAACTTGTATGCTTCCACAAGTTAATATTAATACTAGTAAATTTAATATTCCAGATAAAATAATCCTTGCTAATCCGTTCTTTTACAAACCATCTTAAACATTGAAAAAAGGTGTATTCCATCTTGGAAAAAACCTCCCAGTACTTCAAAGTACTCATTTAGGATGGGTAATTGCAGGTACAGTTCCGTTTCTCAATTCTCAACAAAGAAATTTATTACCTAAAGTATACACTTCCTCCTCCATAATAAATAATCAACCTTTAGTATCTATGTTTACTCAAGTACGAGACTCACCATCTCTTGATCAATTAGTTACTAAATTCTGGAATACAGAAGAGATTCCGGAAAAGGTCCCTCTAGCCATGGAAGATGAGCTAGCTGAAAAAATGTTCGTATCTACAACTACCATCTCAAATGATGGTAGGTTTCAAGTGAATGTTCCTTTGAGAACCCCTCAAGAAAACTTAAAGCTTGGTGATTCTCTGTCGATTGCAAAGAAACGATTTTTTTATTTAGAAAAAAGATTTCAAAAAAGTCCTTCTTATTTCGTTGAATATAAAAGATTTATTGACGAATACGTTGAATTGAATCATGGAAGATTCGTTCCCCTTACTCAAACAAATAAATCGTCACATCAGAAATATTTTTTACCCCACCATGCAGTGATTCGTGAGAATAGTGTCTCAACGAAACTTCGAGTTGTCTTTGATGCTTCATGCAAAACCACTTCAGGTTTGTCATTGAATGACATCACTCTTAAAGGTTATCAGGTACAACCTGATCTCTATGATATTTTGTGTAGATTTAGATCTTTCAAGTTTGTGTTAACTACAGACATTGAAAAAATGTTCCGACAGATAAGAATAAATCCATCTCAAACCTTTCTGTTAAACATCTTGTGGCGAGACAATCCTGATAAACCACTAATGTGTATTGAACTTTTGACAGTAACATATGGAACAAATTCCGCTCCATTTCTATCAACCCGTGTACTACAGGAAATAGCATTAAAATATGAATCTGATTTTTCTCTCGCCGCAGAAGCTTTGATGAAACAAACCTGCGTAGATGACATTCTTTGTGGTTGTGATGACCTTACAAACTTAGAAAAACTCTATAATGAATTAAATACTCTTTTAAACTATCATGGATTCAAGGTCCATAAATGGTGTTTTAATTCAGAAACATTTTTGAGTACATTTTCTGAAGAAAGGATTCTCGAATATGATATTAATTTTGATGATACTCCTAATAAGGTGCTCGGATTAAAGTGGAACCCTGTAGCAGATTTTTTGTGTATTTCAATTCCCAAAGTTTCTTCAAACTCATTGCAAGGTCCTATAACTAAAAGAAAAATCCTTCCAACTGTAGCTCAGTGCTATGATCCTCTAGGATTGCTCTCTGTCGTCATAGTTGTAGGAAAACTATTGATTCAGACACTTTGGTCTTTAAAATTAGGATGGGATACAGTTGTTACTGATAATCTCGTACAGGAGTGGCAAAAATTTGTAAATAATCTTTCTGTTTTATCAAAACTAAAGATACCTCGGTATTTATATTTAAATAAATCTATAAAGAGCGTAGAGTTTCAGCATGTGTATATATTCGTACTTTGTATTTGGATGGATCTATATCTTGTAATTTAGTGTCTTCAAAATCTAGAATAGCACCTCTAAAGGTAATCTCTTCCACGTTTGGAATTGTGTGCTATGATTCTTCTTTCAAGATTAACGAAAAAACTTTTGCCTATTTATGAAAACAGATTTACAATAAATTCTGTGAGTTTGTGGTCAGATTCCCAAATAGCTTTATTCTGGATAACTTCTCATGCTTCACGTTGGACAGTTTTTGTAGCTAACAGAGTATCACAAATACAAGAATTAACAACAGGATTCAAGTGGTATTATGTCAAATCCAGCGAAAATCCTGCCGACCTTCCTTCCAGAGGGATGTTACCTCAAGACGTTTTAAACTGTGAAATTTGGTGGTGCGGGCCTTCTTTTCTAAAGAATCCTAATTTAGACATTTCTGAATTTGCCAAAAATCCTGTTGTGCCAGAAATATCGGAAGAAAGGAAAATATCTCTTGTTACTACAATAAATAACATATCAGTCTGCCTTTTGGGAACCTATATTTTTAAAATTTTCAATTTTCTCTAGGCTTCAACGTACTGTTTCATATTGTTTGCGTTTTATTCAAAACACAAAATTTATTTCAAACAAATTTTCTGGCCCTTTAAATGTAAATGAGTTGAAAGATGCAACATACTTCATTCTAAGAATACTACAGGTTAAATATTTTTCAAAGGAAATCTCTGAACTGCAAAATAAAAAACTTCTTAGTAAGAAGAATTTGCTTTCTCTTAACCCCTTTTTTGATGAAAAGATGGTATCTTGCGCGTTGGTGGCAGGTTAGAAAATGCGGATGTTAACTTTGATCAGAAACACCCAGTTTTGCTTCCTTCTCATAATTATGTTGTAATTCTTATGTTAACCCAAGAGCACACACGTTTGGGACATGCTGGTGCTCAAACAGTTTTATCGAATTTCAGATTAAGGTTTTGGCCGTTAAATGGATTAAGAGAAATAAAAAAAATAATCAGAAACTGTGTGACTTGTTATAGATTCAGAGCTCAGCCAGCTCAACAATTAATGGCAAGCTTACCCAAAGATAGAGTTAACGTTACAAGACCTTTTCAAAAGGTAGGTGTGGATTATGGTGGTCCCTTCATGATTAAATCGTCAAAGGTAAGGAAGGCGCCTTTAATCAAGGCATACATAGCTATTTTTGCTTGTATGGTAACCAAATCGGTTCATATTGAATTGGTCACGAATCTATCATCTGAAGCCTTTCTTATGACATTGAAAAGATTCATTTCTCGAAGAGGAAATCCCTCTTTAGTCTACAGCGACAATGCTTCCAATTTCTTAGGGGCAAAGAATCAGTTAAAGGAATTACATAATTTTTTTGCACTCAAAGTAATTTAAAAGGAATCCAAGACTATTGTGCTCAAACCCAAATTACATTTAAGTTCATTCCTCCTAGAAGTCCCCACTGGGGTGAAATTTGGGAAGCAGCAATAAAAAGTTGTAAATATCATCTAAAGAGATTAGTAGGTAATTCCACTTTTACCTTTGAAGAATTTTATACAATTCTAACCGAAATAGAAGCCATTCTAAACTCACGCCCCATCTGTCCATTATCTAATGACCCAAGTGATTTGCAATGTTTGACCCCTGGACATTTCTTGATAGGATCAAGTTTAGTAGCTCATCCAGAAAAAAGTGTAACTTCCATTTCTGAAAATCGACTTACCCTTTATCAAAGGATTTCTCGAATTCAACAATTATTTTGGAGACGATGGTCTATTGAGTACCTTAATCGCTTGCAAAATCGACCTAAATGGGTTTACAATGTTCCAAACTTAAAAGTAAATGATTTGGTTCTGCTAAAGGAAGATGATAATCCTCCTCTTAAATGGCCGCTGGCATGAATAATAGAGATTATTTTAAGTCCTGACAAGAAGGTCAGGGTAGTTAAAGTTAAAACTCAAAATGGTTGTTTCACACGATCCATAACTAAGATAACTAAGAGTTCTAGTTCAACTTTGTTTCACCCTGTATATATTTATTTTGCGGCGAACTGTTAACTTGCCACTTGTTTTTTTATACGTTTTTGCGCGTTGCTGACGTCTGTACGCTTTTTGTTTTCGTTTTCTAATATTGTTGGTTCCTGAAATGGTAAAATATAATTGAGGAATGTTCCTCCTCCTTTTTCGCTTCTTTTTTTGCATAATATAAAAAGTGCATAAAACTTGGATCTGAGATAGTTGATTTCAAATATAAAAAAAATGAAAAACAATATGTCAACAACACAAAAAAGAATCCTTTCATGTTAAAAAATTCATGGTTTTTCTGTGAACAAAAAAACCAATTTAATGATACTTTATGTATATGAAGATCCTTTGAAGAAGGAGTCAACTCTAAGTTAAGTAAAACCCCCAGGGGGAATTTGGATAAACCCATCAAGTTTATATTTTAATAATTGATGACAGATGGAATTCAGTCGAATAGTACTGCTCAATTTTTATTATAATCATAATGAAACATAAACTCTGCATGCAAAGGATTAATAGCAGAATTGGAGGTCTCGTAAATGGCATCCTGTAAGTAATTTGTATTGTCAATACGATCCAGATTTGTGGAGTTTAAGGATCAGAAACAAAAGGTATTTAGTAAAGTGAGTGCCTAAAAGCTTCCAAATTTAGAACAAGAAAAAACTAAATTGTAATAACAAACATTATGCTGGTAACTTGTGATAAAGTAGTTAAAAACTGTATTTAAATCTTTACTTATATTTAATAATTGTTGTGTAACTCTATCAGAAAGGGTTATATTCTTGTACTTTTTGTAATAAATTTAAGAAATTATTTTATGCAATCTCTGTGTTTTCTTTATGTGTAAAGGATCTTTAAGATGCACCAACCACCCTGTAGATTTACTTTTCACTAATTTCAAAACTTTTAAACAAAACCTCTTCTTGTTTGTGTGGGCAATCATTGTCTGTCACGAAACACATCCAAGGCTCTAGGTTTCACATTTCAGTTATACCTATTTATTATATTAAAAACAACAGACCAAACACTAAAAATCTGGGTTATATATGATATAATCCAAAGTAAATCAAAATAAAAGCACTCATTCGGAACATTTACAAATTAAATATCTTTTAAACAGTTCCAATCCCAAGAATTTAATGGTTAACAACCTGTCGTTTTGCGTTGCTACGGTTGCTATTCAAAAATGATATCATATCACTGAAGGACATCGACATTTAGTACATTGAATGCACAGCTGTTTTTCTTTTTAAAATAAATAATTGCAAACAATAAAATATCACTTTACTGAATTGGATAAAAACTGTTTCAGATAACGTTGGACATTTTATAATAATTTTATGTTTGGTGCGTTTATTTAAATAATCACTCACGAAAATCCGAAGGATTGTAATCACACATCGAATGTTGTATATAGGAAAATCCTTCAATGCTTTTGACCGTCGTGTGTTGACGAGGTTTCCCTAGTAATAGTTATTATTAAAAAGATGTATCAAATGCACTTGACTCATATGACTTTTGTTCACTACGATGAAGACATCGCATTCTACTTGCTGCATCAATTGCACTTTCGTTTTTCCATGAAAAAATGGATGGGTTTAATTTTTCTATCTGGGTTCATTAGACTGCTCTCAATCCACAAGGTGTGCACTACAAATCTTTGTACTTTTTGTTGCCAATCCAATTCCTATTTACAATATCAATGGAAAATTGTTTAACACCTTCGGATAATAGGGAAGACGCACGTATTTTTTTAAATTTTTGTATTCGTTCATTTTGGTTAGAAAAATATTTCCAGATAAGCGGAATTTCTAAAAACCCTCAATTTATTTAAAAAATTAAATTAAAAAATTCTCCTCATTTAAAACCGAATTTGGCCTTGAGCAACTCCTTTCAAAGCTATTTGATGTAAAAAAGTAGGTACCGCTGTGAATGTGAAGAAGCAAATATTGACGATCTACTCAACGTTAGATGGCGCTGATGAAAACCAATAAACTGAATTTTGAATTAATATTACCAGAAATATTTAACACCACTTTAATTATGGCAGTTAATTACACAACAGCATAACGTACATTATTATATTAATTACTCGTTAATAAGTAGACGATATTTGAACTTGAAAATAAAAAAAATTTCAAACTGACGGGTAATACAGGACTCTTAACTGTTTCATTAGCACCAACAGTGGGTCATCTTTGGAACTGTAAGAGGTAACAAAGTTTCATCCATTAGAGGACACCAGTATTGCATTTTAAATTTATTTAAATTTTCAAGGTTTTCAAAAATTAATTACTTAAAATTGGTAATTGTTTAATGCATTTATAACTGATATTCTAACTAATTTAGTAACGACGTTTATGAAAATGCAAGAATCTCCTCAATTGACGACATATGCGTCTTCACTATTCCTATACTCCGTATATTTTATTATGAAAGCAATAATGAAAGACCTTATGTGTTTCACCGCACGGGGGTGCACGTGGGGTTACAAATTTGCTTATAATATTTCAGTACGGCCTACTAGATTCATATAAGCAAAGAATAGAGAGGATAAGACCGGAAGGCTCCATAAGAACTATATGTAAAGATCCGACCTTATTTTACAGTAATAGTTAACACCGCGTAACACGTAAAGATGGCGTAATAATCGCTAGATATTTTTAAAATTTTAATACATCAAAAAACAATATATAATACTTTTCATAAAAAGATCTATCTAACAAGTGTTATTAACCGCGAAATGTTTGACTTAACCTATTTGATTCAACAAGTGTCAACAGCATGCAAACTTACGTCAAAATAGAATCATCTTCCTATTACTTAACATCCAACACGCTAGATGGCGTTACTATTTTTGAGGTCGTTAGCCTTCCATTCTTATCCTCTCTATTCTTTGCATATAAGCTTCGCTTATATACGGTCGTCTCATTTCCAGTTTCTTCGTTGTTGAAAATTATTACATATTCGTACTTTAAATGGCTTTATTTCTGTCAGTAATTCTGGAACGAATATATTTGAAGTCGGAGCTAGGTCGGTAATTCTATAAGTCATACTTAAAGTTAATTGTCATGTTATGTACGATCATACAAGAAGTGACTACTTTTTATACATTGATTTTCGGATAAAAAGTTAACGTTTATTGAGTTAGCGTTATAAAATTTTTATTGCACGCTAATGTAAACAAAATATGTAGGATAAATGATTTATTAATATTTTTCTTTTTTGCGTCTATAATAAAGCTGTTAAAACAGGCAAGACAGTGCCTGAATAACTCGTTTGAATGCTTTGAATAGCCCAACTTTTTCAAAATTGATAGCTTTAAAACAATGAATAAAACAGAAAATTGATAAAAACTTCACTCTAAAAATTTGAATTTTCAAATTCACATCAATGTTGTCAACTACCACAAAATTCCCTAAATTTTTAAATTGCGATTTTTTTTTATTTAAAAAGACAATAAAAGACACAAAATAGAAAAAATAGCATAAAAAACTCGTTTCATAAGTCATTATTGCACTCGTCCTTTAAAAACTCGTCGCAAGCGACTCGTTTTCTAAATTTGAACTCTTGCAATAAATCTTGCCTTATGAAACTCGTTCTTTAATGTAGTATTACAAACTGGTTGCTAAACAACTTAGCACGTAAAAATCAAAGCACGCTGATAGATGTACATGACATAAGTCACAAATTTAAAAAATATTAATTAAAATGAATACTCAAATCGTTGTAAGATACACATATAAAAAGTCACTTCATTGCACCCACGTCTTTTGAAGCACTCGCTCATGTCTTAAACTGTTCACGCATTAAAGAATGTTTTTATACTTGTATCTTAAATATCTATTCTATATGTAACATTAATTTATTGATTGACGTTTGTACATAATTATAAAAGAACACGAAGCAGTAGAGCATATAGGAAACCGGAATATCCCGAATAGAACTAAATCATATAGAATTTATATAATGTTTACTAATGACTTATTATCCTTTAAAAGTAAGTATGTATGTGTATACGTGTTATATTATCTTTCGTTATAATTAGAATATTTTGCTTTCCTGATTCCTACTGCAACATATTTTTATCATATTTATGTACGTTAAATCCAAATATGTACAAATGCCAATAATATAATATTTCACAATAAGAAATTACAACTATTATCTATGATGTCTTACTACAAACCATCTTCGTTGCAAAATTATCGTCAATGGGCGCCACTTAACGTACGAATCTGTAATTTTTGGATTCTAATTTCAATAATAAAAAAACTGAAAATCACACGACCATATACAGGATGGCTCATGACAAAGACATCAAACGCGACAGGTATATAGACATCGATAAGACAAACCAAAAATCTCTATAACATTTTTTCGCAGAAACGTAGTTTTCGGAAAAAATGCAAGTAAAGACGGGTATAATATTTTTAGCACATACAGCAGTGTTTATTATTTTCTTCAAACAAGATGATTTATGGTTTGTTATGTTTTCATTGCAGATTCTGCAACATGATCGCTTTTATAATACAATTTTATAAAGTCAGTCACTTAAATGATAATTTCGCGGATGCAGATAATTAAAAAAAGGATATTGGTGTAGGTCAAGTCATTGTAAACGATGATGATTTGCAAAATCAGGGAGTCCCCCCATTGCATCACGGATATTATAACCTAATAAACAAGTAATCTGGGTCAACGTGTGATCAACACTTGTATAAACAGATAAAATGAGATCAGATTTCAAGCAGCAGTCATATTATCTCAGCTGTTAAAAATGTCAGCGACGTACGATATGACTAAATATGGATAGAGGCAATAGATGTTCATTTTCATTTTACTTCTCTTCTTAAGCTCTGTACTAGTATACACTTTACAACACTAGATCATAGATTTATTTAAATTAAAGACCACTATCATTTATGTTTAAAGGTAGGAAGGCAAACTGAAAAGTTATACAAAAACAAACACCACTTACCTTTGTGATGAAAAGAAAATTTGCACCGGCTATGATTTTAAAATCCAAAGACAAGCGCAGGAAAATTGTATGAGAGAATTTTAGGCGGGTCGCTTTTTGACAAAATAATAAAATATTGTTCAACCTATACCTGTAAGATACTGTTAATGGACACAAAACAAAAAAAATACACAAATAAAGCCCTTTTTGAACATTTAAAAATATTATTTTATTAATAAACACATAAAAAGAATGAAAACTGAAAGTTTATGAAAGAGAAACAAAAACAAAAAAGAATTCTTCCTATCTAAAATGGATTTAATTAACAAACTTGGAATAGTTTAAATTAATTATTGGTGTCCAAGAGACAGTCTAATTCCTTTTTCCTGATTAATTTTTATTTTATTAATCCCATGATCTTAAATTATAAACAAAGAAAGAAACGAAACAAAAATAAAGTTAAAGTTTGAAAATAAATTTTTAAATTCAAAGTATTTACGCAACTCGAAAATTTTTAAACACACTATATTATTTGGCAGTTTTCTGTAATAGTCGGTAAATTTACCTGCTTATTTTTTGTGATGGTTAACACATTTTTAAAGTGATCTTTCTAGTAAAAATTGTATTGTATAATTATCATTATTAAATATTGGACATGTTTTCTCCAAGACGTGAGTACATCAAATCAGTTAGTGATTTCCAACAAGTTTCCATTATATTCTGTTTTAAAATTTCTTTCATCCAGAAATAAAGGTCCAATACGTTTTCCAGAAATTTTCTTCTTATAAATAAATAGTCCAAAAACCAAATTAACACTTCACTTTCCTTTTTTTTAATTCTCATCAACTGTTCTTTTTTATTATCATTATTTAAAATTACTTAACACTTAAAAAAAAATTAAATTTGGATGATATTTATCGTAACCTCATTTTTTTGACATTTCATTGACATAAAATTTGACACATACAACCTCAAAATTTTAACAAATTATTACATGATCCGACATGGTTTCTGCTTTGTATGAAAATCAAGAAGGTAACCAGATCTTCGACCTGCTTTTATATTTTTTTCAAAAACAAAAGCCAAACGTTATTTTTCCACTATCAAAATTTGGTAAGTTACAAAAAAAATTAAACATCTAACCTAACAAGATCTATATAACGAGATTATTGTTAAAAAATTAAATTAAATGTTTAAGCAAATTACATAATCGGAAAGAGGATAATTTTTCCTATATTTTGGTATATTACATGTCTAACAAAAAGCAAATTTAACTCCAGGATTCAATGGCAACCATCTTTAATTTCCTGACAAAGATGGTTTTACAAAATTACAGATGATAACATTTTCACACCTTATTACTTCCTTTTCTTATTATTAAATGAATTCTAATATCCTATTACACAATATTTACATCAATTTTGGCACCAAAACTTTAAATATTAACTAGATTTTACTAATTTAACAGATCAGGTTCAAATGATACAAATTTTAAGCTTCAACAGACTAAACCTTCTCTATATAGAGCTGCCCACTTGAAAATTCTATTGCTAAAGGTGCACTAGAGCCTAATTAAGAATATTACAGCCAAACATTTTGTCTGCAAGTGCACAGATTAATGAGAATTATACATTTATCATGAAATTGGATGAATCGTTAAACCAGCATGGGATTTACTTGAAATTCAACAACAAAAACTGTGAGTATTGTGGTGATTGCTTGCATACACCCTTCCAACTAAGCCTTTTATAATTTCCAAGTGAAACTACACCTTACAATGGCTTCAATTATGAAAAACTAAGTCCAATGACCTAACGATATGCATATCGTAACTTGCCAAAACAATTTTTCAGTTTTAAGCGGAAAATCCGTTTAAGATCTACTTCTTATTATTATCAAGTGATGTAGAGGGTATCTTTTACTTATTAAGTAACAAATTAATTTATTTGATTAAAATTTGTTCAAGTTGAGTCCAAACCCCTAAATATATAGGCAACCCAAATGACTTATATTCAACTAAAATCACAGCAGTACGTACTTTTATAAAAACGTCGATCAAAATTATTAAAAATTTGAACTTTTTCTAATCAAAAAAGTTTATTATGGTATTTTGTTCCAAATGCCATCAGAACTACACTTGTAAAGACTGGTGCAGGAGCTATGAGACACCCTGTATAAGCAAACCTTGTATGAATCTAGTAGGCCGTGATTTTAGTCTTCAATGTCGCTCTCTCTAGTCTGGCAGACAAAGCGTCAGTGCACGTTCCAGTGTCAAAGAATATCTACGTACCGAATAGAAGCGACACTAGAAATCAGTATTCAGTGCGCATGTATATTCAGAAAATAGGCGGGATGACGTCTGACGTGAAACGTGATTAGACCACGAGGTTTTACCGGCTTGGTGCGTTTACATCTGGTTTAATAAACTGTACAATTTCGTTGTAAGAGTGAGTGAGTAAGAATGAATTTGTAGTCTCAAAATGGCCGAAGGTCATTGAAGCTGGGTATTGCAAAACCTATTTATAAAAAGTGCAGTGTCGCTTCTATACGTAGTAGATATTCTTTGCCAGTGTTTTATCTATGTTCCAGTACATATATTTCAGTGGGTGACTCTGACTATTCTTCCCAAGCCACTTACGCAAAAACATGTATATTATAATTATTATTGATCTATAACATACAGTAACAGTATTAAGTACAATACAACTGGATCAGTAGTAATTGTGTGTTTTTATGGAAAGGTTAGAAACAATTTAGTTATCTCAATGAATTAAGTACTTTTGTGAATGTTACAATATATTTTAGCTCAGAGTTCTTACTAGTCAATGCTGCTGCAATACCTATTAATACAATCAATGAAGGTCTCCAACATCTTTTGCATGGAAACGCTGTATTGCAGCACTGTTGCAGTTTTTTAAGGAAGTGCTTGCAAGTGTTTTCAACTCAGTAACCATTCAACAGCACGTTAGCATAAAACGCCTACAGTAGTTTTGTTTCGCTAAGTAACAAATAACATAAACATGAAATAAAAACATAAGAAGAAAAATTATTAATATAAAAAATTCATGTAAGATTAATTGTATTGTTAATCTGTAGTTGATGGCAAGGCTGTTAGCGGCAACAACAATTAGTAAGAGAAACCACCCTAAAGTTTGAATGTATGAACATGTACTTATAAATTTTCTTTTAAAAGTTAAATTCCAAGATTCTTGCCTATGTTTCAGCTACTAAACAACCATATGTAAACATATAACTAACATCGATTATTCAAAAGAAATATGTCACAATCATTTGAATGTAATTTATGTAATTATAAATGCCCACAAGAAGAGAATTTCCAAATTCACATGCACTTCCATAATGGTGAGAAACCATTTGTGTGTAATATTTGCAGTTACAAAAGCTCAGTAAAAGGAAATTTGCAAAAGCACATGCTTACTCATAGTGGTGAGAAACCATTTGAGTGTAATATTTGTTGTCATAAATGCACGCAAAAAGCAAGTTTGCAAATGCACATGCTCACTCATACTGGTGAGAAACCAATTGAGTGTAATATTTGTAGTTATAAATTCACGCAAAAAGCAAGTTTGCAAAAGCACATGCTCACACATACTGGTGAGAAACCATTTGAGTGTAATATTTGCAGTTATAAATGCTCAAGAAAAGGAAATTTGCAAATTCACATGCTCACTCATAGTGGTGAGAAACCATTTAGGTGTAATATTTGTAGTTATAAATGCTCAAAAAAAGGAAGTTTGCAAAACCACATACTCACTCATAGTGGTGAGAAACCATTTGAGTGTAATATTTGTAGTTATAAATTCACGGTAAAAGCAAGTTTGCAAAGGCACATGCTTATTCATACTGGTGAGAAACCATTTGAGTGTAATATTTGCAGTTATAAGTGCTCAAGAAAAGGACATTTGCAAATCCACATGCTCACTCATAGTGGTGAGAAACCATTTGTGTGTAATATTTGTAGTTATAAATGTTCAGTAAAAGCAAGTTTGCAACAGCACATGCTTACTCATAGTGGTGAAAAACCATTTGAGTGTAATATTTGCAGTTATAAATGCTCAGTAAAAGGAAGTTTGCAAAAACACATGCTCACTCATAGTGGTGAGAAACCATTTGGGTGTAATATTTGCAGTTATAAATGCTCGGTAAAACGAAGTTTGCAAAAACACATGCTCACTCATACTGGTGAGAAACCATTTGAGTGTAATATTTGCAGTTATAAATGCTCAGTAAAAGGAAGTTTGCAAAAACATATGCTCACTCATAGTGGTGAGAAACCATTTGGGTGTAATATTTGCAGTTATAAATGCTCAGTAAAAGGAAGTTTGCAACAGCACATGTTTACTCATAGTGGTGAAAAACCATTTGAGTGTAATATTTGCAGTTATAAATGCTCAGTAAAAGGAAGTTTGCAAAAACATATGCTCACTCATAGTGGTGAGAAACCATTTGGGTGTAATATTTGTAGTTATAAATGTTCAGTAAAAGTAAGTTTGCAACAGCACATGCTTACTCATAGTGGTGAAAAACGATTTGAGTGTAATATTTGTAGTTATAAATGTTCAGTAAAAGTAGGTTTGCAAAAACACATGTTCACTCATAGTGGTGAGAAACCATTTGGGTGTAATATTTGCAGTTATAAATGCTCAGTAAAAGGAAGTTTGCAAAAACACATGCTCACTCATACTGGTGAGAAACCATTTTAGTGTAATATTTGCAGTTATAAATGTTCAGTAAAAGGAAGTTTGCAAAAACATATGCTCACTCATAGTGGTGAGAAACCATTTGGGTGTAATATTTGCAGTTATAAATGCTCAGTAAAAGGAAGTTTGCAAAAACACATGGTCACTCATAGTGGTGAGATACCATTTGGGTGTAATATTTGCAGTTATAAATGCTCACTAAAAGGAAGTTTGAAAAGGCATATGATCACTCATAGTGGTTAGAACTATTTGAATGTAATTTGTATTTACAAATGCTGACTAAAAGCAAGTTTCCAAAAGCTCATGCTCACTCATATTAGTGAGTAACCATTTGTGTGTAATACTTGTAGTTGTAATGCTCATTTATGGTGGTGAGAAACTATTATACTGTAATATTTGTAGTTACAGATGCTCACTAACAGCCTTGGAGCAATTGCAACTATTACTAACTTGACGGACGTTTTATTTAATTTTATTATGATGTAATTTACAATTAAACGATTCATGGTATGTGTTTGAAAGATTCTATTTAACTACTTAAAAATGCTATGTGTACATAAATTATATTACATTTATTAATAAGTACCTAATTAACTAATAACAATATCCTTGAGAATGCTGTGCAATAATTTTATGTTATATTTAATTAGAAATTAATAATTTATATATGATGTCAAACTAGATAGTACCTGTAGAACAAATATAACAACTGTTATTGACATAAATCGTATTTAATGTTACATAAAATCTAAGGCCAATGTAAAACTTGGTTGCTTAAATTACTGATGTACAAAACGGACTTCTAAAAGGTCCAACAATTTTGAAACTACAGTGTCTCAAACAGTTGTTTGTCCTCCAGTAACCAACTAAATCATTTGTTCTTAAAAGCCTAATAGCCACTTTTAAATTGTATGTAAATCTTTAAGATCGCTTGCATTAAAGGCACACCAATAATCTCTTCTATAATAATTAGATTCATGATAATATTCAATCAGCATTACAAAACTAGCACATGGTGGTTAGATGCCGTCATAGATTAGATATAATATAGATAACACCAGGCGGTAATACCTTGTCCCTCTGTCATTGTGGATTAGTTAGTAGTTGTGCCTATTACAAAAGACCTTAGCAACGAAGCTTTTCTACTGACAGAAAAATGAACTTGAACTGTGGCAGACAATTTTAATTTTAATAATCTTTAATAAAACATACATTTTACACATATTTTCTAGAATCCTATTTTTGATTAAAATATGAAATATTAGCCGTTAATTTAGGCGTAATAATAATTAAAGATTTTACGACCCTTTACTTAGTAAACAGAAAATAATCCAAATTTTTTAGGAAATATCTTACATATCAATGTGTATACTAAATGTGTGTATAGTATATCAAATAATGTATTTATAGTAGTATGTATATTACAATATTTTTTAAATGCAGTTTATTATATTGCTCTTTTTCAGAATAATGGTAAGTTCTATAATCTATTCTAAAATAGATTAATATTTTTTAAAAAATTGGAAGATAAATCTATAGATTAAATACTACTAAAAAATAGCTATTAATGGTCCAATAACCTTAAAATCTTTTGTCTGGTCGGGCGATTATGAGTTAGTTCTAGGGCTCTAAAACTTTAAAGCCTGCTAGAAAAATAGCTACCCATGTTTACGCCGTTTCCATAGTAATAACAGTAATTATATGCCGTTGCACCTACCTACTTGAAGTTTTGCACGTTTCATATTATTTTTATTTTAAAATTAAATATTAATTTAAACTCATGCCAGACATAAACTAACGTATGCATTTCGGGCTTAATTAGTGTTTTAGATCCATTTATTGTCTTAGCGCCAACTAATTACGGGCTCTAAGACACTCGATTAAGCCCTTAATACATAATATACTACTTTGTGGCCAGTTATACAATAAAAGCAGTAAAAGCACTCGGCTGCAAATCTATGAATATACCTACTTAATATCAAGTACTTTAATATTACTAATACCGTAAACTTATTTTGAAAAATGGGAGACAAAACTTCAGAACGCCTCTTGCAAATAAACCTGACATTTCTAAAATATTTGGAAAGTAATTAAAAAATCGTCATTGCAATGAAAGATTGAATAGTTTAGACAAATTATAAGAGTTTATACAGTGCGTACCAAATGTACGGAACCGGCCTTGTTATTTCAACACTTCAAACTAAATCGATAAAATTTGGTATGCATGCTGTTTACAAAGCCTCCTATTATTTCCACGGTTTTAATATTTTTTTAATTGACAAGGTCGGGAGCTGCACAGCCAACTTGATTTTTTTAAATACTAAGGGGGGTCAAATCGCATACCGTTTGAAAGGTATTTTCAAGTAGAATTCAGCGACATGCCACTTGCCATAGTTATATCTAAAGATAACTTCGCTATTATAAATTAAAGATTGGGAGTAGGTATTAAATGGATAACTAAAGATCCAGTTAGCATGAGGAACAATGAATTTATAAAGAATGGAACATTTATAAGCGATGCTCAAACTGTTATCCATTCGCCTCTTGGCAGTAATAAATTTGATTAGAAATTCCTTCAATTGAATTCAAAATGAACTCGCGAGAATATTTGCTGTTTCTTCTCGAATTCGTTGCACTAGTTCATTCAAGTTATTATTAAAACAATTCATTGTTCTCCATGCTAACTGGATCTTTAGTTATCCATTTAATACCTACTCCCAATCTTTAATTTACAATAGCGAAGTTATCTTTAGAGATAACAATGGCAAGTGGCATGTCGCTGAATTCTACTTGAAAATACCTTTCAAACGGTATGCGATTTGATGCCCCTTCCTATTTAAAAAAAAATCAAGTTGGCTGTGCAACTACCGATCTTGTCAATTAAAAAAATAATAAAACCGTGGAAATAATAGGAGGCTTTGTAAACAGCATGCATACCAAATTTTATCGATTTAGCTTGAATAGTTTTGAAATATCAAGGCCGGTTCCATACATTTGGTACGCACTGTCTATTTTAGCATAACAGTAATAAACCATCGTTTAACAGAAACAGTGCAATTTTTAATTATATGTAGTTCACCGAAAAACCATTTGTTGCATGTTATACAGTGCGATTCTAAAGTATGGAATAAATTCGATAAAAGGGAAAGTATTGATTTTTGGAAAAATACCAAAAACACGTCAATTTTGTTTTTAAAGTCCGCACTTTTTGACATAATATTCGAATATACAGGGTGATGCGTTTAAGTGTGGTGACGTCAACGGCATTTTTTTTAAATGGCAATTTGCATTTTTTATTCCATATTCTTACACTTCATCCAATTGCCAAAATGGTAATGTAATAAGTTTGTTACCTTACATAAGGAAATTTTTGAAAAAATAATTATGAAGACGGGAAAGTGCTATTAGTCACCACACTTAAATGCAAAGCGAGACGCAAAGTATTGATTTTTGGAAAAATTCCAAAAACATGTCAATTTTGTTTTTAAAGCCCGCACTTTTTGACATATCGGATATACAGGGTGATGCGTTTAAGTGTGGTGGCTATAGCACTTTCCCGTCTTCATAATTATTTTTTTCAAAAATTTCCTTATGTAAGGTAACAAACTTATTACATTACCATGTTGGTAATTAGATGAAGTGTCAGAATATCAAATAAAAAATAAAAGTTGTTACTTAAAAAAAATGCCGATGATATATATTTATATATATATATATATATATACAGTGAGAATTTTATTTCACTGAACATAGGACTATTGACATTCCCTATGTTCAGTTTTAAAAAAGCCAAGTCAATGCATTGCGAGCAATTAAAACATATCCAAGCAACCTATAAAACAATTGCTATTCGTAGTGTCATTAGAAAGTGTCAAAACTGTGTTTTTTTTTCAAAGTTTTTGCCAAGACAGCTGCAGATCCTGACCTGACCTGAAGCTGTCTTTGGCATCAGTGAGGACTTTATGCCTTTATTATGATTAATTAATGAATATTCGTGTCGATAATTATTGTCAAGGATTACAATCATGTCGCAAACATTGTCGCTGGGTAGGCAACCAAACTTGCAGGTCTGCTGGTAGCTGGTGTTTTTTTTATTGTACATTCTTTTGACACAACTGAAATTATTTAGTTTTAGGTTAAGTATAATTACATCCAAATAACAAGTTTAAACAGAAACTTTTATTTAAATTACTTTAACAAATGTTCAAAGTGACCACCCTCCTGTTCCAAACAATATGCTAACCGATTGTAAAATCCTTGTACACTATTTCTTAAAAAATTTGGATTTATTTCGTTGCAGGCGGTAAGTATTCTATTCTTTAGCTCTTCTGTATACTCTATTACCCTATTATTGTAGACTTTGGATTGGATATAACCCCAGAGAAAGAAATCGTTTGGTGATAAATTTGGGAACCGAGGTGGCCAAACTATGGGGCCAAATCTTCCAATCCAGCGATCCTGGAATGTTTCGGTTAGGAAGCGTGTAATAGGGCGCGTGGAATGTGATGGAGGGCCATCCTTTTGAAACCATGGGTTCTCAATATTTAAAACTTCTAGTCGTGGTATAATGTTTCTCTGCAGAAGTTCCAGAGGACTGTTAAATTTTGAACATGCTTGTTTGTACGTGACTAATACTTGTGGGAATTGGAAAAGAAGGATAAGGAGAAAGGGAAGCGAGGTGTTTGATACAAACCAATAATTCTGTTTATTGACAGTGCCATCTAAACAAAACTATGACTCGTCTGTGAAAACTATTTTTTGTAGAATATCTTCATTTTCATTTAGTAAATTAAATACTGTTTCACAAAAATCTGTTCTTTTAATTTTGTCAATTGTGTTATCAGAGGTAATGCATAGGAATGCATTACAAGCAATTACAACATAATATCCAAGCAACCTCTGATAAAACAATTGCCATTAATGTCATTAAAAAGTCAAAACTGTTTTTTTAAAAAGTTTTTCAACTTGTGCTTTGCAATATGTACTCAAAAGATGAAAAGATTGCCATTGTAAACTGGTACAATTCCAATAATAGTATGAGACAAGTGCGCGATTTGTTTTCCGTAAGTTATCCCGAAAGACCGATACCATCTGTCGCAACTATTCATAGCATAATTAAAAAATTTAATGGTGAAGGTTGTGTAATAAATTCACATAAAAAAAGAAGAAAAGCTTGCCCCGTTTTAACAGAAGAACGAGAAATACAAATATTATGTTATGCAGAAGAAAATCCCATTACCCCCTCGCGGATAGTAGCACAGCAATTTGGCATTTCGAAAGACTCTGTGCTTAAAACTTTCAAGAAGTATAAATACAAACCCTACAAATTTTCCAATCACCAGCAGCTTTTTCCTATTGACAAAATTAAAAAAACAGATTTTTGTGAAACAGTATTTAATTTACTAAATGAAAATGAAGATATTCTACAAAAAATAGTTTTCACAGACGAGTCGTCGTTTTGTTTAGATGGCACTGTCAATAAACAGAATTAGCGGTTTGTATCTAACACTTTTCTCTCCTTTCTCCTTATCCTTCTTTGCTAATTCCTACAGGTATTGGTCACGTACAAACAAGCACGTTCAAAATTTAACACACACTCAATACAATAGGAGTGTTAATGTTTGGACTGGAATAGTTGACGGTACCCTTATTGGTCCATTTTTTATCGATGGCACCCTAAACGCTGCCAAATTTCTGGAACTTCTGCGGAGAAACATTATACCACGACTAGAAGTTTTAAATATTGAGAACCCATGGTTTCAAAAGGATGGCCCTCCATCACATTCCACGCGCCCTATTACACGCTTCCTAACCGAAACATTCCAGGATCGCTGGATTGGAAGATTTGGCCCCATAGCTTGGCCACCTCGGTCCCCAGATTTATCACCAAATGATTTCTTTCTCTGGGGTTATATCCAATCCAAAGTCTACAATAATAGAGTAATAGAGCATACAGAAGAGCTAAAGAATAGAATACTTACCGCCTGCAACGAAATAAATCCAAATTTTTTTAGAAATAGTGTACAAGGATTTTACAATCGGTTAGCATATTGTTTGGAACAGGAGGGTGGTCACTTTGAACATTTGTTAAAGTAATTTAAATAAAAGTTTCTGTTTAAACTTGTTATTTGGATGTAATTATACTTAACCTAAAACTAAATAATTTCAGTTGTGTCAAAAGAATGTACAATAAAAAAAACACCAGCTACCAGCAGACCTGCAAGTTTGGTTGCCTACCCAGCGACAATGTTTGCAACATGATTGTAATCCTTGACAATAATTATCGACACGAATATTCATTAATTAATCATAATAAAGGCATAAAGTCCTCACTGATGCCAAAGACAGCTTCAGGTCAGGTCAGGATCTGCAGCTGTCTTGGCAAAAACTTTGAAAAAAAAACACAGTTTTGACACTTTCTAATGACACTACGAATAGCAATTGTTTTATAGGTTGCTTGGATATGTTTTAATTGCTCGCAATGCATTGACTTGGCTTTTTTAAAACTGAACATAGGGAATGTCAATAGTCCTATGTTCAGTGAAATAAGATTCTCACTGTATATATATATATATATATATATATATATATATATATATATATATATATATATATATATATATATATATATATATATATATATATATATATATATATATATATATATATATATGTTACATTTTAAGTTTCCGCGGATATTATATGATACTTCACTACTTTTCCGGGTTTCACTCCGCGTATTCACTATTCGGCTCCTAGAGGAACCAGACAATGGTTGACGACGTTTCGGCAAGATCACACTTGCCATCTTCAGGTCACTTCTAACTTCCTTCTGCTTCGCGTGGTTACACGATGTAGACTATATATATATATATATATATATATATATATATTGCGGTGAATTGGCATAAACAGAATAATTTTGATCTTTACCAACCTCGGCCAGCGAAATAAAAATATATATAATGAATTTGGCTAATTAAAAATAAAATATTGTTTTTATATTCACTTATTAAATACTTACAAATAACGAATAATTACTGTTAGATTGTAGATAATTGATTTATAAATAAATTAATTTTTTTTAAAGACTGTGTACTTTGGAAATGCTTTTCAACTTCCCTCTTTGTATTCTTATATGAATCAAAATTACTTTTCAATAGTTTTAAATAATGCATTAGTTACATAACAATGTTACGTGAATTCTGACTAAATCACGTTTACGTAATAGAGTTGGGCGCCAGTTAAATAACTTAAAATCACAGAATTAAATTTTATAAAAATAACTCATCTCAGGGTGAATGTGGATTCCTGTAGGTTTTAAAAATATACAACTTGAAATTGAAATCACTTTTTAAAATTGAAATCTTAATTAAGTTTAATGGCTAAATTGTTCAAATCACTTAATTACACCTCACAAACGATAGTCTTTTCTTCATCAGATACCACTACAAAAAGGAAATAACTTCCTACCTTCTTATATAGCGATGCTTCTTCCTTTTGCTATAGATGCCCTCTTTCCAAAACCAATTGGCAGAGCAAGTCACTTATGTTGTCTCAGTGCCGATTTCCAATTCCGGTTGACTTCCTTCCTTTTGCATGGCTTTCCCACATAACACCATTCACACTCTTGGTTTTGGTAACTCACTTTTGTTTTATTTTAATAACGGGTACTATATCCCTTTTTCGAAGAACTTGTGTTTGCTTCTTGTGTTTAATTAAATAAAACACCGATTGATGGTTTTAATCGAAGATTTATTATCTTGCTTATTTAGCAAGTAAATTAATTTTAAAAGGTAGTTCTTTATACACTTTTACAATTTACAACCTTTTTAATACTTTCGCCGTATTTCATTCATCAACCAACTTAACTATATTATTTACATGACCTTACTCCTTCGCTTTATCTCAGTAACTATTTTACATTTTACTATAGTCTTTAATACGACTTTACTGCGTCGCTTTATTTTACTGACTCCCCTAAAATTATAATTTTCTAAGCTTATATACTATTTCTTATTTACATAATTATATTACACAATCTGACGTCACCTTACGAACTAATACAAACTGTACACTCATATAATACATAATAGCAGATTAAAATTCTTATATAAAAGTGACACGTCTATTACACATTATTACACAATACTTTTACGCAATAATAACGAACTATATACAAAAACAAAACCTTAAAGAATCACATAACCCGTCGATATACTCATTTGAAATTACATAATTGAATTACATCACAACAATAACTTGCGCACAACTGGATGTTACGTATACTTAAGTAATCGGTGAGTAAGCTGTTTGATAATAAATAGAAACATGTATTATTTAACCTTATTAAAAAGTATACACATTGATTTCAAAATCAATGACACACCATAAAATAATTTAAATTTATTTTTAACAGGAAAAGTTGATAAAAATATTTCAAAAGTGTTAGTATTTAACAACGATTTTAGAATTTTCCAAAATTTTCCAAAATTTCCCAAATTTTGACACTAAAATCCACAGCAATATATATATATATATATATATATATATATATATATATATATATATACACACTCGCGAAAGGTCACTCGCTATGTGCAGTTGTGCAGTCATTTTGCTATTTAGTTGGATAGAAAAATTGTGTTGTCTAGTTTTAAAGAAATAATAATTGTAAATAACTGAAAAAAGAAATTGTGTGAAGGATTGGAATCAAGAAAATTAATTGAAAATTTATTAATGTTGTTAATGGTTAAAGGTTAATACCACCAAGGTTTTTACGTAGTCATGAATGATTTACAAAATAAAGAGAACTTATCCCCAGAGCAGGCGTTATTCTACAAGTTATTAAAAAAAAAGAGAGCAAAATCGTATTTATTTAATATGGATAGAAAAACAATTCATATTCTGATAAATCCTTAAGAACATTTAACCGTAATTTTTGTAATCAGTAAAAATGTATAAAAATTTAATAAAAAAAAATAAGAAAAAAAAAAGAAAAAAAAAGTACCTGTTATTAGTTAATTAGTTAATGTCTATACTTATGTTTATACATATCGTTATACTTACCTTTATATTTACCTTTACACTTTTATTTATATTTATCTTTATCATCATATAGGGAGATTATTAAAATCTTAAAAATTGTAGGTGGAAGCAATAGTCAGCGAAAAGAGACAGCTCGCTATCGCGTGAAGTGGGCTGATATGAAATCAGCATTTAAGGGACGCATGCGAACTGCTGTAATCACCAACATCAGGCATATTGATCCGAAGGCATTCATGGAAGACTGTTTAGTCATTTTTCAGAGACGTATGCTGAATGCGTTGAAGAAGGATGCGGCGTTAAAGGTGAACACGGCTTTAACAGGCATGTTTGAAGTCAAAAAAGGGGATACTATTATAGAAGAAGTAAAGTATATCAACACCAAAAATGCAGCCATATTTCAAGACAGTAATTTAGCCCAATGGTTTAAGATAAATATTCAAGATCCTATCCTTAAGGATCTCGAAGAGTTTCAAGTAAGTATAGAAATTGTAGAAAGTTAGAAATAAACTAACACGCACATATTTCTTTATCTAGCAAAAAGATAGCGGGTGGACGCTTAAATCAATCGTTAACCTCCAGCTCAATATCAATAAGTATGCCCAGCAGCTCGGCTCATCCTATTAAATCTGAAGCTCAACATAAATCACATAATATAGCGACTATATTACATAGTACAACTAGAAATTAAATATTTACTTATTCTATGATTTTTCTCGTTTTAAGCTCTGCGATGACTGAAATTAATTCGTTTTCGTTTTCGAGAGCTTTCTTTGCGGCGTGCAACAATTGTAGTCGATTTACTAGTTGATCAGGCGTACTCTGACGTATCCAATCCGGTTTCATCATCTTGTTTAACTTTTTGGGAAGACTAACCTCAAAGTCTGTTATTCTGTATAAATTTGGCCTGATTACATTTTCGTATTTCCAATGTTTAACGCTTATTAGTCGACCGTTGCGCCTATAGTCTTTCTTATGAGCATTAGTAAGTGAGATTATTTTCATATAGTTGTCGATATCTTCCTCTGTTGGACTAGGAGAGCTTAATCGTTTAAGCGTTAGTAAAGTAAACAGACCGGGTGTTCCATTGAAAAGTTTGTTTTTAATTAAAATATCTTTTCTCTGAAACTGTACTCGTGAACAAGCAAATAGCCACTCATCGATGTCATTATATAGACCGTACCTAGTTTTATCTACGTTCTTGTTTTCTCCGTTAGCTAATAATGCTCTATAATAGAGAATTCCTGATAAATCTTTAAGTCAGAATCGTATTCTTCTTCTTCTTCTTCTTCATCATCATCATCTTCAACAGATGTAACAGAAGATGCTTGTTCAAGTTTCGGTGAGAGATAAACGGTCCTCGGTCGAGGTTCAGTTTTATCACTGTGAAAGTAGGCTAATTTATTACGTATAGCATTACGAGCGTTTATTATTTAATGAATTAATGGCTTTTTAATTCTAGTAAGAAATAAATTGCGTATTGAACAGGTTTGCAACTAACTGAACAAATCATGAATTATAACTGCACAACTTTCAAAGGATTATACAAGTAAGTAATTTCTGCTCCTTCTGAAAATTTTATTATAATTGTTGCACTATCACTCTGCTCTGGTTTTAAAAGATAACAACACTTAATTTTTACTTGAATAAATATGTAACAATTTTGCAATTTCTCCTTCTTTTAGCTCAACTGGATAATTACCTTGATGACGAAAATTGTCTTGTACCTTAAGAGAAATTGCATCTTCCTGTAGCCCGGATTCTGCCAGCCCTAAATACGAATTGGAGTTTCTTAAACAAGATATTTGTTATTCTTTCTGCAAATAATAATGATCCAGAGAGTTAGTTTTTAATAGTGGTTTCTTTCCATCATACACTATATTTACATTTTTTTTGCAAAATCTAATATTAAGTATTTAATTTATGGTTTTATGCAAATTTTCTTTATCAAATCTTCTAATCTGTTTTGTTTTTTATGAAAAATATTTTATTTAATTTTGTATTTTGTTTTTGCCCTCCTGGGAGATCATTATTTAGTACCTTTCGAGACTATCTTTTATCCTCATCAATCGCTTTGAAAGTTAGTTAATACTTTGTTACCTTTTAAGATATCATTATTAACCGAAAATAGATTCCTTAGATTAGGTAGAATAGAAGATGCGTAATCACTTACATTCGGGTGTTACCGGGTGCCTTAAAAGCGAACACACCATATAGGCGTCTTGTAAATGTGGTAATAGGGTTTATAATAAAAGTCGCATTTTTATTCAAATCTTTATTCTACTTAAAACAAAATGTTCAAAACTAAAAAAATATTTCCTAATCTATTATTATTGTCCTTGAAATAAAATCAGTTTCGTTAGTTGATTCCGGATGTGCATTCTAGGATGATTTTGCAAATAAAATGTATGAAATATAATATAAATACAAAGATTAGTTAAAGTTTCACAAGTTTTATTAATATCTTAACCTAACAATATTGTTTCGACACTTTATGTCATTATCAAAGGTAGATAAGTTTGATAAACAAACACGTTGCTAAGGATAAATACATACAGAAAATAAAATGTAATCAAAAAATAAAATGTAATATTTTTTCTACTCATGACATTGAAATCACTCATTTTGCAATCGATAACAATGGTTGAAATCGCATTTCAACCTCTAGAGGTTGAAATTATCGGACTACCGCGATTTTGAATTTCAAACTGTTCGACATTCAATTGCTGACAAGAGAATGTCACTTTAATGTCATGTTTTGTCACTTAAATGTAATATTCTTTTCTAAAGTGCATTAATTGACTAAGAATTCGAAGAAAAAATAGTATATGGAACGCGTGGCTGATAAAATTTCAACGTCTCGAGTTACTTTTTTCAACTCGCTGTCGCTCGTTGAAAAAAACCACTCTCAACGTTGAAATTTTATTTCAACCACTTGTCCCATAATATACTATTTTATACTTGCGTGTCCTAATGAGATTTATTAGAGTACTGGAAACTAAAATTTTGTTTTTTAAAGTTGGTAGCACCTAACAGCTGTTCTTAATTGTCAAACTTATTATATTTAAAAGTGCGGTTATGTTGTTATGTGATAAAATGCCAAACTTTTAAAATATAAAATAAACATACACAAAATAAATTAATTAAATTAAAAATTATTTAATAAATTCACTAATTATTCTTTATACATCTTTTGTATTAATACAGTTATTATACACTTTGATTGTAACAGCAGAAGTGTCCTGGGCATTAATCTTAAATGAAGGTAAATTTTGCCCCTCAACAATGTTTTGTTGACTCGTTATTGGGTTGCTGCTAAAAGTGTGTGATTCTTCATGTAAAAATGAAGCAGTGGAAGACTGGTCAATTACCACTTGAGCGTTTGAAGTGGAAGTACATGGCTTATTAGATAGCAATTCAGCTACCTCCATTTTTTTTACTGAAGCATCAATACAGCCCTCAGCCTTGGCTGAAGACTTCCAACCTCCATGCTGTTTTATAGTTATTAAATCGCCACCTTTGTTTGCCAATTGGGAAGCACTTGAACGTTGAAAGCAATGACCTGTAAAAAGCTTCGGGTTGGCTAAATGCAAATAAGTGGCAATAGTAAAAGGAACTTTTCCCATGGTGTTTATACCGATAGGAGTAGAACTACATTTTCCATTGCGGTAGGTTATAAAAAACCGCCTGTGGTTTATTTTCTTAGGCCATAAGCCCGCCATTCACAATCCAACGCCGCAGTACGATTGGGTTGGATGCGACAAAATTGAAATATTTTTGAACATGTGTGTTCACAAACAACCAAATTGATCCAATTTTGACGGCAGACAAACATGACAGACTGTAGCAGTATGATTGTGTTGGTTGCAACGAGATTTGAACGTGTGTGTAGTTAACCGAGTCGGTTGTACAATAAATAGATTGTTGTTTTGGTAAGAATATAACCTAACTGTTTTATTTATGTCAGAATTTTACTTGTTTTTACAAAATCATGACAACAAGTTACAAATTCTACTGCAAGGTTGTAACGTGAGTGTACACATAATTAAATCAATCCAGTTTCTCTGCAATTAAGAATTCTCTTCAAACTTTTTTTTTTGTTACAGTCACAGTGACCACATCATCTTTGACCACAATGTTGTCTATTAACATGTTGGCCAAACTGAAAGTGCGGTTATGTTGTTATGTAATAAAATGTCGAACTTTTAAAATATAAAATAAACGTACACAAAATATAACTTATTTTTATTTCATTATAAGCAAAATAATTAATTAAATTAACAATTATTTAATTATTTAATAAATTCACAAATTATTCTTTATACATCTTTGGCATTAAAAGTACAGTTATTATAAACTTTGATTGTAACAGTGGAGGTGTCCTGAGCATTAATTTTAAACGACGGTAGATTTTGCCCCTCAACAATGTTTTGTTGACTCACTGGGTTGCTGATAAAACTGTGTGATTCTTCAAGTGTGGAAGACTGGTCAATTACCACTTGAGCCGATGAAGTGGAAGTACATGGCTTATTAGATAGCAATTCAGCTACCTCCATTTTTTTACTGAAGCATCAATACAGCCCTCAGCCTTGGCTGAAGACTTCCAACCTCCATGCCGTTTTATAGTTATTAAATCGCCACCTTTGTTTGCCAATTGGGAAGCACTTGAACGTCGAAAGCAATGACCTGTAAAAAGCTTCGGGTTGGTTAAATGCAAATAAGTGGCAATAATAAAAGGAACTTTTCCCATGGTGTTTATACCTATAGGAGTAGAAATACATTTTCCATTGCGGTAGGTTATAAAAAACCGCCTGTGGTTTATTTTCTTAGGCCTTAGGCTCAAATATTGCTTAATTAAATCAATCCACAGTTTCTCTGTAATTAAGAATTCTCTTCGAACTTTATTTTTTGTTTTTGTTACAGTCACAGCGACCACATCATCTTTGACCACAATATCGTCTACTAACATGTTGGTCAATTCATCTCTTCGCCAGGCACCACAGAATCCCATTATTAACGCAACCTTAAATAATTGAAATATATTAAAAATTGAAAGTATTTAGCACAAAATTTTACTTACTTTCATAGCTAAATGTTGGTTATTTTCTGCAGTTGTTATAAATCTATCGATATGGTTAAATTCCAATATTTTAGATTTTTTGGGCTCATAACCATCAGAGCACCTTTTTAAAAATGCCTGTAGTTTTGCATATTTTTTTATATCTACGTTTTTATAAACATTTATGCACGTCTAAGCATGGAGTAAATCGACCATAAACTAGAAGATTTTAATGTTTTGCTTAGCTTTTCAAAATAAGCTATTAGTATATTTTCAGAAATTAATTTTACATTTTTTCTTGACGCCAATTTTCAAATTTGATGTACTCTTTTTTGTATGCATCCTCTGACTTTTTTGGAAGCAATTTGTGGATAGCCCCATGGGCTACTTCTCTTAATTCAGGTGGGGTGCAACTTATTTCATTTAAGTTATAAGTTATGCTGCTATTCAAATCACCTAGCATTTCCACAGCACTTGCAGGAATCTGTAAAAATGTATTTTAGAATCTTCGTAAACGTAAGAAAATCAGAATTTTACTTTTGATGGGGATGGTACCCTAGCTCTTTGTGTGTTTGTTCTAACAGGCTGTTGTTGCTGCGTAACAGCTGGTGCATCAGTCGTATTCCCATAATTACTATTCACGGCAGTATAATTAGGATTATTATGCGTATTTGTTGCTGGAAAAGAACCATACTGCTGAGGAGCACTGTTGTATTGTTGTGATCCGCTGTGCTACTGTTAACATAAGCTTGTCCAGCATTGTACGGCTGCGGTGTCGTGTTGCCATACTATTGGGACGGATGACCACTTACATACTCCTGCGTCACCTTCATATTGTCCGTCATATTAGACTGTTGCGTCAGTTGATTTAAATACTGAGTATGCGCAGCGTTCAAAGTACCAACCATCGGTTGTATCTAAAGATTCATATAAATTCAAATTATGTAATAAATAACTTGTCGCTACAAGTCAGACTTACAATTTCTAATGACACCACTGGCGTGACAACAGGCTTAAGCTCCACATTACCCTCAAGTTGAGGCGTCACTGACACACTTGGCGTGAAGACTTTTGCATCTGCTAAGCTTCCCTTATACTCCTCCATTGACCAATCATCTGCAGCTGGAAAATCGTCCCAGTTTTAAACCAATTATACTGAGTTGTAGAGAATAACTTAGAGAACAATTGGGTGTAATATTTGTAGTTATAAATGCATGCAAAAAGCAAGTTTGCAAAACCACATGCTCACTCATACTGGTGAGAAACCATTTGAGTGTAATATTTGTAGTTATAAATGCACGCAAAAAGCATGTTTGCAAAACCACATGCTCAATCATACTGGTGAGAAACCATTTGAGTGTAATATTTGCAGTTATAAATGCTCAGTAAAAGGAAGTTTGCAAAGGCACATGCTTACTCATACTGGTGAGAAACCATTTGGGTGTAATATTTGCAGTTACAAATGCTCACTAAAAGCAAGTTTGCAAAAACACATGCCCACTCATATTGGTCAGTAACCATTTGTGTGTAATACTTGTAGTTGTAATGCTCATTTATAGTGGTGAGAAACTATTATACTGTAATATTTGTAGTTACACATGCTCCCTAAAAGCTTTGGAGCAATTGCAGCTATTACTAGCTTAAAGCACGTTTTATTTAATTCCATTATGATGCAATTTACAATTAAACGATCCATGGTATGTGTTTGAAAGACTTTATTTAACTACTTAAAAATGCTATGTGTACATAAGTTATATTACATTTATTAATAAGTACCTAATTAACTAATAACAATATTCTTGAGAATGCTGTGCAATAATTGTATGTTATATTTAAATAGAAATTAATAATTTATATATGATGTCAAACTAGATAGTACCTGTAGAACAAATATAACTACTGCCATAAATCGTATTTAATGTTACATAAAATCTAGGCTAAAACTGTAAAACTTTGATGTTTAAAGTACTGATGTACAAAATAGATTTCTAAAAAGTTCAACAATTTTACAGTGTCTCAAACAGTTGTTTGTCCTCCAGTAACCAACTAAATCATTTGTTCTTAAAAACCTTAATAGCCACTTTTAAATTGTATGTAAATTTTTAAGATCACTTGCATTAAAAGCGCAACAATAATCTCTTTAATGTCTAAAACATACATTTTACACATTTACATTTTCTAGAACCCTGTTTTTGATTTAAATATGAAATATTGGCCGTTAATTTAGGAGTAATAATAATTAAAGATTTTACGACCCTTTACTTAGTAAACAGAAAATAATCCAAATTTTTAGGAAATATCTTACATACCGATGTGTATACTAAATGTGTATATAGTATAGTGAAGGCTCGTTGATCCGGATCTACGTTAATCCGAATATCACGATAATCCGGACCAGCAATTTATTTACATTGGTTGCATTATAATCTGGATTTAAGGTTTTAATAATCCGAACTATAGAATTAATTGTTTTTATTCATCAACTTTTGTTTATAGTAACTAATGCAATGGATATTCAGTTGTGTGATCTGATACAAAACTACCGTTGTAGATAAGATAAATAAGATTTTATTTTATTTACGTTTACTTTATATTTATGCCTGACAAATTCTTATTATAAAAAGTCACGTATTTTTTAAAAGCGGTTACATTGCAACTTCCCAATTCATATTAGTTACAAAGGTTTAAGTTAAAAAAGAATTGACACTTCTTTTACGATTTACGACTTTATGTATCTCCGGCATACATAAAAAGATTTTGTGCTAAATTTAAAAATTGTTCAATGTAAAAAGGTGGCATTGTAACTTTAAATATTATACATTTCCAGATTTGTTACAAAATCTGAAGGATCATATAACAAAGTTAAAAAAAACGTTAAAACCTGCGGAATATCCGGAGATGGAAGAAAAGTTGTTTGCATGGTTGTAGATATGTCACTGATATCCTCCGAAGTTTTGGCTGAAAAGGCAAAGCATCTTTATCCAGTACCGTGCGGTGCATTCAATACACTGGAAGCAGTTGCGATACGATATATTCGCTACGTCGGCGTCGTATCACGACTGGTGCCACTGTTTTTTCCAGAATGTTTTAATTGTATTTTATTTACAAATAAAACATAGTCACTCTACAGACGCGGTAATCCGAAAACAGCGATGATTCGGATTGCTCCTGTTTTAATTAGTCCGAATTAGCGAGTCTGCACTGTATATCAAATAATGAATTTATAGTAGTATATCAAAATATTTTTTAAATGCAGTTTATTATATTGCTCTTTTTACAGAATAATGGTAAGTTTTATAATCTATTCTAAAATAGATTAATATTTAAAAAAATGGAAGATAACTCTATAGATTAAATACTACTGAAGAATAGCTATTAATGGTCCAATAACCTTAAAATCTTTTGTCTGGTCGGGCAATTATGAGCTATTTAGCGGCCTGGTTTTAGAGCGTAAGTTGCTAAATTAGAGTTCTAGGGCTCTAAAGCTTTAAAGCCCGCTAGAAATATAGCTACCCTTGTTTACTCCGTCTCCATAGTAATCAGAGTAATTATATGCCATTGCACCTACCTACTTGAAGTTTTATCACTCCTACCTACTTGAAGTTTTGCACTTTTCAAATTATTTTTATTTTAAAATTAAATAATAATTTAAACTTAGGCCGGACATAAAAGTAACGTATGCATTTCGGGCTTAATTAATTTTTGAGATCCCTTTATCGTCTTAGCGCCTTCGGCTTTCGCCTCAGACGCTAACTAACTACGGGTTCTAAAACACTCAATTAAGCCCTTAATACATAATATACTGGCCAGTTATACAATACATCGGTGGAATTTTATTTCAATTTTATTTTCTTCCAGTAACAGCACTCGTCTGCAAATCTATGAATATACCTACTTAAGGGTGTCCTGCAGACCTCCTGCAATTTCTTAACGTGAGAGTTAATAAACTTCAGAGAAGAACAAACACATTTTTGTGATATTATTATATATAAATCAGCATTGTATTTCTTGCTAACATTTAATAGCTGCTGACGTAACGCAGTCGAAAATACGTTACGGCATAGATGTTTTGCGGCCGATAGATATCTTATTGTTTTAAATTACCAAAACAGTCTTGGATATAAAATAAACACGTTTTTATACTATTGTATGCTACTGCTGTATGTATTATTATTGAAATTATTTAAATATTTCTCATTTCTCGACAGTGTTTTATTTTTTGAAATCTGACTTTTGAAGTTTTCTATTTTTCTGGAATACCCGAGTAGGTATTGCCCTACCTGGCCAGCACCCCACCCTTTTTATGCAAATGACCCTCAATCCAATTAATATTCAAATGAGGCGTGGTGTAATTAAATGCGCGAAATAAATGCGCGAATTAAATTAATTGATCTAATTAAATTAAATTAAATTAATTCACGGTATCATTTACATATCTCATCTCTCATTTACATATATCATTTCTCATATGGATGCTCGAATTAAATTAATTCACGGTATCATTAGCATATCTCATCTCTCATTTACATTTATCATTTCTCATATGGATGCTCGAATTAAATTAATTCACGGTATCATTAGCATATCTCATCTCCCATTTACATTTATCATTTCTCATATGGATGCTCGAATTAAATTAATTCACGGTATCATTAGCATATCTCATCTCTCATTTACATTTATCATTTCTCATATGGATGCTCGAATTAAATTAATTCACGGTATCATTAGCATATCTCATCTCTCATTTACATTTATCATTTCTCATATGCATGCTCGAATTAAATTAATTCACGGTATCATTTACATATCTCATCTCTCATTTACATATCTCATCTCTCATATGCATTCACGAATTAAACTTATTTATGGTATCGTTTGCATATCTCATCTCTCATTTCCATAACTCATATCTCATTTTGTATATCTCATTTTTATATATTATTTGTGATCTCTCATCTCTCTCTCTCGTAAATTTATTTTAACATAAATCTTATGTTGTCATTCCTATTTGATATTTAAATATAGATCTATAGGTCATCATGTAATTCTGCGAAAACAATTTAACATGTAGAAACATCTAGGATAATAATAAAAATTTGCTTTCAAGTATACAAAGTACCTCTAAAGATTACTGTCAATCACCAGTCAGATTATCTCTATTGCATTCTGACATGTTTAAATATACGTCATAAACATTTAAAATACGGTTTACAAGTAAAGCAAATTCTAATTTGAAAGAAAACACTTAAGGTCGTTATGATTTCTTAAAAATTTATTTAAAAGTTACATACAAGGTAGTTAGTCGTGTTGTTTTTTCGACATTCCTTAAAACTGCTTTCGACTATAAATAAACAAAGCGCTCTTACTGAACAATTTAGCGAGTTAGTCATAAAGAAACTTCAAGGAATCTCAGTCACTTGTTTTGTCAATGTAGATAGATTTGATGTACGCTTCATTAACTTTTTAACCAAGAAACATGTTTATTATTGTTTAGTTAAGACAAAGTGTTTTTATAATAACAGCTTTCAAAAGAGTCATTCCTTTAAAATAATAATAATGTTCATGACGTACTAATTACGCAGACGCTAAAAATGATATAAAACCGAACGCTTTTTTAAAAATAAACCATTCCGAAAGTGTTCTTCGAATCATTAATATAGTTACATCAGGTGTATATTTAGCTAAAATCAGGTATGTTTATTTTTATTAGCTTATATTTAAAAAACTATATGTAAATGTTTTACGATTGTTTTTAGATTAACTTCCATTTAGATCATCTACAGTTACTATAAGAAATATAATTTGTTTATTTGAAATCAATCATGTAAGTTGCATTTATTTTTAACGTTGTTGTGTAAACTTATTTTGAAATTTGTTATAGACTGACTGCAGTTTCTACCTGTGTGAAATCCACATAGTTTTTATTCCAACAGGTTACCGTATCAAGGAAGTCGAAGACGCGAAATTATCATCGTTTGATAATTCTGTATCCTGCAAATTTATTTGAAATATATCAAGCATGTTTTATCTTCAGTTGCTTATATTTTTAAACTATATGTAAATGTTTTACGATTGCTTACAGTAAGAAATGGAATTTTTAAACGAATTGAACCAATCAGCCGGAACAGCAAAACCCGTCAAGAAATTGCATGAATACAACGTGAAGGAAGTAGCAGAGATATCAGAGATCAAAATTATCACCTGCAGGGACGGACGCAGAGCGGTGTTCATTGTCGCTGAAAAACATATAACATATCTACCCAAAAGATTCGCCGACAAACTTACTGAAGATAAAGTGGTCGATCTCAACCAGAAGATAGCGAATAAAACTCTGTATCTAGGATTGGTTTACCTAGGTAAAGTAAAGACAGAAACATATCAACCGTATGCTGACTGTATGTTTATCGAAACGAATAAGGTATGAAATGTAACAGGTAGTCTGTTCAGTGAACATTGCCTAATACTTTTTTCTGATTCTTCTTCTAGCCTATGGATCCACAGCTAGAAACACGGGCCTGCTAAATGCCTACAATTCACCAACCCTATCAATATGTCGTACAATGAATTGAAATCATTTTTATTCTTTTACAATGAAATGTGTTTTGAAAAACACGATGAAACATTATGTATATTAATGCAGAAGTTCTGTTAACGCATTCGTTATTTAGAGATTCACTTATAAGTACACTATGTATTTAGCTGATTCAATAAAAATTTCGTTATTTTTAAAATTCCTAACAAGGGTTCATGGTTCTTTATCTGTTTTAGAATATTCAAAGACAATATATGTATAAATTATCGTGAGACTCCTGCTCTATATAAAACGCCATATATAAAATTAGAGATAAAAATTTATCCTGTGTATTGTGAAAACTCAAATATTCACGGAAATATAACAATCGGTACATATGACGATACTAATCAGTCTGACGCGGAATATATATTTTATATTATACAAACGGAGAGAAAAGAATAGGTACAATCGGTTTGATACCATGATTATTATAAACATCTTAACAGAATAAAAAGGGCGATATGAATATAACTTATAAGATTTAATCAAACTAGAAAAATATCGATGTATATCCTGCGTTGAGAAAATAATTATACTATGCAAGCATCAATACGCTACATACGATTATGAGTCTAAGTATAAGTATGAGCCAATACTTTAAGCGCTGACGAATACTATACATATTTCGAATAGAATATGCGGAAAACATCATCAGCGAGAGATATATGGACCTACAGACCGTACCAAACAAGATCCAAAGAGTTGAGACAAGCAGAAACCTGTTAGTAGGAGAACCGTTGTATTAAATGTTTAGGTATAGGGGAAATGTAAACGTTTTAGTGATTCCTCCCTTCCTCTTTAGACGGTAATAAATAGCAGAAGCAGCAGACCTACTTATTTAGTCACGATTTATCGGTGTTGCTGTTTATTCATAGTTAAAATGTCATTCTACAAAGCTGAGCGCATTCAACATAAGAGTAGATGTGAACCGTATAGTGTGCCTAGGAAGTGTGATTCACCTCAATTTCATCCGAATAGCGATGATATCAAAACTTTTAAAAAGTTTGCAAAAGAAACATACGATATACAAGTTCAGGATGATTATGAAAAAATTCTAAACTACGAAAAATCAAGACTTCTTTGTGAAATACAACTGCCGTTAAACAACAGCGGGTCGAAATATTTACATCTTGGACTGGATCCTTTCAAGAATTTTGATGTGTGTATAAGAATCTTGAAGAAAGGCACTGATCTAGGTGTACAGTTTAACGAAGACTCATTTAAAGAATTTATGGAGGATGCATCGTACATATTAGGATGTCTGAAACACAACGAACTTGATGGATACGTATTGACCGATTATACGCTTCATAGTGTAGGAAACAAGTGTCTCAAATTTGTTTCAAAAACTAAAGGTTTTGAACTTTACATTTTCGAATTAAGTCTAGAGAGATTATACACGATGAAAACCTTTTTATGGGAAAAGATTGATAGTATTAAAACTATGCATCGCAATTACGAATGTTTTGCCGAAGAAGTCCTGGACGAGGCTATAAAAGTTAGAACAACACGTATAGACAATAATATTTTATTAAGTGTGTTAAATTCTTCTTGTAGATATAAGAATGATTTATTTTTGAATGAATTAATTTATAAGTTTAATAGGAAAACTATTGTAGATTTGCAGAATGTCCTTGATTTAGATGATAGACTTAAATTTATTACCTCTGATATAATGTATAATAAATATATATAATAAATGTCTTTAAAACTTATTGTTTTGTATTACATCACATGTTAGAGCATACGAATATAATTTAGGTTAGATTAGGTTAGAGCCTACGAATACATTTTTAGGACAGAACGTAGGGAGCAGAGTAAGTACAAAACAACATACTTTCATACAAGAACGTTTATTGATACGAGTAGTTTCGACGTTACTTAAAACATAATACATAACTTATATATAATATCTATTAAAATAGTACATTTCGTATACACTAATAATGGTACTACATACCCGACTATAAAGTAAACATGGTAAGTATAACAGCAGTTTAAAAGAATAGATAGTAAATATAACTATATCTAATTATTGTATAAAATACTATGTTAACTAAGAGGTAATATACTGAATATATTGTCACGATTTATTTTTACCTTATCCTATCTTTTATATTTAATAAATATATTACCAAATTATTAATATTAAATATATTAATAATAAGCATACTCACGTACAAATTAATATTAACCAAATTATTAAAATATTTTAAAAGTCATCTAGTGGTCATTTTGAGACTTTACGGCTTATCTTCGCGCAGGCGAATTTCGAAATTTGTCAAATGTTGTAGCGCAGTGACATTATTCTTCGGGCTCTTCTAGTTGTATTGGGAGAAAATTGCGACAATCCCGTGGTTGTGCTGTTTTTATTAAGAAATCATTTGATCCTTCCCCTATATGGATATGGTATTATAGAAAGGGGTGCACATTTATTGTGGATTTTGGGTTGTTTGAATTTCGCAAGAAAATAAATAATTCACTGAAGAATTAATTATTCCCGCTGTAGCGGATTCTTTGCGACCGCACGCCATTTTTGGATTTTGTCTATAGGAAAGGGTGTTTATTTAACACGTATGTATTATTATTTTTAATAATGAATACATTTAAAAATAAAGATTTTGATTCTCCTTTACTAATAGATTTGTATTGTAATTTTAGCCTTTCTTTTTATGGTTATTTTATGGTTACATATATGTATGGTTAAGTTACGTTGAAGAGAAAATTTGTTTAAACTTCTCGAAGCCGTTAGTCAGGACCATATTGCAAATTATTATCAGTAGCCGATATAGGGTTATGGAATTAATATTGAGGAATATATGAAGTAGTAATTATTGGTACTCTACAGGGACATCCGGTGAGATCTTCACTTTTCACTTTTTCTTACATTCTTGTGCATCTGTTGTACGTGTGTTACAATAAAAACAGCTGATAGCTTTTGTTAGTTGATTCGTTTATTAGGAATTAAATTATTGATTTAATTTGTTTAAAATAAAACCATTGATGCTTTCATTTAGTGAATAAGTTAGCAGGAACTACATTGTTGAGTTCATTAGCTTTAAAATAAAACAATTGATGTTTTCATTTAGTGAATTACATATTTAGCAGGAACTGCATGGTTAAATTAATTTACTTAGAAAAACAATTGATAAGTTTTCTTTGTTTAATTTATTTTTGTTTTAAAATAAAACAGCTGATAAGTCTGATCGATTCAGTTACCAGAAATTGAAGTATGATCAATTAATGTTGGAAGAGATTTTATTATTATTCAGAAATTCCCTGTTTGGGGTAACTGTTTTGTGACGACTGAACCATTTTGTTTTTGTTAGATAATACTGATACATTTTTTTTGATTATCATATGCTTAAGATTTACTCATAGTTGTAACTTCTGTTGTGTTCGGTTAAATTGTCGTATTGACACATCTCCAGATTTACTGTAATTTAATAAGTTATGCCTACATGTGTTCAATTTCATTTCATCTTAGGTTTATTAGGTATCATACATATAAATCTTATTAGGATCGCCCAACGTATTTACGGTAAAAAGGTAAACTGCTAAGAGGTTCCTTCTAGTGTGCACGCTCGAAAGATAAATTAATGATATTAAATGTCTATTTGTTTTTTTAATTTATCATCCAAATATTATAGGTACGTTACGTTGCTAGGTCTTAGTTCATGAATTGTTTTAACCGAATTCTCATTGATTATTTAGTATTTCGACATTTAGTCGGTATATCGTGTAATATCAAATATTTTCTAATTTTTTTTTATATAAATTCTATAGGGTGTATTTACTGGGTATAAAAATACTAATATAAAATATTTCCGTAATTTTTGTTTTGATAAGCATCTCGAGTTGAGAACTCCTGCCTATGTAGTATTATCAAGATATATTTTTTTATTATTTTGTTTTAATAAAGCAACCTTTTGTTATTGCGGAATGAACATTTGCCTTTTTATTGCTTTTTCCCGTATTCAGGAAACATTACCTCTATATATTTAGTTAGCTATATCCTAGGAGAGGATTACCGTCCCGACAAGTCGTTTACCGCTAACGATAAGTCATTATAGATATTTCCACGGAATATTCATGCGCAGTAAGGAGCGGTTGGCGCCTTATAAATTTCCGATATTTGCCGAGAATCCACGACAACCACGACTGAGCAGCGGCAACTGCGTTATTGAATACGACGGTAGTCAGGTAAGTCATACTAATTCCGCTCCGACTTTGGGAGGATTTCGAGAACTTTTAGGTAACCTCGCAATATACGCCTGTATTCGGCCTCGAGAGGGTTCATACCCTAATATAAGGTTAGTGATATCGTGTGATCGTCTTTTATTCTATAATATTTCTCTGTTTAAGTTCAGAAATAATCGAAATTATTTCGGTTTCGTGACTGCTCATACCCTCTTTCTTTTCGGCGTACAGCAAACGAAGTCGATCCACTAGTTGGTCATGTGTGCTCTGACGCATCCAATCAGGCTTCATTTTGTTTAACTTTTTAAATTTGGGAAGACTAAAATCTGTTATTCTGTATAAATTAGGTTTAATAATATGCTCATATTTCCAATGTTTTATGCTTATTATTTTACCCTCTGGTCTATAATTTTTTCTGTATGCATTGGTTAGTGAGATAATCTGCATGTAAATTTCAACATCTTCCTCCGTAGGTGTAGAACCTAGATGTTTAAGTGTTAGTAAATCAAATAGTCCAGGTATTCCCTTGAAAAGTTTGTTTTTAATTAGAATATCTTTTCCTTGTATTCCTACCGAAACTGAAGCAAATCTCAATTCGTCGTTATCCTTATGGAGACCATATCTCGTTCTATCTATATTTCTTCCTACCAACGTATCGTAATACTCAGAAATATCATGATATTTATCTGACCCTTGGTTATATTCTTCTTCTTCATACTCCGATGATGTCGTCGTAGTTGATGTATAAGAAGGTAGTTTTTTAACTTTTAATGTGTTGTTATTGTATTTAGCAATTGATTCTAACAGAGATATAGGGGTCTATTCTGTAAGCATTGAGCGAACCGTTCACGAGTGGTTATCGTTGTTTGAAAGGTTCTTCGCTCTAAAGCTATTCTGTAAGCAAACAACCACCGTTATGCACTCGTTAGTGAACAGCGCATCCTTCGAGATCCAACCTTTCACGAACGGTGGCAGATTAGTCGACGTTAGCCAACGTTCGTGTTTATTTTTATAATTATAAAAGAAATTTTATATGTGAAATTGTATTAACTTTATGAGAGTATGTTAAAATGGAAATTAATTTATTTAATCTAATTGTAAATGAATTTGAAAGAATAAATATATGACGCTAATTAATCTAACCTCAAAAACTTGGTTGAGATGAATCAAGAATTATTAATAGCCGCTTATTAGGAGATAGTAGCAATTATATACTTTGAATAAATTGTTATTTGAGGTAGTACCTACCTCACCAGAGGTGGTCTTAGATCAGGTGAAAAACCACCTGTAATAAAAATTACAAAAGGATTCTTATTAAAAATAATCTCTTAAGAAGGTATAATAATAGTGATAGAATATATCTCAATGAAATGCGAGAAGAAAGATTTACTATTGCAGGTTGATAATTTTACTATTGTTGAGGTATTTTAAACATTTTCAAGAATTTATTTGTAAAATTTTCTTACTACATTTGAATAGGGTTCTAAAAAAATAAAAATAATTATAGGTACTCATATTTTTAAATTCTTGAAGTAATTGAGAATTAGTAAACAGTATTAACACTACCTATTAAACTTGCCGAAGATATCGTAATAAACTTATATGTAATTAATTTATGTGTTTCTTTTGTATTTTTTCACTTATGGGTATGCAATTAAAGTTGGTAAGTTTAGTTAAAACCTATATTTCAATCTTCGTCAGGGTTAGATCAACTTTAACATACAACCTCTTTAAGTTGTCAATTAATGTATTAAGATTATTATATTAATGCTAATAAACTCCTAACGAAAATCCAAAACGGATCGAAATATACGTTTAAACTAAACTAACTTTAATTGCATACCCAAAAGTGAAACAACACATTAAATAAATAATTAATAAATAAATATTAGTTGTAATTAATTTATTTCATAAAAACCAATTCAAACAAAGGACTAACTCATACTTTTAATATTATTAATAATAACTATACAAATAGTACTATGTTCTCTTCAGCGGGGGGGTTTCGTTTAGGTGTTCTCTTGCACCTAAAATTTACGTTTCCTCGCAATTCCTCCAAGAACGATGTTATTGTTGCCTTCTCAACTCTTTTGAAATCAATTCAAAACTGCGACATTTTTACAAAATTGGCGCGTTCTCCAGAAATAATAAATATGGCATGCGCAATATATACTTAAAAGGTGAAACTGTATCTATATTAACGGCAAAGATGTATTACCTTTTTAGAAAACGTTAGACAGTCGTTGAGAGTGAGCATAGTTCAACGGTTGGTGTTACAGAATAACCTATCTATCGATTCTCGTTGAAGCTGCCGCTGAGGAAGTCGCTAACGATCGCCGTTCACGAACGGCGCCATTCGTAAATGGTTAGTTACAGAATAGACCCCATAATCTCTTTTAGTTTGTCATCACAACTACATTCTGTTTCATCACGATGAACTTTTCTATGTTTCGCATTACGAGCATTTATTATATCGTCTTCTCCATCTTCCATATTATGCATTGCTTTCAAATGTCTCTTATAACTGTCAGTCCGTGAGAATCCCCTGGAACATTTCTGGCATTGCACTTTATATCCCTGATGAATTCTCATATGACGTGCAAAATTAGATTGTCGAATTCTTTCGTTGCAGAGATTACAAGCAAGTCTGTCCATCTTTAATAGCCGTAGACAACTATTAGCATCATTATAACACAACTTCTATTTATATTCCACAGACATATTAATTACGCTATCAACCACATTAATTATGCTATCAGCCACATTTAGCATGCTATCAGCCACATTAATTACGCTATCAGTCACATTCATCATGCTATCAGCCACATTCATCACGCTATCAGCCACATTAATTACGCTATCAGCCACATTCATCATGTCATCAGCCACATTAATTACGTTATCAGCCACATTCATCATGCTATCAGCCACATTCATTATGCTATCAGCCACATTCAGCCTGCTATCAGCCACATTCATTATGCTATCAGCCACATTCAGCATGCTATCAGCCACATTAATTACGCTATCAGCCACATTCATCATGCTATCAGCCACATTAATTACGCTATCAGCCACATTCATCATGTCATCAGCCACAATAATTACGCTTGTAAACTAAATTTATGCGATTTATTTAACAATCAGTTGAATATATATATATATATATATATATATATATATATATAAAAAGATATATAAAGAATTCTTTATCTATATTCTTTATATATATATAAAGAAAAATAGAAACCTTACTAAATGATCCTGGATACCAAACAATCTCAACGGATCCTACAACATACTTGGAAAAGACCACTAAAGCCAAAATAAAAGCCTGCAGTTTCAGTCAAGAACAACAGTTACAACTAATTCCGAGAGAGAAGTCGTCATCATGCCCTAAGCTGTACGGATTACCAAAAGTCCACAAGGAAGGTGTACCACTAAGACCCATCGTAAGCTCCATTGGATCACCACTGCAACCTCTAGCGAAATTCCTGGCCAAGCAACTGCAACCTTATGCCGAAGAAGCCGAATCTTACGTAAAGAACGCAAGCCACTTCATCGAGCGTATAAAAGACATAACAGTGGCACCAGGAGATCTGCTGGTAAGCTTTGATGTAACCTCTTTATTCACGAATGTTCCAGTAAAAGAAGCAGTAGATATGATACAACGGAAATACCAAGTCCCAAATGAAATCATCGAGTTAACAAGACACTGCCTAAACAACACCTACTTCATCTACAAAGATCAACGGTACAAACAAGTGGAAGGAGCACCTATGGGATCACCTTTATCGCCGGTAATAGCGAACCTATTCATGGAAGAATTAGAAGTCCGAGCAATAGAAACGGCAAGTGACAAACCTAAACTATGGCTAAGATATGTAGACGATACTTTTATTATATGGACCCATGGAGAAGAGAAGCTGCAGACCTTCTTACAGCATCTAAACAACATACACCAGAAGATCAAATTCACAATGGAGGTGGAAAAGGACAATCAACTACCTTTCCTAGATGTATCTATAATCAAGAAGGAAGACGGCAGCCTGGGATACACAGTATACCGAAAATCAACCCACACAAATCGCTACCTGAACGCGCAGTCACATCACCACCCAGCGCAACTACAGTCAGTAGTCAAGACATTAATAACTAGATCACAACGATTGACTGATGACGATAATAAACATCAAGAACTAGAACAGGTGAAGTTGGCATTAAAACAAAATGGTTTCTCTTCCAGAAATATCAAGAAAGCGTTAACACCAATGGACCCAAAGCCAAAGGAAGAAGAAACATCGGTATCCAAAGCGCACTTACCGTACATCAAAGGGACCACGGACAAAATAAGTAGAGTGCTGAGAAAACACAACATCGACACCATCTTCAACACCGACAAGAAGATTGGAAACATGCTTCCATCCGCAAAAGCAAAAATACCACTAGAAAGCCAAGGAGTATACGAGATCCCTTGTAAAGACTGCGGGGAATCCTACATAGGGCAGACCAACAGAAGAATTCAAGTAAGAAGAGAAGAACACCGAAATGCAGTCAACAAAAATGAGAGAACGTCTTCACTAGCACAACATGTAAGTGGTACATCTCATAACATAGATTTCGAAAATACAAAAGTTTTAGCGAATATACAACATAAGACCCGACGAACCATAAGAGAAGCCATTGAGATCGAGAAACGTCCGAACAATCTTAATACCAGGGACGATACACAGCGACTACCATCAGCTTGGAAACCAGCTATAACCAGCATCACCGTCAAGAAGCGAAAACCAGCACAGCAGAACGATAAAAGGGAAAGCGAGAGAAAGCCACCGGATCAAGCGAGACCAATGACACGCAGCCGCGCTAAAAACCAGCCGACCGCAACCATGCGCAACACCGTAACCGTATATAAAGACCAACCGCTACAGCAAGACGTCAGTCTACATCGTGTAACCACGCGAAGCAGAAGGAAGTTAGAAGTGACCTGAAGATGGCAAGTGTGATCTTGCCGAAACGTCGTCAACCATTGTCTGGTTCCTCTAGGAGCCGAATAGTGAATACGCGGAGTGAAACCCGGAAAAGTAGTGAAGTATCATATAATATCCGCGGAAACTTAAAATGTAACATTAATAACCTTTACGGGAGGGTTTTAGGAGAGGAGATTCTACGAGACGTCAAGAAGTTGGAGAAGCTACGATCCAAAAGAAACAAGCTGCTGTGCAACCTCGCATTCCTGGAACGCTGCCGGGACGAGAATATAATACCAAATTCCATGAAGCTGACGTTCCACAAAAAGAACAACCAAACGAGGAACATCTTGAGAAGAGCAAGCCTAGCATTGACAAGAGAAGCAATTCACGATACCAGAAGGGCGCTAAATAGCATCAACATCGATCTACTACAGTTACACCTACGTTTAAGTAACACAATTCATCCAGCTCTATGGTCCACACTAGATAACCTAACGGAGTTTCGCGCAGAAACTGACGCTAATTTGACAACTTCTAACCAGAAGAAGAAATTTGAGAAGCTACAAGCCGAACAACAGCCCAGGAAGTACATCAACCACCAAGTTGAACCAAAGAAAGTAGTTTTCAATCTTTCAGATCTACCGCTGGATGAAGCGACACATAGCGTGCTATCGAAAGGATTTAACTATGCAGTAGCGCCAAACCGGATTCCAATAGAAAACATTATTTGCGGAGTCGAAGCATCAATAACAGGGATCCCAGGAAATACCGCCGAAATTATACGTCAAGACGTGTCACGTATACTGAGAACAGCCAAGCCACCGAAGAAGAACTTATCCCACGAAGAAATCCAAGCCTTACGCGACCTACGGGCGAATACTAGCGTAATCGTGTTACCAGCAGACAAAGGCAACGCAACCGTAGTCATGGATAAGGGTGAATATGAAAGAAAAATAGAAACCTTACTAAATGATCCTGGATACCAAACAATCTCAACGGATCCTACAACATACTTGGAAAAGACCACTAAAGCCAAAATAAAAGCCTGCAGTTTCAGTCAAGAACAACAGTTACAACTAATTCCGAGAGAGAAGTCGTCATCATGCCCTAAGCTGTACGGATTACCAAAAGTCCACAAGGAAGGTGTACCACTAAGACCCATCGTAAGCTCCATTGGATCACCACTGCAACCTCTAGCGAAATTCCTGGCCAAGCAACTGCAACCTTATGCCGAAGAAGCCGAATCTTACGTAAAGAACGCAAGCCACTTCATCGAGCGTATAAAAGACATAACAGTGGCACCAGGAGATCTGCTGGTAAGCTTTGATGTAACCTCTTTATTCACGAATGTTCCAGTAAAAGAAGCAGTAGATATGATACAACGGAAATACCAAGTCCCAAATGAAATCATCGAGTTAACAAGACACTGCCTAAACAACACCTACTTCATCTACAAAGATCAACGGTACAAACAAGTGGAAGGAGCACCTATGGGATCACCTTTATCGCCGGTAATAGCGAACCTATTCATGGAAGAATTAGAAGTCCGAGCAATAGAAACGGCAAGTGACAAACCTAAACTATGGCTAAGATATGTAGACGATACTTTTATTATATGGACCCATGGAGAAGAGAAGCTGCAGACCTTCTTACAGCATCTAAACAACATACACCAGAAGATCAAATTCACAATGGAGGTGGAAAAGGACAATCAACTACCTTTCCTAGATGTATCTATAATCAAGAAGGAAGACGGCAGCCTGGGATACACAGTATACCGAAAATCAACCCACACAAATCGCTACCTGAACGCGCAGTCACATCACCACCCAGCGCAACTACAGTCAGTAGTCAAGACATTAATAACTAGATCACAACGATTGACTGATGACGATAATAAACATCAAGAACTAGAACAGGTGAAGTTGGCATTAAAACAAAATGGTTTCTCTTCCAGAAATATCAAGAAAGCGTTAACACCAATGGACCCAAAGCCAAAGGAAGAAGAAACATCGGTATCCAAAGCGCACTTACCGTACATCAAAGGGACCACGGACAAAATAAGTAGAGTGCTGAGAAAACACAACATCGACACCATCTTCAACACCGACAAGAAGATTGGAAACATGCTTCCATCCGCAAAAGCAAAAATACCACTAGAAAGCCAAGGAGTATACGAGATCCCTTGTAAAGACTGCGGGGAATCCTACATAGGGCAGACCAACAGAAGAATTCAAGTAAGAAGAGAAGAACACCGAAATGCAGTCAACAAAAATGAGAGAACGTCTTCACTAGCACAACATGTAAGTGGTACATCTCATAACATAGATTTCGAAAATACAAAAGTTTTAGCGAATATACAACATAAGACCCGACGAACCATAAGAGAAGCCATTGAGATCGAGAAACGTCCGAACAATCTTAATACCAGGGACGATACACAGCGACTACCATCAGCTTGGAAACCAGCTATAACCAGCATCACCGTCAAGAAGCGAAAACCAGCACAGCAGAACGATAAAAGGGAAAGCGAGAGAAAGCCACCGGATCAAGCGAGACCAATGACACGCAGCCGCGCTAAAAACCAGCCGACCGCAACCATGCGCAACACCGTAACCGTATATAAAGACCAACCGCTACAGCAAGACGTCAGTCTACATCGTGTAACCACGCGAAGCAGAAGGAAGTTAGAAGTGACCTGAAGATGGCAAGTGTGATCTTGCCGAAACGTCGTCAACCATTGTCTGGTTCCTCTAGGAGCCGAATAGTGAATACGCGGAGTGAAACCCGGAAAAGTAGTGAAGTATCATATATATATATATATATATATATATATATATATATATATATATATATATATATATATATATATATATATATATATATATATATATATATATATATATATATATATATATATATATATATATATATATATATATATAATTATTAGGACTAGTTTAGGTTAATATCTTGTTAATTTTTGTAAGTATTTTTAGATAAGTTAATTTTATATATTTGCTCATTTCTGTTATTGTTTTTCGTAGCGCCTTGAAAATGAAGAGAAAATAACATTCTTCGAAATATTGGCAAATAAAATAAACCAGATATAAAAATAACTATATAGGCTGATTCCATTGATGTTAATAGATATATATATATATATATATATATATATATATATATATATATATATATATATATATATATATATATAGTTTGTTTGCTTTATGACCTTTATTTATTTATTATAATTAATTAATTAATGGGTGAAGGTCTGTTTTCAGTAATCGATTTATTTCTTTGCTAATATTTCACTGAATAGTTTTCAGCATTGTCAAAGCCTATTTAAAACATATGTAAATGATAAATGAACAAAATTTTCTTAAAATATATACAAACTTACTTAGAAATGGAGATTACTATTAACAAATAACTACAAAAATAATAACAACAACGTTAACACTACACAACATTTATGTTTTTTGAATTCCGGAGGGAAATGTCAATTGTTTTATTTTGCTCCAAATATTAATACGTGGCTACCTTTTTTTTAACTTACCGAGAAATAAAATTTGTAACGGTTTAACACTTGGGCGGTGTTAATGTTACACTTATTATTAATTCTTTTAGATGGAATAAAAAACACAGTTTTATATCTAAGAATTATTTATTTTTTTTATTTATAAAAAAAAAAAGGTAGCCACGTATTAATATTTGGAGCAAAATAAAACAATTGACATTTCCCTCCGGAATTCAAAAAACATAAATGTTGTGTAGTGTTAACGTTGTTGTTATTATTTTTGTAGTTATTTGTTAATAGTAATCTCCATTTCTAAGTAAGTTTGTATATATTTTAAGAAAATTTTGTTCATTTATCATTTACATATGTTTTAAATAGGCTTTGACAATGCTGAAAACTATTCAGTGAAATATTAGCAAAGAAATAAATCGATTACTGAAAACAGACCTTCACCCATTAATTAATTAATTATAATATATATATATATATATATATATATATATATATATATATATATATATATATATATATATATATATATATATTATTGGTTTAATCGACGTTGTCGGACCCGCAATATGGTAGGGTCGTTAGCAGACCCGCAATTTTTGATTTTTAAAATGTGTATATTTTACATAATATTGATCTATTTCTGATAAGCAATATTTAAGATCCTCGAGGGGTAAAAATATATGAAAAAAAATATTGGTGATATCTGACAGTCGTTCTTGAACCCGATACATATTACAGTGTTTACAGACCCATTTGTATAATTTTAAGCAAGCCTACCTACCCTACCGAACCCAGCAACGTTGCCGAATGTATCAGAGATAAAATTACGATTGACGTAATGATTTCGGGATCCTAAGCACATAAGTGATCTTTATTTTTGTTGATATGTTCGTACATTCCATAAATAACAGTAAACGATGAAAAATTAACGTTTTCCGTAAAACGATGTAACTCTGAAAATTATTATTAACATGAGAAAATAGCATTGAGCTTCTTTTGTTCTAAAACACATAAGGTTTATGCAAATAATTGTTTTTTAATAATTTGTTTTTAAATCATTTATTTTAAAATGATTATTTTTGTTTACAAGAATACAATTAAAAGTTTCGAAGACACGTCATGTATATGTGTTTTGAAAAAATGTATAAATGTTATACTGTACCTAACTGTAGCGTATCCGCTACCGCTAGATACGGAATTCTGTGCTAGTGATATGTTTAATGAATACACCATTGAATGCAAAATTTAATTCTTCACAAAACAGGTATACTTGACCCAAGTCGAATAGTGACAAGTCAAATAATGCTCTATAAAATGCAGAAAGAAAATAAAGGTAAAACGTCATGCAGTATGACGTACAAACGAAGTAAGAAAGATTTCAAAACAAGTTGAAATGCCCTATACATTTTGGTTTCTATAAAATAATTGTCCAGTACAGGGTATTCTCCTAAAGATATTCTTTTTCCTGCAAAATTATCATAATACTACAACCAACAATAACAACAACATCGCTTCATGAATTTGCAGAAGTGATGCTAAGGTTGCACTGCGAACTCAACATTTTCTTTCTTAGCTAAGTACTTGATGACGAATACAAGATCGCAATAAGTTATGTTCTAAAGTTGCTCCGTCAAATGTATTGGTAGAAATTGTTGGTCTACATACAGGGTGTTTTACTCAACTTTCGTATAAATTGCATGTGTGATAGTATTCATCAATAGGAACAAAAAACTCTTTTTGTTTTTACGCAAATCGACAAAAATTTGCTAAAAATGTCAACTTTTGGGAACTGCTGGAAATTATGGTCAAAACAAACTGCGACATCACCTAGCAGCAGCTGCGTCAATGTATCAGATAGGCACATCCAGCTCCAAGTGTGATTCTTAGACCAGTGACCTGCTACCCACTTTTCAAAAACCATTCTTTTTTCGGTTATTATGAAAGATAGACACTAATGATTTTCAGCTTTTTTGTTGCATTTTATGTGTACTACCACCTATTCAGAGGATACGCATCTTAAGTGAAACATCCTGTATGATATATATTCATGCGCCAATTAAATAAGCTTTATTTTATCTAACCCACTTAACAACCAGTCCATAAACCTAACAGTTTTTGAAAATAAAACGACAAAAACCATCTGGGGGCGTGGTTTAATATTGATATTTTACAAAGTTCAGGATATTATCTACTCGTAAACATGAACAAATCAAGCATAAAGTCATTTTCAAGTTTAGCTGACCAAAATACACTACATTTGATTAATTTAACCTAAATTAAAATATAGCAGTTTCTATTTTTACTGTGCGTTTGTACAGTTACAAGAAAATTATGGAATGTTCGATCCCTACTTTCTGTTTAATGAATTTGAAGGTACAAAACAGTATACACTATATGGTGGTTAAGTGCCTTTAACAGAAACGTCGAAAGGTAACGAAGAAAAGAAGAAGTTTTTCAAACCTTGCTCAATTGCGTTATATTGCACTTGTACTAAGTTAAAGATCAATTTTTATTGTATTCTGAAATAGCTATTTGTGAATTGGAATATGTATTATATTCTTAGTGACGAATTGTACACCAGAGATTTTCTGATTACATTTGAAATATATGTAGTTCTAAATATACCAGGCGCAAATCATATTAGTCCACCCAGTTTCATTTTTGTTAAAAAACGTCCCACAGAATTTATTCCGTTTATCTTTTGTTCTATGAGGTGGCCGTTTCTTGTTGCTATAGTGAAGTGCTGCTACTGCATCTACCCCATACCAATGTTCATGAAATTCAATTGGGGGTTGCAACATACACTGCCCTTCCGAACCTTTTGAATGCCCTGTTTCCATTAAAAGTTCCATTAAGTAATCTTACAAATTACAGACGAGAAAGTTTTCCTTCAGCGTTTTAGCAAAAAAAGTCACAAATGATGCTCAACTTAGTTCGCCCAATTTAATTTTTGATAAAGAACACCTCACGATTTTTACCCTGAATGGTCTACGACGTTGTTATTTATTGGTGGTATATAGTACATATCGTCGCCGTTAATGCATATGAACTTAATTCTTTGAAATGTTGTAACTAGCTATGTTGCTAGTTGCGATTTCAAAGAATTCATCATGCCATCTGTAACAAAGTTTTTATAAGCATTTAAACCGAGCTCCTGGAAAATTGCTAGAAAATAGTTCTGCTAGTATGCATTAACGTCGACGATATGTATGAATGAGTACTGTGATACAGTGATAAATATGTACGTGTGAGTGTAGTATCTAATGCAACGAATATAAACAAGGAGTTAGAAAATAATTCAGAAACCAAATAGTTCAAGCATTCATTCTCTCATCTTAACAGTAAAAGAATAAAGCATTCATTAACCACAAACAGTCTTTCAAACAAACAAACACAGAAGATATTACATGTGGTGACCGCCGACTTTAATTGAACACGCAACAATCTGTCAAGAAACTTACTCTTGCAAGCATACCATTCAAGATACCAGGATCCTATTTATGAAGCAGATGTCGCGAAACCAATTAGCATAATTCCAGTAGAGGATCAATACTCTCTCAGCACCACCACTACCAGTACATGGAGCAGTTCCATCGCTGAAGTCATAATCTATCTGAAGTCAGGGTTGTATAAAGTTTTTTTCTGTTTAAAATTTTTCTGCCATTAAAGCAGACTATCTACAGCATTTAAAGAAAGTATTTCAACGCCTATATTATTACGGTTTACTATCAAATTAAAAAAAACAATCTTTGAAGCCAAAGAACTAACTTGTCTCGACCACACAGTGAACAGTGATGGAGTTACGCCGCAAATTTCAAAAGGAGGAGCTATTCATAACTTTCCAATCCTTAGAATGCAACAAGAATTATGCCATTTCGTTGGCATAGATTGTCGATTTAAACCTGAGCTAAACCTATTTATTCCAGAAAAGGTTTCAGAACCCTACAAGAAACCCACATAACAGTGTGTCGCAAAACATATAATTACAAATCGGTTGTTGTGAACTTCAATAAACGGTCGTACCAAAAATTCGTTACTTCGTGTGATCGGGAATACAGGGAATACATAGCAGATAAACTCGGATGCAGCCTATTACAAATCCTTCTTATCTTTTTTTGTGCCGTTTATGTATAGAACGTTCGCAATTACTTTTTTTACAATTTACAAACCAACAACCTACAAGTCCAACAGAATCCTCATACGTTCCTCTTAGGTTAAGTTTTGTAGTTTTTAGTTATTTACATTTTGCAACGAGCCCTAGAATTTAGAATCTGCTGTCTTAATTTTAACCGTTTTCAATTATCTCATTCGCTTCTCACGTTATTCTTATTAGCTCATTTCTATAGGTTAAGTTCTTATCATTGTAACGAACATTAACATTAAGAGCCCTGTACTAACTTTAATCAATTGCATTAACATTAATCAATATCTATCAAGTTGCTTTACAATCACAAGCGCATCTTATGCATACATTCACTAGTTCTTTCCAATCCTGTCCTCAAGCAAACTGATGGAGACTTTTTCTGCTGGAAAAATTCTAAAAAACAAGGGAGCAATAAATGTGATGATCACCGTTGCCTTGGATACTTTGTAGTATCTAAGGAAACGAATGTAAACGAGGGATCAGAAAATAATGCAGAAACCAAATAGTTCAAGCATTCATTCTCTCATCTTAATGCAACAGTAAAAGAATAAAGCTTTAATTAACCACAAACAATCCTTCAAACAAACATACAAAGGAGATATTACAGTACTTTTATACTAAAAAATTTAATCAAGTTCTTGAAATTTATCGTTTGATTACTACGGAAAATGACATATGTACTTTTCCACCTTATTTGGAAATCATCCACTTTTCCCAGAAATTAACTTTTCCGTATTATGTTGCGTTGTCTCACTTGTTCGAAAATCCTGTTAACCTTACTCTAATCATTTATATAAAAAATGAATTCAGTTATAAAGTCCTACTTAAAGATACCATTGATATGAACACATGCATTGTAGGTATTAATATATGCTTTCAATCATACAAATAAAACTTTATAGATTTATATCACTCTCCAAACTCTAGTGATGCTCAATTTCTAATGAAACTTGAAAATTTGTTTGATGTATATGCTAGTAGATCAGAGACCTTGCTAATTATCGGAGACTTTAATATTGACCTATAATAAGATTCATACAATGAAAATAGGCTGAGAACTTTAATTAAAAATAATGGACTACATCAGATTATCCACCAACCTACAAGAATCACTAAGGACAGTGCTACACTCATAGATCTTCTTGTATCTAATGAAAAAACCATTGATGCCCAGGTACACCATGTTCTAAAAATAACCGATCACTCAATAATAACTGTAAATGCAAAAGTGAAAGAAAAATATGAAGAATATACAATACAACACAGAGACATGAGCAACTTCAATAAAATGCAATTTCAATTAGATCTAATGGATCAACCATGGAATCCGGACTGTACAAACACCAATCAACTAGCAGAAACATTAGTTAAACCATAATGGACACACTTACAGGCATGCTCCAACTGTTAAAAAAACCATTAAATGTCAATGGAGTTGTAAGCGTTGGTGGACCCCAGAAATAGCCTTGGAAATTGAAGAAAGGGACAGATTATATATAAAAGAGCAATCTTTACACAAGAAGAAAGTGATATGAATAGGTATAGACAACAAAGAAATGGAATTGTTAGTTTGATCAGGAACCACAAGAAAAATTATCAAGAAAAAATAGATGATATGAAAAATAACTCAACAGAAATGTGTAAAACAGTTAAAGAATTAATTAAAGGAGGCCATAACAGACAAAAAAAGGAAGGTATTATTTTTGACAATGAGTTAGAAAAAAAGGAAATTCAAATTGCAGAAAAATTAAATATTTACTTTATTAACAGCATACAACAAATTATTACATTAACAAATTTAACCCAAATTGAAACTGATTTAAGCCACATTAATGTACATCAATGCAAGTTCGAGAAATTTTTACCAATAGAGTTTTTGGAGTTAAAAAAAATTATAAACAATTTACCTAATAAGAATAGTAGTGTCGATGGTATTACAGTAAAGATTCTTAAATTAGCTTTCAATGTACTAGGACAGAGATTTTTATATATTCTTTTTTAAACATTTAATAATATTTAAAATAAAAAACCGAATATATCCAGAGCACATTTTAAATGAATTACTATTCGTAGAAGATGTTCATGATCATAATACTAGAAGTAGAAATAATTTTATGTTCATACAGTAACAACAAACATAGGACAAAATAATCTGTTTCATAAAGGTTTAGTTGAATATAATTCACTTCCAGGTAATGTAGAAAACTGTACATCTTTAACATTATTTAAGAAACAGTGTAAAAAATATGTAATAAATTACATTAATATTTAAGAAATTATAGTGTATTATATGGAATTTATCTAGTTATATGCTATAAATAAAGTATATTATTATTATTAATAAATATTAAAACCTTCAATTTTTCAAAGCCAGAGAATTATTTACAAATGTGAAAAGAACTCGCATACGAGCTGATGTAATTCTTACGTCACTTTTCTCCATCAAATATTAAATGCGAGCTATTATAACCAAACGCTTATAAAACAAAGCTTAACATAAACAAAGCGTCATGGCAATGTTGCCAGATCCAGGGCTTAGGAAGTCTGTAGAACATAGCGGGTTTGATAGCGTCTTGTATAAAAATATACGATATACACTTGAGAAAGGCGCGACGCCCCGTATAGTTCATTGTGATGAACTACGGTTGTATAAAACTTTTTACAGACCCTACTTTTCCAAACCCAAATTGTATATTTTTTTATTGCAGTTTTAGATAAACCTTATCCTGTAGACCTCGAAAACATAGGAGAACGTTGCCAGACCCAAGCCCGGGTCTGAGAGCGTCGAAAATGTCTCTATATATATATATATATATATATATATATATATATATATATATATATATATATATATATATATATATATATATATATATATATATATATATATATATATATATATATATATATATATAGAGTTTACAGAAGATACGAACCGACCTCCAAAATGTATATATAAGAAGATACTTATAGTCCGCTGTTACCTCCAGCAGCGCTGCCAAGTCGTCGGAAGTCAGAACATACTAGCGTTATGCACAGTTATATATCCACATTCCATAGATGTACATTTCATAAAAAAGGGTCGCTTTGGGTCTCCAGATGTTGAAATCATGTGGTTCAAATTGCTCGCCGGGGGCATTTTAGTGGCAAAATAACAAAAGAAAACAAGCGAGCGTTCTCGGTTTACCTACTTTTTATTTTTTGAGTTATAGTAAATTGGCGTTTTTGTATTTCTTACTTAAGAAATGATTTTCTTATAAATTATTATTAAAGAGTAGTTAGAGTACCTGCGTTCTGGCTCAAAATCCCATGTTATTTTAA